>CM063288.1:20477500-21942500 GCA_032173965.1 Sitta carolinensis
TTGCATTATCCTGACACCTAGGAATCAGGGACTGTGGTTACATTGTACAGGACAGACACAGGAAGTGTAGGTCATCAGTAAATAGCTTATTGATGAATACGGTTACTTTAACAGATTTGTAAAGCTGCATTGCCTTTTTTTTTCCTTCTTTTATTTTTAATTCTGCAAGAATGTATCAAAGGTTTCATATTAGCTAGCCAGGTATATTTATTCTGTTTGCAGAAGCTGCTTGGTGAATCTTGTTTTGGTCTTGTTTGGACTCCTATGTCAATGAATGTGTGTATCAAGGTAACCTTAAGACACTGGAGTGTATATTAGCAGATTATTATCCTTAGAGTTGCTATGTGGATTTTTAGATATGCTTTATCTCTTGCTGCCTCTTCCCTGGAAGATTGACTTTTAAGTAGCAAAGCTGTTTAAAGCTTCTTAAGTTTTGGGTTTTGTTATTTTTTAATTTAAAAGGAAAGCACTGCATGCACTTTTATCTCAACCGTTGTTCACAGCAGCTGTGAGTAACTGTTTACTCTCATAGTTTACAATATAGCCATTGTGATAGGATCTTGTTCTACAATGTTCAACTGTGACTCTGGTGCTAATTTATTCAGTTAATCATTAAGAAAACAGTATGGCTGACCAGTAACAAAGCAGAATTTCAGACTGAAATGAAGCTACTGCACAACCTAAGGTGGAAACTAATATAGGAATAATAGCAATAGACCATCAGCTGGTTAAGACTTGGCTTTTATGTTTGTTTACTCTTGGAAGTAAAGGGAGAGAATAGTTTGGAGAGAGGAAGGAAAGTACTTCTTAACTCTCTGCATGGTGTAAACTCAGTCCAACCCCTTTACTATGATATCTAACATTTAATGTTACATATTCATATAATATATGAGATAATGTTAGAAATTCTTGTTTACCCATACTTGCTTAAAAATGGAAGTGTTTATAGAACAAACACATTGTTCTGACCTTCAATGTTAGCATTAATTGCATTTCCCAGTACCCACTCTCTGAATTATACCTGAAAGACCTTTGATTTATGATAATGTAAAGCACCTCTTTGTGTTTTGTGCGTTTGTTTGGTTTTTTATTTCTTTTAACAACTAAGAAGTAAATATTTAACACAGCTACATTTAGTAGTGATAGAACAGGATTCATCCTACTGAACAACAGTGAATACTGGGAGAAACCTGAATTCTGTAAGTATGGTTTTGTGGCTAAGGCCATGATTATCCATTTTGCAGCTCAGTTAGCCAAGTATTTATTATGGTCTGAAAAAAATCCACTTCCCTTTGCTTAAATCTCCAAAAGCTAGATGTGGTGGATGCTTCCTTTTTCTTATGCTTGACCATTTGTCAGTCCAGACTGAGAATGATCCAGTCTGGTATCAACTGGAGTATCACTATGTTCCCCAGTACAATTGAGATTTTTTAGCTTAATGGAGGAACTAGAACCATTCTGGTATGGAAACAAACTAAGGTTATTCAGAAGCCTACCAGGGTGACTTTTCCAGCTCTTAGTCTGATTGATTCTAAAAGATGAATTAGGGCTGCTGATGGGAGGAGACTTTTGGGAACCAGCCTGAGGGAACTATCAAACATTCTCTTATCCTGAGAAGCTCAACTTTTGCTCTTCACTTTTTATTTTGAATGCAGTTTTCATGATTCAGCAAACTCAGGACTGAGAGAAGTGCCAGACTGATATTTGTAGGCAGCTCTGTCTTCTCTGTCCTTTCACTGTTTCTGCTATCCATAAGTGTGACCCCGCTTGACAAAGGTTAAAAGTACTTATTCCTGCACATGCCATCTTTGGATCCTTTTCCCCCAGTTCATTTTGTGTTGCATGTTTATGATGTGTGGCCTGGTGCTACTTGTTAACTTGATGCATGGTGTCCTGTGTCGAGACCCATCTGCTGCAGCGTACCCAGGCCCCAGGCAGCCATCTCTGTCTTGCTACCTGGGTTACAGTCTGGGTTCATCATTCCCAGCTGACACATGGCCCCAGCACTCAATGGAGTTCTTCATTGTGTTGTAGTTGAAGAGTGCAGGTGCTCTGCTTAGCTGCTGAAGGGGAAGAAGGCCAGGGGATGTCATGCCTTATTTTATTTTCAGGATAAAGGAGTTACTTCAGAAGTGTCAGATACAGATTAAATGCAGTCATTGTACCTGTGTTTCTTTGTACAGCTATTAGTAAGGAAGTTCCGGCTATCTTGGTCAACAATTTAATGCTAAAGGCACTGAAGGCTTTTTAAATTGTTCTTAAAGGGTGTTTCTTATATGCTTTTTGGTTATAGGATAATGAGATTTAGAAAACCTTTAAGAAGCCATTAGTAATAGAGGTGTGAGCAGTTGTAAGTTTCTATTGATGCTGCAAAGTAACATGCTGAAAGGAAGACTGAACACTAATATGGAAATGGTCATGGGCTGAAAAGGCTTACTCCAGCAATTGCTAGCAGCAGACTGGAGGAGGCATATAGAGACAAAGTAAGGGAATTACAGATCACCCCTTCTGTGTTCTCCAGTCTGAATCAATCAGCAGCTGGAAGAGATCCCATGGTGAGATGTTACACATGAACACTAACGTTTTACTAGCCATCAATCAACTTACCCTTCAAGAACATGTCTAATCCCTTTTTGAAGGCATTTATACGGTTGTTGCACAATACCACAGAAGCTAAAAAATGCAGAAATTTAACTGGTCTTTACATGAAAAATTCTGCCACCTGATGCAAATCAGTAGTAGTAAGTGAAATCGTTTGAGAGACCAAACAGACATTTCCTATACAGTTTCTCCTACACGGAGTACTATCATGTCCCTTGGTCATCTTTGGAAGAAGAGAGACAAGTTTTGCTTCTGGTACTATAGGAAGAGATTGTAGGGACTGAGGAAAGACAGCCCTCAGCTCTGCATGCCATCAAAAAATAGCCTTCTGTGCATAGCTATGATAAGTAACTGTTGGAGCATATCAACAATTTTACCTCACTCCAAAAGGTTTTTTCAACACAAAGTTCAAGGGACACAGGGTAGTCATAAACCAGCTACTTATTGGTGAGCATAAGCATTATTAGGGATAATACCATGTCCTGTGTGTAGGATATATCCTATATTAGTGATGCTCAGGCATAAGAATGCCAGCTGTTATTATCGCTGTTTCACACTGATAGAATGGTCGGACAATTATTTCACCCATTAGGGAGAAAAGCCCTAAAGGACCTGCAATCCTAACCATTACAGTCCATTTATTAGTAGACTCATGGAAACAGAGTATTTCTTCAGGTATGCCCATACTCTTATGGGAACTGGGATGTTTACACATGTTTTGATCTATGTTTACAAAAATGTTTTGCATACAGAGATATTTGCTTTTATTCCTTCAAAAATGGAGTGCCTGACTTAGCTTTGATACTCTAAACTTCTAACAATAGTTCCAGAAGAACATTCCTATTAAATAAGAGACTTAAACATTTTTTTTGAGGTTAAATAAAATTTGCTCTTGTACTTACTGTGTGGTCCCAAGAAGAAAATGGTGGTCATATTCTTATAGGAAGTCTTAAAGCACAGGTTGTCTCATTTCCCTGTGTTTTGATTCAGAAGGGAAGGACAGTATTCTGAAGAAATGTAAGCAGTTATTGTGAGGTTTATAAAGAAAAGTCTTACTAACTGCTTCAGTGTTTTCTAACTGTTCTAAGCTGTCTGAAGCACCTGGGGCTGCTGCCCACTAGCTGAAAGCTGAGATGAAGAATCTTTGACTTACTACAAGCTGTACCTTGCACCTTAACAATTTAGGTAAGGAAGCCCATCCATTTGTGGAGATCTTAGCACCTGCTAGCTGCCCCTTCATACTCTGGAAAGGGAAAAGTCTTTTGGCCGGTTCTACAGAGGAGGGAGACAACCACTTCTGTCTCCTGGCATGGTAAGCCCAAGTTAGAATGTCTTGAAGAAGGAGCAGGCACACTGTAAGATAACATAATGCTCTTGGTGTAACATTATCTGGCATTAATATGTAGTTTTAAAAACAATTCTACAAGTAGAACAATACAATCATGAAGTAGTTGCAGCTTTTCTGCCAAACCTAGCTTTTCAGCAGCAAAATATGTTTAAGAAATACTTTCTTTAAGATTTTTTTTTTCTGATTTACACTTCAGCCACAGTCTCTGTGGTTTTTATTTAGTTTCTGAGTCATACTTCTTCTTTCTTTTCTTAAATAACAGCCTTCCTAGTTTAGGAATAGTGATACTACTGTACCTACCAGTTCCTCTCTTCTGCATGAACTCTTGTTGCCCTACATTGCATGGTGCTGCTGCCCTGCAGTGAGGGTCCAGGTACATCTACAGCCTGGGAAGCAATAGTCTGCCGTCACACCTGTCTAAACAGAGCTGATTTCTGCCTGCTGTGGCAACACTTCCAAGTCCTGGGTCACCTTGGGTTAGTTGCTGAGGAGACTGGAATACCCCACACTGAGCTGACTTCCTTGTTTTAGAAGGGAGGATAGTCTAGAGGGATGAAAATGTCATTTGCTGGTGTGGGTTGCTGCTCTGCAACACTGTGAGCAAGAGCTGTGGTTTTCCTTATGTTTCTACCTGTAGTATGTTCAGGAAGTCTACAAGCACAACCTCTGCCCTTTGGCTTTTGCTTCTGTGTCAGGACTCATCTCATCCTGTGGTTAGGCACTTAGGCTAGGAGAGCAGTGCAAGATGAGAGTCTGCTATGCTGGGTGAATGCATGCAGTAAAAGTTTATGATAGCAGGAGTGTGTCCTGAAATGAAATGAGAGCTTTTTTTTTTTTTTTTTTTTTACTAAAGATAACATGTTGTTGCAATTAATTTCTTCTGATATTGGAGAATTGGAAGTATATCCTTCAGAACATTGGTCCTTCTTGCTGGTTAGCATAACCAGAATACCTTAATGGGACAACCAAATGACAGTATGGACCTTAAGACAGGATATAACATATGAAAATGTTGACTTCTTTCAATGGATGTGAGCATTATAAAATTTGATAGTACTTGATATAAGGCTCTGAGTTTTGCACTTTAAAGGTATTGGTATATTGATAGCCTATTAATACATGTTTCTTTTACCTTAATGTTGCCAGGAAGTGGTGCTGTCATATTTAAGTGAATCCATTAGAAACAGAAAGTGTTCCAGTATGCCTTTTAGAAACTAATGAAAAATGTCCATGGCATTGCTTGGCTGGGACTGTAGTTGCAAATGAGCAAATGCTGGAGTCACTGAGCCACCAATTAGGTTCACTGGCTAGCTACCCAGTTTGCAGAGGACTCTTTTTGTTTTTTAGTGAGAGATATTACATTATTAGCTTGCTTTTTTTTTTTTTTTTTTTTTTTTTTTATGCAGGAGTCAGAATTGCTGAGCTTGTTTGAAATTTTCTCTTGGTCTTCTCTTTTGTTTTTTTTTTTTTTTTAATTATTTTTAGCTTTTTTAAAAAATAGAAATGTAATAGTGACTGCTTGGTGAAAGTACTTCCTTTGCTGATGGCATAAGAACATTTTTCCTGTGCTGTGTGTGCATTTTGAGTATGATCTAGAGCCCAGGAGTGATTCATGATGCTTTTGTAATGGGAACCTGACTCACATACGTCATGATGAATCAGCTTCCTAGGCATGGTGGATGCTGTTCTGGAAAGAAACGTTCTTTGGACATGGCACACTGTAAGTACATGACACATGACTGTGTAAGACACATTCCTAGTCTGTCTTTCTGTGCTCATCCCATCAATTACTCAGAATGTAGACCTATATCTAAATTATGTTACTATTTATGTAAATTAACATTTCAGAAAAACAGTATTTTGCCATTGGTTCGACTTCTTGTATGAATATAAATTCTTGGGCTGCTTTAGCAGAGCCTTGGGGTGTTCTTTTCTTTCCCTTGTGATGCTGTTACTTCTGGCTTCATCAGTGGTAGCTTTGTCCTCACATCACAATGACTCTGCAAAGAACAGATTTGTAAGTGGGAAAGTGTTGCAATATCAATAAGAGCTTTTAAAGCTTCACATTTGGCTTGAATATAACAGGATGAAGTGGAAATGGAACAGGAAAGTTCAGCTTAGGAAAAATTACCCATATTTTGGAGGGCTTCTTTAAGAATAAACTAACTTGACTCTTAAAATATCTTATTAACCTCAGTGTGTTCAGAAGATTAAGAATGATTTATCCTCTCTCACTATTTGCCTAAGGAGAATTTGTGTTTGCCTTCAGCTTTATGTTAGACATTGCCATAATGTCATTATTATAAGAATGAAATATGTGACAAAAGTAACTTAGGAAAAAATGCAGATCACCTTTTATGATTTCTTAACAATGAAGTCTCTTAAATTAAAATTACATTATTTTAAAAATTAAAATTACATTGTTTTTTTGAAAGTAAAGTCAAGCATACCTACATTTCTGGTCAAGGACAATCAAACTTTTTAGCTCTCAAAAGAATTTTGTAGGTGTTTATTTTACAACAAGTATTATACAAGATATATTAATAATGTTCATTATACCATGTGCTTGGATTTTGTGTGTCTGTTTTTGGTTATGAAACATGAGAACTGCAGGAGATCTTCAGAGTGTGCAAAATATAGGAGTACTCTGTGTACTGTGTATAGTTAATAGAGATGGTGGTATTCCTTGTAATTAGGTGGTCTGGCAGTTGTGTATAAATGATCACTTTTAACCTGACCAAATTTTAATCTTTTGGAGTGATGTTTGATTTGTGTCTGTGGGTCAAATTTTATGTCCATAAATTTTAGGGGAATGGTTTTTCTGAATTCCTCTTGGTTCCATATAACATAATTTATTTTTTTTTTTGTAAGAGATAGGAATATGCATCTGAAGAAGTTAGTTGAAAGAACATATGTTAAGTACAAACTGAAACATGTTCGCAAAATACCAGATTTAAATTCTCTTTTATAACTTGGAGTCAGTGGTTTACATAGAATGAGTTACAGAGGCTGGTTAGTTACTTACTATAGAAGATAAAAATAAATTCCGAATGCTCAAATACTAAATAAAGGAGTGTTATGGAGAAGTGCTCCAATAACATAATTAGAGCTTTATGCCCTAATAAGTATGCAAAGAGAGTCACTTGAGATTGCAGCCCCCCTTGCCATGGGCAGGGACACCTTTCACTAGAGCTGGTTACTGAAAGCACCATCTGACATGGCCCTAAACACTTTCTAGGGTGGGACAGCCACAATTTCTCTGGGCAGCTTGTTTCAGTATCTCTATAGCAAAGAATTTATTTCTAATGTATACCTGCTTTCAAGTTTAAGGCCACTGCCCTGTGTCCTGTCACTATGTGCCCTTGTCCAAAGTCCCTTTTCAGCTTTGTTTTAGGTCTCTGTACCTTTATTGTAGGTACTGGAAGGCTGCTAGAAAGTCCCATTGGAGTCTTCTCTTCTCTGGGCTGAACAACCCCAATACTCTCAGCCTGTCTTCATAGAAGGGGTGCTCCAGCCCTCTCATCATCATTGTGGCCTTCTCTGGACTTGCTCCAGCAGAATCACAGAATGTCCACATCTTCTTTGCTGCTGGGACCCCAGAGTTGGATGCAGATTTAAAGTTTGTGTTCTGTGAGTGGGTTAAGATGGGAAGTCAGATCGACATTTTTCAATAGCTAAAATGTCTCTGTAGTATATCACTTCTACTAACGTAAGAACATAATTGAGGAGAATATTGGAGTGGGCTGGAATAATTGTTTCAAGCTACTTTTATGGTTTTCCTCCAGTAACTCCTGATATAATGAAATGCAGGAGGGGAATCCACATGAGGTGATTCACCTTGCTTTTAGCAAACTTATTGCCCTGCTTGAAACAGAAGGGATAGGAGTGATGTATACATACTGTTAATACCATCCATAGGGCATGAAGTTCTCTCTTCAAATCTTGCAGCTTGTTCAGGAACACTCCCCATATTGACAGGCAGTGGAGATAGCACAGAACTTGCAAACAGCCAGGAACATCTGTGCCAACCCTGTGTCTGGACAGATGGCTTACAGGTCTGTGACAGTATGGGCTGTTGGTTGTTACAGCATTGCTGGACTGTTATCAGTCCTCTTCTGATCATTGTTAGTGTATGTGAGTTGAACTCCTTGAAGCAACCTCATGAAAATGTTTTTTCTTACTTCGAAGTTTTTAGCACAGTACATGTTGCTGAGTGTCAACTTGCACCATGGTAGCACAAGCACATTTTGTTTCTGTATCTCTCTTCCAGCTGTTCTGAACACAAGCTGTATCTGTGTCCTTAGACTAGTATTTGAGGCTTGTCAACCTTACATGGTAATTAATTGGGGAGAAACAAGGAAAAAAATACTGTCTTAATAAAAAGCATCAGTTTTTGGTTCCAGTAGCTGGGAAAGGTGGAATTGATTTCCCTAACACATAGCCTGTTGCCAGAACTGGATTTTTCAGACCTGGACCATTTATTCCTACGATTGCAAGACCAAATGGACAAGTTGTTCTATAGCACCCTTTGTGTGTGCTTAGGAGACAGTATGGTGTTGGCAAGGGTAAATGCAGGTGCTTTTCTTATAGCTAGTGGGAAGTAGTGATGGTGCCAGAAATGCTTAAGGGAAGTAGAAATGCTTTCTGTGGGCTTAGGAGAACTTTAGGACAAAAAGCTTTTCTTTTTCTCTCAGCCAGTGTGATCTTGCACTTTACCTGCACTGGAGTCTGAAATCCAACATCCTACTGTATTGTATTTCTCTACAGACAAACAGCTTTCTTATCAGTCTCAATAAGAGTCAAATAACCTCCTGCATTCAAAAGGCAACGTTCACAACTGACTTCTAATTTCAAAGCCAAGATCTTATTTCCTGTGAAGACTATCATGTTGCATCAGCTGAAATTGTTATTGGAAGATACAGCAGTAGTCTGCTTCCACTGAATATTAAATGCTCCAATATGAAATTTTATTTTACCTTCCAAAGATGTCAGTTGCATAGCTGGCATTGTAACTTGTCAGAGGAGTTCTGAGTTTAACAGCTGATACATTTTTGAAAGTCATATACATCCCTTAATGCTGATAAAATTCTAATGACTTATTGAAATAATAGCTTTTTAAATTTTTTTTTCCTGGCTGTTGTGCAGACATCACAGCTGCTGTGATAGTCATCACAGTAATGAGTACGGTGTAGCAGAAGTGCAGCCTTGCCCAGATGGTGGCACAGAAAACTGGAATACAAGCGCTGACCACACCTGTCACACTCTGCATTTCTCAAAAGGTTCTCTATATGTTGTCAAGTCTTTTCAGTTTATGAGTTTAGGACATTGGTTTCTTGGCATGTGTTTTCTCTGGGTCTTCCTGCTGTGTCTGGTAACATTTTTGCCTCATGAGAATGAGGAATGTATATCAAATATATATAAAATGGGTTATGGCACTGGCTTTAGGATAGTGACAAGCTGAGTATGGCTTTATGATTTTACCTAAAAGAAATCTTCATGCAATTTTATATTAGAAAATAAACAATCTACAGCTGGAAGGATGAAGTAGCTGCACTCTATTTCTACAACGGGTCATGGAGTTTGTACAAAACTTCTTGTGTAAACCAGTAAAATAATTTTGATGAATTTGAGTTGTATTGTAAAGAATTGTCTTGCTAATCCACTCCACATCAGCCTTTGTTCATAATGAATGATAAAGCTGGACCAGACGGGAGTGGGGCTGAGTGGTGCAATGGTGGTCTTTGGCTGGAAATTGTTGGGGCAGATCTGCTAATGCAGCTGTGGGCAGCATGAGTTTTTCAATCAGTTACAAATTCAAATTCTGTAGTACCTTCTGGACTTTTTTTCCCTTTGTGCCTTCAAAATAACAGTTTCCAGGACTGCTTCCCCATTTTACTACTTTATTTTACATTTTCCAAGATTACAGCAGAGTTGCCCCAACCTAGCAACAGAAAAGTGGCAAATCTGGCTATATTGATTAATAGATGATGTCTGAGTGTGGGTTGTGTCATTATGACTTTCTGGAAACTGAAATGGTGAACTGTCTTTTGAAGGCTGGGTAGCCTATTTTAGTTGAGAGCACATTGACCCAATATGGTCCTTGGAAAATGTTAATTTATCTGGACTTTATTCAAGACTGGATAGATGGTTGGTTTTTTCCCCTCTGTGGCCACAAAATTTTGCAGACACAGGGAGCACAAGGACAGGCCTTGGTAACTATTTTAGGGCAACATTTTCTGTTCATAGCAGTTTCTAATTACTTCAGCAAAAGCAACAGGGCTGAATTTGAGTTAGAAAGGATCAGTAGAGAGTTTACTGCTGTGCTGCAAGCAGGTTTTGGAGTATGAACCTAGGAAAACTCAAGCTGTCTGGGCCAACAGTATCTGTAACCCACATGCAAACTGTTGAATGAAAAGGCCCTGCCTTTTCCCCATACCTTACTTCTTCTCAGTGGCTTTTCCTCTTCCAACTGTTTTCAGTCCAGGATGTTCTTTTTCTATCTAGCAGCACAAGGCAGGCTCCCTTCCAAGTGTATGTTTGTTCCTTCACAGCACCTCAATTCAATTTAAATATCTCCAGGGAGTGGCTTGTTCAGATTGGCACAGTTTGACCAGCTGTGTGAGGAAGTGCTGTGCATGTTGGTTCTGAGCTGGCTCCTGATGGCTTAGTTTTCTGGACCCTATCTCTAATATCAGAAGAGACCATGAATAGCATTTTCTCTCCTCTCCTTACTCTTTTCCCTTTTTTTGCTACCTGCTCCTGAGGCCATCACTTTCTCAGGCTGAAGAATCATAACCTGCCCAGCTGATCCATTTCTCTGTTCTTCCTTGTTGTCTTCTCTGAACCTTTCACTTGATGAAATAATGGGACTAGTCTGAACTGTACTCACGGTTTGGAGAATCATGTTTTTATTCAGCAGCATAGTATTGTTTTATTTTGTTCACTGTTTTGTTCCTAATAACTGTATGGATTTTTGCTGGTAGCCAAGCACTGAGCTGGTTTTTGTGGAACTGTCATAACCCCAGTCCAGGCTTTACAGAAGTAATGGCTAGGAATACTCTCTTCCTCCTCTGAGGTGAGAGAATTGGGTTATTTATACAGTGGGGGTATGGGAGTAGTACCTGTTCTCAAGACACTTTGGACCTAGTAATTTAAAAATAATCATCTAGACATACTGCAGTCTTTTTAAAGTGGTTTGGTCATACTATTTTCCTATAGACAATACCATGCAAATCTGCCATTGCTATGACATCTCACATATGTATGGATTTTTTAATAAAACTTCATTTTTAGTTTTATTGCCGTTGTTGAGGTTGTTAGAGATAGTCTAGCACTTGCATTCAGTGACATTATACATTTGAATAAGAAAATAATTTTTTCTATGTCAGTCCTCATTCTGCTTATTATTAGCTCTGGAGAATAACTGTTATTTGTACGATCCTTAAATGTATGCTTGGTTGCAATTGCTGGAAATATTAAAAACATTTTATATTATGGAAATACCTGCTGCGTAGTAGGCATGAATCTGGGATTGTATTTTTTACAGGCTTATCTGATGGCCTTAAATTCTAGGGTGTTTACTTCTAGAAGTATATTAAACTGCACCTTGATGGATGAGAGTGAGAAAGAAGCTATCAGTACTGGCAGACTGTGTTGAGGCTGTCCTCTGTCATGTTGAGCTTGAAATCATGACAAGTTTTCCCCCAAAACATGTAACTGGGCACAAGGTTGTTCCTGTGCCAGTACTGTTCAGTGCAAGTAATACTGCAATTCTAAAGAGCTGTAGCCATATGAGTGCTTCAGGGTGTGTCAGGATAGCATGCACTGAAATAGGTGCAGAATTTGTCATTAAATGTCGGCACGATTAATGAGTATTTCTCTATGCATTATTTGGAAATACATTTAAATCTCGTATGTATAAATTCCTCTATTTAGAACATTTAAATGTGAAGTCTATTACCATACTTTTGTTAACTATGTGTTTTTCATGTGTTTCCACTGCCTGGTTGTTATTTACTTTCCAAGCCTGGTTGAACTGGAAACAGAAAAATCTAAGAAGAGGAAGAAGGATTTCAGGAAAAGTAGGAGTGCAACATTTGGTAAGGATGAGGTAGCATTTGTGGGAGAGCAATAAAAGCAAAACATATACAAGAGGAAAAAAAAATTAAAATTAGCTAGAGGTATGGGGGGAACCTTGATGGTATGTTTACTGCCAAGTTTGTAACGGCAAAGAAACATGCATGTTTGCACTGCGTTGGCTATCAGACACTGTGTGTTTGTCTTTCTTCCTTTTAGTTCACCATAACTCTTGAACCTGTTGGATGCAAAAACTTAACAAGAGAATGAGATGCCTCAAATATATTTAGATTCCTAGAAATTCCACAAAAATCAGTAGCTGGGTAAAAGAGAATAGCCTGATTAGTGCTTCCCACTGAGAAAAGGCAGCTTCATCCTGGCTCCCAGTTGCCTCTGCTGGGCATCAGCCAGCTGGTCAATGAGTGCGCACATCCTGCACTGGCTGGACAGCCGGCACACATGGAGCTGTGGAAACATCATGACCCATATGTCAGTTGGCTGATCAGAGTGCTTAGGGATAAGTGGGTTAATAAATCTAGGACAGTATCTATAGGAAACCAGGCATCATATTTTCAGCAGCTCATGGAACAACATATTATTTTAGTAGTAACCAAGATGTGATATTTTGTCCCTTGTCAACTAATGTGCACTTAAAAAGCTTCCGTATTTTTCAATATGAGAACCTTATGTGGTCAGGTGGTCCCACATGGTAGGAGAGCTGCTAAGGTACCTCTGGAGCTACTGCTCAGATTCTACTGAGGAGAAGTAATCACTATTGTAGTTGCAGTGATTTCAGCCAATTGATGCATGTGCATTTCACTTTTCATAAAAGAAAACATTTATCTTGACATGAAGTGATATGAAATATTTCCAAATTTTCTCCAACTCTTTATAGAGATACTGCCAAAGGAAAGCTGGAGGAAAAAAAAAGCAGAAATACTGCCATTAGCACTTGGTTTTTTGTTTTGATTGAGAATAAAAACATTCTTCCAATGTTTTTACTGGATTCTTCTATTTTTCTATTTCTTAATGTATGCTATATTTTTACTTGAATGAAGGAGTAAAAATTTTGTCCAGCATGGTTTTGAGGAAATATACTTTCCATTTTAGTTATGCTGCTGTAACTTCTCCTTTTAGCTGCTCTTTGTGGCACCAAAACACTTTCTTATTCTTTATTAATTTTAACTAGGTAAACCTATTTTATAGAAAATTATATTGGTGATCATAAGATATTTTTAAGGAAGAGAATGGAAGGGTAACCTCCTAATAAATGTATAAATTGAAGAACAGGGAGGGAACCAAATCTACAAGGACTTCCAAAGTGATGGCCACTCTGTCGTTAGAGCTGTGTAAGCCCATTCAAGGGCTCATTGACTGCTCCAACACAACATGTATCTTCAATTCACCCTGTGATGTTCCTATGTTTGTGCTAAAATACCAGTTTCTAAGTCAGCACAGTGCATGTTGCAGTTCCTGTCGAGTGTCTTGAATCAGGGAATCTGCCCTGTGCTTGACAGGGTTGTGCTCAAGAGGAGTGAAATTGGTGGTCACTGCAGAGGCTATGGGACTCCTGCTCCCATCCCAGCTCCTGATGTGGGGACAGTACTTATTAGTGTGCTCTCAACTGGGACTTGATAATAATAACATGGCTTACAGTGATCCTTTTTGCTGTGGTGTTGCTCGTACAAGCGGTGTTGCTATCTGGGAAATTATGTTATTAACATCGGGTTTTCTCAGCAGTGTTAGGATATTAATACCAAATCCTTGGGAATATCTGCATAAATATATGGGAAACCATTCCCTCAAACACCTTTAAAACTAATGTGGTTATAAACAAGAGATTCTTCTGGCTTGCATTTTTATTCATGGTGGTTCTACTGAAGTAGTTATAAGATTATCTGAAATATAAATGCAGTTGATTTAACAATAATTTGTCTTATGTTTGAAGTTGAAAGGCATGATTAATCACATATATATGTGTGATCAGAACTAAACATAGTGGTGATTGACATAACCCAGGTGAGAAGTGCTTTGTTGTCATGAATGTGCCATGCAGTGATATATTTCAAACTACAGAGGATTATAAAATTTAAAAGCATAGAATTCTGAAGAACATTGGCACCAGTAGGTTATAGTGGTTAATGATGCAACTCAAATAGTTTTATAGTGGAAAGTTTTACTGTATCTTTGATACTTATAGCACTTCTATAAATATGACTGTATCTTTCACAGTCAAGCTTGGCAAGTGTTTGGAAATTGCCATATGATGGAAAACAAAATTCTTGTATTTAAAAGTGTCGTAGTTGCCTATGTTCACCCATTAATTTCCTGGTCAAAACAGCATGTTGTGAACCAAGAATCTATTAGTAGAATAATCTAGCAAAGAGATGAAATCTGTAGAAATTGATGGATTGTAATAGGGTTAAAGTATTCTTTGGTGATAAACTACTCTTACATATCCACCATGAGTCAGTGTCTGGCCTTTCCTTCAAACAAAAGACAGGAGGTATATGTAGTGTGCTGTCATCTCTGCACTTTAGGAAGTTTTGGAGATTTACTTGATAGTACTGTGTTATGTGTTAGTGATAAATAAAGGTGATGCAGGATTGAAGATGCTTTTGGGGGAGGACAAGGGTTAAGAAGAAACTATAAACCCCTCAAATTTAAAACAATTAGGTGCTTTTTTCAACAATAGAAGAGCTATCTTCGTGCTCATAATCATGTTCATGTTTGTTTGACAGCATTGTGTAGTCAAATACCTGTTAGTCTCATTCAGTTAGATTGTCTGTATTTGCTTTTAAAATATTTTTGATACTTCACACTGGTTTTGATTGTCATCATAAATTTAATTAAATTATGTGATATCATGCTACTTAATAGGCTTTAAAATTCTTAAAACATAAAATTATAGTAATCAGTGGAGGTAAAAAATATGAATTAAGATTTTCTGGATGGAAGCTGCTCTAGGGTAGACAAAAGTCATGCTGTGTAATTATCCTAATTTGAAAGTGCAATGGAAAAACAACAAGGGCATTACTGGACAGGGATGTGGAAAGGTTTGTTCTTTTTTTTTTTTTTTAATCAGGCCAGCAGAAAAAAGGTGAACTGAAAGCAACAGAAAATTCATATGAGACTGGCAAATATGTTTAATATTTGTGATGATATACTGAAAAAGGAGCTGTGCACTGCAATGTTGCTCACTTTGCTCTGACTTCTGTTTCGATTTACAAGTTTGTCTTTTTGTAAGATACTATATCCCTTTGTGCATGGTGGAGAATAGAGTAGAAATGTAATTATTTTAAAGTCTCTCTAACAGTTGAGCAGGGCCTAAAAGAATTAACCACAAACTATTTAAAATCTGCTTTATCTTTAAAGAATGATGTTAATTAACAGTAAAGAACAAATACTTTCAATGAGAAATTTGAAATTGTTATTCAAAATAGTGTAAAGTGAAGTTAAAAAAACTGTGTCTTCTCTTTGATTTTCTATTAGAAACAGCAGGGAAAAATGCTATTAGAAATAGCTGGAAGCAATATGTTCAACCTCCACTACTTCACTAAAGCTAATAGGGAAGAGCAAATGAGATGCAAACTTTCTGGGCTTTCCTGCATGCAGAGATCAGTAAACTAGGACTTTTGAGTTGATACCTTTGGTCACTCTTCAGCAACATCTTTGCATAAATAAGTTCTTCAGTTTGTCTCTGGAAAAAATACACAAATAAATTTTTGCTAAAATGTTGTTAATATATTTAACAACACTAATGACAAGATAGAGGGACATTCAATGGCCTGAGACACTGTTTATCCTGTGTATTTGAAAAATTAAGTTATTTTCTGAATCTTAGAGAGATTTAGCTTAACATGAATAACAGGGGAAGAGAGAAATACAGAAGAGATACACAGGAGAAGATATAAACAGCAGGAAGCTAAAAGCAAACAAACTAAATCCACCAAGACCCCACAACAACAGAAACCCCCCAATACTGTAATCCAAACAATCCCTCTATGAAAGGAAGGAAAATAACCCCAGTCACTCTATGTCATAAACCTGTGTTTCCTCTATTTTAAAGATATTTAACAAATTAAGTTTTAGATTGTTTTGCTTCTTTAACCATTTTTGACCTGGAAGAAATAAATCTTTGCTGGCATTGCAGTTTGAAGACACACATTATAAATTGCATCGACAGTATTTTATCTTGTAAGAGAATGTAATTTTAGATGAACCTAAGGAGCAACGGTCAACCATTTAATTGGCATTGTGTGCAAGGCAGAATATACACACTAAAGGTTACCACGAGGTCTGCAGCTATAATTGCCATTGACCAAAACAGACTTTTCATTTAATCAGCCCCGTGAGAAATAATGTTGCAAGGTTAAAGGTTACCATTTTTCAAGAAAGATGTCAATAAGGAATGAAGACTGCTTACAGTTTACAGGCTGTCTTGTCTCTGCTGTGCTTGAAGAAAGAGTTAGACCCTTTAATATGAAAAAGAACGGTACTCAATACTCATTCCTACGAAAAGACCCCTCGCCAACTCCCCAGAACCACAAAGAATTTTGGAGGTGGGCAGTGAAGACATTCAAGTGACTTTTAAAAGTCTTTACTGCTTGATCACATTTTAATGATTTTTAAATTTTAAAAAAATTTAAAATTTTTAAAGAACTTATGGGAAAAATGCTGGAAATGTCATAGTATCCTTTGATATAGTGGCAGCTGTGATTATTGGAGATGCTAAATTCACAGCTGTATAAATTTGGGAAGAGAGAGGTTGTGGCAGCTTTTATGTCTTTAACAAAGGCTTTATTGCTCAAAATTATGCTTCCTTTCTTTTAAGGTAGCTTCACATTTGGTTATGATGAGAGAATTCTGAGGAGCTATTTACTAGGTACTTTCTAGTGCTGAGGTAGATGCTTGATTTATTACTTGAGACTAGGATACATCAGCATGAGAAAATACATGTTCTGACCAATGTCCTGTGGCATAGAAATACAGTTAAAATTGTGTACATAGATAGTTACTTCCAGCTTTAAATACAGGGCATTAGGAAGGAGAAATGTTGGAGCTCCTTCCACCTTCATGAAAAACTGTATTCACAGGCCCAGTGGAAAAAGGATCTCTGAAATTTTTGTTATTGAACTGAAAAATTTTTAAGTGGCTCCTAAACAATTTTGTGTCATGACTTGATTCACATGAAATGGACAAATATAAATATTGTCTAAAATGAGACTACATATTTTCTCTCTGGCTTCTTATTTATTTTTATACCTTGAGATGAGTGTGATAGTTATATGAAAGTGGAAAACACAGCAAAGAGAGAGGGCACTTTAACACCATATGCTGAAAACATTTCCTGCTCCTTCTAAGGAAGGTGCATGATCAGGATGCTGGAGCAGCTGAGTAATTTCTAGGCTCTGGTGTCCCCTTTGCTGTGTTTGGATGCCTGTCCTCCTGCCATTCCACCATGTGTTAAAAGCACAAGGCCTCTGCTGCAACACTGGGCCTCTTTTCTTTTGCCACTGATCAGAACTCTACATCTGTCCTTTTGTGTTGCTGTCACCCTTCCTTTCATGTCACCTCCTTCCATCTGTGTGTGGTTTTGTCCACTTTCTGTAGCAGGATAATTTAGCGCCTAGATAGTGTGGGACAGGAGTTAGATCTACTGTGACTGGTTCATGCAGCAATTAGCACAGAGGCCTCAGATTAGTGTAACAGCTGCTATCTTGGTGAAGAGCAGATGCTTTGCTCTGGATCTCCAGAATTAAAAGCACAGCCTCTGCGCAGATCTCAAGTTAACTGCAATAGCTGTCAGGCTCAAATTCATGTCACATCACAGCTGAGTGAAGGGCTGCATTCCTGCAGCAAACACAAGAGTACTGGCACCAAATGAGGTGCTACAAGGGGCCTGTGAAGGAAGGCACAAGTACCATGAATATATTTATCTGCAGTGTGAGAGAAGTGTAGATCCTTGCACTTTAATCTCTGAAAATGTATATGTAAGCCATAACCATCCTCTCTGTATCTAATTTGATTAGCATCTCAGTGATTGTCAAATTGCTTTCCTTTACCCCCATCTGATTTTCAAATCAACTGCAGGCTTCAGGATGTGATAGGGAAGATCTTAAATGTTCACAATGAGCTCAGCTTTTCAGCTTTGGGCAAGTTAGGAACACATATGTAAGACAAAACATGGAAGTCCTACAAATTATCAGTGAATGCCTGTGTTCTCTTTTACAGGAAGTAAACTTTGGCCAACACATCCCTCTTAGTACAAAGTCCTCAGCAGTCTTGCTGGACAGTTTGAAAGTGATTACCTTGGTAACGCCACTTCCTGTAGCCAAGAAAGCTTCAGGCAGCTTGTCTTAGTATTGCCTTTGTGCTCAGTGCTCTTAACAATTACGGTGTAAGTCCCTAATTATGCTGCTTCACAACAACTTTCCTTCTCCCCTGCTGGAGCACTTAAAAGGGTGCTGTAAAGTAGAATAAAGCGGAGATTTACATCTCTGAAGTGTGTTCAAAATAAGTGAAAAAAACCTAAAATGCATTATGGAAGAAAAAAACTTTTGATTATCAGTTTCCTGCTGCTACATCTTCCTGTTTTACACTAGTGCACACATACACAGGCGCACAATACACACACATACACACACACATACACATACATTTTCTCTTTTCCTTTAGATCTCAGATAGGAATTTGAATATGATGCAAATTAAGAGTAGAATGCTAGAACTACTAGACCCAAAAAGAGTGTGGCTAAGAGGAAGCAAGAGAGAGTAATAGACTGCTTTTGTTTTCTGAGTTCCTCTTGTGATCTGGTTTTCAGGTATAGAGCATCCAAAACTGTATGGAAAAGAAACAGTACCTACTTGATGTTTCTGAAAATTGGCTATTAGTTATTCTGTTGCATTCTGTTCCAAATATTGCTGTCCTGCCTGTCTTATGACAATGCATGTGTTGCAGTGAGTCTTAAAAATATTTGTTTGTTCCAGGCTTGTAAACTTATGGTTTCAAAAGCAGAGCTGTGAAGGTGAGGAGATTGCAGAGTTTGTGATCTTTACCTTGGAGGCAGCAGCAGGATGTTTCTAACTCAGTGATGTCTTGCCCTTCTTCAAGAATTGACATTGGACAGTTCCTTAAGTTAAATTTGAGAATATTATAGTTGTTTTGCAGTTGAATTTAAGGACTTGTTGTATTAATAAAAACAAACCCTACATTGAAGTAACTCTTGCAACTGAGGAAAATGCCTGTGTGCATTATAGGCCACATTTAAGTGGTTATAGTAGAACAAAGCTTTGTGTATTAGAATCTATTGGAGATATTCCTTGTGAAGAAGAACTTTTTGATACCATGGGATTTTACTGTTTATGTAGGTAGCGCCTAGTATAATGACAAAAAATATATTATTTTTTGTTAGAAAAACATCTTGCTTGTCTTTTGTCTTTATATTATTAGGAAGGCATATGTCTCTGTTGGGGAAACAAAGTTACTATTAAATGCTTCTTTTGTCGTTGATGGCAATTTCACATTCAATAGTGATGTGTCAAGTATGAATGTAAGAGATCTGCTATTCTGCAATAGCTATCCACGATATATGCCAGTGACAGTGAGGCCAAATTAATCTGCTGCATGCTGGTCAATATTTGCAGTTGTTTAGAGAGTTTCAGTGATGGATATTTATATAAATAGTGGTTCATTGTCCTTTAAGTGGATGTCACCTCCTGAGAGACATAATCTCCTGGGGAAAAAACAATCATGGCAAACCTATCATCAGTCCATGGACTGAGGGGCATTCATTTTCTTTTAGTTTCGCTGTAAATATCTATTTTGTATTTCTGACACTGATTTTTTTTTTCCACTTTCCTTAATGTATGGTTGCCATTGTCTAGTTTGCACTGTTTTTTAGCAGAATGTGGGGTAGTCGCATTTCACATATCAAGTCCTTCATACAAAGCAGAAAGAGACAGACATGTATATACATTTTTTGTGTGCACAGTTGTTATTGGAAATTAATAATTATCTTTTTTTTTTTCCCTGTGAAATGCAAAGTCCAATTTTAAAATCAGGATTGCACAGTTTAAATGGTAAGATACTAAACATTCCTATGAAATTCAAGAAGTTGTATGGACTTGTAAACTGCAATTGTGAATTTTCCTATTCAGATATGGTATGAAAGGGCTGCCAGTATGTTCAGTTCATCCTTAGTAGTTTCTCTGTCTTCTCAGGTCTTCTGCCAAACTCTTCTATAGTGCTGACAAGAGCCGTCTGTGCTCTTTCTCTTCTCTAAGCCGGGCATCTCTAAATCACCAGGCTGTTCAGTGTTGAAATCTGCTTAGGTAGCACAGTAATAGGTGATACATTTTTGTATGTGAGCATTTTTTTAAGAAAGAACAATGTTTGGTTAACAGTGTCTTACTGTGCACTTCAGGAAATATATCTTTACTCTGCTTTGCTAGACTTCTGATAGGTTTAACCCTATACTGGTCAACTAATGTGCTTCATGTAAAATAAGTAGTAGCTTCATATTTCCTAAATGTTTCTTTGAAAAAACACCCAAATAAACATCTTTGCTCCTCATTACTTTTGTGAGACCAAAACAACTTTCACTTCTGTCTCTCCTAGTCTTTCATTTTTAAAATTAGTTGTGCTGAAACTTCTTAAAAGAACTTCCATCTACATGAGTGGATTTCATTTACAGAAGAGTAGAGTTGGTTCTTCTGCAGGAAGGACAAATTTCTTTTGTTAGAAACAAACACAAGAAAGCTAAAAGATCTATTTTGGCTGTCCTTACTAATTAAAGAGTGAAAAGGCAAAAAATGGGCAGGGGAAGGGAGATCACAGTTTGATTTTCTGTTTGGATTCAGTTTCTGTTTTTCTGGCTCAGCATTAGGAAATCCTCTTCCTGTGGCCCTATGTCATGAAAGAGCAAGTGGAGAAATCTCGGGGTCACAGATAACTATGGAAATGGTATTAACTTCAGTCAGCAATGAGCAAGTGATTTACAATGCTCAGGAGAGAGACTGACCTGTTAGACCAAAAAAGCAGAGAGAGAGAAGAACTTCTATGGCTGTTTGAAAAAATTGTCCTGTAACCATCCTTTTCTTTTGGTGTTGGGAATGGTTCAAGCTTTAGGAGAATGAATTGCCTCCTGACAATCTTGCCTGTCAGTCTGTAATGCCAGCAACATCCAGCTGTAAGGCAGCTCATCCTCAGCCTCGTGTACTTGCCATGCTGGGCTGCAGGCCCTCCTTGCCAGCTTGGGGGCTCAGTATGTGGGCAAGGCTTTCAGGAAGCAGGATGTGGTTGTTATTTGTGTCTGCCTGACTTGCCATGTAACACATTATGGATATGTGGGTCACTTTTTCACTCTAGCTTGTTCTTTTCCCTCAAATTCCAGAACTTTGAGATCCCTGAGGATTTCACAAATACATTGCCTGAGGGAAAAATACTCTTCTGTGGATAGAAGATTTATGTAAAAGGTGGATGTTCTCTGTGCCAGAGAGGCACAGTTTCTGTACCTTGTCATGCTCGGGTTTCTTTTGCAATTTCGTTTACATTTAGTAACTGAAGAGTTCTTAAAAAAAAAATAGGGTTAATGGTTGTTTCTTCTTGTATACATGTCTCTGTGTGTGTAATTAGTTTTGTTTAAAGCTACTCAGGAAACTATTATTAAACAAAATTTAAACCAAAGTAAAACTTTTACGACTTGATTGTACAGAAGCCTTACAGAAGCCTCTGGAGCACAGCAGAAAGTGGCAGAATAAATAGACAAGAATGAGAAACTGTATTGATAAATAGCAGTATTTGAAAGAATACTAATTTACAATTGTATTTGGTTTGTGTGGCCAGGTTTTGATAGCTGGGCAATACAGGGGTGGCTTCTGGGAGAAGCTGCTAGAAACTTTCCCCATGTCTGACAGAACCAATGCCAGTTGGCTCCAGGATGGACCTGCTGCTGGCCATGGCCATAGCAGTCAGGTATGATAGTAACACCTCTGTGATAACATTTTTAAGGAGGAAAAAACCGTTATTGTACAGATGTAATTGAGGCCAGAGAAGGGTAGAGTGAGAATATGTGAGAGGAACAGCTCTGCAGTCACCAGCGTCAGTGGAGAAGGAGAAAGTGCTTCAAAGCAGAAGGTGCTTCAGGTGCCAGAGAGGAGATTCCCCTGCAGCCTGTGGTGTGCACCGTGGTGAAGCAGCTGTGCCCCTGGAGCCCCTGGAGATCCACAGAGATGCAGAGATCCACCAGCAGCCTGTGGAGGAGCCCCATGCCAGAGCAGGTGGATGCCCAGAAAGGGGCTGTGAACCTGTGGGAAAATCTGTGTTGGACCAGGCTCCTCACAGGGACCTGCAGACCCACGGAGAGAGGAGCCCACACTAGAGCCAGTTTCTTCATAGAATTTGTGACCTTGTGGGGGACCAGCACTGGAGCAGGCTGTTCTTGAAGGCCTGCACCCCATGGAATAAGGACCCACATTGCAGCAGTTGTTGAACTGTTGCCTGTGGGATGGACTCACATCGGAGTTCATAGAGAACTGTCTCCCGTGGAAGGGAGCCCATGCTGGAGCCGGGGAAGGACTCCTCTCCCTGAGCAGTGGCAGAAACAATGTGTGATGAACTGACCATAAGATACATTCCTTGTCTCCCTGCACTGCTGGAAGGGAGGAGGTAGAGCTTAGGAAGGAGGGATGGTGGTTTTAAGATTTATTTTACTACTCACTATCCTGCTCTGATTTTGTTAGTAATAAATTCCCCAATTTGAGTCTGTTTTTTCTGTGATGGCATTTGTTGAGTGAGCTCTCTCTGGACCTCATCTCAACCCATGAACCCTTCATTATATTTCTCTCTCCTATCTAGTTGCAGAAGGGAGCGATAGAATGGCATTGGTGGGTGCCTGCATCCAGCTGGGGTCAACCTACTACAACACTTAAGAACTGTGTTGTGCACATAGGACTGGACTTTTCTGTGGTGCTCCCATGATATTTTATGCTTGGGCGTGTGAGGCTGTCAGTATCTTGATACTGGAAGCACTGGTGCCTCTCAGCAACCTTACAAGTGGATGATGCGCTGTCCTGCATGACAGCTGAGGGACAGGAGAATGTAGTTTATTCAAGGTTACCCAAGAAGTCCAGCTGTTCAATTCCTGTGACAAAAGCACTGGAGTTAATGTTCTATTGCAGTGCTGGTGGGTTCCTCTAACTGCCAACTCTGGGGAAACTGAAATATGGCAAAATAACTCCATAGGTTTCCAGAGTTTTGGAGGGTGAAATGGTACATTTAGAAGGACTCCTGCAGAGGGTGTCTGTTCAAGGTTCACAACAGCAGGTAGGTCTAGAGGAGGAATCAGTCTGCAATACACAGCCATAGAACTCTTTGGAGTGAAGTTAATAGCTTCAGTCCCTGAATGTCTGTTTCCTGAATCCAATTTCAGCTCATCTGCAAGAACTCTTGTTACCACTGCAGCATGAGGGATTGTCTTGTTCAGTGCTGTACTTATAATTTTGCATCTATATACAAAAAGTCTCTTGGTCTTGTTTCAGAAATCCCTTTTGTACAGCAGGCAAAATGTTACCATCTTTAGAACAGTTACAGTTAAAAAAATAATATTAAAATGTTTTCGAAACTGGATTAATAACTTATCTTCTCTCTCTCTCTCTCTCTCTCTTTTTTTTTTCTTTTTTTTTTTTTTTTTTAACTCCCTATTAACACCAAGAAATTCACATTGCAACATGTTGATGCATGACTCATCCCAGGATATACCCTCTCTTGGGTTGTGGCCCTAGATGAGGCAGAGAGGTGTAACATAAATTGCTTTT
Source organism: Sitta carolinensis (assembly GCA_032173965.1). Taxonomy (NCBI): domain Eukaryota; kingdom Metazoa; phylum Chordata; class Aves; order Passeriformes; family Sittidae; genus Sitta; species Sitta carolinensis. The sequence goes on from CM063288.1 coordinate 20,501,342, forward strand.
ATCAATAAATTAAATTAGCTTGAAAACAATATTCCTATGCTTTACCAGTGGGTTGTTTCTATTGTTGCTGTTATTTTTGTTGTTGTTTGTTCCATTTGCCCTCCATCTTTCATACTAAAGGAGATGCCAATGAGAAATAGTTTTGTGCAATGTTCTTTTTCTGGTACTGCTTGAATGTTGATAATATTTCTCTGCATTGCAGCCTCAGCGATTGTCATATCTCCCACCCAGTGGCTTGCAAGGAATAATGACAAGCTGCAGTGCACTGTGCTCAGAGAGCTAATGAGGTGCTTTGTTCTTGAGCATTAGTACATATTTCATCTACACCTTTCAGGTAGAGGAGTTTTAAGTGACATTGTACGCATTTAAAAGGAAGCAAATTTCTGACACAACTGTAGGGACTACACTGACCATAATGTTTGCATTATGTTCTCCAAACTCAGCATCAGGCTGTCCTCAGGGGAAATGGATGTTTTGAACGTAGGGTAGGGAATTACCAAAGGAGATCGAGGATGTCCTTCTGAAAGGGGGTCATAAAGATGCTGTGACTTGTTAGAAGGAACAAGGGTATGATACATCTTCAGACATGTCTTTATAATCCTTTCATTGGCACTAAGTACCTCTACTGAATGCTAAGACTGTATTTCTACATCATGAATGTAACAATACAGTAAATGTGCAGGAAATAAAATTTCAGTCTTGTCCTTTTCTGCTTCTGCTACATATTTAAAAAAACGGAAATAGGGATACATAACCTTCATTTTTAAAAAGAGGAAGAAAAAGGAGGACAATGGGGACTACAGGATAGATAGCCTTTCCTCAGTGCCCAGCAAGATCATGGAGCAGATTGTCATGAAAGCTGTGCTAAGGCATGTGGAAAATAAGGGGGTGAATAGTGACAGGTGACATGGCTTCACTAAGCAAGTCATGCCTGCCAAACTTTGTGGCCTTCTACAGTGGGGTAACAGTGTCATTGGAAATGAGAGATGAGACTGATGTCATTAATCTCAATTTGTGCAAAACATTTGACACTGTCCTGCAAGACATTCTTGTCTCTGAACTGCAGAGGCATCACTCTGTGGATAAGAAATTGCCTGGATGATTGTGCTTGATAAATTGTGGTCAATGGCTTGACATTCAAGTGGAGTCAGTGATGATTGGTGTTCCTTAGGGGTTGGTATTGCAACTTCACATCTCCATTGGTGACATGAACAGGGGTTTGAGTGCACCTCAGCAGGTCTGCTGATGACACCAAGCTGTGTGGTGCAGCTGACATACTGGAGAGAAGAGATGCCATCCAGAGGGACTTTGACAGACTTGAGAGGTGGGACTTTGTGAACCTCATGAAATTCAGCAAAGCCAAGTGTTAAGTCCTGCACCTGAGTTGGAGAAATCCCAAGCCCAAACACAGGCTGGGTGAAGAATGAAATAAGAATAGCCTTAGGGAGAAGTACTTGTCAACATTGTTGGGTTGACAAGAGGCTCAGTATGAGCTGGCAATGTGTGCTTGTAGGCTCAAAAGCTAACCATGTCCTTGGCTGCATGAGGAACTGGTCAAGGGAGGTGATTCTCTCACTCTGTTCTGCTCTTGTGAGACTCCACCTGGAGTACTGTGGCAACTCTGAGGGCCCTAAGTTATGAATGACGTGGATCTGCTGGGGCAAGTCCAGAAGAAGGCCATGAAGATGATCAGAGGATTGGAGCACCTCAGCTATGAAGACAGCCTGAGAGAGAGTTGGGGTTGTTCAGTCTGGGGAAGAGAAGGCTCAGGGGTCACCTTAGAGCACCTTCTGGTATTTTATATAAAATATACCAACTTGCTGAAGTTGTCTCTTCTGTTGTTTAGAATCTTACTGTGTGTTCATCATTGCTGTGTCTGATCATCCTGCAGTAGTTAATTAAGCAGACCAGTTCATGTCTGCCACATGCTGTTCTTGCAGGGAGAGAAGTATATGTAGTGAAATATTTTATCTGAGATTTTTTTTGTGACTGTGTAACAAGCTTGCACGTGTTGTTATGCACTTGTACTGAGAGGTCAAGATTTAAGAAACAGTGGGGGTTTTATCTATCTCATTTTTATCTTTCTGTGCAGCTCAGCCTATTGGATAGTTTTGCCTTTGCCAGAATAGAAAAACTGTCTGCAGACTTCGTGAGCTCTGGAGCAAGGATGGGTAGGTTATTTATGACAATGCTTCACAACCCCAAGAAAATTCTCAAAAATGTAAAACTCTCTTTGCACGTCTGAGTCAAACTGCAGCTTTGCCTCCTTCCAGATTGATACAAATGACATGGACTTATTTATTTGCACTGCTGCATGTCCTCATCACCCCTTCCCTTCTCTGTGGGAGTCACATGGTGGAAATAAAGGGTGCTGCCTGAAGTACAGGTGCTCTGAAAGAAGAGTTGAGGTTTTTGTGTTACAACCAGGTAAAATGTTTCGGTGTTTCTTTTTAGCCCCTGCACTGTTCCTTCCTCCCATTCCTCTGTTGTTCTGCCACAGACTGCTCTCTCTTACCAGAAAGTTAATTAAATCCAGTGTTAATAACATGAATAATACTACTGCTTGAATATAGGACAAGTAGGACATAAGGGATGGAGACTAGGGGGCCTTTGGCCTTCTGGTAAATCTCTGCGCTAAAAATGAGTTACAGAATTTGTTAGCTGCTTAGAAAATGTCTTCTGTGTCTTTTTGTTGCTGCCTTCCTTTATTTTCAAGATCTGCTTTTGGAAATCAATGCTAGTGTGGTATTTCAAGGTGATCTAGAATCCACATGTAGACTATGATTTTGCTTCAGCTGTGTTGCAGACACTTTAGTGCAGATTAAATAGAAGAAGATAAAAGGCAAGTTGATGCAATCATATTTTCAGTACAATAGAAGTGAGAGTGATCAAAGGCAAGAACATGGCTGGGTCACTCTGCTGGAGTACTCCTCTCACTCTCTTCACTTGAGCTGCTCTTAGCAGTTTTCCAGGCTCTTTAGAGCGGGAATTGGAAGCAGGCCCAAGGAAGGTATTCTGCCATTACACATTAATTTTTATTTGCTACTCGACAGCTAAGAACCAAAGAGCAGACCTTGTACTTTAATATGTGGCTGACTTGCCACACACCTCTATAAAGTCATCTCATCAGCAGGAGGTAGACTTCAGCTAGTCCTGAGGTCTGAGATATTAAATACCTCTTTGGTACATGACAGATCTTTTGAAACCTTTGAAGCCAAAAACACCATCAAACTTCCAAACTGTAGGGTGTGTATAACGACCCATTACAGAAAATAAAGTCTGGGAGTAACAGGGAGATGTCTGAGATCTAGAACTGCTTCTTCTTGAACAAATGTTGTTACACTGCAGAACCTCAGTTTTCTTCCCTGCCAAGGATGGGATTGTTACCTTTATCTATAGAATGCTTTAAGGCTGGCAGCTGAATGGGACTGTGGAAATACTTGGATTAATTACTATTTATCATGGTGTTACTATTATGGCTACCACTGCTATAAACTGATGTAGATTCATTTATATAATGAAATAATTCTCTTGTCAGTAGAGATTTTAGTTGCAGCTTAAATCTGTTAAGACAATGTAGAAACTTTCTTGTGACTTGTTGCACAAACCTGTTGTTGTCCTAGATTTTAGTGAAAATTGCTTAGTGAAGTGGTGCACTCTAAATGATCTGTTTGGGTTTTTTTGAGAAGCACTGAAAGCTTGGATATACACAGGCTTCAATATTTTTTTAACAGCTAAAACGAGTCTACTTGATGATGTATACCTGTAGTCAAGACCATACACCATTCAGCAGGTATGGAAGAGACATTGATAAATCAGTTGAGGGATGAAGTGCTAACTATTACAACTCAAAAGAGAAGCTCAAGACAAACCTTGGGGCTAAGAAGGATCTTGTTGTTTACTCAGACATTTTCTTACAGAAACTGTGGAAGGCAGTAGTTTTTGCAAGAAGGAAAGGATTGATGGTCAAAGGTGAAATGACCCTGGGGAAAGGTGAACTGCTGCTTGATTTATGATAGTCACCCAGAGCACACTGAGCATCAAAGGCTGCTGAGGTATCATGCTTCTGGCATTAGCCATAGAAAAGGTTGCCTAGTCTGTTTTTGAGCCAGACATCTAGTATTTTTTAAAGATGACCCACAATACTGTAATTTTGCTCTATCCAGGGAGACAGTTTACTTCAGGATTGTTTTGAATAAAGACTCTAATGCCCAGAGAGAGAAAAATCCCCCTCTTCTCATCTGAGATGCAGTAGATTGGTTTTACGACAATTTGAATTTGTTTTTTTTTTTTTTTTTAATGTTGGTTTTCATTATTACTCTGCCTAGCTATTTTGTATGGTGTTTGGAGATGTTAATGAATCATAGCAGCATTGTAATTTCAGATGAGTTTGGTGAGGCATACAGCATGTTAGTGCCTGTGAGCTGCTGGCTTGTGCTCCAGCCAGCCACAGGATCCCACCAGTCTTGCACAGGAATCAATAACTTACCTTCCCCTGTCTTACATGTCTGCTGAGTGGGTCAGTCTGACTTCTTTCATTCCTTGGCTTCCTTTCTTCCAGCTTTCACTCTGCTGTGCCTTTAAAATGCACCAGAGAGGGTATAATACCAATTTTACAGAACAAAGGGAGAAGAGGTAAAATGACTTGACCATCTTCAAGAAATAAGTAAAGTGAGAGAAAACAAATTCATTAATTCCCACATAGAGTTGGCAAAATCCCCCCTCTGGCACCTCCTCTCTCAGACTTTTACCATTTTTTTCCCATAGACATTTGAACAAAGTTTCAGGACTTCGTTCTTCTTTCTGCACTGCTTGATCTCAGTGTTTTCCTGTAGCAACCAGAATGCTTTGAGAAACCTAGATCTTTTGAGCTTTAGCTGCCATTTTTCTTTGTCAAGCTACAATTTAAATATCAGCCAAACTGTGTCAGCGTTGTTACTTGCCGTGACTGCTTCCAACTACCTTCAGCTGCTTACTTGAAGGCTAATAGAGGTGTTTGAGAGCAAAGTCTAGTAATGCAATTTCCTTTTCAGGGTAGATTTCATTCCTGCTCTAAATCTGTTCACCTCCTCAATAGCTGTATCTGTGAAGCCACGCTTCCAGTTTAAGATTAGAGACTTCAGAGTGTGACTTCTGTTACACTGGATGATAATAAAATCTTTCATTGCACAGGTTACTAAAAGTGTATTTAGCAAATGTGCAACTATCCCTTTGCAAAAGAAGTGCAAAATGGACAGAAGTGATAAAGGTGATAAGGGGAAAAGGGGTCTTTCATCTGTAGATGTCTTCCAGACCAGGGATTGGTCAATATTTTTGTGGAAGAATTACTTGAAGGTAGCAAATAGTTTTCTGTTTTTTTTTTTTTTTTTTTTTTTTTTTTTTTTTTTTTTTTTTTTATAAATTCCCTGAAAGTACAAGGAGATTAGATTTACCAAATTTAGAACTTTGGTCTTCATGCACACTTGGTCCACAGTTGCGCGTATTTTGAATGTGAGCGCCTGACATCCCTGAATCAAATGAAATGCTACAGCTAACAACCAGAGCATGCAGCAGTCAAGAAACTAACAGGCTGAAGTGCAGCTATCATAACCTCAGAGCCTGTCACTTTGAGCAGAAAATAGGCACCTAGCTAGGAAAATTGCCTGATCAACCTAGCATCTGTGCTGATGTTGTGGTGCAGCATTTTCTAGTCACTTTTTTGGCAATTTTTAATCATCTGAACTTGTGAAATTGTATTTGGATGTTGATTACACAGTGGAGTAATACAGTTTGGATTTTGATTTTTTTAAATAATTTTTGGCTCAATTAAATGCTGTCTTCTACTTCAGACTCTACTTGTATGAATTAGTGTACTTTATTAATGCATAAAAATGGCTTCATAGTGAAATGTTTTCCTTCCATGTAATTCTAGTACTTTACTTGTCCCTTTTAGTGGTTGTTGTTCAGAGGGCAGAAGAAAAAGGGAATTATGTTTATGGTTATCCAAAACACTTTGCTTTATCTAAAAGCTTCATTTCTTCACTACCAAGATCCCTCAATCATAATTTGATCTTTAGACATGATTTCCAAAAATTGCTTTACAGGCGACTCTTGAATGTCATTTAAGAGATTTCTCTATCATTTTAAACTGATATTCATAATCTGGAAAAGAAAAATTGAAAAATTGAAGAGCTCTTTTACACTTCTGCAGTATAAACGTGACATAACTCATTCTTTCACTGTTTTTGGTGTGGGTTTTTTTTGTTTGGTTTGTGTCTTTTTAATAATTTGCTGAAGTTAAGCAGAAGCGGTATAAACAAGGTTTCTAGGTAATGCAGTGAAATTCAGTGTTTTACTGCAGTGATTAGGATAGTGTTCTACCATGTCTGACTGTATTGTGCACTGATTTTCTTTCATTCCCAGATGTGAATTCTTACCATACCCTTTGCCTCTTCTACCCACTCCAATTATCTCAGCTAAAGTAAAGTTTCTAGAATCAACCATATTGTTTCGTGATTATTCTAAAGAAAAATCTCCCTTCTTACGTGTTTGGACCACCTCAAATAAATAGCAGGTCAAATTGCTAATCTATTAGCTCTTCGTCTGCCATGGTATGCGCAGTTAGTCATGAAATATTCATGCAATTCAGAAGAAATCTTGGGGGGGGGGCATGCGGGGGGAAGGCAGCTCCTGAAATAAACCCTCAGTATCGTAAGGTCAATCAGCTTGCTGCTTTTGGATTCAAGCGCAGGTCAAACCTTTCATCCTAGAAACTTTGCCCAAGAATTATTTACTTTCAGCTGTCAAGCTTGTTAAATGATTACCTAAGTCTATAGTGTGCTTTTTTCTCTTCACAGGAAGGCTTTTATAAATGACTTTTTTTCCCTCTAAAGGATTACATTTTTACAGTACATGGTTCTCTATATATAAGCTTTTCACAGAAGTCCTAATCCGACTTCAAATTAAATCCATTGGTAACTCCTGTTGACTTCAGTCAGAACAGCAGAGTGCCTGTCTGTCTTCATGCAGTTAAAGAAAGTCCATTCAGCAACAGAAAGCACATTCAATGACACATAGTTATAAGATTACTGGCTTTAAAAGAATATGAAGTTGCATATGCACATAAATCCAGAACAAGATGTACAGTTGTTCGGCTTCCTACCCCATCTTCTCACTTAGCCTTGGAGAGTGAGAAAATGCATAATAAAAGAGGAGATAATGTAAATTTTGAATAAAAAAGAAAAATAAAAACCTGTGATCTATCTATACAAAACCTACGGTAATATTAGGTTCATTATTATACTATCACAGTACCTTCTTCTGTGTAGTAGTCACACTCTTTCTTTCCTGTTCTTGTGCTTTCTCATCAGTGTGAAAAATTTCTAAGGGAGGGCTTCAGTTAGAGGGTGATTCTTCCTCTTTAAATAAATGAATGCGTTGTAATCTGAAGCAAAAGGTGGCAAGGTTGACTGTAAGGTTGGTTGAAGGAAATGAATTCCACAGATTCAGGCTGATGCTTGTAGAAGCCCATGTCTTTTTCCATTATGCCAGATGAACAAAGCATTGCCTGTCATTTTTATTTTAGCACCTCATTTATTTTGATTAATCTGGTTAAAAGTTTTATAAACCTCGCAAATTACCACCTGAGGCTCTGATTTTATATTTATTTGTTTCTATATTTATATAAATATATTTATAAGATTATCTAAATATATTTATTGATTTTATATTTATATAATGTTGTGATGCACAATGCAATTACTTGTAGCCACTGGCAGGTGTTTAAACATGTCTGGATTTTTGACATAGTTCAAGACAGAAATTACTTTCTTATTTAGGCTGGAGACTTAGACTAATCAGAAACACTGACTGAGGATACATAAAATTGTGGAGTCATAGCGTATTGGCTAGAAAGAACATTTAGCCCAATGTCCCTCTCAAGGCAGAATAATGATTGGGCCTGCTGTAGTTTTCTCTAAGTGTATTCTGAAAACTTAAAAGGATTATAATTTAACCTATTTCAGGTTCTCCTGGGTGGCTTCTTGCTGGAGATATTTTTCCCCCTTTGGGGGAATATCCAGCCTGAATCTTCCAAGCCTGAATTTCCAGTTGCAGTTTGTTTTCCCCTTAGTAACAATTATTTGTTACTAAGTTAAGAGCTTAACTCCATAACTGCCCCTGAAATAGCTGTAGGCCGCTAGAAACTCCTATTACCTCTAGGTAAGCCTAGACTAAACGTTAGAAAGAACAAAACATTCTGTAGGCAAATTTTACTGTAGTAGAAAATATTTCCTGTGGTACATGCTGCATATACCCATCACCAGTGGCTGCTGAAGCTGATGAATCATAGTAGAATAGAAGCATGATCCATAGCACATGAAATTTCCACTGGCTGCCAGCCAGCGTTTTTCTTGAACAATTTAATGCTCCACCCTGTAGCAGGATACCCTGCCCAGCAGCAGGATCAGGAAGTGAGACATGGTTTTGTTTTTTGAAAAAGAGCCTTCACTGGCATGAGAAGAAAACTTGTGTAAATTCAACTAACTTTATGCATCCTCCAGCGGAACTGACACATTCCCATAACCTATTAATTTTTAGTTAATGGTATGTGCAGTCCTTCAGCCTCACTCCCAGTTAGAGATGGAAGTGTCATGGGGAAATGGAGTCTGGTCTTGGATCTACCCACCTAGTTTGTTATTTCAAAAGGATCATATTAAACACCCTCACATTACCCATTTGCAAATAGCACCTACATTGTTGTTGCTGTAATGTTTATGGTGAAGTAGAAAGTAAAGTCCAGAAAACTCTGGTTTAAAAAGATTTGCCACATAACATGTCATGTCACCAGACCAGTGTAATTTTTTTTTTGTCCTACTGTAAATCCCGAAGAGGTTAACACAATGAAAATTTAGATATTCAGAAGTATTAAATTTATCTCAAAATACTGCACTGTATTAAAATAATGAAATTAAAAAAAAATGCAGTATGTCTTGCTCTTAGAAAACTGGTGATGATGAAAGAAATGTTTTTTGGGTTATTTAGATACTGCTTTTTTCATGCAACAGAGTTGTTCCTTTCTTGTACCATTGCCTTGACTGTGCTTTGCAGTAAAACATGCATGTTATTGTATTATGCAATTTAGGATTTTTAATGGGAAATGTAGTTTTTGTTGTAAGGATATGGAAAAAAAACATGGTACACTTTAAAAAGATTATTTTGTATGTGGTTGTACAAATAATTTCTTTCAAGAAGAAGGAGGCTTAGGAGAGTGTATAATAGTCTATTTTATATTTGAGTTGGCTCAGAAACTGAGGTGCCATTGATTTTAAAAGTGCTGTGCATGCTGTTTCTTTGCAGTCTTTTGCTGTGATAATGAAATAAAGCTGAGGTGCCGTGCAGCCATTGAGGTCGAAATACCCAATGCTGTTCTCAGTTGCACATGATAATGGCTGCATCCACCCCTGCCATTGAGGGGCTTGTGGGGACACCTGCACGACAGTCCCTGTGGGAGCCTGCAAGGCTCAACTCGCTGCAGAGTGGGACACTCCTTCCCTGGATGCTGCTACTGGCACACTGAGCCCCAGGCACTCATGTGGACTGGCTCATAGAGCTGGATAGATCCTGCTAGCAAAAGATTGCAGATGGAAACACCAATTGTGCAGTTATGTCACACAGTGAGCTCTAAAACAAAGATGTTTTGGGTTATGTCTGACAAACATATCTTGCAAAGCCAAGATGAGGTACTGCCTTCTTTTCTGTGCTTTTATTCTGCCTGTATAGAAGGCCATCTCCACTTGTAGGTTCTGTTTCAGTCATTTGGAGATATGCTGCTAAGCGATGCAGACTCCTGACTCCTGTCAGAGGTAGTGGCAGAATTACTGGTGCATGTACATGGAAAATTTCTGCCTTATTAACATAAATAAATACAAACCCACCATGTATTGTCGGGGATTTGTGTATTAATCATTGCATTTCTCAGATGAATCTGGTCCATGATGACATATCTATAAAGAAGTATTAAACCTACAGATGAAGACAAGAGCACAGTTGATTAATGATTGTAATGATTCTTTTCATTTGTGGTTGGGATCTGGAAAGGGCACACTGGTAGAAAATTTACGCGATAATCCTATACTTCCCTTCCTTGTCTTAGATGATTTTTCTTTGTTAAGAGGTGATAATAGCAGAATATTAAACTTGGAAATACAGGTCTGCATTCAATGCTTGATGTTAGTACAGAATGTTTAGAAATTGGTCTTTATTCTTTATTGTTTCAATGGTCAAGTCTAAAATCAAAGCTCTGCACTAGAGATGAGAGATATGACTTACTTGCCCAGCTTTTCTTCTAATTTGCCAGTTTCTGGTACTGCTGAGGTCTTTCCAGTTTTGCCCTCTGTAAGGTAAATATAATGATAGTGGTTACCTTGGCAAGGTATTTTGATAATAATGAACATAAAGAATTATTGAGACCTGTGTTTTTAATTTCAGATAAATATTACATTCAAATTATTTTTATTTGTCACCAAGTTAATACGTTATATTTGTAAATTTTGCAACTTTTCTTTCTCTTCTGATTATTTTGATGGAATAATTTTCATTTACACTTTTCAAAAGGTATTTTATTTTAGTAATTAGAATACTCTTTTGGTTTTGTTTTCTTTTTTTTTTTTTAATTTGCCTCTGGTGGATTCTAGTCAGTACATGTTTTCCTGTACTTATGCTTTTCTTTAAGGAATAACAATGGAGACAGCAGGTGTGGTGATTGATTCTGGTGATTGATTGACTAGTTAAGTGCTGATGTCTCTAAGAGGAGTTAAGGCCATTTTTATAAAATTGAAAATGAAAGAAAATTATAAGGGGTGGATTTTTTTTTAGTGATGGAGACAGCTTTTGCTTTGTGTTTTTAGAAAATGAATTTCCTGCACGGTAGCAATTAGATTTCTTGAATTATATTATCATTCTTTTCAGTTTAATATTATAGTTGTCACTTACATAATGAGCCTTCTGTATGGAGCTTTGATACACTGAGCCTTGCTATTTCACACGGGGAATGTGAAAGAAATAAGTATCTACCTCTAATTTCCCTGCATGCCCAGTAGTCTGCACAGTAAGTTTTCAGACTCAAATAATGGAACCAGCATGATTTCTAAATGGTAAAAGACATCCTTTCTGCTGACTACCAGGGAGCAGCACCAGCTCTCTGGTGGCGTGTTCTTGTTTTTGCTGCTTTGTCTCTACTTAGAAATTCCCACATCCATACTGACTCATACTGGGAAATATCAGTAGTTTAATGCTTTTATTTGCTCAGATATGTTTGTGCTTTAAGTTTTAATTTTTTAACTTAGATTATGGACAAAATATGAATGTATTTCTGTAGCATGAAGATATATGGTCACAATATGAAAAAGAGCCATGAGACAGGCTATTATAAGGTAAATGAGAGAGGAGGTTTAGCAAGTATCTAGTTAGTGCCCATAGGTATGCCTTTAACCACCTTTCCTTTAGAGGAAGCCTCAGATTTGTTGCAGTTTGAGTTTTTTTTAGCCTCTCAGTCATGTCACGCCATCGAAGGGAAATAAGTCAGTTCCAAATTGGTGTGGGCAGATAGCCCAATTTCATCTCAAAGCCGGATGGAGCTGTGTGCTGTGATACACATGAATTTCCAGGATGGCTGGGATCAGGGAACTGAAACTACATTAACAGGATTAGAAACCTTTTGGAAAGTGCTTTTCTGGAACAGAGCATGTTTGGTGCAGATGAATAATGCCAGTGCCACTTGGAAAATTATGAAGAGCAAACCTATAGATAGGACCAACCCAAGATCAGTACCATCCATAAATTGTCAAGGAATATACCAACTGTCAGTAAAACGATCCCTTGTTCCATCCTCCAAACATTAAAAAAAAAAGTTTTTTAAAAAAGTTCCCACAAATGCCAAAGTAAATTTAGTAGTAAATTTGCAGCGTAGTAGTTTGACAGAAAACTTCTTTGATAAAAGAAGTGAAAATTATATACCCTGCATGAATTTTGCTGCAATGCCCTCAGCAAGGTATGTGTAACCTCAGTCAGGTGCACTAAGAGAAATGTGCATTTGTATGTTTATACTTATTTCTAACCACCCTTTAACTTGAAATATTACTATTTCTGTCCACTTTAGTGGAACAGTGGAATATGTTAGGATATGCATGTTTAAGATTTAGATTGTTTCTGATCTGCTTCCCACAAAATAAACAAACCAGTCTCCTTGTTTGGTTTTTTTCTTTTTTTTTTTTTGCCATTATGCCATGCTTGCTCAAGGTAATCAGCAATATCAGTGTCTGAAATGGCTTCCTGACAATAGCTCGCTTCCCAGCCAGCTCCAATTTAGGCAGGACTTTGGTATGTTTCCTGTTATGACAGCTCCTGGTTATTTCCTTTTTGTGCTTATTAGGTCTTGCATGCTTAATGAAATTATGCTCTTTAGAGACTCCAAAATACATACCAGTCTATCTGGTATTGTTTTGGATGATCCACAGAGTTTCTCTTTGATTTGTTTCCAAATGAAATTGTGCCAATTTTGCATGTCAATTCATGCAGTTGTGCAGACCTGGCTGCCCCATGGAGCACCTAAAAAACTGTTGTGTCTCCCCTCTGCAACAGGGGCTCTGTGGGAAAATGGTGATGTGGAGACCTGATGGATGAGGGGACTTTGTTGCCTGGCAAATGTCTGAAGGTCTCTCTTCCCTGTTTGAGCTGTGGGAAGTTGGAGGAACACTCCCCAAAGCGGCTGTGCATGGCCAATGGCATGTGCCCTTGCAGGGACATGGTCTTTTCCCAAGGGACACCTTTTCTCCAGTCAGGGGTCTGGTGATACTTTGCAGACTTTAGGCACCCACTTGCCCTCCACGAGCTTACCTTGGTTGGTTTCTTCCTCATGCACCAGCCAGAGAGCTGGTGCTTGGAGATAAAGACCAAGGATGAGTTCAGCTGCAGCATGAGGGATTTCAGGAAAATCAGGCACTTGCACTTAGTTTGAGGTTTTGCTTGGGCATTAAAAATAATGGTGTTTGTGCTTGAGGAAGTAGGCTTGTTGGCTTCAAAGGCATCTACTTAGTCACATTATCTGCAAAATGATTTCTGTGTTTCAATGAAGAGCACGTGACTTCTTGGAGAGTTTCAGTATTTTTAATAGAGAGCATATAAATAAAAATGTATAAATAAAAGGAGTAATTGAAAACTCCATGGCTTACCTGCCAAATCAAATCAGATTTTTTTCAGCCATTATTTAAGAATTATTGGAAGATATGCTAATGTCTGATTGAGGGACACATGTCCTCATGGACGTGAATAGTAGTGACCACAAATGGAAACAAGAGCAAAATGTCCTTGCGTTAAGTGTGGTGCAGAAATGATTTTCAAATCAAAAGACCATTTTGTTAAATTGACTAGTCTGGATCTAATGTTTCACAGTAACTTCTTGTTTAGCAACAGATTCTTTTTATGCTAAAATCATAGCTTCATTCATGTCTCCTAGCCTTATAAGAATAAACCCTTTCCATTTCACCTACTTGCTTTGCAGCAAAATCACTTCATTTTAGGTTTGTAAATAAATGTTAGCTAAAATGAGTGTTTAATTAAATAATAAGGACTTCTGTTGTTCAGTTGTTAAAGATCAAGCTCCATTTGGTTGCAAAAAAAAAAAAAATTCAGACATTGCTTAGCAAAACATACTTTATTTTTATAAAGACATATTTCTGGACACAACATTCTCTGCTAAATCTAACTGCCAGTCTTTTTTACTGGTGTTTTATTGTCTTTTAAGACTTGCTAAACTACTTCCTAACCTTGATTTATGTCAGTAATGAAAACCAGTGGTTTGGAGCAACATATGATCATATCATATCATATCATATCATATCATATCATATCATTATTTTCATACATCCCATGACTAGCCATTATCTATCTTAACTTACTCCCATCATAGATTTCTGAAGCAGTAAATCACCTGGTCTCTTTTTGAGCCGGTGTTGCCTTTGCAATTTTATCCTTGTTAACAATTAATAATTTTTTACAGTTCTTTTATAAGGTAACAATCGGGTACATATTTCTCCCATTCAGAGTTTTGTATATATATGTCCAAGGAAGGAAAGAGGACACACTTCAATTTTTAAATGTGTTGTATGTTCTGCTTTAGCTCACTGAAAACCAGGAATGATATTGTAAATTCTGTACCCTGCATGCAAGGAGCAATGAAAACAAAAGATACAAATCAGTTTTCCTGTAGGATGGTGCTAAATGATAGATCTTTTCAGGCAGAAGCAGAGTTCTTTTGGTAATAAGACTGCAGTCTTTTTTTCCTTTGATCTTCATAAAAAAATTAAGAACTCAGTGTTGAATTGGTGTTGTATAAATGAAATTATATGGTGCTAAGTAACATTAAGCAAATTGTACCTAGTTGGGGTTTTTTTTACATGCTTGTGAAAATTAGACTGTAGCTCAGGTCCTCTGTAATTATTTTAGAAGTTTATACCATTTATATCTGGAAAATATAGAAGTCCTGCAAAATTTGTGTGTCTCTTTAGTTGCCTATACATAAAACACTGTGAATTCCTGGCATTTGGAGTGGATGACTCAGGATTTCAAATCACAAAGGTTAGCATAAAAACCTGTACGTGTAAGAGGCTTTTTTTTTTTGATCACAGCCCTCATAAAGCACCTATTGAGAGTTGTGTGCCAGACCAGTGGATTGATGGGTCTGTCTTATAGTCCTAGACTTCCCAAGACTGTTCTTGCTTGTTTTCCTATGTTTGATGAGCAACCTTTCAAAAGAGATTTTTGAATTCTGTGTTGTTTCATCACTGCTTGAAGAGATGGATCTTCATGGTCTGGCTGCATGTTTCATGTCATCTGCACACCTTTCCCCTAGGTTCTTGCCTCCGTGTGCCCTTCACCTCTCAGAAGTTGTGCTTTACCCTGCAGCCCTCTGAGGACACACAGCATGGAGCCTGAAACATTTGCAAAGTCTTTCGTCTGCAATTATTACAAGAGACCAAGATAGATAGGAGTATTGCCATACAATTCTCTATTTCAGTATCCTCAGCACTCTTGAGCTTTCTCAGGGCTAAAGTCAGTCTGCTGTTATGACTTGCTTCTTGGTTTTTTCCTGTGGTTGCAATCTGAGTCATGAAGCAAGCCTGAGTGCCATACCTATTTTCTGATCTGAACTTCCTTAAATTAGCCTATGAGACTACTAGACTAAACTTCACGTGATAGCCATGTGCCCAGCATGCTTGTTAATTAGCTGAGATACTTCATCGGGATGCTGCTTAACTATCACCTGAAATTCACACCCAAAAAATCGACTGGTCCTGGATGTCAGAGGATTTACTAACAGATGATGTATTTCAAGTGACTGGCAAGTCTTAGAGTACACTTGTATAAACAGCTTCAGTTGGGCTCAAGCCTGTATCCTGCTTTTTGTCTTGTACCTCTGTACACACCCACTACTCCTGCATGCTCTGAGTCAGACAAGGCAGGTAAGGAAGGAGTTAGACAAGGCAGGTAAGGAAATAATTAATTGAAACTGCCGCTTAAGGTATTGTATTCTGAGTTCAGTTTTCTGACTTCTCACTGGAAGTGCACAGAACTATTTGCTTGGTACAGCACCAATGGGGAAAGTAGTTTTAAGATGATGGGCTGCCAGCTGAGCCCAAGGGAGGAGGGACTGTGCACATTCACACACTTAAGCATATTAGCAAGCACATTGGAAATAGCTGGGGAGAGCAAAATCATGCGACAGTAAAGCTGCATTCCTAGTGCTGCCTGATACCAACTGGAGAAAGTTCCATTAGTAACACCATCTATTACATGTTATCGGTTTCACACATTTTTAAAGCACGCTTTAAAATGAGCTTAAAAATAAACCCATGGGAAATAAAAGGCATTAAGAACAATTTTAATGACCTTCCTAAAGACTTTGCTTTCTTTTGTGTAATTCACCTTTCTTTCTTATAACTTGGTAAAGTTCCTGGATTTTTTTTTTTTTAATTAGTTGAAAACTGCCTTCAAAATCTATTATTGTTCACTGAAGTATTTTATCTTGAGAGTACTTTAAAAGCCAGGGACAATCAATCAAGAACAAAACCACCAACCAGCCTTTTCCGATAAAGAACTATATCTATAGTTCAGCTTTCTTTTCTCCAGCTCAGATAACTCACTGCTCAGCTGAGTCATCCTCCAGCACAGCTCATTACCAAGCTGCAACTCACTTATACCCGTAAATCACTCCACCAGCTGCTTCTTGGTTTAGCAGGGCCAGGACTTGCTTTGGATACAAATTTTCAGTTTCTGTCCTGAAGTTGCATTTTGCATGTATTTTGCTTGAAATCACATTCATGTTACAGATCCATGTTAATGTTTACATGACCATCAGAAAGCTGGTGATTTTTCATTGCTGAAGCTGGAAACCAAGCCAAGTGGGAAGTTAGTAATATTTTTTCTCACCATTCCCATCTATTCTCCCATTCAAATGTAGGAATAAAGGCATGGGTGGGGAGAGGCAAACAAAACCCAGAAATGATCATCCTGGATCTGGTCCTCTAGGGAATGGAGGTGCTTTGTCAATTGTCATTCTGTCAAAAAAAAGAAAATGTAGTGTCATTAATTGTTATTGTAGGAGAAAGTTCAGGTTTCATCAGCTGGTGGACTAGGACAATACAGTGCTTCTGTTAAGGCTTCTTTGCTCTGTTTCTCTAATGCTTTTAGTAAACACTCAGTATCACACTGGGAAATAATATTCAACTAAATGTGGGCCAAATAACTTGTTTGATGGTGACGCTCAGCATAACCTTGAGATAAATAGCAGGATGTGCAGCACTTTGATTACAGCACAGTCTGTTTCAGAACTGCGGAACAAGTTACTCACATCTTTTCAGTAAAGATAAGTGGCTAAGTGGACTTATTTTAAAATATTTAAGGATTTTAAACCAAAGAATAATTGAGAGAGTGATAAGAAGTGATCCAAGTCATTGAACTGAAATTTGAATTAAGGTTCTTTTAAAACTCTTTCTTACACAGCCAAACCTCTTTCTATTTTTCTTTTCCCTTCAAGGACTGGTGGGGCATGGGGAAAACAGCACAACCTTGAAAAAGGTTTTCTTAAGTCAGTTGGACTTTGAAGGACTGTTTTTGCTGTTCTTGCTGTTGTTATCTGAGAATGCAGAAAATTGCAAATTGTCACAAAGGTCAGACATGGATACAAACTCTCCCATAGTTTTTGACTAGTATGATAGAGAGTAGACTGTGGTGTCCTACTTCACTGTCCTTCAAGTCACCTTGCAAGGTATTTCTTTAGCTGACCATAGTGCTCTAGAGAAGCAGATGTTGTACCAAAAAGGCTATTATATTTGAAACAAACTTGACAAAAATGTTTTAAACAAAACCATAACTATATGGCAGCCGTGCTGCCAAGGTATTGATACATGTAGTAGGCCCAAATTTGGCTTCTTCTGATTGGTGTATGTTACCATCTATGGATTTAATTTGTGTTCTGCAAGGAGCTCCTTCATTTCAATGGTCTGATGGTCCAAGGCTGTCATTTAACCTTGGGCTAATGAATTGATAGCTGAAAGAGAGGAAAATATATAGCTAGCTCAAAAGGAAAAGTATATTAACATAAAAGGAATTAAAGTTGACTCTGAAAGCTGCATAGCTGAAATATTTTAAAGCAGGAGAGTAGTAGATACTATTTTCATCAAAATTAATACCTCTGGAAAAATACATGCTCTTGAGTCTGTCTCTTCTGGCTTGGCGCTGCTTCAGAATTGGAACATTGTAAAAGTGTATGAAGTGTACGCTGCTAGAGTGGTATAAACCAGCTCTTTATATAATAGGGATTGGTTATATAGGGGTTTTTTTTTCTTTTTTTTTTTTTTTTTCCCTTTTTTTTTTTACTGGACAGAGAAGATACTATTAGTTCTGAGAAACCAAGGTCCTATTTCCTTGAAATCAATGGTAAAAATCTCACTTGACTTTCAGGGGGATTAATTTCACCTCTTGTTTGAGACTACCCCAAGGAAAGACCAGTGCTTGACTATGTCTTTCTCTCTCTCTTGCTAACTTCTAATATTATGACCTGGCACGTGGGTCATGGAAGATATGCACTCAACAGAACATCTTCTGTTTCTCACAGCAATGCATCTTCTTTGTAACAAAGCTCTGGTCTTGGTTTGATGTCACTGTGAATTCTTGCTAATGGTAAATGCCAACATACACAACAGAATAGAAAACCAATATTGTAATGTGACAGTATGGATTTTCCATGTGTTCAAAATGACAGAATCCTGTAGTCTAAGACAGCTTAGAAAAATGTACAATGGCCCTAGTTCAATGGAAACAGTTCAATTGAAATGTTTGATTTCTGTCCCTTTGCTCCTCTAGAAATCCATCCATCTTTTGCTGCTTTAGACAGACTTCAACAATATTAAACTGTACTTAAAACCAGCCTTGTTTGGTCTTTTGGTTTTTATGCTTCACCTGTTTCAGAGCATTGCCTTTATTTATGTGTTCTTCACTTAACCTTCTTACTTGAATACCTTTTCTTGTAAAGCTCCTTGTTTCTGGGTCTCTAATTTCAAAGCAAATGTATATGTGGCAATGGAAGTTGAATGTGATTTACTGATACCGTAATTTGTTTTGAAATATTTTCAGTTGTGTGTTGACAGTCTTTGCTATTGATGCACTTAGTAAGATTGCATTTCTACATACAACTCTCATAATGATGTTGTATTTAGTAATTCTTGTCATTTCAGAGGGCAGAAACCTTGCTCTTCTCTATGACTATTGAGTGGGTTGTTTTGTTTTGAGTTTTTCTTCTATATGTATAAATTCCTCCTGTAAGACTGCTGAGCCTAAAGCCTTTTGTAAAAGTGATGCTTTCTATTTTAAACAATCACACAAGTTTTTCACTAAAGGATGGTTTAAATATTTCTCAAGAAAATAATTTCTCACTCAAGAGCCTATGTTTCTTGGAATCTAAAAGAAATTGTATAGAGCACATTAAAGGATTTATTTTTTTTTTATTTTTTTTTAATAGGGCTGTGTAGATTTCAAATCAAATACTGAAAAGTCATTGAGAAAGGTCTTTTCCTGATAAATGTTTGCAAAGGGGAGTTACTAAGACATGCTGGTTCCTTGCATGCAAACACCTTTGCATGTGGCCTCATCCCTGTGCACTGCATGGGTCAGCGAACAATTCTCAGATGTCCTTTGCCAGTATCTCTGACAACCTTACATTGGAAAACCCTGTTGTCAGTTAACAGTTCTTCCAAGCCTGGAACACCACATGATTTCAGGCTCTCAACTCAGCACTGAATCAGGTTGTGCACAAAATATTCAACTAGACATTGATGTGCTGTGAGTAAATCCTCACAGTGGCTCTGGGGTTTGACAAGGCTCCTAGCACCTGAGCCTCTCTAATTTGGTTGCTCCTGATCACTTACTGTTGTTGTTTGAAGATCTGCCCTGGAAGTGCCACAACAAAAGCCTCTTGGAGTAGTACTTCAGTATGATCACACTGAGCCACAAAGACCAAGTACGCAATAGGTCTTATTATTAATAGGTGTTATTGATGAAATAGATTCTAATGTCTCTAAAGTACCAAACCCTCTTTGGGCAACCACTCCTTTTTTTTTAGTGCATGGATTTTTGATGTGATAAATCCTGACAGCTCCTGCAGAGTGATTATAGCCTAGTACAAAACCAAATGCTTTTGTGCCAAGGCTCCAAAGACTCATGGCACCAAAAGATTTGGAATGACTTTCTGTTAAATATGGTAGTGGCACATGTACTTTAAAAAGATGACATTTTCTTTGAAACTCCTCTAGCACATATACAGAAGCCACTGTTCTAAAAGTGATTATGCAGTCAGGATATTTTTTCCATTAGCAGTCTGTATTCTGTGAAAATAATAGTTGATATTAGAGCCAATCTTTTCAAAGTCGCTTTCAGTTTCAAAACTTTTTTATATATTCTAGGATGCTTTAGCATGCATTTTACCTGTTTTACCATTAAGGAGGCTGAAGTACAAGCTGAGTGGTTTGGCTGAAATCACAGATTATAGCAGCGGTAAACCTAGGAGAAGAGTAACAGTGTTAAAACATGTTTCCTAGCTTATTTAATGCATGCTTTCCTTTGGTGCTGTATCTTGAGGTTAAAGTGCAGAAAATGCCTGTTCGGTTCAGAGATGCAGGACTACAAGAGCAGCATTTAAAACTAATATGTACTTTTACTGTTCTGATTTGATTTTGTACTGATGTCAAACCAAATTGCTTGGTTATTTCCTTCCCCTCATCCCGCCAAAAAAGGTGTCTAGAATGTTGAGTAAAATGCTGTTGAGGTAACTCAAAAGAGATATGACTGAAGCTGTTTGAAAAGAGGAAAACAGAAAAGTTGGAACAACTAATCCTTTTGTGTAGCATTGCAAATAGAGCCCTCTTGAGCTGAGAAAGGATTGTGGGACTGGGGGAAGGGAAGCAGTATTTCAGTAAGCAGCTAGGACAGAAGTGTTTCAGCAGAGGATGATTTTGGGGAGTATCTGATGAAGTGCTATTTTACTCGTGCCTTCAAACAAAACACCTGTAAGAATCAACCTCCTACAGTACCTCCTACAATAATCAGATGTGTCCCCCTGCCTTTTTCTTTTTTCTTTTTTTTTTTTTTTCTTTTTTTATACTTTAATTACTCTTAAATGTAGGTCACTGATTTTGGCAAACTTGGACATGGGTTTTGTAACTTAAAAATTCTGCACAGCTTGCTCACCAGGCTGCACTGAGTTCACTTGAGTGCATGGAGGGGCTGGATAGTCCAGCAGATCTGAGGAGGGGCAGGAGGGAGTCTCCTGGTGCGGCAAACCCGAGGGAAGTGTGAATGGTGTTCCAGCTAGCCTGCTGCTACTAAAGGGAACTTAGAGCAGCTGTTCTCTGCTTTTCTGTTTGTGTCAAGAAATTGAGATGTTTCTGTTGCATTTCCTGACATACCTGACAGTTTGTGAGGACAGCACAGAGTGCTGCTGTGCTAGTGCTGTGTTCAGATATACAGGTCTGCAGCAACAAATCTCCTTGTTGCACATGTAATTCTTGATGCTGATTTTATGCCTGAGATAAGCACTACGCATGAGACTGGGAGCTGTCACTCTCTGAATTTCCTGATTTTGGTGTAATTAAATTATTTGCTGTGATATTGTACGAGCTGTGGCAGGCAGGCATAGCCTTGAATGTGTAAGGATCTCCTGGCAGGTCACTGCATACTGTAGAGCATAGGACTCCAGGATACTTACATCAGGATGTAGGTTTTTCTGGAGCATAGTAAAAAAAATGGGATTAATAGGTTGGGATCATGTCACTGAGCTGATGCTGAAAAAGCCACTTGTTTTTCCTCCATCCCAAATGGGTTAAGCTTTTCTAATTTAAATATTTTCTAATTTAAAAATAATGGTTTGCCTGGAATTATTTTCCATCTTTTATATCAGAGTTTAGCAAAATAATATGATGTTGGTTTGTTTTATTTTTTTCCTGATAGAAGGGTGGTTTCATGCTCACACCTCAAGAATGGGGTACAAGTAGGGACGGGCAGGCATGCACTGTCTGTACATGTTACACTCTCCAGCTTTACGGGAGCCCCGCTATCCCCTGCGGGAGGGTGGGTGTTTCATAGTGGCTGTGTCAGCTGCTTGGAGCTGCTGGGCATGCCTGTGAGCCCACGTCTATTTCAGCAGAGTTGACAGAGTTCTTACGAAGCTCCAGTAGTCATGTTTTGGCAATAGGAACTTGCAAATAGCTTTTTATTGGAAACCATGACTACTAACTGGTAGCTTTGTGATACAAATTCAGAAAACATCTCCTCACAAAAGACTTCTCGGAAGTACATGCAAAAGAGTGCAGAAGAATTTTATTACTGCTTCCAAGATTATCAAACGTGTTTGACTCCAGGAGATAATTTCTGTTCTTCAATTCCACTTTAAGCAGTAATATTCTTTAGGGGTCTGACACTAAAGGTGGATTTCTGTTTTGTTGAGCACACGTAAATCATAAGGACACAGCCACAGTAGGGATAGCCTTTGGCTATTAAAACCCAAGTACACTTAGCGTGTTTGTTTGGCTTTGCCAAAGCTATATACAATAGCTTTCTCAGAGCGTATAACCTGAAGGGGTTTTCCTACATCATGCTGACTACTGTTTTGATTTGGAAGGAATAGAAACATCAACATGCCTTCTAATTTCCTCTGCTCTGGTTTTCTTTAATATAATTAGCTTAATAAGCAGTAGAAGATAGGGTCATTAGCAGCAAATCCACTCTTTGTCTTGACATGTTAGCTGCCCACTTTTCCTTCAAAATTATCCTTAAAAATCCAGTTCATTTTTAACTGTGTTATAAGAGCACATTCAAATTTGTGTTTTTCTTCCTTGTTTCTGCATTGGTCCATTTGAGTCCAGAGAGACTCAGGTGGTGACTACTTTTGTGCAAGGTATTGTCCTCTCAGACACCTGTGATATTGTTTACATACAAAGGTATATAAAGAGAGAAACATGGGGTAGATTATTAAAAAAGCTTAGGGGATTGGGAGTGATTGGCTCCAACTCCTAGAGCCTGCCCAAATGAGGTGAATGAATAATTAGGCAATATATGAAAAACACCTGGAAATGAACACCTGTGTGATTTGACCCTCTATGGTGTCAGACTAGAGAGAGATTAGTTCATAATTTGTATGAAAGTAAGCACCAAGGGGCCCAGTCTACATGGGGGTTTGATCATCAGAGTAACCAGGCTTTTTCTGGTAATTTTGCTTATTGATTCCTGCAACTGCACCCAGCATTTTGGGGAATGGATTTTGTTTCCAATCAGATTTTTTCTTTCTTTGTATACTTTTAATTGTTTTTTCTTTCACAACCAAAAAGCACCTGAAAGATTAAAGGAAAAATACCAGTTAGGACTTGTCAAATACCTTTTCCATTCTGTCAGATGTTTTATGAACTGAACTATCTACGTAACTGAATTAATTTTCATTATAAATACAGCAGTTTTGTTTATCTGGGAAATGCTGTGGTTAAAAATGACTCATGTATACCTTACAGAACTATTCCACAGTAAACATTTATTTTGAGTATAAGATAAATCCCAAAGGCAGACTTCCCACTTCAGTTTCTGACTGGAATTTCAGACAGATTGTCTGTTTCAAAATCAGAAAACATTTGATTTGATATTCTATGTTTTTAGACTACTTCTTTTTTGATAACAGTCACCTTGTAAAGGAGTTTCTGGAGTCTTTGGCATCTTTGGCACCAGTAAATCTCTTGTAAGGAAAAGACGGGAATGACTGACTATTCACCTCTTCCTAATGTGTGTTGCATGCAGCAATTGATGTGAACTCCTAGTCCATAATGTGGATTCTTGCAATGCCTTTTTGCTGCTACAGTTAATTTTTTCCTGTGAGTTATTTAGGGAGATGTAAATTACCTCTGTCGTACATATTTTTATTAGAACAGCTTTCATGTTTCAACTTTTTTCATCCAAAAATAAGTATTTTACTTGAGCATTTGGATAAAATGGCTTTACAGACCTCCCAGACATCCTGGGAAGTATTCTCTTATTCTTCTTCACAGTTTTGTAGAATGCAGGTATCAGGCAGATATGTGATAATGAGTTTCAGTAGTCTGACTCCAACATTGCTGAGAGTTTGGTACAATTAAGTCAGGCCTAATCTTAAAATAGTCCTAAATCCTGAATGAATATAGCATTAGGATTTCAATGAATAATTCCTGCTTTTTAAAAACAGTAATCGAGTGCACAAATATTAAAGGCAAACCACATGGGGGCCCAGTACGTAAGATTTCTAATCTACTTACCAGGATCATTTTATATGGCTAGATTCAATTAAAAAAGATAAATACATTCAGTTTTCTCAGAGGAGAACCTGTATATACTTTGTATTCAATCTAACTCATAGGGTGTAATTTTAAGCATTCACCGTGACAGTGATTTGAATTTTTTTGACCCTCCCAAAAATGAATTTATTGCATTAATAAGAGTTGTGGAAGACCTGTCAAATCTTATGAGGCAGTTCGATATTTTTCACTCTAAGTTGTCTGTCCTCCTCTTTCTTTGCATCCTCTGTCAGGGCTGAAGGGAAATGTGTATTTCTGCCTTCCTTCTCTCATCCCCAGATTCCTGCATTTACTTAAGTTGTTGGTGAAGGGCTGGGAAGGTGGGGTTAGCAATGTTCTAAAAGAGCAGCTGCTGCAAGACACTCAGAGCTCATCTGTCAATGTCCAGAAATTTGTAGAGAATATTAGCTTGTCATGACCTGTCTGACAGTTGGGTTAGATTTGAGTCCAGAAGATGATAAGAAGATCCCCAAAACTCTCATACAGACTTAGATTCTAGGTTGCATGCCTGGTCTGGGTTGATGCTCTGGTCTAAAGTGTAAACTTGTTTGAAAAATTTCTGTATGATTACCCTTTTGTCTATAATGAATGAGTAGAGTGAGATCATGCCATTAATCATCTAAGACTGTCAATACTAAGGCACTGAGGAACTGTTTAACATGATGGTGTTACCAGACTGTAGCTTTGTCTGCCATGTTGTTAGGATTGGATCAAGTGGTAGGTATTGCTAAAGCCAGAAGCTAGATGACTGAGCAGCATTTCCTGAGAGGGTTGTAATTTATACAAGGAACTAACCATATACGGTGGTTTATTATCAGCATAGAAAAAACTGTCCAGAAAAGTTTGTTGTAAATCTCAGCTTAAATTTTGTGTGTCATTTATAAAGGTCATTGTGCCCAAGGCTCCTTATTTTCCACTTAATCAACTACCACTTCCATGGCCCAGTTGCATTCCAGCAAACATCGTTGCAGTGTGCTGTGACACACCCAGTGAATTTGCACAATGCGCGCTTGAAGGAAGCCCTGATCTTTTTACATGTGAGGACAATGATTCAAGTGTTTAAATTATCTGAATGTTCTGCATATCAATTCAGCATTGTTGTAATGCCCGAGTCTTTCTAAATGTGAAATTAGTAGATTTAAGACCCAGAGCTCCCCTGGAGTGTCCCCATAGATAGATTGTAGGTCACAATAACATGAGACAACCTAATTACCATAGTCATTGAAGGGAGTGAATGCACGGTAGGCACTGGATTATGAATGCTCAGTTCCAACGAATCCATTCCCTGAATGGTTGCTGCTGGGTCCTTCGCAGGCATGTAGGGTTTTTTATCTGTTTAGGCACAAGTTTGTTGTACAACCGTTGTGACAATATTATTACTTTAAAATATCTGCAAAGCTGTGAAAAATTAATCAGCAAATACAAAATATATTTATGCAAATGCCTAACTCTTCTTTTTCTTTACATGCTGAGTCAGGGCAGGCAGTGGGGGTGGGTGTGTGGTGGAATCTGCTGATTCTAGTTTAGATTGTCATGCAAAACTCCTCTGTCCCATTTACATTTGTTTTTGGTATTCTGTATGACATTGCAAATGCGGGGATGGTGCCAGGAAGAAAATCGGCAAAACTTGAGTAACTTAGACTTTAACTGCATAGCTGAAGACTTCTTATTTGTTTTCTTCTTAATTTTTTTTTGTTTGTTTATTAATGACAGTAGCCACAACACTGTTTCCATCATTAAAAGAATGGGATCCTGCTTCAAGCTGGGGAGCAGGCACCTTTCTCTCTTCAAAAACAGTACCCAGGTTCAGTTAGAGAACTGGAGTTCAATGTAGTTGCTGTCTAGAAATGTTGTTGTGTTTTCTGTTTATGGTCTACATTTACTGATTTCAAAAACTGGACATAGCAACTATTGTACTCTCCAATGATAACTGATGTTGAAGTGCTCATTTTTCTCTTTATTTAAAAGTTTAAAAATTTGGAAGCTCATGGGCAGGTTCTGCTTGGCAGCACCCAAGTCAGACGGTCCACATCCTTTCTACACTATGTCCAAACTTTTTTCTTGTCACAACATGAGCATGCATGTGAGTGCTTACAACTCATCTTTGAAGGACCAATTTATGTCATCTGGAGAGAGCCTTAAGTGAAAGAAGAATAAAGCAAATTTTTGTGTCACTGTATTGGATGTATATTGCTAGAAAATCTTCAATGTAGATGGTGCCCTAGAGTGTAAGTAAGTGTAAGTCTCCATCCACACTTGTTCCCCTGTAGCTCTGGCAGCTGAGTTGGGCAGGTTTGGCAGTAAGCTTTTTATGAAAAACTTAACACCTTGAAAGCTTTCATCTTAAATTGGTTTAGTTACAGAACTGACTGGGACAAGAAGCCGGAAATGTTAATTTTGTTCTGACATCTACCATTTCACCCCTTTCAAATACTGCATTGAAATGGTTACACAGAGGCTGGTCTAAGTACCTGCATTTTTGTGTTCACGAAATAATACAGATTTGAATGACAGAATTTTGTTCCAGTTATCACTGTTCAGTGTTGTGACTGGGTTCACTTCTACAGCAGGGCAAGGGCAGCCTACCTACACTTACCAAATGGAAATGATTTCCACTTTGTATTTACTGTACAGTTTAAGAGCAGAAGCTGTGCCCAGAATTAAGTGAATTAGGAGTGTCAGTTCTGGTTGCTCCCCAATTACTTTTTATGGCAAAGCTTAGAGAATTTTAAAGATGGCTTGCACCAACTGTAAAAGAACGAACCCAGGAGAAATGTCTGTGGACTGATTTTTTTGTTAGTTTGTTTGATTTGTTGTGATTTTAGGGTTTTTTAAAAATACAGTTTTGAAAACTGCATCCTAATAAACAATCTACTCTTAGAGCGGTGAAAAAATCCTATTTAGTGCTTTTTTAAAAAACAATAATCTGATTTACTAGTTAGTAGCATTTTAACTCCTAGTATTAATCATCATTTGTTGAGGGCACAATCTTCAGATAAATGGTTTTGTTAAAGTAAGAATTTATTTATTTAAGAATAGAGCTAACACATATAGTACAGTAACACTGCAGGGATGGTACGTCTTCAATATATATAGGTGCTTAAATATGCAGACAGATAAAAAAAGTACATTTTTCAATGTGTCTGATTGTTTGAGCATCTAACTTTGATTTTAAGGTTACCTTGTTTTTAGTGGTGATTAAGCTCTTTCCCTGTTTCAGTCCCAAAGAAAATCTCCAAAGAATGTATCTGCTTATTTAGGCACATAAAGATCCTCGAAAATACAATTTTTTTTCTGAGGGGACATTTTCACAAGGAAGCAGAGCTATTGCATGTTTACCATCATGAGTCTTACTGAATTGATTCTGAATATAGCTTCACAGGTTGTGGCCAGAATACCAGAAATAATTTTGTTCCATTACATAATTTTTCCATATCAACTACACTACATGGTTCACTTCTGTATGATAAAAAAGATCAATTCCTCAAACTAGGTCCTAAAGAAAGAAATAAAAATATATATTTCAGGACTTCAAGGGAGATCTCTTTATTTCTGAGTCTGCTGAGCTATAAAACTGCATCTGGTCTGTAAGGCTGGGAGGATATTTGAGGTGAGAAATGAAATAGCAGTGTTTTCATCTTGAAGTCAGCACTTCAGGTGGTAGCAGGTAGTGCCCCTGTACCAGTGGATGAGGGCCTGAGCTGGTTTTTTGAGGGCTCTGTGAAACAAGATGGGCCATCCCCTGCTCAGCCCCAGCCCTTGGGGACAAAGCTGTCATTATTTGATGGAGATTTAATGGTGCTTTGTGAAACGAAAGTTGTGGAGGCCTGCATGGCTGTAGTCTTTGATTTCACTGCGTGTTAACCACAGGGTGAGTAATTGAATGCTCATCCATGTGTGATCATCTGCACTGCAGCAAGCTCATTATCAGCTTTAATGTGCTGAAGTCACCCGAGGTTCTGTAATGGTGCTGTATGTGGCTACTGCAAGAAACGCTGCTGTCTTTGTCCTTGTCCCAAGATGCCAGTAGCTGCTGGAAAATCTCAATTTATATAATTATTATAATTCCTTTCTCTGCTCGTAAAGCTGCAAGCTAGAATCCAAAATCTGCCAAGAACTTGCACGCTTGCATGACCTGGCAGTTGCCTGCTGGTTGGATGCTGTGGCTCTAATTTTATTTTATTCAGGGTGAGGGCTGGGTGCAGCTGGTTAAGCATTGCATAGAATGAGACTATAGAGAAAGAGCGGAGAAATAAAACCCAGAATGCTTCATGTGTTATCTCAAGTCTATGGAAGAATGGCATCTGGGGACTTCATATTGTATCCTGACATCAGGAGGTACTTGGTTATTCCATTTCTGCTGCATTTTCTTTAGGGTTTTCCATGAAACTCCAAGAGCTGTATCTACTTTGTCCCATGGTGCTAGCAAAGGTGTGTAAGTGGGTGAACACACTGGCATCAACACTGAAAACCAGTAGTGAAGACAAAAAGGATGTGTCGAAGTGTGGGGCTGCCATGGGGAGAGGCAGTCACTCGCACTTCTGTGAGGACAGGTTGTCTAGAAGGTGCTCTTGGGAGTTCAGAAAAACTTTTACTGATGTTTTCTATTGTGTTCTGGATCTCTACAAAACCCAGTCATACTTGCTAATGCACTACTCCGGGAAATCAATGATTTCTGAGAAGAGATCAACTTTGCTGAGCAATTTCTTGAATGTCCTCATTGCAACACTCCTCAATACCATGTTGGAGATCCTGTGACACAATTCCTATACCACCAATTTCCTGCCAGTGGCATTTTTTTCCTTGTGGTCCATGCCACTCCTTAAAAAGGCTATTCATCTCTCCCAGAAGCACCCATAAACATATTCTGCTAAATTCAGTAGTGGGAGGAAGAAGAGACTTTGTGCTGGAATGGGAATTGGAAATTCAGAACATGTCTTCTTCTGCTGCCCAGGGGAGCACTGGCTGAAAGGGGATTGATCTGTGTCAAAGGTGAATGAGAGGATGGAGAAGACAGACTAACTTTTTTTTTACATATTTACACATTTATTTGGAAAGGTGGGGAAAAAAATTAACAACTATTTCAGGCAGCTTTTTTTGGGTATATGACAAAGCATTTTGGTATGCAGGAAACAACTGCTTCCCCTCTAGAGTTTTTTGGGACTTGAAAGGAAACAAGCCAACTCCAAAACTCTAAAGAGCAAAGCTGTTACAGAGACTGATTATTCACTCTCTAAAGCATTTTACAAGTTTCTCTTGCATCAGACAGAATGATGATTTTTCTACATCCAGTAATATTACTGTGTTTCATTTGCAACAGATAAGCTCCATGTGAAAACAGACAGTACTGGAGCTTTATAGAATTAATATATGCTACCAAGAACATTATATGTGGAATAGTCCATGTAATTCAGTCCTCAAAATAACTAATAGAGTGGCAAAATAATGAAGAATATTTATTGCAGTTTCATGAAAAGACTTGAAACTCCACCTAACGCTTCAGAAAACAGGGAATGTTTTTAGAATGTTGTTGCTCTGTTTTAGAAACGATTTTCCTCTAAATCCTTCTTAGGTTGAGGGGTTTGGTTGTCTGTTGGTTTACAAGGACTCTTGGCTTAGATGCATGTGTATTGTGCTGATTGTGGTTATGTGTGTGTTCTCACAGCCAGACTGCTATATTCATGCAAACACTTCCTTGTCTCAGAGATGGTCTGTGCAAACTTAGGAAGGAGGCTTTTTGTAAGTCAACTGCTCAGGGACTTCTCTAATGCAGAAAGGGGGGTCAGAGTATCAACTATGAAGTTGTATTTATTGAGTAGGACTGGAGGACAGAGATGTGAAATCCTAAGGTTTAGAGGGTGAGGTACTGCTGTGCAAGTGCAATTTCCTTTATATGTAACAGGATGGCTTGAACAGCAAGAAAATTCACTTTGTCAAATCCTCATACTTGCCTGGTATCACATCTTGCTGTGGCTGTAACGTGGACCTTGCTAAGTCAGCGGGAATTGTATGCCTGGATGGGGTAGCTCCTGTGCTGGAATCAGTGATTGAATGGATGGCTAGAAATAGACCAATTCGAAGGCTGAGTTTGGCCTTTTAAAGAAGTCAAAGCCGAGGCATTTGGTTTCACTCTTGTATTTATAAATAGCTATCTAATAGTGCAGCACAGTTCGACGGTGCAGCCCAGGGTCGGTAGGGATTGCCTGCGTGCTTTTACCAGCTGTCAGTGCAGCAACTGTGGGGTCCCGGCTGGAGCACCCAGTTCCTGTGAGTTCCCCCTCCCTAGCTGGTGTAGCTGGGAGCAGTTCCTCTGCTCAGAAGAGGCTGCTGTCACCTCTTAGCCACAAACAGGGCGCTTAGCAATGAGGATGGAATTTGAGAAATAGCAACTCTTACTTGGTTTTCACTTTCCAGGCATCAAGGCTGCTCAGTCTTGTCTGTACTGCTCTCCTTTTCATTTATTCCCTGTCCCCATCTCTTTGCAGACCGTGAAGTCAGCATTCCAACTGGTTTCTGTCTCACTGCTCTTCTCCTTGCCTTCCATTACTTGGGGTATGTGGTGAACAGCCGTGGTGCCAACAGCCCCAAAGTCCTGTGCTGGAACAAAGCATCAGGTGTTTTTACATGTACATAGCTTTTGTATGGTAGGAAAGACAAGTGTTGGGCACCCTGACCCAAAGGCACAGGGTAAAGAAGGTCAGCAACATGCTGTTGGTATGTGCTGATGGTGGGGCGAGTGCTGAGAGAAATTTCAGGATGCAGTTATTCAGGGGACTTCTGTACCTGTGGAGTCAGTTCCTACTTTACTCCTGGATTCGGCTCACTCAGGGGAAAGAGGTGTCTTCAGGAGATCCCCCAGCTTGTCTGCCACCCCAGAGAGGCACAGACAAGGAAGAAATCTTCAATTACACTAATGAAAGAAGTGAAAATTCCCAGTAATTACAGTATTAAAAGAGAGGAAAAGCTAGAACTGGTGATCCCCTTTGGGAAGGGGTGTTTGCATGAGGGATGCAGAGCAGCTGCAAGGAAGAGGTTTCTCATATCCTAAAGGGTCTGGTTGACACTCTGAATAGAAGGGGTGAAAAGACCTCGTTTTCTCAGTTTGCTAGGCGAAAATGACAGTGTGGGAATTTCACCATTGCCTATGATTAAGGGGTGATGCCTGTAAATGGATGCTGACTAAGAAATATGAAGAGGAGAAATGGCTGCATGTCATCTCCCCTCTCTCCAGAGTGCCATTTGGTGTCTTAACTTTATTTTTCAGTCATTCTGCTTAATTTATTTCATGAGTTTTGTTAGCCAAGCCAGGAGAGCGTTCCTTTTTCAAGCACAGTTACACAGAGAAGATATGAGGTGGTCTGTGCTGGTTGTTCATGGCCTGGTAGGCTGTTGGTGTGTTTTCTTTAAGCTGCATTTGTGACTTTTAGTTTAAATATTAAGAGTCTAAGAATAAACAGAATGGAAATTAGCTTCAGTGCATTTCTTACTTTTGTTGCTTATATAAAATTGAAGCCCTATGTAGCCCTAATTCATAGCAGTCAAAATAATATGCTCTTTATAGTTTAAAATTCAGTTATATGGCATGTGAAAATTTTAGTTCTAATTTGTGCCTCTCAGAATTATAAAAAGGTTTTATTTATTACAGCTCTCATTCTCACTGTAGGCGAAATGATGTCTCTTAAACTAAAAGCAAGGATGAGATGTAATTTCTGAAAAATTCAGTTCTTATTTTACAGTGGCATTTGGGATGCTCATAGTATTTCTGTGACAGAAAATTAAGGAAACAATAAGCCAAGATTTCTTACTTTTCACAGTAGAAGCTTTTTTTTTTTTTTTTTTTTTTTTTTTTTTTTTAATAATGGCAAGATAGTTCTTTTTAAAAGGTCTTCAAATGCATTAATATAACTTTTAAATGAAATTGTGGAAACCAAAGAACAACAATTCAGACACTATTCCAAAGATCAGATGACAAAAATGCAAAAAATATTGTATTCCTGTAAAACCAAACTCAGTCAGATAACAGAATTCAGTAAGGTTAAATCAGAGGCAGAAGGATGAATTGGGTCCTGATCAAAGAATTGTTCTATAATTGATAAGTGTAGGCAGCTGTTGTAATCCTAAAATAATGGGCCATCACAAACAGGTTAACATTTGAGGGGGTTTCATTGTAATTCTTGTTTGGAATAATAGTTGTTATTCTGCAGTTTCTGAGGCATAAGTATTTGCAATTGCAACTGAGCAGTGGAGAACCACGGCCCCTTTCATCCTTAGGTGATAAGCATATATGGTTCCTGCACTCTTCTGCTCTGTAAAGAAGCCTGCTAGTTCAAATATCAAAGGGCCAGCACTCTGCTCTGTTCAGAGGAGGTCATTCTGAACCTCACTCCTATCTGAAGAGTAACAATGGATATTAAGGAAATAAAGATAAATAACTGTATGTGGCTGAGCAGAAGAAAGATAGCATAAGCCAAAGTCCCAACTGCAGACACTTTAAAATCCTAATTTCTGGTACCTGCTGATCCCCACAGGCTGTGTCCCACTGTCACACAAGTGGCAGTTACACAAGAGCCAGAAAAGGTGACAGCAGAGTGGTAGTGTTGTGCTAGCTGAGGTATCCACATGTAGTGACACGGAGCACCTGCTTTGCATATCTTCCCACCAGACTCTGGTGCTCTGGGAAAGAGCAGGGAGAGGAAAGGGAGTACAAGGGAGTATTTTCTGTGTTAGTATGAGTACCACTCAAAAGATACGATGGACACTGTGCAGGAGTTGAGACTGCATCTACATCATTCAGCACGTCAAACTGCTTATCTCTAAGGGGTGTTTTGGACCATGTCATGCAGAAGTCAAGCATTGTCAGGTGTCCACAGCCTTTGTCTGAGAGTTCTGAAGGATTCATTTTGAACACGCTTGTTTTAAATAAGAAAATGAGTAGATTCCTATAGCTAGAAGATGACTAGGCATTCGGTTTTGATGTATTTATTCATATGTCTAATTATATTTCATGATTGCTTCCTTTACAATTATTAGAAATACTCCTGTAATAAAGTCAGCATATGTGGATCTCCAAGAGTAGGGCTTAGATATCACAAAATTGTTTATTTCTCTTTCCAACTTTCCCCTCATTTTTCAAGCTAAATAACAGGATTACTAGAAAAAAGTAAAACATTCAAATTTTAAGAATCGCATCAGTTACTGTTTCATTAAAAGAAAAAGGAAAGAAGGGAGGGAATAGGAATAAAAAGGGAATTTTAGCTAATGATTTAAAACCATATAACTGTAGTCCAGTCACTGCCAGAATTTCACTCTTGCCAAGTGTGCCCTTTTTGATTTTAACAAATGAAATACTGGAACAGGTTTTAGAATACCAGGGTGGTTGTATGTTCCCTTTCAAGAAAGGAAGTGTCATTTTTTTAGAAGTTCTACAACTGCAGTTTTCAGGAAAATAAAATATTTGAGGCATCTAGTAAAACCTCCCAAACTTTTTTAAAAGTAGTACTTTCTGTTGCCTCTGTCCTAACTAATCTTTCTTGTTATTCTTTAGGCACATCCAAGCATCCTCTCTGTTTAGATCCACTCTTTTTTCCACTAGTAATTTGTGGAAAAAATCTTGAGGTTTTCTACAGCTAAAGACTACTTTCTGAGCTATAGATTTTAAAATAAAGTCTTTATATATTTTTATACCTTTGAATAATGAATTTTCATTCTGCATAATGTATTTTTGAATGCTATGAAGTTTAAAAGGGTTAAATATACAGTGTATGGAAGAGTGGTAAGTTGCAAATAAGTGGAGCCGTGCTGCTTAAAATACAAATTCCTTTGTTGGATGTGGTTTCTGGATGCTATGGATTAGATTAAATGCTATGTTGCATAGTATAGATTAGAATGAGAAGTATGTGGGCTACTAGATAACAACACACTGGAGCTTCAGGGGTTAAGTGCCATCTCATTTGTTGCAAGGAAAATACCTGCCCAGCTTTAGAAACAGCATAGAGCACTACCTGCTTATGTAGAGATTAACAATGTGAGCTGAGAACCCCTTTCTCTTGTGGTGACAGAAGCTGATCCATTGGAAGGTTATTGCTCAGCCAGAGACTACAATCATCTACACAGTTTGTAAGTAGGATCATATGGAACTGCCAAGAATTTTATATCCATGAATGTGCATTCATATGAATAACACCTAAGGTTATGTCTCTCTAATGAAGGCATGTGGAGACAAGGCACACAAATATTTAGGTGTTGGCTTACTGTAGTCATGCAGCTACTTTAACATGAAAGAGACAGGTCTTCTTGTAAAATATTTAAGAAGTGCCTTTTCTCTGAGTCACTATGTGAATAAGAAAAAAAAAAACAAGTAAATGCACAGGGGACAGTGCAGATTTTCATCCTGAAATAAGAAACAAGATGACAGTAGAATACAACATTGGAAACCATGGAGAATTCAGAAAATTAGTGTTGCTTGAAAAAGGACTCCATTTTACTGTTGCCATTGTTGGAAGATGAACACGAGCCCACAAAAACTAGAGACTTTAAAGGATTCTTGCTCTCGAAAAGGATTTTCATGCTGCCAGTTGAATTGTAACAAATGAGTCAGTTGCTACCAGCAGCCTGCTTGAAAAGAGTAGATTCATTTGGCAACATACTAGGGAGACATACAGCCTGCTGGTAACTTGAGGGGCAAAGGGAGGAGGAAATACTTGTAACCTTCAGAAGGGTAGACATGACTTCTGGGTTCATGCTGCTCCTTCAGTTCCTGAGATCGCAGCTTGATAAGACTGGAGATAAGGAACAGATAGCAGCCTGCCTTTTTTAGGCTCTGCTTTGGCAATTACACGTGTTCTAACAGATATAATTGCATAATTATGAGCATGGAAATAAAAAATCTGTGTGTGTTGATCCTATTTCCTCAGTAAATCATCAGTATTTTCTTAATTTGTGAGTTTTATATGGATTTACTACTGTCCTTGAGATTTGAATGAGAGCATTTATGAAATTTCTGAACTCCTCCTAATGGAATTTTAACTGTTTATCATGTACCAGAGGAGTAAAGGGGAGTACATTTGAGAAAGTTTGAAATAGGGTGTTTGGGAGAAACTACAGAAACTAAGCTGACTTTTAATCTAGGAACATAATAGGATTTGTAATGAGAGTAGTATTAGTGGAAACATGGAAAATACAGTTTGCAAAGGGGCATCATGCCACTTGGAATTCTTTCAAGCAGGCAATGAGCCTGTAGATAAAAAAATGACTCAGTTGTCACAATCACCTTGGATTTTTCAAGTTGCTTTGAGCCCTCACAAACTTAAACTGATATGCAATGAAGAGAAGATCCTTTTATAGATTAAGAGATGGCTGAAGAAAATAGGAGGAATTAGTATTTCTTACAAAGAGAAATCCCAGAAATCTTTGCCATGTTTGAAAACCGAAGAAGGGATGTAAGCATTAGGGAGCTAGTCTTTACTGCCTCTATACATTTTTTTGTGGGTCAAAATTAAAGCTGGTTTGAAAGAAAAGTTTTTATATAAATGACAAAGAAATAAAATAGGAAGACTAAGGTTCACACTGTACAAAGAAACTTGCTTCAATTAAAAAATGAACTTTGTACTAACTTGTTCCATTAAGGATCTTGGTCTCCCTATGGTAAGTTTGCCATCATCTCAATGGCTAGTAGCAATTGGAAAGGGAATTAGTAAATTAGGAATTACAAATGGAATACCATATGAAGCAGGGTGTATAATTATGCTACTGCTCTAAATCCATATGCTTTATCTTGAATGGCTTGTGGTATTCTCACAATTCTGTCTCAAAAGGCATAATATAAAGGTACAAAGAATGCCCAAAGTGCCTAAAAACATATAATGATATCAATTTGAGATATGAATTGGGTAATGAGACTTCTGTGTAAAAAGAGATGATTGAAGTGGGATATAACAGAAGTTTATAAAATCATAAATAAGATGACTATGAAATGTTCATTCCCATCTGCTCATATAACAATAGTGGAGCAGAGGAGTTTGAAGCAGAAAGTCCCTTTTTACACAGTGTAAAATTTATTTCCATATCTTGTTTCCACTGTGTTTTAGAGGTCAATAATATAATTATAAATACCAATTGGGTTATATAAATTAGAAACTGTCAATAACTACAGTGGTTTGGATGAACCCATGTCCAAACAAGTTCTGTAATCTGCAGAGCACCAGCAGTAAACAGCAAGAGAAGGTCCTCTGTATTACACCGTCTAACTTGAATACCGTTGACAACTCTTAGGAAGAATATTAAGCTGTCTGAACTTTTTAATGAGTTGATATGTCTGTTATTTAATAAAATGAAAATTGTGATTTTATAATTGTCAGGGGAGGAGGAGCAAAGTTGCAGTGGCTGAAAGTCTAATAGGGTCCTATTGAGACTTCTTCTCAATATTGGTCTATTAGGAAAAGTAAATATTTGTCTTGCCATTTCAATAAATCACAGCTCAGACTTTGAACTTCACAAATTTCAAGATTTGGAGAAAGCCAAGAGCCCACCTGTGAGTCTCTAAAACATTGCAGTGCCTCCTCTTGTTGTACCTCTAGAATTGTGTTGCCAGTGCTGTGACATTGCTATTAAAGGGACCTCTCTAGCTGTGGTTATCTCTTCAATGCCTCCCTGGCAGGCAAATCCCTGCAGAGGGTGATTTGTACTAAAAGTAGGGCAGTCTCTCACTTTTTTTGGGTTAATCAAGAAGTCTTTATTAGTGTCTTCAAAGGCCATGCCCTGTCTTTCTCAAAGGATCGTGATCTTTGGGATAAAAATGAGGAACGTTGCAACACAGAGAGCCAATGTCTTCCCTCTCTTCTGAATAGACTGTGGAGGATATATGTGGGCATATGTTCTAGTCTTGATTTACTAATCATAGAAAATATCTTTGTTGAAACTTGTCTTGCAAGATACCAAAAGCTGCTTTCGACTTAGTAATAATAATGAAAAAAGAAAGAAAACTCTGGCTAGGTATTAATCTCATACAAACCCGAGTAAAACATTCCTTGTAGTGAGAGCTGTAAGTCTTGTGTTTTGTGATGCCAGAATAATACAGGAGCTTGACACTTAGGTACCTTTTATTTTTAAGGACACAAAGTGCCTTTAAAGTAAAAATTTACAGAAGTGGTTATCTGAAAATATTTTGTCCAGGAGGGTATTTGTGACACTAAGATTTTCTTTTCAGTTTTTTTATTCTTTACTCCCTGTCCCCTCCCAGCAGTGTCATTGCAAAAAAAAGTTATTTTATTACTCTTACAAATGATTAGGAAGAAAAAAAAAAAAATCTTTTCAAAAGTGTGTTGTGTTTGTTCTGTAATGGAGTCTGACTAGAGATATTTATTTCTGTTGAATGTGTTCACATTGAGTCTTATGTTCTGCTGATACAACTCTTAGTTTATGCTGGTCTGACAAAATAGTGCTTCCAGCCTTCAGGTGTTTCAGCTCCATGTTATTATATCACTATATTATTATGATGATATTGCAAACTCCTTGCCAGCAACTATTTCATAATATCACTGACATAGCCAAGTCTGGCTACATTTTGGAGCTCTGGAGGTCTGAGTCATAATGTTTGGACTTCTAGCTTTTCCTGCGTTTGAAAATACTTCTCTTGCAAGTGTCCTTTTATGAGAATTGCCATGTGGGCCCATGCAAGGCCAAGGTATACACATTCTACAGGAATAAAGGTTATTCAGATATTTCAGAAAGGATGAAGAAGTGTTGAATAAAGAAAAATGTCAGGAAATGTGACAAGACTTACGGCAGCCTTGTCAGTGCTGCTATTTCTCTGCAGAATGCAGCCCCAGACTGTCCAGGGCACACCAGCAACATTCAGCTGACAGTGTGTTCTCATGCCCCTTAGGACAAAGCACCTTTGGCCAGCAAAACAAGGAAAAACTTCTGAGGCATTCACAAAGGGTAGGTCTGTTGTAGGGGGAAGATACTTAACAAACTTACATGCTTAAAGCACTGGAATCCTGGCTCATTGCTGCATCTGTAAACATATATACACATATAGAGCCATGGTCAGACTGTTTTTAGCTACCCAGGTTATTTCAATACATTGTGCGATGTTATCCACAAAATGTGAAAGAATTCAGATACTTCACGACTGAAGTGTGTGTCAAAGTAAGTTTAGTGGACAGTGGCATGCTGCTTCTTTTTTACCCTTGTACCTCAAATAACAATGGGCTACTGGTAGATAGGAAGCAGGGCACTGTAGTGGAAAGTAGCAGATCACCCTATGATTATTTAGATGCTAAGAATTGCAAAATAAGAGTGAATACACTGAAACTACGCAGCATTCCCTATCATAAACAGTGGCAAAAAGCCACTGTTCGAATTGAAGTAAATCACAAATACCTCTTCTATTATGATGAACACAAAATTGGAATAAGACTATACACCCAGTAGTACTAAGCATATATCAACAAATGTATGAAAAGTAGAGCTATTGCAAAACAGTGTGGCGTTTTGATATTAACTGAGTAATATGATAGGATTATTATTTCAAATGAAATTCAAATTTTACTGTCTACAATAGAGTATTGTTATGTTCCTACTCTATCACACTGATTTGGTTTCTAGATAGGGACAGTCTGTTACCTATGAGTCTAGGGAAGCCTATTTACTTGACTTAGATATTAATTCCTGTGCCTGATCAATACTTGTACTTCTGCATGCAAGCTATGGTTAATGGTCATACATGTCTGAAAATTGACTACCTCCTTAACAGCTTCCTTTTCTGACACCAGATTGTTGAGTGATGCAAACTTTCCTTGTAAGTTTGATACCCTGATTCTTCCCTTCAAAGCAGCTGTCATTTTGTTATCCAGAGGCTGACATAAATTTGGCATGCAGCAGAACACAGGATCCAAAGGCTTGCAGTCACTGCTGCCAGGCACAGACTTGTACCATGACCTGATCCCACCACATGATTGTCCTGCTATGTGCAGCTGGTCAGCAAGTGCTTGTAACATCTGTTGATTGTTGTTTATTGTCTGCAGAACACTCATCTGCTCAGATTTCTTTTCTAGCTGCCGCACACCTGGTAGATCTAATAGTTGTTTATCCACAAATACAGAAAAATCAGTCCCTTCTCACAGTAATGGTCAGCCAGCTCCAGGGGTGACAGTAAAGGGCTTGAAAACTGGTATGTTGAAGGTTGGACTGGAACAGAGAAATCTTGTGGAGTCTCTAATGATGGAGCGAAAATGAAGTAATGCAGTGGAACAGAAGGAATGATTTGACACTGAAAGCGTATCGTGGTAAGTACACCTGCAACCCACACTGTGCTGCAAAAATTCCCAGAGATGAAGAGTCAGAAAGCATGATGAGGGACATGAGCGCTTACCTACAGTGTAGCATGTGTTTCACTGACACAGTGTGTTACTCATTGGAAGGGGACTGTCAGCCAAATGCACATATGTGCCTGTATCCCAACTCAGCAGATGTTAGCTGTGCAGAAGTGACCTTACAAATTTTTAGATTTAGATGGGCTTTTTTAAAAATAAGGCACAAGAGGAAGGAGAATTCAGAAACCAGCTCTGGCTGTGGGTTCTGCTGCAGCTTCTCTCTGTGATACTGGGGCACTCTGTTGCCCTTAAATAGATCATCAATTTTTCCACTTGGAAATGGAGATTGTAGTACTGCTATATGTCACAGGGGAAGAACGAAAATGCTTTGAGATACTACTTTATGGTCTGTGTGGGAAACACATAATTACTGCAGAATATCTGCATTTTATTTTATTTTATTTTATTTTATTTTATTTTATTTTATTTTATTTTATTTTATTTTATTTTATTAATGTTAAGAACAGTTCCACAGTAAAATGGGTTAGTGTGTCTTCATTTGCAGTCAGGAAGCAAATTATCATGCCTTGATCTACCTGCCAATTAGGTTGCTCAATTGCTTAAAAGTGGACCTTGATTGTTGGAGATGCTGATTGACTTTAGAAGCTGAGTAACAGGAACCGATGCATGTATTTTAAACTGTGTGATCGGAAATTCACAGCAGTTTACTTGCTTGTATGCTAGAAAACATAGTACTTGTCTGGTGTGTCCTGAAAACATACACCCACAAGTAAAGAAAGCAATACATGTATGCCATGCAGGAAATTCCAGGAAAGGTACAGACCTAGTGAAAACTGAGAGCACCTTTCCTGGACTCTATCATTTCACCTTTCTTACTTGTGTTCCCAGATGTATGGAGCGAGCTTGGATAGGTTTGGGGTGTTGTCTTTGAGATTAAAAGACATGTAAACTAACAAGGCAGAGCACTCCCAGCACACCCACACAGGGACTGATGATTGCAGTTGAAGGAAATATATGTAGTTGTTATAATGAGTAATTTCGAATAGTTCCTCTTATCACATAAAATAAGACTGAGCTTATTTAAATGTGATTACTATATGAAAGTTCAAAACCTTTTAGAACGCCCAGAAAAAAAATTTCCCCTAACAGAATCAGGGGTTGAAGAGTATGACCAATCAAGTGATGGTCTGAAAATAAATATTACGGCAGTTACAGTGTACAGAAATGTGGAAATGTGTTTGTGCCATAAATCTTTTACCAATTCATAATGTTACTGAAATAATTGTTTAAAACTCAACACATTAAATTTTGATTGCCTACAAGGCACGAGTTATTTTACCTTTTCCTATGAAAGTGCTCGAAATTTAGATGTATAGAAAGATGGGGAAAAATAGCGAGAAATAAACTCCCGCAATGAATACAGAATTCAAAAGTGCATTTGAAACCTTTCCAATACTGTATAAAAATTTGCACTTTCATAATTAATGAATGACCTTTCCTTCCTTGACCGAGATTTTAGTTGTTTGCAACAAATGAACAAAAGAAAAAAAAATCACTTGAAGTCAGTGAAGCCAGCACAGCAGTTTCCATAAAACTCTTTGCCAAACTGATTAGATTTGCAGTTCACTCACTAAGCCTGCCTGGTCATGGCAGCATCATGCAATGAATCTTTTCATTGAATAAAACTGGGATTGCAGAGGAACTAATTTTTTTTCCCTGAATATGTCTGTAGTGCTTGCTTAAACATGAAGTTGTTTCTTATTAACTCATGTGTGAGCAGTCTTTTTCTGAAAAAATTCTTCCTGTTGAGCCTAATGTAGTTGTTTAATAATTAAACAGAAGCAGTTAATTGGAAAATACTGCATATGCAGACAATCCTCAGTCTTTTTCCTTTGATGGCTATAAATGGTTCAAGGTTAGATAAAGAAATTAAAAAAAAAAAAAACCAAAACCTTCCTTGGATAACGAGGATAAGATTGTCTTAATTTGTTGATTTTAATTTTTTAATTTGTTTGACCAAATGAGAAAGTTAAAGTATCTGATAGTTTTTTTTTTTCATATAAAATGGTACAGGAAGATCAGCATAAGGGTAGAAGAATCTTTTGTTTCTATAAAAAAGTTATGAAGCTCCAGAAATTAAAGGTTGCATTGCTCAGCAGGGAGCTTATGAGAACTGCAGTGTGTCCTCAGCCTCCACATAACTGCTATTCATGTCCAGGCAAAGAAGGGAGAGAGAACAATCTGCTTTTCCTTCAGGGGGGAGCTCAGAGCCTTAGTGGACTGGGCCTTTACAGACTTCATTCAGGATTTTTTTTTTTAAGAGCCTCTCCATAATTGACATTTTCATAATTGTCACTGAGACTTAATATAGCAAAAGAATGAATTTGCTCATTATGGATTGATTTAAAAGATTATGATTAATTAGAATTATATATTCTCCAGAAAAGAAATAGTTTCAACTGGTGGTGATCTGAAAGTACTAGAAAAAGATTTCCTGTGGTGCTCAAGTCTGCCTTGTCCAATTCATTTTCCAGAAATTATGATATTAATCTAAAGAGAAAAGTGAATACTTTTTTTAGATTTATTTTTGTTAAAAAAAAAAATAAAAGAAAGAAAAAAAGAAAACAAGTGTTTTCTTATTAGCAAAGAAAAAGTAAAGGAAGTAGAGGAAGCATCTTTCTGAGACTGCTAGCTTTAGACCTTAACCAGAGAATCGGCCCCTGCTGGCTTTGTCTGCAGCTGTCTGAAAACCATGTTTAAACATGTCTGGACCACAGGTCCTTTTGAATCAGTAGGCAGACATACTTTGGTTGGCACATGCAAATGAGGTGGCTCTAATGCTAAAATACTAGAATTCTAAAAGACAGTGGCTATAGAAAAATTTAAATCTATTAAAAAAAAAAAAAAAAAAAAAAAAAAAAAAAAAAAAAAAAAAAAAAAGGTTGTATTTCTTCGCTTGGTTCTTGTGAATCACTGGAAGCCTCTGTGCTGTCTGACAGAGCTTTACCTCCCCCATGGAAGTTAATCAGCCAGCTGGCTGGCCTCAGCTGGGTCTGACCCAGGACCTGATGGGAGGACAGGTGTAACAAGTGTGGAAATGACCAGGCAGCTGTTTCTACTAGTTTGCTGCCAGAGGTGTTCAGGGTCTCAGCTGTGCTGTTACAATAAGCTGGATAGTGACCTAGAGACCCAAATCCTTGAGTGACTGGAGTTCCTGATCTTGTGCTTTGCAGATTCTGTCCCAGGGTCCAATCCTGTCCAGCACCCAGTGCAGATCTTGGAAGTAAGTGCTATCAAGGTTGTGTGGAATTGTGTTCTGGGTGGTAGTTAAAGACTTTTTAGTCAGGTCTCTGTGA
The DNA here is from genome assembly GCA_032173965.1 of Sitta carolinensis. Taxonomy (NCBI): domain Eukaryota; kingdom Metazoa; phylum Chordata; class Aves; order Passeriformes; family Sittidae; genus Sitta; species Sitta carolinensis. Next base: position 20,543,933 of record CM063288.1, read on the forward strand.
GCTAGGACAATGAAAGTGTCCTGAACAATAATCCTTTCTGGCTCTTGATGGGATTAAAATATGTCCTGTAAAGGTTTGTCTTGCTTTCAAAATTCCTGGGGAGAATCTCCAGGGAGATCCTGTGAATAACTGGCTTGTAAACCTTCTCTCCTCCCTCCCTGCCAACACCTACCCAAGAAATACCTTGTTTATCTTCTAGATCTTCTCTGTATGCTTATAAGCCTTTATTGGCTGCTTTGGTGCAAATTAGTTGGAAGATGCACATTGAAGGAGAGTTGGCTAGAACTGCCCAAAAGTTTGCATCTGATATCAGGTCATATCTCTACATTGGTGAAAATTTCTACAAGAGAGGCAAGGTTTCTGTGCAAGACATAATTGCAGATAAAGGACGTACAAATGCTTTAGATGGGTCTGGAATGCAGTCATTGATACAAGTTTCAGCTGTGGTAATGTAAGAGCTTTGGGGGTGTAAAGGTTTCTCAGTGAGAACCACAGAACAGGGCTGCAAAGGTGCCTGTGATGTGTATAATGATGTTTCAGCTTCATCTTACCTTATGGTGGGACAAATCTTACATAGTGGTATATGTTACCAGTGAATTAAAACACAGGCATACATTCAAAATCACTGCAATTTTATGCCTCAGTTATAAGTAATTTTGAAGGTGTCTCTTTAATTCTGTCCACAGAAGTCCAAACTATGGGTACTTGATTGCCATTTGTCACCAGTGTTTCTCTGATCTCTGCCCAGCTTGCTCATAAAGTGCCTCCATGTGTGTTTGCATAGATGTTTACTCTCCAAATAGTTCTCATCATTCTGAAACTACTTAAGGAATGTACCTGACAACTTGGGTGGAAAAACATTCTCTATATATAAAAGACTGAGAGAACTGCTGTATACACTGGTCTCAGTGTTCACCAAAATTCCAGGTCTGGACTGAAATATTTCTTTTGACTCATATTTTTATTTGTGTAATACTATGTCTACCAAGGTAAAATATTTTGACATTACAAGCAAATAAAGAATGGCAGAATGTCATCTTGTTTTAGACATCAAAGAGAAAAAATAAAGTTATAGGAATGTAGTAACATCTTCATTTGGAACTGTAATTTAAATAGAGCAACTAGTAAAAAAGCTGCATTATGGTAACCTTTCTGAAAAGAGAGTAAAGAGAGAGAGACTGAGACATTCTTCATCTGATTATAAATGACATAAGTACAATGTGTGTTATATCTGTATAGGTCAGAATACCAAGTGCATAAATATAACTATTTTAATGATCTGGGTTTAGACTTTAAAAGCAAAACATTTTGCTTGCATGGTGTTAAGCAGTTTATTTCACTTACCACTCCAAGCTCTTTTGTCTCCTGTGCTGCTGTGTGCTATTCCTAATGATTGTTAGGGAACCAAGAACAGCTATGAGGATATACTGGCAAAGATAGTCTGATAACCTAGCTGCATAAAAATTCAGGTGTTTCTTGTAGCTGCAAAGATGCATCTGTTCAATAAATGTAAATAATTTTTCTAGAACATGCATATCTAGAAACGGTATGCATATTGTGTTCAGGAGAAACCAACCAACCACTCAGGCTACTAACACTTAAACCTAGTTTATACTTCTGAATTGAAACAATGCTGTATCTTTGGAACTTGTATAATGAACCAAATGAAACCTTTTTGGAGATATAATTTTTTTCCATCTGGAATTACATAAATGACGAAATTAAGAAATCAAGCAATTTTTTAAAAGGAAATGGGATGGGGATGTTTACATACTTTGTCTTTTCAGGACCATTTGATGTGCTGCATTAAAGCTGCACAGCTGAACATCCACAAATTGTATATTTCTTTGCGTAGTATATTGTTGATATAAAGGATAGAATTTCAGAAATGTAAATCATTATGCCTTGCCTTCCTTCTAGGGAAACCTTAAAATGTCTTGCCAAGCTCTAGCTTCTGCAGTCCACCTCTTTAATTTTCCAGAAATTAATTTTTTTTACTTTTTAATTAGCTACACAATTGTATAGAGGAGGAAAGTATTGCTGGCAGTAAATGTGTGTGTCTACACATCGAGGCTTGCTCAGTGTGTAGACACAACAGGCAAACATCTTGTAGCCCTTCGGCTGAGTATCAACACACCATTAATAAGAGAGCTTGAAAACTCAGCAGTAGCAGAGCATTCGGTACAAAAAAGAGAAATGCTTTGATCTGGCCATTGCATTTCTTAGAACCTCTGCGTTATTATACATAATAGAGTGCTCATGTTTAATTGGTCATCATACCTAATCTTTGTACTGTCCCCCTTTATACAGGATTGTACAAAAGAGGAATTCCTGAAGTATGTGTTAGCGACAGATAACTCACAGCATGTTTGTTTTGGAGGAAGAGCAAAGGAAGGAAACTGACATATTTGTAAAAACTTTTTTTTTCCTCTCTCCTCATCTAGAGCAAATGAAAATAGTACAGAATGATGAGAGACCATCCAAGGTAATTCTAAATTGTTCGTGTGCACTCTGTATGCACTCTATTTGTGTTCTTTCTGTGGTCCCTTGAGACAAGTATTAATGCTACTGTGTCTTGGAATGCTTGTTACTGCATCTGGAGATGAGAAATTCTGTCTCCCCTCAGCAATCTCTGTAGATATCAACAAAGAGGTACAACATGCTCAGGTGGTGCTGGTTAGAGGGAGGGGGGAGAAGGCAGATAAACCTAATGTGCTCGTATCATTCAGGAAGCTCTGGATGAAAGTACTTCTGTGACTTTTTCCAAGTTATTGAGTACAAGCATTACTTAAAAAGTAACTATAGTTACTGTAAGAGTATTAGAAACATGCAAGTTCTGATTGTCCCAAAAGGCAAACTGCTAAGACTTTGGTACAGATGTCAACACTTTTTTAAAGGACTTGTTTTCAAATCTTTACTAATTACTGTGAAATATGTGGATTGTAGTAAACCGGCTTGTGATTAGTCTGGAACCCTTCCCTCCTACAGGTCCTTCAGTGAAACTAGGGCAGTATTTATGCCAGTACAGTTTTCTACTGGGGCAGTGATTGAACACTGGATTAAAACTTTGAGTGAGTTGGGCATGGGGGAGCAAGCAGGGAAGGACTCTATTATCAATACATATCTGGGAGCCTAATTTAACCAAATATTTTGCTTCCACATTAGATACGCATTTCTGGTGTGTTTTCTTCCTCTCTTTTGATCAAGGGTGTTTTGGACGTGAGCCAAAGGCTTGTCTATACACGGAGCTATCCTAGAATAATTACTCTGGAAAAAGTAGCTTGGATTAACTCTGTGGGAGCAGAGTATTGTTCCAGAAGGAATTGCGTGGAGTATCAACGTATTTGAGTGCTCTGTCACAATTGCTCTTTTCTGAGTTTCTCTGGAATCTTAGCTTCTCTCTTCATACCCAGATATGTATGAAAAGAACAACTGAGTATTGTCATGCTGCTTAGAATTTGTGAAGTTTTAAAAGTTTGCATCTGCTTCCCTAAACCAGAGCACTAAACCAAGATTCTGTTCAAAAACCAAAACCTTTCTCTCTCTCTGGAATGTGTAAAGTTAATAAGGTATGCTTGCAAATAACTTTTTGGAGTTATGGGAGAAAGCATTAACAGAAGATGACCCGGGATGCAAACCCACATATTATTTTTGAACAATTAAAAGGTAGGAGTAAGAAATTTTCAGATGTGTTCAGAGATAGGAAATGCTGGAGGAGGAGATTCAGGCGGTCTTCAGTCTCTGTTCTCATCTGCTCTGTGAAGACTCTGGAAAACAGAGATACTTTTTTTTTTTCTTTTTTTTCCCCCTCCTTTTTTTTCTCTTCTCTTGCAGGTGTTGTTCGGGGAATACAGACTGAATACCGGAGTCATGCTGTCCACAGTTCCGTATCAGCCTTAGCACACGCGAGCGATGTGTTATGCCCGTGGTCGGTATCCGGACCGACCTTATGCCGCAGAGCCCAGAGCCAGTCCGGAACCAGCCCCCGGGGGACGCGGTTCGATGTCTCAAACACATCCCCGCCCACGCCGGGGGAGCTCTCTGCCCTCTCCCCAGCGCTGCTACGGCCCGGCCCTCACCTGCGGCCATGGCCCGCCCCCCGGTACGGCTTTATTTTGTATCGCCGAGGGCAAAGACGGCCGGGGGCGCGGCGGGCGGGGAGCCCTCCGGGGGCCCGGGCAGGCGGTGGGCGACTGACGGGCGGGGCGATGCCCTCGGTTTGCCCCTCCCAGGGGAAGGGGCCCGGCCGCGGGGACATTTTGTGCTGTGCCGGGGGGCCGGGCACCCGCGGAGGGCGGGGCGGGGCGGGGCGGGGCGGGCCCGGCGCGCGGCCGGCGGGGCACAACGGGCACGCTCAGCGCGGGGTGCGGCGCTGGCAGCGGGTTCCCGTGTCGGGCAAGAGCTGATGGCGGCCCTGCTCCTCCTCTACCTGCCCCTCCTGCCGGGGCTGGCCGGCGCCTTCAACCTGGACACGGACAACGTGATCAGCTGGAGCGGGGAGACGGGCAGCCTCTTCGGCTTCTCCCTGGCCATGCACCGGCAGCTGCAGCCGCAGGAGAAACGGCTGTAAGTGCACCGCGCCCCACCCGGCCCCGTCCCGGGCCGCCCGGTGGGACCCTCCAACCTTCCACCGCGGGAAAGTTCCCCTGGCGGCGGGCCGGGGTCGCCAGCCCCCGCGGGATGTCCGGCCGGCGGCGGGAGCGGGGCCCTCGGCGGGATGGGGCAGCACCTGCCGCGGGGCGCTGCGGGGCCGGGGCAGCGCCGAGCGGCCGCCTCCGCGCCCCGGGGACCTGTGGGGAGTCGGGACTAGAAAGGGGAAGCGAGCGACGGCCGCCGCTGGCAGCCCTTGCCAGCAGCGCTGTGCTGCGCGGGCCGCGCCGGCAGGCTGCAGCCCGGGGCAGCGGTGATCTGCTCCGCCGGAGCCTGCCCGGCCTCTCGGGTTTGTTCTCCCTGCGCATACCCGGCCTCGGGTAACCCAGGGTCTCCTGTTCAAGGCGGACCTGCCCGGGAGTGCAGCTGAGAGGCGATACAAAGAAGGCAGGAAAAATAAGTCGATGCTAGTGGCATATGCGTGAAACTTCTTTTGGGAAATTACGGAGGCGAAATAAAGCTGCTGTGTACATCTTCGGCATCCTTGCTGCTTTGCGTCCATAGCGGAGCAGTGCGGGACCCCACCCTGTCCAGTAGTGCTGGATGGAGTGTGAGTATAAAGTATTGTTGTTAAATAAATGCTCCCTCCTCATATTTAGTTTTAATTCAAGGCAAGAGACGCTCATTATCCGTGTAGAGTTAACGGGAAAAGGAAGCGGGAAAGAAATAATATTCTTCATAAAGTTAGATGGTAAATTGAAAAATCCTGTGGGCTTATTTTGCTCACACTTGCATTCTTGTGTGATTTCATAAAACTTACAGTGTGTGGAGGACTATAAATCATATATACCTGTGTTTCGTCTTCCATCTAGCAGATAAAATGACCCATAGCATCCTGAGGAATGAAATGTAAATCTGTGAGCGCCTTTCCAGAGGTCTTTATCTTAATTTTTGACAGGATTACGCTTGCATAGGTCTCATTTTAGTACTGCCAAGAAAGCAGTGCCCTAAGCTTGTTAGTCTCCTGTTATATTGTCAGTACTGGCAGAATGAGTGTGTAGGAATATGCAGCCAGCCAATTACTGAGAAGAAAGAAATAGCAGAAACACAAGGACAGTCACAGTATTCAAGCTGGTATGTACTATTTGGCTGAAATGCCTCAGAGATTATTGGCATGAAAGTTCTGTATTGTATGTCTAGTAAGTGCTTCCTCGGGCAATCCAGTGTGGGGAAAGAGCAGAGCCAGATGCTATCTGCCTTGACATGGCTTTCTGTGAATCCGGGCTTTCATGAGAAGCAAGGGTCTCTAATAGAGACAAACCCAGACTGGCCAAACTGCGTTTTATGGTGACATGCACTTCTGAGTATGAGATGTCTTGGCCGTTTTTCAAATCCATGAGTTTTAGCATGAAGAATTGGAATGCTACCCTGGTAGCATTGGTAGCTGCTGGGTAGTATGCTTGGAATTAACCCTTTTATGTCAAACAGGTATGTTGCAGTCACTTTGAACATAAATTTTTCTGTCTGTAAGAGTAGTAGTGTGTGGCTTTAAGAGAACAAGACATTAAATTTAATTTTCTGAACTGTAACTATCTTTCTTAGGGACTGAGCTGTGTTTAGCTCACTTTGTATGAGTTCTGTCTGAAACAGGAGGTTTGGTGGGGAGTCTTGAAGAGAAGCCTTCTGTGTTAGGCTGCGTTTTTATATCAGATGAAAATGAGCTAGGTTGAGCTAATACCAAAGGCTTTGTGTGGTCTTTTCCACGGAAACCTCGTGCAATTTCTGAATTGATTGACTCTTCGTAGACGGAACAAATGCTATCTGCTGTCCAGATACTTGGGGAAGGTAGAAAGTTATGGGAACAGAGGTCATACTGAGGTCTACTGCTGAGAAATAAGTGTGTCTAATGCCTGCATGCTACCCGTAACAGCAGGACTCAGGGGTGCAATACCTCTGCATTCCCAGCTTTTTGGTCTGTCTTACCTCTGCTGAAAAAGTGGTTTTCTGTACAGCTGTCTCTTAGTCAGAAGTGTTTATTTTCCCCCTTCTTCTTGAATGGATGCTAGTTTGAAAACTCAGTTACATTTGGAGTGTGAACACTGTTAAGTAGTTGCTAAAAATACAGAAACTCCAATTCTTACTGAAATGTAATTAAAAGTGATACTTGGAATCTCATCTGGCAGGGACCCTAATTTCAAAGAAACCTGTCAGCTTGAGCACCCTTCTACCCCTCCAGTTCTACAGAATTAGAAACAGGTTGTCATCGACATGTGCAAGATCATTCCATCTTCAGAAAAACAAGAAAGTGAGAGAAGGTGAAATACATAGATTCTGTTCAAGCACTAAAGGCTTTGGAGCAAAGCTTGGTGAAACAAACGAAATTATGTGTAATTTTTCTCTTAACTCACTTAAGCATTTGTTAAGTGAAACGGTTCCCTCTTCCTCACACAGGATTATTCAGTGTTAATCATTACAACAGTCCTCTGTAAAGATGAGGGTGGAGAATGTCTAGGCAGTATGACAAATAAAGGTACAGCTGAAATAGCCTTTGATTGAACATGGTATTTGCTTTTGATCATCTTTTTTTCTTTGTCACAGAATATTGTGGATTGCATGTTAGCTTTGAATGGCAAATTAATTTATTACTGTTAACTATAAATGCCATGTTTGCTAATGAGGAATTATTTAACTTTCAACATTAGGAACAGATGACTGTTCAATTGCTTTGACATCAGTTGTAAATGGTACTGAGTATAAAGCCATGGACTAGTAACAAGATTTTGGTTTTGAGTATCTTCAGGTTAGAAGAGTTGGAAAGTTTGTCAGATGGAGCAGAGAAAAGCTTTAGTTTATGGTGACTGGAAGTGGACTGCTAATGGTATGTGGGTGTGAAAGAGAGCTGAATGCAAACTTCATGTGCATCAAGGAACATTTATGTTGGAGATACCTCCCTGGATTCGTGTCTATGGTTCTGGTTCCTTGTCAAGCATGGTGAATCAGGCAGCAGGAAAGGCTGATGGAGCTCTAAAGGAGCTGGGCTTTGTTGCTCTGTGTAAGGTCGTTCTGTTTTTAATCTGTCATATGATGAAAGGGAGTTGTGGTTCTGCAGGGGAGTGGTGGCACAACAGCAGTGCATTTTATCTGCAGACTGGAAGAAGGTTTGTAGCTTGGAGGGGTCTGAGACTGGGGAATGGCAAAGTTAAAGAAGAAACATGGTTAAAATGTAAGTGGTTCTGTAATGAAAATATGAGTGTATCCAGCATCTGTAGATGGGGACTACACTGATTGTGCATATATTAGCTACTATATATTATAAATATATTACTATTATAATAAAAATGTAATTACTAGCTATTTACTATATATGTAGTGCATATAGGCATATATATGTAATTTTATAGAATATATAGAGATATGGTCTGTATGTATACATACTCCATGTAAGATGTCCAGCAAGTCCATTCCAGTTTGGTTGTATTTCATAATGATTTAAGCATCTTGAATTAAAACACAAGCATCAAGAATATCTAAATTTGTATGTTACTTTCATAGAACCATAGAATCTTAGAATGACCTGGGTTGGAAAAGATCCTTAAGGTCAGGTCAAGTGTAAACTTAACACCCATTAGCCAGTTTTTATTTGTGGTTTGGAATGATAGAATCACAAAATATCCTGACTTGCAAGGGATCCACAAAGATTTATTTGCGAGTAATTCTGGTATTATTTTCAGTAGAAGTATGGAGCTGAATTCAGGTAGGCTTCTTGATATTGTGTAAGGCAAAAAAAGGGAAGGAGTTACCAACATTAAGGATTCTCCCATCAGCTAAAAAGCTCTATTGAAAGCTGTGGATGGGCACTTTATGTCAAGACTGCACTGACCATTACCAGCCGTGAAATCCTAAAAATGGTAGTGTCTTACTGAAATTTTTACTTGTCACAGGTTTTGCTGATACTGCAGGTCTCTACTGTGAGCTGTTACATCAATACATAACAAAGTTGCCTCTTTGCTAAGAGGTCAGCAGGACTGCTGACATTGCTACACTGCTGCAGTGCATCCTCAGTGGCATTTAGCCAGTACTTTTGTGTTCTCTGAGGGCTTGGGCTCAGAGACGCTTTGCTTCAGCAACAAAGAGCTGGATTATGCTGGTCTGCAGTGGGAGATGACAATTTGTGCTTGCAGAGGTGATGTAGTGCAATTCAGACTTTGGGCGAACTGAATTAATAACAATGAATGTTTAGACTTTCAGGCTTAAAAGCTGTAATAGTGATGGTCTTTAGTTAGTGCTTTTGTCAATTTAGAAATAAAGGATTTATAATAAATTTCCTTTTTTTTTTTTAGGCTGCAATTTTACCGTGTCACTGCACCTAGTTTTCTTCTCTTGAGTGTCTCTCTGATTTTTGTCAGTACAAACTGTTCTTGAATAACCTGCTTAGTATGCTTATTTGCTTTCTTAGTGATAGTAGAGGAGTTTGTCTGTGTTCAGGATAGATGTCCTGTGGCAAAGGTCAGGATCAAATGAAGTTGGAAAGGAAGAGGGAGGAGAAGTTGAAGAGTTTTCTTGTAGTGGTAAGGGACAGATTTTTCAAGAAAGATCCATTGAGCTAATATCATGGGTGAAAGAAGTGGGACGAATTTACGTTGCATGAGGGGTGTGTAGCTGTTACAGAAGGAGCAAACTGCAGAAGGCTGGCTTTTTTCCCAGTACTGATTTTGAGTTATGTGCTTGGTTATCAGTGGCAGAAGCCAGACAGGTAGGTTGGCTTCTCATAAATATTTATTTCATAAGGCCTAACAAGCAGAGAAGAATGATTACTGATCTGATTTGTTGCCGTCTGATTTCTCTACAAAAAAATGAAATTAGCATATTGGGTTGTCTGGCATGTTACCGTTGGAGATGCCTCATTCATTTGGAAAGAACTGCATTTAAGATCAGCTATTGTTTAAATGTTTCAGAACCAGCCTGGGTCTAGAGGAATCGTTCTGGCCATAACTGTAAAAATGCCAAATTTTGAGGACATATTCTGTGGAAAGGACAAGGCTGAGATTAGGCTATTGGACAAATGTCAGTGTAAGAGCAAGTAAATAAAAATCCATATTATTGAATGAGCAGATGGCGGTCTGTACTGCGAAACATCAGCTGGAAAATGAACACCTTATTGTGGTATTTAGCAAGGGTAGGTAACAGCATATGGATGTTTGATGAAAGAACTATGCAGCCTGGAAAACATTGAATAATTCCTTTATTAGCACTGAATATTTTTGGTTGCAATATACATAAGCAGGTTACTGCTTTGAAAGTAATGGGAGAAGAATGTAGCTTAGAGAAACAAACATGAATGTTGAAAAAAGGTTTTACTTACATTTTTAAAGGAATCATTCTGTATGTTAAAAATAAATGAACTATACCATAGGTTAATAAAGCTCCTTTTGCAGCTCTGGCATAAAATGTATTACATTCTTGTTAAAATGCACTTCCCTTGGGTTTAACGTATTGTGAGTATCACATTTTCTAAGGTTATTTTGAGAACTCCATAGCAGTCACTTTGGAAAAGAGACTTTGGAAAAGTGCAGTTATGTTGGCTTAGCTTAAAGGACAGGCTGTGTGTATTTTGCTGTGAAGTACCTGATTTTTGTATCAAAATAGCAGTGAAAAGCAAAAAGCGTTGCTTCTTGCGTTGTGATTTTTGGAGCACCTCCTAGTATGCATTGATCATTTTTTTATCTGCTGGAGCAATGACTGTTTTTCTTGTTTCCCCTTACAGAACTGCATCTAAAAATATGTAATTTCCTAATGTTGATTTCCTTCAAGGAGTTGAGCTGTGTGAGAATGATTAGACTGTGTTAGGAAGGGAGAAGGTCTGCTGAATCAAGGAGAAAAGGAGGTGTTTATGGGATGGGCCCTGCCAAGATGCCATCTACAGCATAAAAATGTACTCTAATTAATCCCTCCAGGGTAACATGGACAGATCCTGCACTGGATTTCACTGCTAGCTAGTGAGTTTCTAGGGTACTTTTCAGCTGTATTCCTTGCATTTGTTTTCCATTTTCAAGGAGTTTGGAGATACTCTGAGAAATTAGAGAACCCTGAATAGGAATGATCAGCATTTTGGAGTTTGCTGATAGCTAGTGTCCAAAGGAATGGCAGAATTTTCTTAGACAGAATGTTACTTCCTTATTAGTGAAGATGACTGTTTGGAAATGGAACTGTATATGCTTGGTCTCTGCATGTTTCATCTGTCATTGTCACCTTCCTCAAAAGTAGGTCTATAAAATATATTTTTAAAAACCCAAAGAATTGCACATTTGCTGGGAGCAACTCACTCCTGTATTGCCCGGGGTTGTTTGCTCAGCAGCACATGCATGGGTCAAAGGTCTGAGGGAAATGCATGCTTATCCTGGAAGTGGTCAAAAGCGCCAACCAGCTGTTGCAGATAGCAAGGACACCATCATCATGTGAGGTTGAATTTTTTGTGTCCTTTTCTTACTGCTCTTTTCACAATACTCTGCTAAGGGAGTTATAAAGATTGGTTAGCCTTGCGCTTTGTCATCAGTGCAGCTGAAGCTGTGTAGTGGTTCAGTCTGCTGGCTCTTAGATGTTAGTGATGTCTAGCAGAGTGTGTGAAAAGCTATTTTAATTATCCATGTTCGTGTAGTGTGAAAAAACCCCTCAAGTGAAAACTACATTTTCTTGGCCAAAGATGCTAAAATAAACTTGGTATGTTTTTTTTCTTATACAGCCAACTCCTGTAGCTGCTACTACAAATATGGCTTAATTTTGCAAGTCCATGTAATCTTTTTATCCACTCAATTTTTTTTTCTGCTAGAGAAATGTTTGATAATTATGTAGTGTGGTCCCAGAATATTGCTGAAGATGTATGTTTCTTCTCTTCCCAGCCGAGCTGTGTTCCTGCATATAGTGGAAGAATACTTTGGTTGTCAGATCAGATCCAGTCCTAGAAATAGCAACAATACCGTTTGCACAACTTGCAGCTTACAGGAACGCAGGGTGTTAGAAATACCTGAAAAAAAACCTAATTAATTCTAGATTCTGCACAAGTGAGAATGTGTGGGGAGTGGCAAAAGAAAAAAATCTGTGTATGAGGGCATGCATGTAAAATTTGGTATGTGTGTATGTGGAGGAGTAGCAGTATATAGAGTAGGAGAATGCAGTGGGTTTCTTGGCATAGTCTCAAACATGTTAGTTTGCAAAAGATCTTGTTCTTAAGTTTTTAAAGCTGGTTGAAATTGTCAGTTTGTACATTCCTATTCATAGCAAAATATAACGGCTTCTTCTTGCACAAACGTGTATAAAAAGCAGTTTCTTGTGAATGTATTATTTAATTCTGTTGATATGTTTAATCAGTGTTTGAGTATCTGCATGAAACATAAGAAAGGACTCTTTGAGCATCCCAACTGCACAGGCATTTGTGTGACCTCTTTCTCCCAGGAAAATGCCTTATTGGAGCGATGTTCTTCCAAGGGATTTGAGTGCCTGTGTTTTCAGTTAATTTGAAGGCGTGGGGGCATAATGCGTCACGTACCCGAGTGACACATCTGCTTTTGTCATTAAGTTCACGGCTTGAAGAAAACCCAAACTGTGGATCCGGTTATAGGCATTTAGCCCAGGGCTATGATAGCTTTGAGATAGCTTTAAGACTGAAGGAATAATTTGAACTGTGCTTTAGCATGCAAGTTCTTTCAGGCTGTTGGAAGTGTGTGTTTGATGGCCGTACATGTACTCGTTCTCTGTAGCTTTTGCTAGGGATTATCAGGAGTCTCAGGAAGGTCCGTGCTTTTTCTACACGTGCAGAGTTCTCTAGCCGGCTCCCACAGGGTATTCTTCTGTAGTGTGTGGGCTTAGGCTGGCAGCTGGGCAGGGCACAGCTCAGCTCAGGGGTGCCAGTGTTGGTCTGGTGTGGGTGAATATCCTTCCCCTGGGGTGCTGCTTGGTAGGTTTTAACTGAATGTGATGAACTTCTGTTCAGACCGTGAAGCAGCCAGAATTTATGTGGTTGTGTATTCTAGTGCAGGAGTTTTCTACCTGTCTTGGTATTCCCCCTACAATTCAGATAGAGATGGTGGTGAGTCTGGAGAAGGAGGATCTCATAAATTGGATGTATGAGTGAAGGAACTATGGCTTGAGTTAGCATGGGGAGCAGTTGCTCTTCAAATTCTGCAGGGCTGTATTAGTCGCTGTAGTGTGTTATATTGCCTATTGATTCTACAGTAAAATGTCCATCCCTCTTGCAGTACTTCTTTCGTGCCTTTTAATGATTTAATTATGGTGATAAATGAAACCGATGTACTTCATTCTGTGAAGGAAATATAGGAATGACATTTCAACCCAAATATTTGTTTTGTGCAGAATTAGAACTACTTTAATTTTATTTAAAATGGCTTTCGGCACACTGAATGAACAGTATATGCCTGTTAAGGTTGTTACCTCTCAAACAAGTAGTGCCTTCAAATACTGACTGGGTGCACTGCTTTCAGACTGGTTTTTTTCCCTGCAGAAAAAGAAAGTGAGCAACCATTTCCGTATTTTTTATTGCTTTTGTGTTTGTTTTTAAAATATGGACCTAATATATGATGTGATACTTCTTTTTCACGTGTTTTATATGAGATGCCATGTGTAGTGGGGATACAAAGACAAGTCCTGCAAATGTGAAGAAGTTTAAATGAATTCTGTGGTTTTCTGTGGTGTGAATGGCCAGTAGCCCAAATGCAGGAAAAAGCAATTCCTAGTTTCTGTTACGCGCTTGTTTACTTCAGCCTGTGGAGCGTGCCATGTCCGCCAGAGGCCGATCCCAGCGCCCGCTCTAGCAGCTGCTTCTGCAGGGCCCGTGCTGCTGCGGTGTGGGCTGCAGGCAGCACGGCCAGCATGGACACGTCACTCTCTCTGTGCACGGAGCGAGCTGGGGGCTGCTGGGTCACCCCAGCTGCTTTGCTGCAACTGTCCTTGCTTGCTTGTCCTGCAGCTTAGTGCATCTGCAGTGGAGAGCAGCTGGGTTGTACCCGGCTGGCTGTGGTGTGGGACTCCTGCAGTTCAGTCCTTGCAGTGCAGACACGCTGACTGGGGCTGAGCTAGACGTGCCAGAACTTCGGCTCTCAAGTTAGTTTCTTGAAATGGTGCGCTTGTCACTTCTTGAGTTAAACTACATGTTGTTGTAAGAGGATTTCATGCAGTACCAGGCACTGCCATGTTAGAAAACCTGAGTGAAAATCCCTTTAACATTCTTTCTTCTGTAAGTTTATAATAAATTGATTATGAAACTGTCTAATACATATTTTACAGTACCAGTTCATAGTCAGGTCTGTTCCTGACATGGGTGTTCTTCCTTTAAAATCTGAAGAATGTATAGATTGTAAGGGAGAAACTAAACCTGTAAATAGTATAGAGGTTTACTTGCTGTTTGACAATATGAAAACTATGAAGTATCTGGTGATTAAAGCCAGAGAGTGGTGTCTGAAATAGAAAACTGGATTTTGAAACACAAATTTGGAACAGACCGTACTATTTCTTCTAAGAAAAATGCTTTGTACCAATGGAAGTGAGATCTGCAAAACCTGTTTCAAATCCAGACAGGTTGGGTTCTGGCCTGCATTGGGGAAGTGTTTATTTTCGTTTTCCATGTGACTTTCAGAAAGTCAATAATAAGTGGCCTTTCTAGAACAACAAGTATCTTTGTAGTTCCAGTTTTGCTTTGTAGTAGCTTGCCCTAGTCCTTCTGCTGCTTTTGGCTTTATTTCCCAGCCTCAATCATAATCTGTTTCCTAAAAAAAGGCTGAAAAAATAAAACAAAAATTGCACTCCTTCAAGCGCCAAGCCTCCAGGCAACAGAGATTAATGATGTACTTGGCCACAGCTTTGCACTTTTAGTTCCAAAATGTAGCTATGGAGTAGCAGATCAGGAGAATATTCAGTCACTTAAAATAGGTTTTAATAATATACTGACCATGATGGGTGTCTCTGTAAAAAGCATCACAAACCAGCTCCTTCTGACACAGTTACTGGTTGTATTTTGCTGGGGAAGGTTTTTTTTGGAGGAGCCTATGGTTCAGCTCCAGTTCCCATTAGCAGCCCAAGTGTGTGAAGGGGCAATCTCTCTGTGCTAATTAGTCTGTGGTGCTCTTGTCCTGTGACTCATTTCTGTTGTGGAATGCCAAATTCAAGCACGAAGCAAGGTTGATGCCACTAATATTCACACCAAGTGTCTGTCCCACTGACCAACTTCTGTAATGCTGAAATACTATGGTGGTTAAATGCATCCGTCTTCTGTGTTTGTTAGTTTTAAAAACAGTTGAGACCAAATCAGCGCAGAGGACTGAAAATACAGCTCAGGTGGAGGGCTGTAGATTCCCACATTGTGATCCGAGATCTCTGCCTGGAGGTTTTAAATATTTGACAGATGACTTGAGGTTTTAAATATTTGACAGATGACTTGTGACTGGTGATTTTGTACTAAAATTTAAACCGAATTAGAACTAGTTTATTTTCTTCATTTTGCTTAATCTAGTGAAACTCTTTCCCAAGAGGGCACTGGAACTGGGAGAGAGAAAGGATGTGGCAGTCTAACTGTTCAGTCAAGGGTGGGACATTTCATGGCATTTAGCTTTGTCAGTTTCCAAATCTGCCCTCTCTGTGGAGTCTTTCTGAAAACATAACGAAGTGCAAAGTCTGCAGTGGCAGCATTGTTACCTGAGATCAGCAGTATTAAATCTGACACTTGTGCTCAATGGAGCCTACAAAATTGGAAATTACTTACACCAGTGACTATTTTATTTCGTCTATATGTGGAAATCGTTAATGGTTTCTTACCCAGGAAACACTTTCATGATTTCTACTCCAGTCTGTTAAGGCTCAGAGCAGGCACTACAGATGTGTTGCTTTTACTTTTAAAAAAAGGCTGGCAAAAATGTGCCTTGTTTGGGTAGAAAGTTACCATGGAACAGGAAGGAATTTAAGGAATGAAGAAAACTTTGGGAGATAGCAGAGTATCTGAGTTCTGTGCAGACTGCTGTATTTTTTGTATTTGTTTAAATCAAAATGTAATTTACTCAATGGAAGCCTCTTACGTTGATGAATGGTATTTACTCTAAAAAACATTGAAGATTTCCCTTCTTTTACTTGATTTCTTTTGAGTATTAAACTCAGAACTCTAATGAATTGCTGAAAATTTTTCTTCTCTGAAGTATGTTGTGAAAATCATGTCACCATTGGACAGTTCTGGGCTGTAAGTGAAGAAAAGAATTTCACTGTGGAGTAAGGGAATACTTCCAGGAGCTTGGAGGATTTCTGGATTTCTTTTGATATGGTTTTCTCATCTTTGACTTTCCTTCTGGAAGCAACCAAGATAGTTTCATGAGCAGAATTGGAGAGAGTTCAGATAGCTGTGAGCAGAAACCACTCCCAGTTCTCACTGTTGTTTTCATTAGCTGAGAAGGAGCCACAGCTACCGACTAAACATTTCAAGAATTACCAATTAAAGAAGGGAGGGTTTTAAAACCTACTGCTTAATATTCTGTAGCATATGTTGAAATGGAAATCTTGTGTATTTTACTTTGGATTTTAACAAGTCTTTTGGGCCACATCTGATTAAACGAAGTTACACCCCTTCTTCTCAGTGTTCACCTAACTGTTCTTGCTGAATACTGGTTGTTGGAAGCATGAAGTAGTGAGGAAAATGCAAAGTTCAGTATGCCATGGTGCCTCTAGGTGCTAGTGTGGAAATGGGCTGGAGGTCTTGCGGTTTGTGTTGCGGTGGCGTTGGGGTGGCAGCGTCAAGTGAGGCGCAGGCCACGTGGTCTCCTTCTTCTGCCTGATACCCACAGATGCTTTGTAGTAACCAAGTGCACTTCTACCAAGATACATTCGGCAAATGTGCCCACAAAGAACAGAAGACTTTCCTGCAGTCCCACCCACAGCACTCAGTGCAGTTATAGAATGAGGCATGGAAGTACCCCACTTCTGCATCCAGTGGGGGATGAGAACTGGAGTGAAGTTGCAGGGACAGACAGACGGGTTTGTCCTCCTCGCCCTCCCCAGAAGGGACACTGTTTGGTAAGCCTTGTGTCCTCAGCTGTGCTGAGCGTTGACCTGGGATATTAAGCTTGTGATTGCAGTGGCACTGTTAGTGCTGTATGGAGCTACTCTGCAGTTAATTCATTCTCACCCACAGTCCTGAGGAACGTTGTATGCATTCAATAAATCTTGCTGTTCCACAGTCCGACTGGCTCTTCTAAATGCAGTCAGACCTACAGTTCATCATAGACTGTGCATCTGGAATCCCACCTGTAGTTACATTTTTGCAACACTGGTCAACAGCAGTTGACAGATTGAGGCCTTGTGCCTACCTGAATGAATGTGGGCAGTGAGTTCTCACCTTTTTCTGCTTCTTGGAAATACGTGGGTTTATGAAGCATGCTTTCTTCACACACTGAAAGGTCTGCTGCAGATGTAGATAAAGTCAGTAAGCTGTCTTGATACCTTTTCTCAGAGTTGAGTAGTGCTTGCCATAAGTGGTGAAATGGAGCTTTTCTTGCCTCAGCTGTTGTGTTTGGGTGTAAGGTAGCATGGCAGTGAGGTGGGGTGGTTGTAGCTGTGCCATAGGGCTGCATGGGATGTGGTGCTCTGCTGGTCCCTCTCCTGAGAGCACGGGCCGGCTCTCCCAGTTGTGTTCCAGCTGCACCTCGCACACGCAGGTACAGCCAGTCACTGGTGTGACTGGTGTCACACTGGTGTGGGGCAGGCACCACCCACCTGAGCCAAAAGTGTCTCAGTAAGGTCAGTTAGTTAAAACAGCATTATTTACCAGTCCTTGAGCTCTAATTTTAGGGGATTATTTTATATTTGGCTATGGATCTGGGGCTGTAAGGGAGTAAATCTGTTCCTGTAAGTCAGCAGATGCTCATAATTGGCAGTGGGACTTCAGTTACTATCACATATCTTTAAGAAGTAATTAAGAGAAATCAATAATTAAAATAATTCTAATCAATAGAGCAACTGGAGTGATTCATTTGGTTCAAAATCAGAACTTCAGTTTGAAAGACATGTTTTAATTATAACTAGAGCTAAAAAACATTGTAGTTTTATGCCAGGGTATGAAAGAATTCAGACTTTTTTCCCCAATACTGTCAGTTGGTAGATGCTTCTTTTAAAATTAAATTCTAATAGCAGTTTATTATATTACATTTCTGCAGATTAGCACCTGTGCAGTCCAACTGGCCCAGGGAAAACCAGTCAGGCTATAATATGTACTGAAGCAAGATGCATAGGGAAAATCAGGATTCAAGTAGTTAGAAGCATTTAGTTCTGTAATTTATGTGAAGAATAGCAATTGTCTGCTTTTGTCTGACATTGTACTCATGGTAAACAATTAGATACTATGTCATCATAACCCAAGTAATAAGAAGCTAAGTCTCTGACAGGAACCGATGCTCAGAGATGTTTATGGTTCAGTGTACTGTATGGCTGAGCTTCTGTTTTCTGTAGAGTAACAAGGCAAACCTGCCATGGGATAGAAAAAACAGTAAAATTGTCTACATGTTGGAGTGTCTTGGGTTTTCATCTCCCATTCTGCATTCTTGACATTGGGGTGTCATTTTGTTATGTGAATATGGATTCTGGAACATGATTTTGGGCATTGAAACCTAATTGAAAGTAGTTACAGTAGACCATGTCTGCAGACCTTCAGGGAGAAGTCCCAGTGAATAAAATGACTCATACTGTGAACATGGGTGGAGAGAAATTAAGAATTTGGTTTTGTCACTTTTCATTTACAGAGGAAAAGTTCCTAGGTTTTAAGTGTCTGTGTTTCATCTGCCAATATAAGGAGATAGTGGTAGCTGGAAGAGCATCCCCTCACTCTGCCCTTACCTCTGACCTGCAGAAAGGGGTTTTGCTTGCCAGTGGGAAAGCTGAAATGGAACATGCATAGTTGCAGAAAATGCTAACCTGGTTTTGGCATAATGAGCTCAAACTTGATTAAAATTCTTTTATTAAATCACAGCTGAGTAAGTAGCCACAGAGTAATGACTGGAATGTGTCCTCTCTCTGGAAGGATTCTGTGGAGCACATAGCACAGCTCTGTGTATGAGCTGATTCATTCGTACTACTGCAATCATGAGAAAATTCACACTCATGCATGGTTCATGTCATACTTCATAGTTCTGTGCAGTTTTTATTTTTAAATTAAGTAATTTGGCTTTTATAACAGAATTTTGATTTTTCAAATGTACCTTTTTAAACTATAGGCAAGCTGAACAACAGCTCTGTTGATCAGAAGTGACCGTGTATTTGCAAGGAATTTTTTGTTTTGCTTGATTTATTCAGCCAAAGATTAGATGCATGTGACTTTTTTATTTAGATTCCTGAAGGTACTGATAATCCTCATAATGATTATAATCATCACCTTCAGTAACCTGTCTTGCAGAATCCAGGGGCATAGGTCTAGTCTTCTCTGCTCTGGTCATTACAGCAGAAAAGTAGTAAACAAGTACAAAGGAATTGTGCCACTTTTGAATGGGTCTTTGGTTGCTACTTGAAAATACATTTCAGTATTTGTCATACAGTATTATACTTGAACTCATCTATTCCTTTGCAGGCACTTACTCATAGTGTGTGCTTCTGTTGGCCTGTGTTGTAAGGAGTTGCTGTGAAGTACCTAAGAGAATTCAAATTTTTGTATTTGATGAACCTCGAAGATTAGTGACAGGATTCCTGATAATAGTTCTTTGAAATCTGGAAGGTTTTGAATAAGTCTGCTTTGAAATTCTTTGTTTACAGTGGAAAATAACATAGGCAATATTTGGATGGGGGGTTTGGGCATTGGGAAGAATCTAAGGTTGCCTGTTTCCTTTCAGACCATGTTGGATGGAAGCCCTACTATTTTTAAGAAAGCTGAGCAATTTCATTTTTCATCTGCTGACCTCAGCAGTGTCTGAGATGCTATTGAATGCTTGTGGCATTTTACAGCAGGTAAAATCTGCCCACTCCAAATTCTGATGGCAAGGCTGTTTCAGCAGTTTTCAGCAGGTCCTCTCTTGTCATCAGGATCATGGTGTGCTGTAACAAGTCATGCAGCTAGAGAGAGGGACATAATCTCACTATCCTGTAGAAAAGAACAGGGTTAATTTTTCTTGACCCAGCACCACCACTCAGTTGTGTGCAGGTGGATGAATTAAACCAAATTAGGTATTTAAATTTGAGAAGCTTTTAGTTTTGTTCACAATGTTGAAACAAAAGGCTTTTGATTTCTGTAAGTTAAGTTCAATACATCATTTTTACTCCCTCCCCAAGCTTTGAATGAAAAAGTAGAAGTAATAAAAATTTCTGTAAGTTAGGAAATCAGTACCTCTGCATTCTTAAAGTTATGGTTGTTAATGTTGAAAAAGTCATCCGTCTTTCCCTGGGCAATAACAGAACTGAGGAGTATATATCTCTTCTGCCATTGGGAATAACTCAGATGATTTGCAGAATTACTCTTAAGCGATTACACTTAAATGCACCATTGCTGAAATGAGAAGTCAGTTTTTGATGGTCTTTCTGAAATTATAGTTGTTTCAAAACTATTGTGGTGACTGCCATGTTTCTGGAAAAATGTTTGAAAAAGATGGCAGGTGTACATAGACGGAAAAGCAGAAAACCTTTTAAACAAAACCCCACCCGCATGGTGTTTCCTCTGTATGGTCCAAAGGCAAATACTTCACCTGAAGGTTTCAGCATTCAGGGGGCTTACTTTTGTGAGGAGGATAAGTTATGGATTGTGGGAGAATATAGTCCTATAGAAGTAGTGAAAATTTGTTTGTTTCACAATACAATTTCGTGTTTTAAAAATAGCATGTTTTCAGATAACACATCGCTTTCATTTTGAGTTTTGTTACTTTAGGGACGGTGAATAAACATTTTCTTAATAAGAAAAACTTTTTATTATCCTAACCGGTCCAGTCTTCACTGTTAGACATGAAGAAAAGTGAGTCTTGTTTTTAGTAAAAATAGCAGTCTGAGGGACAGCAGTGTGCTTTGACCCACTGCCACAACAAAGCAAAACTAGAGTTGGATGGATATTAAAGAGGGCTTGAGGTCCTCTTGGAGCCTCGTGGATCTAACTGTTGTCCTTGATGCTGGAATGTCAGGGATATCTTTCTTTCAAGGGTTTTATGTCCGAGGGCCAGGAAGCACAGTCGGGTTCAGTATCCATCCACCCGTCTGTCCATCCATCATGTCTGCTGTGTGTTGCACTTATCCACACTGTTCTCATCCTTGCTGTTTCAGCTGAGCTTGATGTTTCTTCCACAAACTACTGCATACTGGTTGCTACTAATTTCAGTCAGCTGCCTCAGAGGCAGCTGTGCTTCTGTGTGCGTGGTACTACAAAGAAACAGACAATGTAAGATTTTTTTTTTTTTTCAGACACACCTTATTTTGCAAATAAATATGCCTGCTGGTGGTTTTGTGATAATATTCATGATGCACAGTCTGCACAGAAGGAAATTTGCTTTACCCAGTGCCTAAAATAAGAACCTTTGTATTTGGTTACCAGAACACTGTCTGAGGAGAGCTTGTTAGAGTAGCTATTTAATAGGAGAAATAAGTCCTTTGTGGGAATGGCCTGTTTTTGATGACAGATTTGTTGAAAACCATTTTCAGCTTCAAAATGAACTATCTGCCAAAGGAGTAGAAAGGGGGAGTTAATGTTTGCACAGAGCCTGCAACAGTTCAGTGAACACTTCCTTGGTCCAGGAGGGATCTTGCTTTGGTCAGAGATACTAAGGTGCCTTTAAATTCAGGCAAACAGTGGCATAGGACTGGTGCAAAACTAGAAGACAGCCTGAGAACAATTGTATTTACTGTTGTGGGGATTTCTGGTCATTTTAGTGACTTTTCCCACCCTTATCAATGGTTTCTAGTAAGGCAAAAAATACCCCACTGGATGCCCTGATAAAAAGATGATTTTCTCAAAACTGCCAGACACCTACTTTTTATCAACCACTCTCAGTGAATATTGCAACAATAATAAAAGTAATAACAACTGGTACTGGCTTGCAGGTCCAGTAATTATAATTAGCATTACTGCTATACAGCTTCTCTCCTTCCCCTTTCCCCCTTTTCTGTTTTTCTAAGAGCAGTGCTGTGGTGTAGCTCTTCAGCCATCCTCAGATGTGGCATGTCAAACCTCTAGCAACATGGTGAAAATACTTTCTGATTCTGTTGCCTTTCTCTTTTCTAATATTCCTTCTACATACTCCTTTAAATTATTTTGCCTTCCCTGCAGATTGCTGGTTGGAGCTCCTCGGGAGAAGGCTTTTCCAGCCCAACAAGCCAACAGAACAGGAGGGCTGTACAGCTGTGACATTGCATCTCCAAATACAAATTGCATGCGTGTCAGATTCGATGAGGAGAGTAAGTTCTTCAGTGCTTTTGTTTTGAATTGAACAAGTTGTCTGATTCTTCTTGTTTGATGTCCTTTTCTGAGGCAGTGTATCAGACAGTTGCTTCTAGGGCTTGACACACAACTACTTTTTGCATCAGAGTAAGTTGTAGCTTAATTGCTAAGGTAGTATGAGATGCTTAAATCTTGGTAAATTCTTATGCATTTGTAAATTGATGTAACATGAAGTAATAGGCTAGAAGTTTAATCAAACGGATGCTGTTAGTGATAAAATGTACAGACACTGCCACCTGCAGACTATCTGGTGTTCTGTAGGAAGAGGTTCTCCTGACATGGGCTTTAAGAAAAAACAAACTCAGAAAAAAGAAAATGTAGTGAACTGTTAATATCTGAAGCTGTTTTATGATACTCTGCAGCTGACCCGAAGATAGAGAGTAAAGAAGACCAATGGATGGGTGTAACTGTCCAAAGTCAGGGGCCAGGAGGAAATGTGGTGGTAAGTGCTAAAGGACTAATTTACAAAAACATCTGGGGTCTACAGCACTTGTTCTGAATGGTCTGTGTTTCTGTGCAGCTTGCTGAAATGCAACTTGCCTAAGTTTACTTCTTTGATTTCTTGTAGGTAAGGACTTAAATGTCTCCTTAGCAAAATAGGGTATTTGAGGTTGTAAGAGCTTTGAATTATTTTTCTCTGAGTTAGCCTCTCTTTATAACCTTTGTAACAATCTAGGATGGACAGTTTATTTTCAAGGAGTACACTTTTTTTTGGTCATATACACATTATTTTCTTTTAAATACTACTGCTGCAGAAATAGGGAAGAATAGTGTATAAGGCTATAAAAGTAGCAGGTTATCACCAGCCTGTTTTCCAAGATGATCAGCCTTACTTTAGCTTTTATCAGGGACTTCCACTGAGTAGCTCCTGTGAATTAATGTGGTCACTGCACTGCAGTAAGACTACTTGCTGTTCTTTATTTTATACAACTAATAGATACTCTTTATTTTATATTAAACAGAGAGAAAAAGTTTTTGGGAGTTAGGAGAGAAAGAGTTTAAAATGTTAACATTCTAAGTTAAATAAAAATCTCTCGTGGTACTGCAGGATGTCAGATACATCATAAAATAGGTTTGCAGTGAAACTTCCTCATCTAATTGGAGGTTAATGTCACTGCTTCCAAACCTGGGGGTAGGCAACTTCAGGATGTGAATCTGGTTATTTTAAGCATTTAGAGGCAGTAATAAATAACTAGCTTTGGTCTGCCTCAGAACCCAAAGTGGGGAGATGCACATGGAAACAGTCCTGTTCACTGAATAATCAATCATCAACTAATGCTATCTTGTCTTTTCCTTGTGAGTGGTAAGTGGAGAATGCACTTCTTAGATGAGGTGTAGCAGCCTGGAGGTCGCTGCAGCAGGACAGTACTACAGTGCTCTAATATGGAGCAGCTGGAGGTTTGTCTAACATGTAGGCCTTGACAGGGACCACAGAAAAGGTTGATCAGCTGAGAAACCTGACTTGCCTGTGCTCTTCACACAACCTGCTACATCTTATCTTCCAGAAACACTACTGGCAAAGGGGTTTGATTGTTCACACATTTTTACAATGGTTTGGTGGTTACACTGCTTAGCCAGTGGCTATTCATCCTTTGTGTTAAATATTTGATTAGAATTCTTTTCCTAGGGGATAGTCTAAAAGGATAACGAACAGGATGTGTTTAGTGCTTCAATTCTGCCCCAGTGACAGTTACCCTGTAAGTGAAACATCCAACAGAGGAAGTAGGAGCAACTTCCCTCCCCTTCACTGGAAAAGTTTCCAGCCTCTGCTTAGTGGTCCTGTAAGGTGCAAGTTCTTAATAGTCTTGGGTATATGGTAGTTGAACCAGCTTCTTGTGTCCTGCACAGGTGTCAGTCCCTTAACTGTGAGAGCTGTTGGGAAACAGCTACTTCTTTCTTTGAGAGAGAGCGTGGTTTTCACCTCACTACTTGAATGAGAGGGATTTGGTATCAGGAAGGGCTTTAGAGATTTAACCCTTTGGCCTTCCTTGGCCATGAAGCAGGCTGCTTTTATCTGTATCTGTAGGTGCCCAGCATTTCCCATATGTTGTTGCCTGTAGGAAACATTGGACTCTACCCTTAGGTGTGTCCGCAGGGTGACTTAGAGCACTGGTAGCAGGAGGGACTGCTAGCTGAGCCCTGCCTTCTGTGGTGACCTGTGTGCGACACACAGAAACATCATACTTTATTTCTTCTGTCTTGCAGACGTGTGCACATCGCTATGAGAAAAGGCAGTTTGTAAACACAGTGCAGGAAACCCGGGATATCATTGGAAGGTGCTATGTGCTAAGCCAGGACCTCACTATTAAGGACGATATGGATAATGGAGTATGGAGTTTTTGTGATGGTCGTTTAAGAAGCCATGAGAAGTTTGGTTCCTGTCAGCAAGGTGTTGCTGCTACTTTTACTAGAGACTATCATTATATTGTGTTTGGTGCCCCAGGCACTTACAACTGGAAAGGTATGACTTGGCTTCCTTCCTGCCTATCCTGCCCGTTTCTTCTGAGATAGCTCTCAAGGGTTGCATCCAAAGCGTTACTTTTTTTTTAAGGGGAGGGGCAGTAATAGGGATGTAATGATTTTTTTCCTGTTTTTACAAAATGCTATGCTTCTGTATCAACATTTACTGACGTTTCTTTAAATATCATTGTGTGTATTTATGAATAGATAATGGAACTTTGCACATATGTACAGAAAATTTTCTCCTTGTTAGTCTTAATCTTACGGTGGGATTGGGGGTTTACTTGGACACTTCCATACAGGAGCAAACTACTAAATTTGTATGAGTTATTTGTCCAGCCCTTCTTCTGCATTTGAGCAAATGTTAGATAGCTGCTGAACTCTTTTTTGGTTCTGCAATATTCTCCCCTTTATTCCTTGTGAAGTTCATGGAAACCAGTACTTCCCAAAATAAATACTGAAGGGTTCCTGGAAGATAACAGCAATACTACATATATTCATATCTAAATCCATGCATGTCCATGTAAAATTTCATGGATAATCTTAAGAGCCAAGTACTCTGTGTCATCTAGGAGATATTCCAAAACATAAGGGGAAAAACCCCTAGATATTCTTTGTTAGTTTACATTCAGAAGCATCTAAATGGCCAGTTCAGTCTCTTGGAGTGATTTTTTCCCATCACACTGCATTACATCAACAGCTGTAAATACTTTCCCCTTGAGAACATCTGATCCTCCAAGCACTGCGTTTTTCCACCTCGTACACCTGTGCCTGGTGCATGAACCGTGCAAAATCAGTGCGTTAAGCTCTGGCACGAGGTGTACTTTAGTGAAAACCTAATCTTCCATGTATCTGTCAACAGAATCTGACCAACCCGAAACAGCATACTGAGTGCAGACACCACTTTACTTTAATTGCAGAGAAGTGCTAGGACAGTCATAAGAGTACTCTTCTGTATAATGGGAAAACATGTTTGTGCTTGCCAAAACCTTAATTATGCCAGTTGATAAAAAGGAAGCACACCTTTTATTGAACTATAGCTTTTTACTTCTTAAATACTGTTTCTAAATATATTGCTGGTATTTGTCATAATGAAATACATTTTTTAAAAAATTCCTGTGTACTTTACCTGTTTTTTAAGAGAAGCTTTAGAAGGCTAAGATATACAGGATGAGGGTGGTTTATGACCATACAGGTTCAATGGGTTTTTTTGAGTATTTCCTTAGTATCCCATGTTTTCCAGATCATTGTATGGATTCTCTGTAAAGCAGCATGAGGTTCTGGCACACAACAAAGATAAAACACTAACCCAGTGCACTATTCTGTGTTTGTCCCATTTTAATAGCAGTCACTGTATCATTCATCATAATTAAAATAAGTTGGGAACATTTATTTGTTATTTTTCTCACTTATCATTCGTTTGCTTTTATTTTATCATTTCATTTTTTCAGGGGTGGTTCGTGCAGAGCAAAAGAATCAGACATTTTATGATCTGGGTATCTTTGATGATGGGCCTTATGAAGTTGGTGATGAGAGCCGCCAGGATAAGAATCTAGTTCCTGTTCCAGCTAACAGTTACTTAGGTAGGATTAAGTACATGTGGTAAATCTCTTTAGGTCTCTTAACCATTTGTGATCCCAGCCTGGGGTGATGATCTGAAATGGGAGCAGATGTTCCATTGTGAGCCCTGTAACACATTAACTCTTCTGGATAATTCACAACCTGTGTCCACACTTATGGGCCAGTTTGAAGTGTAAGATGATACCGCTGAGGTACCTTGAAGAGCTGCTGTTGTAATGTGAGATTCAAGAGCTGCGCCGAGGGCCTATGGAATCTCAGGGAGGGATTAGGACCACTGCGATGGGTCTGTAGGCCTTAGTCACACAGTCTCTGCTATGTAGGATCAGAAAGTTTATCAAAATTTGAGTTTCTGGATGTAACTATTAAGGCTGCAAATTTTCTCTTCTAGTAGGTAAGTGCAATTCTTTTATTCTTCAAGTTTTTAACATTCCAGTGGCTTTTAACGGACCTTTAAAATACCATAATATAAGTACTGTTTGTATTTTACTTATGTGTGTGAGTTGCAGGAGGCAAATCTCTTGCTCTTACTGCAGTCAGGAACTGTCCTTAGGCCAGTGAACTTTCTTTACACCAGTGAGATACACTAAAAAGGCTATGCTGCATTTTTGGAAAGGCATTAAGTGTAAAGAATCCTTCTGTTCCAGTACACATTTCTGTGGTGTGTTGATCTACTGCTTTTGGCATATGCAACAAATACAGTTTTGGTAACCTGAAACTGGAATTTCTGTGTGAGTGATGGAAAGCTGAATAGATGGGAAGGTCATTGATAATGTAAAAAGTAAAAAAGCAAGTCAAGAAGTGAGCAAATTTAGACCTACATATATGTTAGGAGAAAGAGAGCATAAATTTCTGTTAAATATCAGCAATAATTACTGGGTGTAAAGGTAACTAGGAAAATCATCCTAAGAGCTTATGTTAGACAAGCTGATAGCATCCTCTGGTGGAATAAGAATTGCTAAGGTGAGAACTGCTGTGGAGGCCAGTGCCTTTTGCTGTGAACAGTTGTATAAACTTTTTCCAGTTGCATAACCAATGCATTTATCTCCGAAATGTAAATGCTGCCTTGATTTTTAAAAATCAGAACCACTTTGAGACAAGCCAGCCTCATGCCCAGGCATTGCTGTTCTCTCTGTTTAGACTGTAAGCAAATGTGGTTGTAGGTGCTTTGCTTAACTATTTTTTTTCTCTTCAATCTTTCACTCGTATTTATAGGTCTTCTATTTTTGACAGCTGTATCTGATACTCATCCAGATCAGTTTGTGTACAAAACATTGCCTCCCAACATACAGGTGGACAAGTCAGTGGATGTAATGATGAATAGCTACTTAGGTTTGTGACCACTTGAGGTGGCAGCATTTGGTCAGACATAATCTCCAGACCTTTGTCATGATCCTCTCCCCTCTGTCCCCTCTCATATCAAATGCATTGTAAGTAAAGCATGAAAAAAACAGGGATTCAGATAAAGGGGGAGACAGCAAAGCAACAAGGCTTCAGAGAAGTGCTGATTTGTCATGCATTTCTCCAAACTTTCTCATCCCTCCCCCAGCTGGGACTCCCTCAGTTTTTTTGTGGAACTGTCTCATTGTGAATTGCTGTAATTGAGAATTTCCATAGTAGTGGTGAAGTGTTTCAGAGGGAGACTCCCATCTGCTGGCTGGTATCTTCCTTCCTTGCAAAGTGGGCAGTTTTCTACTTTGCCCTTTACTGGCTATATTGGTACGTGCAGTATAGTCTTTTAATGTGATTTTTCATATTTTAAAATGTATTGTAAGACTAAATGAATTTGAACATGTCATGTATAGGGCTGCATTAATTTAAAATTGCCCATTTCACCATTACTGTGTAAGGCGATTCTCAAATACTGCATACATCACTCATATGAGAATGCTTGTGCAGTACAATTTGCATGTTTGTAATAGAATGATACTGACTTGACTTAGGAGGTTTTCTGATGATTTTGCCAGAGGTGAAGTACTCAAGCTATATTCAAGTGGTAAAGCTGTAGTTGTGTCTAAGCTGTATGTATTTGGTGTCCTTGAAAAGCAGGTCCAAGCGAGCAATGAAGTATTGTGTTTTGTGGAGAAATACTAAATGTAATGTATGGAGGAGTGTTGACTTGCAAATATGTACCTACCAGTGCAAACAGAAATGGAGAATTCCCAGCCATGGCCCACTCTGTTCTAGACAAAACTTGTATTCCATATACCACTTCAATATAGCAGGGGAAATGTTTATTTTTGCATATTAAGATGCAAGCTGTTACCTAGATAATTTATAATTTATTTCTTTCTCTGTTAAAGGTTTCTCTTTGGACTCTGGTAAAGGAATCGTCTCCCAGGATGAGATGACTTTTGTGTCTGGTGCCCCAAGAGCAAACCACAGTGGAGCTGTTGTTTTATTGAAAAAAGAAAAAAAATCAGAGAGCACTTTCCCTGGAGCACATGTTTGAAGGAGAAGGGCTGGCCTCCTCTTTTGGCTATGATGTTGCTGTTGTGGACCTCAACAGTGATGGGTATGGCTGTGTTAAGTCCTGCTGCCTGTATAATAAACGATAGCAATCTTGTTTATTTCCACTTTCCTGGAGGAAATGGTGAGCGTCTTGAGAATCAATCAGGGTAGTCTACCCTTCTAATAAAGAGTTTTATTTAAACAATTACTGTAAACAGAGAAACAGGAAACCAGTCTCATACCCTAGAAGGTCCTTGTATGCCATCAAGGGAATAAACTAGCTTGCAGTTTCAGTTGGGCTGTTGATGCCCAACCAGTTTAATACACATTTTAGTCTTTGCTCAGCAGCTCTGTGGGCAGCTGATCTTGAGCTAACAGACTGAGCAGTTATTTTTCAGAGTTCTTCTACGAAAGCACTGTCTTATTTTTTTTTTCTTTTTCCTTCTAAGCTGGCAGGACATTGTTGTTGGTGCCCCACAGTATTTCGACAGAAGCGGGGATATCGGGGGTGCCGTGTATGTCTACATGAACCGCCAAGGCCAGTGGGCAGGGGTGAGGCCTCTTCGCTTAAACGGAACCACGGACTCCATGTTTGGACTTGCAGTTGAAAACGTTGGGGACATTAATCAGGATGGATACCCAGGTAAATGCAAAACAATGACAAAAATGTGTGAGATTGTTTGGCCAATGCCAGACTTGCAACATCTTACCCTTTGATTGCATGCTGCAGAAAAAGCAAGAATGATTTTAGATGTTGCAACTTATTTTCACCAGATATTGCGGTAGGGGCTCCATATGATGGTTTTGGCAAAGTATACATTTATCATGGATCCGAGAATGGAATAAATACAAAACCAGCACAGGTAATGAAATAACCTTTATTATATAATTATTCTTGAACAAAATTAAAGGAATGACAGAGCTATCCATCTTCCTTTCTACTGCTGTTATTGGGGTGGTGGGTATGTGGGAAAGTCACAGGGCCCTTTCAAAGACTGCACTGCTGACAGAAAGATTAGGAATTCCTGATATTTATATATCAGGAATATATATATATACACATATATATATACATATATACATACATACATACATACATACATATATACATATATATATACACACATATATACACATATATATATACACATATATATGTGTGTGTGTGTGTATATATATATATGTATGTATGTATATATATATATGTATTATATATATATATTTTTTTTTTTTTTCTGGGGCCATCCATTTGCACCAGTAATATGAGCAGAAGGAAAAAGATGTGTATATAAATAAATTCTGGGGTTTTAAAAATAAATAAATCTGGTGATTTTAAAACAATTAGTTTCTTTGTTTTCTCTTTGATTACTGCTGTCTCACTTCCTTCTTAAATAATGTTTGTGTGGGTTTTTTGGTTCTTTTTTTTTTTTTTTTTTGAGGGTCACTGTGTCCAATTTACAGGGTGGGAATGGAACTTCATTATAGTCCCTACAATACTTATAGAATACCTTTTCTGTTTCAAGTGTTTGTAGTCCATAAATACTGTAAATAAAGATCAGTTAAGATCTCTGCAGATCAGTAATTTCTGGTACTCACTGCTATCGCCAAATAACTTCTTGGGAGAAGAGCAAATCATCTTGGCACTTCAGTGTCCTTTAGCTGAACTGAACACAGCGGTCCTTTTTCAAAGGTCCTACTTCATTGCATCTCCTCCCTCTTTTTTCTTTGGCTGTAAAACAGTTGTGTTCACTTGTTACTTAATTCACCTTTATCACTTTTAAACATCTGAATTATCTCAATCTGTTTTTTAGATTCTTGATGGTGAAAAAACAAACACCAATTTCTTTGGTTACTCTATTGCTGGAAATATGGACCTGGATAAAAATTCCTACCCTGATGTTGCTGTTGGTTCCCTGTCAGATTCTGTAAATGTGTACAGGTATTATATACAGAACCTCAATTAATTATCCCAGGGCTTTGGTTTAAGTTTCTTAAAAACAATTTGCTTGGAAGTAACAAAAAGCTGTTTAGCTTTGAGTGTACTTTTCCTACCAGAAATTGGAAATTTAAGGGAAGGGGAGTGGGAAGGGCAAGGATTCTATAAATTGATTTGTTGCTTTATCCCCCTCCTTCCCTTGAGAACCTGCCTTACAACCAATACAGATGAATATGGACAGGGTGAATACAGTTCTGTAGAGTGCTGATGTGGGCAGTGTACCTGCATCTTAGTTTTGCCTTATTGTAACCTGGATGTCAGTGTCCTTGAATGGAATTTAAGAGTGAGAAGTAATTCCTTTAAGGAGAAGCTAACTAATAGTTTTGCTGCCCTTATATAGTGTAATTGTGCTTTACTGAAGATAGAAGAAAACAGAACCCACCCCCACTTTTGTAGCTGAGGATCCAAACCAGTGGGGCACACGCAGCCTTGCTGAGCTTGCTCTGGGGTCCATGAAACAGCGAGGAAGCCCTGCAGCTAGGATCCTTTGGGATTTCTGTAAGCACATGCCTTAATTAGGGATGAAGTCACAGTCTTTTGCAGATCTGTTTTTTTCTCCAGTTTAATATAGTAACTGTGAAGCTGAATCACTAGTAATGGGCAGGAAGAGGACTGTCTGTCTCAGCATCAGAGCTGTAAATGCTGCATCAAGCTCAGGTCATTCGTGGTTGTTGGGTCCCAAAGGAGGAGAAGCAGAAACTCCAAAACTGTTTTTCCAAATTCTGGGAAAGACAACTTTACTTTTCAGGAAGAACAGCCCTTCCTATAATTTATGCTCCCATCTCTAAGGTGTATAGTATCTGTGCACATAATTGTAATGTTCTTGAATACACTGGAACAGCACCCAAGAAAAGCAACTCATGTGGCTTGTGGAAGAGAACAGAGTAGGTGGTAGAGAAGTTGGTCAGAGTATTTAGCATTGTGCTTACTCAAAAGGAGCTTTAATCTTTTGCTGATAAAGGCAGAACAAAAAGCTTTACCAAGGTGAGAACAAAAAATCTCCTACGGTGATACAGTGAAAGGAGTGGCCAAGTTAAATGGAGTAGGTAATGGATAACCAGTTGTTTCAAACAATCCTTTCATGAGAACAGGATCAGCTCCTTCGTTTGGTAATGTGAAATCCCTTCTCTTCCAGAAAAGGAAAAGACAAGTCAGGTAAAAGTATGGTTACAGCCTACATGCAGAGGAAGCAGGAAATGAAAACATCCTTTCCCAAAGCCACCAGGCTCCATATCAAAGCTCTTGTGAACGTGAATCTGAATGAAGTGTAGTACCTACAGTTGTTCTCAGGGGCTGAATTACTGCTGCTGATAGAAACCATCACGGAATTTTCTGTTTTTCTTAAGTGTATAGAGTGACAACAACAACATCACATTAATGTAGCCTGCTTCCCCCTCAGGATCTGTAGTTGTTCTTGGTAACCCTTGCTTTGTTTAGCTTTTAATAGTTTTCAGGTTTTTTCTAACCAGTATCAAAGCCAAACTGTGTTTCTTGGAGGAATGTCTTTGCTGCAAATCAATGCAGGTGTGTGGGGAATCTGATATTCACGTTAATTATCTCATTAATCTTAAAAGAAACTTCTTTTGTTATATCTTCTTTTTATTTCACACTTTTCCCAAATGAAGATCTCGGCCCGTGATAAGCATTAGAAGAAACATTACAGTACAGCCTGATAGAATTGATCTAAAGAAAAAGAACGCTGAGGACCATGGTGAAATAAGGTGAATGAAAAAGAAATTACTCTATCAGAAGCCTTGGTGTATTGAGCTTTCTTTCTGCTGTCAAAATTCATTCAAGTGATCATGTTTAAATGACTTAATATGAGAGTCATGAAGGCTAAGCAAATGTATCTGCATATGTGCATTTTGACTTCTGAATTTCTTCACGCTACTGTGCTAAAGACAAGGTGTCTTTATATGAAAAGGAATATGTCCTTTTCATGTTAATTTTTGAAAATGAATGTCACCTTGGCCTCTTCTGACTTTTAACACAAGTATCTTGGTTTGAACAGCTTTATCTTGAGTAGACACATAAGAGCAAATGCTTAATTGCTTATTAATAATTTTTTCTTGCTTTGTAATTCAGTCTAGTAAGCAGCAAATACCACAGTCATAAGACTGATCAGTTAAAACTTTTCATTCTGATGGACCATGCCTCATTAAAATACTAATTTCTTGGCACTTTTTACAGGATGGATGTGAAAGCATGTTTTAAATATACTGCAAACCCCAGAAATTTAAATCCAAGAATAAGTAAGTTCTGAATATAAATATTTTTGATCTGTTTGTTTTTGTTTTTTTTTCCTTTTGAGTTTATCATATAAAAATATTACTTAAATTACAGTGACTGAGACAGTGACTGACAAATTTAAAATATGACTCAGTACCAGCACAGCTGTTGCAGTCTGTATTTAGAGTCATGCTGGTGTGTTAAGCTGTTCTGTGGATGACAGACTAAAGCTTTCTAAGTATTGTAACTGCCAGTGAGCAAATGGCTGCTATACAGACCCAAACCATTCTGCCTCTCTAGGCTAGTGCTGCTTTAGAGTAATTTTTAAGGCCCATTCTATATATCCTTAGTGAGCATTATTTCTTATTGGAGGCTTACCTATGAACCTATGCTACATTCATGAAAATGGTTTTGTGAAATAAAAAATTCTCCATTAACAGAAGACTAAGATGACTGTGCCACAAAATGTAAAGCACTTGTTACAATGCTGCTGTTACTACCTCCTGGAGAACTGTGTAGGATTTTGAGAGGAAATGAGAAGAACTTTAAGCCCAATGACCTTTTTTCTCCTGTGTTTTGAGTTTCTCAATTACTTTTAATATCCAAAGGCTGTGCTTGAATGAGGTGCTGGTCCTTCAGCAAGTGAAGTGCTTGCACTCTCAGTGCCTTGGCCCACTCAGTGCTGTTTCCACCTGTGCAGCACTGAATTAGCTCAGTGAAGCAATCATTAAAAGATGCACCAAGTTCAGATCTAGGAAAACGTGCCTCACCACACAACTGGACAGCTCTAGTCGGACTTCTGCTTTCAGTGTTAAAAGTGTACCTTGATCTCAGAATCCTGCTGGCTCTCAGGTGCCATCTGGGACCCAGCAGGAATCACAGTCGGGGTGTTTACAGTGGGTAGCTCCGCCCTCTGCTGGCTCCGCGCAGCAATTACAGCTCCCCCTGCCAGCTCTGCATTTGGTTTAGAAATTTTCTTTAGATTCACACGAGGTACCGGCCTGTTACTGTGACGCAGATAGAAACACACACAACAGGTGTTCAGGCAGAGAAGAAGAAAGGAAGAAGATCCTGTTTATTGTTGACCTCGTATATATAAGTTTCTGGACAGTGATCAGAGATTGGACAGAGAAGTTCCCACCTCTCCATCTTCACTGGTCACTTGAGAAGTCCATCAGGTGATATCTTTTACAAAGGAATGCAAACATGATTCTTGTTTATCTTACAATTCATGAGAACTGACTCCACTATACTAAAACAAATCAGAAGGCTGATTTTCAGGGACAACATCGGCCCTCAACTGCGGCAGGACAAAACTGACATAGAGAGGGTTTTTTAGATGACTGAAAACGGTTTGTGAAACCCAGCACTGGCTGGAACAGTCTTCTAGAATAATGCTTAAGATCATACCTAGTGAAATTAAAGTTATTTTTAATATGGCAACGATTCTTTTTTATAGTGACCCGCTTTGTTTTTTCACATAGAGATCAATTACACATTTGAAGTGGAGAAGGAGAGGCGGCAGCTGGGCTTGCCCTCCAGGGTGCGCTTCAGTGACCACGCATCTGATCAGTTCACTGCAAGTACAACCCTCAGGGGACAGAACTCATGGGAGTGTGTGACCACAAAGCTTATACTGCAGGTAAGGGAGAGTATTTAATTTCTGTTTCATTTAGATCCACTGAAAACAAAAGAATGCTCTTTTCTTTGCAGCCTCATGAAAGGAACCTTTGTATAGAACTTTGTATATAATTTCAAAGTCATATACAATATATAACTTCAAAAACAGAAAGCCACCATAGTTTACTGTTCCCTGCACACTTGCTGCTTCCTCTTGTTGCCTTTCTTGCCAAGTGTGGATAAAAACCTGTAGCCACTGCAGCGCACTCTGAAGGTCAAAGAGCTGAACTAATTTAGAACAATAGAGAGGGACTAAGTGCCAAAAGCGGAGAGCTGCTTCCAACAGAAATAACTGTTAGAGAATTTTACGGTGTGACTGTTCAGGAAAAGGATTTAACCTATGGGTTTTGGAGTGGATGAACGGGCAGGGCAAGAAAGCTTGCTATGTGCTCTCTTGACTTAGCTGCTGTGGTGGTGCTTAGAGGTGGTGTTGTTCCAGAGGCTGAACAGTTCCCTCCATGGCCCAGCAGGAATGAGCCAGCAACCTCCGAGGTTGTTCTTGACCACAGCAGATTAAAGAACTTCAATTTATGAATAGAATAGAATCACAGAATGGTTTGGGTTGAAAGGGACCCTTAGGATCCTCTAATTCCAAATCCCGTGGCATGGGCTGGGACACCTTTTACTAGGCCTTGTTACTCAAACCTGTTTCAGTGTGTTATTTTACTGTAGCTGTGTGAATTTCACCTGCTGGAATTACCATCTGTGGTTCCTAGGAATTCTTAATGGTGAGAAAAATCGTCACATTGGGAAGCCAGAGAAAAAAGAGACAGTAGGGCTGGGCTCTGTGTTCCTGCATGTTTAGAAAATGCTGAATTTATAGTCAGTATCAAAAGCTCATCTTTGTGTTGTCTTTTTCTTCTCTGTACTGTATGCTAACTATGCAATTTAAAATATTTTAACAGGAAAAAATTAAAGATAAGCTACGTCCCATTCCAATATCAGTCAGTGTTAAAATTGCTGGCCTGGAGTCACCATCCAAGAGAAAAGAGAGTGCACTTCCAGATCTTACACCAATTCTAAATACAAATGAATCTGAAACAGAAACCACAAAAGTAAGCCTTTGACATCACTATTCACATAAATCTGCACTTCTATAAAAAACTTAATTTTAAAGACTGTAGAAAACTAAATTATCTCCAAAGGAAATAACTGAGGTGGCACTGGACATGTAACTATCGGATTTTTTAATATTTTGTTCTGAACCTGTTACAACATGTTATGAACTATGTATTGTGTTGTTTTGCAACAAAAGTGAGGATTGTGTAGCTCCTTGGTCTCTTTCCTCTCCCCAATAAGTTTAGGAGGAAATGAACTTTAGATTAAAAATGGAAATTCCTTGTCTCCTGCTAGGAACACTTGTCCAACATAACAAGATAATGTATACTCTTAATTCTTCCATTGTTAGGATGCTGTAACAGCATTTGAGCAATGACTGCAGCAGTGACAGAAGGGAGTGAATATATCAGTTAAAAAGTTTAGTTTCCTCGATGCTTATTGAAGAATCAGACTTAAGATTGTATTTCCTCATTAGAAATGCACCTCTCAATATTATCCGACTGCTTTTTATTCACATTTAAGGTTCTAAATTTCCAGCATCAAGGACTGTATCTCACAAAGGAAAACTCAACCGGCAAGAATTAAGTCAGGTTAAAATCTGAACTCTGTCCAAAAAAGTGCCTTGTGAGTTCCATGTAGATTCTTTATTCCATGTGCTTCAGAAATCTCATTTTAAGCTACTATTGTGTGTCAGGCAGTAAAATTGCTTTGGTTTTATTTAGGTGGAGTTCTTAAAAGAAGGATGTGGAGAAGACAATGAATGCCAGAGCAATCTTAAGCTTCAGTACCGGTTTTGTACAAGAGAGGGAAATGAAGACAGGTTTACTTATTTACCACTGTAAGTCTCCATTAATGCACTTCTCAAGTTCAGATTAATAACAAGTACTTAAAAGAACCTGTGGGAGTGGATTTTGGGAAAGAGAGTGGGTTTTTCTGTTTTGGCAAACACAGCACTTGGTAGTAGTATTGATTTGTCAAAGTGAGGAATGGGGACAGAGGGGAAGAGCTTGAGAAGAAAAGTACTTTGGAGTTGAATGGATACTAAGTGGCCACAATAGTGCAGGGGCGGGCTAAAAGGGGAAAAAAAAATTTAACACCAGGAGAAATGATATTCCAAACCAGCCTTACAGCAGTTTGTGTCACACTGTTAATTATTCTGCAGATAAAACCTGACTGTATGACAACTCGATAGAGTATAGTCTAATAGCCCAAGAGAAGTTGTTAGAGAGCAATGGAGTAATGATTTCATTTTAACACGTGCCCCAGCACCCTGCTCCATTCCTCCTTCCTGGAGGGCCTGTGAAATTAGAGCAGGGGTAAAACAAACAGAAGGAATAACATTTATTTACTGCCAGCAGTCAGACATTTTTAGCAGCAAGTGCCACACTCAGAAGCTGAACCTATGTATACTTTACAAGGAAAAAGAGGTCAGTAGATTGATTTGGAGAAAATTCATCACTACTTGAGTCAGATAAAAGTGTTGGTTCAGAAATACTATAAACTCCTGATTACTTGGGGGATTTATCAGCCCATTCTCTCCCCTTAACTGCTGGCCACTGTGAGATGAAATACTGGTGTGGGGGAAAAGAACTATGACCATTCATGTTCATAGTTTTACCACAATTCTCCCCTAATAAGAGGAAATTGTATTTGGATAAACCATCATAAGAAGCAAACTTGCATATATTTGTTTTCCTGATGCACAGAACCCTGTACATTCTGTTTCTGTAGTGAAAATGGCATGCCAGTGCTTGTTCTGAAAGACCAGAAAGACATTGCCCTGGAAATAACAGTGACAAACAATCCATCTGATGTAAAAAATCCACAAAAAGATGGTGAAGATGCGTATGAAGCTAAACTAATTGCAACTTTTCCAGACAGTCTGACATACTCTGCATTCAGAGAGATGAGGGGTTATCCTGTAAGTATTTTTTAAGTGAAAAAATACTTTAAAAATTAAAATATTTTCAGCATAATTTTACTTGTAAATGTATTCTGTTTAATCAGGAAAAACAGCTAACGTGTGGTGCTAACCAAAACGGTTCTCAAGCAGAGTGTGAACTTGGAAATCCTTTCAAAGAAATTCTAATGTAAGTTGCACTTACTTTACTCAAGTTGTAAAGTGACTGCAGTCATCCAAAGTTCCTGCGTGTCGCTACCTGAAATTTGATTTGGATTTTTTTAACTCTAGAACTTAATACTGAAATTTTCTATAAAATTTCATGTATCAGTATATCTTATAAAGAGCTCATATGTTTCATTATCTTCTTTCTTGTTTAGGTAACCTTTTATCTGATCTTAAGTACCACTAAAGTTAATGTTGATACAACAAACTTAGACATTAACCTGAAGCTGGAAACGTAAGTTTTCTTTGTGTGCATGCACCTGCACTTTGCTTTGATATACAGTTGTAAATATTTTGAATTCATTTGTTTGAATTCACAGAAGTAATTTAATAGTAGAGAGAAACCCACTAGATTTGTAAAATAAACACCATTGTTTCCTTTACATTGTAGAACAAGCACTCAAGCTAATTTGACTCCAATTGCAGCCAGTGCTAAAGTGGTTCTTGAATTGCTTTTATCACTCACTGGGTAAGTATTGATAGCATGACAAATTGAGGGGTCTGGGGACAGTTTTGCTTCAGACTCATTAAAATCTGATTATTCTCTTTTCTCACCCTGCCTGAACAGAGTTGCTAAGCCTTCTCAGGTATATTTTGGAGGTAAGATCATTGGTGAGAGTGCTATGAAATCTGAAGAAGACATTGGGAACCTCATAGAGTATGAATTCAGAGTGAGTACTTTAGATTAATGCCAACAGCTGCTTTTAATCAAATGCACAGCTTCTTGCTTTATGCATATGAATACTTAAGAAAATTTGCTATAATGAAATTGTTGTTCTTTGTCCCAAAATCCTGGCTTCCTGAACAGAACACGCAGTTAGACTGTGGACTAGAACTTCTTTAGTCCTTGATGTTTTATGATCATATTCTGAGGAAGTGGCCTCAGGCTGCCTGCACACTTTTTTTTTGGGAGCAGTTCATGCATGTTCAGTTGTACAATAAAAAAGGCCCTTCAAGGAGGGAGCAGAGTTAAAGCAGCACGTGCCTGGGGCCTGTCCAGGCACTGGGGGGTGCAGGCAGGCAGAGAGATGGGCTGAGCGCCGGGCCAGCGCAAGGCAGTGCTGCGAGAACCCCTCTGAATGGGTGAGTATTTCACTGTCTTGGGCTCCTGCACAATACAGCAAGGAGGTGACCAAGAGAAATCCAAGTACATCTCTGCCAGTCCTTTACTTCTATCTGTACCTGGTCCACGTATTACAGCAGCAGCAATTAAAATATCCAGTTTATAACTTGCTGGCATGATCAGTAACAACAAGAAAGTAAGAAAAGAGGTTGGGAAAAAACTTTCAAACTTAAATGAGTAAGAGTTTTTCTCTCTCCCTGTCAGAGTTTGTCAGAAACTTGCAGTTTGCCTCAGTTACACAACTGACTGATTTGTTAACACTAAACCGGAGTTGTTGTTTCACAGGAAGGTTTAATTTCTAAAAATCAACAACTAAAAGTTTAGGGAATTCTTATCCTTCTATGTATTTACTTGCTCTCCAAGTACAGTAGTTTTAGTATATGCTTTGTCTTTTTACTGTTTTAGTGCCTTTTGTCTTACTTAAGTTGCCTGTTAGCTGCATGCTTAAAGCTTGTTCAAGTCAATGTTTTCAGGAAGAAAATCTGCCTGAAAAGTATTTCACAGTTTAAAGAATGTTTGTTTTAACAGGTAACTAACTTGGGCAGACCACTGAAAACATTTGGCACTGCTTCCCTGGATATCCAATGGCCGAAAGAAATTAGTAATGGCAAATGGCTGCTTTATTTGATGAAAATAGACTCCAAAGGCTTGGAAAAAGTCTCCT
Source organism: Sitta carolinensis (assembly GCA_032173965.1). Lineage (NCBI taxonomy): Eukaryota > Metazoa > Chordata > Aves > Passeriformes > Sittidae > Sitta > Sitta carolinensis. The sequence continues at coordinate 20,583,334 of CM063288.1, forward strand.
GTCAACCTGAGAATGAAATCAACAGTTTGCATGTTGCGGTATGTCACCCTGTGGTCTGTTCATGAATTGGTACAACATGAAAGCACCCCACAGCATGACAGCTTGCCTCTAGAAGGAGTTGCTTTTATCTTAAGCAGCTCACAAGCACAATACATGACCAATATATCAGTGAATAAGCCTATCAGGAGACTTTGTAACAGCTAATGAGGCTGATATACTAAAGGATAGATGCTCTGTCACAGTGACTGTCTTTCCAATGGGCACTGCTGTCATAGGCTCTTACGCAGGGTGAAACTGCTGACTGTTCTAACAAATTTCATCAGTATTCTTGAAAACTGCTCAATCTGAGTTCTTACTCAAAAAACAATAAATAACTAAGTATTTTCCCAGCCTGGGGGCATTCCATGTACTTTTTTTTGAAGATAAGGGGCATGAAGTTAAATTTATTTATTTACAACAAATATAATAAAAAGCAATTTTCATAACCCTGGATTGTGCCTCTCTAGCAAAATCATTTTCCTAAAACCTGAGCTGCATTTTTGAATACTTCATATAATCTTAAAATTGTATGGGAGAAGTTTTGATTTTCCACCATTAAAACTGCATGCACATAAACCTGTTTTTGTCAGATCATTACATTAGTTACTGTAACTTGCAGTAATTAGTATACAGTTAACAAAACCTGCATCTCCTAATGGTAGCACATTCTTCCTCTTTTAGCAGAGTACCATTAATACCCTTTTATCTAGAAATAAAAATGTAAATAGCATTGAAAGCTTTATACATCTAAACCTCTGCTTGCCCAGTTAAAGAAAATAACCTAAAGAAAGGCCAACAGACTATCTCAAATTTTATTCTTAGTAGTAAATGTAGGTAAGTAGGGATAGATATAATGTTATCAGTCATGTGCTGATTTTGGAAGAAGAAAACACTGAGCTCTGGTTTCTCTTCTTGTATGAATTAAAATATTCTTATGATAAACTGCTTTTAATTTTTTTTACTTTTTTTTTCCTTTTAGGAATCCCATAACTCAAGAAGGAAGCGTGAAGTTGCAGAGAAGCAGATTACAGACAGCCAGGCATTTTCTTTATTCTCGGAAAGAAAATACAAGACCTTGGTAAGGATATTGCACCAGCCATATTCTTGTCAGATACCTCCCTCTGCACTTGAAAGACAGCTTTTCTGAGTTTGGCAGAGTGAACGAAATTCTTTCCTTGCCTTCTTTTTACCTTATATCCAAATTCGATTCTTTTAAAATTTGAACATTTATATACCTATTGTGAGAAAGAACTAGGAAAGAATATCTGCAGTTACTTACATTAAAACAAGCAAGTACTAACACCTTCATTGTATTTTCCCATTGCTGTCACTACAAATAGTGGTTCTTGCCTGTAGGTTTGATGAATATAATCCAATTTTTAGTCTTGGGGTGAGGTTTAAACAGTCTGTGAAGATGTGATCTTATTTACATGTAGAAATCTGTAATTGCAGAGCTGCAATGTGAATGCACGCTGTGTGGACATAAAGTGTCCCCTGAAGGGTTTAGACAGCAAGGCATCTATTGTGCTGCGTTCCAGACTCTGGAACAGCACCTTCTTAGAGGTAAGTCCTCTTACCTGCCCTTTTTGAAAGATCAGAGTTCTTTCCTTTTCTAATACTCATCTTTTATTTTGGAACAGGAATACTCAAAAATGAATTACCTTGACATTCTTGTTAGGGCTTCTATCAGTGTTCCTGCTGCAGCTAAGAATGTTAAACTCACAAATGAAGTTGCTCAGGTAGGTTCAGTGTTTAATGCTAACCACATGTTATGGTTGTGATTGTTCTAGCTTATGTCTAAAGACTGGGAATGAAAAAATTTTAAAACTAAACTAGCTAGAAGTTTAATTTTTTAACTGTGTTTTCAATTATTAATCACTTTTACCTTTTAATAGGGCTGAACAAGTTAATTACCATATTCAAATTATACCAGTGGGAACTTTTTCTTCAAAAGCATTTCGTAGAAGTCATCTTGTTAGAGGAGAGATAAGACTGTATATATTGCAGCTTTCTAATTAAACATGTACCTTCTAAAATACCCCTTCCACCTGCACATTTTCCATCCCATAGGTGCGTGTTACTGTATTTCCTGCAAAACCAGTAACCCTTTATACAGGAGTTCCATGGTGGATCATCGCGGTGGCTATCCTTGCTGGAATACTCATGCTTGCACTGTTGGTATTCTTACTATGGAAGGTGAGCTTTTATTCATCTGGTTATTTTTTATTTTCTGGTCTATAACTGACTAGATAGGAAACTGATGTAAATGATTAAGTATTTGGGACTCAAAATAGGGCAAAATGGCACAAATCATACATTATCAGTTTCTCTGTTTTGCAACACTTGGAATGAAAATGGTTGTATGGGCAGACTTGTCACATAATTTTTCTGTTTTCACATGTTCAAAAGAAGTATTTTGAAGTATTTTGAGCTCCAGATGAAACTTGAGACAAATGTTCAGATGCCATAGCTTGATGCAGATGGATATAGCTATTGGGAGCCTTTGCAGCTAGGTGTAAAACTTCATGTGAGCTTTTTACAAATGTTTTAGTAGGGCTCTCTTCTCATAACATCAGAAATACCATAAAACTGATAGTAGGTGAAAATAACCAAAAGCACAGTATTAATACATAGCCGAGTGTGCTGATGAATTTCTTCTTATTGCTTTTTTATCTTAGAAACTTTAAATGAATAAATAAAGTTAACAAATGGTTAACTATTTGCAAAAGAAAAAAATCAAGTATGTTTTTTCTAATGGCCTTTGTAAAATGCCAATATTTGTGGTCCCAAGTATAACAGAGCAGTCCTTTTATTCTTTGTTTTTATAAGTATAGGCAGTTAGCTTTTGCTGTACGGGAAGCAGAAGGTTATTAAGGAAGAGGAGGGGAAAAATATCCCATCTGTCACTTTTTTTTCCAGTGAAACTGCAGCAGTTAACTTTGAGGAGCTATTTGCTGCAGGTTACTTCCCCTAGGATAGTTCTGGTTTCCTTATTTTCTAAAAAATGCCCAGCTGCTCCTGCAAATATTTCTGGTGAATGAATACTGGAGTGGGCTGTTAGGTTGTAACCACTTGTGTTTGACTGTGCATAAAAATACAAACATTTTTCACATGCACACACAGTGTAAAATACTGTTTTTGATGACACAGACTGTGCTGTTCCTTAAAGGACAACATCATACTGGAAAGACAGATACATCATTGGTTTAAGACAAAAGCTTCTATTAAAGGTGTCAAAGCAGTAACTGGTTTTGTTCTACACCTAGTGTTTTGACCTGTGCACTAATCCACAAACAGGTTTTTATACAGCCTTCTTTCTGCTCTTCACAGTCAACTTTACTTACTATGGACATACTTTATTGTAGCTCTTCTTAAAAACACACAGATTTGCTACAATTTTATCAAAATGTCTCTAAAATATTATTCTCAGGTTATTGGGTTAATATCTCAGGTTATTTTATTTTGTTATTGTATAGAGCAAGTTAGCTCAAGAAGTTCTCAGATCTAGAAACAGACAAATTCTTATGATGTCTTTTTTTTTTTTTTTTGCCTGTGAAGGGGTAATGGGAAGACAGTTGACAGAGTTAAGTAATTTTTAATAGGTTTGACTTCTTCCAGTCCAGAAAAATTGACTAAATACCTTGCTTCCTTGTAGTGTGGTTTCTTCAAGAGAAGTAAGAAAGATCATTACGATGCCACATATCACAAGGCTGAGATCCATACTCAGCCATCTGATAAAGAGAGGCTTACTTCTGATGCATAGTACTGATCTACTTCTTGGTAACTGATGATATTTTTAAATTTTTAGCTGTGGCACATGCTATGGTTGCAGTGGCTAACTGTGAAGCTTTTTCTGCATAAGTTCTATTAACTTTTGGACTTCAAGCTATCATACTTGCTTGCTCCTTCTGTTGATATATTTTCAGCTTTTGGTGCATGTGAACACACAGAGGTTTACCCTGGCCTAAAATGCTTCTTACGTATTTTTTTAAAAGACGTGGTGATCTTTTGCAGTGGGCTTTAGTATTTTTTTTTAATTTATGCTTTAACATTACAAGAAAGTATTTAACCTTGCAAGATGGGAATCAACACTGTCAAATAAAGATAAGGCTACATGGACAATACACAAATTTGCTTTACTAACCTTTAGTGCATGCTGAAAGGTACATGTTGCTTACATTGAAGAAGGGTTTTCATAATGAGAAGTTACTGCTGTGGAAACATCTATTTTACCGGAGTTCTAAGGTGTACTTCTCCAGGAACACACTTTGCTGAAGTTACAAGACGCATGATGATTTGTACTTCCAGCAACCTTTATTCCACTTAATATATTACATGCATGTACATTGTATCCATAAGTGTGCTTGGGATGAGGGGGTGGGGAGGACTTCTTTATGAATTATTTCAAAACTGTTTTAATGAAGCTATGAGATGGCTCAAGATTTGGTCTTTGCTCACTGTATTTTTTTTAATAATTCAGTTCCATCTAAGTTCTAATATTAAAAAAAAAATAAAATCCCAAGCCCTTGACCAAACAGAACCAAAAAAATCCAGCACCCTAAATACTATGAACAAAACCTTGCCCACTTTAACATGTTCTTACCCCCAGCAGTATCCAATGGCAGCTGGATGACACAGTGTCTCTTAATATGGAGCTTGAGCCATAAGGATCATCAGTGATTCATAAGGATGTAAAGCTACTTGTGTACCAATCGGTATCTTTGTAGTATTGTTGCCATAGCTCTCTTTTGTTTTGGAAATTAATTTTAGCCCATTCCTTGATATCTAAAATCAGTTTTCACAGCAGCTTTGAATAAAAAATTGCAGAGCACATATAACAGCTTATTAGCTGTTACAGATCTCATGCAGGGTGACTTCCCATGGCACACTAAGCAAGACTCATGTTTCTAATACAGCATAAGTGTAGTTAGTTCAGGTGACTGAAGGTGGGAAACGGTGCTTTAAAAACCAAGGTCCTTAGGGTCACTTTTCTTGAATGTTCTGGAAATCTTTCTGTAGGCTCTTAAGTGTAGATCATGTCACCATACAGATAGACACTGAAGTATGTATATACCTTTAATTCCAGAGAAGCAGCCTTCCTTGTGTGTAGCAGTAAATGTCCTTGTAAGAGGAATGAACAGCTTTATACTGGAGGGAAGCTTTTTGAGGTATTTGATTACCATGATAGTCAAAGCATGCCCTTTGTCTTTAACTGCTGCTGGACAGCTAATGCAGACCTCTTTGCTCACATTTTTACAGCTAAATCTGCTACATTTTTTGCCTGAGTACTTTTGTTTTCAATTTTCTTACCGGCAAATTTGTGTGAAGGAAGAATTTAGTGCCTCTACAGTTGTGGTACTTTGGCAGCATCTTACGCATACCCTGTTCTTTCCCTTCTCTGCACAGTGCGGGTTCTTCCGGCGTTCCAGGTACGAAGACAGTGTCCCCCGCTATCACGCTGTAAGAATTCGGAAAGAGGAGCGACAGATCAAAGATGGGAAAAGCCAAGACCTTGAGACAAAACAGTGGTTCACCAAATGGAATGAAAATGAAAGTTATTCTTAGGGAAAAAATGTTGTTTATCCACAAAGTTTCAGGTAGAGGTTAAGGTTTTCATTCATGGAATACTGATGGAGTTAGACCTGTGAACACTATGGACATTCACCATTTGATTGTAGATACTACTACTTATATTGAGGCTTTTATTTGCACAGTTAAAATGGCTTCAACAGACTTTAATTTGCCTTATTTAATTTCCTCACTGCCTCTTCATCCCCCTTAAATCTCACCCACACTTTAGAAAATACTATGCTGATTCTGCAAAATAAGTAAAACCACTACAGCAGATCTTTTGATCCTTCTGTAATTCTGACTTTCTTCCTAGTTGTTCAAGGAATGCATGATTAAGGTGGCGTTCTCCATTGTTCCCTCAATGCACAGTGCTTTATAAACACAGAGTGGCCTTATCATGCTTTGTTCAAGTATAACTGAAGACCTGCAAGTCTGCTTTAGTTATAACCTTTGCCTGCTGCAGTAGTAAGGGCTTAACAAAAAGCATCATCTTAAATTACGCGTGCAATGGGTCAAGTCGCTTGATTTTGTTTTTTTTTTTTTTTAAGATCAGATTGTGTGATTCTTGCTCACAACAAATATACACAGGTTTTCTTTTAAGAGAGGCTTGAAAATTAGATGTACTTTCTGTATATATATTTTAGTCATTTTTGTATTTATTTTTGTTATAAATCATTGTCTTTGACTAACTGGTAGGTCAAAGACTACTGAATTTTTAAATCCACTGTACTGGTTTTTGTGTTTCTGTTTTTGAACTTCAAATTATGAGACCTGAGGCTTTCACTGCATTTTAATAAATCACTGAAGGTGCCAATGCTTTCTAAAATGTAAATATTTATGCAAATGATGTGTATGGGTGCTTTCTTTTCCTGATGCTTTTAACATCAGGTCCTGTAACATGATTTGTATATTACTGTGGACTGTTTAACAATTTGGACACCAAGCTGAAGTAGTGTTTTAGATACCATTTTATACTCACTGCAAGAAAGTGAAAAGTCTTTTGGAAACCTCTTTCCAGCTTCATAAGGACTTCCTGGTTTGCAAAAGGCATTGACTACTGCAGCTGTTGTATAGCACTTGAAGGAGGCTATAGATGCCTTACTTACCTTAACTGTCAGGATCTGAGCTGATCCACGTTGAGACTACTGAATGATCTTGAATACCTGAATGTTGATAAAAGTAGAACCATGCTATTAGTAATCTGGTTATTGTAAACATAACTGAGAAAATGATTTAAAGAGTTTACTTTTTTACCATATTCTAAAGCCTTGGTACTATTTAAGAACAAAGATTTAGCTCACAGTTGTGTATTCCATGTAAACAAAATTCTGCTCAAAAAGTGTGCATGTTAATTGTTGTAATATGAACTATGCAAAAAATCTCTTGGTACTTTTTCCCCTCATAGGGTAAAAACCTGCTAGGAGGGCAGCTGTCAAATATCTTATTTTTACTGCTAACTTTGAATGAACCTTATTGGAAGGTGTGGTCACCTAAAAAGTTATCTTTAGTGTTAAGAAAGGTGAGTCTATTAAACTAGATAATCTCAGTATGTTATGACGTTGACTTTATGAATGCTTACATGTTAATTCAGACATTACCCAATTCTTGAGCTTTTAGAATCTTAGCTTATTTGCTTAATGGCTCAGCAGCATCAGAAGCCAGGCTAATCAGGGACTAAGAAGCTTGAGAAATACCCCTGAATATAAAATCAGATTGTGGCCCTCATCTAAGAGCATGAATGTCTTAGCAATGTTAAAGTTCTTGAAAAATAAGTCATGTCACTGGTATATTTTTCTCTCGAACTTTTGTTATACCAGCTAAGAATTCTACATCATTCCATGATTAGAAATTACCTGTGGATATTTGTATAAAAGTGTGAAATAAATTTTTTTTTAATTAAAGATGATCTTGGTAATATGATTTTATCATACTTAACTAAGGTGGTTCCCTAGAAGAACAGCCTGAAAGTGGCAGGCTTTGACAAGTTCTCTCTCAGCATTGCTGTAGCTCCCCCTGCCCTGCTCCATGCTAAGGGCAGATAAGGTGCAGCAGGAGATAAGGCACAATCTCAGGCTCGCAGGCTCTTTGCTGCTTGCTGCCGTTGCCAGCACTGGTAAGAGTCAGGGCACCACGTGCCAGCTCCCCCTGGGACACAGCTCCCCTCTCCTTGTTCCATGCTTGCACTCGTGCTGCCCCTCTGCCCTTCCATGCAAGCAACCTCTTAAAACATTTCATAAACAGTGCCAGATGACTATTTGAGTAAGTAGTGGAGATGGATACATCCCCCAAAATTGGTCAAGGACTTTGCATACCTATTTGTATTTAGCAGTGGAAATTTGATATTGATTGTAAATAACACAATTGCAGGGTAGGTTCGAGTGCACCAAAAAAGCCCTATGGAAAAGCCAAAATTATGCAAGGAAAAAATCCCACCAAACCCAACAAACAAAATGTGGCTCCACCTTTAAGATGTCAGCCCTCACTGGATGCTTTGCTCATTGTTACCAAGAGGCTTTTTGATGCAACAGAGCCCAAAGATGAAGGTTAGCTGGGTATATGCTAGGTCACTCTTTGTTGCTGAGGCCAAGAAGCTTCCAGAACTAGAACCAGAAAATGGCACTAGACTCTTCAGAGCATCTCAAAGATAAGATCTCAAACTGCTCTTATTAAACAATTACTATCCTTTACATAATGGCCACAACCATTTGGCTACAAGAAGACAAAATATCAACTGGCAGAACACTTAAGTAGCCGATGATCTAAGTTTTGTACAAATCTATTATATTTGGCTTTATATGTATGCTCATATATACCATACACATAATAATACTAAATGTAGTATATACTATATACACAGTGGTACAGCACTATAATCCTGTATGTGTACAGAATGTATACATATATGTGATACATAAAACTTTATATAGCAAATATTAAGTGTATGGTTTATATCTATATAAAAATATACATCCCCCATATAATAGTCCATGGTACAGAAATAGAATATTGGTAAACTGTAATACTTTCCCATACCTTTAACTGTTGCAGCACAGCACACACACCTTATGAGAGAATATACCTTTCAATTTAAGGGACCACCACAGCTCAGTTTCAGTAGCCACCTGTCCATAAGCATTAGATGTCAAAAAAGAGAGGTAACAGGGTGCTTAGCTGGACAGAAATAAGGAATCAGGTTTTACATGAGGTAAAAGCCAACTTCTGAAAGGGGCACTGAACCACCAATCCCCATAAAACACTCTTGCAATGCTGATAATCATGGCTGCAGCGCCTCTTAACTCCACAGACTGCACAGAACCAGAGAGCTGCTCATGTTCAACAGCTGCTGTAACTTCTCCCTGCACAGAGCAGGCAAGTGTGTCAGCAGTTGGTCTGCAGAGGCCAGGAGACCAAGCTGTGATGAAACAACCAGGCAACTGCAGCCCTGCTCTGACCCAGCAGAGGCCTGTGCTTGGGCATGCTTGAGCTGCCTCACCAGAGCACACGGCTGTGTGACACAAGAAGAGTGGGAGCAGAGCATTTCCCTGGAGGGATTGTGTAACTAGTTGCTTCAGTTTTTTATTCTAGTCCTCAGACATCTTTAAGTGTCTGTCTTTCCAGGCCCCAGAGTCATAATTCATACTATACACCTTTTACAGGCTCATAAACCTTGCTGATTCCTAACCTTGTGAAAAAAAAAAAAAAAAACACAGCAGAACTCCTTATCCCAAAAGACTGCTGCTGCAACAGGCCTTAAACCCCAGCCAAGGTGTGGCATTGTCACTCTGAAAGGGTTGGGGACCTGCAGTTTGCATTTTTCATATTGCAAGAAGGACCTTTCTTCCTTTTCTAGCTCTGCAAAAATGTTGTTTGCAAGCAGCACCTTTTCAGGGCCATACCTGCCTCAAATATCCCAGAAAACACAGAGAATAAAAGAGTTTTGCAAGAGGAGGTATCCTTGCTGCTGCAGACCAAGATAAATCCCCCACATCACTGATACACAATGCTACCTATGTATTTTATCCCTCAATCCCAGTGTCTGGGGGGGATATGGAAGGAAGGGACAGAAAAGTCATACTTTTTCTAGGAAATCATGCAACTGGTAAGTTGATTAAAATAAATGTTTGCAGGATACTGCTTGGTTTCTTGAAGTGGAGGGGTCCAACAGTACCCCAGTACAGAGCCGAGAAGTGCATCACTGCCAGCCGGTTTAGGAAGGCATTTTCACCTATTCCAGTTTAGCAAGGAGGAGCAATGTGAAAACAGCCACCCTGGACCTGACCACAGACCCACCCAGACCAGCATCCCACCTCTGACAGCTGCTGAGAGATGTCCACAATGTCCTCAAAATACTTTGCTGCTCCTGTTCCCCAAAAATGCTAATGCATAACTTCAGTAGTTGTGTAGTATATTCTTCCTGTATGCAGAAGACATACATAGAATCCTAAGAGTATCTCAAATTGGAAGAGACCCATAAGGGTCATAGCTCCTCACAGGACTACCTAAAACTGAACTTCATGTCTAATAATAGCATCCATAATAATCATAGAATTTCTCCAACTGCCTCCTGATCTTGACTAACAAAGCTGCACATGGCAAAAATTCACAAACTCCACAGCTGAATTATACACTGGATAAAAATAAACCCATCTGTTCTTAAATTTGCCTTAGTTTGATGACTCCTATAGAAACCTCTCCATATTTTTGACCACATTTTTATACATTTTTATTTCCACCTCTACAGAAAAAGAGACCAAAGCCACATAAACCAATGTAGCCCTAAGAATTTCTCTACCATAGCAAAAGCTCAACTTACCAACACAAACCTAAGAATGAGGACAAACGTAAGAAGAACAAATAATTTGTGCAGGTTAAGTACACAAGCTAAGAGACATGGCTAGATGGGCCAGGTGACTATGCAGGCAATGCAGCCAAGCATATAAACCACTGAAAAGAAAAGAAAAATATTCTAAGGATGCTCGTACCTTGCAACCTAAGCTTTTTTCTTAATCTGGGCTGCACCTACTTTGAAGGACCTTAAAGAAAAGGAAAAAAGCACTAGTACATGCAGCACCCAAGAACTGATGGCTTCCCGTATCACCTAAACAAACGAGAAACATCCCGCATTATTAAAGCTTAAAAAATAAAGTTCAACTAAACATGTTTTCAGTTCTCTTGAAGTCTGAATTGTTCTGTCCCATTTAAATTATTGATCCAGATGTATTAGAATTTCAACAACACCAATAAACATGAATATGAGTAGTAAAAATGCAAAATAAAAGTAATACATTTCTCCTTTTTGGTTTGCATAGGAATTTACAAAAATTAGTATGTTAGCGCTCTGGCCCGTGTCACACTGGATCACACCAGAGCATACCCCTAGAAAATTGTCAATGAGAGGTTTTAGGGGAGAAAGAGCACTCAAAAATTTTTCCACTATTCTAACAGAACATGCTTACATGGATTGAACATGGGATCTGTTCAATCATTTAAACAAGACGAGGAAACACCATTAGGTAAATAGAGAGGTTCTTCTCTGAACACAGCATTTAAAGAATTATCCACCATTCTTTATCCAGTTACTTCTGTGACTGCTCATCCTGCACAACTTTTCCTGAGAAAAGTGTTCACTGTTTATGTGACTGTGTATGGCCTTTAGCTTACAAAGCACAATGATTTATTTAACCTCTGGCAGCCTTTGACACATCTCATGGCTGGAGACTGCTGTCCAAAGACAACTTTAGGCAGAAGGCCAGTTTTTAAGGCATGTGTGGAAAGCTGAAACACAAAACAACCAAACAGTAATATATACATCTAAAAGATGAAGAAATCCAGAGCTATCATAAGAAATTGCAACAGTTTACAAAGACTCAATGTACTGCCTGTAGGCACTGCTTTAAACTAGTGCTGGCTCACAGCTGAGAAACTATCATAAAATGGTTTTGAGCACAGCAATTCTCAAGTACAAGTCCCAAACTATTACAAACTTGAGCAGCATGAGCTGTTCCAGGTGTTCCTGGAGTGGCCTACAAGCAGCAATAAGCAAAACTTTCCAACAAGCTGTATTTGTAGAAGTCTTACAGAGACACACAAGTTTTCAGCATAAAGATTAAGGTATAGTTGGATTACAAACCAGATGAAAAAACCAGTCTAATCCTGCTTTATTCTGATATACTATTGGTGCAGTTACCGCTCAGGAAACTGCATCTGGAGGCCAGCTGAATCAAATGTTTTCTGTATTTCAATGCAACATTAAAAAGAAATAAGACAACCTTAAATGGAGGAAATCCAGTAGAGTAATGTGATTGCTGTATCAAAACTGCTCCAGTGAATGCCACAGGACATCCATCCCCACTATCATGTCATAGACAAGTCACAGGTACAAGACTTGTTTAAAGGAAAACAAACAATACTGAAAAGTTGATTTAATAAATTTATGGTGCAAATACAAGTATCCACAATAAAAAAAGCAAATGAATGCAGGGCATAATCCGCTGCTGCTGTTGTTGTTTTCTCTTTTCAGGAATGGCACTGGGAATTATGCCAGCACATCTCCACTGGAGATCAGGCTAGCCATCAAAGGATTGCTTATCCTCACAGGAGCACCCATTGCCAGCATGAACCAAATGGGATTCACACATCATCAAGTTCCCCACAGGCTGGAGACTCTCACTTCTTTTCTTTATTTTAATCAATACGATAACTATAGTACATTCCACACTAGACACGTTTCTTCACTGTGGGTACAATCTACTGTTAACAGTAATTATAATGGAAGGTCACCCTGCCCACTGAAATGCAAAAGGTAAACTGGGATAATGCTTCTTATTGAGCAGTATTTCAGTACGGTGTAGTGTAGAGAATAACTTGATGGATGGCACCGTTGAAAAGGCCTTCCTGATACATATTATTAACATTCAACAAAACCATACTAATTAGGTAACCTAAAATTTCCCTCAAATTACAACTGGAACATAGCATTAACCTATTTATAGGCAGAGAAGCAAGAGGTGACCACATTATCACTCTGTGGAGCACCATGGGGGAGTTGTGACAGTGCATTCCCTGCCACACCTCCTCAGGCCTGCTCTATGATTTCAGGAGCAACCTCCCTCAATTGCAGCACAAATGAAATGGCACCATTGTTACTGGACTTTTCTCCCACAGAATTTCCAGTAGTTACAAACTTGGTTTATTGCTAGGATGGAAACATATTTTTTATTAAAGCCAAGCATCTCCTGACGCAATAAAGAGCAGAACCAAGAGAGGCCCTTTGAACTCTCCCACACCACAGCAGTCTGTGACCAGCGCCCCTGCAGGTGAGACACCACTTGGAGCTCATGAACCCTCAAGCCCACCATACTGGAAACACCATCCCCCTACAGCCCTCAAGGAGCAACTCCCACCTGTTGAGAAATGCAAATGGATTTGATGTATTCCCCTGAACTTTGTACACAGGTATAGACTTCTGTGCCTGTGTGTGAATTATGGCCTATGTAGTAACTAACAGAGTGAAAACCTTGCCTTCAAACCTGCTAGGGCACAAGATTAAACTCATATCAAATACTAAATTATTAAAGCAGGTATGCTTACCAAAACAAAGGTAGGATTATTGAAAAACTCAAATTATTTGAAAGTAGCTAAGTGCTTGCTTGACAGAAGTAGCTAGAATTGTTATAGCAAGCTGAGCTATATGGCTGTGCTGCATCAAAGACGGATCACAGTGAAACCTGGAACTAACAGTCTAAACATTATTAAGTTAGACTAGACAAACCTGTAATTTAAATATTACCTAAAAATTAACATCTGGAGCAACCTGACTGAAACTACCACAGAAACAGACCTAAGAGGATGTGAAGATGACCACATGGCAAACACTTGACAACAAAACAGCAAAGCAATGAAGGTCAAGAAGGGCCCACACTCTAATATGGCTATTGATCTACACTGCTGCATGCAGTTTAGACTGCAATAATAACTGCCCAGGAATTTCTTTGTCTGGGGGTCCCCTCTTCTAAGGCACCTAGCTCAAGCTACCAGGTATCAAAATTTATCTGCACCAATAGATCTATCCGATGTAGACGAGAGCCTAGTGTCAAAAACATCTTTAACATCTATATAGCAAAAAGTTCATCAGAAATGTTTATAATCACTCTTAGCACCTTTTTTTTTTGTTTGTTTTTGTGGTTTTTTTTTTTTTTTTTTTTTTTTTTTTTTTTTTTTTTTTTGTTAGTATTCTAGATATTTCTGCCAGAGCAGAACAATACACAGTTCGGTACCTCACATGATGCATTTTAACAGGCAGTAAAGTGATTCACTGTGACACACGGTCCAAGTGTTTTTCGACGAATACAGACACATATTGTGTTCATTGCTGACCGATCAGGAGCTAATCTGTAAAAGCAAATGCCCTATTCTTCCCCTGTGCTTTTTGTTTGTTTGATTATCTTTTTTCTGGTAACTGAAATAAACCCCAGCCCACCCTTCGGGGGGGCAGACACAGGTGCGACAGCGAGAAGACACACGCTGTTTAAGCCCGGCCCATGGCCTCGGGTGAGGCTCTGCCCTCCCGCCGGAACTACGGACGACGCCGGCGCTTCTGTGGGTTTCTGCAGTTTCCCGTTCCAGCCCGCGGGTCTGCCACCCCGGGAGCCGCGTCCCCGCCGCCCGCCACGGCCCCATCCCAGGGAGAGCCCCGAGCGCGCTGAGCCCGCACGACCGAGCGCCCGGGCACGCCAATGCCGGCGAGAGCCGCTGGTGCACGGGCATCTCTCGGCCTAGCCCCGCACCCACAGCTCCTCCGGCCCCTCACGGCTTCCCGCCCGTGGACAGTGCGCACTCGCAGCACTTCGCCGGGCAGGCGGCGGCGCCTGCACCCGTAAAGCCGCGTACCTGTCCGCGAAGCTCCTCCACGAAGCGAGCGTCGCCTTCTCCCGTCGGGCCCCCAAGGCGGCGAGGGCAGCGGAGCGCCGGCCTCAAGCGCTGTCGGGCAGCTCAGAGCACCCCCGCCCCGCTTCCTCAGGGCCGCCCTCTCCTCCGCCCCGCGCCGCTGGGGGGCTGGGCCGGGCGAGACACCCACCCCCCGCCTCGGGCACCTCCTCCCGGCGGCGCGGCGGAGGCGGCCGCGGCCTGGGCAGGGGCCGGGGGAGCGGCGCGGCGGGAAATGGCGGCCGGGCCGGGCTGAGCTGAGGGGCCGGAGCTGCACCATGAGGCTGCTGCGCGCCCTTCTGCGCGGCGCTGCCCCGGGCAGCGCCTCCCTGGGCAACATCCCGCAGCAGGTGGACTTCTACTCGCGCTTCTCCCCCTCGCCGCTCTCCATGAAGCAGTTTCTGGACTTCGGTGAGTCCCCGCCGAGCCGCCCTCGACCGCTGCCCCTCCTCCCACAGGTGCCTGTGAGGAGCGGGGCGGCCACGACCCCTCACCCCGTCAGCGCTGCCCGGCTGTTGCTTATCTGTTAATGCTGTGCTTTCTGGCAGAGACGGGCTCTGCTTCCTTCTGGGGCAAGAGAGCCCAGTTGGCTCACTCCCGGAGACCGCAACTGTGACAAGGTTGAAATTTCGCTGAGAACTCCAGTTTTTGTTACCACCAGGGTAGTTGCGTGTTTTCCTGCAGAACCCGCAGTGTTGGGGAGAGGATGGGAACAGCTGTGACAACTGGTAGCGTTAGAGCAGTGACTCAGACAGGTGAGACTGGTTAAGCCTTCAGCTGAGCAGCATGCAGCCTTTTAAAGGCATCTTCCAAAGACATGAAGCGTTTAGCTTCAGCTGGCACCGAGGGGCTGAAACAGTCATCACTTCTCAGTCACTTGCCTGTGCCCTACAGAGACGTCCTACCCAAGTGTTGCTGTTTTAGAAGGTGTGTGAGAGAAGGAGCAGGATGCAGGCACCAAGAGCCATCCTGGAGGATTTGGAATCTAGTCTTGAAAATGAGTAAATCAGTAACAGGATACTCAGTCTTACACTCAGTGCCAAAACCACTACTAATGCTTCCAGGTTTTTGACTGTCAGCTTGGAAACAAAAGGGATGGCAGGAATTGTGCTATACTGCTTCAAAGCAAAGACCACATAGAGAAAGTTTGTGTAAGTCACACTGAGACACCTTTTCAAAGCCTGAAGTTGGAACTGTTCCATAAAACGTTCTGTTTCTTTACCTAAGGCACTTTGGTGTGCATACATGTTTATGTGTTATATATTTAACTAGTTAATAGTTTCATGGCTTTTTATAGTTTTGCAAGTAAAACCTAAGTGAGAACTAATCCTAGAACCCCAAACTTTGTATAAGCAGGAAGATTTACAAAGAAGACTTCCTCACAATTATCTGCTGTCACTTCATCCATTATTCAACATTTCACTTGTGGCAATGAAATGTATCTGACATTTAAAACTCCAGATTCCTACAGGAACTCCACCATATGTTCTGTTGCTACTGTACTGTTAAGCAAAGAATCTTGCAATTCAGAATTTGCTTTGACCTGTATTTTACCAGTACTGACAAAATGCTTACCATAAAGTCAATGTTTATTTTCAAGGCACACTATTTCCTTGTGTCAAAAGATAGGCTACTTTTTTTGCTTAGTACCTGAACATAAGGTTAAAATAATCTTGAAAGCTTCTACAATATTTTCCCCTCTCTTTTTCTTAAGGATTTAATCAAAGAAAGTAAAAGCTAATAACAAATAAAAAAGAGTTCAAGACAGAGACAGTATTTGTCTATAAGACATTTTGTAGCCATTATCATCTGATGGCGTTTTCATTAAGGAATTTTTTTCCTTCTTTTGCATGAGACAGAGCAGTCAAAGAGGAAATAATAAAATCTGGTAAAGCTAGCTTAAAAAAAATGAAGTATTCTATAAGCAAATTTAGGTCTGGTCTTGAGTTATCAGACCACAGTATTTTCTGTAGGAGATTTACCCATTCTTTGCCTAGATATAGACTGTAGCTGCACAGGGGAAGAGAGTCATTTGCCTGTTCAATTTGCCTGTCCTGTGCTGCCTTCCATATTTGATCCAAGATTGCAAAGATAAGGCCTTCAGAAACAAAAGCTATTTTGTGAAATGTAATTTTTTGAGTACATGAGGCATTTAAAGATCATATTTACACTCAAATACCTCCAATCTGAATTGTTCTTGGAATTTTACCCAAGAAAAGGGAAAGGCCTGGAAATAAACAATCGTGCCTGAAATGCGATCTGACTAGGGAGAAAAATGAAAGGTTTCTAGGCAGAGGTCATATGTAGACAGTGCAAAATGCTGATAAGTGCCTTTGCAGAGGAATTTCTTGTAAATTATTCACTTTTTTTTATAACTGACATTCTTTCATCAGTGTAGTTTTTTATGTGTCTGAGTCTGCATGCTTTAAAGTAAACTGCTCTATTTTAATGTGGTGAAGATTTTTCATGTTTAAGGCACTCCCAGCTTCTTTCTTCATCCCGTCCTTTAATCTTCTTCCCCAGCTTTTGCTTGCCAAATGGAAGGAGTGAACTGAGCAGTAACAGAGGAGTTAATTTTTAGGAGATACCTCTTGTGAAACACCAGACTTGAAGTATGCTCTTCACTGCAGCAGATGGGCAGGTTAGGAAGTTCAGATGCTGTTTACCTGACAGTCTTTTAAGTCTAGAAGGAAGTCTGGCTGAGAATGAAGTACAGCATTTCTTAGTCTCTTCCCCACGCTGCACCCTCCTTTCTCACCTAGGAAAACAAGCTTTGTGGGAGTTAAAAGCAGGTCTTGATTTTAATAACCACATTTAATTGCCACCCCCACAGATGACACTTGTTCTTACAAAAGGACAGGTCAGTTATCAAAAGAGGCAGTATATTCACTTCTAGCTTTTAAAAATGTAAAAATTTAAATGTATTAGTATCCTAATGCCTAAACAGAGTAGCTGTCCTACTTTCATTTCTCACTATTTATGTAAATTCATTCACCTGATTTCTGTTCCCATAAGACTGCATTTAAACTACAACAGATTTAGTTGAAAATGAGATCAATATTACTGAATTCATTTTCTCAGAGTGTCTGAGGATGAGTTATGATAATTCATTAAGATCAGTCATGAAAAGCAGGGTGTATGGAACTATGATACTTTCTCAAGCATCCTTCTCATTAATAGTTTCCTGTGCTGGTTTCATTTGCTTCTCTGACATGCTCAGATTGGCATATTGTTTGATCGGTGCTGGTTAGAGTCAGTTTGCTGCAAACAAAATGAACAATATACATGGACAGAAGTCATATTTAAAGTTGAACAGTATAGGTCTGTAACTCTTGTATCAGTTTCTGTTTATATATTGAAGATTGTCATTACTGCAACAGGAAGGTTTCAGTATGCAATAAATTTTGAAATACAAGTGGGCTGCTGCCATGAAAGAAACACCAGCTTACCAGCCTGGCTGAGTCAGCTTTGAAGTCAATATATAGGCCTCTTATGCAAGAAAGTAAGTTTGTGTAGTTCTCTACCATAAGTATTGACTTCATTCTGATGTCATATTGATCCTAGGATCTGAAAATGCTTGTGAAAAGACTTCGTTTATGTTTCTGCGACAAGAGTTGCCTGTGAGATTGGCAAACATAATGAAGGAAATAAGCTTGCTTCCAGACAACCTCCTAAAAACACCTTCAGTTCAGCTGGTGCAGAGCTGGTAAGACCAGTGACATTCCATTCCTTGAAGGGTGACCTTCGCATATACACAGGCTGGAGGAACTCACTCTCTTCTACGGAAAGAACATTCATAGGCTCGTTATGTGAATATCACTTATTTATACTGAGATGTTAAATACACCAGTGTGATCAGAAACTAAATTTATGTATGTGGGCAAAAAAACATTTAGGAGCAATTAGAGAACCCACAAGGGATTTAAAAAATCATTAAGTATTGCACACACTCATGTATGAGGAACCAAAAATCATGATTTTTTTTTTTTAAACGAAAATCCACCAGAACAGTGTTTAATGGGGATCTTATCTAAAACTGAAGAAGGTAGTTAAAGAAAACAACAGAAGCAGACTAAGGCACAAAATATTTGCAAAACAGGCATTTGTTTGCAAATAGCATTTAAAAGACAGGTTATTGCAGTCTGAGAGTAAAGAGAAAATAGGAAGAAAAAGCAATAGGATGTTTCCAAAGCAAAAATACAAAACAACAGAGAAAACATGAAAGTATTAAAAAGACATTATTTGAAAAGTAAAGTTTGCTTCCAAGTAAGAAACTTAGGCATAAACTTCTTAAAGATGAAAGCAAAACAAAGGGATTATGTGGCATCTGCTAAAGGCACAAGGATTTCTGTAAAGGCTTTTAAAGTTAAGATATCTGCCAAAATCTTCTAGTAAGTGGGATTGACTAGATGACTGAATATGAAAAGAGCTATCAATGAAGATGAAAGCTCTTAATGAAACACAAATGCTTACATTCTCATGATACTAGATGACACTGATCAAATGGGAAATTAATTTTCAATTTGTTTGGGCAAATGCAAAGTAGAAGACAGAGAAGAACCTCCTCTCCCTGTGTGCTTGCTTCCTTACAATGGCAAAAAAAATTTTGATGCTACTGGGAATATTTTTCTGGATATGTCAGTTGATGGCAAGAAGGAAAATAGTGTTAGGAACTAAATAACAAATGGGGAGGAACATAATTGTACCACTGTGTTAGCCCATTATTCCCCTGAATTGCATGCAGCTCCATCCTGAACAGAAAAGACCAAGAGGGATAATCAGAGGGTTGGAAAAATTTCTACGTGAGGAGAAACCAAATGGAATTCTTCAGCTTGGAAAATACGTATCTAAGGAAAGGGATGGCAGAAATACTTAAAATCATGAAAAAGTGGAAAGATTTTTCTACTAACAACGTGCAGGGGCTGCAAATAAGTTATCACCTACTGGGTTTAAAACACAAAAATGATACTTTATGCATTCTAATTAAATTGTGGAATTCATTGCTCTGGAAGTTTTGGAAGAAACAATAATAAACAGATTCAAAGGAATCTAACAAAAGTCACAGGGAGACAGAGACATCTGGGAAAGCATATTAGAATTGATCTTTATCCTGTTTGTTTCATTGAAAGGTATGTCCAAAGTCTTCAGGAGATTCTTGACTTTAAGGATAAAAGCTCAGAAGATTCAGGGGCTATTCACAGGTAAGGCTTTGCTGTCATGAATGTTTTATCTTGTTAATATAGTATGGAGGAACTGGCAAGAAAACAATAGCTGAAAAAAATTTCCTATGTCAAATCTTTGCAGAAGAATTGCAGCAATATCATCCCTGACCCTAAAAGGAGGGTACATTAAAACAGGAAATGAAGCACTTTAGCATGATGTCGTTCTATAGAATGCTCTGGTCAGTGCTGGCTGACCTTAAGTGCTGTTTGTCAGACATGGATTGTTCTGCATGAAAACAGCATGGCTTTCTTTCTCTTGGCAGAATCAAGATAATAAATAATAACTTTATAAACAGTCATAATAGTGGATTACTATTGTAATTGATTGTTTCAGTGTTAGTCACCTGAAATGCACTGTAAAGACTGACCTGCCTTCTTACTGCAGTAGGCAGATGTGATATTTTTGTATGTAAGTCTTCATTTTTATAGACAGGCACTCTGCCATAGTATTAAATTCCCTTGAAAGTGAAATACACTAAACTAAAAATTTTAGTTTTACAGACACTGTGATAAAAATCCGGAATCGCCACAATGATGTAATTCCTACGATGGCTCAAGGGATAATAGAATATAAGGAAAGCTTTGGCATTGATCCAGTGACCTCACAGAACGTGCAGTATTTTTTAGACCGCTTCTACATGAGTCGCATTTCAATCAGAATGCTCCTTAATCAACACTGTAAGTGCCAGTGATGAAAGGAGGGGAAACTATCATCTGAACCATGTCAACTGTATTTTCCTTTAATGTTTAAGTGCTTAATATATACTAAGGTGCCACTTAGGACTGTACTATTTGCCTTGCCATTTATAACTCATTCTTAATACAATTCCTAATATATTTATTAATAGTAGGCTTTTCAGTATGGTGAAGACTGAAATTAGAGATTGCCTATACATTTTTTATTTAGCAAAACTGAAGACACAAACTAAAATTGTGAAGTTATGCTGGATATTAAATGATGTTTTCTTTTCTGGCAGCTTTACTGTTTGGTGGAAAAATTAATCCAGCTCATCCAAAACACATTGGAAGCATTGATCCTAACTGCAATGTTGTTGAAGTTATTAGAGGTAAAATCAGATCGTAAGAACAAGAATCCTTAAAACTTACATGAATGTCTATACTAAGAGGAAATATACGTCCTAATATACATGTATTGTTTTGTTCTTTCCTACCTGGAGCAGGAGTTTTATTTGATGTGAAATACAATTTTGTTTCTTTTTCCTATAAACGCAGTTTTTCTGAAAAAATACAATTCTCCCTGACAGTGCACAGTACTTTGAAATTTTGGTTTTTTTGGCATATTCTAAAGGAGAAAAAAAAAAGGGGGAGAGAAATGTAAAACTTCCTGTGTTTTTTATTATAGATGGCTATGAAAATGCCAAGAGACTTTGTGATTTATATTACATGAGCTCTCCAGAACTTATCCTTGAAGAATTGAATGGTAAGTGCATGTGGAAAAGGCATGCTCTTGAACATCATGATGGCTTCTTCCAAAGGAGCTGCTGGTGAAATGTTCTTCTGCTTTAAACATAGTTCATGAGTTCTCTGTATGTACTGTCATAAATTGTTTTTTTTTTTTAAATCTGGCAGAATGCTTTCCCCATTCCTCCCTTTAATCAGAAAACTGACATGAGCAGAAGTTTTTGATTCTACAGCTGTTGAGATAACAAATTTTATCAGGCTTTTTCCCTTGCTAAGATTTCCTGTGTCTTCACCTGACATTACTGCATCTCAACCCTCTCTGCATTTCTTGTGACACATTAAAGATTTATACAAGACATTCCATTCCATCTTCATGATACCTATGAGGAGGTTATTCTGAAGCAACTATGATATGCCCTAGTCAGTGATCCCACAGTGGATTTAAGATTTATTTCTAAACCTGCAAGCAATATTTGAATATCTTGATTATGACTTTTGATTAACACACAATTTTTCAAAATACTTCTGTTCAAATTTTCCTTCTTTAAATTTAACAATACAAATTGACATTTTGAATTACTGTGGGAATGAATAAAATACATCTCATTTACTATTTAGTAATTTAGACTCTCTTCTCTCCCAGCTAAATCACCAGGACAGCCCATGCAAGTGGTGTATGTGCCATCACATCTCTACCACATGGTTTTTGAGCTTTTCAAGGTCTGTGCACTTACTATTAATTACAAAATTCTTTCATACATCTGTGTTTACTGAGATTGTATTGCTTTGACTTTTTCAACCAATTCTAGATCACAGCATGTTTTTGCAAGTGCAAACTTCTTGCCATTTGACTGCAGCAACACAGCTACCCTATAATATTAGAGAAACAGAAACTGCATAGAAAATGAACAGCTTTGGAAGATGTATCTCTTTTACTTAGCCACTGAATACATTCTGAATAGACAGCTTAAATCTTAAAATGTATGAAGGCATCAGTTAATAAAACAAATGAGAGTAAGATATCCCATAAATTGTGTATCTTCAAATCTGGTAAATTGTGTAACAGGTCTTAGAGGGCTTTCCTCAAGCAGTTTTAGTCCAAGACTTTTCCTGGACTTTGTGTCATATTGCATGTACTATGTGCATTATAAAGAATTCTACAACACAAATGCTGTACATTAAACTATTCAAGTTTCCTTTAAAAAATCATATATTTGAAGTCTCTGTATTCTAATAAATTAAGTATATACTGATACTGAATAAACAAGAAATATAAAAAAACCCATTCTAAGCCAACATACGTTTTGATTCTTAAATACATGATAAAAATAACTAAATTGATATTTTAAGATAATATACAAAGTGAATAGGATTTAAGTTGTACTTGAAAATTACAGAATGCAATGAGAGCCACCATGGAACATCATGCTGATCGATGCATTTATCCTGCAATTCATGTACACATCACATTGGGAAATGAGGATTTAACTGTGAAGGTACTTTTTTTTTTTTTTTTTTTTTTTTTTTTACTATTTTGTAGCTTATTTTGATTAGGCTTTTCTTTCCTGTCATGAGCAGCATATTCGTAACTTGAGCTGATGATCTGGTTCTACTGATATGTGATGACATATGTAACTAAAAAAGCCCTTATGGAATTTCACACACTGCCTTATGCAGAGGCTGCAGTCACACTGAGGGCTTTGCAATAGCATCCTGTACTTACTTGTGTCTTGCCTAACTTAGAAGCAACCACGACTAAAAAAACTAAAGCATCTTTGTACATTGTAACATCAACATTTTCTAAGTGACAATGACAGAATGGTATAGGTGTGAAATAACTGTAGAAAGAGAAATATATATTGTATATTCCACATGAAACAAACCTCCTGAAGTACAGTTTGCAGTTTCTTCTTTTTCTGTACAACATCCATGGTTGATTTCAAAGACCAACTGCAACCACTGGGTTTTTCACAGGTCTAACTAACTGTAGTCAAAAAACTCCTTTGACTTACTCCTTCAAGTAATAGATTTTAGTAAATTATATTTAAATGGCATATGGTATTCTTGAGGAGTAAAGATAAAATACACAAGAGAACCTAGCATTTACTAAAAGATATAGTGACTTCAGACAAAAGTGTTTATGAACAAAATAAAAGCAATGCACAATTCAAGCAGAATTTAATTTCCTCCAAGAGATCATGAATATTTTTATGGCAGTATTTTATTTAATGGTTTGGATAAGGGATGAAAGGGAGTGATTCATCTCTCTTTGGTCACTATTGAAAATGATAATTAAAGAAAACCTGTAACTTAGTAGGGACAACTTCAAATAATTCTTTACTAGAACGTTCTCCGGCTTATTGTTTGAGAGAAGCTGTCTTTTATAAAAATAAAGCTAAATGCTCCTTCTTGTTCTAGATGAGTGACCGTGGTGGTGGTGTTCCTATGAGGAAAATTGACAGACTGTTCAACTATATGTATTCAACAGCACCACGTCCTCGTGTTGAGACATCACGAGCCACACCCTTGGTATGCAAGACATGGAGTATACCAGCATCATTAATTGTCACAAAAACTGTTCAGCCAAAATTATGAAATACTGATTTTATAGATATTACATTGAGGAATAGTTGAATTTTTACTTAATTCAAGCTTATTTTTCAAAAAATTACTGGAAAATGTCATAAAATGCTAAAAATTATTTAAATTTGTTCAAGATTCTCTTTTTCTCTATTAAATCTAAAGATCAAGCAGCATACTTAGCCATGCTGCACATACTGCAGTGAGAGCAGGATTCAGAATTTTTTTTTGTAGCCACTGAATGAAAGGAAGAGTAATTATATAGCAATGATTTTAGATCAAGGCCATAGTTCATTTGTATTGTGGAGTCAGTTGTACCAACCCCAGCAAGGATGAAGGTACACAGATGTGACAGGACATATGAAGAGTCCACTTTGGTCTCATGTCAATGTAATAAATGCACAAGAAATAAAGCCTAAGCTCCCAGAATCTTTGAAGAGCTTTCCTGTATTTATTCTCCCACATTGCATCATTTAAAAATATATGTAGTTCTGCATGTAGATGACTCTGCAACTCATTAAACACGAGATCTTTACAGAGGAGTGTTGTGTATGCTTATTAAGAGATTACCTCTAAAATTTAGTATTTAAACAAAAAGTCTTGCTTAACACGCTCTGTCCTGCTACTGCAGCTAGGGCTTGGTAGAATTTCAGCATAAGCTGCAAATTCACAGACATTGTGTCTAGAACCTTTTTTATATATACTGATGATGAAACGTATCTGACTTAAGAACACTGAGTACTTAGTATTATTAGCTCCATGAGGTGTGATGGGGACACAGCACAGTTTTCTCTAATGGTATCTCTTCAAAAAGCTACCATAATACATAAGTGTTATCTCCCAGCCGTGCCTGACAAAAGAATCAGTTTTCTCATAATCACAGTCATTCATGCATTCTTCTGGTTTTGGGGTATATAATAGCTTGGGGGGTGGGACACAACAGTTAACACCTGAACTTCTGTTACTGTCATCATGCTTAGTTTGTCTATTTTATTTTACCTATTAAGTTAAAAGAGAAAATACCACTGATTAATGTAATTAATGGAAGTATACTTTTTCTCCTGATCAGGCTGGATTTGGTTATGGCTTACCCATATCACGTCTGTATGCACAGTACTTCCAAGGAGACTTGAAACTGTATTCCTTAGAAGGCTATGGTACAGATGCAGTTATTTACATCAAGGTATCATGTAACACTCTACCATTTTACATTTATCAGCAACTCTAATCTGAACTGCTAATGGTACTCTTTGTTCTGATAACTTCAATTAAAAAGAATCATCAGCTACAGCCTTTTTTCCTTACAGGCCTTATCAACAGAATCAATTGAAAGACTCCCTGTATACAACAAAGCAGCCTGGAAACATTATAAAGCAAACCATGAAGCCGATGACTGGTGTGTGCCAAGCAGTGAGCCAAAGGACATGACCACTTTTCGCAGCATGTAGCTTTTTCCTCAGCAGCTCCTAAGAAGTAGGTTTGTCTGTAAAGGGAATTTAGAAGACCTCATTTATACCAAGATGTTGAGCCACTTTTGATATGTGAAAGTAATTTTAAGGGGTGTGACAGAAAGTTTAGTGTAATTAGGCTTTTCTGAAATTAAAAAACCAACAGCCACCAAAACCCCCAAACCAGCACTTAAAAAGAAAGGTCATACTTGATTTGTTTCATTTTCTACTTATGACTGCTTTCAGACCTAAGTCAAAAGAGCAATATTTTGGTTTTTATAGGGATCAAAGCAACAGCTGTCACATCTGATATTAACTTGTAATATTACAAAATGATTTTACTAGAAAAACTATCAGAAAAGCTCACTGGAACATTTTTCTATTATACAGTTCTACAGATTAATGAAAAACTGATGTAAGAAATACCGAGCTTACTTCTATACCTTTGCAACTGTATGGCACTTTTTTTATCTTAAGCATGCTGTAGCTTAATTTTGTTAAATATGTTGCCAACATACACTGTCTACAAGGAGTTTTTTTCAGCTGTAGAAATCACACCTCTGTAGGGATAAAAAATTTTAAAAAGCGTTTTTAACTGCTACTGCTGGTATAATGTATCTCAGGTATGTGATACTGGTTGTATTTCTTCGGTTGTAATGTGAATATGATGTGAAAAACTTGTCTTGCCCTGATCATTGTGAATTAAAAAATAGCACTGGCTTGTGTACAGTAGAGAAATGTTGTCTTGCTTTTGCCTGTATTTCTGTAGGTCATACCAAAATGCAGTATCAACATTTTCTAGCCTTTGTAAGATCTCAGTCTTGGGTATGTCAGGTACAGCTGTAAATGGAAACTATTTTAATAAACAGATTATTAAAATTTGTCTGTAATAGGGCATCTCTATTACTTTGACAGTATAAACTACCTTCTCAGGACTAAGTAAGAATAAATAAAACTAACAGTTTTTGAAAATACCTTTGCATTTGTGATACGCTTCTGGCCTTGTTTTTGTAGTAACTGGAAGTCACACTATAATATAAATGTGATAACCAGAATATGTTAATCAGTCAAAGACAAATCAGAACATACAGGGAATGACGGAGAGAGGAATTAATCATACATTTCAGCTATGGAGTCCTTTCAATAAAGAATTCAACTTAATGCCTGCTGTACAAGCAGTGTTTAAATCATACACAATTTGTGTTCCATCTCAATCCCTGTCATTCCTGAACATTTTTGGAGTGATGCAGTTAAAGCCATTGAGAACTAATCCTTTTCTTAGTTAATTAAACTTCATGTAATTCTGTGGGTTTTGTTCTGCAGCAGACAGGCACAATCCCTCTCAGAAACAATAAGCCTAGCTTTTGCTAGTTTACTGTCTCTGCACATAGCAGGTGAGATACCACAAGTGACGGGCACAGTTTAGGATGTTGGAAATTGAAGTAATGGTACTCTAGCTGTAGCTGAGCCAGATTCAAAATTTATCACCTGTTAGTTACCTCCCTAGCCAAGTTCTGAAAAACAATGAAATGGTTTTAAACCCTGGTTAAGCTAACTTCAGTAGAAGTGCATTACAGACCGGGCTGTATATACAGTTAAACTGACAGTCTCAGGGAGGATTAATTTATCTTAATTTTCACCAGACCAGTAGGGTTACCTATTCAACTCAAGCTTGTGGGCACCTTGAGGCCTCTATTTTTTTTTTCTTACAAGAATGCAAAGTGATAACTGGTACACCTTTCAATCTGCATGGCTACAAGTGAGAAGAACTAAGAGCTGCTCTCTTCTTTGTCCCTGCAAGAGGATGTGAGAAATGCCTCACAGAGTAAAATAAGGCCTGTAAAAATGTCGGAAGGGACTCTTGCAGCTATTGCTTTTGCTAAACCAAAGTTGAAAGTTACAGCAAGGGTTTTTACAAACTCAGGTCTGAAGCTCAGCATTCTAGCCTTTACGTTTTTAACTAACTCAACTGATTTTAGTAACGTCAGACAACTACAAGTGGTATTTCTGAAGAAAAGCAGAGTTTGTTTTCTACAAAGTATTAAAGTATTTTAGATACTACTGTAATAGTCTCTTTCACATTCTCAGCTATCAATTGAATTCTGATTACTAGAGCGACTTGCTGTATGATTATATTTGTAGTTATTTCTTCACCTGCCACCCCAAATGATTGTGGTGAAAACACAAATGCATAGTGTTTTGAATTACAATATTTAACTTAGTTAAAAATTGTTCTTTGATAACTTTTGCTTTAAATAGAATTGCAGAAGACAACTTTTGTGTTTAGTATTTTCATCACTAATACTGAAGTCATTGCTAGCACACTAGTTAAGTGGAAGTGAATCACTACAGAAAAGCAGTATACTATCAAAATGCTGAAATTAATAATTTTGTATGGAAATTATCTCAGTCTTGCACTGTAAAATTAATCTTGGTTTGTGTTAATTTTGTGAAAGAACTGCTGCATTTATTCATTAAAACTTGTAAAAATGAAACTTTGTTGGGTGACTGTACCTTGGTACTAAGCTCGTTCCATGCAGCCAGACTTCAACATCCACCAGAGGTTAAATGCTGTGGGCTGTGGTAATCAGTGATCTCATGCTCTGATGCCAGGGGAGTTTATCATCCCTGCTATGGCCCCTTCTTACCTGTAACAGCTCTGCACACAGCTCTGAGAAAACCTCTTTATTTCCACTAGTCTCCCTGAGAAAGCTCTTCCTAGGGTGCCACAGTAGGCTTAAAGAGAAAAGGTAATAATGGCATTCTAGAAATATTCTGTGTTCTAGTTTTGAAAACACTCAACTTTATTGATTAAATTAATTAAAGGCTGGTTTTATGTGGGAGATCCTGAGCATTTGATGATTCCATACTTCTAATTCCTTTCTCTTTCATCAGCAGGGCAGCATTCCTCTTTGGTTCAAGGTCTGTAAGTTTGACATATAACTCAAAGCTACTGTGAACAAAGTAAACTTAAATCTTGACCTAAGAATGCATAAAACTGAAATATAATCTCTTTTAAAAAGTAATTATTACCAAGATTTTCAAACTTTATTTTGTAAATGCCCCAGTACGCAGAAGCATTTCCACACGGTCCTTTTGCTGAAATTTTTAAGACATTTATAAAAAAAAAAAAAAAAAAAAAAAGTGAAACACCAAGAGTGAAGTTCATTCATTTAATTAAAATGAAAAACAGTCCATAGATTTAAAGGAGAACTTGGTCCACATAAACGAACTATGTAAGTTTTGTTCTAGTCCATTCTAGGGTGGAACTGATATTTAATCTAGTCTATGTTTCTGGAAAAATCTAAATTAAGGAAGTGCTCTTGTAGTATCTCTAGAAAATAGTATGTAAATATACAAAACACCAAGTCATGTTCTAAGCTATTTCCAGAATCAAATCCTCCTTTAAAGAGAAATAATCTGTAGTCTACAACTGAACACTTAAATACAAGGCAGAAACCCAGTGCGTCAGTGATAATTTTCCCTACAATTCTTCCCTCAGTATTTTAAGTCTGAAAAACAGTATTGTTTAAAATTAGCAAATATATAAATTTGGTCCACAAAAAATCTTGTTGCATGTAGAAAAGAGAAATACATGTATTGCAAATTGTTCTTATTCATAGCATAAATCTATAAAACTATGTAATATTTAGGAAAAATAGGTTAAAAAGGATCTTATTTATAGGCTTAAACCTTGTCCCAACACCATACGGGTAGTGTACAGAAAACTTAGTATTATGCTTAGGATATGTAGTTTGTGAAAACTACTTAGTATTTCTTGTTATTTTCTCAGTAAATTGCAACACAGAATTCAAAAACAATGTGCTACTAAAGTGAACTTTGAATGAAGTTCCAGAAGTACAAGAATTAAAATAATCGTAAGTTCAAAATACATGCTTGCTTTTTAAATTAATTTGACATCACCATTTTCTTAAACTTAATTTTTACTATACATCTTTAGTGGCAACAGATAAACAGACTGTCACAGACTGAATTTGTTGGCAGGATTTTTCTATTGTCCCTCTATCAGCTTCAACACTATCAAATTCTAGTTGACTAACACTGGAATGATTTTTAATACAGTATTCTACTTTTCACAAACATCAATTTCAATGAAAAGGGCATATGACACCTTAGAAACAGAAATGTTACTTAAGGCAGAAAGTTAAATTATTGTCTATTAGTACAGGCAGAGTCAACTAGAAATAAAAATACTGAAAACATTATTTCATTTTATTGGGCTGTAATGGGGAGGGACTGCAATTAAAAAGTAAAAAACCACCTACCACATTGAACTGTTGCACTTTTTCTCCTCCCTCAATTGTACAATTATATACAAATCTGCTGAACTTCCTCAAGATTAGGCAAGTCTGCACTAAAATAAAATGGTCATTTTAGCAGCTTGATTCAAGAGTGGCCACCACTCTGCCAGTCTTGCGAACTTCTCTCTCCTTCTTTTGAACCTTTTCCTTCTGCTTTTCCAGTTTTTCCTGTGTTTTTCTAATATCCTTAATTTTTTTCTTTATTGTTGATCGGTCATTTTGACTGGAAACTCCCAAAGCCTTTGGAGGAGGAAAACAAAACAAAACCTCATCAGTAATTTTTTTCAACAGCACTGTCAACAGTGCTTGTGCATTAAAAATATAAGAAAGTGTTACTCACTTTTCGACAAGATAGTGTGTTTATTTGAAAAATAAAGACTTAGGGCTTCAAAAACATTGTAAATAATCATCTGGGTAACAATGTAGGTAAGGAAACCAAGGCAAACTCTTCAGTTGTGAAATAAACAGTTTCGTGTTGCATTTTACAAACATGTCAACCCCTACGAATTTCCGGAAAATAACATCACAGGCAGTAGTCTCCAGATATTTTTCTAGCTCTTTTTATACAAGGAATTTTTACTCTGTAAACTACTTTTTAATTTTAAGGATTTTAAAGTGCATTATTAGAAGCGGCTCAGAAGTGGAGGGTGCACTTCGAGTTGCGAACGGCAGGTGGCAGCAGGCGATTCGCAGAGCCTGCCCGCACTGGCACCAGCCCGGGGCACGCTGGGCTTCAGGCATCAATTCAAGGCGCCACAGCTGGAGACAGTCACATTACAGGCCAGTCACTGGTATTGTCTCTGTGCCCATGAAATTTTATAAAATACAGGACATTTAGTGTTGCGTGTCTATTTAAAAGGCAGGCATATTTTGGAGGCTAAAGTTAGAACAACTTCTCCCCGCAAGCCCCTCAAATTCTGCTACTGATCATTAATAATAATTTGCTTTTGCTATTGATCATTAATAATATTTTTCCTTACACCAGAACAAGCCAATGAATCTCTTCTAGCTGCACATCTTATCTGTCCATAATGCAGTCTCATAATCGAATAAGAAAGAAAATCTGCAGGAATTTAGCAGCACTGTAACGGATACATACACACTGCAGCTTCCAGGTGTAAAACGGCAAGAAAAGGCTCGAAAGATTCAGAATATGTATTTTCAGCAGGAGTAAAAACGTGAAACATTTAAAATGTCACCAGACAGGATTTTAGCCTTCCCATGTGAAGAGGAAATGTCGAAGAAACAGATTTCTAAAACTGGATCCTGCAATTCTATTTGAATTGGCTGGAACTTGTTTTTATATGACCTTATGCTGAGATTGGTGAAAGATGTATCAAGACTCCTTGGACAATTATGCTTCCTTTCATTTCCTCAAGATACAAACAAGGAAGCAATATTTGTTATTTTTTTGGCTATAAACAGCCTGTCTTTAATTCTACAATCAACTACTAATTACCTCTAACTATACAGTCTCCAAGTATTTGAAAAGCAACTCAGAATAAAATAACAAGAGCAAATAACTCTATCCCTTAAAAAAGAAACTGGACTTTGTAGGTTAAAAATATGTCTAAATAAGCAGTGAAACCTATACAGTTACAGATCTATTTGGGGATGCTCACATACCTTCAACTTCTCACTGTCAAGCTGCATCAACTGCTGTCCATCTACGTTCATAGCTGTGAACTCTGTAATATACTGCTCCATGTTCATTCCCATCAGCCAGTGGCATACTTGCTGGGTGGTCCATTCAGAAATAGGTCTACTGTGCCATTGATTTTGCTTTCCTGTTGTTGTAAATTCATCATCCAATGCCTAACCAATTGAGAAAAGTCACCATAAGCAATATTTTACTTGACTGTATGTTGAATTCTAGTTGTCAGTTGCATTTGGTTGACAAAGTGCATTTTTAAACATGCTCTACTCCAAAAGTCAAGATCAGTTTGCCTAGTTTACTATAAACAAGACATTTCAACATTCAACACAAACTAAGTCAGAAACAGAGAACATAAATGGTAAATTGGACCTATCCAAACAATGAACACACTTCCTCAGTTAGCTGGTTAAGGTAGCTCTATGTTAATGTTAGATGCTACCTTACACAGCATGAATAATTATCAAGCACTTCAACTGTATTATCATTGTTAAGTGATGGAAATCCAGAATAAAAGCAATTCTAGCAGCCAGCAAATCTGGCAAGTGTTCTAGGCAGTTTTATTACATTTTGTACATTTGTCAAGCGAAGACTGTTCATTCTTTGAACTAATGCTATTACATCAACATTTTAAAAAGTCTGCCCAAATAGAAGATGACCATTTCAGAAACATAGCAGCGTGTAAACGTCCACTGAAAATACACTTTACTGGCTCAGAGAGTTTTTGAGGCACCCTGCTTCAACTTCACTTTGCTTCTGAGGGGAAAAGGTACTGCTGCTTGTCCTGAAGCACTATTACTTAATCACAGAAAAAAAAAAGCTATACAACAGAGTTCAGAGTCTGTAGAAAAGAAATTGCAGTGTGGTACCTGAATCAGTAACATCAGTTAACTGAAGTTTTATTAACTATCCAGAATTATCTCTCACTAGCTCATGACTGAGCACAAGCTGCATTAGACTTGCAGACTGCTCCACTGGGCAGCTTCCACTACACATCCAACATATTTGCAAACAAGAGAAAATATGCTCCCTTTTCCAGTAAGCCTTACATGCATTTGTAAAAAGAAAATGTGAAAAAAAGGAGTTTTCTCATTACAAATTTGAGAGATGACCCTGTTAAGTCAGAGGTGAACAACTACAGCTTGCCAGCCAAAGGGATGTCACAAAATCCAGCTTATTTGATGGAATATTTGGGAAAGTGATTGATGTAACAGAATGATTGTGGTGATCACGAGTCAAAGACAGTGAGATATAGGCCTGTCACCTGATCTGACTATACAACACAATGGATCTGAGCACGCAATATGGAAGACACGTATGAGGGGAACCATGAAATTTTCTATTTCCAATGTAGTGAAGAATTACACGTAATTCAAAACAGTTTTGCTTTCCCTGGTCTGTGAAACAAGGGACAGTGGCTACATTAAGAGGCAGTGCAGATAAATAGGAGCAAGTTTTTAGAGCTGAACAGTTTGTGCTAAGGTCCTAAAATCCACACTACAAGCATTGAAAAGGATTTTTTTCTCAAAAAAAACTCAATGGCCACTAGCAGCTGGAACATAGCAAGACCACTGTTGGAGCACATCTAATTTGATTTCTGAACAAACCAAAGTAAGGCAAGTGGGAACAATCAGAATATTTATTTCAAAATTGAACTCCTTATCTAAATCAAAATGCTTATGTAGATATAACAAGTGCGAACACATCAACCTTACTGATGTGCAAAAGAAGAATAGCAATTTGCATAAAATAACAGCAAAGAGCTCTAGAAGAGCTTGAAGTGCTCTATACAGCATTTGTATCAAGACAACTGGAGCACTGAGTCTTCTATCCAAGCCATCAAGCTTGAGATGCTTCGTACAGAGAAGATTAGTTGGATAAATTACCAAGGGAATTTTAAAGTGCACATTTATTTTAAATAAATTTACATTACTGTAATTCCCAACCTGATATTGCAATACAAAATATATATTGGCAACTTTGTCTCATACTAGCAAGTGTTCATGAATAGTACATAAAAAAGGGGAAACACATTGCATTTTAAGTTAGATCTGTATCTCAGGTGTGATCTATCAGTCACGAGAAATACTAAAATATACGCTGTCACATACTTGTTTTTTAATATATCTATGTACTTTTATCCTTTGGGGGGGTGTGTGTGTGTGTGCATCTATACAGCTCCTTTACATGAAAAAATGTGTGAAGTGTTTTGTTCCAGTTGAAACTCCAGATTTTCTGAAGCTGTGCAAGCCATGCAAAAAATTCCCTTCTGTAATTTCAGAGTGTAAGTACCTGAATATGTATTCTTATAAAAAAAAAAAAAGAATATGTATTCTTATCAAAAAAGAAAGAGACACAGATTATTTCATTTCATCAGATAATTGCTGTCCCCTGACAGAATCCTGGGGACTCTCTGAACCAGTTTGTCCAAGCAGCACAGAATAGAGCAGCTAACAGACTGCACAGGAGTCCTCCAGACTTAGCTATGAATTGCAGCTTAGGGTTTCAGCACCATCATTTGCTAACAAACTCCTTCTACTTCATATTGGTAAAGGCAGAACCCTAAAACCAGAAGTTGCAGCAACACCTGAATCTGTGTTAAAACACACAGACATCATCTCCTCATAGATATTTAATACTGCAAAATTTGAATTTTTCACTACTACAGAAAGGGAAAGCATCTGTGACTATTTTTCAGAATATAGGTAAGTGAAAACTCTAGAAGAATAAGATGAACAACACTAACTTTTGAGTAAGGCTTATGGTAATTAAGTAATACCTCTACATAAGTTTTTTCCTCAGATGTCCACTCAGAGACAGAAGGAACATGCCAAGCTGTGTTTGTTCACTGAAGTTAGAGTCCCCAAAACAGCCACTACACAGACAAGAGATCAGCTGCAAATTCAGAAAGCAGAACTAAAACTACTTCTAAGGTATGGAAGCATGAGAAAGCCATGTGCTCCTGCATAAAAATGCACGTGATTCAGAAAGCAAATAAAGGCTCTGGAGATAAAAATATAAAGCCCAAGAAAACACCATGCCATCACACCATTTAACATATTAAGGACATTAGAAGGATTACCCTTGCTAACCATCTGTGAGTGAAGTGCCTCTGCTGTAACTAGCTGGCTGCTAACAAGAGAACTCTTACCAGGAAATCACGATGCCAAACTGCCTGTAAGCACCTGTCCAGCAGAGAGGCACACTCGTCAGTGCTGCCTCTATCTACATCTCTAATGTGCTTCCATCTCCAGTTTCCCAACAATTCCAGGATTTGTAAGGCAGTGTGCAATAGCCCACTCGTCTGAATCCAGAGCTACACTGGCTAGCCAAACTCCTGCTGTATACTTATGAACCCATCTGGACAACAACCATCAGGCAGAAATTATAAACAGCTTAAGTTAAGGATCCTATTCAGTATCTTTACTGGTGATTTGAATGAGGGGATTGAGTGTACCCTCAGTAAATTCATGGACAATCCCAAGTTAGGTGAGAGTATTGATCAGCTGGAAGGCAGGAAAGCCCTGCAGAGGGACCTGGGCAGGCTGGGCCAATGGGCCAGACCACAGCATGAGGTTCAACGTGACCAAGGGCTGGGTCCTGCTTGTTGGCCACAACAGCCCCATGCACTGCTGCAGGCTGGGGGCAGAAGGGCTGGGAATTGGCCCGTGGGAAAGGACCTGGGGGTGCTGGTCAACAGCAGCTGAGCACGAGCCAGCTGTGCCCAGGTGGCCAAGAAAGCCAGTGGCATCCTGGCCTGTATCAGGAACAGTGTGGCCAGCAGGGCCAGGGCAGCGATTGTCCCCCTGTACTTGGCTCTGGGGAGGTCACACCTCGATTGCTGTGTCAGTCCTGGGCCCCTCAGTTCAGGAGGGACATTGAGGGGCCAGAACAGGTCCAGAGAAGGGCAGTAAAGCTGGTGAAGGGTGTGGAGCACAAGTCCTGTGAGGAGCAGCTGAGGCAGCTGGGGGTGTTTAGCCTGGAGGAGACTCAGGGGGACCTCACTGCTCTGTACAACTCCCTGAAGGAGGGTGTAGCCAGGTGGGGGGCAGCCTCTTCTCCCAGGCACCCAGTGACAAGAGGACATAATCTTCAGCAAGCCAGGTAAAATGGAGGTTGAATAAAAGGAAGATTTTCTTCACAGAAAGGCTGATTAAACATTGGAATGGGCTGCCCAGGGAGGTGGTGGAGGCACTGTCCTTGGAGGTGTTTAAGGAAAGACTGGATGTGGCACTCCGTAACAAGGTCTGGTTGACAAGGTGGTGTACAGTCATAGGCTGGACTTCATGATCTCAGAGGTCTTTTCCAACCTAATTTATTCTGTGATTTGAAATATCTCAAACTGCTGTAAGATTGATTGCTTACTTTTTTTCCAGACCTAGACTACAAACTTTAAAAAAAACCCAAGAACAAAACTAGGTATTTTTCTTCACACAAACTGCTTTCCAAATGAGAAAACAGGTCAGAGTTTCTTCCTTGTTTACCTCAGAGTAGACATTTGATACTCAACGTAATTACTGAAAAGGTACAGAACAGCTTTCACTGGTCATGCAAAAGCAAGACAATAAGCAACATATGAACCAGACAGAACCCTGGAACTCATCTATAACAAAAAGAGACTTAAATCATCACTTTACACATGGACAATTAGTAATAGACTGCTTTCATTTGAGTTTTAGAACCCAAAGTTTACTGGAAGTTTGTAATACTGATCAAA
This sequence comes from Sitta carolinensis, assembly GCA_032173965.1. Classification (NCBI taxonomy): domain Eukaryota; kingdom Metazoa; phylum Chordata; class Aves; order Passeriformes; family Sittidae; genus Sitta; species Sitta carolinensis. Next base: position 20,619,234 of record CM063288.1, read on the forward strand.
GAACAATATTCAAGAAGACATCTTTAATAAAGCCTTACAAATTTATACTGGTTGAAAGTTTTAGAAACACATATTCCTTTCATGAACCATTCCATTAAAAAAACTGCAGGGAGTACTTGCAAAAATATAACAACTGGAGTTCCTCTGATTTTCATTATATCAAAGACTATAATCACAAAAAAAAATCTGCAAAAACTTAAACTACTACTACAACCTGTAAACAAGTTATACAATTTTTGACACCCCAGATTTTTATGTTAGTGAATTTTAACACTGTTTGTAAGACTGCACTGACTTTTTACATTTCACTGGGATATTTTATGACTTTCACCAAAGACTGACTTAAGACAGCTAACAAAAAGCCCATCATCACATTCATGAACCATGAGTCTGGCAAGCCCTGTAATTCATTTTACGTAAGACAACTATGTTAAGTTTTTAAAAAGTTTTCCTAAATTAAAGGATTTAATTTATTAAGATGTCCAAATACCAAATTAGACAGTATCTCAGAATGCTACCAAAGTGTGGACTTTAGGTATCAGCTGTAGGCAAAGGAATTAGTTCTCCAGGTGAATGAACACACCTTAGGTGAATTAGGTATCTAATTTCTATCTATATATCAGAAGCACCATGTTCTTTTTTCCTTTATTCCTTTGTTTTTATTGAGATGAAATTTTGTTGTAAAACAACAGTAAAACCTGCAGAGATGTATAAGGCAAGGTCAAAATTGTTGCAGTTTTCATTCGCCCCGGAAGTTATTTTAAGTTAGCGGAACAGAACGGCGTTATATTTAAAATTAAAATCTTCGACTTGATCAGTGAGTTCATTCCTATTTTTATGATGTAACTAGGGTCAGAACACACAGGCTGATGTGTCAATCACTAGTGCATAGTCTTAGTTCATTAACAGCTTCTTTACAGTGCTTTTCAACATTCAAATATGGAACAGCCATCTAGTTTCACATTACACACATCTGTTTCTATTAAACATGCTGTAGTGTGAACAACAACAACAACAACACACATATACACACTTTGAAACTCACCTCATTTGAAGAGAAGGTTAAAGTGTGTGAACGACCTGACAGATTTGGTTCTGTCACTAACCCTGAAAGTTCACAATTTGGCTTGCTATGGTATGTATCATCTATGACAATTCTACTCTGCAAACAAGTGGAAATAATGTTTTATTAACTCACTTCTTGGAAAAGCAGGTCATAAGGTGACATTCTAATAATTCTGATTTTTGCTTAAAAAGAATTGTATGACTCAGTTACCTTTAGAACACATATGAAATGTACTAACTTACATCAAGCATTTGACTTGTTTTTGTTAAACTTTTGAATTCAGAAATGCAGTAACAAATTTAAAGCAATATCCCCAATAAAAGCAACTTGTGCAGAGAATCGGTCATAACCTGAAATGGTGTTAAAGTACACAAAGAAGTGCATCAGTTACTTCTTCAGCAGGCATACCACACTGTGGGAAAAGCAATTTAAAATGCAGTTGTTTGACTTATTCATGATGAACTTTTATTAAACTGAAACCTCCACAAAACACTATGAATGTGTTTCAGAATATAGTGTTCTGTTGATTCCCTTGATTTCCAACTCAGTTTGTGACCTTGAGACTATTTTTCTTTAGTGAGTGAAAAACAGTTCTGCCAAAAACATGCTTCCTACTTTTGCCTTTCTAAAATTTGTCTCAGCACTACTCCTTGCTGCCTACAAACAGTAAGCAATTATTTACCAGTACTTTCTCTAATGCTCTGTCTCTAATCAACTAATTACATTTTGTAAGGATGCCATACCACATCCCTATATGCATAAATAACCTGAGATCCTAAATTAAGTTGACCTTTAAGATATTTTTCTTCAGTTAGTTATGTTCGTATAAGAGAACTACATTTTTGCAGTTATCTTCATTTAGCAATTCTGTATTCGTGTTCTGATTTCAATTTCACCTGAACTCTGTTTGCTGGATTATTATTTTATGTTTTTTTTCTGTAAGTGTACTCCCTTATACTCTAAATTATTGATACTTATTTTTATCCTCAAGAAAAAAGCCATCACCACCACAATGCAACAAACATAAAACCCCCAAAACACAACTTGAGTTTTCCTGCTACCTCTGTGCAGTATTTTTCTTGATTGAGAAATGGTATTCTATTTACCATGTAGATTACTTAAAGACATTAAATTTTAGGGTCTTCTTCAGTCTTTCAGATTTAAAATTATTACCAGAAGCAACAGAATACTATGTCCATCAACCTATTCTCAAATTAACTTCAACCCAAACTGATAATCTATTTAAGAGCTTTTCTTTTAGTCACATCTCAGTTCACTCATTCTACCTTTACAAAGAATATCAAGAACAATTCAGACAAATGAAACTAAAAAGATACAATAATAAAAACATAGCCAAAAGTAAAGCATCTGAGTGCCAATTGTAATGTTTTCTCCCTCCCACCCCACTCCTATTCATCACTTTATAGGAGCAATTTCCTTTTAAGCATTTAGAACCAGTTGCAAAAATTTTTGACTCTTGAACAGCACCGAATTTGGATAGAGGAAGTTTTATAGGTATTCTTCCTACCATTTAAGGTACTAGGATACATTTTATACCACACTGCTGTTCCTTTCATTGAAAATGAAAGACTGCATATATGTTTACAGAAGGCAAGTAGTATTCTGGAAAAAAAAATTAGTAAAAACACTATGTATGTGCGTGTCTTGTATCAGAGAATGGGATTTAAGCCAAGGGTCTAATTTAAGAACTGTCTGCAAGCACATAGGATTTTAGTTCCTGTGTTTCTTGTTTTCACAAGGATCAAGAAGTTGACTCACTACTTTGTCAAACTCTAAGTTTAAAACTAACTTCAGAACCATTTTAAGAAAATAAAAACCTTTTAAGTGCAGTAACTTTCAGAGGCAAATTTTGAAAAAATAGAAACCAGGTAATAAGAAATGTAATTATATTCCTTACATCATCAATGCTAAAACACAACTACAAAAATTATACACAATGCAAGGACAGTTCCACAGAGATTTTTTACATGACAAAGTTCTTATTTTAGGCTTTCTACTTTTACCTCCTGTTTAAGAAATGCTGTCACATGGTCATAAGGGATACTACAAACATAAAAGGAATAAATTCTATTGCTATATTTATTATATATTGCTTTATTTATAAATTTTGTGTTAATATCAATAAAAAGGAGCATTCTTTCCTTGAATTTTGGGAAGATGATTTTGTTCCTTGCTTTTATATTGTTTTAGTAACAAGACTCACTTCTGAGGGGTCAAGTACATTTCTTTGCCAGTTTTAATGTCTTTTCATAGCAAAACAAGCCAAAGCCTTGTTACTGTGCAAATGTAATTATCAACCCTAAGTTCAGATCTACAACAATTAGTCATTCATTTGAAGCAGCAACCACTGTCACATTACCATGTTTACAAAAGACCCCAAACACTGCAAAGTGAAAACGGCCTGAGTTTGGAGAGGAAAACTATGATTTTATGATTAATGAATGTATGAGAATCTATTCTTCAATGGGATCAGCTTTCTACCATTTTACAAAGCAGGAATATAGCTGGAGACTTCCAGCGGCTGGTTTGCAAGTGGCACTAAGGAAAAGAGCAGAAAGCAACAATCACATACTGGAGCCTGAGAAGGAAACAAAACCCCCCAAACCAGTAGGCAAGAAACCAGCTGGAAGGTTAAAGTGGTAATCATCTTGGGTAAGTATAGTTCAGCAAGAAGAAAAGACTATTACTTCAGAACACTGTGGAAAGGAAGAGAGCATTTAATCTGGGAAGATCTGTAACTTTTTGATTGCCAAAACCAGGTGTATAGGGTAGGTATATGAAAACTTTAAGAGCTGCTTAAGCACATTATAGGTGCTTATAGTAGAAATGCAGCAGTGGGACTTTTATTATGCTTACAAAAATTATTCAAATCAGATAGAAAGAAGCAATGAAGAGAGGACCAACAGGTTCTTCTGAATCAATGACTTTGAAAGACAAATCCACTTATTGTTTATCTATACAGGAAACACCTTGACAGCTTTGTTACAGTCTATTAGGAGACCAACTATAGCCTGTTAAGAGACCAACCATGCATTCCTATTTAATAAAAAATTGTATCCAAGTATATGCATATACCTTCCAAATCCTTGGGTTATTTACAGGAACATCTTTTGGCCACTGCTTCAACAGAAGCGACCAGTGCAGGAGATGTAAATACACAAGACTGATGCACACTGGGCAGTGTTTTGGGAAGCACTGTTCTACCTCAGAGAATAAAAAATTCCTACTCTTATTATGTTCCTGTGTTATAACAAGGATTGTATGGTTCTAAAACCACGTCCTGTAATTTTTAAAAACTACGTATACAGACAATTTACTACTATCACAGAGACTGTAGATTAACACTAGGGAAACAAAGCATTTTTAAAAAAAGGTATTACAACAGCATTTTAGTGCCATCACCATCCAGAAACATGGAAAGCAAACTTGTTATCTGCCACCTCTGCAAAATATCAGTGACTTCATGGACTACAACCTGGCAAGTTTCTCTTCCAGACATACATCTCATTTCTTTCTAACAACGTAGAAGAAAAGCAAAAGATGAAAGGATATTTTAGCCATCTGAAGAAAAAGTGTGAAACTCAAGAATAAACCCAGCTTATGACCTTACTCAAATAACCGTAATTTTTACTTTGACAAAATCCAAAGGAAATGAGAAAGAAATCAGTAAAATCGCTGAGAACAGTCTTAAACTGAAAAAGGTCTTACCAAATATTCAGACAGCAAACACATTACACCTTTTCCTTTCTAAAGCCGTTTCTTCCAAATAGTTTAAACTGTAAAGATGGTAACTATGATTATAGACTGAACTATACAGCCTCCCTCTCAAGATCTGCTTAAAAGGCCCTAAATTATTACTTTATTAGTTCCTCAGAAGCCTGGTAGAAAGTGTTCTATAGACATGTCTCTTGGCTTTTAATACTATATTTGTTAACAAAAACTAGGATGCTATCTTCCTCCACCTATCTGGTACTCCAACCCTACATTCCAGCATGGTAAAAACTGACTGGCCAACTGCTTGGACAGCTGACCTCTATTTATGCACAATTCCTCCACAACTAGTCTGGAAAACAGATCCAACTGTTTTTAAACATATGCTTTCCTGAAACTAGCATTATTTTTAGCATTACCAACCACTGAAAATGCAGCCCTGTGATTCCTCCTTTGATGCTACTTCATCCTGAATAGCCTCTACTGATGCTTCAACTGAAGAGGAGAGAGCAGGAACACTCACACAGTTCCTGCTTGTAAGAGTTGTAGTATCTCAAACTTCTCCAGCAATGTTTATAAGAGGTGATGTGGCCAATGACCAGGTCACTAGGCTTCCACATACTAACCACTGATACTTTTACTTCATCAAGATGCAACACTTAAAACATTCAAAGCACAAATTAGTCTTTACCTTGCTTCTGCTCCTCTCTTGACTGTGCTCACAACCATCCTGCCCACTCTGAGTAACCTGCAGACTGCTACTTGAAATATGAGGCTCTTTGTGGCTGTCTCCAAACCAAGAGAAGGGCATGCAAGTAGGAACAGGGGAATCTGAATCTGATGCAGACAGATTGTTGCCAGAGTCATCCAAAAGTTCTCGGGAGCCTCTGAGATAAGCAGATTAAATTCAGTTTAAATAACAGAAAAAACCCCATCCCACTCCTCGAATATCCACCCCCCTTAAAAACAAGAACAAATTTAAAATACACCACTTATTTTTACCAGTTTCACAGCACAACTGTTACTTGAAATGAAAACTGATACTTGCCTTTAAATAGCCATGCAAAATAGTAAGTTATTTAACAACACAAATTTAAGAACTTTTGCAGTATTTCACACAATTTAACAATTTCAAGTAATTGATAAGTTAATTTACTCAACTTTCATATTCTTAAGCAAAATACAGTTTTAATGCTGTCTCCTCTACTCTCTTGTGTGATTAGAAGCTCATCACTGTATCATTAAATCTTCACAGAATTTTGACACTGTTATAGAAGAATGTACTTTAAGATCAAACATTAACGACAGTTTTAAAGAAATCCTTAGGTTACAAATTTTAGGAATGCAGCATGTGTGTATAAACTAACAAAAGAACTACCTGCTATCCAGAGAACCTCTCAGATTTTCTTTTTCTTGCTTCTTACCCTTGCCCCCAGATTTCCGCAATCCACTGAAATGAAAAAACACAAATTTCATAAAGCACTTAGATTTACCCAGTGCAACATTTCTTTAAATCAGCAAATTAGTTTTTACATTGACATCAACAGCTAAAAAAAGCCACATCTATATTGTTACACAAAGCATAATTTTGCAGGTTATGCATGCAATTAAAAAAGTTCTGGCATTCATATTCTATTTTAGAACCATTACGGTACCCTTTCAAAGTTCACAGATAACCAAAATAAATACAGAAAAGGCCTAAAGAAGCCTGGCATATAGCGGATATAACCAGGAGGAAAACCAGTTTTACAGCTACATTAATGTTCCAAAGCAACACACAGCAACTTGAGCAAAGTCACTAACTACAATATCAGTGTGTCAAATACAGCTGATTTTTCAGTTATACATTATGATGCATTTATTGCGGTACCAGTCTAAATCTTTAATGTTAGCTGGCTTCGACAAGTTTTACCCCTGTCTTCAAAGGTGTTATGAAGTAGCATTACTGCTCTTCTCAGCATTGTTTTATTTATAGAACATAATATTCTCAAAAATAACACAGAACAACACTTACTTTCAAAGGAACACATGTAAAATCTTACCCAAAATCTGGAAATCTCCTTTTGGACTTCCCGGCTGCTATTCCTTCGTTTGTTTCTGCTGTCCTGTCTTCAATTTTCCTTTCTTCTGTTTTCCATAGAGAGGTGAAAAATAAAAATGTTGTTGTAAAAATACCTGCAATTTTCAGCTACTAATGATGATGCTTGTAAGTCAGATCCTAAGACCTGGCTGACAGTGTTAAAACTCCTGTCCCTGCACACAGATAATAACTGAAAATACTACAGCCATATCAGCCAACCTAAGGTATTCACTATGGCATCTGCCCATCATTCTGGTACCAAGCCATTGGAAAATGGCAACATAACAAGGTGCTGACAACAACTCGAAAATATTTATTTTGATAAAGAGTAATTCTATAATGTTTACAGAGAGGTAAAACCACAGTATTTTGCTCTAATGAATTACAAACAAAAGTTAGTTTATGACAGGTTTAGAAAAAAGTATCACTTTGTTTTGCAAAATGTCAACTTCAAAACACACAACCACATAACCAGTATAAGAAGCATGAAAGAAATTAATTTTTAAGGCAACAGCTGAGCAAATACAGCATTTAGTATTTTTAAATTGCTCTTGAAGTAGTACAGATGCTCCTTTAGTATTATTTTTGGGTCAGCAGGTAGCCCAGGCCAGCTGCTGCAAACATGGGCTACATACATGAGCTGCCAGCTCCAGAAGGTGTGCCTAGCCAACACAATGGTCAGTACCTGGAGAGCAGACAGCTCCTGACAAGCTTAGTTTACTGGAAATGGCATACAAACTGTGACTATTCTGAAGAAACAACTGGGACTTTGAAGCTCCTCCAAAACTCTTATTTTCAAAACTCGAATACAACCTCTTAGGACCCAATTTTTTGCTAAAGGAAGCATGTTCAATACCAACTTTTCAATTATTATGCAAAATTAAGTGACAAGCACCACATGACCTCCTCTCAGTGGACCGTGACAGATTACTACAAGTCCTAAATGTACTTATTTTTATATTCTCAGACTACTAGATTTTTTTTTAAATAATTGGAATATATTTTGTATTGCAAATCAGGTGTTTCCTAACTTAGCTACCTGTGAAAGAGATGCAGTTTGCTTTTTGGGAGACAGTAAATTTTAAGCTCTACCTTTGAAACAACTCTTGACGTGATTCTCACAGACTCCTTCAAGGACCATAAAACCCAAAAATCCTGTTTAGTACACAAAACTGAGGTCGACTCCATCAGCAATTAACCATAATATATTTCAGGAAGGATTGTCTCAAAGCTTACATTCCCAATGATCAGGATAGTCAAGAGTTTTCTCCTTTTTCTTGGCATATCTAATCAGTAGTTTCTGATCAACATTAGAACTTCAGCTAATTAATTAAGCACTCTTTATAAATATATAACATCCAGTAAATTATAACTACAGTTAAACTGGTTATTTTTCCTATTAATTTGAATACAAACACAGAAGAATTACTTTTAATACTGACATTTGTTTCCACCTCTATTTCCAGAGGTAGCATTTTAAGAAAAGTAGTAGTTTCTTAAACACAGCGCAGCAGGTTAAAATACAGACTGATACATGAATGGATTGAAAAGGTAACAGAAAGCATTAATTCAATAAAATAACAGGCAGACATTTAAATAGTTAGAAAGCAACAATCTAGAAGAAGCAGCATTTAATGTTATTTTGCTCACAAAGACCAAGCTCTCAATACTAATCCTCAGGTACTGCATTAATTAGCAATTCCCAGGGCCAATTTAGAAAAAAAAAGTTTACAATTATTCTGCCATCACAAGAAAAACTGTAGAAAAGAAAGCAAAATCACATGTTTTAAGTATGTGTCTTAATAAGTGGGGGTATTTTTTAGACTATTTTTGTTTGGGAGGTTATTGAAACATAGAAAATAAGGACAGTATAAAACAAACCCTGTTTCAGAGTGTATTTAAAGAATTATTTTTTTCTAAGTGGTATGGCAAAGGCAGTAAGTCATCCATTTTTATGCATTTGTACTAGCTGAATAGAGAAAATATTAAACATTTAAAAGATTATATAAGATCCCTTTTTCAATTACACATAAGAAAAATGCCAACTATTCCTATCAAATATGATTAGTAGTGACTAGGCTGATTATAATACCCTTAACATTCTTCTAGTCACAAATATCCTAAGAGGGCATGATGAATAATGCAGTAATTCCCACAATACTCAGAATCTGTATCTTTTTTAAACACTTGGATAATGTCTGGAAGCACAAAACCAACAGTGAATTTTTCTGGCAATCAGGAAATCCATCAGACTTACTGTCCAGTACATTGTTACTTATGAGATAAGTGTTTTGCAAAAATGTGTTAGGACCTTTACTGACTACATCTAAAACTTCAATTAAAAGAATTTAAATAATAATAAACCCTTAAGTCTTACCCTTGGCTTCTTTCCCTTTCCCTTTTGCTTCTCTTTGCTTAACATTCTTGAGATACCCTTGAGGAGAATTTGGAGTCATCCCTTCAGGAGGTGAACGAGTGGTGGTTGTGCTATTTTCGTTGTTTGGTTTGTGTACTGGAGAAGAGTGTGTGGAAGCAGAAGGACTTGACTCTAGAGGACTTTCTGTGCTTTCTCTTTTCTCAGGCTTTTCACTCTTTCGATCTGTGTCATCCGGGCATGGGAGAGGTAATTTTTCACTTGTTTCTAAGGTCTTAGTTAGGTATGTAGTGGAAGATTCTCTGTTGAGAACACTGTCTTCTGAATCCTCATCCTTCAATAAATTTGAAAGTTATTTTATGATAAACATGACACATACTCAATTATTGTCTATTCTTTTACCAGGGTGGAAGGATGTGCTAAGCAAATTTCCTCAGTTCAGGAAATTTTCTGAACTTACATACTTGTGGATACCATCTGAATCACATGAATCTGATTTTATAGGCTGTTACCCACCTCTATACACATCTTTCTGCACATCCCAAGTAATAATCTTTTTCTAGCAAAATCAGAACTGTTCTGGTACACCTTAGCCATTCCAATTCAATGCAGCCAGTTCTCAGTCTAACTGAATTAGTTCAGTGTTCTCCTTCTATGACAGGCTCTCTCATAGCATAGTCACCAGACTATCTATACCTCAATTCTCCAGTTGTTTTCCAGATACATGACAACATTTTACTGGCACACTTCTTATGAACTCAGATGATGAATTATGGAATAATGAAGCATTTCAGAACTCTTTAGTTTTTTAAGAAATTTGGTAACTAACTTGTTCCAGATGAAGAAATAACAAGATAAATTACTATATTTCACAACATACCACTGTATCAAAATTTTTCAACAGAAACAGCACAGAACAAGCTCACATAGTTCTTTGCTAATTTCAAATTAACTCTCCCACAAAAACATGCCAGAGTTATTATATGTTATGAACCCTAAAAGGTTTTTTCACTTGATGCAGCATAGAACTATGATGCTTTGGCATAGCCTGAATGAAGCATGGAGAACACTTAAAATTGCAAATACAGATAAAGTTCAACACATGTTCAGCACCCAGAGTGCATGATTATCAGTGTCAATACCTGCAGATCTGCAGTCTGTTGTCCACCCCCAAGAGATTCTTTCAGCTTTGATCGAGAAGGTGGCTGTCGTTTTACTTTCAAAGCAAGCTGAGCTTTTGCTTTGTGGGCACTGGTGTCTAATCTGGGAGTATCCCCAACAAAAGCATCAAAATCTGCAACAAATACATACTTTTAAAAAAAGTAAACAATAACCCCAGCAAAATCTGTAGGCAAGTTCACCAACCCACTGTCCAGAAAAATATTCAGAATTTAAGTCAGAATTATTATACCCATTAACCATTACTCTATGAAAGTATTTTTTAATATTATACTACACTATTTTACACATTGCAATAGCAATTTCTATTTAACTTGAAATATACTTTTACCCAACTTCTTCAATTAAAAAAAAATAAAATCCAACACAATATAATTGTTTTATGGATTGAAAACAGAATTCTGTTCTCAAATAGATGAAAATTTGTGCCCCGAATGTGCTTTCCTCACTTCATTCGTTAGGACAGAAACTCTTTACAAAGTAAGAATTTACCAAATATTTTAAAAATTTAATTTTCATTTGAACCTCCATCTGATATTTTATAACATTCTGTGCATAAAATTACATGACAAAAAATCATAGCAAGTTTACTGTAAATTATAACTTGAAATCAAAGGGATTTTAACTGACATATCTCAAGTGTTTTAGCCCCATTATTACTTCCACTAACAGAGAATCTGAAGAACAGTTAAATAGTCAAACTAATCTACCTCCTCTTTCCCACAACATTCAAGAAATACATTACAACTATACTGAAAATGTTGGGGGAACCTAAACTAAAGTATCTACACTGACTCAACTAAAACATTTACCCAGTCAGTATTAAACAGCAAACACGCCACTTCTCTTAACAACAAAATAAACATTGCACATATAACTCCTCCTAATATTCCTTAAGTGCAAATAAAAATTACTACAATCTACTTACCAGAAATCAGCATATCTAAAGAATTTATTCTTTCTGCTATTGATTTGGCTTCTTTTTCATTGTCTTCTATCTTTGACTGTTCGTTAGATTGGCCTGGACTTTGACAGCCATCTTCCAATAAACTGCCACCTTCAAACATGTAAGGCATTTTCTCATATGCTTTTAATTTGTTTTCAAGCTCTGAAATCTGCAAGAATTAAAATTCAAAAGTGAAATACAAGTCTCCAAGAATGCAGAAGTTTATTTCAAAATGTAATACTTCTTTACTTTTTCCTGATATATTTTCAGTTGTTCTGCATATTTCTGGTCTCTCTCTTCAAGTAGCTTTGAATGATCTTCTTCTTTCTTCATAAATTCTATTTCTCTGGTGAAAGAAATATATACATGTCTATGAAATAATAATACACAGAAATGTAGAAGAATATATTAAATAGAAATATGCGCAACTGCATTTACTAAAAAGTATTCCTTTAGTGAATGGTAACAAAAATCAGTCTGTAAGGTGTAACTGATTCATTAATCTTATAATGTCATAAAATGATGTATTTATGTGTAAGCGTCTACTGTCTTCAAAAGAAAATTCAGATGACTGTAATTTACTCTGGGCAGAAAAAGGATGTGTGGCAACATTTTTTCTGCAAAGTTACAACCATCTCTCATTTTAAAAGTGGTAAGTTGCATATGCATTTAAGCCTGAAACACATGCATGACTACAATCATCATATCTTACTCTCTGCCACAGATACATGCACACACAGTATATGTTCCTTCCAAAAACTATGGCAAAATTCTTTGTAGGAAAATAAATTGCATTTCAAGTTTCTACTTGGTTCATCCTACAGCAATTGCAATGGCTGGGTTTTACAAAAAAGACACAATGACTACAAGAAGGAAACAAAAATAAAAGCTTCTTTTGTCTGCGCCATATGGAATGACATACAATACCAGAAAATAAGCATAAAACATCTACAACATATGCAAAAGCTTCAGGGACAATCAAACGAGTAATGGGAATTTGCTAAACAGTGAGGGAATGGAAAGTAGCATGTTAGCAGTCATCTTCACGTACTTTTGAACTTCCATGCGGATAAGCTTGGGAGGAGAGGGGAAAGGAGACCTTTAAAGAGCTCACCAAACAGCACAAAAACGTACTGTGAAAAGTAACATTTCTGGGTGTGTACTACAGAGCTAAAGATCATAATAAACTGCCTTTAAAAGTAAGTAGCAAGTCAAGAAATTGGGAACAAGAGTATTATACACTTAAAACAACTACCAAAAGCATCAGTTGTGTTCTGTATTATCAAGACACACCTACGAATATTTTGCAATTCCCTCTTGTTCAGCTAAGAAGGAAGATACTAAAACAATTAGACACTACCACATAACAACAGTGCTGGAGTCCCCCACAGGTGTATCTAATAAACAATATTACTTCTACTTAAAACCCCAAACCCTTTAATAGATTGAAGATACTGTTTTCATGCTGCCGTTTTAGTGGGCTAGATACAGATCCCCAAACTTTCATTTTTCTCAAAATTCTTTTTACTCCTCCTACAAGATCTAACTCAGATTAAATCACATGTATCTGGCTATTATAAAATATCCTTTGATGCCTACTCTATCTGGAACGTTGAAGCCAGTCAAAGCTGAGGGTTTTTCACAAAGAGCAAAAGGTATTGCCAAAAACCTCAAATTTCAAATAGTCCTTCCAAAAAGTATAGATGCATTACGCCTTTTAAATTAAGTTGTTTTTAAAAAGTTGTCATTGAAATATTAAAGAATTTTTCCTTAGCTATGAATCAAAAGCAGCAGCAAGATTTTCAGAGAACCTTTCCAGAAGTTTGTGATGTAAGGTATGGAATAATTCAGCATTATAGTCCACTGCTTCCCTGCACTCTAATAAATGAAAAGAAAATATGTTAAGCAAATCCTATTCCTCTAGGTATTGCTGACAGCTTTCCCAAAGTTGTACAAGACATACAAGCAATAAATAGAGACCTGGTATTTTGAGATACTTACTTTTGTTGGTAGTCTTTAAGCAATTTCTTGGCCTTGCTGTACTTCTTTTCAAGGGCATCACATTGTTCTTGAGTCTCTTTAAGACGCTCATTTACTGTTTTGCATAAATTTTGTGCCTCTAACCAGTAGGTCTCCAACTTTTTAATTTTCTCTTTGCTTTCATCCAAGTTTTGCTGTAGTTGGGCTCGATTAAATTTCCATTCATTTTTTTCTGCTTCAACCACTTTTAACTGAAAAGATTAATACTTATCAAATTAATCTAAACTAAAAGATGAAATAAAAAAGTTTTTAATACATGTTTAAGTAGAGAATAGCTAATAATAATGACATATTTATCAGTAATATTGAAATAGGACACAACTTTTAAAGTAATCACATCAACTCTTCCAACCCTTGCTAATCTAAGCAAGTCTAGAACTGAAGCCCAAGAGTCTTTTACTGCTTCCTCATTGGTATTGAATCTTTCTAGACAGACTAAATGACCAAGACCTGTATTATTAGCTTATACTGTTCAAGATCTCACCAGATCTTACTGTCTCTGGAGAGGCCTATTTTGAATACTTTCAAACACAACTGCAGATCAAGAATCTTCACCTGTATAAGACAAGCTCCCTGTCCTACTTCTTTATTACCAACAGCTTTTTGAATAAAGGTAACATGACCAGTTGATCTTCTCTGGTAACTTTATATGACACTGGTCTTCCTAATCAATGATGGCATGCACAGGGTTTCCTTTTCTTGAGCTAATGCACAAAACCACCAAATATTCCCTCAGTAAAGGAAAGGGATGCCACCCCTTCAGCTTGACAGCAGCCATATTACAGGAATATTAACATGTGAAGGTCTCCAGACCTTGGAGGAGTGAAGAGGCAAGATACAGCTTAGTTTGTCCATGCCTCCTTCTCTGGGGACACTACTTACACTGAGGAGATACATCACTGCTTTTGAAGCCAGTTAAAATCACCTGACAATGGAACAAGGATGTTGAAAGGACGAAAGATTTCTTGAATTTAAAAAAGGGGTTGTAAGTTGTACTAATACCAACATTTTTAACAGCCTTTGTGCAATCCAGTTGGGCCACATACCAAGAATACCAGAAAGATGAGGAGCACTGTAGCACTGTCAGAAATCAAAAAGGGAGCTGTCATAAGCAGCTTGGTCTGCATTACCTCAACAATTTCAGAGTGCAGGAAATACCCCAATAGATACTGCTACTGAAAATTATTGCAAACTGAAGCACTATGCCCTCTTCACTTGCTACCTGTTCCCAGCAATGCACTGCAACTTGTCCTAGGATATGCGTTTCTGAGCAAGGCAACACAGAAGGGAAATGGCATAAAAGAAGCTGCTCGCTCAAAGACAGTATTTTCAGAAAAAGGCCATGCATCAGTGGAAAAGGAAGCAAGAAAAGAACAAGAAACCCTTTCTCAAAATTAGCAGAGGCATTGAAAAAATCTTCAGCAAAAAGCAAAACTACTGGAAAAGTCCTCTCTGCCCAGACCAGGTCAGAAATTTGAGGAGGGAAAGAGAATAACAGAAATAACTTTCTTGTAACAGAAAGACAGCCACAAACCATTGTCTGCCAAATCTATTCTCAGATAAGACAAGTTCTATCCACTGATAATGTCCTCATAAAGAGCTGTTTCATACAGCTCTCCACTATATTCAGCTACTCTAAGCGGTAATACTGAAGTGTTCATTTTAAAGCAGAGACTTGGGGATAGGTTTTTTTAGTTGTTTTACGTGAGTTTTGGGGCTTTATTTGTTTGGTTGGGTTTTTTTTAGATTTTATTTTTGAGTATAGCTCTTCAGCTCGAAAATGTTTGTCTAGCAGAACAGAGAAGAGAGTGCCTGAGGTGTAAACGGATTGCTTGCTGCCTTTTGCATTCAGCCTACTCCTGGTAAAGTCAGTGGCCATAAAAACAAACTAAAAAAACCCTCAAAACAAACCACCCAACAAAAACCCCTACCAACAATAATATTCTTTGAAAACTTACTTTCTCCTTCAGTTGATTCACTTCAGCTATTGTTACTGCATGTTTTAATTGTAGCTGTAACAGATGAAAAAAATTGTATGAGCACACACAAAATTACATTTGAAAATGCTAGTTTTAGGTATTTCTCCATGATTCCCCTTTTCCCCAAACCATTGTTAGAGTGGCATGAAGTCAATGTAATTATTTGTCAATTACAGGAAAAGTAATCATGAGCTTTTATTTTAAAAAAATTAAAAATTACTCAAACCTCAAACAAGTTCCACAGTACCTAACCACCCTAAAAATTTCCCATAGTTGTCTATACATTAGGAAAGCTGAAAAGATTATAATAATGTTTTAATGTGCCAGGGTAATTAAAAGGCAGCAATGCACTTATGATGACAACTTGTACATGGAATAAAGGAAATACTTTACAGTATTACTAAATATTTTTACAATCAGCACTTAAAAATAAACGTGCTGGTTTTCTAAATCTAAAATTAAGCCATGTATTTTTACACCACAAATCTTCATCGAATTATTAGAAATCAAAGAAACTACACTTAAGCCAAATGTAAAGCTTTTTTTTAAACAAGTATTAATCGCTGTATATTGCTTTCCATCTGTAACCCTGTGGAGATTTTCTTTTTTGTCAAGGCACACTGCACCAAACCCAAATTAAAACTGGTGAATCCATGACTATTATTCTTTTAGACTATGTTAGTAACAGCACAGTAATGATGTTACATGAGATTATAATTATAAATAAATATAGCACTTAAGAAGCTTCAGCTTGCTGCTATGCTTCCAAACCTAGCAAAATTGTAAATGTACTCTAGAGATCAGCAGCCTGCAATTTCTACTTCCTCAATGACATCAACAACGTTATCAAGAGAACAAACTTAGGAGTTTGTGAAAATGACAGGCACTTAAATCTACCAGAGAAGCCTGGACCCCTAAATGCCAAAGGCTGTACCATTTAAGTCCCTGACTAAATCCCACAGCCCTGAACAAAGCAAATACGCTTCTTTAAAAAAACCCTGGGAAAAGAGAACCGTACTATTTCCAATTATGTTAAGTTGTGATTCAGAGCCTGGAATGCCCTACTGGGTTTACAAATCCATTCCTTCCAAAAAACACACCATAAAAATACCTTCCAAGCCAAAAATATGCCCATCTACAGAATCAAGTGCTTTTACGTACACAGATTTCTCAAAAGACTGCAGGGACCAGACCAAGAAATTAGATATATATTTCTTGTCTTCCTGAAAAATATCTCACAAGAACACTTGAGACGTATTTTGCACACCCCTCCATGCTCTCTGCAGCTAAAGCCATTCAACTGGGCAGCAAACACATGCAAAGGCCAATGGGCCACAGGAGAACTAAGAGAAGCATCCTATTTATCTAATAAAAAGCGTAGATATAACAAGGACAGAGATGGGGCTGGGTTCTACCGCTTGTTTCCAATGGCTTTTTTAATTTAATTTAAATCAAGAGATTGTTTAATGTAAATATGCATAGGGAAACTGGACATAAAAAATTACAGAAGACCTGGATTTCAATGGACATTTACCAGAGATATTTATCGGTGACACTGGGAAAAAAAACAAACCCAAAGCAACATGAGCAAATATGAAGGAGATTATATTCAAATCATATAAGGTTCAGATGTTCCCCAGTGCATCACAAAGAATATTTTAAAATATTTCAAAACTGCTACAATACCTCTTTAAATTTAAGAAGAGACTGTGCTGAATCCATATCCAGTAGTAAACCAATATCTTCATTTTCAGGAAGATCAAAAACTTCTACGGATTTTCCATGTAAATGTGACTCGTATGTATCCTCCTCGTCATCATCATAGTCATCATCCTGACAAAATGAGAAAATCATGACATTCTGTAACACACAAACACATGCACTCTTTTGCATTATGGCAGTAGCAATAGCCAAAACACACAATAGCCAAAGCACAAGGAATCAAACCAGCTGCAAAACTTTTCTTGAGTAGTTACTATTCCTTTTTAATTTCTTAAACCTATGATAAGTGTTAAAGATGACTTGCAAATACCTTCATCAAAGTTCCACAAAAGAGAGCTAAGAAAGACATGCACGAAACTGTGACATACAGCTGACAGTTAAAAGTGCATTTTGGATTAGTGATAAAGCAATAATTGCGTGCCTTGATAACAGTAGTGTACAAAGTGCTTATTTTCCTGTTTTTAACAAGTTGCCTGTGTTACACTTTTATTTTGCTTCAGTTTGGTTGCACCCCCCGTTTATCCCATTAGCAGAGCATAAGCAATGTTCTACCTGCTCTGTATCATCATGAACATAGTGCTGCTCGTACAGACATCTCTCTTGCTCTAAGGTCTCACTAATGAGACGGGCTACTTCACTCTCAGCCCCTGGCTTCTCTCTCCCAATTAGAAACCTACAGGAAAAAAAACACATTCTCTTGCAGCAAAAAATCTTAACACACGCTTAAGAAATCAGTTCGCCACACTGTTGCCTTCCACAACATCCTTGTAAAAGTTTCATACTATGGTTTTGTATTCCCCATGAATGAAAAATGACAAAAAACCCATATTATTTCAGAGAAAACACACGTACCTCACTGTGCCTTTGGTGTTCTTTAGTACAGTGGCTGCAAAGAACTGAGTAACTCCCACTAGACTTATGCCATCAACCTCAACAATCTGATCATTTACTTGAATTCTGCAAAATAAATAAAAGCTTGGCTTTCAGTTAAGCAATAGTATTTTGGCTTGAAAGATTTGTGATATGACAAGAATCACTTAAAACCCGCTAGTACTTACAATGACAAATTCTGAGTCCATTGAAATTCATTCTTAAAAATAGTCTCCTCATCCTCTGTTACTATGCAAATCACCAAATAAAATTTACACAACACTGGACTCGATGATTTTTTTATATTGTTTACACAGTGATAGGTATTCTGGGGTGTCAACATGATTCTGTGGTACTTCCACACATTTTGAAGGGGCTCATTTTGAATGTTTCTCGTATGTGCTGTAAGCAGATCTACAGTTACTTAGCAAAAATGACCTGTAATAAATAACTCGTTTTTTAGAATTTAACATAAAACAGGAATGCAATATTCACTCAGCTGCATTCAGCTTTTGTACTTTTCACAGTATTTTGTATATTCACCGTATTCAGCATACCTACCGAGCTCAGTAGGAAATTTGTAAAAAGCATAATCGATTCAATGGAAAACTCACCGTCCATCCCTCTGAGCAGCTCCACCATCTGTTATTGTTTTTACAAAAATACCTAGTTTTTCCAGCCCTTGATCAGCACCAACTCCCATTCCAATGATACTGATGCCCAGACCCCTGTCACCTAAGGGATTCAAAAATCTAACATTAGCTGCATGACATATGATGTAACAATTAGCAGTACTGAGTTATTGCAAAGCATTCCAAGTCCTTCCACACAAAAGATAATAGAAATGCACTTTGAAAAGAGAAGAAAATACAACATCTTTTATATACTATAGATCTATACTATAGAACATCTTTTAGATACTACTTAAAGCCTTTTTGCCCTGTAGCTTTCCTATCTTCAATTCAGTATGACAATCTGCATTTAGTAGAGGCCGGTCCAGTTAACACTCACTAAATTCACCAGAACTAGCCACATATAAAACCCTAGACACACACTCAAAAATTCAAGACCTAAATTCAGGGAATATACAGTTACGGTTTTATCTTTTGTTCCCATAGAATCTCTTGCAAATGTTCGAGGTTTGATTTGCACCTTTTTCAATTTCCACAGGAAACACTTCCATTTTTTCCACCCTTTTCTCAAGTTCATACTCAGCTGAGGCTGCCACAGGGTCAACTTCTTCATTACGTCTATCATAGTCTTCATTTGAGTAAGTACTGAAAACCTAAGGAATGCAACAGAAAACTTTTTTTAATGTCTTCTCACCTCCTTCCAAATATCATATAATTGAAAGACAATCTGTAAGGAAATTAAAGTGGTATTTTCAGAGATCTAATTTTCTAAACAAACATCAATTTAATAAATACTGCTGCTATCAGACAGTTTCCAGCTTGCACAGAAGTAACATTTTAAAAGTTTCAAAACAATTACTTTAATGGATTTTATTTTGCGAATGCACCAAATAGTTAAACAAAAATCAGTCAGCTCCTCTTTGATATCGTGTGACATTTTTTATTAGGACTACATTCCACCAAATCCTTCCTCTCTTCTTCCCTCCCCCCACACCATCTGCCAATTGCAGTGTTTCAAACAGATGTAGTTTTCTGATTTTGCAAGGGAATCACGCAGTTTCCCAGGAAAAGGAAATGCCTTGCTACATACATTACTATTTTTAGTATTCACTCCAGCTGAGTTTCTGAATTGGTAAAAATAAAAGATAAACAGCACAAATTAAGATAGAAATCTAGAAAGGAAGAATAAACTATATGTAACAGGGTTAATCTTACGTATCAGCATGTTCATTAATTGCATTTAAATTAAAAAGTTAGGAAAAAAGGGAAAAATATCAACCCGCCCTTTATCTTAAAATATAAGGTTTATCGGCTAAATGTTTTGCAGGCACTGAGTGTTTTATTCAGCATCACTGTAAGACAAAAAACATGCACTGCAGCAGCCATCTCCCTAATCAAGAACATGAAGCAGTGACATGAAGTTCATTTTCACTGGCTTCCTAAATTTTTGCAACTGTTGTATTTTCCACTAAGACTACAGGTAACTGCAATCATGTAAATACCACAACATTAACTGTAATTAACATTTTCCCTGTTAATTTACATTCACTAGTATATAGCTTTAGCTCTGCAGAGCAGTAGCTTCAGACACTGAAAAATGGTCATTGAAACAGATTCTCAAAAAGCAACCTATATAATTCAGTATTTCCCATGAGGAGCCTACTGCATCACCTTCAGACTACAACTTGAGATCAGTTTCACAAACTCTTCCAAAACCCTGCAAAATGTCTACTCCAGAAACAAGGCATGGCTATCCAGTCAGTCCAGTAAGCAAGCAAGATTAGATCCACTTGGCTGAAAAGGAAAGAAGAAATCCACTCTCTGAAGTCTTATGTCTTCCACAAAAAATGAACATCCCTTAGAAGCTGTTCTTCCTAAGTCTTGCGTAAAGGTTAATAAAGAAACTCCTTTTGACTGTCATACACAGATACCAGTAGGCAACAACAGAAAGACAACAAGGGTCACACTTACAGTATGTCTTCCATGAACTTTACAGAAAAATCTGCTAAACAGAGAAAGCCATCTAAATGGTCTTATTCTACCACTATCAGAAAAAAGGTGGCCAAGTTCTTTAATTTAATCACCCTCCTCGGCCCCCAAATCACTACATAGGATATGCAGCAGAAGCATTTCATGAAACATCACTCACCCTTTGGAACAAGACCAGCCCAGTTTGGTTTACTTTTTTTTTTTTGTTTATATCACAACAGAAAAATCAGCATCTCCAAAAACATAGTCAAATTATAGTAAGATGAATTTTAAACTAATAATATAAAAGAAGTTAATGAGTGGACAAATGACAACTTTTTAGTGAGAATAGCTGAATTCTTGAGGACAAGTCAAATACCAGGGCATGAAAAAAATGTATAAACTCATGTACATATAATCTAGAATTAACAGTATGACTGAAATGTTAAAAAGATATCTTAACTGTCAAATGGTGGAATGAGCAAAATGTGGAGAATGGCAGTAGTTCATTCGGAGACAATGACAATTGTATTTTCTTAATTCTTTACAACTCAGTGGTCTAACAGAGCAGAAGATGATGCAAGTAGTTACTATCTACCAAAGAATGACGTTACCACAGCGATGACCAGTTCCTTGCACAACAATTTATAAAGTGCTAGAAATTCGGGGAGAAGTTGCACCCTAACAACAGCATTATGTACGCTGCAAGTCTTGGGCCACTGGCATTAAAATATCTCTGAAACATCTAAACATTATTTATTATTCTTCCAGCTTAAAAGCAACAGAATTGTACTTGAGAATCACATAGAATTTGCTAATTTTCGTATAAAATTCATCACAGGAATTATTCATCTGCCAGGAGCGGATAATAGAATTTAGAACTAGAGGTCCCTTAAATTCCAGGGATGTTCATAATTGCTATTAATAACAGCATAAATGTATCTATGCAAATGAAGACTACTAACATTTATGCATACTAGATTTCTAAGAAAAGCCCATTTGAAACCAATTCTGAGTAATTCACTAAGAGAAAAAATTCATACTTTTGAAAGTAGACAACTGTATGGGAACATTTAGGTAATATTCTAAACACCATAGCCTCACAATTAAAAGAAGATAGCCCCATTTCAAAATAGTAAGAATAACACACCCCTCTCCAAACTTCAGAAAAACAATTTTGAGGAAAAACATCAATTTACAAAGAACAGAGGAAAAGCAAAACTTATAACCAGAGGCCAAACACTGCAATAACAGAAAGAAAAGCAAAAGCACACTACGAAAGCTGTGACTGAAGAGTAAAGGGTAGAAGACAGAAATTTTTATTGTGTACATGTGGAATCATAACATTGTGTTCATCTTTTATGAGAGAGAAAAAATGTTGATATTAATATGGAAAATACAGAACTGGTCAGCAAGTTGTTCTTGCCAGGTAGCAAAATAACATTTAAACACAGTTAAAATGTGGATAATAAATAATATAAATTCACAGTTTAGAAGACTGATGAGAAAGCTAAACATGTTCAACTCTGCATTGTGTCTGGCAGGGTTTAGTCACTGAATCAAATGCATTACAGACAAAAGAAATTCTAATCTTACTATTCAGAAGCCACTGCTAGCTAGAGATTGTAAAATTATTAGTACTGCAACTGGTATTTTCAAAAGATATACTTTAGCAAACACAAGTTATTGGCTCAACACAGGGGAAACAGATGAATTTTCCTATGAAACCCATGTGAATTTCACATGCCTTTTACCACAGCTTGTTATATATCCAGGAGCCTACCCTAACATTAATAACTTTTGGATCCCCTCAACCTAACAAATAGCAAAATGCTATCTGAAAAAATATTTCTTTTTCACTTGAAACCTTTTTCCTTCGGAATGGATACAATTAATTTGAATCAAAAAAGTTCTGATAGAGGCCTGAATTTTAAAGAATTTTAATAATTATTTGAATTAAATTGTTAAGACACATAATGGTAAATTTTCTAATATATTTAGTGCTTGAACAGCATATATATTTATCTGGAAAGAAAACTAGCTACATTCTTCACACCAGAAAAATTAATGACTTTTTGAATATAAAACTTGGTTTTGCGTCTTCTATGAAGATGCTAATCTAGACATCCTCAAGACCAGCAGCCAAAAAACACCAGCACAGCCTGTTTAAAAGATCCTACTGTTCTGTTCCTGTAACTATTACAAAACTAAAAATTTCTTGTATCAACTTAGTGCTAACACAGAAAATAGCATTATCACAGAAAAACAACCATCTTCACACACTTCAAACTCTTCACAGCACAGAAGAATGTATACTTAAATATGATACTAGGTTTAGAATATTAATTAGTTAGAGGGCAAACACTAATTTACCATGTGCTTGCGTGAAAGTGCTGCAGAGTAACAAAACAGTCCAAAGACCACCACTCCAACATTCATTTCTAGTATATAGGTTTGTTTGCACCTGATGAAAAGCAGAACATTGCAAAAGCAATTAAACAGTAAGAGTAGGAAATGGGGAACTTCCAGCTAATGAGAATGGAAGCAGCATCACCATCCCTTTAAAGTGCTCACGCAAGGCCGCGGTGTTTGCTGGACAGCCTCCCCACCCGTGCCCCGGCCGTTCAAGGCACCCGCCGCACTCTGCACGGGCCTGCTGACTGACCCTCCACACAGCCGAACGTTCCGAGGACAGGAAAAATTATCCAGCAGCAAACAGCTTCAGCTTTCCAAACTGAGGCCTTTGGGATGCCTGGCAAAATGTGAAGCGTCCATGAATAATCATTTGTAATAGTGGCACTGATTGAAGCATAATGTACACCTTGCAGTTTACTCTTATTATCTCCCTCCTCCATTCAAGTAGACATCTCACTACTGCTATCCTATTCTTCCCTCTACTTCCAAAAGTATTTTATTAGCACTGCTTTGTATATTTTAAGTAAAAAATGCCTATATCTGATCTAACTCAATTCATGCTATATAATCATAGAAGCTGCAAAGAGAAATACCTTACTTAATTTGATTTTTTAAATACTCACACCTTTACTCTCCTTCAAAACACTTTTAGAATGGCTGGGAACTGTTAAAGGTTGATATTATAAACAATTACACTCAAGCAGTTTCTGTTACTAAGCAGGTTGACAGGCAGGCTATGCACATTTATGTCCTTGGTCTTGCAGCCCAGTATGACTGAATCAAAAACCAAGTCAGTTTACACAAAGACAAAGGTGCAATCTTGCTCCATCTGCAGAAGAGCTCTGCCGTGGCCTGGCTGTATTCCTCCAGCAACTCGAGGTGACAATGCTCTCTGACTGACAAAGAGACTGAAAGGCTCCAAAATAAGCAGCATATGACCAAAAGAGGAAAAACGACTCAGAATACCACAAAAAAGGGACCACAAAAAAAAAATCATAGCTTCTGAAAATTATATATGTCTACAAAGAGAGCAATTCAATTCTGAACCTCTGTAAACTTCACAGGTGTCTTGGTACCAACAGGTACCTGGTGATCCACACACATACTCATGTATTCGTTTAGTATTCACCAAAACAAAAATCTTGGCCTGACCAAATCTAAACAGCAAGCAAATCACTATGGGGAACTTAAAAAAAATAACAGTGAACACAAAAATAGTCCACCTGTTTTCTAAAGACCTTAAGAAACAACAAAATAACCCTGCCACCAGGGGGTACCAGATAATTCAACTAATGAATCTGCATTAATACTGTCATTGGCAATGATCAATACCCCAGGTCTAAAAAGAAGTGTCAACTCCCTGTGCCAAGTCACATCAGAGGATGATGAAAGAAAACGTCTGGAAAATAAAGAATGTGCCATATTGCGTAATACTTTCCTACTAAACAAAAATGCAAGAGCCCTGTAAAAAATTCTGCACAATCCTCATGATCTCAAGATTACAAAATATGTACTCAGATAATGCAGGCAAGCATCTTTATACTGATGTCCTTCTTAGTATTCACCTTCCTTTTTGTTAGAATTATATGGAAAGGGATAATTTTTTTTTTCCATCTCTCCAAAGGTAAACCACAAAAAAAGTTTCAGCTACTGCTGATTCTTTCTTTATCTGGCTAGGTTATTTCATCTCACATGCTACCAACAGCAATCATCCCCAAAAAGACACTGAATCTTTCAGCGCTTTAACTGCTGAGCTACTGAACTCGTCTCCTATAAATTTGCTTATCTTTGTTGACCTCCACCACCTCCTCAGTGTTTCTTCTAACCATCTCCTATTAAACCCCCAAGTGCCTCATATTCAGCTCCTTTTTCACCTCCTATTCTGCACAGCTATTCTGACAGAATAAAGGATAGCACAGGCCGGGCATACCTAGTGATCAGCTAACATTAAGCCAAAAAAAAAGAACAAGTAACTTAAACTAAAGCTGCAGTCCTGTCACCAGTGAGGCTATGAATACGCGACTCTGATACAGTGCTAATTTTCCACAAAGCAATCAGTATTTCGAAAATACTTTTTAAAACCCCACTCTCCCTCGTAGCAAATCCAGGGGAAATTGCTAGGAAGTTAGAAGCTGGAAGGACTGAAAAGAGATTGAGGACAGGCAGGTGATAACCTCACCTGATCTCCATAACCTCAACATTCTCTTATATTTCTACAGTTTTATAGCATAACCAAATTCATTAAACAGGTCAGTTGGTATGTTATCTAACTGCATCTACAGAGCAATTAAGTGAGAAATACACTGCGATATTAATGTAAAGAGTCAAGCTGCTCCAGCAGTGAGCCAAGATATGAAAAGAAATTCTTTGCTTTTTCTGTTCCAATTTAGATTTCTGCTCTACAGCCCCATGCCCTGGCACTGGATTCTCATCCAAAGATGTAATGCCAAATAAATCTACTATTGTAAAACTTATATATCAAACATGTCCTAAAAATCAAACCAGAAGATGTATGATAAAATAAAAAAAAAATAAAAGACCAGACAGCTTGAGTTCAAAGAGCTTCTTTCCAGAGAGCTGAACAACTGATATAGAATCAAAAAACAAGGACCATAAAGGCATTCAACACCGAACTCTGTAACACAGGTAAACCTATACACAGAATTAAATGCATTTAGGCTTAATAAACGTTTAACTTAAGAAACATTTTACTTATATGAAAATTGAACTTTCAATAAGGGTTTAAAGATTAACTTTTCTCAAAAAAACCCCGAAACAACAAAAAAATTTCATGCATGTGAAAATATATACCTTCTTCCTCCAGCTATTA
Organism: Sitta carolinensis; assembly: GCA_032173965.1. Classification (NCBI taxonomy): domain Eukaryota; kingdom Metazoa; phylum Chordata; class Aves; order Passeriformes; family Sittidae; genus Sitta; species Sitta carolinensis. The sequence continues at coordinate 20,645,067 of CM063288.1, forward strand.
CCCATGTTTTTAACATCTCATACTGTTAAGTTGCAGGAACGCCATACTCTCAGATGCAGACAGAACAAAACAGGATTATTTTTTGTGGAGAGACTGAGATGAAAATACAAAGAAAAGCTGTTTTGATGTTAAGTTACAAATGTTGTAACATTGATAAGCAGGGCTTCAAAACAATTAAAATCCATGACTTTAAACAAGCAAATTGTCACGGAAAAGATACCAAACAAAGTAAAATGGAAAACCACATTATTTGTGTCAAGAAAAAAAAGATGAATTTCCACATGTCAGTCAATTCTGTTTAAATCTACTCTCAAATCAAATCTCTATTTCCCTTCATCAACCCTCACCCACACCACATACTTATTTTTAAAGCCACAGAACTACTTAACCAAAGTGCTTGAGCAATGGCTGACAAACAATTGACCAGCAACAATTTTCTAATTACCAAAGAAACTCCAGGGCTTGGGTATCTTCAACCAGTTAGTGTATTTCATATCTCTTTTTGTGTACAGTGTCATACAAGTGAACAGTTCAAAAATCAACTGTATGAAGCTGAAACACTACCCTACAACATTGTGTTAAAACAGTATTCGAGAGACTACACATTGATCTAGAAAATTTGTGCATCTTCTAAAAGCATTAGCAGGTATGCTGTCATACAGGAAACCTAATTCAAGGGTTATTTTCATTTTGTTCTTCATTAACTTCCACAGTAAGCAGTTTTGTACTAAAAGCATTGAAGCATTGAAGGCTGCACAACACCACCATTTGTACCCAGCTATACATAAAACAGCTTTACTATGTTGTGCAAGACAAATGGCAGTATTCTGAAGGATTCCCATATTCTCTCAGAAGCAGCTGAAACTTGACTGGTTAGGACAACACACAAACTATAAAACTGCTTTCAGTTTTCCTCATTAAATTAATTTACGCTCAGCTGTAACAAATACAAAAGTAATGCCTTTATGAAGGTTTGGGGTTTGTTCTGTTTTCTTTTTTAAACTGTTTTCTTGACTAAACCATCTCAAAATATATTACTATTCACAAAAAGCTGGGAACAGACACTCCCATGCAACATAAACTAGATAACACTGGTAAGTAAACAGAAGCAAACAGCAGTTGCAGCTGTACTACCTTTTCAGCTTGCATGAACCATAGAATTTCTAAGGATCATAAATCATTCCAGAAGTTAGTCACGGTGCTATTAAAGGCTTTGAGGACAAAGTTTGACACAGTCAGAGGTGAAAACATCTCAAGAAATCAATTTGAAAACAAGCATTTGTTTTCCCAACAGAAAGTTTCAAAATTACAAATGTCAAACAGCACTCAGTCATTACATTTATGTTAATTAAAGCCTTTCAAGGTAAGCTCGTAACAGAAAGCAAGTTAATGTCTACATTACAAAAGCAAAACAAAATATAAAGGGATGACAGAAGAATTATCTGATGTTATTTGCATTGTGTGTAATGCTGATTGTTTACACAGTTTACTCAGAAAACTGAGACAAAGGCAAATTCAGTTCCCTTGCAAGTACCTTGGACTGCTGAGCGTACTTTACATTCCTTACTGGCTTCATATGTGGCAACAAGAGACTAAAAATTGCTTGTGTACCATAACACAAACCCAGGCTGTGAAGTTGTGCTAATAACTGTACTCACTCTCTAAACTACTCCAGGAGAAATGAGAACTGAGATAAAATGTTCCCTAGGGTCTGGAAAGATCAAACAGCAGCAGGACTTAAGAGTCTGGTCACCCACGGCAAGTAAAAAATTCCCTATGTGTTTTACCAACAGTTCCTATGGAATTTAAACACTTCTTTTTAAATGTTTCATCTGTGCTTGCTTTCACAGGCACAGGGCAACACAAGATAACAGAGGATTTATGTAATTATGTTCCATCTTTCCTGAAATTATCAGATCAAATTATGTTCTCAAGCCCTGCTACAGATGTCAACAATTATGGGCCTCCATCACAGGTCACATGCAGCGCTAACAGTATTAGCTACCTTATACACCCCCTGGGAGCTCCACAGTCTCCTTCTTTTACTCAAAGACCTTGCCAATATTACAACTGACTAGAAGCTTTGAAACGGAAGTATTAATCAAGTTCTCTTTGTTGCAGCTGTATAAATACTATTTTTAAGGTGCCTTTAAGTTCCATCCATTACCTACATATATATCCAAAATCAAAATCTCCGTTTTGAATATTTCAAATACAACGGTCAAAGCTCCATTACTGCAGATGGCTGAAGATCTGAGAATGTGCTTTTTCTTGCCCAATACATTCTGAACATAATTGAATTCTTCAACTCTACCAGATACCTACTGAACAGCAACTGCAAGAGACACAGATGGTTTCTTTGTAATCACTAGAGAGGTGCAGAATGAAAACAGCAAGAATGCAAGCGCAGCCTGGCCTCTCTCAGGAGAATCTATGAGAAGAATCACAGACCTTCTCTAGTGGCTGTGAATGTCTGAGAATGGCATTCACATTTTTGGTAAACTTATTACTCTAAATAAAGCTGAAAAAGGAAGCTACGACGATACATTTCTCACTATGGCACTGATCTAAGCTGTGGTGGGACCAGGAATAATCTTTTAGCTACCACTGAGATTTTTTTCTCTCTCCAATTTTAGATGCACCAAAATCTATGAAGAAAGACAGTGAGATTTTCTTCTGCGGGGTAAAACTGTGATTTTCTAAAAGGTTATTGAGATATTAAAAATACACAACTAAAGAAAGTTCTGGGTAGGCATAAAAAATTGGAATTCTTTATTTTACAGAGTACAAATCCCAAAAACCATATAACCAAGACTTCATCCCACTAAGTATCACAGAAAACATGAAGCAAAAAGACAGACATAGGAGCAGAAGTCACTGCTTAGGCAAAAGGAACAAAGAGGGAAAACCTATTGAAAATGACATGCAGAAAGAGATCCCTATAACCAGTGTAGAAAAGATATAGTCAAGTTTCACTGAAACGGGATAAAGGAAAGCCAGTATCACAAGCTTTAATTTAAGGGCCTCAGAAAGTGTCTCAATAACCCTATTGCTATTGAGTACAGTTTATTCTGACAATCCAAGTGGGGCATTACAGCAAGAACTATGTTATTTTTCATAGGAAGCTGCGAGCAGTTGCTTCAAACTGTTCATCTCCTGGTTGTGTAAATGATAATCTGAGACAGGTTGCTTCTTGTGGCTTTCAGAGAAGCAGCTACAACTGAATAGTGATTGTCACCAAAACCTGAGTTTTGTCTACACAAGAGCTTCCATCACAGCTGGCACTGGGATTTCTACTAGGGCTTTCAACTATGTCTGGCATAGACACAGCAGAGAAGGCAAAAGTCTGCTAAGTGCCACTGCTTCAGTAGGATATCAGCAATGACCAGTAAAACCCTGCCTACAGCAGGAAGTCACTTAACACATTTACAGTAGACTCTACACGGCACTTTGCTCAGATTCCGAGTGCACAAATGCATGTAGAAATGGACTGATGCCCCTCTGGCTCTCTCATCACAGCCCTCACCACTCATTATGCAGTTTTCAGTAGCAGCACTCTCCCCTTCACTGCTCCAGGTCACCACTAAAGCAACATCAACTAGAAGAAAGCCATATAAAGTCAGCCTGTCTATGGAGAGACTATAAAAAAACCCACACGCAACAAAACTCACATTCTGCCAGCTTTTGCCACAATCAAAACATCTTCTGGGGTACAGCACTGGGGTGTGTTAGCAAACTGGGAAATTACAGCTCTTGGCTGTAGGAAGTTCAAGAGTCATGAGAATTTTACATCCCTCTGATCAGTAAAAGTGAGGCCTGACTCACTAGGAACAAAGCATAAAAGCTGTTTATTAGAGATGGTATCTTTCATTCATGTGATAGTAGAAGAGACAGTACGCTGAGGAAAGCATACTGTACAGTCTGTACAGTCTCACAATTCTCCTTCCAAAGTTTAAGAAAGACTAGAATAATTCAAGAGACTAGGAGTAAACATAGTTTGAGTTGTGGAGCAACTTATTTTGTGGGTACTTTTGGTGGGAGAAGATCAGACACATAAATCTTTTTAATTTGTTAAAGTTAAACTTACAGTACTCTCTATTATCCGGTCTGCCCTCTAACTTTCACTTCTGCAACTTTGTAACTCCAAAATAATCATGTTAAGACTCCTAAGGCTTATTTACCATAATTAGAATTAGAACCAAACAACATATATATGGTTACTATTGGACAGAATTCTAGAATCTTAAAATACAAGAACCAGTCATTTGATATTTTCTTACAGTTAATTCCATAACCAAGTCTGAATTTGAGTATGAAAGTTTTCAGGGGGGGGGGGCGGGTATGTTGTTTTGTTTGGGTTTTGTTTTTTTAAACTTTTCTGCCAAAAGGAAAACTGAAAATAATCATTCCTAATGCAATACCTCAATTTTAAACAAATGAAGGCATGGATTATTAAATGTCAGATGTTTATATCTACTCCTAGAAGATACATGCTCCTGAAAAAGTCCAGCAAGTAAAATGGCCCTTGCTTCACTACACTATCTTATGAAGCAGCTGTAATTAAGAAATCACTTGTGACTAACTAATAAATTTTCTGAAGTGGTAACTTCTCTCATACTTAGCATTGAATAGAAGCTGTAAACTTACACTTCTTAAATGTTTTCTAGAACTTTAAAAAACCCACAAAACCCACAAAATTTATTTCCTGAGTATTTTTAACTGCAAAATAATTAAAAAAAAAAAAAAAAGAAAATTCAAAAGTACTTACTTTGATAGGAGCTGTTGAGAACTTGACTTTTCGGTCTGGCGCTGGATCTTCCTCTTCAGAAAGTCCAGGAAACTCCTCATATTCACTGTCATACATATAATCCTCCTCTACCTCCAAAATTTCCTTGCCTTCAGGCTCTTGGTTTTCTGGTTCCGTGTCCCTGTCATCATCAAAAGCTACATTCTCTATTCCGAAATCACTGAAGTCCTCACTTTGCTTTTCTAACGCTTGCTCCTCTTCTTCAGTATCCTCTTCCTGCTCTAGAACATCCTGTACTTGTGTAACTGGACCATCTCTTACAGACATCCCATCTCTTTCTTCTTCCCAAGTGGTCTTGCTGCCATCCGTAAATTCTTCTACCACTTCCAAGACATAATCGCTTCTCTTCCCTTCCTGTACGTGCCATACAAGCTTCTGATTCTCTTGATCAACATGATCTTTCTCCAAACCCTTTTTTTCATGCCCTGAGGTTTCATCTTGTGCAACCAGCTCTGTGCAAGTCCCCTCTGTGGGAGAAACCCAGGAGCAAACATTATCTGATGTCTGCTGAGTCTCCTGAGAAGGCACACTGCCCATATTCCACGAGCTTCTCTCAAGTACCAGTTGCTCTCTTTTGTCTTTGCCAAGTGCCTTGTTCGGCTCATCTCTGCAAATCTCAGGCACTTTGGGGAATGTACCTTTCTCCAGACATCCTTCAGCAATAGCAGGTGAGTTCAAAGTCTGCTGGCCTCTCAAAGGGTCCTGATTGGGAGAACTATCATTTTTGGAAGTTTCTTTGGATTCTTCAGTATCACTGTCACCCAGAAAGCTTTCCAGCCTCCTAGAAATGGGCCCTGCATTCAGGAAGGAAGATTTGGAACCACTACTAGCATGTTGCTGCTTCAACTCCTCATTACTTCGATTTTCAACTTTCTCCAATGCAACTGGAGGACTTCCTTCTGTATTAATACTGAAGTGGTCCACCACACTGCTGCAATCAGAAGCTGAACCATGTCTCTTCTTGTCTTCACTTCTTTCACATTTGCTGGGGGAATATCTGTCCACTGAGCTCCGTTGTTTTATATTTCTCTCGAAGAGCTTCCTGGTCTCTGAAAATTTTTCTGCCAGGGCAACTTTGTCCAAGTCTGCCTCATCACTGCTACGGATGACTTTGTCAGCAGCAGAAGACATGGACAATGACTCCACAGGACCACAGCTGGGGCTGGTAGTTGTATTAAGAAGATTATTCTTTTGGACAATGAGAAAAGATGGACTACCTGGAGAAGATCCATACTCTGCTGCCGTGGCTCGGCTGATTAATTTGGTCTCAGCAGGTGGACTGTTTTCACAAGAGGTTGTGGAGGAAGAGCTTCCCATTTGCAGAAACATATTTTTGATCTTGTGTACTCTGTTGCCGTAAGTGGCAGCTCTGCCTCGACTGTGTGGGTCACTTCCCCTCCATTGGAAGAGGTGCTCAGCTTCTGATGCAAGCCTGTTTTGTTGGAAGCGTTATCAGGATTGTTTACACCATCAAAAGAGCATTTGATAGCATGGAAATCAGATTTGTAAGCGTTTCGGTGTGGAGAAGCACTTCTTAAAGTCCTTTCCCCCTTGCCTTCGGTTTTCATCATTGTTGAAGAGAAAGCTCCCTCCACTGCTTAAGAAGAATGGGAAGGATGACTCCCTAGCACAAAGCTTCCACCCTCCAACACAAGGCAGTGTAGATCCCACAGAAGATCCTAAAGCAGCCTTTCACTCGGTCAGCCTGGCGGCTCGCATCGAAATGGAACGCAGGGGACTCTACATGGAGAGAAAGAAATCAAAGCGCGTGAATGGCCACATCGGGTGTTATCCCCAGCGCGGACCGCGGTATCCGGAAAGCCATCTGCAGAGAGACAGAGTTTCCATTAACTGGGGGCCGCGCCGGCGTGTGACACGAATCCGAAACTCGGGGTGGGAATCGCAGCCCCAGACCTCCCTGCGGGATAAAGCCCATTGTGTCCGCCGGGACGCGCGGACCCAGCGGCTCCGCGGGCACCGACCTGACGGCTCTGGCGGGGGATGCGCTGGCGGGGGCCCACCCCGCCACCGCCGGCTGCCGCCCCTCCGCTACGGGCCGTCCCGGGCTGGGCCAGGCCGGGTCAGGCGCGGGGCGGGCAGGGCAGCGCCGGCCCTTCCTGCCGGCCGGGGGAGGCCGGGCCCGGGTCGGACCCCGCGCACGCACCGCGGCGGGGCGGGGCGGGACGGAGGGGCCCTGGCTCCCCGCGCCGCCCGGAACGGGGGAAGCCACAAGTTTCGGCCCCAAGTTGGGGCTTCCCCGAGGCGGCGCTTCTGCGCCGCGGGGCCTGCGGGGCGCGCAGCGGAGCCGCCCCGGTACCTCACCCCAAACTTTCCGAGCCAGCCTACCTGGGGGCGGGGGTCCTGCCGCCTCCTTCTCCTCAGCGTTCCCGGCCGCCCAGCGGCCGCGCGCACCACGCCATCATTATCCGCCGCCACAGCCGCCCGCCTTTCCTCCCTTCCTCCCTCCCACCCCCCCGCCCTGCCGCCGCCGCCGCCCCGCGCTCCTCACTCCACCTTCCTCCCGCCCCCGCGGCGCGCTCAGAACCGCCGCCCGCCCGCGCCGCTGCCCGGCCTCACGCTGCCCCGCGCCCTCCGCGCTGTGTCTCGGGCCCGCCCGCGCGCGCTCCCTGCCTCGCTCGCACACAAAGAGAGGGAGCGGCGGGCGCGCCCCTGCTCCTCTCGCTCAGCGCCACGGAAGAGAGGGGCTGGGGGCGCGACCGGCCCGAGGGAAGCGCCTTCCGCGCCGGGATATACCACGCCATAGCGGGATACGGCTTTCGGGTGATACCATGTCGGCAAAGCGAACGGGCATGGGGCAGCGTCGGTGGGTGCGGAGCGCTCACCGGTCCCTCCGCCGGGGGAGCCGGAGATGGTGGGGCGAGGGAGGCTGGAGAGACGCGAGCGCCGAGCTGCTCTGATGCTGCGCGGTACTTTCAAAGCTCGGACGGCCAGCGCGGCGCGGAGGGCGCCAGCCCCGGCTTCACCGCAAGCAGCGCCGTTCTCGGGAGGGAAAAGTGGCGACAGCTGCCGCAACCGAGGCTCGGACAGCTGGACGTAACAACAGTGCCAAACATTCCTTTTCCCCCCACTTCCTCGCAAAAATCAAGTTGCTTTTAGCCTCTCCCGGGCAGGTAGGTATCGGCGCACAGGAGGATGCCCGGCCAAACGGCGCCGGGCTGCCCCGCGCACCTGCTGCCCGCAGCCCGGCCGCGCTCCCCGACACCCCGGCGTGTCCGCGCAGCACCAGGGGCTGAGCCCGCTGCGTTCCCTCGAACGCTCCCCGGGTTGGCAGTCACCGCAGCTCCCCAAGACTGGGAAAATCATGCTTGTCATGGATAGCCCTAGGCAGTAATAACCGCAGTTTTGCAAGCAGTGCTCCATACGTTCAGTTCTCTCATTTTTAGTCCAAATAAAAACACTGGCTTCAATATATTTATCAAAGACGGGATTTGGATGACTGTTTAATTTCGATTGCAGTTCCATATATGAAGCTCACACAAAATAATTAGAAGAGCACAGAAGAATACTGGTAGTTACCAATTACCTGACAACTCTTGTCGGTGCCTGGCACAAAATTGTGTAACAGTTATTTAGAAGTCTGAATACTTAACTCCTTGAAAAAAATAGCTTCACTGGTTTATTACTCAAGTCTTTGACGAAATTTATACATTCTCCCAGACATGCCAATTGACTCTGACTTAACTTGGAGTCACAAGCTTGGTGTAACACCTATGTTATGATATTTCACAGCTTGATATAAAATCTATGATACAGTTTCAAATTAGCCTTAATCATAATTTTACAATAAAATAAAATCTTATTATTGATGTAACAGTCTTTCTAAAACAGAGACAAGATTGTTCAAACCTGTGTTTTCAAACATTACAGGGGCAGTGGAATTTCACCAAGATCTGCCATTAGCAGTCTTATATACACTTGGTAACACCATTTTGAATAAAATTTTAATACAGTTCGTTTCGCTGTAAGAGCAACAAATGTTTAATATTTTGAATATGTAGGTCTTATTAAGAACACCTAGAGGTGATCTGCATGCTATGGAGGTGGTCCTTCATAAAGCATTTGTAGGTTGGGTTGAAATTGCAAAGTTTAACCACCATCTTTCAATAAATAGTTTACAAGAACCTTCTAAGGAAATGTGTTTTTTTTCATAAACCAAAGGTATCTACAAGGTTGCTCAGCAGTTTTAGCGCTATGGGCAGAGGACATTCTGCATTCTGCTCAGGGAACCTGGCAGTGTATAGGAGACTGTTCAAAGACAAAAAAGGCAAGAGTTCAGGAACAACATAAAAACAAAGCCCAAAGCAGCTCTAACCATGCTCGGGAAAGCCAGTGGCCTTTGTACTGGGTGCTGGCTTAAAGAGGCTGAAGCAGGAAGATACTCTTGTGTTTAGAACTCTCCCATAAATGAGAAAGCAGGAATTGTAATTAGAGATCCTGAAAACAGATTTAATTGCATCAAAGGACGCCTATTTCTTTACAATTTCCCATCTTAACTAGGAAAACAGACAGGTTATTTTGCCTAGTTGTTCTGCTTAGGAAGGACAATATTTATCTAGGTTGTTCTGGGTTTTCTAGTGAGAAAGACTGTGAATTGCATTCAAGATGAGTGTAATATGAATGTGAAAGAAATAATAGATTTGTTTACTGAAACAATTATTAAAAAGATGGGAAGGATTCAAGATAAAGACCTCTGGATTTTGAGCAAGAAGTCTGGGAAGGTGACATAGTTTATGATTTCATCATAGTGAATAACTGCAATAAAACCTGGGAAGAGTATCTTACGCATTCAGTCTGTGGTGCTTTCTTTGAAAGATGATGAAACAACAGTGAGTAAGCAAATGATTTACGCTGAACAAGAAGCATCTATATTTTGTTACCTAAGCTTAGGGAAAAAAAGTACGAGGTTCAAGGGGGACCTTGGCAGCACAAAATTTTGGGGAAAAAAGTGTTGCTGTATATGAACTTGTGAATCTAATGAAGACAGATAAAGAGAAAAAATTTTCAAGGAAAAAAATTGAATTGAGGGCACTTCTATAAATCCAGTTGTTAAAACCACCACTGAGGCACAGTGTTTATTTCAGATGTACAAAAGGAATCTGTTTCAGTGATCATCACAGAGTGTTTAAGCATCTTCTGAACAGAGCAATGATCCTGTGACTACTCTTGTCTTGGTTTAACTGTTTTAAAATCCCTTCTCTATTATGCACACGTGGCTGTGCTTATGGCTTGGGGGCAATGTTGACAGAGGAACAACAGACACTCCCTAAGACTATATCAAAAGAGTGTTTAAACTAGAACTGCACAATGAAAAAGATTCTCAGGAGGTCTAGATGAGGGAGATGTTCTGCTGTTGGTATGAAATTATCTCATAAGACAGCTCCAATAAATATGTAAGTACATGAGACTAGAGAAACTGTCATTTCTTAAATGGTTTATCTGCTTTCAGCTTGTAAGGACATCCTTTTACACTTTATTGTAGCTGAAGATAGCTAAAATGGGGCACCTATATTGTGATCTGGATTAGTATTTCTTGATACTGGTGGATTCAATTGCTGCTGTTCATTCAAGGTGAGCATTAGAACTCACTAAGCATATGTTCCATGCCAAACAACTTTGAAACTGGTCTCATCCCCCCCATTAGCTTACTTTCATCAACTCACAAAAATTTTGCTCTTAAATCCTTTCAGAAACTAGAGGACTTGATCCAGCAATGCTTTGGCTGGGGACTGGTTGGTAAAGCTCCATCTCTCTTCATTGTTACTTTACTGCTCCCTGCCCTGACTGGGCAGGGCATGGCAGAGAGGGAAGAGATGCCTCCCAGGGCAAGGAGAGTTCAACAGCAGATATAACAGTTCAACAGTCTTAAAGCTGCTGATCAGCTGAGGTGAAAGAGCCAGTGTGAGACAAACACAGGTCTCCAGCATTCATCGCCAAATTTAGTTCTCTGAACTTTTAAATAGTTATCTGCTTTATCCTCATTTCAGCTTTATTATGTAATTTGAAATACAGTCTCACTACCTTTGTATTTAATCTGTTTAATGTGAGTTACATCAGCAGTTTTAAGTAGAACAAGTCAGTGATTTTTAAAATATTTTTGTAAAAAGCCACGCATAGAAGGAATAATTAAGCATTCAGAGTTCCACAACTATTTCTATAGATTTTTTAAATTGTATTTTAAGAAAATACCTTTCTATCATTTAGGAGCAATTAAAATGTTCTGGAAGCATTTCAGTCATATTCAGCATAATTCAAACAACAATTTTGAGTTTGAAATACAGTACCTTCTGTAAGTTTGGCAGGTAATTTTGTGATTTCAATTAGAATTAATAGAATTTAGAAAGCAAGCTGTAATTTAAGAAGACTACTTATGTTAAATACAAAACTAAAATAATAAAGTAGCTTTTTGCAGCCATTGCTTTGTAGCACTTCTTCACTAAAATAAAGTAGAAGTAAATCCCAAAATTGTTTTTAATGGTCAATAGCATTTGATCAATGAAGGTGGAGCAAAAAGTTTCAGAGCAGATGAAGAGAGACAAGTAATTTGGTAAAGGCAATGCAGCAATGTCTGCAGACAGATATGGAACAAAAATCTGCAGGAAAAAAGCTCAACGTCTAAATATGGTCAAATCCAAGAAATATTTCCCAGGCTTAAGAGCCAGACCAGCCAGGCTGTCATACAGTACCATGTAAAAAAAAGGATGCAAAGATACCCTAAAAGAAAGTTCTGGCCACAGAACCACGAGTGTTAAATGAAGGTTGGTGGAACATCACTGAAACCTGCATTGAGCACAACTGGCCTGCCAGCACATGTTACTAATGGTCTTTCCAAACTGAGGAAAACTTATGTTACAGCTCCAAGACATGTTGAAGATAAACACAGAAGGATTTCTTAAGTCTCAAGAATCTCTTGAGCCTCAAAGTAAAATATTGGCAGTTGAATTTCAAAGTTGCATTTAAAAAAAGAAAGGAAAGGCAGTTATTTATTGCCAAGAAGGCAGAACAGAAGATACTCATGACATTCCTCACCTTACAAGCCCCATTACTGAAGCGTCCAAACCATCAGACCCACTTGCTACATTTTCAAATTCAGGTGTGAAAAAGAGCAAGGGAGGAAAGAAATGAGTACACTGTAGAATTGTCTGAAATGGTGGTTCAAGACCATGCTGGGTTTCTCAAGCACAAAAAACAGATGTTGGGCCTGATGGGGCAGGAGTCTCAATAACAGCATCCCGCTGAAATCTGTTGGAAAACAAAAGTCTTCGAGTGCATTTTTCAGCTTCAGAACTACAGTACTGTTGGCACAGCTTTTACAGGATTTACAGGATTTTAAGAAATAAAGTTTGTAGTTATTGTTGATTTAACCGATTTCCAGTGCAAAAAACATGCTGTTGTACAGTCTCTCTTTGCATCTGAGTGTCTCCTACTCCTCAAGGACTTGTGAAAATGGGCCAACTGATTCAACTAGATTTGACACAGGCTGAGAGTTTTCAACAATAGTTATATTCCTAAAAGTTTCTTAAAAAGTTTCTTAAAAATAGGGAACTGGAGGGAGGGAGGAGAAAGAAAGACCTTGCAAGATCAATCAAAGGAAAGGTTACAGCAAGAGATCCCCCCCTTATAGGCCTCCAGCTAATCCTGTAAAAGCTCCATAAGACTGAACCCTGATGAATGTATTAGTAACAAGAAAAGCCTTATTTTGAGGTTACATCTTTTTTTAAGCCAAAGTCAGTCAGCCAAGAGTCACACATTGGGAGGGTAACTGGCTACTTTAATACTAGAGTGCACAGCACAGTTTTTTTGTCTGATTTGCTAGTTTCTGTCTGACCAAGCAGTTTTATACAAAACCCCAAGTGTTCATTATACCTCTCTATATATGCCTAACATACCTAAAATATTTTTCAGAAAAAAGATGACCTTAAATGCTTTGAAACTAATTCCAAATAAGTGATCTTATTTTTAATATTCAGATTCCCTAGTACTTCTTAAATCATAGATATATATAAACAAAGAGACAAGCATACAGAACTTAAGAGTTTAGCCGGCCATCTAAAACTAAACTCATAAAGTTTGCAAGCAAGTCAGAAACATTCTAACTGTGTATCTTTCATACTAAAGTGTTAGTTATATTAGAAAAAGCAAAAAGGAAAAGCATGGTCTTACAAATAGGTGAGCTCTTTCCTTCAATTATTAATACTTTCAAATAAATAAGTCAATATTTTGAAATTCTGTCTGTCCAAATATTGCTTGACACCATCTATATTTAGAATCTACATAGAAAAAAAATAATAAAATATTAAAAGTTAAAAAAATTACATGAAACAAATTGAGCTTCAAAAGTTCAGTTATTTTTATATAGGTAAGTCTGAATGATAATCATATCAAATAACATGAAAACAAAAGAATGGGATAAAATAGGACATAGAATTTAGATATAGGGTTTAAATTACACCACATAGAGTAAATAATTTTTAGTCAAATTTTGAGCTTATTTTGATATTTCAAAATCAAAACATTCAGTTCTGATTTTGAAAATAAATTTCTCATTTAAAAACATTTTACAGGGCAAAATATGAATAAAGCGAAACATTTAGACAAGATAAAATATTTTGCATTAACAGGAACTGATTTTATTTTTCTTTTCAATACAAAAAATTTGCATTTCACTTAAACCGAATGTCACACACACACCCCTTCTCTTAATTTTAAATTAGGTTTTGAATTCAATGATACATTGTCCAGATAAAACAAGAAATAGCAAATTTATGACTGAAGTCTTTCCTACCATAAGGCCTAAAGAAAGTGGGAAAAAGAAACTTGAATTCCCCCAATCCAAGCAAACAAGTGATCTTTCAGAAACAATCACCAAGCTTGATGCTATTATCAGATGACTAAAAGATTAGTACCTGATGAATAGAAGGCTTTAACTGCATAGGCACTGGATAAAGACCTGACAACCACCGGTTCAAAAACCTGATCTAATTTAAAAATTGCTATCAGACAATTGCCTTGTCACTTCTAAAACAGTTTAAAAAACATCATTAGCAACTGGTGGGTTGTCACTGTTTTGGCAACTACTACTAAGAGATTCACTTTGACAGAATATTGGTGCAATTAGACATATTCAAGATGCATATCAGTACTCTCTGGAAAGAAAATGTGTTTGCTCTTTTCATTGGTAGGCTGAAGTGTCTTTTTTCACAGGGGTTGGAACCAGACTGACTGATTTCCTAGGTGTCACAGCTAGAGGTATTTCAGAATTTCCTAGGTTTTCTGACTGCAAAGCACCAGCTTGTTTTGTATTTCTTATTTTTGGAACAGAAGGATTAAAGGCTATTCACAGTGACTTTTAATGCAGGAAATACCATTGAGAGATAACTACTAAACTGAGGGACTAAACATCCTTTAGAAACAAACTGTTAAAACGATCACTCCTATATCATTCTTAGTGTTGTTCTTACAGCAGAAGTTACTGAGGATGTACTCATTTAAGGGACAAAATACTTATTTCTGTGTCTTCATTTAAGTAGTAATGCAGTACAACTAGTGGTCAGAAATCAAGTTATTGGTTTCAAAAGATTCTGTGTCTTCATTTAGTACCTTGTTATACCATGAGCCTTAATATTTTCATTAAGACTTTAAACAAGAATGCCTTTGTCAATTAATCTAAAGTGCACTGAGATAATTATACAATCATGTTCCCTCTAAATTAACGTGCTTTTGATGAGGTTCATGAGCAGAGTCCTTAAAAGCCACTCCATATATTCACTTGGTGTATATTTGCCTCCAAGCCAGCACTAAGGCAGAGGTTTACCATGACTGTGATGCCATCTAAAATGTTGAGCTGGCAAGTCCATTGCCTTCCACTGGCGCTTGGACAGCAGGTCTCAAATGTCACAGTATGGGAAGAAAAACTGGGTAATTCTCAAGTACAGCTATGCTGAATCACAGGAAATGAAAGAGAGCTTCACTTTCATTATAGACTTTCTCTACACTGAGGTTTAAACCTCTAATAGCAGAGTTACAGGGTGAGCCTGAAAAGCTGTACTTTACTATGGTCACAACAACTGCAGTTTAGGTTACAAAAAAGCTGATTACAGCAACTGGATTTAAACATGAAAATAAAACCACAGAGCTGCTCACATGCATGTCTTATGGGATGAGTAGATGAGTACAGAAAAACATCACAAGATGTAACAGGAAGGACAGCAGAGTATTTGCCTTGAGGTGCAATTTAGCTCTGATACATTTATTGTCCCTATAGCTCTAGGTGGAGATCATAGCTCTGGTAAAATTTGCTGGTAGTGTAAATTATGCTGTGTTTGTAATCCTTCCAAAGACTGGTGTCCTAATGAGACTTTGGAAGACATAGGTCTAAGGAGACTTAGACTGCCAGCAAAAACCGAAGTCCTTGTAAGTGCTAATGTGTCCTATTTGCAGGTCACACAATAACCTTACATGCCTTTGGACGGTCTGTTTTGCAAGCATGGATGTGCACTGGTTGATTTTGGCTGTGAACCTTTCCAAAAAGTCATTCCCCAGTGCTTGGGCTGACATTCCAAGCCACTGAACCTTTTTAAGTAGCTGCCCATTTTTTAACATGAGTAACAGTCAGAAAATATTTCTTGCTCCCTAGCTCCTAAATTTCTTCCCAGAATTACTTCTGAGATGCAGGCTAGGCAACATTCAGCTCTGCAGTAACAAATGCTCAATAACTTGTCTATTTGTGCTTTAATTGTTTGACATTTACTGTTATTTTTCAGCATCTGTTTTCCAAACCAAACGACTCCCCAGTACAGGCTAAAGTGGGAATTTTACTTGAATTAACTTGAGCAGGGTAATCTCTGAGTTGTTTCACTCTTGTTGATTTGATCTTTTTTTCTCTGCTGTGAAAGCTTTACACACATGGTGTAACTACACAGATTTTCTGGAAAAATACTAGAATCAGTTCCATTAACATAGCAGAACCCTTGGAAATTATTCCAGAAATAGTATCTTTCAGGCATGTATTAAATACACAAAAGTCATGTGATGTGGAAAAGAAGTTGAGTTGAAATAAATAGTAATATGCCATGCTCTAATAATAAAATAAGTTAATTTACTTAACATTCAATTCACATTAGACTTCACAGATGTTCAAAATGTGACCAAGTTAATTCTTCTGGAATCAGACTCCATATTTGGCTTCACTATGTAGTAGTGCACCTTCATGTGCCACAAAGCCTTAGGTCACTTTCACAAACTGAGGCAGAAGTGTTGAGCTGGTTATGCTTGGTGTAGTTTCCTTCACACTCATTTCAGATGATGGGAATGAGCACAGCTCTGCCAACACTGGAACCACACTCACAGACACTACTACTGTGAAATTTGACCCTTTCTGGACATACAGAAATTTAGAAAAAAGTACAGGATAGGAGTGTAGTAGTGAAATGTTCTCTTTGAACTTTTTTGAGTGCCATCGTGGTTATATTTGAAGATTTTATTAGATGTCACTAGGTGAGAGCTACATAGCTTGTTCATCTCTCTCCTTAGCTTACTCCTAGCTAATAGAACTTTGTGGTCATAATAAGTTGTTATTGTGCTTGTTCACAAAGTTTCTTTTGTACTTAAATACATACACATAAGAAAGAGGAATTCTTTGAGCCATCTTCCCTTTAAAATAAGATACTGTGGCTTGAAACTCCTCCAAATTAGTGCAAAAATACATATTCATCCCTTTGTCATGATGAAGTTCACGTGTAATCAATCACAGCCATGGCCTTTTCTACATTTTCTGCACCCTCTAATCTGCCAGCTAACTGCACCTCTTTGTGGGTTGCCTCTCAAGCCTCAAGCTAGGCACCAGGAAGCAATCAAAAATACTTTTCTTCTTCCTTCAAAATTAATTGAATTAAAGGTACAAAATAAGAACCTTTCAATTCAGAATTAATTTTTTGATGATTAATGGTTAGAATAAAATTTTAAAGAAAAAATATTATCATCAAGAGAAAAAAATCATCATGTTTCATGCCAGTCATTTCTATCCATGATTTTGTGGCTTGTGGAAAAACCAGTTTTGGAAAATATCCTTGGAAAGGAAAGAACTTGGAGTAGATTTAAAGTCAGTAGGTGTATCTGGCATGTCTTGCTGGACTTATGAACTATGGAGGAAGTCCAGAGTTTGTGTAGATAGTAAGTCTGAAAATCTGTTCAAACCTGTTTTATCCAAGGGGTACAGCCATCAATGTGGTCTCACCACATCTCAGTTAAAACTATTATTCTATAAAACATATTTAAATTTAATGTATAAATTTATTATATACCCCAAAGTTCCACTGTTCGTCTTCACCAAAGACTGTATTTTATCCTGCTCTGGAGGCTTCTCTCTGTTATGCAGTCATTTTGTTAGCCTGTCTAGACCACAGTGTGAGGTCATCATTGTACCATCTGTTAAACTTGTCTGTGTGAGCGTGTCTGTGACTCAGCTCAGCTCAGATGTTATTAGAACATGCTCAAAAATGAGGGTAAATCAGGCCAAGTCATACATCCCAGCATAGCACAGGTTCTATGATCTACTAGTAGTAGATTTACTATTACAGATAATACAGCTATTTTTCTGTCATAGGTTTATTATAGAAGTATTGAGAAGCCATTTCAAGCTAATCTTGAAATATTTTCATATGAATACCTGAATTTACACTAAAGTCAGCATATTTATGTGGTATGAAATTATTTAGTTTATAGCACTGGAACAAATGTGGGAAAAATGCCTGTAATTTGAAGACACGTGTCAAAAGAAAATATTAATTTTAATATTCTCTTTGACATTGTCTAGGGCCTTGCGTATAAGACCACAATCTCAGATGATGGGGAAGGGAAGACACTTAGTGGTGTTTTGTGAAGATGCCAGTGTGACCCCTCCATCTGTGGCTCCAGTGTTTCAGGGCATGCAGTCATCAAAGACAAAACTTGAAAACTTGTTTAGTTTGATGTTAACAGAAACAAACCAAATGTTGATAGCAAACTTCTATTTTGACTTATCTTCCAATGAACTTCCATCCCAGAAAAAATTGTTTACATGCATGTGTTGCAGAAGAAGATATATACTGAGTGAGGGTTTCTTTATCCCAGCTACTTTTTTTTTTTCTTTACAATTTTAAAAGCAAAAAGAGCAGTAGCTTTTGTTTTTTGTTTGTTTCTTTATTTTGTTTTTTTTTTAAATTGTTTGGGGTTTATTTGCATTGCTCTTTGTATGACATATTTTTATCAGTAAAACATGGAGAAATAATGAGTAGCACTAGATAAAGCAGGTGTTCAATTTCTTAGGAAGTTTTTTGAAGCGAACATTTCGCAATCTTTGTTGATAACTATGTGATCTGCTTATTTCCAAGAAAACCTAGGCTTTATTTACTTCCAGATTTTTGCTATACAACTGCATTTAGTTTGACATCCCTCATATGAACCATATTCTCCTAAATAGAAAAACCCAACAAAACATAGTAAGCTTTTACCTGACAGTTGAAAAAGCTGCTTCCAAGCTTGTCTTCAGAAAGGAAAGAAAATTGAAATATTGCTAGAAGTTTGCAAAGATATGAGTTAGGTCCTAAGGAATTTTTTTGTCTGTATTTTCTTAAATATTATCATTTTGTCCCAATATTGACCCCTAAAGAATGCCAGTAGTCACTGACGCCACTTGGACATCAAGCCACTGACCACAACTGTTCGAGTATGACCATGCACCCAATTCCTTATCCACTGACTGCTCCATTCATCAAATCCACACCTCTGCAGTTTAGAGACAAGGATATTGTGCAGGACAGTGTCAAGTGCTTTTTGATAGGTAGATGAGTTCAGTCTTTCTTCCCTTGTCCACCTCTGCTGTAAATCCATCATAGAAGGTCACCAAATTAGTCATGACTTGCCTTTAGTGAAGCCTCCTTATTTTCCATGTTCTTTTCATGCGTTTTCTCAGGGGTGGAAATATACATTGACCTGTCCACTCTATCCCTGAATTTTTTTTTTTTCTATATGCAAGTTTTGCATTTGAATTGAGTAGTGATGCACATCAGCAGATATATCCTCATTTAAAGACCTGAAAATTTCCAGACTGTAGTAAGTAATCTGTTCCATCCTTTTCAAACAAATCCTACTAGTTCACTTCAAAATTCATCCTCCTAAACTACAGTAATGTCACTCTGTTGTGAAGGCCAGTATGAACTGATACCATTTTGGGGAGGCTGGGATGTTCAACCAGCAGGAAATTAATGAAATCAAGGGGGAAAAAGCTTGATTTTGTGCCAGTGCTTGGAATATTAGTTCTGCCAATTGACTGTCATCCACTCCTAACAGATGTGCTATAAAAACAGATGAAATTCATTGTTAGCATATTGCTTGGCAGCCAGAGCAAATTACAGAATGGAGAAGTCAGCATTTATAACACAAGAATTTGCATATGGACATTACATGTACTTACATATAAGTATTTTCAAACTGATTAAAGGAAGTCCTGACTAAACTCACATGATTCATTAGCATAGCTTCTTATTTCACACATAATACAGAATATTTTCACTATTATATTTTAGTCTGAGACTTTTTTTCTTCTGATCATATTTCTTACTCTTTATAAATGTTTTTCAAGATAGAATACACTTTGATGTCTCTCAATAAAAGTGTACAAAGATTTCCAGGAAGAGAAGAACATTTTTTTACAGAACATGAGTAAAAAACCAGGGGTTAGTTTAATTACATCACATTGGAATATCTACATTTAAAATAAGTTCTAATTCATACAGTGGTACCCTAAAACACTTTACTACAAGCCTTGACTCATTTATATACTACATATATGCATACCTGTACACAAACACATCTTTCATTTTAAGTTAATTGTATTACCAGCAATATTTAAAAGCATTAAATGTGGATTCACTAAGGGCAGTAGCTATAAGAACATTTTCTCTTAAGTCAGGTGTTGAAAACATTCACATAGATACAGTATGTAGAAATACCCTTGCTTTCTATCAATCAAATATGATAAATATTTCTATAAAAATTTAATTTCTTTCATGTTTACAAATATGTAGAGATAACTACTTCCCTTCCTTTGGGAAGTCCTTCCTTCCCAAATTATGCTACATTAAATGCACTTGATTGCTATGACAGAACCATTCGCATAATTACAGTTTTACAATGTAATATGGGCTATATCTTGAAATATTTTTACCCCAAAAGTCTCACCTGGGGAAAAAAATCAACAAAACTCCAAAACCTACCCTTTCTAGATTTTTTACTTCTTTGCTACTGGAACAATCCAAACACTTAATCAACGTAATCTCTTCACAAAGTAATCTATCTTTAAAGTTTTGCTCTGTTCGTTTCTCAAATATTGAATAAATATTTCCTTTCTGTAAAATATATACCCAAGCTGAAAAACAGAAGGTCTCCTTTGGCTGTTTTGTTGCATTCCTGTCATGCAAGACATTCATGTGTCTGATTTACCCAGGCCATGAAGCAAAGCCAGTGCTGCTGCAGTACACTCTTTTTACAAACAGGTCTAAGATACTCTAAACTCATTGCTAAAACTCACAGATCACGTGTGATTATCTCACTTTCCAAGCCCTGCCAAATCCTCATCAACAGCTTCAACAAATGCAATTTTCCCCATTCTGTGTGTTCAGAATGCTGCAGCAATGGTCATTCTCCCAACCTGTGGCTTTCAGATGTGGCTTTTAAATCTGTGGCTTTGCTATCTATTCTCATGACTATGGTCCTAGACCCCCCTAAAATTATAGCCTTTCACTCAAGTCTGTGATTGACTGGATTCTGGTCTCCATAATATAATTCACTAATTTCCAAGGAAGCACATTTATACACTCTTATGCTAAAGAGGTTATGCTTATAATGTTTTCAATTAATAAAACATATTTGTTCAATATTTGCACTGTTTGCTCAATAAATGAGCACTGAAAATTGTTAAAATAATAGAAAATTAGAAGGAAAATATTTATTAGATAGTCTATGCCTGTAGATAGAGAAGTTTTCAACAAGAACTAATTCTTTACAAAGGTTTCCATTTGTTACTAACTCTAAAACTGGCCATGGAGTGGTAAAAGAGGCAAGGAATAGACATGAACAAAAAAGGTCTTTATTTCCACAGCAAAAATTTTGGACTGTTTTCAGTTTTTACTTCAAACTCTCTATGTTTGTAAGTTTGGGGGTTTTTTTGTAAATAGTGAAAACTCAGTTTTCCAAGGATAAGACAGAAATGTAAGAAAAAAAACCCCAAAACAAACAACCAGTTTATGAGAGTAATCTGCCATTGAAGAACAGCTTTGACAGCTAATATTTGACCAGCCTGGACAAGGACCCTCCTTTTCTAGGGAAGCTATATCCATTTTCAGCACATATTGCTACTCCCTTCCACTTTGCCCAGTGGTGTAGACAAGAATCACAGACTGCCACCCAAGCCTGGGTGCCTGGCTATCTATACCACTCCCCAGGGTGTGGAGTCCCTGGGGCTCTTTAAGTAGCTGGAGTGAACATTTTGAACATTGAATAATTTCATTGAAATTGTTGTTATTTGGTTTTTCATTTTTAAGAAAGAAGAATTGTGATTTTGCTCCCTAACCTATGTATTGTAGCAGTAAAATAATACATTCCACATAATACTCCAGAAAGGGATATTTTACTAAACAGAGCACTGTAAGATTATTTCATCTAGGATAACATCATTCTTTTATTGTTTGGGAGACCTATGTTTATCTCTTGAAAAATATCACGCATATTTCTGCCCTGCTATCTTTGTGCAAAGTACTCCCTCCCATGGAAAAATATCATTTCACAAGTGCTCACTGACTTAGCAAGATGTATCGTGGGTTAAAAGTGAATTGCAGGTGCAACTAACAGTCTGCTCTAGATATTTTGTGCTGTTTTGCATGACAGGTGCTGGGAAGATCAGATGCTGTGGAGACAGGATGTAGAAGGTAGACTTGTGTTTGTGCCATAAATTAGATAAAAAGCGGAAGCAAATAAAAAACAAGGAAAATGGGTGGATATAGAAAACTAAAGCAAACAGATTACTCACTTAGAATTGTTACCATTGGGAGGTTATTTTCTGCTTCCTGCTGCATTCATGTTGAATTTTAGGGTGTAAATGGGAATAATACTGGTCCAATTTAGGAAGGTTTTATTTAGCTTGTTTTCTGGCTTCTCTGTGTGTGAAAATGAACAAGAGCGTGAATTGCAGCAGTTCTTTTTTATTTTGGAAAACAAGATCCAAACAATTCATAGAAAACTGGGGACTGAAGAGGAGGTATTTCATATGTTCCATTAATCAGATTGCCAATAGCAGCTTCTGCTTTGAAAAGGCTGGTTAAAAAACGATGTGAAATCTTACAACCAAGCGAATACTAATTCCTACTTTTGTTCCTAACTGAAAAAGGAAAATTAACCCTGTTCAGAAATCTTATTTAAAAATCTATTTCCTTATTAAATGACAAACAAGCTTTCAAAGTAAAAGGTGAATGGACTTAGTTGATAGGAAGGCCGAGTGAGTACCTGGGGGAAGGAAGGGTTTTCAAGAGCATCATAGTGTCTGAAATCATAATTCTTGAATCCAGGAAGCTGGATTTGTTGACCAAAGTGTTCAAAATGGTTCTCTTACAGCCTTAGGGACTTAAGTCAAATTATGCCGCTTTTTGGGAGGAAGTAAAATTGATGTTATTAATCAAGCATTAAGTTGCACAATAGATGTGATTTTTATATATATATATAATATATATATATATATATAATGTTTTCTATGTGTTGTTGTAAAAGCAATCATTTGTACCATTTCTTTCCACTAGTAAGTCATGTCTAGCATACAGAAAAGAGGGGGGTTGTATAAAATCCACACACCCCAAACCAAAGCAACTTTTTATAGCATGTTGCTTATGGCATAGAGGAAATAAATTATTTGTGTTGGTAATGAAAAGAATTTTAAGTTCTTTACAATTTTATATATATTCAGCCAGACTTTTGTGGTTAACAATGTGGGTACCCAAAGCACATAGAATAAAAGTATGCATGCCCAATTATTTAAGAACTAACTTTGCTTCAAATAGAATTTTCCAAACATATTAGCTAGAAATTTAATAACTTCCGACTATGCCGCAAAGTTTTGTAATGAATTGGAAATGAGGAATAAAAAAGCACAAAACATAAAAGAATGAGTCAAAATCTGGTCTTGTCCTGGCAAATATCCAGTGTTATAATTGGTGCTAGCATAAATTGACATTAGAAACTCTCCCTGATAGTGCAAGAAATTGGCCGAGGAGATGAGAAATGTAATTCCAACTCATTCCATGGCCATATGATAACTCTGTTGAGCTGTACAAGAGCTTGCTAAACATTATGCAATGCACAGCTATACAAAACTTTTAGTAGGGCTGATATTTGATGAGGGAGATTAAATTCAATTAAATATCTGAGTAGAAGGGAACAGGCACAATCTCTTTTCCAAACAGCTCTGAGATGCTGAATAACGCTGATGGGATGCAAGGAGACTGAGCAGGAAGGATAGATTTCTGCATTCTTTTTATAGAATGTGAAGAGTAACCAAGTTAGTACTTTAATTTCATATTATCTTAAGTCAATGGGTAAATTCTTTTGAGACTCACATGGGCATTGAAAAATACACAGTGCCTGTCTGAGCTGGGTTGTAGAAGGAATGAGACTTATTAACATGTAAATAGATTTATCTGAGCACTAAAATGGATATGCTAAATAAATAGCTGTGTCAGAGGAATTGATTACAACAAGTGGACTCAGAAGACAAAGGATCACCTGACGAAGATGTTGAGAGTCAGCTTTCAAACACAATTAGAGATAATGGGAGGCAAATGGTGGGACATCAGTAATTTATATAAGAGAGAAGAACAGCAGAAATTGTAGATGTCAAGAAAGGCTCTAGTTAGGCAAGAAAGGCACATGCAGGAAGAGCTCAAACTAAAAAAAGTGCTCAAGAGTGGAAACAAAATGGGAATGTAGAAATTTAGAATATGTTTTCAGTTATTCCCTCACAGTACACTTCACGCTGGCTGCACCAGCTAAATTTTCTGGCATCTGCACAAATATTGCTGCTATTATGTCCTTGAGGAAGGAAATGGAAAGAAGAGCTTGTAAAGAGACAGATATCTGAAAAATCCATGCTTGCTGGTATCCTGAGGAAAGGAGATTATGTATACCCCCTAACCATGGGTCAGTTACCCTCAGTGGCTCCCTTTCTACAAAGAAGGAGCAGAGAGAGCTGCAGGAAGCTTGACAGGGCAGTGGAGTCCTTTGAGACCAATGGAAGGACACAGATTTCTGCCATGCCAGGAGCCAGATGCAACAGCCCAGGGTGCCTCTGGATTAAAGCAGATTAAAGCAAAGACATGATAAAATAAAAGTCTTCATTTCCTAAGGCATATTTTTTCCCCTTTAAGAAATATACATCAGAGACCTAAGAAAATAAATGGCATGGATCTATGAATATAAATAGCATAAGCAACAAGGTAAAGAAAGTAAATCTGAGGAGCTTCAGAGCCAGGCTTACAGTAGAAATAAAAGGAAGGAAGCATATCCAATGAAGGAAGATGAGGCAGTTATTTCAGAAATGGAAAATTGCCAAGCTGAGACACAGACAACAGGCACTGGAAGTCTTCAAATGAAAAGGCCTGGGAAGCATTGCAGTTGCTGTGCCTTGGTTCATCTCCCATGCTGCACATTTTAGAAAGCTAAATTCCTATCACGTGTTTCTTGAATAGCACTCCTTGTCACAGAGTTCCAGAACCGTTTCTAACAAGAAAGCTCAGAAATAGGCTCATATGCTTATTAAATCATCAATTCTGGTTGATTAAAAAAACCCCAAAAAACAAAGAAAACCAAAAACTCCTCAGACAACTACATGCATGACATCAACTGAGTTTATTTTAGTTCATAATAATACTGCATAAGCTCTTCAAAATCAAAATATAAATTCCTTAGAAGTAAACCTAATTTCAGTTTTGTGAAGGTCAATATTTTAAGAAGTAGAGTTTTAAATACATTTGGGGCATTTAAGTTTTCTTCTTCGTGTTTTTTGTATTTAATTTTAAATAACATACTGATAGTAAAGTTAATAGTTAAGGACTTATCCATTAATGTTAGCAGTATAATGGTACTGGGCCAAAACAATTCCACAGATTACTATCTATAGATTTTAATACTCAATTAGAACATATTATAAAGAGAGCTCCCAGGAAATTGCTTAGAAAATAGAAAAGTGATTTTCTTTCAGTTTTTGTCTTGTCATACAGTACTCAAATATATTTTATAGTTAGACACCTAGACTAGGAAAGCTTTAGTCTTCCAAAATTATCTTTGTTCTTTGAAAGGTGTTATTTTGCCAATAGAAGACAATCTGAATGCTTCTGTAAGGAATGAGAAGATGAATTAACACATTTTGATAATTTGTTATATGACACAATGCTTTAAATGTTTTCTTTCTTAAAAAATGAAGAAATTAAGCTCTTATTTACTGTAGTGATGATTAATAGAAGACTTAGAAAAATATTTCTCATAGATGAGTATGAGACAATCTGAATGCTTCTGTAAGGAATGAGAAGATGAATTAACACATTTTGATAATTTGTTATATGACACAATGCTTTAAATGTTTTCTTTCTTAAAAAATGAAGAAATTAAGCTCTTATTTACTGTAGTGATGATTAATAGAAGACTTAGAAAAATATTTCTCATAGATGAGTATGAAAATGAAACAGTTTAAGAGGTGAGTTTGATAGGGTAGCAGGACTGCCATATGAGGTCTATCTGTTTCCCTAGGAATCACACCCAAATAGAGGACTAGCCCAGACTACATTTTTAAACAGGTCATAGACATGCTTCAGATTGCCACCATTTCAGACAGTCCCTTACTAAGTAAACACACAAACTTAACAACTGATTTTTTGTGCTGTATCATTTTCCTATTGATGTTACTGTGACATAGAGAGGAACACACAGTAACACACAACAGGTGTCCAAGCAGAGAAGAAGAAAAGAAGTTTCTTGTTTATTGTTGACTTCATATATATAAGTTTTTGGACAGTGATCAGAGACTGGACAGAGAAGTCACCACCTCTCTATTTTCA
Source organism: Sitta carolinensis (assembly GCA_032173965.1). Lineage (NCBI taxonomy): Eukaryota > Metazoa > Chordata > Aves > Passeriformes > Sittidae > Sitta > Sitta carolinensis. The sequence continues at coordinate 20,671,026 of CM063288.1, forward strand.
CTGGTCACTTGAGAAGTTTATAAGATGATATCTTTTTTAGAGGAATGTAAACATGATTCTTGTTTATTTTACAATTTGTGAGAACTGACTCTATTATACTAAAACAAATCAGAAGGCTGATTTTCCGGGACAACATATTGATCCATAGGAAAAATTGAAGGCCCTAGATATTTCAGAATTAGTCATCTCCCATAATTAAATCTTTCTGATATTCTTTGATGTCATCCTGGATTTGGCTATCCTAAATAACGATGATTTTCCTCATATCCCTCCTTATCAGATCATGAATCCACAAAAAATACTGGTTGTAATATAGTTATCTGGAACATATATTTGATCTGCTCATTATGTTACTAAAAGATTCGTAAATGGAGAAAAAATTCAGTTCCTGACATGTATTGGATCAACAGACTACTGTTTTTAAGCGATGAGCTAATTTCTACAAAACTTTGGTTTTATAGCCAGATGGAAAAAGAAGAAGCGATGGAATTTGTGGCAGGAAGAATGCTAACCAGGCATTCATTTTGTTACAGATGTCAAACACAGAGGTGTTTCTAGGTTACTTTCAGTTTAAAGACTGCAGTAATTGATTTAAAGTACTGCTATACTTACAAATAAAAGCTATTTGACTATGATCTGCGTCAAAGAAAAATGCTGTTGTTTGGCTTTCCATTTACAGAAAGATTTAATTATGCTTCAAGGTTCAGACATTTTAAATGCAGAACACATTTTCTGTGTTCCTATGTTCTTGGATTTCTGATTGTGCTGCAGCTGTTAGGCAACTTGCATATCCAGTATAGCTGAATGTGGAGGGATTGTGTATATCATCAATATGGGGAGGGGCAAACTTTCTAAATGGGTCAGCCTTGTTTTCAGTCCATAGTCCTCCAATGATTGGGACATATGGAGCATATTTGTCCTGCTCTAGGGATCCTAAAGAATCCAGTAACGTCTTGCATAGCTGCTTTGAGATGGCTTTGTGGACACTGCTAAGAAAACTCTCCGGATGCCTTCTGGGTCAGCACTGTCATTCAGAGGCTTGGCTGGACATAATCACTGAATTTGAGACCTCTCAGGTGATTGGCTGAGATACTGTCTCCTTTCTCAGCAGCATTCCAAACCAGTGGGAATAATGTGTGCTTGGCTGTATCTGCTGCAAGCCACCGGGTGAGAAGCATGGGCATAGGTAATGGTACACCTTTTAAGCAAAGAAAACAACATTATCTCCAGATCAGTAGTCATCAGTCCTGCTATACATAGTCACTTAAGAACTTCCAAGAACAGAGAACAATCTTTTCTCACAATTTGTATTACTCACTGTCTATTTTGTGAAGCAGTTGATACAGGAAAATAAAACTTTATTGTTTAAATGCACTGATAACTATCTTTTTCCTTTGTAACACGACATAAAATATGGCAAGGAGATATGTTGATTCTTGCAGGAATCAGAAGTAATTTTAGAAAATAGTCAGAATTAAATTTTCTCAGTTCCTGAGGCACACGCAGTACCAGTGCTTGCATGGCTTGCTTCATGTCACACCCAAGAACTGCACTGAGACATTTACTTTAAATGTCAACGGGGTTCTAAAAGCAATCTAAGTTGATTGCTGAAAATAAGCTAAACTTTCTTTATTCTTGTGGTTTGCAGTTCTAGAAACAAAATCAGAAATGTTAACTGGTTGAGCAAACTAGAAATTGATGTGGTTTTGTGGTTTCCTTAGTTGTACCAGGAACTAACCAAAATAGCCACTGGTCTTCTTGCTGTGCCATTCTCTGTGTTACTGCACATTACAATAGGAAAAGGGAACCTCTAATACACTCTGAGTTGCTTTTTGTTTGTTTATTTGTTTCTGTTTTCATTGTATTTTACTTCTCATTTACACTGGACTTCAAGTTTGTACTGTATGGATAGTCCAAATGTCATTATTGAGTCATAATCAAACATGCATCATAGAACTATAAGATGTTAAACATTAATCTCAGAGCACAGTTTAGCAAGATAAAAGCATTAGTTCTCAAACACTCATCTCTTAACCTTATGGTATCTTGGTCTAAATGTAGTGGCACCTTCCTCATGCAAGTACAACATCTGAACTAAAAGAAAGAAAACAAAATTAAATTTTGCTCCTGCAAATCATTTTGGTAGAATGGATAATTCCAGTCACAAGCATTAAAATAACTAAGTAAATTTTAGGTGAATTGAAAATTGTTTAATGTTCAAAATACTCTTGGTTAATAAGAGATTAGTCTTGGAAAGCATCATTAAAGTCTTGCCAAATTCTTCCCCAGGCCTTTGCTGTTAGTGACAAGACAACAGGCTAATGTGAACTGTTGATCTGAATTAATGTGGTTCCTGGAGAGGAGAAGTTTAATGTTAAGCTGAAAGAAACAAAAGAATCAAGAAGGAGAGTGTGAAGAAAATGCAACTCAAACATAACTCCTGACTTCGGAAGCAAAATGTGAGATACTTCAGAAAGAAACAAAAATATGTTAATTGATCCATTACTAAGGGGACTTCAGAAAAGGATTTTAAATAGAAGGCAAAAAAGGAAGCAGACTCTATGAAGAGCCTGGATTAGACAAAATAAAATTTTATAAGATTATGAGTTTAGTTTAGGGTGACACTGCTACTTTCCTTAAGAATTTCCAGAATTTCATACTAAATACATATAAAATTTCTTACAATGTCAAGTTATGTTGAAATAAAGAGCTACCAATCAAAACGGTTGCTATGCCACCCAAGGGCATTTGCTAGGGCTAGAAGAATGTCTCCTATCCATGTGAAAGATGTTGCTTTTAAAGTTCTTGTTTAATACTTTTTAAATACTGTAACTCCTTTCCAGATACCAGTATGATGATATGCTCTTAGTTCAGTTTAAATTTTGTGGCAGAAATGTACTGTCCTATCCCAGCGCTGTTTCTTAAGTGATCAGCATTCGCACCTGCCCCTTCTCATTGCCCACACAGTCCTGCCTGATGATTCGACTTTTTCACTGTGTCTTGGTCCTCTCTTCCACCAAAAGAGGTGGTAGAAAGGTGTTGTTGCTTACTGATATGGCACTGACCAGAAATGCACCTGGACTGCAGTGCCTTTGTTGGGAGATTGAGAAGATTGTAGCACATCAGCACTGCTTTTGCAATGGGGTCCTGTGGCTCTGCAGAGGCCTCTTCCTGGACAAAGATGAAACCTGCCACCTCTTCCCTAAAATAGTAACTTTTTGAATGACGATGGTTTGTGAGTTGGCATCACTTCCATGATTAACATGACACTTACATAAAAAAAATAACACCTCCACCCCAAATACTCTAGTCAGTGCATAAGGCTGTGCACTGGTGCACACTTCTGAAGAACAGATAATTTGCACCTCATCGGTCTGGACTGGAAGCTGCACAAAACAGGTCAGACAGCACTGACTCTGCACAGACCCCAGCTGTGGTGAGCTGTCCTGGCTTTTTTGACTGTATATAATACAAACTATGCTTTCAGGGCTTGGGTCTTTTTTTTTTTTTTTGCTCCTCAGAAGGTTTCTCTTTCCTTTTCAAAGAAGGAAATAAACAACAGCATTTATATAGCTAAAATTGTCTTCATTGCTGTACAAAAATTATTTTTCTTCCCCATGCTGAATTCCTGGTACTGTAACATCTCCCTCTAACCTGAGTTAATTTCTAGTTAAAGTTTTGGGTTGGCTTTTCAACCATCTAAAATATTCATTAAAGTCTTTATCTAGTTTTTCAAAATATGTTAATAAACCAGGACAGTTTATTTGTATTTGTTTACATAAAATCCTTAGCAAACAAACAACAAATTAAATTTGATTCATAAATAAACAGCATCTTTTAGGAAGTTAATCTGACTTCAGGTGTTTCTCTGTCACTGAGCAAAATTTGACTAACTCAAGCAGTAAACATTTTCAACTAGCCTTTTTTTACATATATACAACTTTAAAACTAGCTCCTTTGCAACCTAATAAAGTTAATAAAATGTTATTTGCAAAAATAACAATTTTAATTTCTGTTTTTAACCCTTTCATTTGCTTTCCTTCACCCAGAAAATCTACAAAAACTTGCTTTTTTTATGTTTACTCTTTCATCCACTTAAACAATTTTTAAAAAACTTGTTTCAGCTCCACCTCTGTTTTCACCTCCTTTCAGTAATGCCTGAGTCCTTGTAATTGTGTGTTTCCATCCCAGGTGCACCTCCACGTGCCAAGCCTGGCTCAGACATGTGTGGTTAATGGACCATGCAGGTGTATCCATGTGGAGTCATCCACTGTTCCAAGTCAACAAGCTTTGTAGAATGGTCAAATGAATCCAAAGGGAAACTATATTTTAGAAGTGACCATTATAGAAGTATATCAGGATTGTGAAGCTGACTTATTGCTGCTTTTGAGATACTGTGTAACAGTGAGTTTTGTGATCTGACTCCTGTTACTCAAGTGATAAAGCACCCTGTAGCATTATATTTTTTGGAAAAAATTCAATTTCATTCCAGGTGTGAATGTTTCAATCAACTATGCAGAAGATGTTTCAGACTGGCCACTATGAAACTGAACAACTGTAGCTAAAATATCCTTTTCCACGTGACCAAGAATTTAAAAAGAAAGGTACTTTCAGGTCTGGAAAGTCAGGCCAGGTGAAAACCAAGTACTGTTCTTTCCATCTTATTTGTGTAGTCCTTTGTTCTGTACTTCATATCTTAATTCGTAAAGATAAAAAAAAAAGCCCCGCTTCTTTGTTTCAAGCTGAACAAAACTGGGAAACTCTGTACTTACAGATTCCTGTTCATTGTTGTTTTCTCTGAGGGTTTTTTTTTCTGTTGTAAAACAAGTAGAAAAGGAACAGAAGCGCTATCAGGTCAGGAGGGTAAAACCAAATCAGAAGTCTCATTTATTGCTTTGCTTTGCATGGGTTTAATGTGTGGTACACATCGAGTGAAGCAAAGAATCTTTGTCTTTCACACAGGGGTCAGACATGCCAATACAAGTTAGGATAGTTGTTGAGTACATACTGCATAAGGGCAAACAGCAAACAAAAAGCAGGTAGACTTGCTTGTTTGGTATGTGTGAGGTACAGCATAAACACCCCAGTGCTCACATTAGACACGTTTTCTCTCTGCTCATTTGCATTTGTTTTCAGCTAGAACACTGTGTGCAGATGTGGCTAAAACCACTAGAGTTAATAAAACCCAAACAGTTTTATTCAAATACCCTCTCTGTGTACAATCACCTGAGAAGGTATCTAGCGTATATATGAAACAGTGTTTCCAATGTTAGGAAACACTGCTGTTTCCTAAAATTATTTTTGTAGCCCAATTTATTTGCAGAAATTCAAAGACTAGTAAAATGTTAAAAGAGTTAGGGAATCATGGAATCAGTCTTCCACTCCTGACACCCTTTTCTGAATCTTAAACCCCTGTCTTTTGTTTGAAAAAATGTGTGGAAAAGACTGCTTATAATGAGAACATGTGAAAGGATTTGGGCTTGCTCCACACTGAGTGAAACAGAATGCAAGAATTTCAGAAATGGTTCTGAGGTGGAGTGGTACCTCTTCAACCAATTCTGTGCTAAGCCAAGCCTGTTTGTGCGCTCCAGCTGCCACTCAACAGGACAACGTGGGCTTGCTTGGAAGCCCTTGAGTGTGCATCAGCGTAGCCATAACCCAGAGTGGTTTGTGCTTATCTACATAAATTTTGTGATGATGATGATTGTAAAATGAAGGTGTTTTAGATAATGGACTTGTACAGCACACTTTAAATAACTAAAAGTCTTTATTCAGTCTGGTCATTGTCCATTTATATTTTCTGCCTTGAGGAACTTTTATCTAAAATACTATTACAGCTACACTCACTTTGGGCATTAAATGCCATGGGAATATATTTGATAAAGAACAGAAAATTCACCTTTGCCTAAGCTTTCCTCTGTAGTACAAGGCTTATCCCTCATTTGCCCTTGTTTTGCATAAATGTGATGTCATTGGTCATTGTTTGAGAGACCAATTTGTGGTGAATTTGTGGTGAAAGTTTGTGAATACTTTTCACAAGACAGTACTGGTCATGATGTTTATTGACAGACAAGAGGTAGCACCTAATGTTATCCTAATTATTTAGAACTCTTTTGAGTTAAGTCTTGATTTCAAATTGTTTGAAATCAACCTAAGTAAGTAGTTTCATCTGGCTTTGGATCATGTCATAAAGCTTTAACTTACACACACAAGCAAGAGTTCCCCACATATACTGAGGGCTGTTGGCACTTTTTCCTTGTTACTCAAGAAAGTAGGATAATTGTGAGGATTCCCCCCCCCCCCCCCCCCCAATTAGAAGGAACAAATTAAGCCCTGGATTGTAAATGATTTCCCTTTGACCTTTGTCTGCAACAATTTCTCTAACTTTAATGGATGTTCTATGACTACATTGCAATAATTGAAGAATGACATACAGTAATGGGTGAATGATGTCCAGCCACCAATTCCATTACTGTACTGCTCTTGTGTCCTCTGCAGGTGTTAAAAGATTAACCCAACACCTGCGTCACCAGGGAAAAAAAAAAAAAAAAAAGAGATAAGTATTCTTATTAAATAAACAAGGGAGGAAATTGTTCGGCCCATTATTCTTGAAGCTCCATACTATAGCAATCACTGTCAATGCTGTTTTCAATTTCAGTGGTTTATATATAAAAATTTTATGCAGAAAATCTGTTGGTATGGCTGATATATTCTGATTTTGCAGGTTTGTTTCTCTTGAAATCTTTAACCAGTTTTTGTTTCTTGCTTCCATGTGTTATAGGTCTAGGTGATGAAATAAGTTTTGACAGAATTCAAACCTTGGCTTTGAACATGTTAGGTTAAACAGAGTTCTTTAAGCAGAATTTCTCAAAATTAACAATTCTAGCTAATCTATATCTTCAGAGTGAAAAGAAATTATCATAACATTTATGTCTAACACAAATGTTAATACCTGATGCTACAGGAAGGCCACACAACTACAAAAGCACTTTCAATTTGGCAAGTGAGACATACAGTGGGTTTCCTTCACCCTGAAGCTCTGCTATCCATAGAAACACTCAGCCAGGATTGCTCTAACCCTATCAAGAAAAGACTTTAACTTACAGGGCTTGGCTGGAACAGTGCAGGCATTGATCTGGAGATTGATCTCAGCTTCCTTGTACAGTGGTCCTGTGTGATAATACAGAAGTTGGCAACTACAGAATTGTTTTGGGGGGTTGGACATGTTTTTCCATTTTTTTTTTTTTTTGGATGTTCTAGGATGCTGAACATTGTGTTGAGACAATTGACTGAAAAAACAAGTAATAATATGAAGAATTAGTCTGCAAGAATCTTGTGATGGGGAAAATAACAGCTTCTAGAATTTAAGCTCATACATGGAGACCTGGTATTGCAGAATGAAGATTGATAACATATACACCTTATTTACATCCATGCATATGCTTTAAATTAGTGAGTTCAGATAGAAAGGCAGAACAGATATGGTAGAAGAGTAGAAAAGACCTGGGAAGAGACAGGCAATAAACAGAACTAATCAGTATGAGCTTCATAATGAAAAGAGTTGTCTATTTGAATAAGCATCCTCCTTTCAGCCCTTCCTCTTCAGGTTTTGTCAAATTGACATAATGCTTTTAGATAAGGTTACAGACATCTGTCATAATATCAATATAACAAGCATAGATTTTCACTAGTTTTTGATTTAAGGCCACTTGAAAAACAAAACAGAATAACAAAAGGACAAACATTATATGGACTACAACAGCTCCAATGAAAATTTGAGCTTGTCATTGTAAGCAGAGCATAAAGGTACTGGAAAGAGAAAAAAGGTTAAGGGATAGAATGGCTTTCCCCTCTTGCCTCTCCTCTGTCCTGCTCTGAGCTTTAGCAGCAGCAATATGCCTGCTGTCGCTCATTATTGGGCTTTTCCAGATGCTCAGGGTTTCTCCAACATCCTCCCTTCATTCGCTTTGCAATCAAAAGTATAGAAACTATACTAGAAACTTGCTATACTGGAGATTGTACAGATAAGAAGTACTTACATACTTTTCAAGTAAAAAATTACAAGAGTGAATTAAGTGCTGGAAAACAGCAGCAAAGCTTTAATGAAGTTCACTTTTTTTAGCTCTTAAAAGATGAGGCAAATAGCCAGTTTGATCACAATCTATTGGAAAAATTACTGAAGCCACAGGAATTTTAGAAAATGGATATTCAGCCAGCTGTTCCCATATGAAATAAGAAATTGTAGCTAGGGCAGAAATTAAAGGTAAGTTTTTAATTGCTATAGTGATTAATGAGCTGGTAATCAAAGGCTGTGTCTGCCAGTATTTCTAGTGATCATCTATTATTAGAAATTATCAAAATAGGAATGGATATTTCAGGAAAGGTGCACTCTGATGCAAGCACAGCTGTTGAAACTAAAGCAGGAATTAAATCATTCTAGTCTCCTGTTTCCTGACATTGAGACTAGATGAGGACATTTGTCCCTAAAGCCTTAATGATGCCAACATTTCAGGTAGAAGAAGCCACAGAGCTTCCTACAGAGGCATGTGAGGATCATGGGACATAGCTTCTCATCATGAGATGAGATATACCTAGAATATGATGAAATTTCCAACATCTCTGTCATGTGGGGGGTCCAAGCACAGGACAGGACATGCTAACAGTCTTGTTGTGTGACCCAGAATACTTTCAAATTCCTGTAATATAACTGACACACCCTTGCTATGGGGCTGAGGGACTGGTTCTTATAATGTGATTGATGCATATCATATTATGGAAGGCTGTGGTTTCCTGAGGAAACTGGGGTAGAGGAGGACATAAGCAATATGCTCTGAGTTATCTGCTGCTTGCCTTTGAGGTGGGTAGAAAGTGCAACTTGTATTGATTTCACTGATAGAATGTGAACGGGGAACTCAAGCCTGTATTCATGAGGGTAAGGATTCAGGACTCCTTTCTTAATTCCATCACTGATTTATTGCAGAAGACAGGTGATTAGATGTGCTTTGAAGAGGCGTTCTGAGATTAGTCCTATAAATAGTTAATACGTGAAAAGTTTTCTGATCTATTATTGTGTATCAGTAGTATTTAAGATCAATGTGTTTGTAAGTGATTCTGTTCTGTTCTAGCTTTTGAGTGAAGTTGCTGCTGTGCAATGGCTGATGAATGTTTTGGAAGCTGAAGAGCAACAGTATCTCAATACTGCATAAAGAGCTGGACTGAGATTTTTCAAGTGAAGTATATTTTTCCCAGAAAGATGTTGAAGCGGTCTTGTTTATCTTTACCACACACATTTTCTGGTAAAGATTTGCTGTTGGGAGACTCAAAACACTCAAAATAAACAAAAATTTTATGAAATTATTAAAATCAATCTCCATTGTCAATATACGGTTTATAACTTCCCTGTTATTCATTCATTTTCCTTATACACCTTCCTTACCCAAATCACCTACTAGCTTTTCTGACTCAATTTTGGTTTTTTCCCCTGGTCTCACTGTTTACAGCTTAATTCCCAAATTTCTGGTGCACTTCCTTGTAGCAGACTTCAGGGAGACAAAAGTAAAATATGAAAGTAGGAGTATAAAATCTAAACTGTTCCGTTGCCCACCATATGTAAGGTAAGCAATAAGGAGCAATGACTGATGTACCAACTTGTAACAGTAAGGCTGAGCTCTTTGTTAGTGACAAACCTGTTGTAGGACAGGAATAGCCGATTAGGTAGCATGATATCTCTGTTTTATGTTATCTCTTCTTGTACGCTACTCAGAGGAGAAACTGATAGTAGGTGTAGCAGGAAGACACATTTCCTGACATGAGCTTAGACCCAGTGAGCCCAGATAGTCCCAAATGGAAAAGAAAGGGATGCATTGTACTGAATGTCCTTTTGAGGCTAAATAATTCTAGTGGCTTTTTATGTGCGAGCTACAAAACCATATTTTTATGGTATCCAACTTAAATAATATGTAACTAATATTAAGAAGCATGCTATACTTAGAGAACAGAGCAGACCTGGAGTTATGGATTTACATAGAAGGAAGAGAAGTGGGGAGCATGTATTTTGATTCAGTAGTGTTTGAGAAGGGTTTGAAAAACTCTTGTTCCTGGAAACAATGAGATACAAACCTGTTTGCATAGTTGATCCCTGGCCAGAAAGGATTCCTGTCAAGTGAAATATTAACCCATAAAGAATGCAGTTTCTTAGGGCAATGAGCTATTGGCTTCAAACCAACTTTAATGCAGAGCTAAGGTGACCATTTAAAAAACATATATGCATCCAGAGGTATGCATGACTGCCAGAGCAGAATAGGATTACCATTTCTCTTAGTAATAGTTATACCTGTTTGTAATTGGCCTGGTTCTGTCGTGCTGAAAAGTAATTTCTAGCTGTATAGTGGACAAGTGCCTATCACTTTGGTTATGTCATTGCTGCAGGCAGGTGTTTATATTATGAAAACTATAATAGCAGCTGGGAGCTCTATTAGTAATTCTAAAGTTTCAGGATAGAGAGAGAGCTCAAGGATGTTTCCTCCACAGAGTCTCTCCTGGGAGAGATAATCTTCCTAAGCAAGGTCAAATTTACACAGGATCCATGTCATAGGAGGCATGAAAAGGGAAATATGAAAAGCTGTGAACCTGTTAAAGGTGACAGGTCCCATTCCTTTGCAGCATGATGTGCTAGTTCTGCTAGTGACTGCCAAGTTCTAGCTGCACCCACTGAACCCACCGGGTAGTTGATGCTCCAGGAAATGTTTTTTAGGCCCTGGGAGGCCTTTATGCTAAAATGCCAAAATACCAGTGGAACAACTCATTCTTTCTGTCAACTCAGAAAGGGCTAAGCCTCTAAAGCACGATCCACAATGTTCGTGCTAAATTGTTCCCACTTTATTTTGCTCACCGAGATAAAAGTGCAAAGAATGACTTTCTGTCCATGGGCTCTGATGGAGTCTAATGTGCTTTGCACGTGTTCAATGTACAGCTGGAGGAGGCCCAAACATGTTGGAACTCATAACTGTGGGATAATTAAAAAAAAACCCCAACTGTGTTCTCTGCAGAGCGAGTTTCTTTCTCTACTATTCACTGCCCAATGACTTGCTGGAACTCTAGAGATACTAATATTAGGACTGATTTGCTCCTTTTTGTGGTGGATTTCAATCCACACATAGGTTCTTGTAGATTCCTTAGGATTAGAACCGTTTTGACCAGGAAGTTTTTGAGAAGGAAGATGGGAGGAGGTAAGTATTACGTACCAAATCCTACTCGTTTGTGACACTGAAATGGGAATTTATTCATGGAAGGTATATAACCTTTAAAGAAATAAGAAAGGCCTTATTAATAACAATGTTGAAATTATCACAACTAGTAAGCTGGGTTAATCAACTCAGAAGAAAAAGGTGGCTCCATTTGCTTTTCTTTTATTTTCTATTTTTCACAGGGTCATCCCAATATTCATTTCATGTTGGGTGAGTTCACAGTCACAGCAGAAAGAGCAAGAAAATACTTCCCCTAGAGTTCCTTCTCACATTAAATATTTGACTATAGACTTAGAGAAGGACTGTTATGGACAGTATCCAGGAAGTGTCTCAGCTCTCATTAAACACAGATCATTAAACATACTGCACGACCAGTCATTGTGGCTGCCACATATAGTTAGGCCATGCTGCTGCTGTTACCACTATGCAAAAGGTAGGATGTTAAGTTTTAGTCTCATTACAATTTTGTCCACAAAAAGATGGAAAAAACTTTACCAAAGCAACCACTTTGCTTTCCCTAACACCTCCTTTTATCTCATATCTGTTAATATTGACCCATGGAGGGATTTCACTCCTCAGCAAATAACTTGCTCAGTGGCTTATAGACAGAGTTGACTGAAACCTATGTTTGTGGGCCCATAGTTCATGTTGCTTTCAATGAAAGAAAATACAGCCTTAGAGGGGATTTGTAAATGCCTTCATAACAGGAGGCACTACTGAACTCTTATAATGGCATCTAGAATATACCACCATTAAGATCATCTTTCTTATGGAGGTATATGGAAAACAGCACATCAAATTGCACCCTCTGCAGTCAGTGATTAAATTGCTGCTAAGTCCATGAACAGAATGGGTCACAAAGTGGTGATCACTGCTACTATTTTTAGTCTGTATTTCAATAGCTTCAGATGTCTTAAGCAGGTCTTGCCCCTCATCCCTCTCACAGGGGATGTACTGTCAACTACTGTGTGTTTGCAGCTGGGATGCAGCCTAATTCCAGCCTTCTTTCATTTTGCTTCTGGTAACAAAAGGGCATAGCATTTGTTAATCTGTGATCCAAGTACACCTGATGGTTAAAGCTATTGCAGTACAAGTAGCAGAAAAAGAATAAATTGTCTAAAACAGGTACTAAATGTTTGAATGGACAATCTCCTTCCTTAAAAACCCAAAACAACCTAACCAAACCCAGAATATATAAAACCTCATGGATTCCATGTTCTGCTTTTATGTAAACAAACCCAGAACAGAAGAGAAAACCTACCCCCAGATAAACAAACAATCCTTCACTCAAAACCACAATTCAGGTGACAAGGTGATAGATAAACTAACCAATTGGATTTTGACTTGCTGAGATCTATGAGATAACTCACATCTTGTAACTGGGAGTACTAAATATATATATGAAACTAAATTTTTTAAAAATGAAAATCTAAATTTTGAAGAGAATCTGCCACCCCCAAGTTTAAGGAAATTGTATCGTATCGTTTTATCTTCATTATGACAGAACATAAACAGATATTTTGTTGTGATCCAAATAGAAATACATTTTGGCATCTGTTCTATGCCAATAGTTGCTCTTGCTATGAACATGCTTACATTTTATTGCATTGGGCTATTTGCCACTTTATGTAAGCTACACCAGCTGCTCTTGCTCTTGCATGACAGATTACTGTATGCAACACTCTGTTTTTTCCTAAAGCAGATAACGCTTTGTAAAATCCGGATAACTCAGTCTCTAGGAAGTGATTGTAAGTTATATTAAAACTATGATAACTGAGAACAGAAACCGCCCTGAAGAACTGTACTAAAAAGCTGCTACTTCAGGGAAAGATTGTGATTATGGATAGCTGTTTTTTTACTAATGTTTATTCTTCCATTCTTTTACCTGCTATATTTTTTCTACTAGATGTTTTTGCTTAAAGTTGGCACAAAATGAAGAAAAATATAACCTTATACACTGAGAAAATTTCTATTTTAATTTTTACGGTAATGAAACACACTGAAATCAGTTTAGATCTATGTGAAAACAAAGCCTCCAAATTCTCTTTGTTGCATTTCTGTGACAGGTTTCATGCTCTGTTTCATGCTCTGGCAACCTTCTGCCTTGGAAAGCAGCATTATGCAAATAAAAACTCAAATGGCAGCCACAGAAGGAAAATATAACACAATTTTTCTTGATGTCTTGGTAATATAGGTAAGATCATGCTATGACAAAACTAAACCAAGTTCTTTTTCTCAGGTGTAAACTCTGCCTCAACTACATTTTAAAACCACTTTTCCTATGATTTGGATGCAACATAACTGCAAAATCGTATTAATTCCAAATTTAGAAATGTCATGCTTAAGCTGAACTTTGCTGGTTTTTATAGGCGTTGGTGATTAATGTGCCCATAAGTATAAGGTTGTGTGGGCATTGCTGCTGCAATAAAAAGTCTAAGTATAATTGGTCTGAGGATGTGGAGAGAAGCAGCAGGGGATGCTGATAGGGACAGTAAAAGCTCAACAGGGTTGCGGAAACCTGCCAGATCTCCATCCTCACTGCAGGGAGCTCCTGATGCTGCCAGGCAGTAAGGAAAACAGATGGCTGTTGCCTTTAAAACCAGTAACATTCATTTCTGTGCCTGTTGTGTACTTTTGCTCCTTTCCCCCGATTTTCCAAAATCTGCAGTAGCTCCTGTAGCAGGCAGGCACTGGCAGACATGTTGGAAGGCAGCCACGCACACGGGTGAGTTTCAGCTGAAGATGATGGCTGCTTTGTTTTGGTTTTCTTTTTCCCCAAGCTGCCTCCACAATTTGGCAAAGGGATGTCAGGATTAGAAATAGTGGGATTGGAGAACATGCCAGAAGCTATTAGATGGAAAGAGGCAGAGCTATAGTAAATGTGGAGATGGAGCAGTGCCAGTAGGAGCGTGGGCATGGGGGCTTGGATGCAATTAGCCTCCTTGCAACGCCAGCCAAACATACCCTAACATGGACATTTCACAGCTACATGCTGAATAATCCTCTTTGTTGTGCTTATTTTCAGTGGGGTATAGATAAAATCTGTAGATGGGGCCTTGTTTTTACCTCAAAACCAGCAATAATATGGACCTTGTAAGTCTGTAGCAGCTAGAAGTGATTTCACAGAATGCCCTAAATCAAATCTCTGTATCTAAAAGAGAGGAGCAAGAGATGGAAAAAAAAAAAATAATCTTTAAGCTTGTTTGCATAGTACTTTAGCTATGCTGAATGGAAGAGTTTGTTTTCTTTTCCTTAGCTTTCTGAAACTTCTAATGCATTTGTATGCTGTTGTGAAGACTAACAGATCACCAGTTTGGAGGAAGACAGAAACATATAGAATGCTGAATTTTAATTTTAGAATATCACTAAGAGAGCTCAAAGAATACACAGGCTTGAGCTGAGCTAGGAATTCAATGAAATATATGCCTAGGTTGACATGCAGAGTTATGATGGCATATGACTGACTTGTCACCTACTTTAGGGGAAAGATTCTGCCCTTGTGCAGGTTTCTGACTGTTGATCTCAACCAATGAGTGTTTTGTGCTTCTAACAGATGTTTCTGATGTGGGCCAATGGAAGCTAATGGAAACTTTTTCTAGTCTCTGAGGAAAGAGTGCCAGCCCAATCAAACAAGCAAATTTGGAGCTTGGCATCTGAATTGAATAGCAAAACTGGATAATTTTCTCTTGCAAAAGCTGTGTTCCATCATTATTATATGATACTCTAAAAATTTCATAATTAGTAATGACTTGTTATTTTTGCCACCTCCTGCATTTAATCATTTAGCCACTATTGGTGTCTACCAAGAAAGACACTAAAGCCACTTATTCAAAAGGCCTGTCTGGCTTGTCCAAAATAGAACACAATTCTCAAACCAGCAAAATATGATGCATACAGTTGCCCCAGCTATGTAATTGTAGCAAATATTTCTAGAGGCACAGCCACAAAACAAACTCAATAGAGGCATCTAAGTATTTGACAGGCATGTATGTCCAATTTATATCCTTTTACATTTTTCTGTGGTGGCATAGTTTATCATCATTCTTTTCTCTGGTCTCTGGTGGTGGAGCCTCAAATGGTAAAGCTAAATATAGCATAGAATAGCCATAGTGCATTAAATCACAAAAATTTAAAAATCCCATTAGTAAGTCCTATTGAAATGGTACTTATGACTCAGTGGTAAGGTACTTATGACTTAAGAGCTATAGATCTGTACTTTTTATTAATGCTGTAGAACATGCTCCATAAAACTACCAATAAGTATATACAAATAGATGATTAAAACACCTGTAGATACTCATTATAGTCTACAAAGAACTGAAGTTATCATTTAACATAACATTTCTCAAGAAAGGCCTTAGTATAGATATAGATCATTATTTTGTGTCTTCCATTTAGAGATGGTCTGTGATTAAAGCACTATATTATTTCTTTGCTTTTAGTCACAAGTAACCTTGTTTCCCTTGCAATTTTTGAATCTCAAGTAGCTGAAGGATCCGGTGCAGAGTGCAGAACATGAATGAACATTTGAAAATGACTGGCAAGAATTTTCTTGGCTCATTAATACTAACACGCTGTGGAATTGGAAAGAAGATAGGTATTGCTTTATTACCTTCTGTTCTCAACAGTCTTAAAATTTTACTTTTTATGTGCTTTATATACAGGCTTTATTCCCCTGCAAAGAGAAATGGCATTTTCTCCAAGCCCTTAACTTGCAAGCTGGCACAGTGGTATGTGTGATAAGAGATACTGGACCTCTGGAAGTGTATCTAGTTCCCTGTTGTGATGCTGCTGCTTATCTCATTTCTCCAAGCATACATTTTTGGAAACGTACTCATGAGTTTAGTTCCCATTTTGTGTGAGGCTGCTGTTACATGCAAATCTTTTATGGGGTGGGATGGTAACCTGGTTTGTTACCATTATGCTATTGCTGTACTTGGTGCTGTTTTGGTGCATCAGGACATCATTGTTTGTCTGTGAGACTACTCCTTTAACTGTCTTGAGTGTCTAAGTTGTATATGAATTAAATGATTCATTGAGAGTCATAAATTCTGGTGAGAAGTGTTGCGTAATGCCCTTACACAAAGGCAAAGCATTACTAGCTGGATGGACAGGTAGGCATAGAAAATCTGGAAACTCTGAAATGGGGTGAAAAGTTTTTTCTTTCCTGGAGTGCTTAGAGAGTGACTAGAGAGTGTAAAATGCCCAAGTCATGTATCTTTAATCCCGTACCTGAGGAAGATGCAAAACCTCATAGTCGTGGGTTTAAAGGTTTGAGGGAAAGTAATTTTACCAGACTGAAAATATGGAATAAGTTACTTGACTCCATCCTAAAGAGGCAGCTGAGAGACCTGTACGTTTTCTCACTGTTTTGACTCTGGGATGGGAAATTTTTCTCACATCTGGGGATTTTGTAATCTTTTGGCTTCAGGCTTTGAACTGAAAATACACCCTACTATCAGAGCTAGGTTCTTCAGGGCCCTAATATGGGATTATGGTGATAACGCATGGTTTAATAAAATGTTGAAGTTGGGATCTGAGCAGGAGCTGTTCAGATCATGCCAGCAAAAAGCACTGGCCACGACAACAGTACAAGTAAACTCTCAGCCCTGCTTTGAGCAGAAGGCAACAGGCCAGTAAATAGGCACTGCTTCTAACAGATGTTAAGATTATAAGACTTAAGGCTATAAAATGTTTAAAACCAGATTTTTACAAAAGCTGACATGGTAAAATCTTGTGGGTTTATACAGGCTGCATGACGTATATTAATGCTGCACTTTGTGTAGGCACCAAGATCTAAATCAGTTTCAGGGAAGGAAGAAAGAAATCAAATGTTTAATCAAGGCACTGTTCAAATTCACAATGTGTATGAAGTGGGAAAGCCAGTGTGAACATACTTCTAGAGGCAGTGAGTGAAATCCTGCACTGATCGTTTCAGGGGAAAAAAGGTCCTAAAACATCCAGTAAATCTGCCAAGGTTCTTTCCCTTCATTTCCCATTCAGAGCTAGAAATGGAGGAGAGAAATGTATCACATGTGGTTTACTCCTGTTGATCATATCGTGGTGTTTGGGCTGTCAGAAAGCTCTGAAAGCTTTTATTTGTTCCAGCACAAAGAAAACTTTCAAACTATGACATTTTCAGTGAGAAATGACTTCATACAATGTAATGGGACTGCTTTTATTGCCTGAGCTTCCTTCCTGAATTGCAGCTTGCTTCTCACTTTGACTCAGCTACCCAGCAGTCCCTACTCCTGGGATCAACTGGAGGGTTTTCAAAATAATGGGCTAAAATCCAAAAATTAACCAAAAGCTACCCAGTCACCAAATGCTCCTAAACTCATTTCAAACATTACTTGGGAAGATTCTTCTTACATGTTGAAAATGTCTTATGGCTACAATGGGAAGCTGAGAGTGTTCTGCAAACCTGTCCCTCTTTATGTTTAGTGCATGTTTGTTATAAAAAAATTTATTCAAAAAACAGATTCAGAGTGATACCAACAAGTCTTTCTTCCATGCCACTCTAAAAGGCTTGCCTGTGTAATATAATCAAACCAATAGGAATTGCTTCTTCCTGAGAAAATACAACAAAAGGACTAAAGTCATTGTGTGCATGCAGGACCCCATAAGAATTTCATCTGGATATCTGTTGGGATAGCTCATCCTCACTGCCTACATCTACAATGGCAGCACTGTTAGTCCACTAACCCATGGACACATAAAATGCCAAACAAAGCTTATACACTCTTAAATTGTTTTTGTTTCGTAAAAAAAAAAAATATACATTGCTGTTACAGAAGATATCTTACATTGAATTTATGTGTCTTGTTACCTAATATATAAGCATTGTTTAAATTGGTCCTGCAATGGAGTTTAACAACTGTATGTGGGTGATGTGGAATATCTGGTCACACAGAATCAGGATAACCTTTAACTTTATTATAAGTTTGAATTTCTATGTAATTATATGAAAAAAGATCTTAAGGTATTGTTAAAGGTTTGACGTTGGTACAAGGCCAGTGCCCTTATAACGATATACTGTTTCTGGTATCTTTTGTGAGATGTGACTAAAAACAGAGTAAAACAGTGTCTAATTTAGAAAGCAA
Organism: Sitta carolinensis; assembly: GCA_032173965.1. Taxonomy (NCBI): domain Eukaryota; kingdom Metazoa; phylum Chordata; class Aves; order Passeriformes; family Sittidae; genus Sitta; species Sitta carolinensis. The sequence goes on from CM063288.1 coordinate 20,689,375, forward strand.
AAGGAAAAAAACTTTATTACTTATAATAGGCAAAGAAGACACATACAGAAGAACATGGAAACTTTAAAAAAACACTCTTTCCCTCCCCCCCCCCCCCCCCCCACCAGTTCTCAACTTAACAAAACAAACTAAAAAATTCTCTATTACGTTACCACCTTTTAGATAATTAATCTTCAGTCTATTACTACCTTTCCGATAATCAGTACTCAGTTCGTTGAGGAGAGATAGGAGTCTTTCTTGCACCACATCGTGGTCTCTTCCTCCATGTCCAGTGCTCTCACTACTGTGTATGGACTAGAGCTGTTTCTAGGGTTTCTCTTTTTAAAGATGCTTTGGTTAGTTCTAAGAAACGACAGTCTCTCAAATTTTGGGGACACTTCTCATCTCTGTTCACACTACTGTCTACTCTTGGCTCCAGCCAATGCCTCTCCCCAGATACAGTTTCTATGTTATAGGAAAAAAAATGAGTCTGTCCATGGTTATACAAAAGAGTCTAGCCAAAGTCACTCTATCATCTCTTCCTACCTAGGATTCTTTTCAGCGTTCTCTGACAATCTTCTACTTACACAAACTTTCATCATCTTTGCTCAGTTCTTTCTATCTGTCTTCTTCAAATTCAGGAGGATTAGCATTTATAAAGTTTCTATCATTTACAAAAAGGGTTAAAATCTTGGGCTTTGTTTTCCCAGAACTCTCACGGTATTTTTGCTGCTGGGCAACTCTTCTCGCGCTACCCCCCCATACTCCTTCGGCCGTGCTGTCTAGTTGTTGATATCAAATTTCAAGGTGACGAAGATCACACACAAACGGTTTTCTCATCTCCCTCCGGGGGGGGGAAAAAAAAAGGGGGGGAGGGAAAGAGGAAAAGAAGGCTGTCCTGTCACCCTATACCATCCTGCAGGATTTTCCTCTCCCCATCTGTCCCGAGGTTCCGGCCCTACCTCACCCAGGCCGCATGGCTTCCCCCTCCCCGCCCAGCCAGCCTCAGGGCAGGGGAGATCCCTCCATCCTCAGGGAATCGGAACCAAGAGAGAGAGCTTTCCGGGAGCCCTCTGCTTTTAACCCTTGTTTTCTCAGAGGCGATCCTTGTCTTCAGTGGCCACACAGGTGCCAGTCTTTAAACCTGAGCACTCATTGGTTTGACCACTGAAGTTCAGAAAAAACTACATTTTTTCTAAACTTACGACATTCCACCCTTCGCCTCTGAGAACACATACCCATCTTAAAATTATTACAAAAGACACTAAATATTTTTCTCTACATCTAAATTTCACTATTAGTTTTACTTTGATACATGTTTGCTCTTTTTCTCTGATCCCATCTCACAGTCTATGTTTTATTTTCTCTTTTTTTTCATTTAGAATTCGGTTCGATTTCCCGTCAGGGAACCAAATGTCAAAGGTTTGACGTTGGCACAAGGCCAGTGCCCTATAACGATATACTGTCTCTGGTATCTTTTGTGAGATGTGACCAAAAACAGAGCAAAACAGTGTCTAATTTAGAAAGCAAAAGGAAAAAAACTTTATTACTTATAATAGGCAAAGAAGACACATACAGAAGAACATGGAAACTTTAAAAAAAACACTCTTCCTCCCCCCCCCCCCCCCACCAGTTCTCAACTTAACAAAACAAACTGAAAATTCCTATTACGTTACCACCTTTTAGATAATTAATCTTCAGTCTATTACTACCTTTCCGATAATCAGTACTCAGTTCGTTGAGGAGAGATAGGAGTCCTTCTTGCACCACATCGTGGTCTCTTCCTCCATGTCCAGTGCTCTCACCACTGTGCATGGACTAGAGCTGTTTCTAGGGTTTCTCTTTTTAAAGATGCTTTGGTTAGTTCCAAGAAACGACAGCCTCTCAAATTTTGGGGACACTTCTCATCTCTGTTCACACTACTGTCTACTCTTGGCTCCAAGCCAATGCCTCTCCCCAGATACAGTTTCTATGTTATAGGAAAAAAAATGAGTCTGTCCATGGTTTAACAAAAGATCCAGCCAAGTCACTCTATCATCTCTTCCACCTAGGATTCTTTCAGCGTTCTCTGACAATCTTCTACTTACACAAACTTTCATCATCTTTGCTCAGTTCTTTCTATCTGTCTTCTTCAAATTCAGGAGGATTAGCATTATAAAAGTTTCCATCATTTACAAAAAGGTGTTAAAATCTTGGGCTTTGTTTTCCCAGAACTCTCACGGTATTTTGCGCTGGCACTCTTCTCGCGCCAACCCCCCATACTCCTTCGGCCGTGCTGTCTAGGTTGTTGAGTATCAAATTTCAAGGTGACGTAAGATCCACACATTCACGTTTCTCAGTCTCCCTCCGGGGGGGGGAAGGGGGAGGGAAAGGGAAAAGAAGGCTGTCTGTCACCCTTCCATCCTCAGGATTTTCCCTCTCCCCTCTGTGCCCGAGGTTCCGGCCCTACCTCACCCAGGCCGCATGCTTCCCTCCCCCGCCCAGCCAGCCGCTGGGCAGGGAGATCCCTCCATCCTCAGGGACCGGAACCAAGAGAGCTTTCCGGGAGCCCTCTGCTTTTAACCCTTGTGTTCTCAGAGACGGATCCTTGTCTTCATGGCCACACCAGGTGCCAGTCTTTAAACCTGAGCACTCATGGTTTGACCACTGAAGTTCAGAAAAAACTCATTTTTTCTAAACTACGACAGGTATTTATACATTTTACAATTGGCTTAATTAGTTTTTGAAATCTCAGTGACAGGTAAATGTCATGTGGTTCAATGTATACGACAGAAATACGCTGTAGTGAAAGCTCTGCATGAGTTGATCTATTTTAGCAGGGTTCAGATTTCAAGAAAATCAAGTAAGTGATAGATGGGTTCACATCCCTGGTTGGCCTTAGGGCCAGCTTGCCACTCTGCATACATGAATGCAACATGAGTCATCTCAATGCCTCGGGGAGGAGGTGACCCTATGGGTTAGGTAACATGACAGCTTGTGAAATTAGAGCAGAAAGAGGGGCCCTGCAGAAGTTTATAAGCAGAAACAGTGGCAGAAAAGTGAGGGTAATCACACATTTTAAAATAAAAAGGAAAAAAAATCTCTGGGGGCTGTACGGGCCCAAAATCTTCAGCTAAGGTCTAAGGAGGGCTCCTGTGAGATTCAGTGCATCAGTCCACCTAGCAGGCATACTTTGGCAGGCTGCTCTGCCCCTAAAAACCTACTCCCTTAACTTCTTCTGTACAGGACTGATATGCTCCACTGTATGTCCACCTGCTGCATGTGCATGTCAACAGCCAGCTCGTGAAGAGGAGGGCCTGCAGGGCACATTGGGGTTTTGGTGGTGTTTTGTTTTTGGATAGACTTTTGGGATGTATGCTGCAATTCCTTGGCTGCATACAAGGTGTAATGAAACAGTTGAGAAATTTTCGAATAGTCTTGCTGCTCTCTAAATAAGATGTTAGAGGATAGATCCTCAAAAATGCATGATGCACTACTCTCAGATCTTTTCAAAAACTGACTTTTAAACTTTTGTTACTAGAAGTCCAAATGGCTGGTAAAAAATTCATGCCCTGTGCTGTCAGCATAGCAGTGATACTGAAGCACAGGGAAGTCTAGAAAAACCAAGTAATTTTATTTCTATAAAGATAAATTTAATTAAGGAATAAGAATGGAAATACGTGAATGCAAAAAAATTGTTTTCTGATATTTAAGAATCCTTCCAGGTCTCATCAACAGTGTCAGTGTGTAAGATTCCATTATTCCAGAGAAGAATTTTATACTTGCATGAAATATATACAGATGCTAAATAAAAAGGCAAACAAAGGAATTTGTCAAAAAGCCTTGATTTCACTTATAATTCTTCCTCTTTCCTTGCTTCCAGTGTGCCACTGCTTCAGCCTCTGGTAGTGGGGTCTTGTACCTGCCCTTATCGTGAAGAATTGTAAGAAACTTCTTTGGTACATTTCAATTTTTCTTAATTTTTCCACCATTGTTCCCACTTGCTGTTCCAGTGACTGACCATTCACCTTTTGAAACTATGCTGCACTTTTATTCTCCAATTCACTCTCTGTTTTGAGCACCCAGGCCCTGAAGTCGAAAAGCAAGGCATTGGTTTGTGAGTGCAAGTGCTTCTTGTGGCAATACAATAATTTGCATTTGAATTTCCATTTGCCTACAAATGCCTTCATTCATAGGAAAAAAAAGATTCTCTTATGTGCACCATTTGTGCAAAGAAAAATTGAATTCATGGAACTATTAAGAAAAGTAGAGGAAGATCAAGTCTCCTACCATTTCACTTTGGTACTGGTTGTTTACAATCTGATAATATATGACTGAGAAGAATGAAAATTCAATTTTCACGTACTGTTGATTTTTAAACTTTTTACTGCACAAGACTGTTGTTGGCTCTTCGTGGTATGCACAGAGCCAGATAGTGTAGATCTAAAGCGGTCTCAGTTCTAACTGGACCACAAGGAAGAACCATAGCAAATAAAGTATTATTATAGAGTAAGGTCAAATACAACTTCTCCTCAGAATTGCTGATATTGAGCAGAAACCTGAAAGTCTTTTACTCTTAAACTTTTTAGACCATAGTAGATAAATTTGTACTTAAGTCTGTGGTTTTTTAATACCCTTTACTAGAGGTCATCATTAGCATGGGCAGATCTGCTTCTTAACTTGTCTCACAATTCTGTATACAGGTCACTTTTCTATCAGGAATTATCAGTCAAATGCAAAACGGGTCCAAAAACCTAAAGAGTACTATGTATCTAAATAATTTGAGTGGTGCCATCAGCAAAGAGATGGTCATCATAAGAGATAAGGTCAGCCATTGCTTAAAAACAGACTACTGGCAACACTTTCAAAAATGGTTTTTACTTTTTGACTTGCATTTTAAGTGGGACAGGAGGAACTGTTGGAAGAGCACGCTTTTTAAGTTTTGAAATTTTCCGTTATGTGGTAGATGTTGAGCTGACCAAAATTGTCTTTTAAAAATTTTCTAATATGATGGCTACTAATCTTTGTGATAAAAAACCCCAGAGCCTGTAATCATCCACCAGAAACTTATCTCTGGACACTGAAATGCTTCTTTTTGTGTTTTGGCAGTCATGGCTCTGCTCAGAGCAAAAGGATCCAAAGAAAGTTTTGAGGTAAGAAGAGGTGGTTATAGTGTTTCTTAAGACATTTCATCCCAAAACCTTGATTTTGTTCCAATTGCTTAGGAGATTAAACAGGTTAACGGAAAGGACATGTAACTCTGTAGTACCTGTACCTGTTTATTTCTGTCGTGCAGCACTTAAGACATTCAATTACAGTCCTAGGTGTGCAGCCAAAGATCAGGGCTGAAGATGCAGATACTGCAAGGTTTATTTCTTGGCTTCCTGTGTTTTGCAGTGTGTAATGATGTGATCTGGAAACTACTGGTACAGTGCTTGTGGCAGTTTTAGAGTAGTTGGTTCAGTACAGTAAGAGTGACCAAAGCTATGAAACAGGTGCTTCTTTTACACACGCACATTGTAGAAATCTCGATAGAAATCTCTAGCTGAATCTTAAAATTCCCAGTTAAGGGCGATTATCACCCAGAAACTGACCATCAGGACAATGACTACAGGGGAGGTATTTGGCAGAGGTGATGTTGGCTAGCAGTCTGCTGCTACTTGTGGTGAAGAGAGCTAACAGCTTATCAAATAGGGAGTGATGTGGTGAGACTGTCCTAAAATCCAGTTAACTTAAAAAAATTTCTAAAGTTAATATTTGCAGTCGCCTAAAGTAGAAGCAGGCATGGAAAAAGTTAGATTCTTCTCGTGCCCTGCACCTTCTCAGAGACACTTCGTAGCAGCGTAGAGGAGCTCTAACACTTTTATAAATCTAACACATTAAGCAGATAATTTATAGTCATTACAGTCAATATGTGTTTCAAAAATCCAAGAAAAGAATAGGATGGGGTTATTCCTGGCCAGTGTTTGGAAAGATGAAAAAGAAATAACAGGAAGATGTTTCACAGATTTTTCAGAACCACAACTCAAAGGAATCATTATAAAGTGAAGAAGTAAAGGCCGGTGTCGCCGCCTTGCACAGAAGGATCTAAAAACTTTTTGTATTTTCTATCTCTGATTTCATTACTCCTAATAACTCGTTTCCTGATGGAAGGTAAAGAGACACCTGAAATATAGATTTGAGTCCTTTTAGTTAAACCTTTATCTCTTTGTCATAGCGGGTTTTTTTCTTCTGTAGTTTCATTCATCTGCTCTACTGGAACTTTCAGTCGCACAGTGTTAAAATATGGCTGTTCTAAGCTAATATGCATTAACTTTTAAAACCTGTTTTATACATAACCTATTGTATTAATATAAAACGTTAAGGCCATTTTTTCGTTTCCTGGGAATGGCCCATTACATTGTGAGCAATCTACTCTTGCTTTTTTAGAAAAGACTTTGAACTCAATACAAAAGGAAAATATAATCATGTACAACTATAAAGACTGCTTTTTTCCCTTTTGTGCAGAGTAACAGAGGTGGATGAGTAGCATGGTAATGAAGAGATGGACAGTCTTTATTAGGAGGCTCGGTGAAAGGGTTCTTTTCAGAACTTCAACTTTTCTTATCTTCTTAGTTTTCATGACGTCTATTCGGACTCTTTCCTTTTCTTGACTTTCTTTTAAATATGTCTAACAGACTAGCAAAGCCAAGCCAGTTCATCCTTCTTTCCAAAGAAGCCTAGATACAAAGTTTAGTGGTTTGGATGCTTCCATTAAAATTTTTCATATATTTAGAGAAATGTTGCTGTTAGCATTGCTTAAGAAATAGTCATGTGTATTGATGTCCCACAGTCATTCTTTATTTCTCTAAAAACAAACACAACAAACCCTTGCAATGATGTTTTTTATACTGTAGTTAAAGGAGGCTAATGATATAGGAAGCTTCTTTAAGTATCAAAATAGAACTAGAAATACCACTTAGCCCTCTGTCCTAGAAATTGGTTAATACAGTAGATTTGTAGAGGACCATTTGATGATCTCTCGTCCTCTTCTACAATGTGCTCCACAACCCTTTTTGATATTTCTCTGCTCCTCCTCTATGCTCCCTATTTTCCTGCTGTTCCTCCTACTCTTTCTGCTTCAGTATTCTTTGTTATATAGACAGTTCACTTTTAATCTTGCTCAGTTAAGGAATTCCACTACAATGAAAAGTAATTGCCATATGATTGCAAAAAATTCAGTCTGGGTGGTACAACAGATGCAAACTATGTTCCCTTCTGCCTTTCTGGTGCAGATGAAGTATCCCATGATCACTGTGTTGAGCTCTGAGGAAGGAACCTCAAGAATAACAACCAAGAAACAGGAAGCATTATATATTATCTGAGGCAGGAAAACTGGAACCTTAGTTTGTTGACTGGTATTTGCCTGTTATAGTACTATAAAGAATATTACAGGCCCCTGTGAAGGACATTTTTTGTTTCATTACTGGAGTAATATATCAGTCCAATAGAGTTGCTGTTTAGCCTGTGTATCTTCAGTGCACTAAGCTGTTAATACTTCTTGGTTTTGAAAGGATGCAGCTTTTATGCAAAGATTACAAAGCAAAATCAAAGTATAAATAAGAAATTATGAATTGTGTAGACTGAAGAATACAAATAATGTCATAGCAAAGTTGACTCTGGCTGGATCTCTTATGAGCAGCTCAGAATAACGAATATGATTAGTTTGTTCAATAGATGATGTGCTATCCAGTGATACCAAGTGCCAACTTTGTGAAAGATTTACAAGGCACTTATCTTCAGTATGCAGAAATAGCTTGAAAAAGTGATTTAAGGCCTTTGTTGTAGCAGGTGAACAAAAGTAAAAATTTGTGGGACTGTGAATCAGTAAGATGTATTTTGATATGTGTCACCAATGTGCTTTGAGAAGGACTTCAGAGGCTATTCCAATCTCAAGGATTCTGTGATTCTGTGAACCATGATTTTGTTTTGCATATAAACTAAGTCAGTGATTATATAGAATTTACATTTCACCATTTACAGGCATTTACCCAGACCAAAGAACCTAAGAGTATGTGCATGTTGCATTTCAGCAATAGCATTACCATTCCAGGGAATTATATCCCCAAGACTGACACGAATTGCATGCTTATTAAATAAACCAATACAAAGTGATTTACCCAGATACATAAGAATTATTTTATATGCAAATGGAAATCTTATGTCATCACTGACAGTAAGTCTGATTTTAGCTTTTCATCAGAAGATTATTTAAGAGTTGGTTGTTGTTATTTAAATTAATTGGCTAGAGGTGGATTAAACTAGATAAAAGAAAGACAATTAAAACAGTTGTAGTTTCATTTTTTAGTTTTAACCCGGAATGGTTATTATAATCTGCTCTTTGTAGTATGGACTTGACAGACACGTTTTCAGGATGAAAAATATTTATCAAAAAGAATTTATTAATTATAAAGCAGATATTTTTGCCAACTCTGTAAACTGTTTAGGTGATCTTCACTGTTTAAAATTCTTTTTAGATATGAGCACAATTTGTAGTCAAAGTAGCATTTTCTGAGAAATTTAATTTTTTTAATTGGAAAATGAATTTTCTTGGAAATATACCAAGTGTGGTGGTTTTTTTTGGTTTTTTTTTTTGTTTTGTTTTTTGTTTTATTATTATTTTTATTATTTTATTTAAATATAGAATACATTCCTGTCTCTTTTGGGGTCCTCAGCTGTATGTGACTGCTTAGAAATGTAGAAACAGTTTTATACCTAATGATAGAAAAGAAATAACAAGATGTATCTTGTATGCAAGAAACTTATATGCTCACAACAATGTAACAAGTCCTGGTGTGGTTCCTTTGAACTGCCTACAAGATGTATAAAAAATATTTTTCCTTGCCTGCAAGTTCTCATTCTATCTTTCTTTCTTACTCATTGTTACTATACTACTGTGTAGAAGGGATTCACTTTTTAGCAGAAGCCATTCCCCAGTATGAAGCTTTTCAGGTGACTGTGAAATCTCTTGAGACCATATTCTTATACTGATATTATCATGTCATTTCAAAATAAATATATACATTTAAATGGGGATTATTATAAATCCCAGATTATTAGCCTCTCATTGAAAATCAGGTGTGTTGCTGAAGAGTTGTCTGGAAGGTAAAGCAAAATCTTTTAAATGCTCAGCACAGAATCCCTGTTGTCCTTACATGTATCCTTTGGCATTGGCTACAGCCCATGCCAAAAAGGTATTAATATCAATATTTCATTTGGTAGGAGAAAGGCATAAAGACAATTTGCATAATATCTCCAAATGTTGTCATATCTTTTCCAAAGGTTTAAGTGTATGCAACATATCTCAGCCTTATTAGATTTATTATATCTCTTCTAGGTCAAGCGGCATGAATTACTCTGTAAAAAAATAAATTTGGAGCCTGAGTTGAGCAAGAAGTGTTGCAACCACTGGGGTATTGATGTACCATAAAGTATATGAGAACAGCCTTGTTTTAGTCAGTTGATCTGGCAAACTGGGCCTGTACTATCTCAACTTGCAGTACAAACAGATATATTAATCTATTAATGCCCATTTCAAAGCATGAGCTCCGCCAGTTCAAATGAACTTCAGTAAGAGCTGTTGAGGCCTAGGCAGCCCATTGGGCAACATGGTTAAGGCATATTGGTTTCTGTAGCATGCAGCCAACTTCAAATATATCTGCCTTCTGCTCCTTACAGTAAGTGCTGATGACACAACAAGAAAATCCCCACACACATTGTACAAGTCTAAACAAGACTGGTGATGGGTAGATGAAATATTAGAAGGTAAGCTGCCTGAAAAGAAAGTGTATGGGCATGTTCCTCTTGCTCAGAGAAATGTCTGTGCTTCTGAGAACATGCTCATCACACCCACTACAAAACAGTTAGCCCAGCTACATGCTCTGTAACACTGGGATCTCCCTTCTAGCAAATGTGGGGCTACAATGGATATGATCTTCTACAAAACTACTTTAGTCATCATATAATTGTATCATCATACAATATGTCTATATTTACTCATCATACAATACTGTCATGCACATCCACTTACTCACCAGGAAAACCTCACCTCCCTAATGAAACACAGTGTGTGGAGACCACATTCCAGTTACAACTATTTCAGTACTGTTTTTTCTTGTACTGCCTGCATTTTGCCAGCCTGGGCTTCTGCATGTGAAGAGTTGGTCACAATGTCACCTTAAAGTAGCCTTAATAGTACCACACACACTTAAATAATAGCCTTAAAATATATCTCAGTTCTGTTATTCAAGGCTTGAAAATAGTTCACACAGTTGGCAGATGGTTTTGAAGAGGCTCTGCTCCTTACCTTGTCAAATGGAGGGAGAGGTAAGTGGGGGAAAATAAGGCAAAATGGTGAGCCAACTTCAAGGCTTTGTGTTTGGATATAGGTCAAATTGTGCCACTCTCGGTAAAAAATGGAAACATTCAATGGTATAGTGAAATCTGCCCTTTTGAGGACCAAAACCAAAGAATGCATCAATCTAATTTTAATTTTTTCCAGTTTATTACTTCTTTCCCTGTGCAAAATAGAGACATGGAATACATTTTATTATTCCCTTACAGTGTCCTTCTATATCCTTTAGGACTGTTACCATGTTGCCTCTAGTCCTCTCACACTGAAACCGTTTTGAAATACCCCAGCTTGGACATGGTGCTTTAGCTGTGGCCTAAGCAATGCATAGCACAGCAGAGGGATTATTTCTTGTGCCCTGCATATTATTATACTATTTATTCATTTCAAGATCAAGTTGCTGGTTTGCTTTCTTGGCTTGTTGGAAGCTTTCTTTTTTTGTTTTGCTAGTGTGCTCAGATGTACGAAGGTCTTATTTCTAATGCATGCTAGATGTTGTACATTCCCAGAACAAGCGTCAGTTATTTTTAAAATATGTCAAAACCAAATTCTGACTCTAACTTTAACCTTCTACATGCTTATTGTGAGAAGCACTACATGACTTGCCACAGATTCCAGCTGCTTTTTTTTTTTTCAAAGCAATGCAAACACACAGAATATTCTTATCTGGCAGACAGAGCTTGAATGCTAAAGTGTAGAACAAAGTGTATTATGGCAAAATTATTGTAAAGAATAACTGGGTGCAGACATATATTTTCATGCTTTCATATAGGTTTCTGCACACACAAACACATTTTATGTTCCATACTATGGGATGAGAAAAGCAGAGTAAAGGCAAAAGTGCTGGGCTTAGCTGGTCTATCTTTTGCTACAGTTCTTGGGCTCCATTTTCCATTTGTTTTGGTGGAGATTGTTCAGTGCCTTTTATTTTAAGCAGGAAGTCAACACTACATATTTTGTTCAGTCAGAAATAAATCTGAATTTTAATTTATTTGAAATCTAACCCCCATAGTTGGGTGGTTTTAACAAATTCTTGACTAAGTGTCATTCAGATGTGGTTCCATCCATGTTCCTTAGAATGTTTTTATATCATATGCCCTTTAATTTTTCCTTCACCTGTATTTCAGAAGGAAAAGTATTTCTTAGCTTAAAAACATTAAATTGTTACTGTATTTCAAACTATAAAGTCATGGTTATACAAAATTAAAGTGTGACATTTTGTAAGGTTGTCAATACATTTAAATGTATTATTTCATCTGACTAGAATGTACTAGAGGTGGCTCAAAGGTTGGTTCAGTCTCAAAGAGAGTTGCATCACAGGCAGTTGAGTCTTACACAGCTCTTCCTCAAGTAGATGGAAAAAGTTCTCTTTATCCACACAGAGAATTCTAAACTTCTGACCTACATACATAGACTTTAATATCCATGTGGGCCTTTTGAAATCAACTGGACATCAGCAAAAGATGAAGATTGTCATAGCAGGGATTTACCTATACTGTATATATATAGCTATTACAAAACTCTCTCTCTAAGGCTAGCCTTCACTAGGTGCTACAAAGGAAGATATTATATATCATAAAGGCTTTCCTAATAATCTTTATATGCAAACCTTCTGATTGATGAAAACTCACTTGAGATGAACTAATCATGACTTTGTAATGTCAAACATTTTTAACATTTGAGGTATTTTCAAGTATTTCTGGAAGCAGAGAATGGAGTATCTGTGGTTTTGGCATTTAGTAGTAGTGATCTGGATCTGTATGATGGCAGTGTATTTCTTAAAAAAAATCTGGATAACTGCTTTTAAAAATGTTCTTTGAGGAAGGAACGCAAAGAGCTTCAAGAGGGCTTAGAAATCTATTTGGCTTGTCTGCTGACAGACTTGGCTGCCTATCAGTTTCTCTTTTATACTTTTGGGTCTGAGTAATGTGTTTCCTTCTAATAATGTAAAAACAACTCCCTTTGTATATTTCCATGAGATCAGTACAGATGCTTTCTTATAGTTCATTGAAGTTTGTTTGACAGTCTGTTGAAAATATAATTGCTGAATCATCACTGCCTGTTCATTATGAGTAAATCCCTCTTACCTTTTGAACAACATGACTCATTTTGAAGGATACAAAAGCTATTCATTATTGTTATTGCTTCTTGGCCTAAGTAGTTGCCCTGAGTCTGAGATCCTGCAAACTGTTTCTGTTGGAAAAGAAGGCCATGATAAGACCAGAGGATCTCTGTACAGAGCTGCATTGAAGAATGTTTGAAGGTGTCCTTTAGTGCGTATAGGAGGATTTAAACAACAACATCAACAAGCAAATCTTGCCTGTACCATCACCAGGTTTTAGCACAAAATGTATGGAAGTTTTTCTAACAACTGTTTTACTAGAGCTATTTCAGGCTATGTTTCATGCCTTTGTACTATTGTTTTCCTACTTCTCTTTCTCTTGTTTCTCCCTTATATAAACGTAGAGAGGTATTTCCCAAAATCACCTCTGCCCAGTGCATTTCAAATCATTGCAGTCTCACATGGACCTTTGGAGTAAGCACAGGTGTTTGCACTGCGAATTGAAGGCAGTTGTTATTAGTAACCTAAATAAACTTAAACCACACAGCTTGGAAGAAAAGGGCATGATGTCGGTGACTATTACCTGGACTATCAGCTCAGATTTAATATTATGAAAATTTAGTCTCTTTTCCTTCTATTTTAGATGTTCTGTCTTCTCCACCTGTCCAGACCAGCAACCTTGCTATCATATCAAATTCTTTTTGTTCTGTTTCTGCATTATGGATTTGTCTGGAAAGCCTCTTTTCTGTGCACTGACCACCTTGTCTGTACAATCCTTACAGGGTGTACTTTTGAGAGCATATTGGTTCTGGACTCCATAAAAAGGTAAGTATGGAAAGGAGAGAAATTATGCTGACATGAGATTGCTTCTTCAGGTAATATGGAGTATATAATGCTTCAACTGAATTAATAAGTATTTCACACTGCTCAAATGACATGATGAGGGAGTTCATATCAGGCCAATAACTGAATCCCAAGAAACCCAAAAAAGTTTGTGCAGATTTGACCAATCAAGCTCTCTCTTTATATCTAATCTGGCAGAATCATCCAGGTAAACAGTGAATAAGCCTAATTATTTCCTTGTCATACAGCTGGCTGAAGAATACATGCACAAAGTGGTAAAATTTTAGTTTTGGTTTCCTGAGATATGAAACTGCCTTCTGTACCTTGTACCTTTTGTGAAATAATCTCCAGATAGCTTTCTCCTATTCTCTGTATTACCTCTCATAGAGTCTTCCCTCGCACCACCACTCACCCCTTCCCCCTTCCCCTTCCCCTTCCTCATCCCTTTCCCCTTCCTCATTCCCTTCCCCTTCCCTTTCCTCCTGTCCCTGCCTCCTCCCTAAGCCCCCTCTTAAGCTTTAGTTACTGTCATCATCTTTGACTCCATCACAAATAAACTGTAAAGTATCCCAGTTCTCTCTCACTTTTCTTCTTGCCCTCTATCACACAATTCTCATGTGTGTGAAGCATATGTGTGCTTCAGTTCTCTGGCCCACTTGCTAAGTGCAAGACTTCAGGAGGCAGAAAGGCAATCTAAAGTGGGCCAAGTTTTGATACCCTTGCTTTTATTCCCCAGTGGCTGGAAGACTCAATCCTGGAGATCACAAGGCAGAGGAGTACACAGCTTTCCTATTGCAGGATGAAACAGTTTGGCCAGACAGTGTCAGCTTCCTCTCTTGTTTCAGGCCATGACTCAGTCTAAGCCAGAAGTTCAGAATATGTGATAGATATTGGATGGCTAGAGCCCAGTTAAATCTGTAACTTTGCCAGTAAAACTACCCCACCTGCCTAAGGCAGATGACATACTCTTTGCAGTGACTTTCTGTGTTTTTTGTGATAACAAGAATCAGCCAGATTCTGAAAAAAATAAAATAAATGCTTTTCTAAACAGCCACTAAACCACAACTTTCTGGAACTGTTTGGATCCTGTTGGACAGCTGTAGTTGCTACTTTTCAGACAGAAAAAGCCCTAATTTTTTGAGAAAATGGATGCTGAAACCCATATAAAATGTTCATGATCATTCTATTTTCCCCTTTATATTCACAACACAGAAGCCTATCATTCTAGCAGAGGTACATCACATTGTCTCTAGAAATTTCACCCAAGGAAGGATTTCATAATAGTGGATTTTGCAAGGCACATTTGTAGCAAACAAATGCCAACCATTCCTCTTCTCCACTGCAGGATAATTGTGTTACAGTGAAAGGCTTTTAACTATGAATCTGACTGAATTGCTCAACCCCCCAGGAGACATTCCTGGAACATGAATTTCAGTCTGGCATGCTGAACACACTGTTCCTGCAGCTGCTGTTACCACTGACCAGATACTCTGTAGGAGGGGAGCACTGTAAGGTGGTGGCAAGGTAATCCTGAGAGAGTGTGGGAGAGAATAGTGCTGCTTCAGAGCATGAATAGCATTGACTAAAAGCTTCAGCGTAGATTTTAGAAGTGTTATACACAAAACACACATCTGAGTAATAAGTCACTGACTGTCATTCTGCTCAGATCAAAGACTTTTAACTGCTTCACTATTTGGTTCATCTCAGAAAAAAAAAAAGTAAAAACTTTTTTTAAAGTTTTTACTTTAAAACATTAATACTTTATAATTTTTCTGGTTATTTTCAACCCCAAAATCAATTAAATTCTGACATCTATTGTACTACTTACAGTGATGAACAACTGTACATCAAGGATTGCCCTTTCTCAACAGTGTCTGGTTCACATATTTATTTAATGAACATAAGCATAGAAAGGGGCTTATTATAGAGTACCTGTCATAATTTTGATTTATACGTACGGCTTGCATGATGTTGGCACTCAGGTCCTGGAACCTTACCTTTTGCTTTTCATTTTGATGCCCTGCCCAAAAGAAATGAAGAGGCCCTGTTGCAGTTCTAATTTTCCTTTGGAAAACAATACAGAAACACACTTCAAATTATATTATTCTCTTACCCTAAATTGCTGAATACAAAAGGAAAGGACACAGGATTTAGAGAGTCCTTCTATGGATGCTGTCTTTTATCAGATTTTTATCTGATGTCAATTACTATACTTCCTTTGTGTTCCCAAACTAAATTTACTCTTCAGAAAGTTCAAATTAGCATTCTAAATGCTCTCATTGCAATTTAGGAAGCACTGTGTTGCTCAGAACCCTCTTGTCCCTTCCCTGGGATGACCACTTTCTGAGCAAGGGAAGAGCCTTTCCAAGAACTAGTCCCAGCACACAGTGCTTTAGGTAGTAAAAGACAGCAAAGTGAGAACAGTGTTTTAGTTTCTCATTGTATCATCTGTGTACCATGTGTACCAAACATGAACCAGCATGTTCGTGTGATTAATTTTTTTTTTTTTTTTTTTTTTTTTTGTTCAGGAAGAAGTAGGTGCAAACCTAAACAAAGCAATGGGAGACAGGATACTTATGACAAAGTGTCTCATTTCTTTTTGGCCAGTGGACTGAGACGATAAACAAGAATTTTCTGAAGCCTTATGACACGAACAACCACTATCCTCCTTCTCTAAAGACATTTCCAGGAACAGTAACGCATGAGAAAACCCCTAAAACTGTTTAACAGTATCTTTTACATGATCAACTCAAAGTGCACTCAGGGCTGAATATTGTTCTGATAAGCAAACTATTCCAATGCACAAGATTTCAGAGTTGCACTGGAAGATAAATGGATGGGCATGGGCAGTTTCAGTACACTCACCCACTTTGCAAGGTCACAAAGTCCCAGATGATGTAATGGTTCAGCCATGTTCATAGGAACGTAGGTGCCCCAACAGCCTGAAAGACAGAAAATGGTTCAAACTGGAAGTCTTGTAGCAACAGCATTTGAAATGCAGGATAACAGAGCAGGCTATAGGGCCAGGGAAATGGGAAATACCCTGAATGAAGGAAACTCATGACACATGAGAGAAATATATTCTTTATGGCTAACTGGGACCAAACGAGTTCTTTTCAGCTTTGAGTGGGCTGTTAGATTTGTAGTGGGCTTTGCTCCGGTGCTGTAATTCAAGGAGGACTTCAATCACACATTTGCAAAGTATAAATCTCTTTAACTATGTATGTAGTCTATTGAGGCATTTTTATTTTGTCATTTCCTCTGAAAACAAAAATCATACTTTATTTGCTGTTGATTTCAAAGGATTCTTTGAGAACATAGGCTAAGTCCTATGAAGAGCTGCCTTTTGTCCATTCAGATTTGGACTCTTTGAGATCTGTATGGTAAGAAATAGCTGTCATTACTGGGGTACTGGATGTGATCCCAAAGTGTGCATTGTAACCTACGTCCTCAGGCAGCTCAGCAGGGGGAGACCCAAGCAATGTTTCTCTACAGAGCCCCACCTTCCACGAACAGAAATCCCTTAGCTTGAGAATCAAAAAGAATCAAAAAGTATTAAGTGTTTCAAACAGGTCTCAAATGCAGATGATGGGGATTCAGATCATGTGAAATTTTGTATTCTATACTTGCCAGGTATAAGCCGTAAATGTATTTTCAGATCTCACATGGTAAGAACTCCTGAATGAAACAAAAAACTTCTGCTCAGGGCTTAACATCTAGAAGATATTTCACTTTAAAAATTAGACTTTTGAATAGAAGTAGGAACTTCTGAAACTCGTTATTGATTGGTCTGATAGACAACAAAATTTGAAAAATAGTTTCCTGCATCTCCCTCACTCTCTTTCAAATGGACTTGGGATTTCATGTATCCATTTTCTGGGTGGTATCAGGAAATCTGCCAGGCCTAATGTGTTTTCTGCTTTCAAGCCTGGGAGGAGTGATACCCACTTTTCTCAAATTTGTTGAATTACATGGGCACAGGTTGCAGGCACACAAAGAACATGATGGCTCATGGGATTATTTCTAATCTAAATGTGGCTCTTGGTTGACATAGAAGAAAGAGAACTTTTATTGGCCTAAAAAGAAGCCTCCAAAAAGCTGCTGGACCGCAACCAAAGAGGAGGACGACAGACTGAGGAGAACACAAGGCTTGTAATTCTTTTATTTCTCATTTGTGCTGTTTACAATTCTGAGAGTTCCTTGTCTTGTTGGCAAGTCTCTTAATAAGCTCAGCCAAGAAGCAGTCTAGTTTGCTTTTGTTGAAGCTCTTTTTGTCTACAATAACATTTATGGGGATGTTAGCTCATAAAGGTAGATGTTGTCTCTTTAGAAACCTTCACATTAAGTACCTGTCTTACACAGGTACAATAACAAGAATAAAAAGAGCATAGAAAGGAGTTGTCCTCTCCCAAATTATAAAGAAAGTCTGTAAGTGGGAAATCTCAGACTTGATGTGATGTAATGTGTGTATCCCATACCCAAATGTGATTAATACATAACAAGGGAAGGGCCTGTGTAAGGTTAATTACTGTGCCTGAGTAACATGCATTGTCCAATAGAAAACAGAATAGCTGGATACAACTGGGGATCTCAGTAAACAAATCAAAATCCATGCAGGTCAGCAGTAAAGCCATGAGATTGCTCACAGGACCCCTGGATAGATCAGGTATCTCATTCTGTTGTTCAGACCCTTAAAGAACTGTTTAAAACAATTACTATGGTTGGCTAAAATGGAATTTTATTCAACTAAAACTTTTTTCTTTTTAGTAAAACTCAAGATGATGCCTTTTTAATGCCTGTTTCAAAATATGAAAATATGGCTAAAACAGATATTTTTAATTTATATATTTTTTTTTTTTTTTAAATCTGAAACAGTGGGAAAAATTGTTATAAAAATCCAAACTCCACAACTGCTCCAAAAAGTAATTATGACAGCAAATGAAGGTTTTACTTAAACTTTTTTTGAATGTATCTATCATTCTGTACCTTGACAATCTGAGGAAAGAGATACAGTATTCTTCTAACATATTAGGTGCTGAAGGCAGAGAATTTGTCCAGCATATTTTTAATAAGATGGTGTAATATAGCCATGTGTGCAGGCAGAAAATCTCATCTGTTTCCATTTAAGAAAGATGAAAAATATCTACCAGAGTCCCTCAACAATTAAGCAGTAACTGTACATTGCACATTTTCATAAGAGAATATATGTCTTTTTCCACATTAGAGCTAATTTGATGTAACATCTGTGGGAAGCAAAACACACTTCTTTTGTAGTTTTAAGGATCTCTGGTCTTTAGATTTAAAGTGCTGTTACAAAATACATGTAACAGCTATAACCTTGCAGAATTCCCATATTTGCATTATGAAGTTTTTTAACTTCAACTTTTCACATATTCCAAGCCAGCAATTCACAAAGCTGATGACTTAATTTCTGCTTAAAATTCTGAACTCAGAAGTACATTTGAGGTGTAGCCTTCATCTTTTTCAGTGGATTTGTGAGCTTAACAATACTCCTTAAAGCCACTGGTGATTAGTAGTGTGTAAAGTATTTTTCACTGCTTTTTTTGCTTAGTTGTCTGAAGACAGAAGCTGAAATATTGGTGCAGGCTGTAGAAACTTCTAAATTCAATTTGGAATGACTTGGATAATTAGTATAGCATTCTCATGGAACACGTATTATCGACTGTCCAGACATCTCTGTAGCTGAGAGGTCTGGAAAATGCAACTTCTCAGTAAATGCCTATACAGCTCATAGGTATAAACCAGGAAAAGTACCATCCTGCCTCTGAGAAAAGTTGTGTCCTGTATAATACTGAATATTCTACTAAAATTTCTAGCTCAGGACAGATTTGAACAGTAGCTTTGCTACCTTCCTTCATTCAGTGAAACACCTAGAAAGAGGAGAAGGAACAGGATCATCAGGGATGGAGGAACATTTCACATAGCATGCTGTCTTAAAGCAACAGACCGTGACCACAGGAGTTCACAGTGCCAGTGCTACTATATCGGGAAGTTTTTCTGACCTGATCCAAGTCATGGTTAATGATGTTAAGCACAGATATTCAAGTCTGTATTACTGGGATGGTAGCACTGCCATTGCCTGTGATAGGGTCCTTCTAAGTAAGGAGCAAGTTTCAGTTTAAAAAAAAAAAATGTAATTGAAAAAACATTTTTTTATTCATTCCTTATCAGCTTCTCTTTATAATCATGTGGGACTATTTCATGTTTTTGGGAAGGCTGTGCCTGGACTCAGCATTATCAAACTACTCCACTGATATTTGCGGTGATGATGATTCAGTTTTATATTGGCTTTTTAAATTTTGACGTATAACATGTTGCAGATTAATGAAATAAAGCTTCCAATTAAATACAGACGTTTTAGTTGGAGGTTGGGGGGGAGGAGGAAGACATTTGGTAAATCGTGCTTCCGAGTCATGAACAACCTAAGTGGTGTTTCTGTGTTGCTTAGTTACCGTTTCTGTTTAGTTGGTAATGGTGTTCACTGAAAATATTTTAGTTTCTGCTCCTGACAGCTACAAATGTGCATTCATATGTAATCTTATAAACTTGCACACTGTTAAGTAGATGCCAAATACACCTCCTCAAATGTGAGCAATGGATAGCATTGCTAAGTTGCAAAATCAACAATGAACAGCACAGTCATGCTCAGCTAATTTACAAAAAATTTTCACTGGTTGGTCCATTTCTTCAGCTGTTAATAGTCTAGCCTGACATACGTAGAGCAAAGTTCAAGAGCAAACGTGAACAATTTGCTAGACTAGTTGGCAGAAGCCAGACTAAGGAATGGCCTCAGGAGACTGATGCTGACTTTATGCCTATTTCAGATCTCTGCTCACTCTCCCAGTTTACCAAAAAAGCTACTTTTCCTTTCAGGCACACTGCTAAGGGCAACATGCGGAAGCCTGGTATCTGACTAATGCTCACCAAGTGTTATAAGGCTTGAGCAGAGGGAAATATGCAACCTTGTGACCCTGACTCAGAATAGCCAAACTCCATCTGCTGTGAAACTTTAAATGGCAAGAACACCTCCATTTCTTACTGGACATATTTAGAGGTCTGGCAATGACTGTTGTCTTGTTCATTTCAAGCTGCACAATTCTCATGCAAAAAAATGGGGAAAAAAAATCTGCTCTTAACTTTTCCAGGAAAAATTAATCTTAAGAGTTAAAGACAACCCTCAGAGTTAAAGCATAAGTGATGTGTTGGATGCAGTTAGGAGTCAAAAAGTAACAAAAGACTTGGTTGTACTGTGAACTGATGCTACTTCAGAGTTCAGACAGCTGCAAGAAGAAAAAAACTAAAAGGAGCAAATGGGTCTATTTACAACATACAAGCAAAAATGTATAAACGTGACTGGTGTAATGATATATCACACGTGCGTGTTGTTAGGACGAAAATATCTTTGGAATTTGAAAAGTTCTCAGGAAGCATTTCACAACTCAAGGAGCTGCATACAGTACAGTAAAATCCTGTGAGATACTATTTTGAAAAGTAAAACCAGATTAATCAGAGTTTTTAAAATTAGTGGTAGCTTATCTTGAAAGAATCATATGATCACATTTTTTATCTGCAAATGGAAACAGTGAGAACTAGTTAAATATATACAGCTGGTGAACTTGTGCCTGAGACAATCAATTATAACAAAATTCTTTAACTTTCTTGGAGCATGAATCATCTTTCATGAAGTTTCTGTGGTAAAATTTTGCTCTTTTTACATGATAAATTCAATATTTCTCTCTCTTTTTTTTTTTTTTTTTTTTTTTTTTTTTTTTTTTTTTTTTTTTTTTTTTAAATGAGACTTTATCAAGCTCAGAAACCGCAAGTACAGAATCTCATAAAAGAAGGAACAGGTACTATAGCTTACAGCATATTCAGCATATTAATCACTCCCTGATAGAATCTTTCACAGCAAAATTTGTTATGATCCATGTGCTGGTATTTGTTGCAAGGAATCTTTATGACATATATATTAAAAAATGTAAATTAAAAATACCACTGATTCCTCCTTAAACAAACTTTCTCATTCCAAGTAAGTGTCAGTACCCCTGAAGCCATGTTTGTATACCCACACTGGAGTATGCCTGAAATCTCACGGATGTTTTCCCCCTGAAATATCAGTGTAATGTTTTTTCACATCCTGAATAACTGGTTTAAAAAAGAAAAACACTAAAGGACCAGTAAGTTGCATAGAAAATATTACTAAAATTAATTATGATTCAGCAGTTTAAGTTTGGCTCAACTTTTTTGTCATTTCTTAGTCTGATAGTTGTCAACTTTGTGTATCTTGTTAACTTCTTTGAATCTACCAGGGAAACACTAATAATTGTGTACCCTCTTCACAGGATCGGTGCCATTGGCTATTGTTAGAGATCATCCTTTTTCTGCAATGAGAGATTATTTATTTATTAAATGAAATAACTTCAAATCCTACAATGCTTACAAATCACTGATAAGTAGATTTATTGTCTGTAGTACCTTTGACATTTGGCCCTAATAAAGTGGACAATAATGTCAGAGACTTCTTGTTGTTACTTTTTAAACCATCACTTTTATATGGATACAACAATAAAGACTTCAAAAGAAATTAAAAAGAAACAAGAATATCATCCCATATCACATAAAGACTTCAGTATATATGCATTTGACCACCCCATACTACTGAAATTGAAGGAATTCTCTAATTATCTAATGCTGCAAATGTGTAAATATCTTCAGAAAAGAACACAAAATGTTAATTACTATTTGCCTGCATTTAAAAATAATTTGTCTATCCTCTTTGACAACAGTGGAATGATAGGTAAAGTAAGAGCATTAGGATAATCTAGGAATATACTTCAATTGCTCCATATGTTGGCACATGCATTTATTTCCTGACATTTATTTCCTCCATCTATATTTTTCCATATTTTTTTTCTTGCTTCCATATTATTTGCAAAAATGAAATATTTTACTAAAAGACTTTTTAATCCTGCTTTTGGAGGCAGAAAAGAAGGTTGGATTTTTTTTAAAATTTTATTTTTATGACAATTTAGGTGGAACATTTCTGGTGACATCCAAAGGCCCACTTACCTCCCACAGGCTCTTGTCCAGCAGCCTGTCAGCTGATAGTTGGATCTGTTTTCAAAGAAAGTCTGATTTAGATTTATCTAACTTTACCAGTCTAAGAAGATTTTCTGTTTTATGAGGAATTGAACAAGCCTAGTTTCATAAATGAATAAAGTTATTTTTAGTTACTTTGCTTTGAAGAGGATTTCTGGAGTTTTCAACCTAAGCTTTTCAACACATTTCTCAGTCAGATGGTCACTTAATTTCTAGTTTGATACATACATGTGCAGTTCACTTGTAAGTATTTATTCCTCTGTCTACTGTTAAATTTTAAATTTGAAAGTTAAATTAAATTATAATCATAAAAAGAAGAATTAAAGCATGGATCATGCACACTGAGGAATGGAATTCACTTTGCAAATTATTTTTATGGCAGTGTTGGGGAAGGTAACTGGTATTCACTTTGCACAGATAGAGACAGAGAGAACAGCTG
Source organism: Sitta carolinensis (assembly GCA_032173965.1). Classification (NCBI taxonomy): domain Eukaryota; kingdom Metazoa; phylum Chordata; class Aves; order Passeriformes; family Sittidae; genus Sitta; species Sitta carolinensis. Next base: position 20,712,187 of record CM063288.1, read on the forward strand.
TTTCTTGCAGTGGAATATTATACAGCAAACCCATTGAGAATAATAATAATGATCTTTCTATAAAGGGTCATGTTGCTGATATGGTCACTTGGTCACACATCCAAATTAATTCACATCCACCTCCTTTTTTATTTAATTTATGAGTAATCTAAAAAGCTGTTGTTAAGATTACATACAAATCCTACTTTTTGCACCATGAGAAGATCAGTGATTTTGGTTAAAACTAGAATTAGGAAAACAAAAATAGCAAGACCATAAGGCAGTAGTCTAAATTAAGGCACAGTAGCAATTTAAAGGAAGCAGAAGGGAAGCATTATCAGAAGAGCTAGAAATCTCATAAGCTTCTTGCACTACAAATGCTGACAACTGAAGTACATACTCATTACTTTTAAATTCCTTTAATAGTGTCTTATATTTGAGGTGCCTGTTATGGTATAAATATTCTTCTGCCAGAAAATGAGCATAATTTTCATAAACTGTATTTTTGAAATAATAGAACATGTAAAGTACATTAGAGCATAATATTAGTTCATCTGATTTCATGTTCTAGCAGTTGCAAGGGCAAAAGCATCACGCAACAGTGTGATTTATATCAAGCACATTAATACTCTTGGAATGCTTGTTAATAGTAATAAAATTCTGGTGATTTTTGTACCTACAAAGTGAACGTTTGCATGTCTTGTACCTGGCAGCCTTTAAAGTGACAGATTGAAGATTTTATTCACTTTCTCCAAAACCTCATGTGCAGTAGTAATTAGTAATGTTGTCTCTATCTCCTAAGTTTATGGTTGACAGGATCTACAGGACCATTTCTTCATAACTTCCATGGGTGTAACATCTACATTTCACTCCTACTCCAATCTCACTTGAGTTAATGGCAAAACTTAGCATTTTTCTTGGGCTCTTTGGACCATATGGAAGCAGAGTTGCTAGATTCTTATGGATCCCCTGTCGGACTGCTGCTGCACACTTGCTTCCCAGAAGAATCTGTATAAAACAGAAGCTTTCAAGGTTTTCTTCTTCCAGTGCCCCATCCATCTGATAGCTTTAAATAAAATCTTATGGATAAACTTATGAGGTCAAAATAAGAGACTGGGCACCGGTGTCAACTGGGAATCTGTTATGGGTTTGTAACAGAAGCAGCTTAAGGAAGACTGCCTGTTGGAGTGCCCTGTAATTCTGAGACTATTGCATTGGTAAAGTACATAGTAGTAGAGGATTCTTCTTACTAAATATCGCTGCTAAATATAGCTGTATTAAGTCTTCCAGACCCACCAGTATAAATATAAGATTCTTACCTTATAAGTAATTAAAGTTACTACTCTAAAGCCACCACTCCACTGCTAAGTCTGGAATTTATGTGCTCGAGGCCTTAACACTAAAACTCAAGCACATCCCCAAAACAAATGTGTATCATAAACATCAGTGTAGGTGCACTTAATCACTGGTGATAATACTGTGACACCAAATATTTTCTTTGTAAAGAACAAAACCAATAAGCTAATGCCTGAAAATTATCTGGAAGGAAGTGAGTGTAGCATTGCAGCATTTTTATATTAGTTTGGTCTTGCACAATGCCGTCCCTCCTTTCCTTCCTGCCCAATACTATTTTAGCAATATTCAAGGTTTTTAAAAGAGGCCAGAAAACAAGAGCCAGGACTTGATTTCCATACTAGTCACAAGTGGCAGCTGTAGGGCAAACACAAAATGTTGCGATTACAATCAGTGCCTTTTTTCCTATTGAAAGGACTTTCCACATTCACATAGAGTAAACTCAAAGGAAAAGCACAAAAAAGGCATTTTCTCTTCATAGTATTTCTTTGGCTTGGATAAGAAGTATTTAAAGTACAGCAGATGTGCCTATGCTGTACGATGGAAATGGAGTCTTTTATAACATCTGTTTAAATATTTTTATTTCAATACACATATTGGTGTAATTGGACAGTGGCATGCTATCCTCATAGTTTTCTTTCACAGAATTATGTTAGTTTCAAATATATAAATCTTTTACAAAATTATAATAAGATGACATAATATTTCTTGGCTTATTGAAGGCAAAACTAAAAATTACTTAGAGAATTAAATATGTACAATTTGCATATTTCCCTGGTTTATCTGCTAGTAAATATTAACTGAAGCATTTTTGGTGGATTTGTGTACCATCTTCTCAATAGACATATCCTGTAACATCATCTCTTCCAGTGAGAAGAAAGCCTAGAATAAATCAGTCCCTCTGCCAAAGTGAAATGAGATTGGTTAGTCACAGACAATGTGTCCTTATACAGTCTACATCACTCAAAATCTTAACTGAAAACCTAAAATTTTCTATGTAAGTAAACCTGAAAAAGATCAACAATATAAGTGAATCAGAGCTTTGCTTTTTTAGAGTTTTCCTGGAACCATGTAGAAAGGCCTGTAGTATCTGTATCCCCAATCCACATTGATTTTACCCCAGAAGACTTACTAGGTTGTGAAAAAGGCATAAACATAGCAGAGCTCTCCAAACCTGAAAAAATTCATCGTTTAAAACCTGCTTTAGCAAAGGTATGTTTACAAGTGTTGCTGTTTTGAGGGACTAAACTACTAAGGAGAGCAAACATCGGTACTTCCATAAATTCCTCTTTCCAGAGGTCTGCTAAGGAGGAAAAGGATAAGGATGGGTGCATGTGCTTCCAAAAAATATCTAGGAGTGACAACATTCTTTGATGAGTACATGGCTCACAGGTTGATGAATTTTAGCCCTCGTGATCACATAATCATCCCTGGGGATAGTGACAACGTGAAGGCTGTTGGATATTCTGAATATCCAGTGAGGGCTGTAAGCACTCCAGGAAGGTCTTCCTGGCATTTATAGTGCTGGCATTCCATATTGCTGGGCGGTGCTGAGAACTAGCCCATCCCCATCCCACAGGGAAGTAAAATGATCACAGGGAATCCTGGAGTGGACTGTCCTTAGAGATCCTCTTCCATCCCAGCCCTCTGAGGCACCCACTAGGTTTCTAGAGGAAATATTCATACGCAGTAGGGAAAGCGGGCCAGTATTTTTGTCACATATGATGTGTATCTGAACAATATTAAAAGAGAAAAGTCTAAAATCTAATAAAACCCAATAGGAGGGACTTAGAGACTAGACCTATAGATGAAGCCAGACTCCTCTCAGGCATGTCCAGACACAGAACAAAAAGTCTGTGTCTGGAACAAACTGAAGTGTAGGGAATTCCACTTAACTTCAAAAAACCCCAAACTATAAAAGTGATTGAATAATGTAACAGTTTACATTGACTAGAAGTAGAACAAGAGCACAAAACCCAAAAAAGTAAAAAAAATGTTAATATGCAATTATTGAATAATAAAATGCAACAATGAAACTCTGCCTTGTCAGAAGCAAGCTGTGGCTATGTGAGGATAATAAGGCTTTTGGCAATTGTCATTTTTCTTTCTCTTTTCAGGAACACGTCCAAGTACGAGGTAGCTGATGAGCCATTACATTAACAAGGAGGTACTTCCCATATTTCTTCGCTGCTCCTAGAAACCCAGCTTCTTCTGCTTAGTGTCTAAGACATCTTTCTCTCCTGTTACTTTCCTGGTGATAACTTCATTTCATTCCTTTATCTGCATCAAATTTTCTCAATAAGATTCTTCTCCACAGTCCTCGAGAAATTTGGATCCTCTAAAAATTTGAAGACAATGCGCTTCTCACCAGCGGTCTCTTTCCAGTCTGCTGCTTGACTCTTACCCTCTTTTTGTGCTGGCCTCTTATTTGCTTTTTTTCTTATCTTTTGTTTATCTATCCTTTCCATCCTTCCACTATGTATGAAGCATTAGAAAAAGAGACACTTCCAGATAATGTGCTGCTGTCAGGCAGCTGAATGTTGCTACTCTCAGGGGACAAAGGAGCACCTGAAATCTGGAGTCTTTTTTTCATCAGGAAAATCAGAGAACTTAAAAGAAAACAGAGCATTTCTGTAAAAATTTGTTGTCCAGTCTCTGCTTAAAGCTTTCAGATTTGTGTAAATTTTCTCTAGACCCAATATAACTTACGTGTGAAAAAACCCCATGCTTCACACTAGGGGATTATTTGGTTTATGCTACTGTAGTGTCATTAACATATTTTTAATCTGTACAGGTTTTCTCCTGTTGTTTTTACATGCACGAGGTAGCACCTCACGACTGCTATTTAACTATGTGGCTGCTGTAGCTGAGTTCCCTGTTACACAACTCAACACTCTGGTTTTAAACCAACAAACGCCACCTGTCTGTACCAGCCAAGATGCAGCCCACAGTCACGGCAGTTTCTTTTCCCACTCAACAATTGGTTCACCCTTTTTTTCTCAGCCAGAATAGTTTATTAGAGATGCCTGTGCTTTATTCAGGTCATTCTTGGTGAGAATTATTTGCAAGTAAATTCATTGTAGGTGCATTTTCAAAGCTGTGAAAAGAAGGCTATAAGCATTACATATAACCTGAGGTGTACTGTGTAATTTATACCATATAAATAAATTATTAAATTTGTCTTTCTTTTTTAATTTGCCTAGTTTCGTAATTTGATTTTTATGGGCATGTGTTGGTGCCCCCAGCAGGCTCTTAGAAAAATTAAATCTGGAATCCTGTGAACCAAATGTTGCAGAAAGAATTAACTTGCTTACTGTATTGTGATGAACAGAATAGCTGCATTGAATGTATATGAAGCTTCACCATGAATTACTACATAAATGTCTTGTCAAGTGCAAATGTGTGTCATGTATGATCTTTACATATAGCAGACCATATCTCATTGTACAAGTAAATATAAAGCTTTGAATGCTTTCATTATAGTACTTCTGTGATGCCAACTACAGTCCTGTTCTCAGAGTAGTGAAGAACACCTATGTAAAAAGGAAATCTCAGACTTATTAATGTCCTGGACTGTGGGATCTGGCGGGCCCGCCGCGGCGCTGCCGTGGAGGGAGGCCCCTGGGATGGGGAGGCGGGCCCCCTGAAGAGATAAGGAGCATTGCACAACAACAAATTCCAGACCCCCTAGATAAGGAGAACACTTTGTGGTTACGGAGACCCACAATTCTTTGAGAGATTTTATGTAGATCTGTTGGAATCCATTGGTTTGTAAACCCCCACACCCACCTATGTACCCTTATAAAAACCTCTGTACTTGCCCCCAGACTTCGGGGATTTCTCGTCCCTGGCTTCCCTCCGTTGGGTACTCGGCAATAAAGTTACCCCCTGCGGAATGGCCACACGAGTCCCTCATCTCTCTCTCCCCGTGCTGGCTGTAAAGGGGTTGCCTTGCAGGATCACTGAGCTGAACTCACTGAGCTGAACTCACTGAGCTGAATTCACTGTAGCACGCCGTGGCTACTACCCTGCTAAGGCACCCCTAGGCTAGCCGAGGGAAAGCCGCTGGCTCCCTGGAAGGCATTCTCTGAGGAGAGTACCTCTCTGGGGTAGACCCGGCTATCCTGGCCTGAGACCTCTCAGGCCCTTCACCGGCGGAGCCGACATTACTGGACTTCCAATGCATGTGTTTCTGAAATTATCACTTGCACTAGAACAATTTTTGAACTTGATCTAAATTGCACTCATAGTAGTGTATCTTCTTAACTGAAAGAATTTGCAGAAAATAATTAAAATACTTATTTCTTTAGGCACTGTAGATCACAAGTCATTATTTCATATAAATTGAATTGCATGTCCCAATGATATAGGACTAATTCACAAATCTTTTTAGGAGTGCTTATTTTGTGATATGCATAATGCTTTACAGGTCTCAATTTTGCAAACAAGGAATCAGTGTGAAGGCATTGGGAACTAGAGAAGGAAGGCTAGTGAAAACACCTTTGATCCTCATGGAAGGAATTTTATTTGCTTGGAATCAAAGTACCATGTTCCTTTTGCCCTTGAAAACCTCAAATTCCAAGGGGAGGTGTGGTAGTTACATAAATACAAATGTCTACTACTGAGAGGTTGTTTCGTGAATGATCATGAAGGAGTTCTGAGAGAGTGCAATCAAATGATTTTATGCCCCATATCTCATGAATAATACACATGCAGAAATAAATAAAAGAATCTCAACATTACATCAGAGTCTTGAAATTGCATCAGAATTTTGTTTTTAAAATGTCTATACATCAATACAAACACAAATTATTAAAAAAAAAAAAAAAAAAAAAAAAAAAAAAAAAAAAAAAAAAAAAGATACGTTTGACTTCTGGAACAGATTGATAGGAGAAATGGGGAACAGACCAGGAAAAATAAATTACCCATAGTAGTCAAGCAATGTTGAAACTAGATTTGGCTTTGAAACTAATTTGAATTTAGTCTGAAAAGGTCAATATAATGAAAATAAGGGTCCTACGGAGGGCCACCTTATATACATTAAAAATTTTCTTGCTGAGGCATCATCTGTGAGGACATAGAAACAATAAAGTTATTAACTGAGTACCTTGTTCCTAGAAATTCATAGGCTTTCTCTCAGACTTCACACAGTATAATGATGAAAACTAGGTACTTAATAATAATAAATAATAATAGCCTAACTGTTTCAATCACATCTGTAGCAGAATTAAGGGCAGACCACGGACTAGTGCTCTTCCTGCCCAGTATATCCATCTGTATCTAGCAGAGAGAGCTAGAGCAAGTTGTGAAAATACAACTTGGCCTGAACAGTTAAAATATGCTCATCTGGCTCTGCAGCTAAGGAAAACCACCTTTTCTTTCAGCCTTTGATGAAAATCTATGAAATACAGCAAAGCTGACAGGGAAAGATAAAGGAATAAGAAACTAGACATATAGACAATAAGAACCTTCATCTGCTTTTGTACTTTGTATGAAAGAATGACTGAATAACTACAATCTAATAATTAATTCCATTAGCCATGATAAGTATGTTCCAGAGAAAGTGAGACATTTGAGCTGACAATGCAGTGTGGACAAGGCACACTGGAGTTTCCAAGTGCATGCTTTGTGCTCTAAATGAACACTTGCAGGGTCAGGCCCAGAGGCAGCACATCTGCTTTCAGGCAGTGAGGAGCTGAAATAACCTGTCAGGCTCTTGTGGGTACGTGGAGAGCCAGCCTAGGACTTCATGAATCCTGACTGGGCACAAAGCCAGACCCTCTCCATCATGTCTGTGGTTCAGACCCTGCTGATTAGTTTGATTCAGGTCTGTTAAGAAGCACTGATGTGTCTGCCCTGTCCTCCCAGAATAAGGAGCAGGTCGTGTGGGTCTAGTGCGGCACCAAGCTCTACTGTCTCCCAAATACTGTACTAAAAAGGGTCATAGTGCAGTCTGAGGCCCAGCCTGCCTTGTATTAATATAAGCTAACTGAAAAGTACTTCCCTGATATTTATCATCTTGAAATTCCTTATGTTGTCCTGGGTTCTGCATACAAAATTTTAACACATTATGCTGATGTGCCCATAAATCTAAGCAATAATAAATTAACATTTATTAAATGTATTAAAGCACTGCATCTTCAAAGAACTATACTTCATTAACTAATTAATCTTTACAATACTTGTGACTAAGTTAGAACTTGTTTATTTATTTCAATAGACTTTCCTGTGAACAAACTGGGGAGTTACCCTGAATAAGTGACGAGAACGGGAACAAGAAAAAGAACACAGAATGATGCAGAAGGAAAGAAACTTCTTAAGGAACTTCCTTACTTGCAAAACTCTTGCTAGGTTATTGTATGCTGGTTATATCGATTAGCATTGAAGAAGAGAATCAATATGTTGCTTTACAGGACAGTTTCATTAATACATGCATTGGTTTAAAGCATCTGCATCTCACATCTTTTGCAGCCCTCACAGCATATAAATCCCAAAAGAACTCACACGCAGGTTTCTCTGTCTTTATGCCACCACAGGCTGATCACTCCTTTGGCAGTCCATAGGTGTTGTGTGTGTACAGCCAAACACATTTTGGATCCTAGAACCCTAACCCCACTGAATGTGGCACTGCTGTATCCTAAACACGGATCACAGTCTCCATCTTGCTACCAAGATTTCTGTGTGATACATGAATTTAAACTATTGAGGTATAATTTAGGTGCTCATTCTGGACTTACGCTATTTAAATTGGCTTCCATATAACAATACAAAACATGCTTAAAATCAGCTCAAGTGAAATTATTACTTCAGTTACTTAAAACTTCTTGAAGTTTCTGGTATCATTAGTGGTATAAAGAGTTTTCCACAGTAGCTCTTCCTTGTAAACTATTACTATGTAATCTTAATTAAACAAATAAGATTTTTTTTTTCAAGCTCCAAGAAGTATGATTTAGTTTTCTGGTCCTTATTTTTCACAGCAAATTTCTAATTGAAGAGAATTGATTTTTTTTCTGGAAAACTTTAGCAAGATCTCATTGTCTGTATTTGAGTAAAAGTGAGGGAACGAGTACTTGTACTGGCCAGAAAAAGCAAACAAATAGTCAAAGTACTAAATTCAACATGATTTGCCTTATGTCCCATAATGCAAACAGCAGTTTGGACCCTACACATTTGAACCCTTATTCTTACAGGCATGGGATAACTTGAAGGCTGGCTGATTTCTTGTTTTCTGTGGTTTAAGGGCTTCTTAAGGGCATGGCCCTGTCACTCCTTCCTAAACTGTAGGAAGTTAAAAGGCCAGCTGATCTTTCACATTCCTCAGCTGGCAATTCTCCATTTCTCAGCAACAATTTCCTTTTAAAGCAGCTGCCATTTTAATTTTTTGGCTGCATAATCACATCTCAGATTCTAAAAAGTCCTGTTAGCCTTCTGTTTGATAATGAGAAATTAAATCTCAAATATCTTTTTAATTGTCTTTTTTCACACAAGTGTATAGCTTAGAAATGTAATGAGGAATGGACACTCTGAGGCAGCAGGAGTAAGTACAGGGTATAAACTAACAAAGTGTGCTTTAGCATTTTCTTTCTATTATGTGTTCTCACAAGCGAATGGGCACTTGACCCCATTAACATCAGACCAGTACTCTATAAAATCATGTTTCCTAGGCTTGTTATGGTCTGAACTCATAAGAGTCATAGGATAATGTGTATTCTATTCGACTTGTATTGTGAGATATATAACGCTTATTTGGTACCTTTCATCTCCAGAGAACATGGACTGTCCTGGGGTCTGGGATTTCTGATTACAATAGTCAGGAGCTCCTAACATTTCTGTGCGGTTTGGAGACTCTTCGGTTGACACAGACTGATACCTGAACTATTCAAATATTTATTCCCTGCTGTCTAAGTTTCTCTGAGGAGTTTCACTGGTGTCTTAGTTAGAAAGCTACATGATTACTCATAATATAAATGCCAGAGTTAATTTTGGCTGTCTTGCTCTAATTGCTTTCTAATTGGGACACTTCCGAATGAAGTATGGATGCAGGCAAGGTTCCTGGCTCGCTCTGGGCATGTTTAGCTTACACAATCCACAAAGCGTTAAAGTCTCTTCTAACGGTTTCCGCAAAAAGATATCCTCCTCCGAGTGCTGTCTGCCCAGAGCCAAGCACGTGAGCAACAACCCTTCTTGCCGACATGCACTGCATTCCTTGGAAACCGAAGAGCTAACTGTAGAGGGCTGTCCCAGGGCAGGGCCGTTGCTCGGGCGAGGGCAGGTTCACGGCACCGACAGAGGCTTTGAGAAGCGGCACTGCGGGTTCCAAGCAGCGGCACTGCTGGAATCACAGCCAGTCCCGCCCGTCCCCGCTCCGGCCCTTTCCCGCCGCGCCCCGCTCCCGAAGGCAGCGCCGCTCGGCTGCCCTCTGGCGGCCGGGCCGGGGCTCTCAGGAACGTTTTGTAACCGAAGTACAGAATTAGTGAGTTTTATTGATTCATCTGTAATGTACCTACTGTATTATAAATCATGAATTTGATTGAGAATTTAGAGTTCCTTTCCTTTCAAGCTCTGGTTCTACTGGCTATCAAACACTTGCATATTAGCAAATGAATAGCATTGATTTTCCTCCAGTTGATTGATTGCTTAGATGTAAAAAACTCTAATTTTCTTTTCCCCGTGGATAATAGTAAAGGAAGACTTGCAGCTTTCATCTCGCTGACTGGCAGCCTCTTCTATTCCTCTGGCATGCACTTTAATTTTTTATTTTTTATTTTTTTTTGCAAAATGAAAGAATTGCCTTTTGTGGCATTCTCCTCTGCTATGCCAATTTCTTAGCTGTATCTATTTAGCAAAAGGGATCTTTAGATACATTTCCTCAGATTTTTCATCATACTGTTCAGTATCCCAATGTTAAGAGTTATTTCTTTTAAAGTGCTAAAGAAGCTGTGCCAGCAAGGCAACCAAGTAAAAGGCAGATGTGAAATATGAAGTGGCACATGTATTTGAGAAAATTACTTGGTACGACCAAAGAAATTACAACGGAGGGCAGAGAAGACAGCCCATGGAGAAGTCTGAAAGACACTGGCAGATGATCAGCTTTTGAATTAATCATTTGGCCCTACGCAGTAGAGCAAAGAGGAGTTATGAGCCTGAAGAAAGCACAGTTTGAGTTTTACTTTGCTATCACCTACATGTAACCCCAAACATCCTGCTGAGATCTGTATAGCTTCCTATCCTCCTCAAAAGGTACTCAAGGCAATTTGTGTTGACTGCAAGAGGAAGCTCATGGTCATACACTGATTACTTAGGAGATACTATCTAGAACCTGAAACAATTTATAGAAGATATTTCATAGAAAATATTTAATGTAGGATTTGCAAAACAGGGAGATCTACTGTTCTGAATTCTTTCCTCTCATCATGTTTTAAAAATTTGTAAACATTAGTATCATTAAACACCGTGCACTTCGGAGGCCACACTAACAGAAGGGTGTGGGTGTGTTTCGCTGTACACTAGACTCACCTTTCTCATGCTATATGTCGGGTTCCTTAAAGTGCCAAATCCTCTTCACAGGCTGTACTGCCCAGCTCATTTTTAACGCACAAGAAATGGAAGGCTTTAGCACACGGGTTCATGGGCAATGACAGGATGAACAGCAGACTGGGGGAAGGGTACAGGACAGATCCTGAAATGTGGACTGCACCTTCCTCTCACTCACCCACTGTGCGTTTACCGCTGTGGGCGGGGGACACGCACAGTGCTCTGGAGTGCCGATAAAATACTGCCGAGCTCATTATTTCAATTAAAACGCTTGTATTGCCCCTCCAGTTCAAATCAAGTCAAGGCAGGGACCAGCAATCCAGGGACCGGATTCAGGTGTGGGCTCTGAGGGAGCTCACGAAAGCCGGCAGGGGACACCACCTTTTGGAAGGGGAGTGACTTCTTTCCGCCCCCTCGGCGGGCCCTCCCTGCCGGCTGCGCGGAAGCAGGGCCGGGGTGTCCCGGCGGCCGCAGGCGCAGGGAAGCGGGGCCCGCTCCGAGCGCCTGAGGGCGGCGGGCGCCCGGGCGAGCCCATCGCGCCGCGCGCGCAGGGAGGGGGCGAGGACGGACGGACGGACGGGCCGACCGACGCGCGGGCGGGGGGGGGGGGAGCCGCCGCCAGCCGGGTGCGCGGCAACCTGATCCCGGTCCAACATGGTCGCCGCTCATGCCTCCCATTCCTCGTCCTCCGGCGAGTGGATCGCGTGCCTGGATAAAAGGTATCGGCATCTTCCCAGGAGCGGCTGCGGAGGGATGCTGTGTGTATGCATGTATATGTACGTGTCTGTGTGTGTCTGCGCTGACACCCCTCATCCCCGCTCTCCATCAGATCCCGCCTTACATAAGGAGCGTGCAGGTGGAAAGCAGAACGCCTGAGGGAAGCCAGGACGGCGGGCAAGGATGAGGGCTCGAAATACTCCGGGCATCGGAGGGGACAGGCAGTGCCCGTAGGGATTCTGCTCCCCGCCAGGAAGATGCTGCACGTGGTGGAGGAGGGGGAGCTCCAGGGCGGGGAGAGGGCCTGGGGCTGGCAGCCGGGGACCCGCCGCATTCTGCCCTCGTCCGCCTTCGCGGCGCCCCGGCGCAGCGGCCGCTGCCTCCCCTGCGCTCGGCACACCGCCCCCGCCTCCCGCAGCGGCTGCACAGCCCCCGCCCAGCATCGTGGCAGGGCGGGCGGCAGGGGACGGCCGGGTCCCTCTTGACCGCGCTGCGGCGGCCCGGGGCCCGCGGCTGTCCCCCGGCTGCGGGGCAGGTGCAGGCGGGCGGCGGCACCTCGTGGGTGGGAGGCACGGCCGGCTGACGTGTGGTGAGAGGTGGTGTGCGCGCTGCCAAAAATACGGGCAAATTATTATTTAAAAAAAGGGTAAAATTAAAAATTCCCTGGAATGCTTTCTCTCGGGTGCTGCAACCCGAAGTCTCGCAATGTCGAGTCGCGTGGTGGGTGGCTTGGACGCCCTTTGCTGTATTCATACATTTGATTCCTGGGTTAGTTCAGAAGTCATTTAATGTCTGAACACTCACTGTGTCTCCTGTGGTCTAGGAATTTAGTCGACAAAAATGTACACCGTAGATATCCTATGCAGCTCAAAACAAAGCTATCAGAAAATTCCCGTAGGTGTTGTGTGGCAGTTAGCTGGGCATTGTGAGCCAGCTTTTGAATGGTGGTACCATTTGGGCCTGTGCTGTGGAGAGAGCCTTTTGTGCACGCAGAAGGGACCTTCCCATTCTCATAGTTTCTCCCCTTTTCAGGTAACTCCTACTCTTGTAGGACTGCACTTCTTATTAGGTTTTCATTAACGGTCCTGGTAGCAAACCATAAGTTAATGGAACTTTTGGGCTAGACACTCTAGGCACCTACCACAGACAGACACTGATCCCACTCTGTAACATGCGACTTAAGACGAACCTCTTAGAAATCAAATCATGAGTATAAATGTTGAAAGCACCTATAAAGTAAATACGAACAGAACTGTTGATGGTACTCTAGCTGTCTAAAAACCAATAGGAGGCTTCTCTGTAAACTGACATTGAGCTGATGTGAAGGAGAATATGAGTCCCAGTACTTCTAGATAGGTGATCCTGTTGTTTCTGTTTTCCTACATGCAATACACTGTGAGATCCAAATTGTAAACTAAAATTCAGGGCTTAATGAGGTACATAACCTTGAGAAGTAGATGATGTATTTAGGAAACATATGTATGGCATTTAATTTAGAAATATCTCTGTCATAAATAATAAGCTGACCCTTTCTGCAACACAAATTTCATTAGAGCTATTAAGGTGAAACTTTACTTTCACTTTTTGTTATTTGGAGTAAGCTAGTAGCACCAAATTGTTCAGTGGAAAGAATCAGTTCCAAGTGCTCTTAAGAATTATGCCTTACCCTTTCCCAGAAGGCAGCCTGTATGCAGGACAAACCCATAACATGTAAGATTATAGGTTTTCTCCTGGTCTCTGCTGTGCTCTGCTTTGTGATCATAGGAAGTACACTTATGCATTTTTTTCTGGTTTTCCACCTAAAAACTTAGATAAAGTGTTTTAAATTAACTTACACACTTGTATTTCTAAAGTGTATTTATTTTCTATAGATAATCTTATCAGTGTTCTCATTTGTGTTATTAGCAAGGTCTGTGTATTTTAAGCCTTTTAAAAATTGTATAGCATTTTCTATCCGAGGTTTGAATTCTGTCAGTATGGGATCATTTAATGAGTAAATTCTCTATAGAGTACCATATGTTTTTACTAAATAATAAATAGAGTTTTAGTATGTTTAAGTCAATGGATATATTTCTAGGAGGAAGACAGTTCTAAACCTGGTATGCTTTAGAATGTTAAGTGAGCCTTAACATGGACAATTAAAATAACATGTAATATGGATTATCCAATATAATTATGTGAAGAAAAAAATTTTAAATGGAAATAGCAGAATACGTCATGTACAGAAATTATGTATTTTGTATTTGTTCTTCAGGGTTTTCCCCAAATCATGTGTCAAAGTGGAATGACTAACATCTAAAATTAGAGCACATATAAAAATGAAGAACTGCCAAAATGTTACAGGAGAAATATTATTGAGGGCTGGGACTGCTAGTGCTTTGTCCATGTAGCTTCCATGTGTAGTGACTGGCCACAAAAGTCTAAGATCCACACTTAAAAATCAAATATAAGGGATAGTATTTATATATAAAGTTACAAGTGTAAAGGTAAGGAAAATTTCAGAACACAGTGCTCTATTAAGAATATTTTATTTTTGCAGGAGAGAGAGAGGATCAGCAGTGAGCAACTGTACATCCTGGTTATACCTGGAAATGTAAATAACTTTTGTCTTGAGGATGCCAGTCCTTTTACATTTGAAGTAATAGTTGCCTTACCACTCATTTCTTATGGAGCAGAAGTATCCCTCTAATTTTTAGCACTTTTCTGTATGTCTAGTCTGCACATAATTAAAAAGGGGTCACTGATTTATACATGTGTATACAGTTAACTTAGGAAGAACGTCTTCTCTATTTTCATGTTTTCTTTCACACCAAAAACCATCTAACCAGGAAAATTCCATGTTGATGGTATCTTTACTGAATGGTAGACAAAGTATTTTTTACATAACTATTATTTCTCTAAATCTGATGACATTTATTAATTCAGTTAATTGTTTTAATTGGATTCAGATGCAAATTTTTAGGGATGTACAGCATGCACAACTGCTAGACACCCAGCAGTTTTCATACCTGGCTATGGCATCTTGTGTTTTTTTCTGGATTAAAAATAACCTTCAGTGCTTAGCAGACTGGAAGGGCGGATCACAGGGCAAAACATGTAACTTCACTGGCTTGTTGGGCTAAGAATATTATGATCTTTACCTAACGACTTGTAAAATCTTTACGAAGGAATTGGGCTTTTCAAGGGTGTATTGTACATACTGAGCCTTTTTAACCTTGTCATCCTTGTTAGTCTTGCATCATCTATGTCTAAAAAACCCAAAATGATGCATACTGGGTAGTATCTCAGACCTGTTCTTCCCACAAATTTGAATGTAAATTCAGATTGAAGCTACATAACATAAAAGCAATGTACTAGAATTAGGATTTGTTTTAGTTCAGTGTAACAGGTATTTGAGATGCAAATTCCATTTGCTTAGTAGTTAACAAGGGATCCCTTGTGAGCATACAGATAGTCTAGAATAAAGAATTGATAATCTGAAAGAATCGTTACAGAATAAATAGAGAAAATGCCTGTCATCCTCTACATCTTTTAATTGTGTCAAAGATACTGGGATATAGATTTATAATCGAGCAATATTATAAATACAGTTGCCTTATGATGCTATTTTATTTTAAAATATATTTTTTTGCAATTGGTAAAAAACTTACACTGTCTTCTGTATAAATTTCTCCCTTGCTTTTTATTTGTAATAAATCCATAGGAATATCACCATTTTCACGTAGTTTGCATTTGAACAAATTGTGGCCGTGCACTGCAGTTCCGGTTGGCTTGTGTGCTTTGTGTTTTCTCTCTGTATAGTGTGTGACTAAGCTGGTATATGCTTGGATCAAGTCTGTGTGGGGATATAGCAGCAGAAGGCACTGCAGTGGATGTGGAAACTCTGAGACAGAGCTGTATAGACATAGCCTAAGTGCTTTCTAGCACTCATGTGACATGCAGTCTTCTGAGCATGACGAATAACTAATTTACCTTTCCACATCACGCACCTCATTTTCTAGTCCAGTGCAAAGGTGCGGCCTTTGATGAATAGTAAAAAAGCCTTTTCCTTTCCATATTTTCTTAGAGAGACCAAAATAATTGTTGTTTGTAGGTCTGTGCATTTTATCAAATATGTGAATTCACATTAAATCCTAGTGAAAGCAAGAGTTGTGTTTCAGACAAACTCAAGCTGTTTTATTCTTTGCTCTCCAGCTTGCCCATTTGCAGTATCGGCTTCCATTTGTTACATGTGGTTGCAGTAAGTTACACTCTTGTGCTAAGGGCAGGTATTAAGAGGAAGAGAAAGTGATTACCTCAGCATGTTTAAACATTAGCATAGCCCACTAGAGCAAGGCAGTATTTGCACATGCATTTTAGAGCATGATACATTCAAATTTAGTTGGTAGTCTTGTGTGTGCACAATTGGTATGTTACATGTGCATCTGTAGGTTTTCTCTTTCACCAGATGATACTAGAAACATGTCTAAACTCTCATTGCCTGAGTCCTTTCTGACATGCTGTTAGGATTTGATCTCTAAAATCCTATACTCAGAGCAGATTAAATTTCTTTTCTAACAAAACTCCATATTCCAGCAAAAGAATAAAAAAATGACAAGCCAGCTAATTGAAATTGTGCCCTCAAAGTCAGGTGTTTACCAGATATTTTCCAAATACAAGTATTTTTCTTATCTAGCATGACATCTGTGTCTGCATCTTACAATTTGCTGAGTTTAACAAAGCTTATGATTCCTAATGATACTTCCTTTATGCTGTATTTTCTGCACTGTATTTGGCATGATCAATTACTATTTCTTCTGCTTTATCAATATCCAAGTATGTTTCTTTAACTGACTTTCCCTTTCATCTTTGAATTCGTCAGTTGTCAAAATGCGTGCAAATGTAAATCTGTAAAACTTATTTCATTGTTGCTGGCAATTTTAAATTTTCACTAGCTGTAACAATGCAGATCCTAAATCAAGAAAGGTGCATTTGGCGTGGCGTTATTGGTGAATAGTGAGTGGTGGCCAGAGTTTGAATTGAGGGATATCATCACTTGTACATATTGTTCAATTACAAATTTCATTTGCAGTATATCTCAGAGTCTGTCTTCATATTAAAGTACTTTTAATGTTTATTATGAAGCTGCAGTGCTGGTTAATGTAATTTCATCTGAATTTACTTCTGTCAAATGGAATTTTAATTGTCCTGAGCTCCAGTTTATGTTTATGAAATTCGGAGGTATAATTCAATAAGATTTAGTCACATCTTGGTTACAAAGCATGCGTAATATGTAAAGATTCTCACAAATGAAAGAACATAATTCTGCATTTTGATTTTTCCTGAATTATTGCGTCTTTCTAGACATCAAATGAAGGTGGGAAAGAGTCTATTTCCTACTAGTTCTATGTTGTTCAGGTAGTGTATTTTTGACTTAAGTCTTTATGAATATAATTAGTTAATAAATATATATTTTGCTGTTCCACTATGAATACAGATCTAAAAATTGACCTTTTGGAAGGATGCATAATTTATACACCAGGGTACGTAAAGAAATGAGCACACTTGGTTGCTCTGTTTAACTCTCCAGTAATTTTTCAGTGTATTGATCAAACTTAGTTAATTGAGTACTATGATAAGGAGGTAGGTAAAGGAAGTCCCTATCTTTGCCTTCCTTTGGTCCTCACTAAAGTTGACAGAACTCAACTATGACAAATTCTGTCTGACTGCAGCTGGTAGCCAGTCAGTCTGCATTTAACTGGCTGGTCATTCAGTACCTGTGTAGATCAGGATGATCTACAGTATTTCTTGTGCCATATGTAGCAGGACCTCTAAGAGATTATCACAGGGATTCTTAGTGTAGGTGGCAGTAATTTATTGAAAACTAAGAATGAGCAATTTTACTTGTGTTGCCTTTTTTTTTTTTCTTAAACTCCAGAATGATTTGGGTGTGAAAGAGTCCTGGTGAACAGTGTTTAAATAAAATTCTATTTCTTGTTTGTCAGAAGAAATGAGAGCTAGAATCCCAAAGTGTCTTAAAATGACATTCAAGAGAAAAGAATAGTAATTTGATTATGGTTTAAAAGCCTCATGATGATGCTTTTCCCATGACAAGAGAAAGAGGACCTGAAACGTGAATGTTGAAAACAGATTTGGTGATACTACTGTAAAAGGTGAAAAGTGCCTCTTGGTGGGAGTTCATTACCTTCTGTTGCCGTTGAAGTAAACCCTTACCTGAAAACTACTTCAGATTAAAAGTAACTTCATTTATTGTTAGCATTTAAGTGCCTTTCTACAGGTCTAAAATGCTTTGATAGATCACTGGTATTCCACTCTTAAACTTTCCTTTCTCAAAGAGAAATTAAAAGTCAAAGAGCCTTACCTCATTGTGTGGAGGAGAGACTTTCAGTAATGTCCTGCTCTCACTAAGGGAAGATGGTTTACTGATACAGGTACTTTTCTGCATCCTACAGCATTGTTTTTCTGCATGTCAGGAAAGGATAGAAGAAAGTACAAGGAACTAGAGAAAAGGTTTTAATTGTCTGTCTTTACTGCTGTCTCCTTGTGCATGTTTCAAAGCCGAATATATTTAAAAGTGCTGTTAAATTCACTAAGTGGTCCATGGTAGTGTTACTGGTACTTTCCTCAAAGGCAAGCTCATAGAGTTTGCCTTTGCATCTTTGCATTGATGCTTTGGTTTTAACCCAGAGATGAACTCATTTTATTTGTCTGTTCTAGTATTTTAGCTATTTTCTACAAACAGTCTCAGCAGGGGAAGAAACAGATCCATCTGCTCATCTTTCGTGGGCTGTTCATTGCTGTCTGAATTGAAATACGGCTGTTTCAAAAGTTAAAAAGATCAAGGGAAGGAAATTGAATGCTTTCATTCAGTTAGAGCACGATTCAGGTTTCTGAACATATTTTATAAAAATAAACATTTTCAAATTCTAGAGGCATCTTGGAAAAGAAGGCAAACCCACATATATTATGTTTTTTTCTTTCTCAAATGTCAAACCTACTATGAGAAAGAACCTAAAAAAATGGACATATGGTAACAGAAAGTAATAGGTTATATCTGGATTAAGTTTACAAAAGCAAACCAAAAAACTCCAACTTGTTTCTTTCTTCTAGGTTAACAAGTCTTTCATAACATCCTACATAAACATTCAAATACTTAATCTTAAAACCATCAAAATAGGTTCTTTTATAAAGCTATATATACTACACATGAGCAAAAATACTTTGCCCAGATTGTGTATGGGAAGAATTGTAACAGTTATCCTCTGTATTTGAACTTCGAGCTTGAGTAGTTTACATTTAAAAATACAAAAGAGAATTACAGAATGGCTTGGGTTGGAAGTGACCTTAAAGATTGTGCCATTCCAACCCCTCTTGCTATGGGCAAGGGCAGCTTCCACTAGACCAGGTTGCTCAGGGCCCTGGCCACCCTGGCCTTGAATACTGTCAGGGCTGGAGCACGTGTTAGTTTGGAAGACAGGTGTCTGCTAGGAAAAAGCAGGAGCCTCCCTTGGAATGGAGAAATGCAAAACCTTCTCTCTCCGAATGTCATAATTTTTAAATTAAGGGGCTCTCAGGCGAAGATATGAGGATAGGAATAACAGTTCTTTACTAGTGTGTCTCACAAGGCAGATAGAACAGCCATACGTACGGCAGTCCCAACAAACAGAAGCAGGGAGCAGTCTCGGTCTTCGCCGCCGCTGGCACTGTGCCCGTTGGTGCGGTCCCAGCCGGCAGGAATGAGCAGAGGGCCCGCGCTGCTGGACGAGATGGACCAGCAGCTCCGCGGCGGTGGCTGGAGCTGCGGAAACGTCCCGGCAAGGCAGGGGTGCGGGACACAGCGTGGGGAAACCCAGAGCGAAACCGGAGGAAACGGGACGGGGCGGCGGCGGTCCGGCTGCCGGCAGGGCGGGGAGAGGCGAGCTTCAGGATTCCCGGTCCCTCTGCGCTGAGCTCCAGCGGTGCCGGTGAATTCTCCCGCAGTAAAAACCCACAGCCTGGCTGTTGCCTCTGAGAGACAAACTCCCCCAGAGAGAAGTGTAGTCCGGTGCTGGGGAGTCCCTCTCCCCCGATTTCAGCCACTTTTGTCTTTCTTAAGTACTCATAAGTACCCAGTAATTAGTTTCTTAGCAACTTCTGGGAAAAAAAATTCTGTAAGAAAGAAATCTAACCCTCAACAGAGCATCCATAGTCTCTCTGGGCAAAATGTTCCTGTGCTTCACCACCCTCAGAATTTAAAATATATTTGTAATATCTAATTTCAACCTACCCTCTCTCAGTTTAAAACCATTGCCCCTTGACTTGTCACTACATGTCTTGTCCTTCTCCAGTTTTCTTGTAGGCCCTATTAGGTACTGGAAGGTGCTCTAAAATCGCCTTGGAGCCTTCTCTTCTCTCTCATCCTGTGTTCATAGGAGAGGAGCTCCAGCCCTCTCATCACCTTCATGCCCTTCCTCTGGACTTGCTCCAGCAGGTTCGTGTCCTTATTAAGCTGGGAGTTCCAGAGCTGACTGCAGTGCTCTGCGTGGGGCCTCATGAGGGCAGAGTAGAAGGGGAGAATTCCCCCCCTGGACCTGCTGACCATGCTGCTTTTGATTCTGACCAGGATGTGGTTGGCTTTCAGGGCTGCCAGCTCATGTTGAGCTTAACAGCCTTACGAGGATAGACTTTGGGCAGGTTTTCTTTATAATTGTCTTTTGCAGGTAGTCAAGCAGACATTGTCAAGAAAATTGTTTTATCTCTGTAAAATATGCTCCTGAAATCTTTGCATCCAAATAAGGATGGATAAAATACTCTTCAAAAAAAAGCCTTATTGACATAATTGAATAGAAATGTGTAACTGGCATTGATGCTGTCACTTGTATATGTATGCTCTGATGTTGTATTGAAGAAACGGAAGATAGATGATGTCTTGTGTGAGAACATTACTGCCAGCTAATCACTTACTATGCTCTGAAGGGGTAAATCAGTAATATAAATAAGAAGGCATTTTGAGATCAGGTCAAACAAAGCAGAAAGGCTTGTAAGGTAGTGAAAATAAATTACTCTTGCTTTTCATCCCTTCCTAATAATTTATTTGTAGCCCTGCATTGCAGCTCTTGAAGTGTCCCCTTGGCTTTGGCTGCAGTGAAATGGGATCCCAGCACAGTTTGACTTAAAATTTATTTTAAATTGGGTGGGGTAGTCTAAGGAGGAGGTGCTTCAGAAGGATGGAGTCAAGGATGGCCTTACCTTAAAATGCTTTTACTCTAGCTAATACGTCTACCAAATGAGAGCTGAAGAATCTTAACTGATTTAATATATTTGTTCACACTTGTGATAAACCTATGGTCCTAATGCCATACATTGGTCTTGAGGTTTCAGAAATGCGTACAGGACAGAAGATGTAGCGGAAAATCCAGTGGTAGCTGAAGACTCACTGAAATGCGTTTTTTGACTTTGTTGCTTGTGGGTCTGAGATTGTAACTCTGCAGCATAAGCAGTGAAGGGATACTTCAGTAGCATCAGCATCAATGTGACAGAACAGAACAGAAATAAATCTGCACCAGTAGTAGTTTAGCAGAGGAGGGCTAAGCTCAGTGAGACTGAACAATAGTGGTGATCACAGAGAACTGACTTTAGGTACTCTCATGAGGTATCTGGAAAAGTCTTTGCAGGGGCTTTTGGAGCCATATTGGGAGTGTGGGGATATTCCTTGGGATTGACTTTTGCAGCCGATCTTGGTGGTCTGGTGAATGGTTCCTTTCTGGATTAATACCATTGCCTCTTTTAAGTGTGACTACTTTTTTAAGTGAAAATAAAGCTTGGGTAATTCTCCATTTGCCATTAGTAGTACTTTTCTATTAATAGATTAAATCATTAATGGTCTAAGGACTTTATTATAGCATTAGCTGTTTAAGTATTACTCCCAAACTATTTTTTACAAAAAACAAGTTTACAGTAAGATAGCTGTGATGAAAAAATAAATTTATGTTGTCCTGTCCTGTTTATGTTCCAGGTTAGGCAGCTTGTACTTAGAAAACAAAATATAAAATTTGAATTCATAAATAGATTAATGTTAAGTTAATGATAATGTCAGATTAATGATAATCCCAAGTTACCATGATGATAATTTTACTAAAAGATGCTTTGTGGAAAGTGGTCAAACTTTGACTGAATTCTGCAAGCCTGAATTGATGCCATGGTACATTTTTCTCAGTAAGTAATACTTGGCTTTTGAAACCAGATTCATTGCTATAGATTATAAACACTTAGTAGAAATTAGTTTGAGTGCTACTAATACCACTGTTACACTGCAGTCTGGAATTTTATGCAGGCAAAATTTCAAGTGCTCCTAAGGACAAGGGCCACCTCATCTTGGGACACCTGTTGTTAATTCCTTACTCCTTAATACTGAGGACATTTCTCTGAAAAAAATACAAAGGCATCTTGTTGTCAAACAAGGTGGATCCTCGTTAATTTTTATGAATAAGAATTCATTACCTTAACCAAACAGCTAAATCTTGAGCTGCATGATTTTATGAGAATGATCTCACTTTTTTGATTTGTTGGGTTTTTGCTGTTATTTTTGAGAGTCTGGAAATTAAGGCAGTTAGTGTTTCAAGAGTTAGTGTAGTTTGGGTAGGGATCTTTCATAAGTAGATTGTAAATCTGTTTGCAAGCGGCACCTCCTAATCTTCTTAAATGGATTTTGACGAGAGAGTTAATGCTTATTAGTACTTGTCAGCTAGTGCACAGTTAAGAAAAAACGAAATGGGTGAAAATCTTAATTGAAATGTTTCAAAAGAGAGCTATTGTAGTTGATTGTAGTTTGAAGTGGTAAGAGGATGTCACTGTGATGTAGAAGCTAGTGCATACACCAGAGAATTATTATTCTCATCTGTAGTTAATAAGGGTAAATTGGAGTATAAACGAGGATAGAGATTTAATCCCTCCTAGACATAATTTAATAAGAAAGCTGAGGTACGGAGATTCAATGCAAGTAGAATCTGGGTTTCTTCACTGAGACAAAGATTTTGATTCCTTAAAGTCTTTGATTTCAAAGAGGAATCTTTAAAAAATCTTGTTGGAAGGAGTGCTTACACTGTGTGTGTAACAATAAAGAGTATAAAGATACGTATTTGTGAACTTAGTCTTCGTTAATTGTAGCTGCCTGACTTCTGTTCATTATAAACTCATCCACTGGCAAAAAGTACATTTTTGTCAATAAAATTAACTAGCAACATTTGAGTGAGTGATAGGTCTAATGATTACTGTGAGTTGTCTGTCTTTCTGTTATGCTTTTATACATGAATAATTTCTGCATCTGATCCAGCATGATGTCCTAGGGAAATCCTGTTTCTGTTCTCAATGGTTTGCATTTAGTCTGTTATAAATTTTTTCTAATGCTGTCAGCTAGCATTTGGCTTACCTGCTGATTCATGTTTGATAATCACATTTTAAGTGTGTTACAGAGCTAATTCACTTTATTTTCATAAAGGTGTAGTAATATGCTGAATCTGCTGAACTGCTGGTCTACATGCTACTTTGTTGTAGAGAGTTCTACAATTTTATTTTCTTGAAATCTTTTTTTTTTTTTAAGGTGTTGCTGTCAAAGATTTTAAATATTTTAAACATTTGAATTAAAACTCCTAAGTGTTACTGATGAAAAGTTAAGATTCTTGCTTGCATATTTAATTTGTGCAACTCTAAGAGACAGAAACTTAGTGGAAGAGAATATACTTACTAACGTTGTCCTTCTTGCTTGCAAGTGAGAAGACAGAAGTCCGTTTATAGTCAGTAAAATGTAGAGGAGAAGGAGTTAGACATAGTTGGATATAGATATAGAAGGAGTTGGATATAGGAGTTACTGTTGGTATCTAATGCTTTCCATTTAGCCAGATACAGAACATCTGTTTTGGGCACTGATTCCACAGACCTTTTGTGTGTTTGGACATGTGTTTGTGAATGTTTTCTTACAAACCTAAAACTATATATCATTCCTTATCTTTAGGATAAAGAATGTGTCATCATATATACTTTGACAGTGATGTTGTATCCAGACTGTGGTGCTAAATGAGCTTCTGGACACTGCCTGTGTTGAAATGATAAGAATCATGCTTAAGTTGATAAAGGGCAGTTGTTAGGATGTCGTGGAAGGATTTCATTATGTAGTTGTAAAATGCATTTTAATTTGTTTCTCTTATGGTGATATTTAATGCAAACATTTGTAAGTTCGGTGCATGCAGGTGGGGATGTTTCCCTGATAAAACCCTTGAGAATGTTGTCTTTTGTTTTCTTGCAGGCCTTTGGAACGTTCTAGTGAAGATGTAGATATAATATTCACACGACTGAAAGAAGTGAAAGCTTTTGAGAAATTTCATCCAAACCTTCTCCAGCAGATATGTCTCTGTGGATATTATGAAAATCTGGAAAAAGGCATCACATGTAAGACAGCTTCATATGATTATGCATTTTATGTAGATAAACTTGGGGGTTAGACTGTGACTGTCT
Organism: Sitta carolinensis; assembly: GCA_032173965.1. Classification (NCBI taxonomy): domain Eukaryota; kingdom Metazoa; phylum Chordata; class Aves; order Passeriformes; family Sittidae; genus Sitta; species Sitta carolinensis. Next base: position 20,736,259 of record CM063288.1, read on the forward strand.
TTAGGAGATTGATGAGATCAGAATGAGTGGAATATTTACAGTCAGTCACGGGGCAAGGCAGGACTACAGTGCTGCTTGCTCTACAAATGCAGTGTGTAGTGACTCTATGGTAACAAGGCATACAGTTGGATGTATGACTAGCACTGTTCTGTTGCAAGATTACAAGCCAGTCGTTGGACTTAAGCCTCATTCTTCTCCCGTAAATGCATTATTGATTGCTTTTGCCAGTGCTTTGTGCTGTCAGGGGCAAAGGTGTATCAGTGAGGCACATTGCTGATTGTGTATGGTTTCCAGGCACCCTGGCTAGCACAAGCCAGATTTGCAGAGCTGCAAACTGCTCTGGGGTGCAACAGCTCTGTGCCTGCTCTGGCAGCCTGTGGGCCAGATGTAGGTGGACACCTGTGTTTGGTCTGTGAAACTGAGATGGAAATAAGTGGTAGTCTGTGATGGGAATGCGTACCAGGGGAATAGCTGATGCAAACCTGTGGTATTAGTAAAGTCTCAGAAACATCTCAGGTAAATCTGGCATGCAATACTGGGGTTTGCTTAGAGTAACAGGGATTTTGGTGCTCTGTAATCACACAGTTGGAATGCCTGGACATCAAAGTCTTGCAGTTGCTGTTCAGCCAGAACTCTTACTGAATTCAGTGGTACCTGTGTCTGTGCTGGAAGATTATGAATTTCAAAGTGACATTGTTCAGAAAACCTTTTTCCTTGTTTCTTTGCTTGGTTAATTAACTAAGAGAACAGTAGAACAGAAGCAAACTGGGGAGAAGAACGATGCAATTCTATGTGCTTTCATTGTTTCCATAATATATTGACTGGTTTACTAAAATATGTGCTTTCCAGTGTGTTTGGAAATATTACTGTAATAGTAAATTAGTAATTTCATATGACAAATTGTGTAGTGCCAGCAGTGACTGCAGTATTGCAGTAATATGTGAGAAAATGTTTATTTCTGTTGCTAACCTTAAAGTGATAACCCTTATTTATGATATTTCGTCTTTCCAGTATTCCGTCAGGGCGATATTGGGACGAATTGGTATGCTGTCCTGACAGGATCACTGGATGTGAAGGTGTCTGATACAAGCAACCACCAGGTAAAACAGGTTTTCATTGAAACCATCCAGTCAGTAGTACAAAGAAAGAATATCATTTACGGTAAGGTAGATAACATTCTGTACAGATATTTTGTCATATCACGAGGATGTATATGTTCCTCTGAGTCTCTTAGTCACAGTTGTCCTTAGTCTAAGGATGACAAATCATGCCATCGATTGCAAGAAACTGAAATGCAATGCTCTGGAAATGGTCTACATTTTAATGTGAAACACGACTCCTCTGTCTTCTGTAATAGTGAAGTTGTGCTAAAGATTGGAGAGTTGTTAATTCATTTTCTAGAAATATTTTAATTCAGTTCTTGTTCAGAAAGTTCAAAGCGAACCCATTAATAGTGAAATCTAATAACAGCATAAGACAGTCTCCACTGCAGGAATGGGGAGGTATTGTGGTAATGACAGACTATTGGAACTGCTGCCATGTTGGACAAGAAGCCTATAGGTAATACCTATTCAGTGTTAAGAAATAGAAGAATAATTCTCCCCAAATTTAAAGTGATTGCTCAGTACCTTGGTGCTCCTGGATTTATAAAATTTAGAGTAAATAAAAATCCAGTAGGCTGAGGTTGTTCTCCTAGAGTCTTTCATCCGTGTTGTCTAATGTCATGCTGACAAGTCATGCACTTGCTGCTGTGAGCTTAGTCCTCTGGGAAGGCAACCTGTCCATTCCCTGCTCCCCTGTTTGAGATCGGTATTGTCCCGTGATGTAGCTCAGCATAGGTTGTACCTCTGATAAGGGACTCGTTGTGCCTTCACAAGTAGTATAGCTACCCAGGACCTGATAAGAGACCACTACCCATTTTCCCCACCTGGATTGAATATAGCCTGTGTAGGGGATGGTGGTGGTGTATTCTTTGCCCAAAGTTTGGCTGATTGAGGAAAGTTTTTTGTTCATAGCAGAAACTGGATTTTTTTCACTTTGTTGAGCATCACATCATCATTGAAATTGGGTCAGAATGCAACTCAAGGCAGTGCGTGAGTACTGGGTCTTTCTACTTTTGAAGTAGAATGATAGATGCAAAAGGAACTTCTTTCATATTATTTTTAGCAACCTCTTTACTGTGCTAAGAACAGTTTGATTGAGAGTATAATTAGCTTAATTTGAGCAATTCTTGGCATGGCCTGGCTGTCATTGGTATTGTCAGAATTTGGAACAGTACTGGGCTCTTGCAAGACCCTTTTCTGTGCAGGTCCAAAGCAATCAGGATTTTCTGGTGTTTGCCAAAAGATGGCAGTACACCATTGTGAAGAATCAATGCTCTTTTACTCAGAGAGTAATACGTCTGCACAATCTGGAAGTTAAATTAAGAATCTCTTTGGAGTGTTGATTTGTTCCATTAGATGGAGCAAGGAACACTTCAGTTTCTTAATGAATATAATGTAAATATTTTTTTCTGCTTGTTCAGGTAAACTTCATTTTCCTGCCAGTAGGAAGCTGTTCAACTACAATTAATAGAATTCTAATTCTAGATATTATATTCTTCAGTTATTTCTTGCCTCACATTGCCTTCTCACATGAACAACGAACTGAATTCTTACCACTGCCTAGTTGTCATACAGTACAGCCTCACTGCCAAAACGATGGCATCCCATGCATTTACCATTCCTGTCTGGATAATTTTGGTGTTTGGGGACTCCTAAGTACTAATTGAGTCCAATATTTTCCTGGTTTTGCTTCAGCTTGGTGTTTCTACCATGTCCCTCCTGGATGTGATTCCAGTCTTGTCTGTACATTTTTGTTGGCATATTACTGGTCATTCTTGAACTTGAAGTACTTGCTAGCACTCCCTGCCTACTGTGCTCACTACAAACCCAGGAGATGGGGACAATACGGTGGTGTATTGCTGTTGGGGCAGCCCTGGCACACTGCTGACAGCTCTGTGCTCCCAGCTGGCAATGGATGACCAATGCTTAAGATGTAAAGGTGCTTGGAGCATTTTCCAGTCACATCACCCAGGAGCAAGGGGTTCCTTTGCAAAGTCATAATAATGACTAATTGCTCTGCTGTTACTATTATACCATAAACAGCACTAATGTTAATGTTAACTTCCAGCAGAGCAGGAGAGGTACAGATGTTTACCTGAGTTTAGAAGTTGTAGACTCATGTAAAAGTACAGGATTATTCTGTCTTTCCTAGTAGGAGAGAAGCTAACTTGGTGTTTAGGTTCCTATTGGTTAAAATATCTTTAGATATAGTCACGTCATTAATTGGGACATTAATGCTTCAGATAAAAAGATTTATTAGATTACATTAGATGACCTCCTGAGTTTTCTTGCAGGTTGATTTGTCCTATGAGTATATGATGATGGCTACAGTGTTTGTGTAAATATGGAAAATCAATTCTCTTGATTAAAAATATCTGAGTCCCACTTTTGCTAGGTGTTTATCTGTCTACTTGGGAAACTTAAATTTCGTCAAGCCTAGAATTAATGCCTGTGTAACAGCTATCATGCTGCCTCTCCTTGCAGTCACCTTTGGTGATTGGTAGCTTTCTCCCATTAGAAATGAAGAAAGTTATTGTGCACTTGGTCCCTACTGAAAATGTCTTTACAGCCTTTGTTCCTACAGAGGCATGTAGGAACATGTCATGCACTAGAAATGAAATCTTAATGTACTAATGGATCAAGTCTTCAGTATAGCTAGTGAGGTATTAATTCATACATGTTCTTGCTGCACAGCAGCTTACTAATGTAGATGCCTGTGATTTCTCTCAAAAATATTAGTAATACTGATTAGGACCAAGTTGAGAATTCATATAAACAGAAATATTGATATTAGCTATTATTTGATATTAGAATAACAGGAACTATTACACCTATTGTTTTAAGGGCTTTAATAGAGACAGACATAGGTATTCAGGACCTCATAAAGCCTTCCTTTCATACTGGTTTGGAAAACTCCTTTCTGCTTGCAAAGCTGTGTTCTGTCACGAGAGGTCAGTGTTAGAGCACAAAGCAAACTCGAGCACAGGCAGTATTCGGTACTGAAACGGGTACTTTGAGAATCCTATTCGGCTATTCACCATACACACCTGTTTTAAAGAGTTTGGCCAGGGAAGATTTTGCTGTTACTGCTAGTTTTGTTCCACCGAGCTGGTAAAATGTGCTGGAAATTTCATCTGGCATTGGAATGGCTGCAGAGATTTGACAGGATTTCTCGTCCAGTACATCCTGATTGGAGTCTGCTGTCTGTACAAACTATTTATGGTTTTTTCTGGGTATTCAACAATCAAGAAGAGACCAAAGAGGACTTTTTCTAAGGTGAAAACGACTCACTGTGAATTCCAGAGGTAATGGTAATGTTTTGGTCTTGCCTCAACTTGTTTGTAACAAATACCCTGATAAATATTGTAATTAAAAGTCATAGGAAAACATAGTTAAGTAACCTTCAAAATAAACAGAAAATGCAGCTTCTGTAGAATATATCAGAGAGAGGTCTTTACCCTCAGTTATGATCATATTCTGAATTTCATTTTTATTTGGCACTGTTGCCTACTCAGTGTTGAGCTCTCTGGTAGTAGAAGTTCCTCTTAGAAATATTCCTGGTTTGGTATTGTCTTAAAAACATTGCTGACTGCCTTGTGTATGTTTCATTTTCCAGCTCTGTTTTGAAGCTGAACAGTTTAAGGATGACCATTGGCAATGTCTCAGAATAAAGCTGGGAAAAAAATGCATTGTGACAAAAGCATCAATGTTACAATGTTGTCAGATTCTGCAACACTGTGATTTTCTGAATTATATTCAGAGCCTTTTATACCGAAGATTTTTCTGATAAACTATGAAGGAATGAAGAAAAGAAAGACAAAGCCAAATAGCAATTTGATGTGCAGTTTTGCTGTATTTTGCCAGCTGAATCGTAGTGTGTGCTGGGGCCTATTGCCAGCTTGTCTTGCCTATGTTATCATGGAGTTTTTTAAGCAGGTCAGTTTTTAAAAACAGACCAAACTGAACATAGGGCATTGACTTGACAAACAATTAGTCTTTTTTAGAAAAGCTTTAAAGGAGGAGCCGTGAATGCTTGGACGGTACAGCAAGTGTCAGCTATAAGAAGATGCAGAGGGCTGGGGATGAAAAGCCAAATAAGTTAGTGGGGTTGCTGAGAAGAATGACTGTGAAGAAAGAGGTTCAGATGTTCATGTAAGAAATGGAAGAATTTCACAGCTCTTTGAAACTGAGGACAAAGGAGGTATGTGATGAGATGCAGTGGCATTAAGGAAAGGGATTTAAACAGGGTAGTCCTTGCAATACTGCTTGCAGCATGTAAATGCCATTATGTATTTTGGAGATAATCTATGTGAAGTTATTGCATAGATTTGTACTGCAGTTAGTAGTATAAATATGCCTAATCTAGCTGTAAATTATTTAGTTTGAGCATGAGAACTGCTGTACCCATTGTAACACAGAGATTGGCTGAACTAATGTACTGAGCTGAGAAGCAGAGTATGTTGGCTCGTGCTGACCCCGAGTGTTGTGATTGTGCTAATTTTGGTTTTGAACTTAGCTTATTGGAAGTTAATATAGAAAAATCATTTCACTTCTCTCTGCCAGGTGATATAGGAAAGCATCCAACACATTGCAGGTAGATTTTGAAAATCAGATAGAAAGGTATGGAAATAATGAATGTGGTATTACAGTACAGTTAATCTGAACTATACATGTTTTAATTAGGTACTAGAAGAGAAGCTGCTCACAGTTTTTTTAGAAGCATAATGTCTTCTTTAAGCAAATAACCTTGTCTTGTGTAAAGAGGGTAGCCTAACATATGTTTGCAAACTGCAGTTTTCGTGTGTCCAGAAGGTATTTCTATGTTATTGTTAGAAATCGTTTGATAAGGATTTCTTGTCTGAATGGCCGAAACACTAAAGTGAAGGCAATGGAACAGAAAAACCATATAAACTTCATAGTTTATTTTCATGTATATCCTTGGTTTCTCTGTTAGAAAATTTTTACTGAGGACAAACTGAATTGTGTCAAAGTAATAATAAGCAAACTTCTCAAAATGCCAGCTTTTGCAAAACTCCAGTTAAACATAGAGGTAGTATGATGTTCTAGAGAGACACAGATGCAGAGGTGAGACAGAGATGCAAGGTGTAGGAAAATGATGAAATCAAAAACAGTCTAGCTACATCAGCTCCCTTATAAACTCAAAATGTTGAACAAACTAAAAATTCAAAGAAATGTCCCCAGTCCCTTTGAGCTTAGCACTAGTAATGTTTTTCCCTGTTTTCTTCATTTCTCTTTCCAACACCATGATTTTATTTACACACAGTACAAAAGTTATGTTCACCAGGTTCAGAAACAGAAGGGGTCACAAGTCAAGGAGGAACATATGGCATGATCCTTGAGAGGGTGGGAAAGGGAATAAAGCAGAGCCTTGTTTCTGATTCTCTTCCATTCCATAAAATGGTCTTGCAAATTCAGTAATATTTTAGATTGATGGGGGGCTGAGGGAAAGGTTTAAGAGTGCTTTTCCCTGCCTCTGTCTCATGTGGCAGTAAGAATCAGTGAAACTGAATACACAAACAGCCTGTGATTTGAACACTACTATTTTAGTGGTGTTCAAGAGGACAGATAGCAATGGAAGCAGTCTTATCTTTCTAAGTCTCTAATACTGCCTTTTAAATAGCTGTGTGAATGTTAGCTGGTTATCAGCCACTAGAACTCCCTGCTGCCTCTGGGATTGCAGAGGGGAACAGCAAACTGAGTTCTGAACTGCCAGCAATCCTCCTGAAGTCTTCACTGAACAGCAGGGGATTCTTGAGTGTAAGGTTAACAGGTGTAACAGGAAACACACCTGATTCCCCAGGAGGCTGGAGATGTATAAACAAGGGGTAGCAAGAAAATGGGGCTCTGAAGCCTTGAAGAAGGCTTGTAGGTCTGCACCCCAGCTGGCTGTGAAACTGCATCTCTGTGGAGAACTGTGATGGCTGGGGAAAAAATCTGGGGAAAGAACTTGATGGAAGCTTGGACTTTCCTTTAATGAATGTAGATAGGACCATTCCAGCCTCTTTACCTAACACCCCACTGTGTTAATTTATTTCTTAAGCTTAACAACTGCCTCATCAGAAGTTATCTTATAAAGTACTTTCTGAACCAACACTGACAGCTGGTAAATTTTTCTTAGATCTTCTCTGAGACATAATTGATTTTGTTTTTCTGAACTCCTAATTTTCAAGAGCAATTTGCTATGGTTCAGGAAACTGGACTATTATGGGCTTTTGTCTTTGTATTGCAATTACAGAGCTACTAACTTTATCTTAATAACATTTGCCTATTGTGACTTATTAGACGCATGAAAGGAAAGCAGTGCAATTCTAAAACCAGAAAATGATACTCAAACATGCTGATGCATCTCTCCTGGATTATCAGGCACAAGGATAACAAATGTTTCTGCTTAGATTTTTGTAGATGTTGCATGAATCCTACATTTTAGAGTTAAACTACTCATGTTGTATCAAGTAAAGTTAGCATGTGTTTTTATGTTTATGTGTAATTGTCTGTGTGCATATATGATTTCCTTTGTTGAGTACAGTTTATATGATTTTAAATTTTTTATGCTGTTGCTAATTTTTAAAAATTACTTCACAGACAGTCAGATAAGGCCCATCTCAGAAAAAAGACGTGTGTTCAGCTTGAAGCCTGTGATGAGGAACAAAGCAACTTGTGAGCTGAAAATAGAACATGTATCTAAAGGTCTTGATTCAGCAAGTTGTTTAATGGCTACTTTTTTCTCTGCAGTAGCTTATAATTTTTATTTGAACTACTGCAGAGTTCCTGGCCAAGGGAGATTCATTTAGACATCATTTAGACTGGCGTGTGCTCATATAGACTCCTTTGAGGTGGACTTTGCTGCTTGTTTGGGACCTTCTTATTGCCCTGTACATGGAGACAATTTTTCCAAGTTGTTTGAACTTTAATAGTTTTCTTGAAATCCCTGATTTATGTGAAAATAATTTTCTTTTGGTCTGGTAGTTAATTGGAAAACATCTATTACCAGTTGAAAGACTTGCTGGCATTTTCAACAGAAGAGAACAAGAGTTGGTTCAATGGTATAAGTGCATTGCTTGTGCAATAGAGAAATGCAATATAAATACAAGAGGATATTATAATTGAAAGTTATGTTTACATAATAGAAAACATAACAGGCAAATTTTCTTTCTGATGAGGGTAGTCTGTGTAGGACAGAAGTTTGTATTCTGAGATTGCATTTCTGGTTACCTTCTCACCACCTCTGAGATTTCTAAAGATCACATCATCACAGCAGTGTTTAGAGATAGATAAACAGAGATCATAGTTTTTTTATAAAGGTGAAAGTGATTCTTGTGTTCTCAGCTTTGCATTCAGAAATGTCTAATTCAACTGATGATCATAGAAAACAGAAGTCCTACTTGTTTTCACATTAAAGCTTCCCATGTTGTTGACCAGAATATTTATTTTTTGTTGTTGACACTTAATTTTCTTTTTAAGCAGATTGCTGAAGAATCTCAAGGCAATGCTATTAGAAAATATGACACAAAGACTCTCAAAGCATTCCAAAATACTTAATGTGTCCTTTTTTTTTTCTTTGAATCAAAGGATGCTGTGACAATATGCACTCTTGGAATAGGAACTGCTTTTGGAGAGTCCATTCTGGATAACACTCCTCGCCATGCTACCATTGTTACCAGGGAACATAGTGAGCTCCTTCGAATTGAGCAGAAGGACTTCAAAGCACTTTGGGAGGTAAGTTCAGATTTATTTCCAGGTAATGCAGAAAAAAATGACTTGACCTTGAAAGTGTTTGTAATACAGTATGAAGACATTTATACCATAAGTAAAGTATAATTTTTTCAAATTAGTTTGGAAAAAAAGGAAAGTTTTTCTTTTCTTTAGTGCTTCCTATTATGTATAATTACCTACTCTTGTATTTCATTCTTGTGGGCCTCTTGTAATGAAATAAATTAGGTGAAATTTCTGGTAGAATATATTTGTATACTGCAGGTGTTGCTCTCTTAGCCCTGAACTTGCTTTTATTGCCAGCATTTATGAGGAAAGTCTATTTTTATTATACTCTGAAATTTTAAATTATTCTCCTTTACTCCTGTCTCATCACCAGCTGTAAGGGGTTTAGAATTTGCAGATGGATCAAGATCACTTAAAAATTAACTTACTGATTACATGTGAATTCCCTTAGAACTTTCCTTTGTGGAGAACATACTGCTGAGGTTCTTCATTCTGTAGTCTGTGTACTTTGGTATCCATGCAGAGAAGACTTCATTAACATGTTGCTACAGAAAGTTACTGAACTTGAATCTCTTTGCATTTTTGCAAGCATTACCTTTGGTTTGAAAAGCGTTGTGGCAACTGGAAGGCATCCTGTTGGCCTGGCCTACACTATTGCCTGTTTGTACTGCCAGCTTGTTTGAAATGGTGGCTGTACAAGTGTAGGTGTTGGGCAGAGCTGTCACAGTGTGACAGTGTCCTAGACTTGCAGGTCTGGGGACACTTACTATGTTTAAGAATTAGGTGCTGGTTCTAACATTTTAGTTCAGCTTCTAACTGCGGACAGATGGATTTTTTTTTTTTTTGCTTTCTCTTTTCCTGAGAAAGAGCTGTGTTACACTCCAAACAATTGTCCTAAAGCAGTTTCTAAAGTCAGTATCAGAAAAAAAGTCAAATCCACAGCTATATACACTGATGAAGGAAATGGCACTTTCATTGCCTGCCTACAAATACATTACTTCGAGTATAGTTAATGGTGCAACATGACCAAGGCATGAAATACCACTGTGTGGGTAAAACATGCTTGCCTGGAGTGCCCTGACAGTATCAGATTCTTTGAATTGCATAGCCAGCATTTGTACTATTTTTTGACAAGTTCTACAGCTAAATTAAAATGCTACTGAAGTTTTGCAGCAAATTTGAAGAATTTGACAAGGAAATATTTTTTTGCAGTTCACAATTTCTTTTTGTTATGGCAGCTGCATTGTAGTTCCAGGCCTAGGCATGAAAACATTAAATATGCCAGTGGTCTCATCTGTTTTAACATATGCAGCATTTGCCAGTAGTCAGAAATTTGATAATGTAGATAGTGCTTTACAAAATAATGGTAGAGGGAATAAATCCAATTTTAGGTTTCTCTGGTAAAATTTTTTAAAAAAATTCACTTTTAATTGGCATAAGCACAGTCATTTCTCCCATGGATATGAATTTCCTGCTAAGCATTCAGACCTTGCTGTTCTCTTATCAGGATTACTGGAGGTGTGGAGGTTCCCTTTTAAAAATGTTTCAATCTTATATTTAAAGTTGTTTTAAAACAAAAATTTCAACATCATTTGCTCTTTAATCACTAATACAGTTTTGCTTTTACCACTTTTGATGATTTTGCTGAGTTTTTTGGTGATAGATGCTTTTGGGGAAGGTGATATGTGTTAGAAGTACTGGAGTGATCATAGGCAGCTTTAGCACACACCTTGTGTGTTGCAGCTTTTATGAAATTAGGCATCAGAACATGTCACAAATGCTTCAGGTGTCAGTCATAGACCACAGTTTAGATTGTGGTGCTTCTTTGCCTTTTGTGCCATTTTACAGTGAACTTCTCATATTTTGATGTGCTTTCTTTCAAGGAGGCTGTCCCTGTGCTCTCAATAAATGGAAAATTATTCAATGACATAGCTTTGCTTGTTGTTCTCAGTAATAATAAAGTTGTTCATTCTTTCAAGGTAATATTTATGTCCTTGCAACCTGCTAACCCGGAGTCTGTGTAAACTGCAGCTAACGTGATAATAAACACGGAATGTTTAAAATAGATGGAAAATTATATAAGAAAAATTTCCCAAAATGTACTACCAGTAGCACCAGTTATTAATTAATTATTGTTATTAATATTATTGTTACCTGAAGAAAAGTAAATAATTTTCTAAAGGAAGACTTTTTATGTTTTGGATGCTGCATTTTTCTTTCTGCCTTATCCTAACGTTCATATATCTTTGCTGTGACAAAGTCTGTATGAGGAAACTGTTATTGTTACGTGTCATTCAGATTTTAATTGTATTTAATGAAAACCCACACAAAGTCAAGAGAGGATCACAGATATTTAATACATGTGGTACCATGGAAAAAATTGGGAAAGGTAACAATGTCAGTTCATTACTGTCCGGATATTGTAAAAGATAAAGTATACTGTGGACATATTTCAGCTCTCCACCTAATGAGAATGAAAGAAGTAGTTTGTCCAGAAAAAAAAAAAAGTTGAATAATTCCAAAGTAATGTAATACTGTAGCATAAGAACAACCCAAATAAATTGTAGGGTTAGTATTCTTAAAATGGTTACTGATTTTATGTATGTAGAATTTTTATGATTAATAATAGAAGTGCAAAAATACAATATATGTTATTTTTTCATTTGTTTGTTTTTCCCCAAGAAATTAATTTGGTTTTGAAATTTACTTTATTTCCTTGTTTTGAGGGAAAATAAAAATCAAAACTCTAACCAAATAAGGATATTTGGCCTACAGAGGAAAGCAATCCAATACTGCAATTTTAAATATTTTTTCTTATTTTTAGATTAGAATGTAATCTTGTAAAATGAACCAACAGAAATTGATTCAATATTGACTTTAATTTACTGTGCAACTACTCTGAAGTGCTAGGATTAAAAGCTATGAAGTATCCTTCTTAACACTAAAAATTTGTTAATACTGAAGTCTACTGATGAAGTTCACATTTGTAACAAATATTTTTATACCTCAAATATATGCAGTTCTTTGAAAGACAAATGCATATCCAATATGGTGCTTATAGAACTTTTATTATATATCCTGAAACTAGATTTTGAGAGGAAGATTATCTGTTTTAATTATTTCTAAGTTTAGAAAGAATTTTCAGGATCTCTGAAACATCATATTGTGAATTTGCAGACTTTTCTGAGTTTTGTTTAAATTGAAAAGTAATTCATCCTGTATTAGCTGTATTGCTTTAAGAAGCAGTTGTATTGGTAGCATGATTCCCAGACTAGATGTGTTTTATTGATGTATTTAATGCACATTATACAGCAAAGGCATTAATTTCTATGAGTACTATTGTAGTCGGGTCTATACCTGAAAGAAAGAGATTGCTACTACTAAACTGACTTCTTTCTTTTTTTATCAGTATTAGTCTGTCAGGTATATAAATTTAAATATTCTTTGAGGAGAGATAGGATATTCTTTATCAAAAATACAGTAAGATGCCTCTTGTAATACATGTAGCCCCATATTCAGTCAGCCCTTGAAGTACAGAAAGATTTTCTGTGACCTTCACTTCTATCAGTCAGAGGGTGCTGGTCAAAACAAAGGACACTGTCCTGATGACAGCAATTACCAGTTAAAATGGGCCAGTCTTTTCTCTAATGACTGTCTCTGCTGAAGTAGCATCCTGTTGGGGAACATCTGTTGATCTTCTCTGCTGACTCATCCTTGGAGACGACATGTCTATCAACTCTGTTACAGTGGGTTAAAGATAATGAAATCTCACATTGAATTCTCACACAGCTGAACGCTGTTCCCTGATGAAGAATTATAGTAGGTCATGGGAATCACTGGTGATGTTCCTTTGTGCACCAATTGTCCCTGGCTTTGGTGTCTGAAGAGCACTAACAAACATGAAAAAAATAACTCATTACTTTTACAACACTGTAGATTTCCAAGATACTCTTATGAATCTGTAGGAAAAAACACTGTTTGTGTTGATGTGGGCTTGTTTTCTTTCCTTAGCATGTGTAAGTGATTTTGGTGCTAGCTACCTTGCCCAAAAAAAACTATTTCAAAGCACAAAGGAAAATATATCCAAAAATAAACATGAAAGTAGGAGGCTACACATGAGGAGCTCTGGTCATGCACATCCTGTTGGGTCATTACCTTGCTCCACCCCTAATAACTGGATTCTTTTAAACAGAGTAGGAGGGAAATGAATGCATTTGAGCAGTGTGATCATTGCAGTTCTCTATAGTTCATCCTGAAGCTTTATCCTTTCATGCAATTGCAAACCGATTCTAACCCAGACAGGAAGGGAGTGAATCTGCTGAGAGGTGACTTATTTTTAGAGGTCTTTCCTACCACAGTGTATTACTCAGCCTTCCTTGGATAACATACAAATAACCAATTTCCTTTTGTGTGGAATAAGACTGTGTTAGAAGTTACTGAACATGCTTTGAGAAACACTTGAGTAAATGAAGAGCAGCTATTACTTCGTTATGCAGTGACTTTGGAGAGAGGGAATCTTGGCCCCTGTAAGGTCAGAATGATTTTTTTTTTTTAATTCCTATTCAGCAGCACTTACACATCTTGTAAACTGATAAACTGTAGTGTAACTTTGTTCCTGCTTTTGCCCATTTGCTGTTAATTCAGTAGCCCTCAGCAGTTTGAACTGCTCTGTAATGATAGCTTTGGGAGAAGCAAGTTTCTTACTCCCTCTGTTTTCTGTGCACTGTGAGTGCTAGGTTTTAATGAGCTAGTTTAAAACCAGATCTGTCAGAACAGAAGTTTTACACACCATTTCATCAGAATGCCCTGTAGGAAGTACATGTATGAACGGGGGTGCTGTAGCACTGTTCTGTGGGATTTCTGAATAAGGCTTAAGTTCATCAGAATTGGTACCACAACTCGTTGTATATTTGTATGAAATATGAGTTTGTCACTTTAAGGTATATCTAATCACACCTCTCATATCAAGGTAAAATACAATTTTATACTTTATTTTATATCCTGGGATTATGGCAGTAGGAATTATGAAGACATTGTAAAAATAAATTAATTAAAATAAATATGGAAAGATTTTAATTTGTTTTTATCCATTTGGTCATATTGTAAGTGCATTGTTTACCAAAGGATGTTACTGCATCTCATGTGGTGTTTTGCAGTGTAATGCAGTAGGCAGCATTTCAGAGAGGCAGCCTTTTCGTTGCCTTAGACTATTGGAAAATACACATTGCATGGTTGCATGAGAATGTTCTTGCTTCCTTCTCTAGTAGGCTCCTGAGCACTTTAACATGTTTAAGGAGTGTTAGGGATCTCACGTAAATGTCAGTACTTTCTGATATACCTTTTTACCAATGAGTATTCCATACCAGAAATTTTTCCAGTTCATTTGAGTAAGAGATTAAATTTGATCTTGAGAAATGAAATATCAAAAGGGGGGAATCAAAGAAAAAACCAGATTAATGTCCAGCCCCTAAACTATCATCTTGATTTATGATGTACCACTCTGCCCATTTACTGCCCAGTAATCAATTGCAGAAGTCTCTGCCCTGATTTACTGATTTCCCATAGGCAAACATAGTGGAGGTATAAAACTATAGTTAATAAAATACAGAATATTTAGCTTTGCAGGATGGGTGATCATGTGATTTAAAATAGTGAAGGGCTTGGAGACCCACAAAAGTATAAAAAGGTGGTCATGGAACACTCAGCTGTCTTTACCCGTTTCATGTGAATTTCTCCATTGACTGCTCAAATGATTCCTTGATGATTTGTTTCTCTAATGGGATTTTATTTGAGAAATGTAAAAGTGATCAAATTGGGGTAGCCTGCATTTTCAATGTGCCTGGAATGCTGTGTCACCAACCTCCCAAATAGCCATCTTGTCAGAGTAAGGAAGAATTATTCCATGTTATCAGATATACAACAGTGGGCAGTGCAGGAGTCTCGCAGAAGATGGACGGCCCTCACAGGTTCTTCAGACAGATATAAATTTGGTCTATTTGCATCTCAGAGGTTAATTGTCCAATTACAGCTTCAGGTAATGGAGTCACATTCCTCCACTTTGTCCCCTACTTCACCGTTGTTTACATTTGTTGGTGACTGAGAAAGTGAAGTGTCCTTGAGTTTCCGGCCTAGAGAGAAATTGTTTGTCTGAATGAAACAGGAGAACAGTAGCGGACAGTCTGTGGAGTTTTAGGGTTATACAGTAAAGCAGTACTGATCTGAAAAATATAAAAGCTAAAACTAAAGGCATCAGAAGGACCCAAGTGTGTGGAATCTGTTGCCTTACGTTGTCTGCAAATCTCAGCTGATAACAAATACAAATTTTTATGCAAACACAGCGCTAGTGTGAGAGACACTGAAAGATGAAGTGATGATAGGCAAGGGTTTTTTTCCTATAGGAACACATGGAAGGAGGAGAAGTATGAAAAATCCCTGTGTCCAGTTTTAGAATATGACAGTAAACACAGAATTGGATAGATGTGAGCAAAGCTGTGAAAATAGCTAATGTCCCACCTTCATACCTTGTGTTAACACTGGGAAGGCATGCAAGTGAGTAGCAGGGAAAGATTCCAGAATTGTTATTATACCAATAAAAAGTTCCAGACAGTGCTCCTAGTTTTGTTGGTATGAATTGAACATATTTCAAGTGAATTCAGCACAACTGATTTAATACACAAGGAGCTACATGGGAGCAAATTCTGGCCTTTAGTACTGCTGTTATGTTGGTTTTGATCATCTTCATAATATGCTTTTACTGTTTCTTCCTCTTGTTTTGAAAAATGTTCTTGTTTTGAAAAGGCATGAAGCAGCATTTTAACCCTTAGTAGCCAAACATACATCAGAACCAGCCATGTTTGTCAGCCTAGCACCGCGGTGACTGCTGCTTTCATTTGGTTGTCTAAATCGCTTCATATTTTAAGAATAGATGCAGGTTTTGTGAACACTGTTTATGACAGTCTATCTCCTAAGGTAACCTTCCTGGCCTTTGGCAGTGGAAAAGCTTATCTAGGAACAAGATTTTTTACTTCAGTAGTGCAGCACTTCTCTTGGCGTGATACGTACTGATGAAGGCGTACAAGCATTTTGTTAGAGTCTTGCTGTGATAAATCCTTTGCTAAATAATGGTATTGTGACTGAAAAATTCATAGTCAGTAATTGTCTGCTCTGTTTCCGATTATTTACTGAGCCATTATTATGATACTCAGTATTGTCAATGGGGCAGAATTCCTGGAGAAGGTCCACTTAGTTTTAACTCTGAGTGACCCTTTCTTTGTTGTTATCCTTGTTTTGAAGTGACAGTCACTGGTGCTTCTGACACCTCTTAGCAACTGAAAATACTGAAAAATTACAAGCTGATTGGAAAGGCCTTGATCCTTCCTTGGTTTCTCTGCAACAAACTCTCCCCTGGTACATGTTCTTGTGTGTCATCCCTACAGTTGATTTGCATCTCAGTCTCCCAATTTGTTCTGACTCTATTTCAAAATTAACATTTTGTGACTGTCCCCTGATCATCATGCAGAGGTGCAATTGGACTGTGTAGATAGATGTGCCTTCTCTTAAACCATCCTACCATGTCATTTCTCTTAGGTGCTATTCTGTATCACTGTAATAATGACCATCTGCATGAACCCCCTGTTGAATCCTGTTATACCAGACACTGTGCAAAAATATAGTCGTTCCTGTGTACAATCCATATAAATGTTTTTACGTTCATTAGCACTTCAAAAGGTCCTAAATAATGTTACAGAAAGCTTGACTTATGTGAGGTTGTTTCGTGGATGAAAAGATTCAAAACATCCAGAAAGTGTGTCAGTCTCCCTGTTAAGTAATGCCTTTATTGGTTTTCTCATGTTTTCTCATGGTTAGAGGTAAAGCTGAAAAATTTGATTTCCAAGAAAATAAAGTATTTTGATTGATTCTTAAAATATTTAAATTACAGAAGAACATCTGACAAACTGAAATGTATATTCTTAAAGTCTGCTGGTGTTTTTCAGGCTACAATTTTTCTTGGAAGCTTTACTGCCAGACTTGCGCTTTCTATAACCAGCTTTTTTATTAGCAAAGAAAATGCTTTTCAATCTCAGCAGATTGTATTATTAAATGTGGTATCTCCAAGCATGATGTGCTAAATGGCAAAAACATATATTGCAAAACACAACTGGGAGGCTATGAATATTACTTCAGGAAACAAACTTCTGGTCTTTCATTAGTTCATTTTTATTAAGTAAAAATGTCTTTCAGAAGAATCATGACATTTGAAGCATATAAAATAGATTCTGGCTTTTTTCCCAGACATACTTTTTACTATCAAATGTGTGTTTCATTCTCTGTGACAGAGAGAAAAAAAAGCCTAACAGAATTATGTTTTTTCAGATATGTGTGCATATATAATCTACTGTGTGTCTAGTATATATTGTGTGCGTATATATTACAAGGCAAATTTAGATTTGCGTTGTCAAACTTCTGTATCAGATTGTCTGGAGCTTTGGTTCTAGCTGTTTATGGTTGGCAGTGTCCTTTTCTGCCTTGAACTGGATACCAGAGTGATCAGCTGCTTAAGGCTTTGCCTACACTTCTCAGCTTCTGGATTTAACACAGACAATCCTTAAATGTGGGGTTGTATTTGAATGGGTTATTTCAGAGATTGACCCTTTCAGATCTTCTGGTTGGTGTTATCATCTCAGTCCTTTGTCTCTTTTCAGATGAGTTGTGCTTTTTCTTCTTTAGACAAGAGGTTTATCTGTTTTTACTGTTTGTCTCCAGGATATTGAGAAAAATAGTAAGCCCTTAGAAGCTTGAGTTTTTTGTTGCTTTACAGCAATTGATACAAGTGGTGTGTTCTTCCAGGGCCTTGCTATAGAGAGTGTGTGCTTGCATTCTGCAATTCAATGGGTGCCTTCTGCTTGTACTATATTATAGGTGAGGCAAATGATCTGATACCATTTTTAGGATCAATGGATATGTTTTAGTATTGTCATTTTAAAAATCCATTAGCTTAAACCTGCCAACATTAAAAAATTCAGAGATCTTTGGCAGTGAGTTTTGTGGCAGTGGATGATCTTAAACAGATTAACACAAGCTGAAAGCAAGGTTGTTGTATTGTCGTATGTATTACTGCTTTTTATTTCCACAGTCTGGTGTAGTTATGAAGTATTTTGTAAAAATATTTTAAAAATTTTCACTTTCATGTAGCCAGAGTAATGAAACATACAGGTCCTATTTAGTGGAATGTAAATTCTTTATTTTTAGTATGTACTCCCTTGAATGGTCATTCAGCAACTTAAAAGAAGCTAAACCTCAGTCGTTTAGGCATATGGATCAATAAATGGGTTCAAAAGAAGGGTGCCCTTTGCTTGCATTAGATATTACAGTTCTCATAGATATCTTTTCCTGGTCATAATCAGAGTTCAGTGGTTATTAGAAACCTTGGCCTGGTTCCTACCTGCTTTTTATCCATGGTGAAACACTGCCATATTGAAATCAGTGAGCATTGTGAGATTTCAACCCAAGTAATTAGTAATTGCTTTTTTTCCTCCTTGCCTCATCTGCAGTGCAGAGTGATGGTGGTGGGATTCAATTCTCTTTAGCCTTATCCCTTCTGTAACAGTTTCTATCCACTGACACAGCCGATACAATGTGAGAGCAAGGCGCTGGAATCACTTGAATGATTTTGTGGCTATGTAGTTCAGGGGTGCTTAACACAATGGTCAGCCCAGTGCGTGTACTGAGGGAAATGACAGCAAAGCCTTACGAACTCTAGGCATCCCTGAGATACACTTAAAAAGGAAAATACCAACAGCTGAGACCTAAATATGGAGTATCTCTCCTGTGGCAGAGAATATGAATTACAGGGCTCAGCCTGTCACCTGTGCTGATTATAGCCAGATATCAAGAAAAGAAAGAGGTTTAAAAAGCCTCAGATAGTCCATGTGCTTGCTCTTGAATCAATCCTCATTTTAATCTGGGCAGTAAAACTCCAGCAGTTACAGTTCTCAGGGTTAGTGGGTATTGCTCAAATTCCATTAGTTTAGTGAGCTACACACTTCCTAGAAATCTGTTCAGCAGGAATGTGAAAGGGCCTGCTGGCCCTCAGAAATGTTTAAATCTCAAGGGGATTTATGGAAGCAAGTCTGCTTATAGATAAATATATTTCTTTTGGTGAATAGTTGTTTATGTCACAAATATTGAAGAGCACTGCGGAAGATGTGGTGCCTTTTAAGGCACGTGTTCCATGTATTTTTGAGCTATGTCATGAATTGATGTTCACAAAATTTGAGTCTTCATCTAGTATTTCCATTACAGGCTGTTGTTGAGATCAGTGGTTTAGCAGAATACGTGGATTCATACCATCAGTCTGGTGTAGTGCTTAAGGCTCAGTTTCTTTATCCTTTATCCCATGCCTGATTAGATATGACCATTAGTGTGTATTTCCTCTGAACTCTCTTTAAAATACTTTCTCAGTTAAATCCCAAGTGAAGAAGTTGAAAGAAAGCTGAAACTCACAAATAACAGTTTACACACTAAATCTCTTCTGAATGAACTTTTCTTCTGTTAATTTCAAATTAAATACTCTTTTCTTTGTAGGTGCTGTACATAGCTTTAAGCCAGGCTTGTGTAACAGTTGTTTGAGGGTGATAAATAATAAAGCATTTAAAGTGAAGCATTGCTATCCTGCATCTAGTACTTAGCGATATAGTTTGACTTGCCGGCATTTTAAACTCTGACCATTTCCTGAGTAATTTCTATTTAATTTTGCATACCACTCTGTTGACCTTTGAAAAATATCTTTTCTGACTACCAGTGCAAACCATTTTCTTAGAGTATTAACCAAAATAGACAAAGAAACTCTATTATGTGAATTCCCCCAGAACCCTGTCCATGTGTTCCTGAGTGCAGCTTACTAGAACCAGGTATAATTTTGTTTTAGCATAATAAAAATAAGCATTACAATATGATTTTTGTGTGACCTAATCTTTCAGAAACCGAGTCCTTCAAAGAAGCCATGCTGTTCTAAAAGGACTTATTATAAAGGAACTTTGTTTGAGTAACTTAGTCTTTTATGTTTAATTCTCTCTGGGGATAATACTGAAGACTCTCAGTACAATTAAGGAAAGATTAAAAGCTCAGTACAGACTTATTTTCTCTTTTCTCCCTTTCTGCCAATACCCTTCAAGCCTGAATCCTCTCTGGAAGCATGAAACATTTTTCAAATGCCTTTTTTCTTTCTGCTGTCATTTCCCAGTTTTCTGGTATCTGTCTCTTCCACGGATTTATTAATATGGTTTCTCTTTCTACATTTGTCACTTATGTTCCTGCTAGCATTTAATGGAAGCTTTGTTGATCTCTGCTTAAGGGTTTATTGGGTGTTTCTCCTTATGTTTATATGTGACATTTAGATCTTATTAGATATCCAGCAATCATGAAGAAGTAAGGAAATAATTCTTGCACTGTTGAAAGGTGATGAGAACTATGCCATCACTTAGTATTTCTTAGCACATTTGCTCTGCAGAGCTAAAGGAGTGAAATACAGTAAAAGTGTAGACAATTAAGCAGATAAGTCTGAATACACTGATGCAGCAGCTGACTTGATTACTGTACCCATTTTACATAATGTGTTATCAAGGAAGAGCTACACTTCAGTCTGAACATGTAAGAGCTAGGGCATTTTCTTGTGCTGTTGCTGTGGTATGGTTGAAGGATTATATGCTTTGAGATTACAATAGAAATTCACATCAAAACTTTCTTTTTTTTTTTTTTTTTTTTTTTGTTTCTGGCTTATGTATTTAGGTACATCTGCCTCATGGATTGCCTTACAGCGGGTGTTACCTGCATCTGACCTCATTGCCCCTCTCAATGTATACGTCTTTAAATAAATAAATCCCATAAATTCTGAATGATCTCTTTGTCTCAGTGAACGCTGTTGAGGATTATATTCTGATAAAGTCTTAATTTCCACGTGTTGCAGATGTGTTCTGGTGTTCATGGAATATCCCTTTGTGTCCATGTTGTAAGAAAGCATGCAGGGGAGAGAGTGACCCCGAACTCACCTCCAGCTTCACCTTTTTGCTTCATGTCACATCTTGTTTTCCAGTCAAAAATTGTCTGGCTGTTTAGTAGTAATTAATCAAGTTCAGGAAGATAAAGCAGAAATAAAGTAATTATACACTGTGTTCTACAGAAGCTGCAACATTCAAAGCATGTGATTTCAATGACCACTAGAAATTATTTCTAGTCTCTTTCTGTGCAGAATTTGTGTAAATATTGAAATTAAAGTATACTAAGCAACTTCATTTTGTCTTCAGAATGAAATTGCTCATCAAAAGTTGGATCATTAATCCTATGCTTCTCCCTGAGACACGGCTGAAACAAATAACTCATTTTTGTGTCCTCTCAACAAACCTGATCTTTGTTAGCACTCCTGATTGTTATTTATGTTCTCGCACTGCCTGATCTCCAAAATGCAGTAATGTTCAACAACCATAGCTCACTTCTCAATATCATTTTAGTGCCAGGTTGAGCTCCTCTTTACACTCTTGACTTCTTACTACTGCATGATTGCCATTTTACCTTTTCCAGCACAGTTCTTTGAGAAAACTGCCTTATGCAAATCTTACAGATGAGTAGAGGGTGGTAGAAACATGAAATTTATAGAAACTTTTCTGCATAGAAGAGTGAAAAAATGCATTAAGTATCATGAGTTGTAATTAAACAAAGGAAAATGTGGAAAAAATCCCCATTGAAAAGAAGCAGTGTACCTGTCATGTCTAGATTTACATATTCCAAACTTAGTGAATAAAGGTGAAGAAAGTTACTATATGTGATGTACAACCCATGACTGTTGATCTCTGGGTAAGAAACCTATCCCACACTCATTGTATGAAATGTTACCTCTTTATCTGGGGTATCTGTCTTCATTTGCTAAAACAGTTTCCCCGTTTTCTTCCCCCAGGTTGGATTTTGACTCAATATTTTTTAAATGACGTCTAGTGTGTCTTACAGTGGCCTTTACACACAGGCTTTCTGAAGCTAAACATCTTTTTGTGAGGCCATATCTGTCCATTGGGCAGCTGCCCCGTTATCAAATGAGGAATCTCATTCATCTGGCTGGGTTTGAAGGCTGTAAAGCTAATTTTATCTCTCTTGGTTATTAAATATACATTTAATGATAGATTCAGCATGCTGGAGAATCTTTAAGGGAAAGTAAGGAATAAAACACTTATGCCATTATATTGCCATGCAGTAAGATTATTTTTAACTGTCATGCATTATTTTGTCTTCAGCTTTGATGTGAAGTTAGAAAGGGACATTTCAGAACACTGACACTGAAATGCAGGCAGACATAGATGACCAGTTTGAGAAAAGTAAGAAACTAAGACTGTTTTAAGGAAAAACATACAGAAGGATATAATACAGGCTTGTGCTTTCTCTTTATTCAGCTTTTTCCAGTGGTTCTTAGAATAGTTTTGTTTGGCAAGTGGGTTCTATAGCCTTTGGGACAGCAAGTACTCACTTCAGTTTTGTTCTTCATCCTTGCTGCTTCTATAGCCCACATTGTGGCCTGTGCAGGTCACAGCTGGAAGACTACCCTGAATTTTAGGGATCTCTGTATTTCAAATCCCAGCTCAACTTTAATTCTGAAAAAAAGGTCCCTTTATTTCTTGCAGAGAGAGCCTTGAGATGTAGACTGCATACCTGGGCTTAAAGTCTTCCCACTGATTTATTTTCTTTCCCTAAGCATTATTAGTTCTTCTACTCACTAAAACCATAGTCTATGGTAAAAATTTTGCTGGCCAGGCTGTGGGGAAAATGTCATAGTGTTAGGTTGGGAAAATGGGAGTTTTGTATAGTAAACTTAGCCTAATGAAGGAATTAAGGAATAATTGCAAAAGAGGTTTTGCTGGCAGAAATACCATTATCCCTAGGATAATTTGTTGGCTGAAGTTAAAATGTAGGGCAAGCTCTGAGCTGGCCTTTGGAAACTTGTATATTCCCTTATTTTTTTTCAATGTCATGACAGTGGGAGGAATGAATTGTCAGTGATTAGATAGACTACCAATACATTCCTGTGCTCTTTCCTGTGGACAGCCTAAAGTTGCGCCAACTCTGCTATGCAGCTATTGTGATTTCTAGCTGCAGAAAGACAAGTCATGTAAACGTGTCTCATGAAAGTCATCTTATTGGAATTTTGATCAAGTCACTTAGTTTTACCCTCTTGCTTTTTCCATATGCAAAGTGAGAAGATAATATACATTTGTTTTTTGAAAGTGTTTTGAGGATTGTTGAATGGTTTAACAAGCCTTTAACCTCTAGATGTATCATATGCAGCACTTCCTTGAGCACAAAGGTTCTCAGCTGAAGAGATTTCCCTTTACTAAACTTTCTTGGGCTCTCAACACAAGCAGCTAGATGCCCTTTCTGTGATGGACCTCCAACTATGGCTTAAAAATTCTGGGGATCAGCTTAGGGTTTTTCTGTGTATAGTTTTTACTAGATTTTAGATGTCTCTATAGTAGTCTTTAATAATATTGTTGATCATTTTAACTCCAAAATTCTTCCTGCTTGTCTCAATCTAATATTTTGACATTTTAAACAAATCAGTTAATGTGCATAAAAAGCATTCTGGTCTCCTATTTGTGGTTGTGAGAGCCTGAATTTTTTATGTGTATGTATGTCTGCTTGAAATTGATGTGGACTTGGAACCAATAATAAGTTAGAACTACAATTAAAAATCTGCTTTGCAAATTTTCTTTTGCGAACAGCACCCTCTTCACAAAACAGTGTTTTGTTCATTCCTTCCCCTCCCACTTCCCCCTCCTCATTAGCTATCTTCCCTTTTAGTAGGGCTTTAATGTGGTGGTTTTTTTCAGTAGAGGAGTCATGCTTAATTAAAAGTTACTTGCATGTTTTCAATTATAGATGATAATTTGTTTGACTTTACACTCTCAATTGCTTTGAGTAATTTCCTGTAGAAATACATATAATCCATTTGTGTGTTTGGAGTATTAGTGTGTTGTTTGCATATCTTGTGTGTAACACTTAAGGAAACCACTGGGGCTTAGAAAGAGCAGATGATGCTTTTTAGTGGCAAAGAGTGATACAATGGCTATTCTTTCTTCTCTGTGCTGAATAGTTACGGAAACAACTTTTTTCACAGAACTGGAAATTATGTTATCCAACCAATATGATGTTTCAGTAAAAAAATTAGGAGTTAAGCAAGTGAGTCAGCAGTAATGTTACATCCATAACACTTGACATAAGTCAGTGCTGATTGGTGTTAATTCCTAACTTCATGGCTTCATGTAGTATTGCAGAGAAAATACATATTAACACATCCCAATATGTTGGTACATGTCAGAATTTCATTACAGATAAATAAGTAGCTTTTAGCTGCTAAAGATAAGGTAGCAAGAGGCTTACATGTTACTGCACCATGTATTAAAACCACAGTTTGTTCTACCAAAATGAACTCTTGTGTTCAGTCAAGTGGAACATAATACATGGTTCTGCTCTCCCAGGTTTAGACAAGATGAACTCAAACAGGGATCCGTGAAGAGAAGGACTACAGTGGTAAGGGAGATGGACTGTGTTTCATGTGATGAAAGAGCATGCCTGGGTTAGTCTTGATGTGAAAGCAGATACGGAATTTGGTTGGTGCCTGTAAGTACACGAGACCACCATTCAGGGAGTGTAGAGTGTTAGAGGATCGTGCTGCTCAGGAGCAGATGGGTACTAATGCAGCTTGAGTGTTTGAGCGTACATCAGAAGTTTCTTTCTAACCATCAGAGTGATGAAGTTCCAAGCAAATTTCTGATGGGAGTTTGGGGACAATATAAATGGGAATGTATGAAGTGGAGATCATTTTTTTAGAATGATTCTATGTGTAATTGCAGTTGCAGCTCCAGTGCTGTTTGTACATCAGATTTAAATATTTCAGTATTTTGGTTAAATGCATTTTTCCTAGTGCAGCAAAGGCGTACATGAAACCATGGGATCCAAATTTTGTTTCGGATCTTAGTGAAAACAGTGTCCTTGCAACTGATACTGCCTTAAGAAGTGACAGCATTTTCCACTTCTGTTTGCAACATCCATGCCACACTGTTTCATTGGTGAAATCCTCTCAGGAAGGTCAGCATCTTTCTGCCCTTGCCGATGTAGTGAATCTTTCTGTTTTGGTATTGTAGTGTGCTCCTCCACAGAAGGGGAGGAACATTCATAAATAGAGAACTGCTCGTGGAATAGAGCTGTTTTTTTTTAGGATACTGTCCTGACATGACAGTTGGGAATTTTGGTCCCTAGGGAAGACAAGTGAACGTAAACTTGCGACTCTTTGGATGAGCACAGTCCTGAGGAGGATTCAAAGTCAGACGGAAGTGTAGCACCAAGCTCCATCTTTAATGAAACAGAGAGTTTCAGTTCTTTGACTGTATGGTGGTAAGCACCTGTCACACAGAAAGACTTCTCAAATGCAAAACCAGAAGATGCTTGCTCAGCATTTTCAAATTGCTCTCTGAAGGCGGGAAGGGCGAGGGATTCAAGGTACTTCTGCCCTTCCACTGAAATGGCCAGGTGCAGTCAGCTCAGTGTTGGGGATGCCTTGAAGTTCTTTTTTTCACATACCTTCCCTCAGGCAATTGTCACTTTCTCTGGATGCCCTTCTTCAGTCATACATTTCGTTCCTTATCAACAACACACAAAAAAAGAGGAGGAAAGCTGGAGAGGCTTGAAGTAGTCTCATGCAGTCCCACACCAAGATCTAGAACTGCCTTTGAACAAGTTCTCTGCTAATGATTGTGCTTAGCTCTTTGTTACATTCTGTCTCAAAGGTTGTGTGCTCCTGTGGCAGGTGTAAAAGTCAGTATATGCATAATCCAGAAAGCACTTTGAAGTGGATTACCACATTAGACTTCCATTTTAGAGCAAAAATAGTCCTTTGCTTTAGAATTTTTTTATAAATTAATGGGTTAATTCAGTTTCACTTTCTTTCCTGGTTAGGGTAAGACAGGCTATATAATGTTTTTTAAAAATGAATGCTAATAGGTCTTTATGAGTAGCTAGAGTTTCTCTGCTGTTCAAATAATGCTAGCGTTCAAGCAGCACGTATTTCTTGTTTAATATTCAGGTATGGCATTTGGTTCTTAAAAACAGAAAGAAATAGTTCTGTGATCAGAAAGAGTAGCAGCTAGGAACAGCAATGATGTGAGTCATTTTGACATTGAGCAGACTTGTCAGATTGTTCACATTTTCAAGTCTAGATGGTCTAAGACATCCATTTTTCCTAAATATTTTTCAAAGTCCTAATGAAAATTTAAACAGCAGTGTCTCATGGTGTCTTGAATTGAAAAGATCATGAATTAACAATTGTATTTTACTGCTAAAATAGTAGGTGCTTACTGCAAAGTGAAAATAGTAGCAGAAATATTCAGTCATGTTCTTTGTAATACTTTTAATAGTTGAATTTGCCAATCCCATAGTGTAAAATATGTCAATTCTAAGGCAAAAAGAGAGAATTTGTAATGATTGCAATACACTGTAAGGCACTGTAATAGTTTTTAACTTAATCAGTTTATATATTAAGTACCTTTAACATATAAGGCACTTAACTTGCTTTTTCTTCCCTCATAAACCCTGTTTGGATGATTTAATTTCACATTGTCCACTTCTTTGGGATAAACTGGAATTTCAATGTGTGTAACAAAATACCTTTGTGTTACAAAGTGAAAATCCCATGATTTTGGCTGAAATGTTGCTGCATTACAACCGTCTCTTGCCTAGGGCCATCTGCACAGGAGAATATTCCTTTAACAGAATAAATCACCAGAAGACTATAGCGGACTTACTGGAACCATTCCTCTGTATCTCTGACTACTGTTCTTGCCAAAAGTGTTAAAAAAGAGGCTCAGTGGATAAAAGATTCTGTTTGTGTGAAACTACCTGCTTTGCAATGGTTTCAGAAAGAAAAAAAACATTGAGCTGCATTCACTGGCTCTTTAATTCGGATTGCCAATGATAATGCAGAGTCTACGCTGAAGAAAGGTAGGATACAGAAGCAGAAACATTAGTGCTAATCTGCTGCAGAAGGACGAGATAAATCAGCACAGCTCTCATACATCACTGAGGGAGAAGCTGATTGCAACTTGACCATGTGCCTAAGTGGTCACATCAGCAACAAGAACGGAGCATGGATAAAAAACCTAAAATGTATCCTTAGGGCTATTTGCTGTGCACGACCTATGATAACACATCAATGTAAGTTTAAGATTTCTTTTTTTGTTTGTTTCCTTCTGTTGCAATGCTTGTTGTTTACAAGAGTATATTTTTATTTTGCATAGATTTAGGGAAAATATAATGGAGTGTAATACAAAGCAGATAATACTTCAATACTGTTTATGTCTGTGAATAGTAATGGGCTTATTGCTGTGCATCTCAACGTAGTTCTTTCTTTGAAGATGTTTTAATTTTTAATCCTGTAAGTCATATTTTGGGAATTGAGTAAGGTTTTGAGTGAGATGATAGTGAGATCTCCCTCTGTAATTTCTGTCATCTGATGTTTCAAAATGACCTGAAAGACAGAATACTAGGAAAAAACCCTAAAAATTATTTCTACTGTGAGAATTTTTGCCTTTTATAATTTTTTTCTGTTAAGAAAAGTGCTCATAAAGACTGATTTCTCTGGACCTCTTTATTCATGAATTTAGTGCAGATGGTAATTTTCCTACATTTTTTAAAATTTGTGCAATTGTTTAATTTGGTGTCATTTAAGCATCTGCAAAAAGGGAAGGCAGGGATAAGATGAAAACTGAATAAGCATTGATTGCTAGTCTGAAAATTAAATTTTAAAAGTTTTTGCAGTAAATCTGATTTCAGTTCATTTTTACTAAATTAGATTATCATATTTAAATTGAGGCTACTATACAGCAAACAAATGTGTGAAACTATCCTGGAGAACACAGATTTCCTGCTGTATCTGACTTTAAAGATGTTGTTGATTGTAACTACCCAGGAATATCCTAATTGTAGAATTCAGAGCAGCATGTTTGAATAATGCATGGGAAAATAAAGAGGAAAGATGGAATTTTACTGTTCAGATGTTAAGGGGATGCTTTGTTCAAAGAGAAAAAAATGTGTAGTAAAACTTATTGATGTGAAATCGCAGGCTGTCTCTCATGGCTTTAGGCAAAAAGGCAGGGAAACCCAAACCAGGTCTTGCTGTGCAGTCTGAAAGCAAGGGAAATTTGGAAGCATTTATAAAAGCCCACCAATACTTTGGTATTTACTTACTTCTAGAGTAAGATAGTGGCTTTAAACAAACAAATTTATGAAATATGAAAAAGGAGATGCGAAAGGTGCTTCAGTGATATGAGCTTGAGAAAGTAGGTATAACGATACAGAAGAACATCTATTTATTTTATAATGATGTAGCTGTGGCTAAATATAGTAGCAGGAAGCTTAGAAACAGAGGTAGCCTCCATGAGTGTGTCTAAAAATGTGGAGTTTTTTTTTGTTGCAATTGAAAAATGTAGGGATATTTGTGTGGCTATCATACCCTTCACAGACCTCAAATCTTCAGTGTGGGCCAGTTTCAGATTCTGTAACACAGGTATTTTTGGTAGGTCTTAGTCAAAACAAAAGGTTTATCTGTTAGTAGTTGCAACTTTCTTACAAGATTAATGGGTAGTAATAGGGAAGAGGGAACATAAAGCTGTATTGCAAAAAGGGTGCTCATTCTTCCCAGCAGAATAAATAACCAACCTAGCCAACTGGCAGATGAAGCATGGACCAAGTAGAGAGTTTATTTTTGTACAAATGTGCATATGGATGATCACACAGGCCCTCAATTGTACTTAGCCCCTGAAGCTGAGGTCCCGTTGGGAACTCCTAGCTTTAGCAGTCTGACTTAGAAAATAATAAACACAAAAACAGAGGAAAGCTGTATAGCAACAGGAAGAAAAATGGTGATTTCTTGATTTCGTTACGTCTGTTATAATGTACCCAGTGTGGTCTTAAACTATAAACTCCATGGCAAAGATTCCTATGTTTTGTTCTTTGAAATACTCTCTTTACACATGTGACAGAGTAATATAATCAGTCTGGCTCCTCTTAATGGAGCTGGCCTTCTGTTGGTAAAATAAAGACGTCTTTTTTTTCCTGTCATCTATGTTCATTGGAACAGCAGAAGATTATTTGGGTTTATGAAGATAACGAAACAAGTAGCTTTCCTTGGCTTGAGGTTATTCCAAAGAGTTAAAAGTTCTGTATCTGCCAAGATGCTATGTAGTTGTATTGATATTGTGATCTTAAAACAAACATTTGCTTCAGTGTGTTTCTGTGAAGTTTCGTAATGCAATCACACTTAAATTAGATGCTAAATTCATTGCAATGCATACAACAAAACTGGAATTAGGTAACTGCTTTTTAAAAGTTTCCTTTTTAGTTGAAGAGACAAAAGTATATAGTGAGCTGAATATGGTTGTGATGGTTTCCCTTTGTCAAAACAAGGCTCGTTCTGTTCCTCCAGAGTGAAATTCTGTGTTTGTCAGTCTGTTACCCTATTTCACTGTTACCTGTAAAGCTCTTTCACTAGACTCCAACATAGTCTTTATTTTCATCTTCAGTTTCAGTCAATGAATTTATGCTAAGTAGTTTCTTGTGCTTTAAAATGTGCTAATGGACGTTAATGCCTGCACTTTCAGAGCTGCAGGGGGCTCCTGATGCCAGTTTCAGCATATTGAATTTGCTTCTACTTATGATATTTAGGAAAACAACATAAAAATATTCTTGTTACATTTGAGTTCAGTGGAAAAGCTCCTGCCAACCAAAGTTGCCAAGGCAGGAAACCTTAAAGCAGCATGAGTCCTATGGTGGCATCACGCACAAACAACAGGCTGTCCTGAGAAACATACAGTCATAGGGGCTCAGACTGTGTTGATTAAATATAATTTCTGCTAGATTTCTGTCTACAGAACAGCACATCTTCCACTTGAAGTTGAAAGTCTGACCCCTGTTATCTCTGTTGGTTGCAAAAGAAAACTGTACTGCCCCAAGAAGAGGCCTTTCAAGTTCCATGATAGTGGAGAAAGTGAACTTCTGTATTGGTGCAGTGAGTATATTGTGTCCCCATCCCAAAGCTTATGAAATCTACTGGCCAGGAAAAGGAATGACATGGCTTTCCATCCTCCTGCTCCTCCTAGTTCTTTTTGGGTTTAGTCACTTCTGATAAAAAGAGACACAGTTTTGCAAGTATCCCAAGAGACCTAAGAACTGTA
Organism: Sitta carolinensis; assembly: GCA_032173965.1. Taxonomy (NCBI): domain Eukaryota; kingdom Metazoa; phylum Chordata; class Aves; order Passeriformes; family Sittidae; genus Sitta; species Sitta carolinensis. The sequence goes on from CM063288.1 coordinate 20,766,362, forward strand.
GGGCTTCAGAGCATGCGTAAAAGGCTTCTGTCTTACTATGTGCATGCAGGCCTAAGAGCTCATTGATTTGTTCCATAAGTTAAATAATTACTAATCCATCTATGGGGTGGCGTCTGGAATACTCACTCTGGCATGAAATGTTAGCTCAGTGTGTAAAGCAGCCAGGATCAACAGCATCAGGTACTGCCAGAAGTGTGCTTAGGAGTTTGTGATAAAGGACTTTGACCTCAGACAGTGTAGCACATGCTGTGAAGAATACATTTGTAACTGTTTGAACAAAATGATCTCTCTGCCAAATATCATTGTCTTCTAGGGAAACAGGGAATCTCTGAAAGGGGCAAAAAGATTTTATCTGTAAATTGACTCTAAGAGAAATAGTACTAATTACTTTTAATTGCTTTTATGAAAAAACAGTTTATACCTTGATTAAGTTCTCTACCAAATTTTGGAACCTCTGTTGAAAATTATTAAAAATTTATAAGCTACTGAGGAAGATCATACTTGGAGTTTCCTTGGTATTTCTCCTTCTAGTTTTCAGATAGTCTTTCCAGCCTTTCTAAATGTTGTCTATGAAGTGACTGTCTTCCAGAGCATAGTGAACTGCATGGTATCAGACTACTGGGGCACACACAATAGTGATCTCAAACAGGTAGCTCCTAAAGGCAACCACTCATCTGATCTTCCAGTCTTTTTTAATAAAGATGTATAAGAATGGTGTGTCCAAAAAGGGGATTGCCTAAAACTGCTCTTCAGTGAAAATCATAGACTCCTAATTAGAGTGACAGTCTTTTGTGAAGTTTTGTGAAGCTTTTAACAGTTTTTATTACCTCTGTGATTATACTGGAAAGTAAATAGTTACATATTGGATAACCATATGGATGATGTGTTAGTGTATTTAAAGAAGATTGCTCAGATGGCTCTGAGCCCATAGTGGCAATGCCAGGATTTTTATGCACTAAAAATCTAAACAAATAACTACAAGATGAAGGGAGCAATCAGGGAAAGGAAAAGAGAGCACTAAAATGTGGAATTCACTGTTACCATCAGTGTCAGAGATTAAGGCCATGGGAGAAGTTATAATGTGACTTTTCATACTAGACTTGGGCAGCATCCCAGTTAGCTTTCCAGCTTCGGCAGGGAAGGTAGTATGGGGTGGTTGTTCCTTGTTTCCAGTCAACAGTACTGGGCTGCCAGTGATCTTTTCTAATTAGAAAAGTCCAGGTTTCTTCTTCACTTTTGTATTTCCTCAGTGACTCCAGTTGAACTTGCAGCAGAAGGGATGGAGAATGAGGTTACACTTTTCACCACAAACCATACAAACCCCATTTCCCAGCATACCAGTGTACCATAAGAACTTCTTATGATAATAAGGCCATTGAATGACCTGGCATGATTTTCCTTGGACAGATGATGAGTGGTGGGAGGAAGGAAGGAGGCAGAAAGAAAGGTGTGAAGGATAATAGAAGGAAAATTCTTGAGGGACTGAGAATTTCTTCAGGGAAACATTTCCCATTTATTTGTTCAGTGCTTGAATGCTGCTCATGCTATATATACAAATATTTTCAGTCTCTTCAAGTAAAAAAGGACCCTGTAATCCAAGTCCACTCACTGAACTGTAAATGTAACCTCACTGAGGGAAAGGAACAGTTTGAAAGCCTGACTCTTTCATATTTTAGTCAGGATTTATCATGATCTGTAAAGCACATAATTCTCATAACAGGAAAGCTTTACTTGTTTTAAACCCTGGCAATTTTTCATTGGAGAAATACCCAGGCAGCAAGCTTTCTCTCAGATGAGACAGAGTGGGCTGTTTTATATCAGGAACTGCATTTCCTACTTTGCTTCATCTGCCAGAAATTTCTCTTGCCAGAAACTCTGTCATTTCAGTTTTTATCTGTTTTTGGGGGAAGTTAGTTAACCATCTCAGTAGCATCACCATTACTCCAAAAAAATCTGCAGATGGTAAAAAGCTATGGAAAACTGATAATTGTACACAAATGCATAATTTTCCCCAGGCCATGATAAGCGATGATTAAATTGCCAGCTCCATTTTACAGTGGAGAGGACTGTGGTACAGACCTGCTTTAATATTAATCTGTGGACAATTCTCGAATAACAAGGTAGAAAATATGTCTGTTGCATGCCTGTTACTACTTTTGCTGTATTGGTGTATAGTCAATAAACTGTTAAAGCCAGTACCATGTTCTGGTGCTGGATCTGTGTCCTTGAAGGAACACTGGATAGATTTTTCAATGTCTTAAAAAAATTAATTGTAATAATGAAAATTTTCATCTTTTGGCTACAGAAATCAAAGCTTTGACCTTTTCAATTAGATTATATGCACAGACCTCACTGGGACAGCCCTTGCATGCATATGACAGAGAATTTGACCAGAAGTGTCTGACAACCAAACAAGCTGAAAGCTTAAACATACGAGACTTTTTTTTATACTATGCGAGTATTGCTGATTTTTAATTTATTGGTAGGCTGTTAGTCGAGAGTATTTGAATGCTAGTGTGGAGCTGAGCTTGCTGAGGCTTGGTATGTAGTGCTCAGCAGCCAGAGATGTCTCAGTTTCATGCGTTGCTACTTATGTCAAGAGTTACTTCTGTAGTGCATGGCAACATTCCCGGTTGTATCTCAGTCAAAGGGATTATTCTTCAGTGCAAGGCTTTTCTAGGGAAGAGAGTATGCAGGGTCCAGATTTGAAGGGTCTGCTTTAGTTTTACAGAGCTCACCTGAGAAGAATGGTCAATTCTTTTTTTTGCTCAAAGTCTGTAGTGTGTTTGCTGTTTGTGCCAAGAGGCACTCAGTGAATGTATGCAACGGGAGTTTGTGGGTGTGGATTAAAAAAACGTGACTGAGGAGAGACTGTGGCAGGGAATAAAATAACACATGACGTATCATTGCTTTTTTTTTACTTCAAATTAAGATCTGTAGTGTGCTGATAACTTTGTGGCAATAGTGACTAAAATGATTATTGTCCTTGTTGTACATGCATTAGAACCAATTCTTAAAGTGCCTAGCACCTATCCAGAAGGTTCTGTTACATTTTTACAGCAGTGATGATAGCAGTGTTAGTGGAATGAAGTGTTGCAAAACAAGACAGTTGAGCAGGGTGAATAACAGTCTTTCTGAAGAAACTGAAACACTGCAAGTCTAACAGAAAACTGTTGATGCAGTATAGCTATCACTACAAATATAGAGAGAAAATGATCAGAGATACAAGCCCACTTGTATTCTTTATTATCTGAGAACATTTGTTCCCATTGAACTCGGTCTTGAAGGTACTGATTGTGTTTTTCACTATAATATGCTCTCTCTAATTGACTGTATTTTTATTCATATATATATGTACGAAAAGTCCTCCAAATAATGTAAGCACAAAAATTCGATGTAGAAAGAATTTTATTAAAACCTAGATGTTAGTGTTCCAAAGGAGGATCTCCTGGGATTACTGAGTAGATGGGAGGAGTTGATTGCCTCAGGCATAGCCCAGGGCCATTAATTACAGCTAGTCATTAATTCTCCTGTAATGCCCTGTGCTGATGCCACTCTTCCTGTTACAACACAGAAATAGAAAGCTGGCTGACCTGTGGACTTCGATGGGTTATATTATTCTTACAAAGATTACTTATATTTCTAAATGCTCATCAGTGAAGTGTTCATTGGAGTTTCAGCTTGTAAGCATGTCTTTCCAGATATTTCACATTTTGCTTGTTACTCACAGGAAGCCTTTAAATAGCTCTTTAAAACACTTTAGCCTGTATGAGGTATGCTCTGTATATTGGATCCTGGGAAAGCAAAATTGATATAGATACTCTCTAATCACTATACCTATTTTCATATCTAGAGAAAATGAAAATTGAACATATGGTTCCCTTACTTTGTGGTTGCCATGGAAGGCAAAGTGCAGTCTAAATTCTAAAGGGCCACAAACTAGGGATCTAGTATTTGGTTTGGTTTTGAAAAGAAAAAAGTCCTGAAATTTTAATGAGATTATTTCAATTCCTAAAGAAATGCTAAGAAAGGACAGAATAGTTATAAACCATCTAGAAGCAACTTCCATTATATGCCCTTTACATGCATGCTCATGTACACAGCACTGCACAATAAAAGCATTGCTGGACTGATTGTAAAGTGCAGGAGGAAAAAGTTCAAGAGTAAGAGACAGCCCCCAGTGCCCAGCTTAGCAGATCATGTGAACACACATGACTCTAAGCAGCGCAGAGTTTAGGTAGCAAACAGCAGCTGTGAGAATTTCCAGATTGCTAGACTTGCACGTCCTTTTAAATTATCTTAAAATGTTTTTGCTCAAGAAGAAAGTTATTCATCTGACCTTTACATAGAGTCCTGCTTTGTCAGGGATCCCAAAGTGTTTTACAGACGCAGAGATTTAGCACTGACATGAACATATCAGAGGGAAAATTAACAGCCTGACTGCACCATGGTTGCACAGAACTTTGGCAGTGCAGAAATATGACTACTGATGGGCTTCACTACTGCTTTCCCTGAAAGGCCATACAGCAGCACTGCATAGCACCCCAGTCGGGAAGAGTGAGATACTTTACTCAGCTGAAAATATAGGTGAGTTGAAAACACTCATAGCCTGTATGAGAACACTGGTAAATTACTTTAAAAAGAGAAAAACAGCGGCTGAATTCTCTAATTAGCACTTGTGGTGAAGACGTGGATTTGTATTGCTGAAATGTGAAATTCCAGTGCTACATTGATTCCAAGAAACAGGGTATAATGTTATTTGAGGGCTGATTTAGGATAAATAACCACTTCCTAAGGTGTGTTTGTTCTCATTATTTACCCAGCTGGACCTTATTTACTTTTGAATTCAGTATTGATCACAGGAATGTTGGGGCATATTAAAGCAAAAAGAGGATAGACTGTCTTTGGGTATATTAAAATGGATGAAGTTTATAGAATATATTTGTAGGAGAAGTTGTACTTGAAGTTTCATAACGGCAGTATGGTAGAAGATTGGTATATGGATTTTTCCCTCTACTAGTATGTTAAATCTCATTGACCCTTGTGCCTATTTCATAGCCATAGTGGGAGTGGAACCTAAAGCAAATATTCTTTCATTTTAAAAAGACTAGCTGGAATTCTTTTTCGTTCAGTTATGTTTGATAATTCTAAGATTTCAGGATGGGTGTTGTAAAAATGGTTTATGTTGTTCCTTTTCCTTCCTCTGAATTTGCTGTTACAGTTTAGCTTGCCACTGTTCAGGAGGAGAAGAGATGAGGGAAGGAGGAGATTTACTGAGCAGATTATCTCCCTTTCCACTTGCTCAGAATAAATTCTAAACAGTTTACGAGGCTTTCAGAGAAAAAGAGGGGTGGAAGGGAGGGAGGGAAGGAAAGAGGAAGAGGACAGGAGAGACAAAGTTAGAATGGTAGGAAGCCTTTGCCCTTTGGGTCATTTTGAGGTCAACATGTATCCATCATCCGTATGAAAAACCCTGGAATATAAATTAGACCATTTTAGGGCACAATGAGGATTTACTCTCCTACAACTGGGACTTGGCTAATAAAGTCTTAATTTCATTTTTCTGTGACCCAATAATTTTTAAATACTGAACATCTTAAACAATAATTGATTCAGCAGGCAAGTCAGTCCCTCAGACTTGTGTTTACCAGGTGAATCACAGGAACTGGCTGATCTTCTAATCCTATTGTTTGGTGAAGTTATGGGTGAGGCTTAATTGAGTACCCCCAATTGACCAAAGCAGTCCTGCAGAAACCTACAGAGTTGTTCTCCCTGACAGTGCATGCACAATACTGAAGAATTCGTGCGGAATTAGGGGTTTATCTCTTTATCCCAGAAACCTGGAAGCAGTTCCCTCTGCTAGGAGTCTTTTTTCTTGACAGATCTTTTGACTGTTAGCTTTAATCGTCTATGGGGTCTGGAGTGTTCTAGCCTTCTGTTACAAAGGTTATTCTGTAAGTTGGAGTGTCTGAAACGAAGGTATGGAGCTCTGTGAACACCTAATGTAGCAGAGCTGTGTGTGTTGTACACAAATGAGGGTCTGAACTACCAGTACATACAGAGACAACTGGAAACCGTTGGGCTAAACCCATCCAAAGATTGTAGTGATTTCCCTCTCCCTGTCTCAAATATTTCAGAGAGGTACAAGCAATTCTTATGTGCTGATCTCAGAGACATCACAGCAGTTTGATGGTGACTTACTGCTATTTGAATTTATCTGGTTTGAATTTCCTTTTTCTTTGAAAGGACTTAAACTTTTTTTAAACTTCCTTCCTGATGTTTGTCTTTTTTCCAGATTCCAAAATTAGATCAAGTCACATTTCCTCATGGAACTTCGGCTTCAAGGAGGCATTGAGCTATTGCAGCCCCTAGTCTGAAGGTTCCTGCTCCAGTGGATGACCTGCGCTGTCATGCACAATATCCAAAAACAATTGGACAATGGCAAACTTTAAAAGTTAATGCATGTCCTGCTTACTGTCCCATCCCCCTCAGCTTGTGCTTTCTGACACTTGCTTGATGTCGCTGAGTCCTTTTTGTTGAAAGTGCTGTTCAGTCCATGACTTGCCTGCTGCATTCTTGTTTGACCTGTTAACTGTTACAGCAAAAAAGTTATTTTAAGAATTGGCTTGTCAAAGAGAACATATCTCCTCCCTTCAAAGATCTCTAAAGATTAATATTTGATTAAAATGTGACTGCAGCATTAAAATGGGTGCCCTGTGTCTTTTTACAAATGGATGCCTGGCAAACTTGTGTACTGTCTAGTTTTTAATTGGCAGATTATTCAGTTAGTGCTTCGGGGGGGTTGCAGGGGAGGACAAGGAGTTAGATGTTTTTTAGATGCATTCATTACCACTTTTATTCCTAGAAATAGCCTGAAAATTACTAAATCCCTACATGCATTCAGAGATTCAGTTTAAATTTCTTCTCTGGAAGTAAATAGGAGGGCATGCTCTAAATCATGGAATAAAACCCCAGGTCCTCGCTTGGGCAACCCCTTATCAAAACCAGGACGCTGGATTTATGGTCACTCAGTGGTGGCTGTACCTGTGATTCATGCAGCTGCTGCACTGTTCTTTCTGCCTCCTCAGTTTGCTTGCTGCATTCTTTTTGAATTCTAGTGGATGGCTGCTGATAGAACCTGCTCTCAGAAAGATTTTGAGACCCAGTGCCTGTCCATTTTTTTTACTCTGAAGGATCAGAAAGACAACCAAATATTTAGGTATGCTCTCCAGGATGCTCTAGGACAGTCCTTACTGAGAAGGAAAGTAATGGGTAGACTCAGACTACAGTTACCTAGATACTGTAGCACTGTTAAGAACACTTCTCTGTATCAGTCTGCTGCAGAAAATACCATGGAAAAGGAAAGAAGCACAGCTTGGGTCTGTTTAATTTTACTTTGGAGTTTCAAAGTCTTAATAGAGCTTTGTAAAAAGAAGAGACTGTTCCATTTGGTTTTATGAGTTTGATATTGCTACCTTTGCCTCTGTAAGTAGTGTAATCCAATGTAACTGCTCATGAGAATTAAGATAATTCACAAAAAGGGCTCCACAAACAACCTCTGACTGTGTCTCTTGTGTCAGTGTGGGGCTCCTGCCAAGGTCTTTGACTAATTTTCTTGTCTCAAGTTGTGTGCTGAGTTTTTATTAAAAACAAGACAGCAGAAAATATTCTAAAATGAAAGAATAAAGGCCTAAGGTCTGTTGTTATTTCCTAAGGACTCTCTTCCAAACTAGGAAACTTGGTAGAAGTGAGATATCTGGGCAACTTCTTGCACCTGGATTCTCTCAGCCATGTAGGCAGGCAGAGCACTATTGGTGGCAGCTGCAGTCAGTGATTTTTAAATTTATTTTTTTTTTTAATGTGCTCCATGATCTGGAAGGCAGACAATTAGGAATGAGTGATTAATCTGGATATTCTTTGTACAGTTGGAGACAATGAGACATTGCATGGAAATTCAGGGCAGACTGCAGTCTACTGTCATTTGAGCTTTTCTTTCAGTAGAAAAAATATTTTTAATTAGAAGAAAGATCATACAGACAGGTCTTGAGTCACCTTCATGTTATAGTTTTCTGGCTGATGTTAAATCAGTTCAGTGAGGTACTCTGAAATGCAGTATGGAGTAGAGTATATGGAGTATGTGCATACATACGCATCTTTGTTTCCATTCAAAGACTGCTAACATTTTATTTCTAAGTTGTAAAACCAACTTTATATAACAGTGGAAAACAAAACCAAGTGCTGTGTTGCTCTTTAGAGGTTTGTTGTATGCTTTGGTTACTTTCATAAATGTCTAACTGGTCTGCTTCAGAAAAATGTAGATAATTTCTCATGTTACAAGACAGAGGCAAATTTTGTCTCAACATTTGCCTTGTCCCTTTCTGGCTCTTCTTTCTTGGCTGTGTGGCAGTTTCTAAAAGACCCTAATGTGTTCACTGATCCCTGTTTACAGTAGGGCCCCCTTCCCAGTCTTTGCAGACCTGACCAAGAGGATGACATGTTGGGCACAGGAGTAGGGGCCAGTGGCTGGGGGGTCATGGCCATTGTTGTGTGGAATGCTTTGTATTGTGGAACCATGGCCAGGAGCCATGGACTGCATGGCAAGGGATGAAGGGCTTGGATGTAATCAGGATTTACTCTTGGTTTTTCAGAAAGGGAATTCTAAGAGAAGATGTCTGTAAACAGACTAACATCCTGTGTTGCCACTCAGTATCATCAGTGTCTGCTACAAAGTTGTAAACCTGGGAATATAAGTAATTAGATGCTGATGAAAATTGACTACAGAAAGGAAGAAAGAGGGTCTAAGAGGGTTACAAGAGGGTGGTATTGAATAACTGCATCCATTACTGACTTGAACTCCTTGAAAAGTACGTTAGATGGAGTTCTACCTAATGAATGCTTAGCATGTGAGATGTTTGTTGAAGTAGGGACTACTATGTTAGGGGGGAAAAACATTTCAAAAAATGTTTGTTGCAACTTTTATTTATAATTTCAAGGTTAGAAGGTGAAGCTGCAGTGACTTCTATAACTAACATAAAAGCCTCAGTGGGTTAATTCCTCTGCCCTCTTAGGACTTCCTGATTTTAAGCAGTAGCTTTGATTTTACGAATACTGGAGGTTTCGGTCACCTCTTAAAAGGACACAGAAGGACTGGGACTGGGTTTTTCAGTGATTTTCAAGATAAATTTTGAAAAACACATCATAGAATTGTTTTGAATCTGGCCTGTCCTTACTGTTGCATGGCAATGCCCCAAACACAATTGGGCTTGTTATCATTATCTTATCAGGCTGGTCCTCCTGGAAATTTATAGGGTTGGTCATATAGCCTGGTAGTGAGACATATGCAATAGTACCTCTTTAACATTAGCAGCTGGTGCTCAATATCAGCTATATGTATCATGTACCCTTGTAATTTGAATTGTAATGCTGGGGAACTGTAGCAATAGCTCAGTAAGAATGTATTTTTTTTAACAAATGCACACAGTAGATTAAATTATTGGTAAAACCAAAGGGCTACTGGTTACTACTCCAAGTACGTTATGCTGGATTTGGACAGAATGGAGGCCTGTGATGAATATACAGTCCCTGTGATGCTGCTGGACCATAATTTTTTTAGTTATAATACAATTGTAATTAAAATTCCTCCCAGTCTTTCTTTGGTGGTTTTCCCTATAGCCAGGCCTTGTCAATCTCTAGTTATCCTTGCACCCAAGTTCCTGATTTTGTGCCAGCTTGCTCACCCTTGGCCATACTCCTGTCCTTGGGGGACAGTGCTGGCTCGCCAGACTGGATTTGCCCTGAACAGCCCAGCATAATGGTTGAAGTTGTGGCTGCTGATTCAGAAGCTGCCACTGACATTAAATGAAACAGAACTGGCCCAGCACTTTCTACTTTGGAAAAGCCATCCTCTGGAAAAAGCATTTTAATTCTGAATAAAACATTGAGTTGGCTTTTAGCTCATGAATAGCACTTTATTCCACTTGAATAAATACCAGTACCGACAAGTAACCACATCATGCCATGACCTTATGTAAGTGCATGGCAACATTCTGAGTTAATTTTGGCTATTATTTCCACAAACACCTAGGACAGGCTTTTGAAGGTATTCAGTTCCTATTTAGGCAGTGCTTTAGCAGATGGGCTGTAAAACAACCTGACAATTATCAAGTCTCCATGGACTGATTAGTTCTGGCTTCAGACTCTGACAGTATCTCAGATACTTTGTTCCCAGGCTCCTCCTGAAGACTGCAATCTTCAAGGGGTATGTGACAGATGAGTGTTAACAAATTACTAAATTGCTAGAATTTTACAAAAAGGTTTGGAAAGCAATATTGCTTTATTAACAGGGAAAGTTCAAGCAATTAAAAATCACTGGAAGACAAATAAACTCTGATCTTACTTTTGTTCTGAACAGTCCATGAGGAAGGGCTGTCTACTAGTGTGTAATCAGGGAAACAAGTTTTCTTGCCTCACTGGGCCCATGATCAACCAGTCTGCTTTCTACTTGGACAACTGAGTGAAATACCTTGGACAGCTAAATGAGGCTTCTAATGCTACTGTAAGATCACTCATGGCACTGTCCCAGCTGGCGTTTGCTTGCCCTTGCCATGTGCTGTCATTGCAAAGGTGAACTTGACCATCATCGTTCTGTGTTTCAAGACTGTGTTGAAATAGGAGGTCATCTTCATTTAATGACCCTCTTACTGGAGTTGGAGTCTTGGTAAAGATAGATCTTAACCTCACGAGGGTAGCCCCAACTTGTCATATGCTTCTAGTGGGATTCTTAGGAGGCACAGCACTTAGGGAACAGTTTCTGAATGCTTAAATATCTTTAAATTATGTTCCTGGGTTCACTGAACATCATTGCTGTGCAGTTTCTGAAATGCCTAAGTTGTTGCTCTAAATGCAGTGTGGTGAAGTCATTCTGGTGCTTTGGGAAATTTTGTACTTTCAGCTTGATTGCTGGTTAAATAGGGAAGGTTATTTTTTTGCAGATGCTTTGTATAGGCTATCACCCAAAATATTAACTTCTGGAAACATAAACTCTTGCCAGATTTATTTTGATATTTTTTATTTAATGTAGGGAACAGCATATTGAGGTTTGTATTAATGTTTGATGAGAGGCCCTCCCTCAGTGCTCTGTTGCTATACAGCAGTTAAATCCCACATACTTTACTATACTTTGCCAGGAAGTCCACTAACCTTTCATATAATATGTAAAAGGTGTTATAGCCAGTGCTGCAGAGTTGTTTTCCATACAGGCAGATTCTCAGCTATTTTTTTTCTGCTGCCTTGCTAAGATTTGCACTGCTTCTTTCTGCAGTGCCAGATGTTGTACATAAAGCAGGAAATTATATACTCTTCTCTTGCTTATTGAGCAGAGAAAAGAATCTGCTTTTAAGACCTAGCTGGGAGAGGTTGCTAGAAATGCCAAGTTTAAAGAGACAGATCAAGTATAGGAGATAAGAAGGCAAGACAAAACTCACTTGAATGTGACAATGAATGCAAAATCTCAACTGAAACACATTTGATGTACTGACATTAAAGGGATTGTACTGAATGTATAATCATTGTGGATATATGCAGGGGGTTTTGTATTGTAAAATAATCAAACGAGTGGTTCTTTGTACACTGATGGGATCTCGGGAGAGCTCTAATGATCTAGATTTAAAGAGATACCAGCCCAATTATGTACTCTGGTATTTGTCCGTTCTTGAAGGAATGCAATGTCAGAATAATACTATGTGTGTGTGATCCTTAATCTACATATCTTGAAGCATTTTACAAATACCAAGCACTTAATTCAGTAGCATTCTGCTGGGCTGTGTTCACAAGCATGGTGATGCACTAAATACAGACATCAAGTTGAATAGACCCTTGTGGATAGCCCCAGTGCCCATCTGGCCATGCCTGGACTGCAGGTTCTTTTTATTTGCCCTACAGTTTTTTCCTGTCAGGTACTGAGGAGCAGTTGTTTGGCCACTATGTTGCTTAATAGCCAAGTGTCTTGTGCTGCCCATCCGGCTGTTCAGTGTCTGCAAGCTGAACTCTGCCACCTGTCTGTGCAGCAAGACAGATGCATAGCCTGGGATGTGTGGCAAGGGGCCACCACAAAACTGGTCTCTGGGTGCCATAGCTTCAGAGGTTTGACCATTCTGCTGCAAAGCATGAGAAGAGGACAGTAAAGGAAGACATCAAACATAATTCTCATTAGTAAGCAAAGCCTAACATGTGACACTGAGAATTACAGCTTTAAGGGGATACATCTTTTATCTTTCAGAAATTTCTAAAACTTACTGATAAATTCAGAGTTGATTCGGGTCAGGCTCTTAGCATTTTCTACTGTAGACAGAACCCCACTAGGAGTTCTTTGTATGCATGTGTGTGTTACTGTTCTTTTTACTGTTTAGGGCTATAGTAAGAGAACTAGATGAAACAGCTCTGCAAAGTTAGAGAAAAGGCAGTCAAATTGTCTACTGGGACTGCTGCTCCAATCAAGAGTTTTAGTTTAGTACAAAGTCTTGTCACTTTTAGCTTTCATCTTCTGGTAGCTTGAAACAGCTTTACTGGCTACCATCATCCTTCTGCTAGTAGTATACATTCTGAAAACATCTCCCGAATTACATCTCTATTGCTGTAGCTAACCTGATATATGAGCATTATTTTACACCTCTTGAAAAAAAAGTCACACTGGCCTGAAATTGGAGTAATGCATTGGTGCATCAGGCCCTTAGTTTCTGTTTTGAGGCAGAGCAAACCAGGTCTGTGCTGGCAGCAGTGGTCTTGCTTGGCATCTTGGTTACATCTTCCTTTTTCAGGAGACCAGATTTTATCTATGCTATTGTTGACAAATAATTCCCTGTCAACTATTCAGGCACTAGCACTTTTTCTTCTTTTCTGGATTTTCCCACTGTTTCTATTTGCAGGAAGGACTCTGTCTGAAGGATTCACTGCTGATGCTTGCCCAGAAGTGTAGTCATCCAGTAGATCTGCAGGCCTGTTTATGCTGCTTTTTCTGATTATGTCAGCTCTGTAATAGCTGTCAAGTTTACTAAACTTATGGGATGCCACTGATGTGAATTTTTGATTTATGATTTTGCCATGAGAAAACACCACTAGGTGTTTTCCAAGACAACATGTAATTCCTAGTTCATAGAGTTTTTGTTTACTTCTTTTGGAACCTGTGATTTCCTGAAATTTAGAGGTGAAAACAATTTCTGAAATTGCTCTATGATTCTTCTGTAGCACAAAGGATATGGTGGGGGCCTTTTAAAATCCTGTGCATGTCTGTGTTCCCTCTGGATATGGCACTGAAACGGACCCTGGAAATAGAACAGACAGCTGGAATGTAAGCTGTCTCCAAGTAGCCCTTCTCAAGGATGAAATTTCCCACTGCAGAAATTACAAGAAATCTCCTAAAGGCTACAGTGGAATCAGACATCACATTTCCCAGTTTGTACCGGTTTTGTTTCAAGTGTCAGTTATTGTGAGTGAATGGCATACTTGGGAATACTGCAGTGGTCTCATGAGATTTAGCCTTCAATACTAGCTAGTGGACAATGGGTCTTTTTTATCTGAAAATGGATGATATTAGTGCTATTGGAACAGATCAGAGAATGCAGATCAGCATTGCTGAAGCCAGCGACACTGTTAATTAATGTCAACTGGGCATCCGTTCCAACACAGGTGAATGTAATGAACTTTAACTCCATAGGACATATGCAAAGGGTACTCTTGTGCAAGACAGAGATGCCTATTTTATCTAGAAGATACCAAGATTTTCACCAAAGTCTGAAGTTTATAAAACTGAAGAGACCGTGTAATGCTAAAATTATGTTCTGTGATGTTCCCTAAACAAGGAACTAGCAGTATGTAGGGAAATACTTGTAAATTGGAAACTAGCCAGTTAAATATGTTAGGCATGTACAGTTTCCTCACTGCATGACACTGAATTCCCCTCAGTACTATCAAAGGAAAAACGTCAGATAAGCAGGAATTAACACGTGAAAAAATAGTTATATTAAATGGAAATGGAAAAAAATCTTGCCTTATTTTCCATGTATTTGATTTTTGTTACAATATGATTTGCAAAACTTGTCTCTAACGTAGTTTTAAGGTACCAGAAGAATTACGTGGATTTACATGTAAAGGCAGCTTTTTCTCTCTCTTAATAAAACCTTCCTTAAAGGCAGTTCTATAGTTACACTTGTGGCTTGGTGGTTAATGCCTTGTTCTCATATGCAAGTCAGTTGATTCCTCTGGTGCCTCATAATACTCAGGAACCATGGACTCTTGCAGTGTGACTCATGCTGTCACTTATTTTACTGTATATTCTGTATAAAGATTTTCTTTGAACGGTGAGGGGATGCACAGGATCAAAGTGACAATAACAAGCTTTGTCTGTCTTGCTTCACAACAGAGAAAGAGCCCTACAAAAATAGATTGAAGTGTAGGATGTTGCAAATTAGTTGGCCCTCCAATTAAGACATCTTCTAGCTCTAGTATTATCAGTGACCTTGTCTTGTCTTCCAGAGGGACTAGAGGTCTCATCCCAGTATAGCAATACACTTGCTTCAAAAATCATTCTTCTTGCTGTCAGAAAAAGGATGAAGTACATCATATTACTTCTCAATAAACGTGCTCTTCTTCGATCAGGAGTGCATAAGAATGCTTGTATATATTTTCCACCACTGCAACAGCAGGTGATAGCAGTGCATTCCAGGCTAGAGCTACCTGGTTTAGGTGCTCAGCACCTTCAATACCAGTGTCCACACGAACCTGAAAAGTCACAACTTTAGTATGTCTAGGAATGTTGTTAATGAAAACCCTTAGAAGAATTTTTAATTATAAGAACTGAAATTGCAAAACAAACTTGGAATATAATTATAATCACAGACTGTGAAAACAATCAAAAAGTTTTTCTGTGAGTGGAAGGCGTGAAAAAGCTTATTTCCTTTTCATTTTTGCTCTTTCCTGCTAACTATACCATAGCTTCCACAATGTATCTGTTTGATGGAAGACAATGTATGTGGTGTTTTGGAGTTATATATTTGGAGTTACCTGTGAGGATTAGCAGCTGGCTGTTAGCCAGTGAATTGGGATGTCTGAGAGTGCTGCCCTCTTTTCTTTTCCCTTAGTACACTTTATTTGGGACCTCTTTCCTATTACTAATTTCTGTTTAGCTTCTAGGACCCTATTTGAACCCTATCTCAAATTTGGTTAATTTTTTTTCCACTGAAATCAGGAGAGTTTCTGTGAAGAAGGGCAGAAAGGGAGTAATTGCCTGCTAGATTAAAATATTTGCCTTTTGTTAGGAAAGCAGAAAAGCAGAGCAGAGTCTGTGCCCATGCCTGACTGAGAACAGGTCTGATGCATGGTGGCCACAATTATAATAGAAGCAACAATTCAAGTGTGTTTACTTAAAATTACTTAAAATCATAGTCCTGTAATATCACGCACTGTTACTTTTCCTCCTTTACTTACAATTTTGTTTGCTCTCCATGTATGAACTGTGTATTTATCTTGTACTGCTGTTTCCTTTGTGTAAATATTATTCCTTGTAATGCATCATTTCCAATTGGTTCAGAACAAGGACAGCAGGGCTCATGAGAAGCAGTGGGGCTCCCCAGCACAGACTGATGTATTTAATATTGTTTTTTCATCCTTTAAATATACAGATGAAACATGATTCCAGAAGGTATGAGCAGGGAATACAAAGATATATAAGAAGTGAACAATTAAAATCAGTGGACTAGAAAGATGTTTTACTTCCAGAATTGATGATCTACTACTGTATGTCCTGACTTCATGAAATCTATCCATCTAGTGGTTAGGTTGAGGTTTCGAATTTCTAGACTAAGGTATTTCTGTGTTCAGATGTTATAAATATGAAAAGCAGAGTTATAGATCAGCTCACCAGTTTTTTTTTTGTTTGTTTCAAATCTCTTCTTAAAAATGTATGTAATGAGAGGGAAGAAAGGAAAAGCAACTGTTTATAACCATGAATAAAGCCACTGCTGTGCATGGTGTCATCATTAGGCCAATGTGTCATTTAAGTTGCATTTAAAACCTATTTGTAAGACTGAACTACTGCGGAGACCTTACAAAATTTACTACAGAGGAGTGTGACTTCAGTCCACTGTCAGAGCACAGCCTGCACTAGGAGGCTTCCAGTTTTTCTCTCTCAGCAGTACACACCTAGTTTCTCATACATTTCTTCAGATGAAGTCTGTTTCGAAAATATTCATGCAAAGATATGTTGTTAGTCATATGTATCAGGCCTTCTGTATTTTCAAGGTGGCAGTCTCAGGGTGGAATAGGAACTTGATTTAGAGGTTCTTGCTGACTTCCAGATTACTAAGTGCACATAATCGTTGCTTTTTGTTTGTTTTGGAGGCTAAGATATGTGATCAGAAACACAACACTTATGTCGCCACAATTACAGAATCTACTGTTCTGTCAAAACACTTTCCAACCCCAAATATCTCTCTTGTATGACCTTTTGTCTAAGCTGAAGCTATGCACCAGAAAAATGCTAGAGATCAGTCAGTAGATAGATCAATAGAGAAAACGTACTAGTTCCAGGTGAGGAACTGAACAAAGGCAGCTTCATCCTGTGTTTGTGGGTCTCCCATTACCTGTCTTGCAAACTGAGATCATCTGAAAGAGCTCATCTTTGCTTCTCTGCTCACTGTAATAGTGTATGTGAAAATAAGAGGTGTGTCTATCTGAAGGGAAAGGGAAGTATTTTGTACCTGGAACTTTGGGAAATTATTCTTCCTCTTGTGCATGACCCAAGAGATGATTCTCGACGTGGCTTGATCTAAGTCTTGTTAATGCAAGTTTAAAGTTCAGCTATGGTGTAAGAAAAATTATGTTAAAATAGCACATCTTTCTTAGTAGTTCTGTTCTTTGTTTTTGAGATGTATCTGCTGGCTTTTCCAATAAAGATGCAGATTTACAATTCTTAGTAGTTGGAAGAGGAATGAGGTTCTGTTCTGTTGCTGTATCGTTCAGCAAATTCCAACTTACGTGTGATTTGCTGCTTCTCTCCTACGTGTGATAATGAAAGAGGAAGAAAGGAGAGCACAGCTTTATTTTATGATCTTATATTGAGTTTGAAGCACTGTCAGTGACGTCATAATTTGATTTTAAAGGTATCACAGTGAACAAGTAAATATGGAAATGTATAAAGCTCTTTTTCAGCCACTTTTGAAAACTTGAACTTCATGTTAAAGGCAGCTAAGTATTTTTTCCTGTAAACGTTATCTGTTCTGTGTTTACACAATTGAAGTAAAAGAAAACACATAAATCAGATGGACTGTTTGTTCTTAATTTGGTTTTGTCCTCTTTTAAGTATATGCAATCTCTCCCACCCCTCCCAGCCAAGTCCTGTCTCCACCCAAGTGCATTTCCTGAGTGGATTTCTCTTGGAGACAGAATTGGAGAGCTGTGTGTTGGCATTTCTATATTTAAATTAGATGGAGCAGAATAGGCTGTGTAATTTGCTTAATCAGTGCTCATGCTCTCATTTCCTTGGATGTGATTTTTTGCTATGCAGTCTTATCTTTGGCCTTTTATCTGGTAGCCAAGTCTGCTATTTGGCATGATTTCAGAGTTGGGTACATTTTTCTTCTTGATGAAATATCGGGGGATTCTGTGATAAAGCAAATTCTTCACACAGAGCTTTTCAAGCATGATAAATTGATTTAGGTGGGAATGTGACAGAAAAATATATGCCTCCAAAATAAAGAGACAGAGTAAAATAAAGCATAGTTGATTAGAGCTATGCAGAAACATTCTGAAGATGGTAAATAGGAAAATAAATGGAAAAGATGCAGATTCATCTGCTGTTACATAAACTGTACCTATTCTGGGATCAGGATTCAGCAGTTTTGGTACAGGCATTTCCTGCATTTTTAAAAATCTGATCATGACTAAATAGTGCTTCACTTCTGCCCTTTCAGACCTTGTCTATCACATTTTAATGACTTGATAGACTGACATATACAAAACAGTCTGTTTCTGTTCAGTAAGTTGTGGTGAGATCTTCACATAGTTTATTTTCTATTTTTCCACAAAATATGTTTTTTGCTATTGTATTTTTTTTCCTAATATGTCTTTATACTTTCCTTTAGAAACACCTCAGTTCTGTTCTCTTTACCTATACTGTTGGTGACAGCAAATGTTTATATTCTGTTAATGACAAAGGCAGACATTTAGAAATAGGCAGGAGACTTGGTCTTCCAGAGTGAAGCACCAGCTTCAAAGAATTATTTTTTTATCTAGTATTAAACAGCCATGGGTTAGGTTTTTTTTGTGATATCCAGTTAAGTGACATTGACCTGAAATGTATGGAAATTTTCTGACTGAGCTTGCTTAGAAGAAATACTTAGTAATTTGTAAACATGCTAAGAAGATAGTATCTGAAGTCAGAATTAAGCTGGGTCTGCTGGGGGGTCTCAGCACATACTATTGGGCAAAAGCAAGGTTGCTGTTTGTTTTCCGCTTTGTAACAAGACTGGGATAAAAATCAACTATCGGTATGATCATTCTGGGGTGGGTTTTTTTGTGAAAATCTGTAAGAACATTAGGCAGTTTCTGTTGAATAACACAAATGGATTGCTGGCAGATGACGTAGATTTTATCTGTCAGCTCAGTGAAGACCAGAGTATCAGGTCTAAAGGCAAAAGTCTGGATTTTGAGACTGCAATCTGTGCTTGATTTGATGAGTGAAAAGAGGGTCCAAAAATCATCATGGGCTCTTTCTTTTGAGGGCTTCTAGCCTTGTTGTTCTGGAGAAAAGAGAAGAAACGGTGCACCATGGGAGTGGCACACCCTTTGTGAGTAATGCTCACAAGGGAGGTGGTTCACTGCCAACTTAGAGGAAGAACAGAGTTGTACTGAGAGCATCAGTGATCAATTATTTATTGTCAAAAGAAATCAGAGAAGCTGGCTCACATTGTCGAGCTACAGCATATATTCCCCAAGAGAAACCATTGCAGAAGTATTGACAGCTGGTACAGGAGTATTGCAGAACTCAGGCAATAGTCAGAATAAGAGCATCTGATGAAATAATCATACAAGGTTTTGAAAAATGTGTGGAAAGGTCACCTTGATGTTTGGCTTAGGGCTTCTATAGCTGAAATTAATTATTTTCTGTTACTCTCAAGTTTGCACTCCGTTGCTAGTTAGGGTAGGCAGAACAGGAGGCAGCAGAAATGGTGAAAAATGACACTGTGATTGAGATTGTGAGTAGGGGAGAAAGAGAAAGAAAAAGAAAGATCATGTATTGAACCAAGAACCTTTCGAGGTCTACAAAACTGTCTGCAGTGTTAGGACACTTAATTCCTTGTATCTGGCCACAGATGCCTAGTATTCACCTTTGCATGGGGAAGCATCAGAAGCCTCAGTCCCTAGTGCTGCAAACCGTCACGGTCCTTATCGCACAGCCCTTACTGGCCAACTGCAGAACGGCTGCCCTGGGGGAGTATTTGGTGTAGAACCCGAGTTAAAATCTTTATACCCAGGGAGTCTCCCTTTCATCAGTCCTATGTCTTTCCTGTTACAGTGTGTGTGGGGGGGGTTTTGCACACAGTGAGCATGGTCATCAAAGGCTCATCTATATTCTTTACATGTACCTGGCTTAATCTGAAATGTTTGTAAACAGGTATTAGCTCTTCACTACTTGCAGCAGAAGAGAAGGGGCTAACCACAAAGACCAAAGACATATTTTAAATACCTTGTGTATGCTAGAAGCTTTTTTTCAGGAATTTCAAGATAGATTCTGATTTCATCAGAATTATAGTAATTGCCTTTCTAAACATTAGCATATAAAAATATACCTAATTATGTTCACATAGTTGAACACAACCTATTGTAGTCATGAAAGCCTATGAGACAAACTGCAGCTAACTACAAATAAAGCCTTAGTTTGGGCACGCAAAGAAACACACTGAAAACCTGACAAGGAGTGGCCATAGAAACCATTCCTTCACAGCACCGTCCCAGTAGGGCAAGTGTGTGATTCTGTTTCTTCCTTTTCTTCTCTCCCCAACTGTTTCTTGTCAGCAGTCTTCTTCGCTTTAGGCCATAGCAGTAGCTGAAAAGGTCAAAATGTGTTAATTTTCAACACTGCATGAGTATGAGGTGGTCAGCAACTGGAAAAAAAAATACTGTCTTTATTACTCATGCTGTCAGATTAGATGTAGGAATTGTCTGTTATTTAAGCTGTTGCATGATAGAATTTATAAATCGGTAGAAATCTGAAGACAGAGTGAATAGGTCATTGAATGTAGCTTTAAGAACTGCTGTCATGTTGGATTTACAAAACTTGAAGACTTGTGGTAATAAACAAGCATATGATGATTTGACAATTGTTGCTGTCTTTCATAAGGAAAGCCTTTCCAGACTTTATACCACCTGTGGAATACATTTTCAAAAGTCTTTTGTAAATATCTAGTCTCTTACTCTTCTGGATTATTTTAAATGCCACCTATGAATATCATTTAACTTACTGAATTTTATTTTCATTTACAGACAGTATGGTAACAAGATATAGGTCTCATTATCTCAGCTTTCAGTGATCTCATGCCTGGAACTTCATTATTCCATCTGATACTGACAAATCTTTATGCAATTACTTAGGTCTTTCTTCGCATGCTTAGGTTTCCCAGCAAACAGTGTTTTCCCGACTCCTTGAAATAAGTTTCCCTTGACATTTAATTTGGCTGATGAGGTGACACAAGTTTATGCATAAATTATACCTTTTATGTCAGCCCACGCCCACTGAGATATCCTCATGAGAGACCATGTGTAGGCAGTCGTTTCAGCCCTCCTTCCAGATACCCAGATATAGAAGAAAGTTTCATTTATGCAGAGGTGCCCTGGAGGAGTATGAACAACTGAGCTTTCTGAGGGCATGCCTTGAATTAATTCCTCTTCTGGTGATGCTGCCTGAGCTCCTTCACAGGCAGCACTGCTCACAGGGTTTGCAGTGTCAGACTCACAAGTGGACTGATCCCAGGGCAGGGTGGGACCTTCATGCAGAAGGAGACCGAGTGGACATCCTTGGGAGCGACACTGAAATCCTGCGTTATCTATTAGGAGTCTGTGCTTTTGTTCTTTGATGTCCTGAGCCTGAGGTGTGCCTGAATGGGATTAGAAACCTCCTCTAAAGTTATGTCCTCTAATTCTGGCTTACTCTGCATGTAGGTTTTTTCTGAAGATGGGCCCTCATATCTTTTGGAAAATACATACTATATTCTGTCTCATGAGAATAATAATCAGGAAAAATATTAGAGGATTAATCAGAAAAAAAAAGGCCATGCAGTGTATGATGGCTGTGGACATGGTATAGGAAATAAAAGAAAGAATTACTCTCTTCCCACAGTTTAAGTTCCTTATAGAAGTGGCTTAAATGTGGATTAGTAATGTATTTCTGGGAAAATGCTGTTTTGGGGAAATCAGAACAAAGAAATGAATATCAGCTGAATGATGAAGAAGGAGAGAAGAACATCCTATACAATTTGTTTTTATCTTGCCCAAATGAAACATTCCAATTTTCCGTCTAAAAATCACATTTCAAGACCAAACTCAGTAGAAGATGGAACAAAACATTTATCTACTGTTTGAATAAAATGGAATTTCAACCCCTTGGAACACACTTCTGTTTTTTATTTTTTCATTTGGCCAACGAAAATTACTTTTTCCCTTGGTTTATATGTGTGATTTTCTAGTTGAACTGAGAAAATAATTCTTTCTTATGTTCTTCCTCTCATTGAGTTTCAGGCATGGGACTGGATGCAGAATAAGGGAAACTGAATGGTTTGAGAAAGAAAATAAGAAAGTTTTGTCCTCAAATGAAATAACATTTGTTTTGTGTGACTGACCAGGGATATAGCATAGATTTGCTTCTATGAGTATTCAGCTGGATTATGGGTGAGATTTAAATAATATGTTACTAAGCTTTAGGATGTAATAGCTCGTCTAAAAATAGGATTGGATTATTAAGATTAATGTAATCTTTGTAGCTTTTGTTATTATTTAGAATGCAAGACATTCAGTATTTAGTGCTAGAATGGATGATATTTTCATTTCCATTTCCAAGAAAAATAAATGTATGAATGATAAATCAAGCATTGTTAAAATTCAGCAGGCAACATTTTAAAAGTGAATACATCCAAACAACTCCATAGAGCAAAAGGATAAAACTTTTTATTAATTAAAATTGCACTAAAATTGTACTTTCACAATTACTATGTGTGCTTAGTTGAAACCTGCATGAATTTCAGCCGGTTGATTGTTCACGTTGAGCTCACTGCACACCCAAAGGACTGTATTATGAATTTTATTTACGCTGAACATGGGAATCCCTATTGCACAAGCTTGTTTTCTGACAGTTCCAAAAGGGAATTATAATTGTTTATCCTTAATCATGACAGTGACATAGTGTGATTGGAAACAAAACTGTGTTTCTTATTCATTGAATGATTTGTGTTTGATAAAAGGACAATTTTTTCCCTTTGGTGTTATTTTTGTAGCTTCTGTGAGTTTCTTAAGCCCTAGACAGAGCTTTGAACCTTACTGATCATGTCATCAGCGTTCACAGAAGAAAAATACTAGTTGCTGACATCAGTTACAATTGCATAGCTTATAGTGGTGTAAGTGATGTTATTTTTACAGTTACAAAGTTTCATCTGCTAATACAGTTTTTGTATGGGTATATACACAATATGAGGTGTTTGGTCTGTGTGTTTCATAGCCTTGTAACTTCTGAATACCAAACTTAGTACCTTGGCTTTAAGTGTTTATAGAGTTTTCACACTACATCCTGTGTATTTCAAATCTGACACCAAAACTGTTGTTGTACATGATTTTTATGAATCCTTAGCTCATCTCCATTTCTATAATAAAGCAGCTTTCTGGCTTGGATTCAGATGAGTAGTGTAATTTCAAATGAGCTTTAAAACAATCTTTATGAGAAATCACACAGCTAAGTGAAATATTGATTTATTAGAACCCTTAAAGTCTTGCTTTGGGGAAGATGAAAGAGAGAACTGGTATAGCACAACTTTGGATGAAATAAAAGCAGTGTGTACTTCAGTCAAGAAAGCAGACCTTGTAGTGTTAAGAGTGAAGACATGTTTGATTGTCTCATATCTCATGTGTGCATGAGAAGCACAAGGCAGGAGACACACAAATATGAATAGCTCATGTTTCCTTGAATGGCTTTACGCATCCGTACCTGACTGAATGTGCCACTGCTGTCTTTCAGAAATATCGACAGTATATGTCTGGACTTCTCACTCCTCCTTATGGTGTTATGGAAACTGGCTCTAACAATGACAGTAAGTATGAGAAATTCGATATCAGGTGGTGGGCAAACAAATGAGAAAAGGAAAGAAAGAAGAAGATGGAGATTCTCCATGTTTGGGTACTGAACTTTAAAAATTTAATTCAGTTTGGTGTTACAACTGCGTTAATACTGCATGTAGTAGTAGACATTTTGGAACTTGCCCATCTGCCTTCCCAGCTGTATACAAGTGTACACAGAGCTGTACAAAAATCTGCACTATGACCCAGGCCTGCTGATTTAAACATACTGGATGATGTTGTGTAGCATTTTACTACTTGTGTTACGTGAACCATGGAACATGGCCAGGAGTCCTGCTAATAAAATAAATATAACAAACTATCTCAGTTTCTTTTTTTAGTTAGGATGGGCTATACAACTTGCTGGAGAATCTACGTTAGTGCCTGAGTTTGCAGTAAACATGCTATTCTCTAACCTCTGTTACATAGCTAAATAATTTGGGGTATCTCTGCCACATGAGAACCTGTCAAGCTGTGGGATGCTGCTGTAGACAGGAATCCAAGGGCAGCCTTTGGAATTCATCACTTATGTAAATCAAAACATTTTTATTTATTTGCCAGGGATTATCTTGATGCCAAGCAGGACAATATATGATGTCTAGCAATTTTATCTGCAAATTTTGTCTCCTATGTTAGGTGTTCAATAGGTTTTCCTTGCAGGATAATAGTATAGCATAGCACAGCAGTGCTGGTTAGTGCAAACTCAGTGTCACGTTTGACTGCCAGGTACTGAGACACGGACAATGTTAAATGAAAAAGTGTAAATAGCTCCTGTATACATGTCTCAGATACTAAGTTTTGAAAAAGTACCATGCTTAGCAAGCTTTTTGGGTTTTTTGTGTTCAATAAAGGAAACTTTTTTCTAAATAAATATTTTGCTCTTTAAAAACCACAGATTAATGTGTATGTTATCAAAGTATTGAACCCTCAAACTCCCTATGCTACTAATAAATATTTTCTCTGTCACTTAAAGAATGGACAGTATATATTTATTTTCTGTATTCTTTTTTTAGGAATGCCAGATAAAGACGGTATGTCAAGCAGTGCTCTTTGCCAAGTTTCTAAAAATTGTAATAAGGTAAATCACACACAGTTTTGCCCTTTTTTTTGTTAGAGGGGGAGGAATTTGGTTATGAAAAATGTAAAAGTATTCAGCATTCAGTTGAAAATAACTGAGTGCAAATGCAAAGCATGTGGTTGATGCATTTGAGTACAGTATACCAATTATAAGAATGCCTGAGACATTGTATCGTTTAACTGAAGAAAGCAGCTGGTTCAGGATTATTACAAAATGTACTGCTACTGAAGTTTGTGTTACAATCTGTTTTCTTGGTCTTTTTTGGAAAAACATTGAGGATAAGGAAGAAAAGCAGAACTATGACAAGACCAGGGGATAACCAGTGGATCATAAAATTAATTATTAAATACTATTTTAAGGCTTACCTGAGTCTGAACTGATGCATAGGCATTTTTCTGGCCCTTTGCTCAGGGTGAATTTTCTCCTACGTTTAGAGAGCAGTTTTACATTCCAGTTCCCCTTTGTAAAACAGTTCTGTGCCGTCAGCCTCTCCAGATGAGGACCCACATGAAAGAACTCATGAATATTTCTGTGCCAGTTCCAATAGTGGGATAGAGTATATATATAGAATAGTAGTGGGAAGAAATAGTTTCAGGCATTGCTGTAAAGATCGATAACTTCTAGAATTTCTGTATGGCAGGAGTAGAAAAGCTACAGTAATAAACAAATGCTTGGATGCCTTCTTTCTGGACATGGGAGTGTAATTGAAAGCATTTTAGCATTTTCATGATGTCTTTAAAAGGTTAAAGGTATTTTTGTTGCACAAAAAGCATCGCTTGACAGCAGATGAAGACAAGGAATATTTTAGTGTGTTTCCTTAATGCAAAAATAACTACTTCCACATCTCCCTGTCTGTCTGTCTTGCTTCCTCAAGGGTACTGACCTTTTTTAATTGTCACATTCAGGTTTTATTTAATGTATACATGTAACAGTATGCAGTTCCTTTTCCAAGAGCCTTATTCACTAGCTATACTGCTTCTACACACAACTTGATCCTGTAGGAACATACTGAGTAATTGTCCTTAGATACTTAGCACCTTGGATTCTTTAAGAATTTTATATAACAGTTATGAATTATGTCTAAGTTCTTCTTTAGGTTATTGGCATTTCAGTGGTACACTTGGAGTTAAATCAGTTCAAGGGTCTTGCTTGATTTCTTTAGGAAAGCACCAAGTGTAGAATTCAAACTAAAATATGATTTTGTGTTTCCTGAAGCAGGTAGGAGTAACAGGTAAAGGTAAAAAGGTAAAAAAAAGGTCAAAACATCTGTCTTCCCTAGAAGGTAATATCCCCCCTAGTAATGGGAAGTGATGCTCAGCTAAGAGTGTTAAAAACTCTCCAATACAAAGTATTTTAGAAATTGTGTAAAATGTAATGATTAATACCTTTGCCAATAGCTGGACTTTTTCTAGCACAACAGGACTCTTCCTGCACAAAATAATTTGTTGGGTAGGAGACAGAACTTGGCATGGGCAGGCTCAAACTGCTCACTGACTTTTACAAGAACAAAGTCCTTTGCAAACCATATTATCTTCCTTTCCAAGCCATGTATAAACAGACATCCCTCTCCCTCCCACACTGTACACATTTCTCTGGAGAGATGCTGAGTGAGTAAATGCATGACAAATACTTGTCACCTTGTTTCATCCTGGAGGCGCTCAGACAGTCCCATGGCAAATGTGGCAGAAGAAGCTACACAGCATAGAAATGGTCTGTGAATTCTTTCTTTTCTCCAAATGACCACAGTTCTCTTTAATTATGTTCAGTGAAAAGGTAAATGCAGCAGAGGTAAATACCCGAGTGTTTTATTTACTGCAAGCGAACCTCACACCTGCAGTTTTAAACTGTACAACTGTTACAGTGCTTCCACAAAATGTCTGTCGCCCTTCATGCCCTGCAGTCTGGGGAACCATCAGGGAGTTACTGGAATTCCAGGGCCAAATTCCTAGAATTGTTGCCAGCTTTTCAAAACAAAAAGTCAAGATACAGGAAAACAGTGCTGTATTTCTAGATTTTTCATATTTTGCTTATATTTAGGATGATGCATGACTCCCAAAATGGCTAGTGCATCAGGGAAGAGCATTCATCCAGGGAAAGAGAAACGTTTCCAGGACATCTTTAGACTGCTTTTGATGGCCAGAATGATACCTGTGAGGCAGGTAGCAAATACAGCTCAGAGAGGCATGCAGACTATTCTGTAGTGTCCAGAAAAAGACTGAATGAGGAACCTTCTGAGATCCAGAGAAAGTTCCTTAAAATCTTTTATAAGAAAGACATTACACTCTTAGACAGAAAGAGATAACATTTTCAGTAGTTCTGATCATGACACATTTATTTCAAGGTGTGTATGTATTATTTTAATTTTTCAGGGAAGTTTATAACTGTAAATAATTTGCTTCAGATGAAATTTAATGTATTCCACTCTGGAAATATGGAATGCATGTTTTTCTTTTTTAGCCTGTGGTGAGTCTTTTACAAGTACTCTAATAGATGTTTTTCCATAATTGCTAATTATTTGAGTTTCATCTTCATTGCTTCATTTTTATCTCCTGTCACATCTATTAGTTTTTGATGAGTAACATAAGATTTTTCTTTTAATGCATGCTTTGGAATTTCCTCACCATATGGGGATGTTTGGTTTTTCTAGTTCATTAAAATCTAAAAAAAAAGAAAAAAATTATTAGGAGAAAACAACAAAGAGATTCTTTTTACCAAATGTGAATTAATTTGCATTTGGGGTTGCATTATTGCACATCATTTAATGCAATATAGCAGTTAAATTGAGCATAAAATACTGAGAGGGAGTATTTTACTTTCCCCAGTTATATTTTGGGGAATGGAAACAAAGTCAATTTAATGCTGGCTTACATAAGGGAAAATGACAGAGTGTCAGTCTTTTTAACTAGGACAGAGACCAATATCTGAGCTCTCTCGCTCTAGTTTTTGAAAATTCCCATGGGGTAGAGTTGCATATGTGAGATGAATGTAACCCTAAAGCCGAAATTATAAAATCAATAATAATTTCAAATATGTTTTGGAAAAGATACAGAAGAGTACTTAGAACGCAGGGGAGGCTGGGTTCCAGCATGCAGACAGAATAGTTAGTGCTCTTGGTTCCATATATTACCAGCAGTGCTGGCAGCAGGGTTTCATGATGCTTCCCACTACAGGACACTCTTCTTACAATTTGGCCACTTTTTCACTGTTTACCCTCAATTCACCGTGCTGAGAGTCTGCTCCTGGATGATTTTTAAATTGAAATGGATCAAACCTGTCTGACATTGAGCTGGAGGGAAATACATTTCACAAGCTAAATACCTTTATCCAGTTAGCTGCTGGGAATCCTGTTCTTCAGACTAGAAGCTTGACTTTTGGGGCTTGTTCATGCAGTAAGGAGTACCATTTGTGAGCCTCTAGAAAATAACTGCATTGTTAAACACTGAGAAATCTCAGTTGAAGCTGGCTCACCAGAGGCTTGGTGCAGTTTCAATGCAAACAAGTGCACTCAGGCTGTGGGCATTTTATGTGCAGAATTCCCATGCTGTTTGTCTTTGCTGCTGGGTTGCTTGGGCTTTCCTGCCTCAATGCTTAACCTTGTGGGGTTTCTCTCTAGGGCTTCTTTTAGTTGCTAGAGCAGTATTTTGACTGTTACAAAGCCAGACACTGATTGAAAGCCAGAATTGTCTCCCCTGTTCTTCTAGGCCCTTTACTTGTACCCAGGTAGAAACAAGAAATAGCTCATCTGCTCTGGAGATATGAATAGTTTGAAAGAAGAGGGTACTAGAGGAATGAGTTGAGGAGACAAAGAAATTGATGTGGGTAAGAACAGAGAACAGCCCCACTGAGAGCATGAATCTCCACTCTCCTGTGGACTGTGGTGCTGAATGCTATTTTCTGCTATCAGCAAATATCTTAAACTCCTTTGCAAATGGTGGATGCCTGAAAGCATAGAAATGGTACACAGACAGAAGAGAAACTTATGATTTGTAAGTTATTTATTCAATAGTAGATAGTAAAAAATTCTAACCCCGCTAATGATCCAAGATGGAGTTTTATATTCTTTTCCATAATGGAATTCCATATTGCAGCTTGCTGAAAAAGCCTTTACATCCTTAAGATGCCACACAAAATTCTGCTTGAAAGGAAGGCTAAAAGATTAAGTGCTTAAAAGCAGAGTATTTCAATAATGGGGGCTGACTGAGCAGTGTTAATGAAGTCCTCTTATCTGTGCTTGTTGTGGTACAGACTTTGATTACCTGCTCACATATATTTTTGCTGTGACACACTACATTAAAACGTCTTACCTCAAAAACCATGCTACCGTTCTTTTTGTACAGCTTCACCTCAGTGACTGTTTAAAACGTACATAAGTTTGCTCCTTCTTTACTGAGAGCACACATCCTGTAAGGGGGAAAGTGCTTTTCATCTCCTTTTTACTGAGGAATCCATGCTGAACACAGACAGACAAAAAGCAGATTAAGTTGTGCAAATTGATACAGTAATTCTTGCTATCTTGCTATTGGGTGAAGAATACGTATTCTTTTCTGAAATCTTTCATGCTGTATTTCCATTACGTTCCCTATATTGTCTTCGGGTTTTTATTGTGATACAGAGTTGCGGGAGCTCCCCCTTGTGCACGAAGTAATATTCAAAAACACATGGATTGAGTTTGTGAAGCCTACCGGTTGAAAAATCCCCTTCACGTTTTTCATGTAATGTCTCCAAATCCTCTAGACTGGAAGCTTATTGGAAGTGATTTATTTTAGGGTATTTTGTATGCCAAAGCTACTATAGATTGTGCTTCAATACTTCCACGAAAGTCATTTTTTCATCTATCTTCTTTCCTAGCTAATTTCGCATGATGAAATACAGATTCCTTTCCTTTACTGCATTTTCAATAAGATGTAGGTACTGTGTTGATTTTTATGTATTTAAATAATCGGAGTGATTGTGAAAACAGTATTTTCCTTTTTATCAATTCTAAATGCATTTAATGCAATTATATTGTAAAGATCTTGTAGTGGACAGAGAAGGACTTAATCAAGAGTTAATCCTCAAAGTATTGCAATTTCAACATTGCCAGGCAAATGAATATTCACTTGCTTCAATTTTCAAGCACTTAAGTATGGCTCTGGTCATTTGAAGGTATACTGTTTGTAGGTATGACATTTCAATTCACAAAGTTCAGCACTGAAAAACCCACTCAAGATGCCAGTAATAGTCATGTTCATACACCATATTAGCTACTGTAGCATTAAACACAATCATTTTACTTCTGAGTTCCCTATATTTCAGTTTACTTTTCCCAGATGACCACTGTCAAAAGGAAAGCTAATCTTTTTAAGATATTCAGTGTATTGTCAAATGTGGACTTTGATAGAGCATTAGCAGAATTCTAAGGGAAGTATTTCACATGCTAATGAAATTGTGAGGAAAAAAAAAAAAAAAAAAGAGAGAGAGATCAGGAAAACAGGCAGTGTTCTATTATCAAAGTGCAATTACAAGGTGTTTGTTTGAAAGTTGTAGCATCTCCACATACACATGAAAACTGTGTTAAAGGATGACTTATTTTATATGTGGAGGGTTTATGTAGCTGCCCAGTGATGCATGTGCATTAATTTCTGTTCTCACTCGAGTTCTGCACTGGCCAGTTCTCCTATACAATATTTGCATTGGATTAAAAAATAATTCCTTTTTGTTTTCTGTTTTTGACATGATTGCATGAAAACACTATATGCAAATATTTTTACATAACGTCTTTGTGCAGTCCTAACTGTACCCATTAATTTTAGGGGCTACTCTGATATTTTGGCACCAGTTTCACATATATGAAAGTAATTTGCCTAGAGGACTGTTCAAATCCTTCATTTTGCTCTAAGTGAAAGTGCTTAGGGTTCAGTTATTATCACAGCCTGTAACAATTTGGCAAGTGCAGAGGCTCTGCATATAGACCTTGGCAATGAGTCACACAGTGACAGCTTATGGCAGGGGAGATTCAAAGATAGGAGTGTGAGATGAGTAGGAGGTAGGAGTCTGTGAAAAATACATTTTTCATATGTTAGTAAGGAACTTCATCATGAAACATTTGAAGGTCTTTATATGTCAGCAGAGCTCTTTAATGTAAACAAAATTATTAGTAAGTCTGGTGACTTTCCTAAGTAGACTGCATAAACTAAATTGTCACAGAACCACCAGGGAAGGTTGGGTATCTCCAGTTTCAGCCAAGTAGATGATATACACCTGTAGGCTTCCGTTCCAAATGTCTTTGTGAATAGCAATACCTCAAAGGAAAGCTTGCAGCACCCCATCTTCTTTTACACAAAGCAGCTCTCTGATAACCTATGAAATATCTATGATCCATGGTTTTATTGTGTACCCTGAATTCTGTACATCCTAATGGCAATTTCTACTAGAAATGGTTTCTTCTGCTGTGCCTAATCATATGACTGAGCAGGCCAATACGGAACTAGCCAGAGTAGTCCCAGATAAAGCCTGCAGATCTGGGGAGTGCTTCTCATTTGATCTAGTACTGTACAGGAACAAGTAGCATTACACTGTGGAGAAAAAGAAGAGAATCCTTGGTCCAAGTTGCTGTGTATTACCTGTGTACATGTCAAGATAACTTAATTTTCTTCAGTGCATACTTGATTCATTTCAAGGATTCCTGAAGCCCTTTCATGAATTTGGACGAAAAATATATGTTTTTTTCTGTCTGTTTCTTTCATTGAGGAGTTTTCATTGTGGTAGTTCCAATGGTAAATCGAGCCGCCTGCGATGACAGTGAGAGTGGTAAGAGATGGAGGCAAGACTTCTCTTCGTGGATGAATTAAACTTTTTTGAAACAAGGGCAGAATTTTTCAAGCTACAGGACCTAAAGGATTACTCTATTTTAAATTTTATCCTTGTTTTCTAAGAGCAGTAACATCAGAGTACTAAATATATGTAGGTGTGTTTCAGTTTTAAAAATAAGCAAGTTGCCACATTTATCTCTTGGAAGATGGGTAATGGGGAAAATAGTGACTAGTGTCCAGTAACATAGTAGAGTTGAGTTGTCAGCACCTGAAGAGGAAGCCTCCCTTTCCTGTCACAGCTGTAAATCTTTGCAGAAGCAGCTACTGCCCTTGACTCGGGAATGAAACACTGAGTTTGGACAAGTGTGTCCACATTTGTATCCTGCTTTGAGAACTGCAATGACTTTCTGAGTCAGTGAAACTACCTGCAAGATCCAAGTCAGGGTCGTGTGGGTTTTATGAGGGAGGACTGAAAAGCTGAAAAATTAGAGGTATGGGAAAGAGAGACTTCCTCTGTTACCAGCAGAATAATCCATGTACTCAAGTTAGTGCTAGAGCTAACCTGCATGAGTTTTTAGTTTCATGACTCTTACATGTGAATATTAATGTACACGATCCTCACAGTATTTTTTTGAATTAAGACTCCCCTTGAGGTATTATTATTGTTATTTTGATGCTCTCCGCTTATGTTGCCTTTCATTTTTATTCTTATTTTTATTGAGACTATTGAAGTTTGTGTGCATTCTAAAACCCTGAAATTCTTGTTTGTTTTGGGTGCTTTGATGCAAAGCAGGGATTGAGTCCTCTGCCACAAAGAGCTTTAAGTCAGAGAAAAAGTAGAGTTACTGTCAGACAAGAAAGATGGTGGTTTACTTTGAACATCATAAGGCATGAGATTCATGGGTTTTTGTATGTTTCTAGTGGGTTTTCTTACAGGAGCTTATTGTCTTCAGTCCTTGGTGTGATAGTCCTAAAAAACACTGAAAGTGGAAGGAAGAAGTTCAGAAATCAATCAACATATGCAAAACTAAGTGATATATGTTTCTTTGTTATAATTGTATTTTGGAGGGGATCTAACTCATGCTGCTGACCTCTTTCAGTGTATCAGTGTAATCAAGTACAAACCCATCTGACTAACCTCACAAAAGGGTTGTGGAGGTGCTTGAGTAGCAAAGGGAAGGCAGTTTCGCTAAAGAGACATTTTTCCTTTCAGGCTGAAATGAGTGTTGCTATTGTAGTTTACATAAATAACCCTAATAATGGAACCAACCGAGAAATTTCTAGAAAATACTAAAATTTTTAAAGTACTCAGTATTGTGAGTTAGATGTGGGACTGTCTGTACAGAACATCACTCTCAGTTCCACTTGTCTGGGGACACAGCCTACTACCTTCTCTGCCAGTGCTGGCAAGGGCATTCTGATAATATGTATTGTGGAGTCACATTTGATAACTCTTGCTTCTTGACTGTGTTTTCTTTGAGATTCTATCCCAACCCTTAAAAAAAATGCACATATGCTCCATTTATCTCTTGCAGTTGAAAGGCAGGAAGAGTGGGTAATTATACTGAGAAAAAAGATAGTCCCTTTCAAGGTTCATGTCTTCAGATAAGTCAAGCGTATACAAGTAACACACTTGGCACTTATATTTGAAACAGCAAAAGGAATTTTTTTGAATCTTGTAATTATTTTCTCAAATTTGGCAGAAAAATTGGATCAGGGATCTTAAAATCAGATTCTCTTTAGTCACTCATATTGTCTCTCAGAGAGCATTTTGACTGCTTGTCCTGCAATGCATGCTGGAAATTGGTATTACACAAAGTCAATTATAGTTCTGAGCCAGTAAGAAGTAATCAATGTGTCTGATCTGATCATTTAGCAGCATCTTTTTTGCTTGTGTATGGATGACAAAAATTTGAGAGGTTCATAAATAGTGGGAAAAAGCTGTCCAGTGATTTTGTTCTTTTTCTTGTGTTAGCCAGTCAAGAGCAGAAGCCTGTTGTGCTGGCTGCACACAAATAGCACCACAAGTGTCCAGTTTGTGGAGCTCATTGAGAACCATTCCAAGTCAGAATTGCAGAGGCAAAAATCTCAGATCTCTACAGTAGAAAATGTAATTGGGACTGTTAGCACCAGTATGATGGTTAAGGAGAAAGTGCTGTTGAGGTATTTATGATTTATGACTTTCATTATTTATTCTTTTTGTGAATTTCCTTCTGAAAGAAGGCTTAGCACAAGACTGTGAACATGTTTGATCTTTGTGTACTTTATCATCAGTGATGCAGCTGTCTTAAAAGTAAAGATAGCAGTTAGTGAGGAAATATGAATACACGTAGCTAAGTTGAATAGTAGAGAAATTAAAAGAATAGTTAATTTAGGCTCCAAAATAAAATTTAAAACGCCCCAGCTTATTTCCCATACAGGTTGTTTCACTGCTTTTAATTAGGATTATTCAGACACATTTGTTTTCATCTTAGTAAATGAAATTATATATAACCAATTTGTTTAATAACCTTAAATATGGAGTGAATGGAGAAAAAGCCAGCAGCTTAGCAGGAGAATTATGATTATGTCTTCGTAAACCTCTGGGACTGCTCTGTCCATCCTCACTCTTTATAGTGGCTGACTAAATTTAAGAATCTGAGGGGCCTAGAAGAAACACCTTCTCTTCTCTTCTGCCATTCTTTCCTCGTCGTCTTTTGCAGAATGGCTCAGGTGGTCACTTTGCTCCCAAACGTATTTTCTGACCCAGCCCACCTTGGAGCCTCCTGAGCAGTGATTCCAGAAGCAGAGGTAGATGAGAGCGGCTGTGCAGTAGGAAGATGGTGGGATCATCAGCTCCCAGAGCAAAGCCCATTTGGGCCCAGGAGGAGCCATGACTCTGTGGCTGCCTTCCCACAGCAGCTTCCAGTGACCTGCTCCCGGGTTGCAGGGCTTTTCCTCTTCTGTATACCCTCTCCTTGTCTCTTCTATCAACACCCAACTGTGTGTGCCCTTTCTTCTGTAACACTGGTGCTCCTTCTTGCCTGGTGGTAGGGGAGTAGAACTGTCAGAAACACATAATCCTTTTTTCTGGGCTTAACTTTCTTCTGTTTCGGATGAAAATGAACTTGCTGGCCAGGGCCAAGCATGAGCTACAGAATAGGGCCTGGGTGTGGGATTCAAAGAGGCAATGAACCACAGTGGTCCTGCTTGAGACTGCTGTGGTCTGTCTGCAGTTGTAAACGTCTGACCTCTTCACAGAGCTCTGCTGGGTCTGACAGCTATGGACTGACACTTTCTCGTGCCCCAGAGCTGGCATTTCTGCCTTCATCAGCTGCACAGGAAGCAGAGGGAGAATTGGCAGGGAATTGCTTTGTCAGGCCAGCTTGCAGCTCTCTTGCACTTCACTGCTAAATTACAATGGAATCTTTGTGATTTCCTGTGTTTAAATATGGATTTGTATAATGTATTCCTGTTATTTCTGTAGTACATACAGAGAGAGGCAAATATTTGTTCCCCTCTCCCTACGTCCTCTTGAGTTGTCTTAAATGTGTTCAGAGCTAGTCTAGATTAGGGATTTTCAGTTTTTAGTCTGCATGCTGCTATTCCAAATGACACTGAGAAACCTGAGAAATGCCTTTTGTTTTGTTTTGGCTGAACAAGATTGCTTATCTTGACTGACAAAACTGTAGAGATCCATAAGATAAAGGAGCCTGACAACCCCCCTTCCCTTTTGTTTCCCCCAATTCAGTCCAGATTCTTCTCAGTGTCAGTGTTAGTTTCTGTGCATTCCGGGACAGTGCTGGAAAACCTGCATTGACAAAACTGTAACGGTAAGGTTTCTGGCATTCCTTGTGCTGTAAATATCCAGCCACTGCCACAGCAGTTCTGGGCCTGTGTAATAGAATGGCTTTTCTGTCTTCTGGTGTACTGGTCCAAACTGGGGGAGAGGAAACCAGGGACTACCTTGCTGGAATTCCTGAATTGTTCTTTATCCAATTTCTTCAGTGTTCCAGTCAGTGTTCTTGAGATGCTGTCTTTTTTGTTTTGTGCTTTTCTGCTATGTGTTTTGGGGTAGAGACCTGGATTTCTGCCTGAAAAGTGACCTTACAGTGGCCATACAGACACTGGACAATCTGTAAAAATATTTGCCTTCAGTATACCAGAAGTTTCTCAGGGCAGGATGCTTTTCCCTTTCCCCAAGACAGTCTCCTCTCCAACTATCATAGAGAAGCTGAAGATTCCTACATTTTTACATAAATCCCAGAGTTTTTTAAACACAAGTTAGCTGGGAATACTCTCTGTGTACATTCAATATTTCTAGGCAAACTGATTTGGATTACAGTAAGTAAATTTCTCTGCAATGGCATTTTTGCACCATGATTTGCTTAAAGTAGTGCAACCCTTTACACAACCCACTGAGTCACTAAAGAGTTAATTAAATCAAATAAGATTTTGAGATTATATTTAGAAAAGGGGGTGTGTGATTGACAGATGGCAGGGACAGAATTTCAGCTGGGCAAAACAATACTTCTAGCAATAATATGAAAATCAATGCCAGCATTGAAGAGACATGGGAAAAAGGGGATAAATTGTGAAACACATACAATAGGTGCTCTTCCATTTCCCCAGGATGGGGCTGGTTCTGTGATATCCTAAAAGCCAGACATCACAGAATTTACACAGCTTGGGCTACATACTGAGAGAGGTAAAAAGAGGTCATCTCTTTCAGAAACATGCTATGGTGAATTGGGATGTAAAGAGATGTGGTTAGCTAGGGAAAATGTCAGGTAGAGTAATTTTGCCTCTCCATACCCATCTTGGGTTAATTACTGCAGTGTTCTGTGTGCATTTGTGGAGCCAGTTTTTTCCTAAAGTCACAATAAAGATTCATTTAGCAACAGAAGCATCTCAGAGTACGTTGAAAAATGTCTGTCTCTCACTAGTTAATCAGGGAAGATGAACTAAATTCAAAATAAGAAAAAAAATGTGAACAGGACTGGTTTATTTTATAGCAAGTTAGGCAGCAGCAAACACTGTTAGAAAGTTAGAAAGAGAGAAGAATAAAATTTGCAAATATGAAATATTTACCATTTTTGAGTTAAAATCATATTTTGTTGTAATTGACAGGAATGAAAAGTATTACTCTTCTGCTGTTTAATTGGAGAATATCTACTGTTCACACAGATGCACATTAAGTCAATGTTTGTATTTTATTTAGTGATTATTCCCATTGCATTATGGAATTAATGTGAAAAACAGAGCATATTGATCTGTCTTGTTCAGATCAATAATTTGTTTCCAAATGCCTTTGTATGTTTTTAATCAATACAATTACTGACAGTCTATCTAAAGAACACTGAATGAACTGATTAACTAATACAGCAGTTATGGTTTCATTTCATTCTAGTTAAATGTGTGAGACCACAATTGGATTTTACCATAAAATGAAAAAAAAAAGCCCTTATCCTGAGAAACTTGGATGAGCTAGGGTAGATAGCATGGTTCAGCACATCAACACCCACCACTTTGACAAGCTTTTTGTAGACATCAAGGGAAATAGAAGTTTTAAGGAAGATAAGAAGGTTGTTTTGTGGATATTTGTCAAGAACAAGAATGCACATCTCTTTCACTGGCACACAGATATGTAAAATAAACCAGTGCTCGAGGGTTTTTTTATGTTTATGGCAGAAGACTTTAAACCATTGAAGTAGAGAAGTACCTGGCTGAAAGAAGAATGTTTGTGCTTTTTGTAAAATGTGTTCTGATCAAGCCATCAGTTTGGGATTTCTTTCCTCTGTTTATTTTCATATACTACAGAAATAATCATTTACCTTTTTAGGAGATATATTCCATGTAGATGGAAAACATCAGCATAGATCAATAAAAATCTCCTGAGAAGTAGGACCCCAGAAAGTGTTGCACTGGATATTGTTAGATTGTTCCTTCCCAGTTTCATTTTGTTTGACACAAAATCACTTAATCTAAAATTTCACTGCCTCGTCCTCAGAAGGCACTTCTGGCATCTGAGTGTAATTGAAACTTAGGAGAGCCCCTCCAATCATGTTTTCTAGACAGAGTACCTTCTGGGAGTCTTGAAGGTAGGGGATGCTTGCCGAAGTTCAAAAGGTATCTAGAAATAAGTGGGTCAAATCCTCCAGAAGCTTGTTAATCTTGAACATCCCTTCAGTTTGTCTTTTGAATAGATGCTGTGTGCCTAGAGCATGCATGAGAGATAGGCCTTAAAACCTGGGAACCTTGCTGCCTGATATTTATTGTACTTTTAAAGTCTCTGTCATTATAGCTTTCTTCTAAAGAAGTAAGTCATTTCAGGAAAGCATACTTTTAAAGCCATGGATACTAAGAAACCAGTAGTTTGCATGAGAGACAAAAGAAATATTTTATTCTTTCATAGGTTAAAGAAATGCAGGAGCTGAGAAACCCTGACAACACTGGCTTGGAATTTGTTACAATAACTGTAGTCACACCTCTATCAGAATATTGGGAATGCTCGCAGCAGAGTTAGCATTTTCTGACATTTTATTCAATGCAGGCAGTGTAGTTATAGCAGCTGTTTCATTGTAGCGGGGAAGTAGAAAAATGACGGGAAAATAAGACATCATTAGCCATGTTCTGGGGGGCTTTGTGCACTGGTCATAGTCTGTTTCAATATTCTTTTTCCCTTTGACATTCACAGTGAAGTGTCATTTTTGGTAATGGCTGAATCATTTTGTGTTAAAAGGAGGGACATTTATAGTTTGTCAAGGAAACATTGTAGAAGTGTTAATAATGTGAATTCAATTTAACTTTCTAAAATAAATTTGCTACACTGAATATTTGAGAATTTAAAGAATACATTTTCCTGTTTATGCTATTAAAAAAATGTAGATTACTAAAGAAAAGCAATTTTAGAGTGTATTTTAAAATACAGCATAGTCTTCACATTATATTACATGTATAGAATATAGATTTTAAACCAGTCATCATTACTCTGAATATTTTGATAGTAGCCCATTTGCTGACAGTATTCAAAGCATTTTACAAAGGTAGAAATTATTAGTACTCCTCTCTCCAAAGAGGAAAAAATGAAACACACTGTGATTAGGTGATTCGTGTAAGGTCATGCAGTCAAAAAAACCAGAATAAAGCTGGGTTTTCTTGAACCACTGGCCGTGACAATTTCTACTAGGCTATTTTGCTTGATTTAGATAGTTTGTAGTTAGATTATGGGGTTTTTAGATTACGTGTGCTATACCTTTATGAAAGATTTTTAAAATTTGGTTATTTTCTTCCTTAATTTTGCAAACATCCTGTGTCTGTGTGTTCAATCCAATCATACCTTGCCATTCTCCCTATTCTGCTGTTTACAGATGCTTAAGAAACTAGAATAGTTGTCTTCTGTGAGCATGGGTGGCATAAAGATCCTTTGGTTCTACAATTTGAGGCTGTCTAGACTGGTCCTTTTAAAACAAGTGATCTTCTTGGGTAATTTGTCCTTTGTTAGTTGCCAAGTATTTGTTAATTGCTAAGTGCTTTTCAGACCTGGTATCAGTTTTGGACTTTTCCAGTTAGGAGATGTGAGCAGATACTTTGATTTTTGGCTGCCAGTGCTGTCTTGTGGAGCACATGTTGGTTCTCCCAGCTGCTGCATATGTTCGTGGGGAGAGTGAAGAGGAGAATAAATTGTTTGCAGCATAACAGGAGTGATGATTGGATTTCTATTTCCACTTTGTCTTCTGAAGGGGTGTGGTGAATCTCCCTGTACGGACCATTCATCTAAGAGTTGGACTGGATGATCCTTGTGTGTCTCCCCAGGGGTCATCAAATAGATTGTTTGCGGATGACAAGCATTGGTCAGTACATCAGCATATTCTACATAGGGCTACTCCAGAGATCTGGTATAGGTTAATATAGTCACAGAGCATGGAATGTTCTGTGTTGGAAGGGCTGCACAAGGATAATAAAGTCCAGCTACTGAGTGAATGGTCCGTATGGAGCTTGGCCTGCAACCTTGATGTTATTAGCACCATGCTCTGACCAGCTGAGCTAATCTCAGGGGAATT
The DNA here is from genome assembly GCA_032173965.1 of Sitta carolinensis. Classification (NCBI taxonomy): domain Eukaryota; kingdom Metazoa; phylum Chordata; class Aves; order Passeriformes; family Sittidae; genus Sitta; species Sitta carolinensis. Next base: position 20,805,643 of record CM063288.1, read on the forward strand.
TCTCCAATATTGACTACGTTTTCCTTCAAATTTTGACAAAAATATATTCTAAAGGACCTTTTTATGGTGAGATCTTTGGTCAGCTGTTTCTCTCATGTCCAGCAATCTGCATTCAGTAAGTGTATTGTTTTCCCCTTAGTATCCTAGCATGGGTTGCTGCAGTCTGCATAGACATTTTCACTGCAACTGGAAATAGGACTATTGGAGTTAACTTTAAGATACTCTATCCAAGACTGCTTTCCAGCTGAAAATACACTCCAAAAGCTGTGGTACTGTATGCTCAGCTTTATCCCTGTTATATGGTTGTTCTGTAGTGTTGGAAATAATGGCCTGTATTGGAGACAGAGTCAGCTCTACACTGTCTTTGGAACACTTATCTCTGCCTTTGGTCTGAAGCAGCACAAATAGATGACACTACAAAAAGCTTGAGAAAGATTGGTGAGAGTAGAAGTGGGAGGTGTGGTGTGGGAAGGCAGTGGGGACTCTGGCTAGTTGTCAGCTGTATCCTACCGACTGGCTATGATTTTGCCCATATTGTGGGAATGAGGGGTTTTTTGTATATTTTGTTTCTTCCCATGTGAACCAGATAGGGCAGTAGAAGTCTTTTGGGAGATGTATACAAAGATATTCAAAAATGTCAGTCAAAAATGTCAGTCATCAGAAGGCATCAGGAGTCATTTGGAACCAGTAAGAGCTAAAGATGCTCTGCTCCCTGAAATACACTTAGGAGAATCAGATGCTATGGGCCTGGCTCAAAATTCATTGAGTCAATTAGGGACTTCCTAGTGATTTCAGTGGGATTTGGATGAGACCATAAATCACCAATAGTGGTAAATACTGAGGATGTAAAACAAACAGACCTGTTAGTGATGTGGCTGTTGCTGCTGACACCTTTCAACGTGTGTGGCCTTTGTCCTTTGTTTGTTCTGGATCCCCCTGGAAGCCAGCAGGAAAACAGATGCCACTTGCAATTCTTTTCAGTTCCCCAGCTGAAAATAAAGGGATCAACAGTAGTGTGCAGGTTGATCTGATCACCCTGGTAACATGCTGTGGTTAACTCCAATCAATACTGAAACTAGTTCTCTGTTCAGAGATGAGCTACACTGAGGTCATGAGAAAAGAAGTGATTCATTGGCTTTTACTTTATTTCATCTTAGTTCTTTGCAATACACATATCCTCAGTTTGCATTTGAGAGTAGTAAATTAAGTCCCCTTCATCGCTTGATTTTATAGATCTGAATTGCTGTAGATCTAAAGCATTCATTCATATGTAAAGGCTCAGAAACATCTCTTTACAGCTATTTAACAAGGGGAATAGAAAAATCTATTTTTTAAGAGATGTTCTTGGATTTTATTTAGCAGATTCAAAGAGGTTGACAAATACAGATCTCATGGTAGGTAACTATTATTGTTGTTCATTTTATTATTTATTTTTCTGCATATTGCTCAGTGATGTAAGAAACACCAAAATAAAGACAGGCCTTGCCCTGTAGTTTGAAATCTAAGGCCTGTTTCTCCTTTCTCTCACAGATTAAATGTGTGCATAAAATTATACACATGAATAGTCCTATTTAAATCTGTGGTATTGCTCTCATGCATAAATATTTGAATCTTGAAAGGAATGGAGGCTAAAATTATTACTTTCTCTGCTTCACCCCAATTTAAATAGGGAGTTTTGTGATTGGCTTTTTGAAGGGTTTGTTTGAATGACTCAAATGTGAATCCATAAATGTACAGATAGGGAGTTTGTCAATGCTAATGCTAAAAGCCTTTTTACCACAGTTACCCATAATAATTTTCTGCTTTCCCATACCAACACCAGCAGCTTTCCCTTCTCCACCCTCCAGACCCATATTACCTCCTGCTCTACAGAGAAGATCAGCAGGTCACAGCAAGCTGTTTGAGTGTGTGGTGTTGCTGCAGTGCTTTATCTCACTCTGAAGGAAAGCTAAGAGCAGGTACACTGGTCACTCCTGTGGCCAGGAGATGAACAGTGGTTGGTAAACTATTGTAACTGGCTTGCTTATCTGAGCTCTTTGCCTGATAACTTTTTCCCTTATTCAGAAGTCCTGAAAAATGGGATCATCAAGGACCTCTGTGCCACATGTACATACTTCAGTCTCATTAAATCTTCAAAGATACCAGAATGAATTAAGAAGTCAATTAAACACTCTCACTCTCTGCTGTTTGCTGTTTTGCAGGGAGAGCTACTTTTTTTTTTTTTTTTTTTTTTTTTAAAGTGCTTTCTAAGCAATCCTTAATGAAAGATCCAGGATTGTAAAGATTCACAAAACAATTCTTGGTCTTTAGCCAAGCTGTGACTGTCCCTTACAGAATGTATTTTTTTTTTTCTGATGGGAAGTTGTTGCTGGAACCTGTATCTCCTATTAACTAACTGATGTTACTTTTCTCTGTCTTTGAATTAATGTCTTGCCTTTCCATACCAAACTTAGTCCAAACCCTGTGTTTCCATTTATTGCATTTAAGCTAATCACTAGTGCAGCCAGAGCTCACTGCAGCAGATTTGAAAGGTTGTAACTTTGGGGACTCTTTGCTGGGCATGACTTTTGGGTGATGATGGCATTGTCCCTCAGGAGGAATTACTCTCGGGTTTGCTGCCCCAGGAGCTCTATTACTTGTTGCCTCTTTAAGCACCACCCTGTGCCTGAACTTGTTTTAGACTTGTAAAGGTGTCCTTGAAAACTGCAGGGTACCATGTAGTGAGGCTAAAAACTACTTCAGGAAAGCACTGAGTCCATCCCCAAGTCACATGCATACTATAGCAGTGTCATTTCTGACACATTCCTTCTGTATCCTCCAAAAGATGGAAGAACCAGACCTCTCTGACAGTCTGCCAGTATTCACTGTCCACACTGTGAGGAAGGCTTCAGCAATGCCTAAATTGAATCTTTCTTACAGCATCTAAATTACTTCCTGATCTCTTCATGATGGACTAGGCCACTTCTTTCTCCTTTTCAAAGGCATTTTAAATCTGAAGACTTTTTTATCACACCTCTGCTAAGATTTCCCTTTTCCTTAGCTCAGCAGCTTAGATTATGTTATGCTTTCTGATTATTCTTGTTGCTTTCCTCTAAGTTCTGTCCAGCTGGTTTAGATGCTTTTGGAATAAAGTGGGCAAATGATACACAATGCTTTATATTAGGTCTTACCTAGGCTGACTAAAGCAGAATACCATTATGTATCTAATAAATTACTACATTCCAGCACAGTATTCACTGTTTTCACACAAGTATGGCATTGGTTATTCAGTTGTGTTCAATATTTAAATATTTAAAACATTATAAACATTTTTTCCTTTTCTGTGGTACTGCACTAAGACACTTGTTCCCTACCCTGTTTTTATTTAGCTGATTCTTTCTGCTCCAGAAATGTAGTCATCACTCTGTGTTGCATAAAAGGATGCATTTTTTTAGACCAATGTTACAACTGTTTCATATTGTAAACTTATTCTGCAATGTATGTGCAATGCCTCCTGTCCTGAAGTCTCCTGCAGAATCAATAAAGGTGTATTCTGCTTCATCCCATGTTAATATTTAATATTATCAGATGTGATATATTCTTGAACACTGCTTAGAACAGAGTGCTGGTATGACTGCCAGTTTGAGTTTGCTTCACTGGTAATTGCTTTCAAAATGCACTTTTCCAACTGACTTTGCACCTGCTTTGTAAGAATTTAATCTGCCTGTTACAGAAGAGAGTATCTGATGAGAAAGTGCTAAAGCCTTACTAAAGGGTTTAAAATCTACTGTTTCTTGTCTAAGGTATCAGTGTTGCTCCTTGAAAAAAAATTAGATCAGTGTGGCATGACCTGTTCTTGGTTCATATACGTCACATGTGACTCATCTTCCTGTTCTTTTCCAGATCCTTACAAATGGACTTTTTCTAGGAAGATATTAAGTTGACATCTGTATTTTTTCAGCTTCTCCTTTTCCATATTTCTGTCTTCAGCTGCATTCCTTAGACCCCAAGAGTGGCTGCTGATGGTTCTGAGATGGATACAGCCCTCTTAAAGTTTCTTCAAGCTCTTCAGGTTTCCTGCATGAAATTCTACAAAGCCAGTTTGAAAACAGCTAATTTAAGTTTTGTTTTGTTTTGTTTTTTTTTTAAGGTTGAGATTTTACTCCTGTTACTCTACTACTTAGAATATTAATCATCTCTCTGCCACTGATCTTTCTAATGAACGTTGGTTAAAAATAAATCAAAAGTTTCTGGCTTTCTTGAACTGTCTGTAAATAGATTTCCCCCTGTTAAACAGTAGCTCAACACTGTTTTCTTTGTTTCACTACTAATATACTTGTGGAATATTTTCTTACCTCTTGACATTTCTTGGAAGGTCTGTCTCATTTTATACCTTTGCTTTTCTACTTCTGTTCTTCGTTATTCAATTTATACTTACTTTTTCTAGAACCCCTACTTTCTCCTTTCTGTGTATTTCCTTCTTGTGTGTCAGTGAAGAACTCTTTCTTCAGCTGAGTCTTTACTTCACCTTCTAGTGAAGTTCTAGTATATATTATATGTATGATTAATACTGTTTCTTTAAGTAACTTCCAGCTCCCATTAACTCCTTTTACCTCACACTTATTCCCCCATGACCCACTCCAGGAATATAGCTATCAGTATTCTGTTTTCATGGAAACTTTTCTTCCTAGTCCATTGTGTCTGCTTTGATGCTCTTTCTTCTTTCTGTAAAGTTCTGACACTGGATCATTTCATGATCACCTTCACCCAAGTTACATTCTGTCTTTGCAGTTGATCCTTCTGTATTGGTCAGGATGTAGGTGAACAAGCCTTCCTGCTGCTTTCTGCAGATTTTTGTGCTATGTCTTAGTTTTCACCTTGGGGTTTTTTCTGTACTTTCGGGCTGAATCAGATTTCTTCCAAATGCTGTCTTATATTTTGCTTTGACTAGGGAGATTTATTGAAAAATCTTTATCCATGTTCAATTTCTCACCTATTAGTTTATGCATTTTTGTTAAAACTTAATTGAAACTCCAAAGAACAAAAATGTGCAATTGTTTTTGCTAGTCTGTTGCTCTAAAAATCTCCTATATTTTTTGTCTTCCACATTTTATCTCTCCTCTAAGTGTATTCCTAACTAGAATTAAAATCTGGAAGCTAGGTTATTGTACTTGTTTGAGATTGGTAGTGAATGGTTTTGTTTTCATTAGAGGCATCTTTGAAAAGAGTTTTGCTATTCTTTGCATATGTTAACTGCAAATACAGAGTATCTAGAGCGGATTCCACACAGTTCCAGAAACCAAGAAATATTGAGGGATGTGCTTCTGCTCTTCTGGCAGGACAGAAATGTTTGGAACTTAAATGAGTTTATAAAAAAATTGTTCACTTATTAAATAAGAAAAATTAGAAATCTCCTTTTAATTGTATTGATATGCCTTTTCAGAGACTTCTTGTAAGGTATGAATAGAAACAAAACACTTTGTATTGGTTTCCTATACAGGCCTCTATGTTAAGATTATTGATTTCTGTGAGATGCTTCCCTCATTTTCTCCTTCCTGGCTGACCCATAGTTTCCTGGTGCATTGTTAGCTCTTAGCACTATTTATATACTTAACTACATACTATATACTTAACTCTACACTTTACTACAAGGATTTTGTCACGTTGTTAAAATCCCGTGGGAGCTAATGGACAGGTGCCCAGTGTGAGGAAACCGGTCCCTGGCAATGTGGGAGAGCGGGGCCCGTGTTTCACCTGGCTTCTGCCCTGGCTGTCTTGGCTTTGCCATGGGGTGTGAGGGCACCGTGGCTGCCATGGCCCGAGCTGCAGAGTCTGGCTCTTGTGGCAGAGCTCTGCTCAGCCTGCTCTGCTGTGGGCAAGCCCTGAGCTCCAGCCAGAGTCAGCTCTTGTGCTGTGCCTCCTGACGCTGCACGCTCCAAGGGAATTTGGTCCATGCTGTTAACTACCAGGCCCGACAAAGCCAAAGGTGGCTCCTGCCATTCCGAGGTGGCTGCTGAAGTTTGCTTTTGTTCTCCTTTGTCTCCATTTCTACTGTCCTTTAACCTTCCTCTTTCCTTTTTCCTCTGTGTTGTGCCATGTGCTCCCTGTCTCCTTCTTTCACCTGTTTGTTATGTGCCTGTTTTCCCATTTCTCTCATCCTCTTCTCTCCTTCTCCCCTGTAGAGCCCTGATGGTCTTCCCTTTCACTCTTCCCTTTGTAAAACCAAGCCACTTGCTTTGTTCTTTTCTTTTTCCTTCACCATCCCCTTTGTGAAGGTCCTTGTCTGGGTCCCTGTGAGTGGCCTGTGTGCCTCTGCATTTCAGAGAGCAGCTTTAAAAGGGTTGCCAGCTCAGCCTGGTGATAATTTAGAAAACACAGATAGTGGAAGAAGAGCTCTCTCTTTCTCTGTTCCTGTTTCTTGTGCTATGCTGTAAGGGAGGAAAGAGCTGAGCAGAAAAAGGTGCAGAAGGAGGAGAGAATTTCCATGGTGGGGGGCTGAATGGCAAAGCAGATGTGTATGGAGGAAGGCTGTTCTGCAGGAGGAAGAGCTAGCTCTGCCTGCATATGCTCAGATCTGGTGTGACCTTCGGCCATTCCCATTTCATTAGTACTTTACAAAGTTTAGCACAGATTTGTTATTCATCTTCACATGTCACGTCACTGTTTTAATTTGCTGAGCCTCAACAACCAAGTTTGCCTTTAGGATGTCTTCAGAAGCTTTTAATACAATCCTGTCTCCTGGGCAGAGCTTGGACTTCCACATTATTCTTTGTTATTACAGCTTTTTTGTTCATTCTTTTACTCTAGTCTTTATTTTATTTTTCTGGTTGACCTTAAAAAAATTATTTAATTTCATTTTATTTTTCAGACACCTCTTATTGATCCTCACATCCCACATCATCCTACTAAAACCATTACACAGGTAATAGAACATAGGCGTGCTGTACAGCCAGGCCATTAGACAAATGGAAATAAGTATTTCCAACAGTGTGATGTGAATCAGCTGAAGTAATGCTTTCTGTTAGATGTGACAAGTATGTGAAACTTAAAATACCAAATATATACTAGATTGCTCTGCGAAAGTAAGCCTCCGTACAAGAGGACTTTTAAATCAGGAAAAAGAGCATTTGTGTTTTGTTTTGCATAAAGCAATACAGAGATTCCGGAAAGTTTAAAATCTGTATGCCTTTGTCTCTCTTTTTCACTATGATCACCAAGGTTCCTTCAGAAAAGATCCTTAGAGCTGGAAAGATTTTGCGGAATACAATTCTGTCCCGAGCTCCTCACATGATAAGAGATCGTAAATACCATCTGAAGACTTACAGGTGTGTGAGCTGATTGTATAGAGGTCTCTGAATTTTTATGCCTGCCATTCTCTGATTTGTCATTTATGCCTTACCATACTTGCAGGTCTCAAAAGGTCTGAAATTATTCTGTGATGCTATTTGAGTTGGATGTTATGCAGTCTTTAATGGGCATGGTAAATCCTTTCTGAAGTAATTTGACTGGAAATTGAGTCTGTGATTGTGAACAGAGCATTCACATACAAAAACTCTTCCAAAGTTAATAACACAGTTAGCTGGAATATTCTGTGGAGCACCAAGTTAAAATGTAGATTCTGTTCTCTTTGTATATCAGTAACAGATAAAAGAAAAGTTCATTAATATATTATGTTCCTGTACTGATTGCTGCAGAAGTCTTGCTCACTGTGGCATTCTGAAAATTCACCTGGTGAGAAATATTCCTGATGTGGATTTACTGCTCTTATTTTTTTTTTTTTTCAATGTGTTGCCAGGCTCTGTTATCTTCCTGCTGGTGGCAGCACAGTCTTGCAGAAGTGGGATAACAATGGCACTTGTAGAATAGAAATCTGCCTGCAAAGTGTCAGGATCTACCTACTACTGGCTTAAGAAACAATCAGTTTGTTTTAGTCTCTAATGTTTAAATCAAGTACCTAGTACATTACTCAGTGTTTTTAAGTTAAAATTATTTTTAAATCTCTGAGTGTGTTTTTTTCTAAACAGTAAATCAATGTATTGCTGATCTTCATTTGAAATAAATGCATTGATTTCCATTTCATCCCAAAACGCATTTATTATACAAAGCTATTTGGTGCTTGTGAGTTGATTCAAGAATGTGTCACAATATAAACATTGCTGATTGTTCTAGAAGAGCAAAAGGGCATATATGATAAATGAAGAGCAGTGCTGATCCAAACAACTGCACCATTTTCTCTTACACATAACTGGGAAAACTCTTACTCTTCTGCTGAGCTAGGGAGTGCTACAATAAAGAATTTTCCTAAGTGTCCATGTGGCTTTTTGCTTTTTTAACCCTCTTTGGGTGTTCTCCAGAACTTCAGACCTGCTGTTGTCTGCCTCTGGGTCAGGCAGGAGGTGCAAGGTGACCAAGACCTTGCATGTACCAAACCCAGTGTCTCCAAATACAGTGTGACAGAAGTTTGGTTACAAGTGCAAGAACACCCTCATAGTGGTCACTCTTCCTGTGGAGGCTGCATTGGCATAACTTTTACAGTATTAAATTATTGTTTTTATGCAAGATTCTGAAAAGCATGAGGCTTTTAGTATCCCAAGGTATACATGGATTTCTTTTGAAAACTGGGTTGGAGGTTGTTGTACTGATGTTATAGGTTTTGTACCAGGTGTCACAGGCTAGATTTGATCCTCTGAACTCTGCATTTCCCAAAACACTTGTTTTGCTAAGGTGATCCTCTCAAAACTGAACACCTTCACTGGTATTTCAAACATGTGCATGTAGATGGTGACATGGACTTTTCTGCAGAGAGATTTGACTCTTTACAGAGTTTAAGATATCACTGTTGTTGTCAGTCACTGTGGGCAGTCTCTCTCTTGGTTAGCTTCCTTTTCATTCCTGTCTGTTTTTCTGTCCTTCAGGCAATGCTGTGTGGGGACAGAACTAGTTGACTGGATGATGCAACAAAGTCCTTGTGTCCATTTACGAATCCAGGCTGTTGGCATGTGGCAAGTACTGCTGGAAGAAGGTGTTCTTAACCATGGTAAGATAAAGAAAATCAGTATCTTGACAAAATATGGACAGTGTATGACATCAACACCTCTGTAGTTCTTTTTCATGGAAAAGAAAGGGATCATGAGCCCAAAAGAAATGCCACATAGGAGCCTGTTCATTCATAAATGCAAGTGCAACACACAGGCAGTATTATTTGATTCTTGCTACCAGTATACTTTTTTAACTTATGAGCGTATTGCATCTTAAATGAACAATTTATAATGATAACTCTAATTATAGTTAGGATTACACTGGCTTGTGCTTACATTGTTAGAACTGAGTAACACTCAGGCCAAAAACAAGGGATGTATTACCATACATAAAACTAACCTTTGTGAAAGATTTGCAGTATTTAGAAGTGAATGTGAGTATTTGTGTTTGCTCATTTCCATCGTTTTGGAATTATTTCCATTGGTTTTGGAGGAGTTCCCAAATTCAGCGCACCAGATATTCCACACAGAAATCTGGGATTTTATGTTAGCTTTCTGATTGCATTGACTTTCAGTTTCCATTTGGCAGGATTTAGCTGGTAACAAGATATTAGAGCCCTCAAAAGGGTAGGTTTCTAAAGCAATATTTTTATTTGAAGCTTTGTATGTACATTTTTATTAAATGTAGAAGAGCTGCTCTATTACCATAAACTTGCATTTATCGTCTGTTGAACTTCCCATATCCCAGGGAGAAATTTCCATGCTAGGAAGGCCGATTGTTTCCACTGCTCCCTTACTCTAAGGGCTCTAACTTGAATTCCTGCCATATATTCCCTTCAACTCTCAGGGGCAAGCTATTGCAAGCTGCATCACAGTGTCCACTTCAACATGTCACTCTGACTTGCTTGGAAGACCAATGGTTTGTCCTTTGCAATGTCATAATGTTACTTTAGAGATCTTCTCTTGGCAGTTCTTCCATTAAGTTATTCCACCAGGTCAATGAACTTGCCTCTGGGATTATACCTTGATGATACACATTTCTGCTACATCACAAGGAGTTTAGTTGCTTTTGCTACCTTTTTTTGGCCTGTCTAAACATGTAGAGCAAAATGTTTGTGCTAGAGAATACCTCTTAGAAATTCATAGCGTAACCGTTTTTCCCAGTGTAATTTGTTTGATTAAATGAAATAGTTGGAAACAATAAGAAAACAGAACTAATAAGAAAACATATACATGTGAATACATGTATGTATACACACCCACAGCTCATTTAGGTGGAAGCCTTTTGGAAAGTATTTGTAGTATGCAATTTAAAATTGTACTCTTCAAGCTACATAACTTGAGAAATAGTTTCATGCTCTTACAGTTTTTTGTAGCTTTCTTCCCCTTCTTAAATAATCTTTCTGTAACAAACATGATGCTACACAGATTTCTACAAGGTTTGCTTCATTGAGGGAGCATTCAGTATTTGATGTGTTATGTTGTTTTCAGTGGACCAGGAACACCACTTTCAAGACAAATACTTATTTTATCGATTTTTGGATGACGAGCGTGAAGATGCCCCTTTGCCAACTGAGGAAGAGAAAAAGGAGTGTGATGAGGAGCTACAGGATACTATGCTGCTTCTCTCTCAGATTGGGCCAGATGCTCATATGAGGATGATTCTCAGGAAACCGTAAGCAGAATAATGAGTTAATATTATGGGTCTTCCTTGTGACATGGAGACAAGAGAAAGCTACGTTTATTATCAGCCTTTTTTTTCAGCCAGCTTTATAGTGACTTCAAAGCAACCAGTCTAAACTCTGTTTGACCCCTCATTGAAGGCAAGCATTAAGCAGGTGGGGTTTAGTGGCCACGGCAGATATATTTTACTGCTAATTAAACGCGCTGAGAATAATGAATAACTTAAGCTCACCTTCACTGAAGATTTACTTGTAAAGGGCCATTCAAGACAGGGCCTGCCCTACAGTGTGAGAACATTTTTCATAATGAAAGATTTTTGAATCACCAAGTGCTTGTTCCTGTTCTGTTTCTACCTGTATCCTTTCCCAGCTCTGTTCTTGTTTAGATCATAAGCTCATTTCAACAGCACTTTTCAAAAAAACTTGCTAAAAGCATCGAGTTTCAAAAAGTGCCATCAAACACTTGTGCTTATAAAAACAGGAAACACTGCCATGCAGCAATAGTTTTGAAGTATACATTCTATTTCTTCTCCTTATTAGAGATCTAGTCAACACAACCAAAGGAGCACTCACTCCCTGTCACACAAAATACATGGACAAGCCAGACTGGGAGCATAATGTTTCCATACACCCTTAGGGAGTCATGGAATTGAGGTCTTGTTTCCTTGCAGGCATGTCCAGTGCCTTTTCCACTGAAAAAAAGTGAGCTTTTGCACCTCTGAGCAGACACTTAGTCATTGGAGACTGAGCAATGTTGTGTGTGCTGGGACCCTGCTCCTCTGCACTCTCTCCTTTGCCTCAGGCAAGTGTAAGTTTACACTAGCAGGAAAAATGCTGATTATCATCTGGACTGCTTACAGAGAGCTGAAAGGCTGGCAGGATGCTGTGGAAAGTACTTCTCTCTGTGTTGTCAGTTGCATAGCATCACTTGTAAGAATACTAATAGGAGATTTTTCATGGAATACAGTGAAGAGAAAGAGGTTTTCTCAAGTCTGATATTCATCTTTCCCTGTCCCTGAAAGTGCAGCCCTTTGCTCACTGAAGTAAGCTTGTACTGCCAGGGACCATGTTAACTACTGTTCTAGTATCCAGTTTACATACATAATGATTTTGTTAGTTGAAAATCCTCCCTGGACTGAGCTGCAGCAAAGCTGTTAAAATCTCCATGAATCCTCAGAGTCCTGCTAGTTTTGACTAGACACTGTTACAGCTGCTGTAAGTTCAAAGGAATTGCCAAGGCTTCAGAGATGCTGACTCTAGCTGACCTGAGCCGGACCCACAATTTTCAAACCAACACAGCTGCATTTTACAACAGTAACCATTTCCAGAGAGGTTGCAGAACTCAGATAATTACACTGAAAGAAATAAGACAATATTCTTTGATGAGAAGATTACTTTGAGAATTTGATTGTATAATGAAGCTGTTGCTTTGAAAGGTACTTTCTATTGTTCGAAATCTGAAAATCTCTAACAAAAAGTGTCACTTGTTTTGACAGCCAACTTAAAAAATTCTCTGTTTATTACATTAACTGCAGCATTTTAACTGTCAGACTGTGAAAGAATGTTCTATAGTTTAAAAAACAGAATAGAGCTCAGGGAAATTTTTGGCAGGCTCTTGTTGCTATTGTGTTTTTTTTTTTTTTTTCCTTTGGAAACACATATAATGAATGTGAAAATAGCTTTTTGGGAAGTAGCAAACACAGCTCTCTGCTCCTTATAATGCCTGGAGCACAGGTGCAGACCTGTCCCTGTAAAAATTACTGTAGAATTAATACAGCTCCTCCTTAAGTGTTTTCCCCCCTTTAGTATGAAAATATGTCCTGGTGGTAAACCCTAATTTAATAGGATGCTGTAATACAAAGCTAAACACAATAATAACAGGAGTCTTTAAAGGAAGAGTTACATTCATCAGACAACAATATTTAGCTCAGATGTTGTTATGGATTACGTTCTTTTTTAATGCCCTAGCCTAAAGTAAGTTAGCAGTCTGACTGAAATAATAAATCTGTTTTATGTTCTTCAGTCAGCACATTTTTTTCTTTGTAGAGAGCACTTGACACTTAATCACAATGTTGTGGGGTCTCTGATCTTTTCCCTTGTTCTTATTATCTGAGAACTTTCTGGTTAGCTGTATAATAAAAATAATCAATGGTACTGCTTGAACATACATGGCTTATCAATGGCAAAGTACTATGTTATTGTCAACATCCTAGTCACAGAGAAGCTTGATGTCTCCGACCTTGGTAAATTCTCCAAGCACTGAACAGTTTTTATTGATCACTTAATGTCACCTGAGTTCTGTCCATTAATGTGTACCCTCGTTCCCAACCTATTCCATTTATTATCTGCTCTGTAACCAGCTATTGCCGTTAGAATGTGTCCCCTGCAGAAACTAGGTCTTTACACAGCAGGATCCTACAAATCAACATCAGTGGGTCACCACACAGGTTTTAAAGACACAGTGATTCCTAATATCTCTCCACGTGACATCTGCAGGAGCACAAGTAAAGACTAGGTACAAATATCCACTACAGATTGTCAGTCCTTGCAATGTGCTAACACAGGAAGCAAATGGACGTGCTGAAAGAAGAGTGTGTCCTTTTGTCTTGATAGAGATCTGATATAGTAAGACATCATCCTTTTATGTTTTGATTTAATGTAGAAATTTCTTAATTTGTTGCACTGTATTTTCCAAGACATGCTGGTTTTGCAAGCATGTAGTAAAATTAAAGTTGGTACTTCCCTATTATTTGTTTAAATCCTTACCTTTTTTTTGCTAGATAGTACTGGCTTAGTTTTATGCTGTACTTAATTAAGCTGCCCTGCATAAAACTAAGCCAGTCAGCCTTGTAATTTCAAGCCAGATTCAGAAACAGTAGACTATTTTGAGTCACTAGAGGGCGTAGGAGTACCAAACCAATTTCTGGTTTTCCTTTAACAATTTATTTGATTACGTATGAGAAAAGAGTAATTTAATCCTAAATGGCTTGTAGTCTCAATTTGTCTTTAATCTGGGTAATAATAAATGCATATCATTGGTAAGTGAGGTACAGAAGAAAAATGAAGTTTGCTTAGCAGATGTCAGTTGTCCTTATGTTTTCTGTGACTTTTTCAGTATTTCTTTCATCCAAAAGAAGTCTCCATCCAGATATTTTTGTAAAAAGATGCAATAACTCCAGAGTGGCACAGCTGGGTCCTCCCTGTGCCTCACACATCATATACACAGACTGTTGAATCAAGAGGTGACTAGGTGTAAAACATGTAGAGCACAGTATTTCTTCATATGGCTTTCCTGATTGTCTAGGTGCTAGTCTCTTATAGTGCTGACATTTTAGGAGGAAAACTTCTATCAGAAAGGTTCATTGTAGTTTTTCTTTTCGAAAAAGGTTTCTGTCCAAAGATTCAACTGTGCTGTTAATTCTTTTGACACCACACATTTCAGATATCAGGGTTTAGAACTGTGCTTGTTGTAATGGTGGAACATGTAAACCTTCTCATTTGGAACTCCTCCCCCAGACTGGACTTCCTGTGTCCCATTTATTCCCATCTTAAATTGTTTGGAAGGATTTAGTCCTATAAAAGTAGCTTGAAATAATGCTTTAAAGGATTTTTTTTCCTCTGTGCGTCTGGATGTCACTCCAATGTGCTGTCTGAAATAACATGACAAGAGAATTTGTTCTTTTAGAAAATAATGTTGTACTAGGTACTGTAACTGGAGAGAATTTTGTGAGTGGGAAAAAGATTAGGAGTTACTCACAAGCTCCCACAACTTCTCCTGTGTGCTGTTTATTAGATCCTCCAAAGCATCTCTGACACACTGCAGTCCCCACAGTATTTTGTCCTTCTTTAGCAATTAGAAAATTTTGTGTATGTTACAGAAAAGCAATTATTTCAGCCACAGTGCCAGCCTCCTTACTATTCCTTGTGCTAGAGAAGAATTATTCCTTCATCAGTGCATGCTTTTTAGTAACAGCAGCTTCTTGTATTTTTCCATGAGAGAAGCTGAAACTACTGAGTGGTTCTTGTTTACCTTAGTGGCTAAACAGCAGCACTCAGCCTTAACTGTAGAGCAGTCGTTAGCTGTCCTCCAAGATGCACTGCTGCATCTCCAATTTGTTCAGCAGAAGTTCACACACTCCTTGACAAACCACTACTACTGTGTTTGCTACAACTCATTAGTGCTGCATGTGAAAAATAGTGCATGGCCCACACAGGAGTCCTTTTGAAAGGAACAAATCTTTATGTACCATTTCAGATTTTTATGACCATTTTATACATATATAGAACACTTGATTTAATCAGAAAAGCTGCCTAATCAGGATCTCTCTAAGGTAGTTGCCATGGCTGCTGCTCAGTGTCATTCAGGTAGCATTCACAGAGCTTCCATCCTTTGTGTGTTTCAGTCCTCCAGCCAGAAACATCATTCAGTCCCTGTTTAGTGAGGATGTACACTTCACTAGACAGTACAGCAGCATTTTGTGTTGTTCTCTTCTTCTGTGAAGTATTTATTTTGGGCATTTATTGTGTTTAGTTATCCCTTTTATCTTCTCTCTATAGCCCTGGCCAGAGAACTGTAGATGACTTAGAATTTATATATGAAGAACTTCTCCACATTAAGGCCTTATCTCATCTTTCTACCACAGTAAGTAATTTTAAAAATTATAACACATCACCAAAAGGGAGGCTCAATTTTTACTCCTGGTTTTCCTTCTGACTTTAATAAAGTTGGAGAGCCTGTAACCATTTTCATTTATCCTTTCCATGCAAAGAATTTATTCCATCTGTGAGAATCACCCAAGTACTGGTGTAGGTTGTCTTTTTGATATCAGATGTAATTCTCTTCAAGTATTTCTGTACAGCCCCTGTCTCCCTCACTTGGCAGAGGTGCTGCTGTCTGTGTCCCTATCCATGTGTAAATGAAGGTATTGTTACTACTGAATTTTGCAGAATTGATTTCTGCAAGGAGTCTTGGCTTGAACTGGTTAGGGGGAGGAATTCCACTGTGGAGAAAGGTGCACTGTGCAGTGCTTGCTGGTTGGAGTTTGGTCACTGAGTGAAAGAAAGCTCATCAGACACTTCCTCCCTGAAGTGGTCAAGAACATCACAGAGAACCAAGGATAAATGGAATGGACAGGAGAAGGCATCTGTTTAAAGTCTCACCATCATTGATGCACTGTATAGACAACTATAGAAACAAGCTAAAATAGCATTTTATTTGGTAGCAATAAGATGTGGATGCTTTCAGAAAGTGGAAACCATATTCAGAAAGTAGATCCATATTTGACAATGCTATCTTCAGAATCTCTTTTTTTCAGTCATTGTCAGTTAACTTGGACAGATGCAGCTAATTATGAAGCTGCATTACAGAAAGGCAATATTCCATGCAAACATATAAAAACCTGAACAATATATTTTTTTTAAATGTAGGCATTTGGAGTTGTTATCTGAATTGCATTGCTGTTAAGGAAACTTTCTGGCCGTTTGTGAGCTCTGGCACACTCCCAACACCAGAGACTGTCACTGCTGGGTTTGGAACCCCTTTACAGCAGGCAGCTCCAGTGACCTGGTGGGTCCTGCTGGACTCCTACACATCCCCCACTCACATGGCCAGACCAGGTTTCCTCACTGCTTCCACCCCATAAAGCAATTTATTCACAGTGTAGTAACATAGAAAAGGCTCGAGCTGGTGCCTCCGAGGAGGGACCCCCAGTAAAGGAACCCCTGGGCTTTTATCTCCCCACCAGCTAAGCACTGGCAAGTCTCTCTCTTCTTCCCATGCCCTGTGCTCCTGTTGTGTCTCCCAGTGTCTGTTCCTTGGCTCGTGCCCCTTGTGCTGTTGGCTAGCAAAAGGGTTTGCAGCCCATGGCCTCCTGTCTCTGGGGGCTCCCACACAGAGCTCAATCTGCAGACAAACTGCAGCTTGCAAACCAAGGCACCTGCAGAGTTACCATCTAGATGTATTCCTCAGCGTGGGAACAGACATCCAAAAGCCTTAAAAATCTCTGGAATGTAGAGGAAAAAAGTAATTAAAGAAAGACTACTGTAAGATTGAGAAATGACCCTTTAAAAGTTAAACAAAAGAAACTACTCAGGATAAATACTGAGAGGGAGCGGAGGAAATTCTCGACACTGCAGACATAAGCCAGAATAAAAAAATTTTGAAACAAAAAATATTTTCAGCTCAGAAGAAAATCAGACTTGAGGTCAGATACCATAGCAAGTACCATTTGGAACAAGTGTGGCAAGTGATACAAACTGCAAAAATACTTGGCATTTTGAAGGACAGATGATTCCATGTTTTTAGTAAGAATCTGGAAATGCCAACTTATAACATGCATCATGAACCAAAGCAGAAGACAGAAACCATGACTAGCTTAGAGGAAATCTTCAAAGGAACACCAGACAGCATTGCTTCTATGAACTAGAAGGTCAATGACCAATCAACTTGAAAGGAAATGGAATGTTTAATTTATTTTAAGTAAGGCATAATTCCTAAGGTAGTAAGTTTTCTAGATATGCCACAAGCAGTAGAAAGTAAAAGAGATGAAGCCCAAGTCTCATGGTGGTGATTTCCTGCTAATTCCTGCTAGAGAAGCCTGTGAAATTAATGTACGACTGAAAAACAATTATATAATACAGTGTTAAAAACAAATCAAACTTTGGGCTTCACCAAGTGGATTCATTCATTGCAAAGGCCAATGACTGAATCAACTGAGAAGACATCTGAGGACATAAATGGATAGGAATGTTCTCTGCTGTGTGCAGAACAGTGCTAATGGGGTCGTATTTCCTGGCCTTATGATAGTGTCATTGCCTTTAAGCAGAAGTTATAAAGGAGTTTGGTGAGCTAAGTGTTATAGAAATCACAGGCCTCTGAGTGTGTTCACTGGTCAGTGTACTTAAAAAAACCTGTCCAAGCACCTCTATTTATCTTTCTTTTTTTTTTTTTCTTCAGACTGCAAAAAGGGAGTGCTTTCCCCTGATTTTCAGGAAAGAGTTCTAGGAGAGGTGGCTGATGTGGCTGGTGTGCTATGTTTGTACTTGGGGCTTGAACACCAAGGTTGGGTGGGTGCCTTTAAGTACATCAGTGCCTGAATTTTACCACCCATCTTAGGAGATGCAGCCATCAGATTCTCATCTGGATTGTGTCCAGAATTTGAGAGTTCCTTCCCAAGTCTTTCTTCATGGCCTAATTTTTTTAAAATTTAAACAAGGGAGACAGTGATGTGAAAATACTGCTAATGAATGCATGTTGAAGCCAGCTTTTGATCTGTATTTGGCATGGTTAAGTTACACGGTAGTACCTCTGAAAAATGGCTTGTCACCAGCTGCCATTCTCAGAATACATGAATCCTGCTGCTTGGAAATGGGCCTTTGAGTCCTTGGAGACTTGTGGTTGTATGAAGAGAAACATTAAGCACACAGAAGAGCTCAGGATCATATGAGATTCCCAGTGCTACTGCTATTTTGTGGCAGTTACACAGTGTTTACTGTGGCAAAAAGCAGTTGTAAGCTGTGTCTCGCTAGAGACAACTGCCCAGTCAGTCAGAGCAAGTCACACCGAGGGCAAAGCAAAGCCAGTGAGGAGCCAGCTGACACCAAGGGCAGGGTCATGTTCTCCAGTTCCTGGAACAGGTAGTGAGCAGGATGCTTTGCCTGGGAAGCTGTCAGGCAGAGAGGGACTCAGCAAGTCCAGGTGGCTGTGCCTCACAGCTTGACACAGCAGAAGCAGACAGGCTTACGTCAGTCTGAACCAGATTTTTCAGGAGACAACAGGGGTGCTTCCATGGAGTAATTGACAATCACTAGACATCTTCTGTAAAAGATTAACTATTACCATTTGAAACTTTCTGTGTTGTAAATGGTTGATGATCATTTCACATGTGTATGTACCTGTGAATTGTACATAGAAAGATGTGGAGACCAGTATCTTAAAGATGCCCTGGTCTGAGCCAGGAAATGTAAAGCCAATCAGTAGGAATTAGGAGATCAAATGAAGCAGACCAATGACTGATCAATAATGCAGAGGGAAGGAAAGTACAACAGGGCTATTTTATGTGACCTCATCACCAGGAGGAATGAGACACATATAATAACTATAATTTCTCTCTCTATTTTAAGGTAAAACGAGAATTAGCAGGTGTCCTTATTTTTGAGTCGCATCCCAAATCAGGAACAGTCTGTAAGTAAATGGAGTCTTGCCAGATCTCTTTCTCACCTTTGGTATGAACATTTAAATTCCAAATGTTTAAATGACAAGAACAAAACTTGGATGCATTCTTCAAACTTGATTGTCACTTCATGCTTAACATCTAGGGTAATAAGCGTTTGCTTAGTCTGTTGCCAAAGGCAGGGGCAATACCAAAATTAATTCTATATCCTTGGTTGAGTATATGTATCACCTACAATTTGGGTGTGTTTTTAGCTAGAATTTTTGTTTCAACCAATCTCTATTTAAAATGTATTTTATTATAATCCTGTATTAAAAAAAATCTTCCTGCACGAAGTAAAGGATTTTAAATGGCAGATTGCTCAGACATGTTAATACGGTGACGTTTTGGCAAATGAATATTAAATTCACAGTCACTAGAGAACTAGGTTAGAATGTGGTGCTGCTAGTGGGATCCTACCTGCATGCTAATTAGTAGTTGATAACCTGACATATTGATAAAGTAGTTGTTGGAACTCTCACAGAAAAGAAATACAACTTTCACATCAGTGTAATAACATAACTACTATATGGGTATGAATTGTTTTTCTAAATTCTGAAGGCAATTGCTTTTAAAATCATAGCTTTATAAAATGCCCTTTTATAAGGTAGACATTTATATGACTGTAGAATTATCTTGAATTTTATTGGGTGCAGAATCTGGCTCATTTATATTTTGAATAACGATATTCTAACCATAAAATCTTTTCTCTTTCTTGTAGTATTTAATCAGGGAGAAGAAGGTACTTCTTGGTACATTATCCTAAAGGGATCAGTAAACGTAGTCATTTATGGCAAGGTATTTTTTTCAGAAGCTATTTTATATGATTGTTACTATTGAAATTGTAAGAGTAAACTTTGAAGGAATACAGTTTAATTTAGAGCAAAATTGCTTTGTCTGACAAAACAAATAGATTGTAATTTTATTAAGAAATGATCCAGTGGTTTTGCTGATTATACTTCCAGTAGATTGCTCTATAATTTTGGGATATATTACACAGTTTCTGAATATAATCCATCAGAGGTACATCAGTATCTTTGGGACAAAGTAATTTGCTGCAATGTGGTGAATTGCCAGACTTCTCTCTCATGGGGGTTTTGCCCCATCCCTTTACCACCATGTTCTCAAGCATTTGGATGACTAAGTGTTCTCATGCATGTCTGACTAAAGTGCTGCTTTGTGACTGATAGCTCTCAGGTTGATGAACCTCTTCCACATTTATGCCAGCTATTCATTTTGGTTAAGCCATAGACCAAAAAGCATCTTTATTTAATTTCCTGTTTATAAGAGACTTTTCAAGGCAAAAAAGCACATCTTGGTACACAGGAATCCCTTGAGTCTTTAAAAACCCTACTTCTCTATTGATTTATCCTTTGGTGACTGAGAATCCTCCATTTGAAAACAAAGCATTTCACCAAAATCTAGAACAGGGTAACACATTTTCAGCCATGTTTTTTACATCACAGGGTGGGCCAGATCCTCTGCTACTGTAAATTGGAGGAAACCGAGTACTGCTGATGTACAAAAGCTGCAGATGTGTTGTTCTGTGTTACTTCTGCAAACTTGATTTTATTTTTAGGGCCTCTATAAATAAAAAACAAAATATTCAATAACCTTCTGTCTTCAGCAGGCTAGAAGAGTCCTTCAAGCTGAATGCAATTTCAGAGAACAAGCTGATTCTTTTCTGTTCTTGCCTCTCTTTAGTAATAGTAATAACCAGCTATCAAGTATTGTTTCCTAGTCATTATTTTGGCTGTTGATTTCCTGCCAAATAGATTTGTTTTGGTATTTGATTGTGAAGTCCAGTGTTTGTACAAGAACTTTCAATAGAATCCAGAGTAATGATGGGTTTCTGCATGTAAATGTTTTGCTCTCTGCAGGGTGTGGTATGTACTCTACACGAAGGAGATGATTTTGGCAAGTTAGCACTTGTGAATGATGCTCCCAGAGCAGCATCCATTGTTCTGCGGGAAGACAACTGCCACTTCTTGAGAGTAGATAAGGAGGACTTCAACAGGATCCTTAGGGTAAGAGTGGGAAGGGCTGCCCTCAGTGTGATATCAGAAACCTGCAAGTTTTTCTAAAGGCTGTCATTTCTATGAATATATTAATATTAATAACCTTGTTTGTAATATGCCTAATTGTGGAACAGAGATGTGACAGTCTAGAAGGCCAGGTAAAGAATATGTTCATCACTTTTCCTCTCTCAGTTCCCAGTTCAAACATGAAAATGTGACCAAATGGAATCTTTTGTCTCACATTCTATAATCTAGCATTTGCACCGCTCTGTTTTTCCTTATGCTGCCTAGGATTTCTTGGTGATATTCCGTCCAAGTATTGAAAACAACAAGATCACCCCTTCTCCCACATAGGTCAGTGTCAGGTACATTAAATTCAAGAGTTTCAGGGCAGAATCAAGTGGCAAATAGAGTTAGTTACAGATATCTTTACAGAGATGTCTTTATCAGAGAACTCTAGAAAGATAGTCCCCGACTAATTTTACAGTTATTCATTTTGGGGTAAATGTGTTCCAAAGTCCAACTGTAATTCTGTAAAATCAGGCTATTTTGTGGTCATTCATAGTAGAGGAAGTCAAAACTAGTATCATCCTGTATTTGAACCTATACATGCCCAGTATTGCAGCAATAAAACCAGTCCAGAAAGGGCACTCCACTAGAAAAATTACTTGTGGTTACTGTACAAAAGGGAATGAGGATCCCTTTGGCTGTAAGGTTGGGTTGGCTGTGGAGATTTACAACTGATTAAGCTTTGGTCTATACTTCAAAGTAGATCGAAGTTCATGGTTTTAATGATTTTTATCTGTGTTTTTTGAATGCACATTATACTTAACTTTTTTCTTTTTCTCCTATGAGTGAGCTGGTAGTAGAAAATGAACGGTTTACTGAGCTAAGACTTCCTATTCTTAAATGCTATTTTCTTTTTTTATTATTTTATTTTAGAGAAAAGTCAGATTGTAGAAAATAGTGTTTGTATATAAGTGGGGATAGAGATTATGTTACATATGACAACTTTGGAGAGACTGTTTTTCAGCAAACTTTTTGTTTAAAATTTGACATCTCCATATAATGGCAATTTTTAACATAGTTCTTGCTCTAGTCTTTCCCACAATTCTCTGCTTCTTGCCTCAGTGCCAGTGATTCCTTCTTGATTCTGCCTGTGAGGAAGACAGAATAAAGACAGATGAATAGAGGGGGAAAGAACCAACACCAGTCTTTTGTGTTTGAAAGTTGTGCAGTTGGTTAGAGTTGCTAATCACCTGAATAAGGCACAGTCACATTAATTAAAAGTAACTTTTCTTGCAGGATGTCGAAGCAAATACAGTAAGACTCAAAGAACACGACCAAGATGTCTTGGTGTTGGAGAAGATCCCAGCAGGAAACAGAATTTCTAATCAAGGAAATTCACAGCCACAGCACAAGTATGTTTTCATTCAGTAGTGCAAATGTCAGTTATTAACCTTTTTAAATGGTACTATTATCCAAACAATAGCATATTCCATTTTGGTGGAAGACTGCAGTGCATATGAAGTTTTCTTTTTTAGTCATCAGCACATGCCCCATACTTAATAGTATATCCATTTCTAGCAGCTCACCAGCTTTGTGTCTTTACACAATAATTCCCTGAAGATCTCATTGTAAATTCTGGTATACTCAAGTAATAGCTTCCAAATAGACTAAGAGATTGATGAAATTCTGTTAATCTAAGTTACTTAGAGACATGAGGAAAATATATTGTTTTATTGTTAAGTAAGATATTTTTATTTTGTATTTTGAGTGCTAGATGGTAATAAGATGTTTGATATGCACAATTTATATACAAAACAAAGATCTCATGCAATGAAAGTTGCAAAGCTTATCTTACGGAAATGTTTAGCACTGTAATAACAATATTAACTGTATTTTCCTTTCTTACTGAATGGGAAAAAATACAATTCTGTTTGGATACTACTGTGAAAAGAGTAGAGTGAGGCTATTTTCATTCCAAATGTTGGTAAAACCCCTAAAGGCTTTGTAAATGTGCTATTTGCAAATGGATACACAATTTTCTTCAGAAGCATTCAAACAATTTCGATAAGTTTTGTGTCCTTTAACCTGAACCTTGCTTTCTCTCAAAAAAGAGCCAATTTATAGTATGATACTTTGGGTACAGTTTTTATCTCATCTGGGATTTCATATATGTATTTTATCTGCATGACTGAATGCAAAGATTTATAAAGATCTGTGAAGGTTCAATAAACCATTCCTTTCATTTTATATACACATTTCACATTTTTCAGGAACTTCTGTTTCATTTTTCACATCTAGAAAAACTATATATACTACCAGGTAACCATGTACTCTTACACAAGTTTTTCTTTGTCTAAATGAGGGGAACTTGACTGTAGCCACTGGATTTGCATCAGGAGCTGCAATGCACAGCAACTCGGTCATAGATTTAAATCCATTTTCTTGGGTCTGAGACATTTTTCATGCTTCCAAAAGTACAAGTTCCATTTCAACATTCTGAAACACCACCTTTCTTGCAAACTCTTTGCACCAGTGTTACTTGTGTTATTTAACATTTTCTTTTCAGAATTTGATAAAAATAGTCAGAGATTCTTATGGTAAATGGTTAAGTTAGGCTGTACTTTGTCTTTCATACCAGGTAAAGCTCAGAATTTCATTTCTGTAAATGTTTTACTCATTTGGTCAGGTTTTGGGTTTTATAAATGTGCAGCAAGGGAGCTTTTGCTAATAACTGTGACCAATAGACATAAGTTACCCAAAAGAGGAAGTTACCCTGAAGGTTCACTGTCTGCTTTTCACCAGTTGGATTACATTGTTAACACTGTGTTGGCACAGTCTTTTGTTGAAAGTCTTCAAAGTGAGTTCAATTGGTTTGAGGACAACCTTACTTTTCTTAGTAAATGGAGTAAGTGGCTACATTTATGTTTGAGAGTTCAAACCAAAATTACCAATGTTTCTTGATTTCCAGAATGTGTTACTGGGATATGATCGTTGAGTGTTCTGTACTTTTGAAAATGACTGCCCAAAAGACAAGCTTAACAGGCACCTCTTCTCAGGAAGAAGATAATTTTCTCATCTTGGCCTTGGGGAAAAGTCCACTTTGGGAGCAGGTCCTTTTGGTTACAGTTTGGGGTTCCACTGCCTCCTCTATGGAGGAGACAGAGCTCCTACACAGCTCCCTGAGCTGTGCTTTCAAACACACCGCTTGGGAGGACTGGCTCTGAAGTTCTCACTCCCAAGATCTAACTCTTTATGGGTGATCACACTCATGCAGGATGAATTCAGCAGCTCTGCAAGTCACTTCACTGTTCATTTTCACTTTCATATTCAGAGTACAGCAACCTGTGATTTCTCTGCTTCACTCACTTAGATACTTGGTTAGTATCTCTGTGAGAATGTGCACTGGCTTAACAAGTGTTTGTGTTCTTGGGACATCAATACAGTTCTTCCAAAGAGGTTGGCAGGTAAAAGAACTGTGACGGTCAGTGCTCAAAGTGAGGAGGAGCTCCCAGGAGCTCAGCTCCACCACTTATTTCTCAGCAGGAGCAGAGTATCTTCACTTCTCAGGGTTTTTTTTCTTTCTTTTTTTTTTTCTTTTATTTTTTTAAAGTTTCATACTTTATCAATTGAATTCAAAAAAAAAAAAAAAAAAAAAAAGAAGAAAGAAAAAAAAAAAGATGCAAAGATTGAAAGAATGGAGGGAAATATAAAAAAATTTGATCCATGAGAAAAGAGAAAAAAAAGATGACAAGTTTTCCAATATCACATGATATTCTGCTGGTGGTTAAAATCTTTCCAGTGTTTTTGCATGAAGCAGAAAAACCTGGCTGTTGCACTAGTTCCCTCACCTCACTAAATTCCAGGAAATGGTACAATCCTCAGTTTATCAACTTGAAACACTTACTTTGGCTATGCAAGGCATTGCACAAATTTGAAGATCCAGTGTGCTATTTCATTTTCTGTCCCCATCTTCCCAGACCAACCTCTGTCAGTGATGCTGAAGGAAATTATTTCCTTGCACTGACACACTGATACACCAGTTCTTATTTCAGGCTCACATTAAGCCTGTTAAGACCCTTAAATGACTGCAAGTTGCTGTTGTTACTGAGATATTTATTCTCAGTGGAGGAGAATCTCTGCTTGTACTTCTCTGTGTTTGGACCATTGCAGCTCTGCTGGTGGTGGTGTAACCCTGGTGGTGTTATACTGAAGTATTTGTGTGTGGGGAGGGGGCTTTCTCTCATCCCTGGCAGGGTGGAGAGTGTTACTGCTCCTGGCAGGGTCTATAGGGGGGAATCCAGCAAAGATTGGGAGTGGTTTTGTACTAAGCACACAGAGATTCTGGTCAGAGCAGGTGTTTGGCACACAGCAGCACAGCAGTCCTGATCTTGCTGGTACACAATTATTTCCTGATTAGCTCTTTTGGCTATGAGATGCTAACTGCTTCTTTCCCTCCATCAGGTATATTGTGATGTCAGGAACCCCAGAGAAAATTTTAGAGCACTTTCTAGAAACTATGCGCCTTGAAGCAACTTTAAATGAAGCAACAGGTATCTACATGGCAGAAGCTGTTTTATTATTACCCCATAAGATGGATTTGCTGGGGGAACACTGCTATGTGATGCTTTGAAAAGCACCTAGTGGTAGTTTTTCCCAGAAGAACTGTCTACTGCTCTGAAACAACCCCAGGAGAATTAAGGAAATCCAGAATTAAAAATAGCAATCCACTTTTCCAAGCCTGCTCTATTGTATTTGTACTTTAAGATCTTAGTAAACAGCAAAATCCTCCTAGGTGCCAGGCCAGCCTATGACTTTAGTTAGGCATAACCATAAGGCCTGGACTGAGCACCCCATTAGTAATGGTACTTTTTGTTCTGGAGGTCACTTCAGTACTGTGAAATAGCTTGATACCTCCAGACATTACATTGTGTTAGTATAAGTATTCTCAAATGCTCACATCATATTTAAAGTATCACAATTTAAATTTTGTGTTTGTGATACTTTACCATGTGCAGGGAAAACAGAATTGTTACTTAAAGGAGAAGAACTCAGCATGGGCTGAGTCCCAAGAATGCAGGTTGCTGCATCTGCACTTAATGGGCTGCTTTTCGTTAGTGTAAAGAGTATAGAGAATTTGCATCTAGGGATATAGATATTTGCAGACTTACATTTTAGTAAGTATTTTAATTTTTGAGGTCAGACACAAAAAATCCTCATAATTCTGATAAAGTAATGCATAGACATATATTAAACAATGTAACATTGCTTTTGCAAGTTCTTTTTGCACTATAGATGTCTGCTAAGTATATATTCAGAAATGTTAAGTCAGTTAATCTATTACTGACCTCATAGTATTGGAGAAACCTGTATAGTGGTCCATCAATGGTGGAATAATTGAAAAATTGTGGAAATCCTCTTAAAGTGTATATTTTTACTACTTTAAAGACAGAAAAAAAGGAATACTTTTCATAGATACATGTTTGATAGAATTGCAAGCAGAATATTGTTCTTCAGGCTTATAGCTATATAATCACAAGTTTGCCATCTGCAGTATGCATGTATTGTATATTTTTCAAAACCAAAATATTTTCTAAATATTTTAAAACTTTTTGCCATAACATGCAGTGACAGTATTGTACCTATATCCCAATACAATATAATGTGTCACGATTCGTAAAGTTATTTTTAGTATATAGGATCCTAGAATGCTGGAAAAGTGAATTTTTTTGTTTGTGTATTCCTTTAATTTAAGAGTGTTTAAAAACCAGTTTGCTCTGGATATTACGTTAAAAAAGTATTGCCCTTCCAGAGGTGAGATTTGTCAACTGAGAGATACTTTCATATAGGAATTACACAAGTGGAAGCAATGATATAATATTGTATTGCACAGTTACCTTCATATTTCTTCTGCCATCCCTTACAATGTTTGTAAATGTTTCTGTTATCTCAAAAGCTGCTCCATAGAAATTATGCCCTGGGGTATTGTGGTTACTGTTTCTCAGTGATTCCATATAAGCCTGCCAAACTCATTCTGGTCCCTGCAGCCAGGCTTTATAAATCCTTCTTGTTGCCACAAGTACAAAGATAAGGCAAACTGGGATTTACACCAGCACTACCACAGGTCATTTAGCAGAAAAAATAGCTTGCTGGATTTTGCCAGAGAAAATGTCATTCATGTTGTTCATATACATTTTAATGTAAATGTAGCAGCTGTGATACTTTTGAATCAAAATAAACCCAGAAATTCGACTGTCCATTTACCTCTTTTAGGCATTCTACTCACTGCTAGGAAATCATCAAAGAATGGAATTATTTGCCTTCTCCTGTGTAGGATATATTAAGTATGCTGCCTGGTATTGTAATTCCTAAAGTCAAATGTTACAGCTCATTTTAGGTACCCAGGTGTGAAAAGCCTAATTCTTCTTTGCATAGAACTCCACACTTATAGAGAAGTATATCCAAATATTTCACTTCAGCACAGATGTGGGGCTTTTTGCTTTGCCAGATTTCTCTTCGACACGGGCATATGCCTGTTAACATAAGTGCAATAAAATTCATGCAGACAAGACTAAAAGATTAATATTTTAGCTCATGTTTGTTCATTACCCTTTTTTGTACCTAATGCCCACAGAAAAAGTACAAAAAGACTATTATCAGCAGAGGGCTAATAAGATAGTTCAGGTGAAAGAATACTCATCCTTGAAATCCCCAAGCTGTTTGCAGAGGCTTAACTACTGTTTTCTTTTTTTTTTTTTTTTTTTTTTTTTTTTTCACAGATTCTGTTTTACAGGATTTTATTATGATGCACTGTGTTTTTATGCCAAATAGTCAGCTCTGCCCAGCCTTGATGGCCCAATATCCTTTTATAAGAGAAAAGTTCAGTCTCTTTAGCCACTGTACCTATCAGTGATGAAAGCGAAGCTTCTCTCTCTCACGAAGTGCATCACGTTCCATGGAGGCTGTGCCTTGTGAGTAGATTCTCAATGTCTGACTAGCAGCTGTCCATAGCTCAACAACTCTGAAATGGATAGTGTATAACCCATGATGAGATACAGTACAGACCATGAAATTGTGTATTTCCTGTGCTGATTACTGTTCCAAGGGAAATAAGTGTACTGTCCCTCCACCAGATAACTAACATAAAAGTTTGGGTTACCCTTCCTGTATTCCTTCCTGTCTTTCTTGGGTTTTGGTGAACTACAGCATCTACATTTTAACTGGGATAGTTATGTCTTGGTGATTGCAGTGGTCCACTTTATAGATAGCAAGCTGCAAACTGCCTCTAGCAAGAGGCTGCCTGAACTTGTAGACTAATGGGTAAGTAGTTCTTAGGCACTGTCCTAATTGTTATGAAAAAGTAGTAATAATCTGTAATAATAGTCCACAGCAAATGCAAACAAACTGCAAGAAACTTCAATTGGATGTGAATACTAGGAGATGAAATCTTAGTAGTGGAGAGCATTGAGAGCTGGGGGTGATTCTCATATTCTGCATGTTTCTCTGGAGTCTGTGAAATGTTCATCTGTCATTTACCGGCAGGTTATTTAGTTTGGGGAGCTGTTGGACATTGAGAGTTTACCTTCTGCACAGTGACTTGAAGCTATCAAGTGACTGGGAACATTAAATAAACATATAATGTTTTCTGCTTTATAGAATTCTGACAGGGGTATAATAACTTCAGCTCCCTATTTATTTGTTTAGAATTGCAATGGTGTGAAAGTGCTTTCCTTCAAGCTCAGTGGGGCGAGTGACATCTGGGAAAGCTCACCTCCTGAAACCACAAAATAGAGCATTGTGTCCTTGTTTGGCAAGCTTGAGAATCCATTTATGTTACTCCTAGCGAGGGGAGTAATTGTTTTGAAAACCTTTGGACCCATGAAACTGGTCTGTAGAAGATTGTTCGCACACCTGAAACAAACACATTTTCCAAAATCACATTGTTTTGGATATCAAAAGTATTATGAAATGCTGTTGCTGACAGCATTGAGAGGAGAAGAAAGAGCATCACTTTTAATGTTTGGGAGTTTTTGTCCTGATTCATTTAGCTCATATTATTCAGTCAGCCCATTTGAGATTCAGGCTTCTCTGTCCTCAGATATAATTGAATATCTCTATCTAATAACTGGGAAAATCAGACCCACAAGCAAAATGTACCTCATTCTTTATAGGGGAAAATCTTTTCTGATAATCAAAGTTAAGGATAATCACTCTTAAGGATAAATATTCACTCAGGATGAAATCTCTTCTGGAGAGGATGCTAAGACCATGGTCGTCAGTGGGTCATGGCAAGCATCATGTTAATTCTTTTCAGAGACAGCTGGAAGTAACTGGTATCCTACTGCTTCAGTGTTAGCTTTCCTGAAGCTGAATTATTATTTATTTGGTCCATTGTGAATATGGAAAAGCTAACTGTGCTTTGTTGATTGTACCATTGAAGTTTGTTGTTAGAGTTGAAAGGTTCTTAACAAAGCTCATCTTTTTGGAGCAAAATCACGCTACAAAAGTGTTCGCCAGTGCTGTGAGGCTAAGGAGAGATTAGTTATGCTCAATGAGGAAATTAAAACAGAAAAATAAGGTGATTCAGTCAGCGACTTTTTGCTTCAGCTTCCTGTTTTGAATCAAAACAAGTCTGTTTTCCTACACCCACTTAGGTTGCTATTTTAGCTGGCAACATGCAAGTGTGAGTAGAGTTAGACCACTGAAGTGCTTTCAGGCATAGTACAGGGTATAAGTTGTTTGGGGTTTCACTTCTTTTACAGCAGTCATTTGTAAGCTATTTTAATCCTGAAAGGAATGGACAGGTGCACCATTTTGTCCAAGTAACATTATTTGGCACACCAAGTCTCTTTCAGGCATTAAAGAATATAGATCCTGCAATATTAAAGCAAATCACTTACGTTTTATAGGGAAGCAAAGGGCATGCTCCTCTGTCCTGGATATAAGTCCTGGGTGTTGGATCAAGGCCCCTGTTCCCCTCTTCTTCACAGAATGGAAGTGGACAAATTCTCAGAGCTACAGCTTGTCTGAGGGAGGCAGGACAAGGCCCAGAAGAAAACCTGAAATAGAGCAGCAACTCCAAAAGTGCACTCGAGTTAGTGCAGGTGTGTGAGCATGTGTGCAGGGCTGCACCTGGAAAAGACCACTGTCTAAACACTTACAAAGTATAAACTCCTCTTTTGCTCTCTGTAGATGATAGTTCTTCAGAGCGTTTCTCTATGAGTGTTTTGCTAACCTCCTTTACCATCGTGCCACCAAAAGAGTTTGTAGCGATGATCTTGCACAGCTCCTGATACAGCTGGGTCTTCATATGCAGGAAGAACAGCCTTCAGAATTGCTTCAGTTTCTTAGCACATGCTAGAGAAAATTAGAAACACATCTATATATTGAGCTCTAACCATATTGGTGTTAATAAATATTTTGCAATTATCTGACACTTGTTGCAAGTATACATCACAGTTTTTTTCTGTAGTGAAGCTACTTCCTGAAGATCACTTAAGAATGCGAGAACTCTTCATAGACTTTCCCTGTGATAATGTTAATAAAAGAGAAATCAATATAAATGAGCAGTAAAAATACTGAAAAATTACCAGTGTCTGTGGTGAGTCAGTTAATAAGAAAGTAAAAATACATTAAATAATTATAGTGTTTGAAAGGTAAATACGGCATGAGAAAAATGACTCAGTAGAATATTAAACTTGCTCCCCAAGACATTGGAGCACATAATTTACAATGAGTTATTTACTTCTTATGACCTTCTGACTTACTTTCTGCCTTAATTATGCTGTCATGTTCAGTTCTCTACTCATTTTAAACCTTTCCAAATGAAATTTAAATGCAGATTTCTGAAAGTTTGTCAGTCAAATGAGCACTCCAGTAACCCTGGTAGAATGTCAAATCTCTGCAGGGGCTTTGGGCAGCAGGATCATTTCGAAGTGTGATTTAATAGGTACTTTTCCCCATTGCATTTTATTAATAGTTTTGTTAGAGAATTTTTTCTAAATGAGAAGCTTAAAATAAATATCTTATATAATTTATACTCCTCATTAATATTTTTATTTTCTAATTAGTATTTTAAAATATTTTGGTACAGCAACTGAAAATGCATCTTGAAAGCATGTAAGGATGCTGGGCATAGCTGTGAGGGAGAGTGTCAGTATTTTAATGTTGCATATTACTATGTAATTGGGAATAGCATTACTCATGGCAGTCCAGAATCAGAATTCTGATAACTGGGAAGCAAAATTGAAGATGTAACTGCACTCATTCTGTGCTTACTTCCCACTCAGCTGTCAGTTTATTTGGAATAGTTTAAATATATATTGTTAACCTTTTTTCAGTGACAAATAGACACACAAATTGTCATATCCTGTTTCTTCTGGGGATACTTCATTTTCACACAGGTTAAAGGCTCAAATTATCTCTATTTCTTACCCATTGTGCCTTTATTTTTTTCTTGTTTTTTTCCTTTCACTAAGTGTTACTTTTGGCCTTTTAGCTATTTGTCTATTTTTGTTAAGTTGACACTTTGTCTTTAAAAAGGTCAATGAAATGTTTCCCATTTTTTCTTATTGTTCATCACAAAATAACTTTCACAAAGTATTGTGTTGTAAATACACGTTACTTAATATAGTGGAAATGTCTGATTTCCTCATGACAATGAGGCTACTACAAAATTTACTATTTTATCCTGTGATTCTATAGCCAGTTTAGGCTGTAAATGTCAAAGTCCCCCTCCCTTAGTGGGACTGAGGTTCATCTTGAGTTACAATAACTTGTAAAAACAAAAGGAATAACACTGGTGGTTCATTCTGGTAGTCTTCCTCACAAATGGAAAATTGGAATTGTTAATAAACACAAAGTGACATTTTTATTTTTCTTCAACTGTTTCCAAAGAGGAAAAAGGAGAAGTATCCTTCTTCAGTCTCTCTGGTTAGTCCTCTTTGTTGTTCCAAGTGTCATTTCTATGCTGTTCCCCTACAGCAACCATCTCTGTGGTGGAACTGTGATCCTTCCTTTTCTCTTCAGAAAATTCACTGTCATTTTACTTTTAGTGTGAGCATGAAAAGTTTGCAAACTGTTATGCTAGTGCATGTCAGAATTTAGAAGTGTATATTGGAAAGTTATATTTGAGCACCCTGAAAGTGGTTTGGTGAAAGTCAGTTGTTCATGAATTCATTCTGGGTTTGATATTTTCAATCACTGAATGTTTTCCTTGACACTGTGGCACCTATCATGCCCAGCCTTCTCAGGGTACAGAGCAGGAGAAAATGGATTATGCTCTCAACAATAAAAGGCGAGTCGTTCGACTGGTTCTGCAGTGGGCTGCTTTATATGGAGATTTATTGCAAGAAGATGAAGCAGCAATGGCCTTTTTGGAGGTACAAAGAAATCATTGTATCACTGAAGTGAAAAAGGTCATTTCAAAGTGCAAAGTTTATTTCAGTTTATAACTGTTCTCTCAGGTTTGGCTGCAGACAGTAAAGGCACCACAACAGTGTTTGAACCATTGCCAGCCTCTAGACCTCTGAAAATAGTGTTGCAGATCCCTTTCAAAGCATTGCATGGGTAGCTTGCATTATAGCAGTAGCTGAATTTGCTTTTTCTAGTATTTTCTTGTGAATGGTTCAGGGGCTCTACAGGTTGATCTGTGGAGATCTGTTTATGCCTGCCTGAGGTGTGCCAGGAAGGGAGCTGGAGGGCTGCCACTCTACAGAACCAAAAGTCCTTTCCATTTGAATGAAAGCCATACTGCAGCTATTGGAACTTGAGATCTTTGTCTTCAGAATCCTTGTAAATTCTTTGTGGTAGCTGCCATATCCTTGGATTCTAAGATAAGAATGTACTGCCAATGTCATGTTAAATGATCATGATTGACATTCTTATTACATATTGTGTTTATGGAACAGAATCCCATATGTTACTGGCTGAATGAAAGTTCTTGTCCTAAAGAGCTTAAAACTGAATCTAAGATTTAGCAGAGGGGAATAGAGAGGGGCTTTAAGAATGGTAGACACCCCACATGCCCACATGATAAAGCTTTTCAAGCTTTGGTGATGACATAGTCTTTCTTTAGTCTAGAAGTTAATGTCAGTAGAAGCTAGTTGCAAGCACAGAGATCCTTCTTTGGGATGGTTTCATGTAGATTAAACAGGAAGAGGTTTGAGTGGGGTTTAAAAGCAGGTGATACTGTAGTGAATTAGAGTAGCTGAGAGTCAGTGATTCATGAGCAGATGAAGCACTAAAGACTACAACAGCAATGAATAAAAAGCCCCATCATGCTAGATTATTTGTGGATTTTTTAGTCTTCATTCTTGACAGTGTGAAAATACAGGTTTTACACAAGCAGTCAGTGGTTACAGAGTGAGCTAAGGAGCCTCATCAGGCTTCCCTTCTGCATGTATAACTCTTGCTTTAAATCAGCTGGAGATAAACAAGTAGAAGTAATAGAGGGTTGGGCCCAGCATGTGTTCCTCTATGCAGATTATCATTCTTTATATCATTAAGCTATCAGATGTCATCTCATAATCCTCTCTCCTGAGTACTGCTCATTTACTCTTATAGTTATTTAAAGACTATTCTGTGTCATTTACAGGAATTTTATGTATCTGTATCAGATGATACAAGAATGATTGCAGCACTAAAGGAGCAACTTCCAGAGCTAGAGAAAATCGTAAAGCAAATGTAAGCATAGTTTTTGCTTCTTTCCTTCCCTTGCCCTTTTTCTCAGTAAATTGATGAAGAAAATTTATTGGTTATATCTATTAAAAAAGCCATTTAGTGAACGACACTCAGTTATATGAAATTGATAAGTGGTTTGTGTTCTATAGGTGATTTTGTACACAAAATCTTCCAGGCAATATTTAATTATATATTCTATGCTTTACCTTTTTCCAGTTCTGAAGAACCTAAAGCACCACAAAAGAAGGTAAGAAAATTTATTTCTCCATTTTCTCAAGTAAAATCTTAAGCACAGAAAATTCATAAGT
The DNA here is from genome assembly GCA_032173965.1 of Sitta carolinensis. Classification (NCBI taxonomy): domain Eukaryota; kingdom Metazoa; phylum Chordata; class Aves; order Passeriformes; family Sittidae; genus Sitta; species Sitta carolinensis. The sequence goes on from CM063288.1 coordinate 20,839,505, forward strand.
ACCTTCTCTTTAGTAATCATGGATATATCAAAAAACACGTTGAGAGATAGCTTTTAACATTGTCAAATTTTTCATTGTTACTCTTTTTCCTGCAATTGATAAGAGATGTATTGTAGTTTATGTGTACCACAGGTTTATTCTTGCATAAATGGGAATCTTGATGATTCATTTTCAGCACAAAGTTCTTCTTCAGCTGTTCAACACAAGTGATGACAGAGCACAGAAACGCCAGCCTATCAGGGGTAGTGATGAAGGTGAGTTTCTTCTCTGCTAAGTTTTCTTTTCCTGTCTCAGAAAAAGGTCTAAAAATAAATTAAAGTACCTAACTAGAGTTTTGAAGCCTGGCCTGAAGCAAACTCTCTTTGCTTTTGCTAGCCCACTGTTCTCCATTGTGGATTTGAGGCGCTCCTGGTCTTTTCCCTTAGTTACTTGTGTTATCAAACACTGCTTCCTCAGAGGATGTAAAAACCTTTAAAATAAGGAATGAGCAAAACAGGGGAAAACCAGTAAGACACTGTACTGCAGGTAATGGCAGCGCAGTTAAGAGTGGAAGCTGAAGGTCATGTTTGAGCCTCGGTCTCCCTATGTAGTTGGAGCTAATACATACAGCTGTTCCTTTGCAAGGTAGGTGTGGAGCAGATAATCATGCCATGGACCATGGATCTAGAATTTGAGAATCTAGGCAAACAGCCTGAAAACCAAAATCTTCTGGTTTGCCCTATTGCTGTTTGAGTCTCTGAAGGTAAAATTTACAGCAATGTATCAGAATGTAATTTTCAGATTACTGACAAGGTACTCTTAATGGTGGTTTTGTGCAACGTCAACACCTAAAACAGCTGCTTATTCAACAAGTTTGATGTTAAAGGATAGCTCTTGCTAATGAAGAGCAGTAAAAACAAAGTAGCAAAATTCAAGGTCGTGTAACTGAGAAAGCTGGTGACATAAATGAGACCAATAGAAGAATCATGTTAAAAGCTGGAACTGACTATATATGAACAGCAGACATCCTGCCAGACAGCCATGCAGATTCTGTTGCCCATCACGGTGTTTCTAGGCCTACAAAGAGAGAGAAATGGTTCCTGGTGCCAGGGAAATACTACCTCTTGTGTCTGCCCTGACAGGCAGTAACTGGTCTTCTCATATGGCTGCACTTTTCTCATTGATAGGACAGGCAGCTCACTGAACACTGAAAATCCAAAATCCAAAACTCTGGGAAATCAGATTTTTCTACTAGAAATTGTAGAGCATCTGAGGAATGGGGAGCTATGTAGTGATTTATTGTTTCTTTGTTTCATTTATGAGGAGTGGTTACTGAAGTGAAAGTAATTTCTATGGCAAATCTGTGTTTTTTTCCATGTGACATAAACTGTGCAATGTTTTTTTCTTTAGTTCTGTTTAAGGTGTACTGCATTGACCAAACCTACACCACCATCCGTGTGCCAGTTTCGTCTTCAGTGAAGGAAGTGATCGGTGCAGTAGCAGACAAGCTGGGCTCTGGAGAAGGCCTCGTCATAGTGAAGATGAGTTCAGGAGGAGGTACTGTACTTACATCATCTTAAACGATCCTCAGTTATGGTGAAGCAGAATTTTTGGAGGGATTGAAAGACTAATTCAGTCAAGGATTTATACCCATGTGCATGTTCAGCTCTCACACAAGTCCTAATTGAGCGGCAAGTCCTTGTCCAAGTATTGCAGGCACAGACTGCAGCTCACATGGGAGACAGGACCAATGGAGAAGCTTGTGTAAATGCATGTTACAGAGCACAGCTACCCCGATTTTCCTCCACTGTTAGACTTGTAAGAGTTTTGTAACAAGAGAAATAGAAGGTAAGCATGGATAAATTCCTGTTAGACTCATACTGACTCATCAGCAATGTCAGGAAACACTGCAGTGCAAACATTCTGGCAGTGGTCACTCCCATTCTGAATGTTTTGTCCTTGCAAACCACTACGGAGCAACTTAAGTGCCAAACACGCTGACCTAGTGTTTGCAGAGGGTCAGGGATCAGTTTCCCCCTCTAGGCTGTGGAAATGTGAGAGTAACTGAAGGGTGAGTTCTGTTGGAGAATTGGTGTTGCTCAAGTGCTTTGGTTGAGTATGACTGTGTGGAGACACACAATGGTAATGAGAGCTGTGTTGGAAGGCATTTTTGCAAACAGTGGTGCCTGCCAAAAATGGCTCACTTCCTGAGAACTGACACCAGGCAGCTTTACTTTTTGCAGTTGAAGCAATTTTTTATTGCCAGATTTGCTGACCACCAACATATGCTGGAAGAGACTGTTCTGTAAGTTACTTCTTTTCTTTACCTGTGATGTGATGCTCTTTTAGAAATGTTGTAGTGCATTTCCATCACCTCCTTGAGCAGTTACTGCCTTCCAGAGCAATTTCTATTAAGAACAGCTCTTTAAATGGTTATAGCTCAGCAATGAATGAATGGACACCCTAAATAGGCTTAATTTTTGCAGGTAGTTTCTAGTGATAGCAGCACAGGCTTCTTGACCTTCTCGACCTCAGTTTTGGACTGGGATTCTGGTTCTGTAGGAGATTGGTTTGGGCTGAGCTTATCACATTTCTTCAGTAAAGAGGATCTTCTTGTCTTCTATTCTGTATCCTGGACATTGGGTTTCTGGGCAAAATTTGTTCCCAGAAGGGTGATCTGTGCAGCTGGTGGATCAGTCCTGCTGTGAATTCTCTCTCTGTGTAATAAATAATAATTTGTTTCATTTCTACAGAGAAGGTTGTGCTCAAGCCTCACGATGTTTCCGTGTTCACCACTCTCAGCGTTAATGGCCGGCTGTTTGCTTGCCCACGGGATCAGTTTGATTCATTGGTATGTAAGTGTGTACTTCTCAGGAACGTCAGGGCTTTGGCTTATTTGAACACCTGGCCCTTTTTGCATTAGTCACACTTTAGATAAAAACTAGGGGAAACATTCACAACAAAGGACTTGTCACACTGCAATAGGATGAGCCCTGAAAATAAAACAAGTTAATGTTATAGTTCCCTAAAGTAGACCAGAAATCCATCCATTTGATCCACATAACTGAACTTGATCTCAGTACTCTCTCTGTCACACTGAGCATTTTTTAAGAGATGAGTATTGTCACCAAGACATGCAGTAATTCTTCATAACAGAATTAACTCCTCAAAGTCATAGAGATATATTTTCTAAGGTAGGTGTTATCAATTAAAGCATTCTGGAGATTTTTGATTCCGGCAGTAAATTCCTTAATGTTTTTTTAGTTTTCACCCACACAAAATACTGTGTCAAAATCTGAGATAATTCTAAGTAGAATCACAGAAAATATTCCTGGTAGAACGTCTGGTTTTTTTCTTAGGTAGAATTGCTCATAAGTACTTACAGTTTATACAGTCATTCTAGTGATCTCCATGGGGTCTGCTTTTATAGAGTTTGATTTGACTGTACTTTTTGTTCCTTTTATTTCATTAAAAACAAATGTCATTGCCAAGTCATGTCAGCATGAACTCTTACTCCTAGCCTTGTTTCAGCCTCCTGTATGCTTTTAACAAGCCACTTAGTAGGTATGCCTGATTTCTTTTATGGATATGGTAAAATCTGTGCTTTGCTGCTGCTTTCAATTTAGTAACCAGGGAATGCATATCCAGCATATGTAGTTCCATGCAGAGATACCTCTTGTTCAGCTTATTAAATTCTGGTGTTCCCTTAAGGTTAATTAATCCTGCCAAGTAGATACCCTCATGGGGCATGCTACTGTAAAGCAGGGGTGTTGCATCAGTACAACTGTGCTGGGTACTTATATATGGCTCTGCATTGTCTGTGTACACACAGATTTCACAACAAATTGTCTTGGCTTTCTGTGCCTTTTCCCTGTGCTATTTACCATGCATCAAGTACTCAAAGTGCTGCAGGGAGCTCTAAGATACAGGGCTGCAATGTGCTACTTTTCATCAACAAAACTGAATTCAGTAAGAATTAGGGAAGTACATTCAGCATCTTAAAAATGGTCCTCAGCACTGCATAGCAAATTAGAACACCTTACCAGCTGCATTTTGTCAAAGAGGTATAAACAAATAAAAATATTAAAACCTTAGCTGCCTCCCAGTTTAATTCCTTCACATTCCAGTTTCTGGCTGCTTCCTGTTCATGAACATTTATCCACGTTACATTTGGCAATTCCCATGTGAAAATTGTTCTAGGGAGATGAATTTTCAAATATGCTGTGAGTTTGCATCTAAGTGCTTCTTTCCTAGCCTTGGAAAATATGTGTTTGTTATGGTAACAGTTATGTTGCATTCATCTCCAAATGGGGGAAAAAAAGATGCTTTTCAATCTGTAGGCAATTCTCTTTCCACAGATTTCCACAAGTTAGAATTTTCTACACAAAGCTGCTGTACTTTTATTTCATATGTTGTTATAAACCAAGGAAATTTTATGTATATGCAAATCCCAATTCAAAGAAATCTGCGGTTTTTTGTAATATTAATGGCTGTCCTGGATTTTTTTAGAGAATACTTTTCTACTATTTTTTAAATTATAGGTGAAGCTTTTTAAGGTGATAATGTTCATGATTTAGTTAAGTAATTTTTAGTTAGTTTGTATGATTATGATAATTGAAAGGAAAGTTTTCCCTAGAGTACCAAGCAAGAATTCATAGAGCAATAAAGCTCCTACACACTATGTGTTACTGAGAAAATGATTTGGTGTATTAATCCAATCAGACTTATTTCTGTTGCTAATATATTACTCTTACATAAAATAGGATTCATTTAGTAGGCTCGTTTCTTATATTGCAGCATCTAAACATGGCCTGTTAATCTGGCCAACTCCATGGAGTCTGTAGTGAGAAAGGAGCCTGTTGAGAATTCCATGCTCCATCATGACTTGTTTACTGAAGGCGGTGGGTGAGGGCTGGAGAACCCTTGTGTGAGCTCTGCCCTCCTACAGAACAGAACCAGGGACCTGTGTGTGAGCTCTGCCTCCTGCAGAACAGAACCAGGGACCTGTGTGTGAGCTCTGCCCTCCTGCAGAACAGAACCAGGGACCTGTGTGTGAGCTCTGCCCTCCTGCAGAACAGAACCAGGGACCCGTGTGTGAGCTCTGCCCTCCTGCAGAACAGAACCAGGGACCCGTGTGTGAGCTCTGCCCTCCTGCAGAACAGAACCAGGGACCCGTGTGTGAGCTCTGTCCTCCTGCAGAACAGAACCAGGGACCTGTGTGTGAGCTCTGCCCTCCTGCAGAACAGAACCAGGGACCCGTGTGTGAGCTCTGCCCTCCTGCAGAACAGAACCAGGGACCTGTGTGTGAGCTCTGTCCTCCTGCAGAACAGAACCAGGGACCTGTGTGTTCATGGGCAGCTCTGTGGCTGCTTCCCCCTCCAGTTTGCCAGGGGCTTGATTTGCAGTACTTCAGCAGCACTGGTTCAAACACTTCACCCTAGTATGTACAACAGACTACTTCAAATCTGACTTGATCTCAAGCCAAGTTTTAAATCTCTGTTTAATACTTCACCTGTGTGCTAAATCATAGATCACATTTATTGGGTGGCATGGAAATGCCTTTCAGAAATGTTTTGTACTTGGTTCTTTCTCATAAGACTGTGTTTGAGTCATTATAATTGGCCTAGCCAGGAATTTGCAATCACAAATTGTACATCAAATTTGTGTACTGTCAAATAGAAAGTATGAGGTTTATTTTATAAGTGATCAGATCATCTTGTAATCATTGCAGATTTATGAAGCATGCTAGATGTAATAATTCTCATCATAAGAATTGGGAATATGTAAAAGTATTTGGCTTGTCCTTGGTAGCCCAGTTATTTGTGTATGTGAAAAAGGAAACATAAAAGGTTTTTTGGAAAGACCTATGCTCCTAAACAAACACACATGCTTTAGTTAGCACAATGTGTATTATAGATGCAATTTTTAGAACAATGTTAAAGATAACACACTGAGAAGAGCCTGGTTTATTTCCTTACAGTGTCTATGAAGAGCTTTCAGAATTTTCCTGACTGTCCTGTGCATACTGGATACTGATTTTGCAAAGGGCTTCTCATTTCCTAATACCTGCCTGTGGTTAAAAGCAAATTTCATTTTTACTGCAAATTTCAGTTTTACTACTAGAAAAATGATTAGGAAAGTGGTCACACTGAAAAAAAACCAAAAACCAAAACTAGAAACATTATGGAATGAAAGCACCGACCATAAGATTTAGCATGTCTAAAATATTTTTATAATATTTTCCTGTTTGTAGGCACCATTGCCAGAACAAGAAGGACCATCTACTGGTACAATAGGAACATTTGAACTGATGAGTTCCAAAGACTTAGCACATCAGATGACAATTTATGACTGGGAGCTCTTCAACTGTGTGCATGAGGTATGAGGATCTATCTATTCAGCAGTTTAGAATCTATTAGAAAGCATTTAATTAAGCTTCTCTAAGCTTGATTTTCAAAAATTCTACAATAAAGCTACCTACAAGTCTTGAAAGTATAAGACATTCTTAATTTTATAGGCAAAATAGAAAAATAACTTAGACTTCTGGACATGTGCTGCTTGTTGAATTACTTTTGTTTGTTTTAAGGTATTAAGCTGTTTATATATAATCTGTGGTTACTCTTACTATGCCTCAGCTATTGTATACTGGATTTGTAAGCTGAATCCTTGTCATCTATGCAGCTATAAATGTAAACTAAACTGCAGAGCAAGTTTCAGGCTACGTACTTACCTGAACAGTCATAGTTTCTATCCTCTGTCCAAGAAATGCAACTTCAAAAAAAAAATTCCAAACTGTTTTCTCTTTCCTAGCTGGAATTGATCTATCACACTTTTGGAAGGCACAATTTTAAAAAGACCACAGCAAATCTGGACTTGTTTTTAAGAAGATTCAATGAAATTCAGTTCTGGGTGGTCACCGAAATTTGTCTTTGCTCTCAACTCAGCAAGCGTGTTCAGCTGTTAAAGAAATACATTAAGATAGCAGCCCAGTAAGTATACAGTCATATGGGAGCTGGAAGTGAGGTTCAGTATAGTCAATGTGTTTTTATTTTCTCTTTTCAGACAGCCACACAGAGTAGAGGTTAAAACATTCTGTATTTGGTAATTCTCTCTGTTTTCTTTCAGGGCTATATAGAACCTTGTTTATATATATTCTTCTTTCCTATGCTACTCTCAATTACTCCTTGATCTGTGATCTCTTAGGGCCATGTTTACACATCAAATTTGTGAGAAAATAAATTTCAGTTCATTAGGAGAATCCTTCAATTACTTTCCCATACATTAACAAATATTAGTACGTGAATTAGTAAATAGTAACAAAATTGAGCCTAATTTTCCTGAGAACAGAAATGTTTATGCTGCTGCTCAGGACAGTTGTTCTCAGAATTGCCCTGAGTGGGAAAACCAAGAGGGGAGAGTAAAGAGGTATAGCATGGAGGTGATGACACTCATGTTACTTTTAGTCTGTTTGGGATTTGCAGCAATTTTGCTGATGATATGAAGTGTGGAGTCCTGCATCTGGGGAAGAGTAACCCCAAGCAGCAGCACAAGTTTGGGGCTGACCTGCTAAGGAGCAGCTCTGCAGAGAGGAACTGGGACTGTTGGAGGATGACAAGGTGACCATGAGCTGGCAGTGGGCCCTGGGGGCCAGAGGGCCAGTGGGATCCTGGGTGCATCAGGAAGAGTGGGGCCAGCAGGTCAGGTGAGGGATTCCTCCCCCTCTATTCGGCCCTTGTGAGGCCACATCTGGAATACTGTGCCTGTTCTGGGCTCACCAGCACGAGAGACAAGGAGCTACTAGAGAGGGTCTAGTGGAGGCCACAGAGATGGTATGGGGTCTGGAGCATCTCTCGTAGGAGGAGAGCCTACAAGAGCAGGGCCTGCTTAGTCTAGGGAAAAATAGGCTGAGAGATCTCATCCATACACTCAAATATCTTGAAGGGTGGTGCCAAGAGAATAGTTCCAGACCCTTTTCAGTGGTGCCCAGTGACAGGATGGGGAGCAAGGACCTTAAACTAAAACACAAGGATTTTCACCTCAGCATGAGGAATAACTTTGTGTTGAGGGTGACAGAGCACTGGAACAGGCTGCCATGGGAGCTCATGGAGTCTCCCTGTTCATAGAGACATTCAGAACCCACCTGGACACATTCCTGTGTCACCTGGTCCAGGTGACCCTGCCTTGACAGGGGAATTGGACTGGATGATCTCCAGAGGTCCTTCCAACCCTAACGATTTCTGTGATTCTGTGATTTTTTTCTAATACTTTTGTTTTAAGATGCAAAATATGAATGTTCCCTTTTGTTACTAACTGCTGGGTCTGAGGTTGGATAGCAGGCATTCTTTCTGTCTTCCTTTATTTCTATCCAAATTTAAACTGTTTGGAACCTTCATGCCAGAGATGTCAGCCTTGACTCTCTAAAGTCAAAAGCAGGGCAGTGACTGACTTCAGAGGGAGCAGGGGTATATCCATGCCCTGCATAGGTACAGATTTTTATCATTGTTACACTCTCCCTCCCTTTCCAGCTCATGGTGTACTTACTGCATTCATTGCTGTCTGAAAAACAGTTGGCTGAGGTTTGCCATATTTGTCTGGGCATTGTAACTAGAAGCCTTTAGGCAGTTTTACCAACCAAGATGTTACTTGCAGTTAAACCAAGGGTTTAACTTTTTTGCATTATTAAATGGAGTTATATAAAGGAAGAGATTGTTATTGCTGCTGCAATGCTGCAGTTAGTAATTGCATGTAGCTGAAGTTTGTGTTCACATCAAAACTGAGGATCAGTGTGGCTCCTTCCTCCAGGACACCCTGCTCTGCAAGTACCAGCTTCCTTCTGGGAGCTACTTTGGGCCCTGCAGTTGGATTATGGTTGGTCAACGCTGAAGATTTTAAAAAATCTGGTGGTGGGCATGCAGGATCAGTTTTATATTTAGAACAGAGAGAGAATTTACCTCTTTAGTTTCTAAAAATATACGCCCCGCATATTCCATTATCTCACTGCACAGCCCAGGAGTGGGAAGCAGCTGTCGGCCTGGCGGGCTGTGCCCAGGAGAGGGCAGTGGCACCCGCACAGACGGCGGGGTCTTTCCCAATCTCAGGCGTGAAGTGGGAAAATGTTGAAATGTGGTCATTAAGATACAATAGTAATTTCCATAAACACTTGAAATCAAGTATCCTAAAAATTACAGTTAAATATCTCCTTAATAAACTGCCCTAGCCTGAGAGTTCCTCGGAGTCATGGGTTTAATCTTGTGCTATTTACAACAGCCTGACAACCTCCTGTTTACTTCCATGTTTCTGGTATCACTACAATGCTAAAAATAAATAGCTAAAAGCGGTCTGCTCTGCTGGGTCCTCTTTGTCTCCTAAAAGCAGAGAAATCTGAAGCACAAGATTTTCCTCTGTACAAACCAAGAGGGCAGGTTTAATTCCAACTGCTGCAAAGGCGCTGGGAAGTTTTGCCAGGCTGCTGCCCTCTGTGCAGTGCTGCCATGGTAACAGCTGCTACACATGCACTAAAACAAACACAAAGTGCACCGAAGTTAGAGGGGAGAAAAAGCCCAGACCTTGAAGCAATATCTTTGAGGAAGTTTTGCCTGTGAAGATCCTTGAGACCTAATGAGAACTTTACCCTGCCTAGAAGTACTAGACTCATTAGAAAAGTGTTGAAGGAGAACAGCTCAGTGCTGCACTATTAATCTTAGGCATGACTGGTGGTAACGAGATGCCTTGCACGTAGCCGTTTTCAAAGATAAATGCTACTGGGAAGCTTGTTTCACTTCTATGGCTTGAGGTGCACATATCATTGCAGAAGGCAATGTCATTTTGTGTCTGCCACCCCATGCACCCTTGATGTGTGCTCCCAGTCTGTGCAGGCAAGCACAAGGCCAAGTGCTGGTTCCAAGTGCTGTGCACATGTACTTTCAGTTCCAGGAACCAGTGTCGCTTTAGCATCTGCTGGAAAAGGATGTAGAGGTTACCAGGTTCATCTCTTTTCTCCAGCTATTGTAGGAATAAACTTTCAAACAAAGGGGAGAAGTGAGTTTCCAACAGGGAGTTCTTCCCATATTAATTGTATAAGAAAGGCCTTCTGGGATGTGCTTGCACACACTCTTATGGGTATCTGCAAATGCAGTTTATGTCTATTTCCTCTTTGCAGATATATCCAGAGGCTATTTAGAAGTTGCTTTGCGTATCAGTGTACTAAGATGCTTTCATTCAGTTTTTGAAAATCATTCTTTCCATACATATGCATATGTTATAAGCCCAAGGAACCTCTGAGAAATTTCTGAAATTTATTTTTGCAGAGAATGCCAAAATGAATATACCTGTCTTCATAGCAGAGGTGCTTCAGTTCTCTGATCATCCTTGTAGCCCTCCTTTTCACTCACTCCAGCAAATCCATGTCCTTCATATGTTGGAGTCCCAGAGCTCTGCAGGTGGGGTCTTGCAAGAACAGAGGGGGAAGAGTCACCTCCCTTGACCTGCTGGCCGTGATGCTTTTGATGCATTCCAGGGCATGGTTGGCTTTTGGCTTCTCCCTTTAGAAGGCTCAGTGGCCCTGTAAACTGCAGTGAAGATTGCCTAAGGAGAGCTTCAAGCTTTCATTAGCTGTTCAGAAGCTGTCAGCAAGTTCTGCGGCAAATGAGGTTACAAACAGTTGTTTACACTGTTTCTGGCGTCCCTTGGGACTGAATTGAACAGTTGCAGGACTGTGTTTCTGGGTGGGGAATTGCTTCAAAGACTAGAAGTCCTTGCAGAAGCTGGCATGCAAGTGAATAGAAGAAGGGAGGTCATTTTAGGGGGGAAGGGAAAGAAGCCTCCAGAGTGTGGTGAAGTGCTAACACATTGGTGAAGAGGTGTCTGCAGGCATGCTGGCCAAGACTGCCTAAATTCAGTCTCTTCTGAGCTAGATGTCTGGGTTCAGCTGTCTTAAGGTTGTCATAAGTACTGCTCTGACTGATCTATACAACTTAAAACCTGCCCCTTTGTGTTTCAGCTGTAAAGAATACAAAAATCTGAATTCCTTTTTCGCTATTATTATGGGATTGAGTAATGTTGCTGTGAGCCGTCTCTCATTAACGTGGGAGGTAAGTCTTTGCTAAAATCCTATTCCAGGAAGCTTGATGGGGACTTGTGCTTTTAGTTAGCAAAAACAACAATTGGGTCTTTATTATTGATAAAACTAGATGTACTAATTCCACTCCTGACCATAAGCCTTAGCTTAGGCTGACACTATTTATTAATAAGGCAGTATTCTACACCCATGGACATGTTGAATACTCACAGGATCTAACAAGAGTGACAACAGTGACTCCTGTTGCTGAGCTAAACTGCCCAACAGGATGAGCAAGCTAGCCAGTTAACCTCTTAGATCAGCCCATCCTCTGTAAGCCTTTACCTCACTGGTGGTTCAGTGAGATCACTCCTTAATATAATTCTCTTAAATTCATCCTCTCTTTATACATATTATTTTCTGATCTCCACAGGGACTCTGTTGCCCTGTTAAAATGTGGGTTTGTCCTAATCAGTTCTGGTTTTCTCTCTGACATGCATTTCCATACTTACTGTCAGTTTGGTCTTCATTCTCAGAGCTTCCACCTTTTTCTATGGCTTTGCTCTTTTGTATATGAGTGTATAAAAAGGGTGCCATGTCCAGCACCATGTAACCACTAAGAACATACCAGTTATCAAAAGCAGTACAAATATAAATGTGCATGTATTTTGTTCATTAGAAATTCAAACTAATTAGCACAGGTTATTTATGCAACTGAGAGCAAAATTTGAACACCTTTAAGAATGTGCTCTGAAACAGGAGATCAGACTAACATGTCTGAGAGTACGCCAGTCCTGTTTTCAAAAGTACATGTATTATATACAATCACTGCTACAAGCAAAGATTTTCATTTTCTCAAAATAATGACCCTTCATTTGTAGCTACTGAGAGGAGTTGGGAGCACTGAGATGGTACAGGACAAGAGAAGAAGGAACTGAATGTATTTACTACTGAAATGGTCAGCAGGTCTGAGCTGGGGTGGGCATAGATCATTTGTACATGAGGAGGATTAATTTGAGATTAAGGAAATGTTTTCACACTCTGGTTCTGTAGAGCAGTCGGTTTATCAAAAGAATTTCTGCAATCTGATTTTTAGCCAGATATATACTGAAAATACTTCAAGGCAAACATACCAAGACCTGATTTTTTTCCTATATTATCATGCATTTACATTAGTTGCATGCAGAAATTAGATATTTGCAGGTGCAAATGTCCAATTATACCACTTACTTCACAAATACCTAATCTGCATGCATATGCAAACTAGGCACACAGTTGTTGACACACATCATTAAAAATTAGGCCCTTGCTGTGGCACAGTGTAAATAGCTTGCTAGGGTACACACTCCAAATGTAGAAAGTATTGCAAAAAATAATTTCTGCACTATAAAGTGTTTATTAATTTTTAATGTTATCCTCTGCTAATAGTAGTCTGAAAAATTCAGCAAATACAGAGAAATTTCTTACTAAAAATAACTGGCATTTTCTGATTGGACATAAAAATTACAGTGATCTCTGAAACCAATTTATAACATATCTTACAGTTTTTCTAGTAAAGTTATTTAATCTGTATAACATAATATGCATGAGGAGGAAAGAAATTATTTAGTAAAGCCCATCTCATCTCAATCATTGCATGATCAACTGACTGATATTATTTGTGTAGGTATTGTGGACTGAAAAAATATTCATTAATTTGTACCCCAGAAAGCAATAGAGGACCTTTGCTGCTGAGCATGTCAAGAATTTTCCCAATAAATGCATCAGCATGTGCAAAAAAACCTCCTGGAAATGCCCAGGCATGGGTTTGAATGTTTGCAAGGGCAGTTCATCATAGGTATGAATAATTGAGCTGATCTGCCCCTATGCAAGCTGTGTGTAAATTGTATTTTCAGATAGGCTATAATCAGGAATGTCCTGAAAGCATCCACATGAATTTCCACTTACATTCTGAATTCAGTGAATGCTATGTGAGCCAAACAAAAATCTGAATCTGAACATCCCAAAGGACTAAATTCAAGTTGGGGTTTAAATCAGGATCCAGGTTTCATGGCTGGTCCCGTCTCTATTTTTAATCTGGTTGCTAGGAAACATGTTGTATTTTAGATTAGCACATTGTTAGAAATATCTGGCAAAAAAAAAAGAGCACTTTCCTGACTTAGGGCGTTGTAGAAGGAGCTAGCATTTACAGTAAAATTACTGCACCAATCGGATTTAATTAAGGTTTGCTATTTTTGTTTTTATTAACAGAAACTCCCAAGCAAGTTCAAGAAGATCTATGCAGAGTTTGAAAGCTTAATGGTGAATAGCAATAGATCCCTTATTCTATGCACAATCTGAGATAATTCAGTTTCTGATTTGAATTCCTTGATTCAGAACATTTTATATGTCCTTGTTTGACTTTAAGAAGTTTATGATCCCATTTTAGAGCTGCTAAAACAAGTATGTATGACTAATAAATTATACTCTTAGGAACCTACTCTGAGAGAACTTATGTACCACTCAAAATTAAGCTGGGAACTCAGAAAAGCTTTATCACATGTTTTCCAATAGTACATATGGGAAATTCTATTTTTCAACCTGGATTCTTCCAGGCAATACGTTTTAGTGCTACAACATATGAAAAACTGCATCTGCAGCTGTAAGGAGGGAAGAAAAAATGTGTGGTTTCTTTTATGAAGAATGTTTTTGTAATCCTATCTTACCTCGCTATTTGGCATGAAAAAAATATTTGTGTTTAGTGGCTGCATTCTCGTCGTGTAGCCAGTCTGGGAGAATGATAAAAGGTATCTGAATTTGCAGATGCACTTTTAAAGTTACAGGAAAAAATAATGTTTTTATAAATGCCATGACATCTAAATGAATGCATATAGTATCTTGATACATATAATAACACTTATTAGTAATTATTTGATTTCTGTTTTTTGTAAGGATCCATCAAGAAACCATAGGGCCTACAGACTAACTGTAGCTAAATTGGACCCTCCAATAATTCCTTTCATGCCGCTGCTTATAAAAGGTAAGCGTGGATGTTACTGGAATTACTAACTTGAAAGCTGTTTGTCAAATATTTGAAGGATAAGAGTAGCAGCAAGAAAAAGCAAAAATCAATCTCAGTGTGAGGTATGATCTTTTTCCATTATGAAAAGCATGACACAAAGACGAGAAAACTGCTTTTGTACATCTGAATCAGTACATACCTCAATTGTATTAGTTTCAGAAATGCTGCAAATTAAAACCTAAATTATTTACTTTTACAGCTGCTACAATTTTTGTAAGCGTAGATAAAACATTCTGCTGTTTTGCATGGCCATGATTCAGAAATGGGCTTTTATGTGTCTTTTATTCCTATACAGACATGACGTTTACTCATGAGGGAAACAAGACATTCACTGACAATCTAGTAAACTTCGAAAAAATGGTATGTATGACATATTTGAAAGAAAACTTAAAAAGACCTCCCTATTCACCTTTTCAAGAGTGAACTTCTCAACAGTGACTTCCAGGGCTAGAGAAAATGAAGGCAGAACCAACACCTGGCAAAAATAGCCTGCATTGTACACAGAGCCTGGGGCCTCTGGTTTTCTGGAAAACCTCACAGAGGTGGAGAATAAACTGCCCACTGAGCCATGCACAGCCAAAATGTTTCCTAGGAGAGGGAGCATCAGGGACAGGAAGCAGAGCTGTTAGAGACACTTTTTAACAGCCAGTTTGGAAGCAAGCTGTGATTTTAACTGCTCCCTCAAACAGGCCTGAACTGTCTCAGGCTGGGATAGATTGCTCCTTAGAGAATGAAAGAAGCATTGAAAAGAACTTGCACAACATCTTATTTTCTTCTTTCCTTTGACAAATGAAAAGAGGTGTCTGTGGCTTGATTGCTTTCATACTGGAAAGGAGAATCAATAATAAAAGGCTAGAGTATGCTCAAGTTTGATACAAGTCCTGCACCTAAGCTGTTATAATTTCAAACACCATTGTCAAAAACTGCAGGCAGGCAACTTTCCATTGCAGAAGTCTCAACTGAAACTTGAGTTTCTCAACAGTGGGAAGACATTTTCTTGGTTGCTAAGGCCATGTTCCTCATTAATGTGGTTAATGACACCTGTATCTGAGAACCTGCATTAGCCAAACCCAGCTATGGCATCTGCATAGCAAAACCAAACCTGCCTTACTGCTCTGGCAGTAAATAGTTGAACCACAGAATCGCTAAAGTTGGATAAGACCTCCAAGATCCTGAGTCCAACTGAGGCCAGTACCACTGGGTTCCCCAATAAACCTTATCCCCAAGTGCCACATCCACACACTCTTTGAACACTTCCAGGCATGGTGATTCCACCACTTCCCTGGGCAGCCTATTCCAATGACTAACCACCCTTAAAGTGAAGAAATTTTTTCTCACATCCAATGTAAACCTCCCCCGGCACAACTTGAGGCTGTTTCCTCTCAGCCGTTCAGCAACCATGCTAGAGCATATTTCCTCTGGCACCTATATGTGCTTGTTCTTAGTAGTACAGTAATCAGAACCACTCCATTCCACTGGAATTACATAACTTAGTTATTTCCACTGCACTGTGGAGGCATTTGTCTGACCCTCTGAGCACTGATAACTGCGGAGGGGAAAAAAGGACAACGTTTACCTCTTTTAAGAAACTTTACAGAAAAGTGATAGTCACTCTGAGTGAATTTTCTTAGATTTTAATCTCTAACTCCAGGAGAGCCTCCGTCCTTGGGTGAAAATACCCCTTTACTAAGACGAGACATTTTGTAAATAAATGCCAGTGCTAATGCCTGAGTAAGGGCCTGACCTCACTTTGCAGTAATGGCAGTCTGTAATTGCATATGCAGACTGTGTTGCCATCTCCTTCCAAAGGCCTTGAGCCTTCTACCTGCAGAAAAGGACTCTTTTTTCTGGATTGCCTTTTCTAATTAGGTATAGATATAGTAGTATTGATAGTGAGTACTTCGGGAACACAAAGGGATCTCAGTCTTGCTTGGAACACCTCCAAAGCAGAAAGGATGGCAGCTGCATTGCTATAGCCATGGTTCTGTGGCTGGCTCCAGCATCTCCACCTCACTTGGCTTACCACACCTCCTGAGCCAGAAGAGCTGGTACATCCACTGGCCTCAGAGCTCTGTACTTCAGGCTCTTTTTGCCTGATTTTGTATAAAAGTCATTACAGGAGGGAGGAGCTCTCCTGTAAGCATTTCTCACAGACAGAAGTTCAACACAGCCTTGTCATTTAAAAATAGTTATGCACCACTCTATACTACATTTTGGCACTCCCAAGGCCAAGAGTGAATTTTATAGCAGCTTAAAACCAGTTGCTGCAGGTCTGCCCTCCTTATCCTAGTCTACTCATTGTCTTGTCTTCAAAAGAATGTTACCCCCAGAACAAGAGTTTACTAGTAGCACCCAAAAATTTTAAATAAAACTTTACACTGCCAGAATGTAGTACCAGTAATCTGAGTTTTGATAATTTTTTTAGGAGAGGAATGTGAAGATCAGTTAGTGGATTTTTGATGCTGCATATTTTTTAAGGAATCAGTATTATGTCTCATGTTCCTCAACTGACCAGAAAGGGAAACATTCTCCTTTTTTAGTATTCTAAGCCTTTCTTTGGTTGGTACTCTACCTAAAATCTCACTCTGCTTTTTCTCCAGGCCTTACTTCAAGTATATCTTTTGTATTTTTATTGTTCTTCACTAGCTCTTCTGCATGCTTCTGTGATGCTTTTACTGCCTCTCTCAACCATAGCTGTTCAAAGCAACCTGTATTCAAATTCCACCCACATAATTCATTCAAATCCTACTGTGGACCTGGCAGTTTTTAGCTTTTTTGCATGTGTCATCAGGTCAAGCAAAGAAGAAAAGCCTACTGTTAAACCTCAGTCACTGCCGCCTACTTGTGTTAAGCTTAAAACTGTCATATCCACACATAATTGCCAGATATTAAACTGTGAAGACAAGACCACTCAGCCAGATAGCTCTCAGATAAATTCTCCTCTCTTTTAAATAAATGTGAGCCAAAGGTGTTTTTGTGATGAAACCAGATTTTCTCACAGGAATAATGTCCTGCCATTTGTTGTTTCGGTCTGTTTGTTTTGCTGTATAATGTTCTGTCATAAGCATATGGAGATTCCTTAGAGTGTTGTTGGGAGCCACTCTTACTGATGTTTCTGAAACATCTTGGTTCTTTGGAAGATTGTTTCCTTTTATGTTTGCTGGAGTTTATGAATAAAAATATCTGGGTAGTTGCCACTGTTGGTGACACTTGCCACTGGGGGAGGTGGGTCCCTCCGACTCTCATGTAAGCACAGTGATGAAACTGAGAACAGCCTCTGGCATCGCGTCTGCATTCTCACCACAGAGCTCTGATCCCGACAGCTGATGTGCTGCTGACAACTTTATTCCTGTAACTGGCAACCAAAAGTAGAAGTTTGATCTAGTGGCATCTCTGTAGCTGAAACAGCTTCCTTTAAATCTTTCCTGTTTTGTGATGTTTCTGTTATTATTTATATTAAATGGTGCATCTTAAAACATGCAGGAGCTGTCAGGCAGTGTCTGAGCCAGGAGCTCCCTGAGTGCCAGAAACAGCAAGGCCTGGTTTCCTAAACATTTGTGTTTCGTGGCTGCCTGAGCTCTGCTCAGATCTCTCCTCGTGGCTGGGGCATGTGTTGTTTCTTCATGGCTGGGGAATTCTGTGTGAATAAGCTTTTGTCATAACATAGGAACTTGCACTACAGCCTTTTTCCTGAAGGAGACAGGAGGACACTTACACAATCTTTCTGTTGTCCACAGCCATCTGTTTTCACTGAAAATTGGTAGGAGCTTTCTTGTGTTTGAAAACTCTGGGTTCTTTTTTCAAATTGAACAAAATTATCTAGAGAAGAAGGGAAAAAACAGACAGATGGTGTTGAACCACATTAGCCTAGCCTTTTTTAGCAACTCAAGCTAACAAGGAAAAAGACTGAGTCAATTTTTTCCTGCTATGCATTCCTATATATCGATCTTTTTAGTGGTGGAGTGACAGAACTGTGGTATTGGCATAGCAGGGTGACATCACCCTGCAGACCACTGCTGAGCTTTACCTGCTGCTGCCTCTGTGACAGCCTGCTCTTTCTTCCCCTTCCTCATCTCCTGATACCCAGAGATGCCTCATCTGGAGGAGGCTGTGAGGAGTGGGAGGAGTGGACACATGTGGCAAAGCCACAGCTATGGGTAAAGAGGGAGGTTTGTAAACAGACCAATTTGGTTTGTACAAGATGTGGGTAAACAGTACTGATCATATCAGAAATAGATATGCTCTTAGTCTTTGTATTTGCACTGTATTTGTGCTCTTTACTCATGCCATTGCATGAAGCCTTAAAATCCATCCTGGAAAATGTTATTTATACATTTGTCTATAAGTAGACAAAATTACCGAATTACTGGTCTTTGTAGTGTAAGTCTTTAGTAAGAGGCTTTGTCTTCAGTAGCAAACAAGACATGGTTTTAGAGAAGTATTGAAGGTCTTTTACTTATCTCACTGCAAGAAGCTGCTGGAGAGAGGTTGCAAGCTGTTTCCACCATGGTGTTGCTCAGATGTACTTTCTAGTTTAGCGTGTACGCCATGACACCAAACCTCCTGCATCTCTTTTCCCCTGGTGAGTTGACAGTACATGTTAGTTGTAAGTGTGCCTTTAGAAGACTAATCTATGTAATAACTGAAGATGTATTTGTTACAGAGGAACAAAACTTGTAAAGCTTTTTAAATACTGTAGTTTTATTTGGCAGGTGGGGAGCATTTTGAGAGCTGCTAGTATGAGAAAGATACAAAAATGGCAGTAGGCTGCAAACACAATTAGTTGTGATCTAGAATGACTCTCTTCTCAGGTGAAGGCAAGCACCCAAATAGCACCAGTAGTAATAGTTCCTGTAAACTCTCTACGATTTAGCAGATACAGGATAACCTACAACCTGCAGCACATGGCAATATACACCATTTAAGTGACACTGCTTTTATAGCTATATATTCAGAAAAAATTTACAAGCGCTTTTCTAGAATTAAGGAATTAATTAAGGAAATTTCCTAGAATTAGGTCTTGGTAGGGAAAGAAGAGAGAGGAAAGTGAGGAATGTACTGAGCATGACTGTACTTAGGGACAGGCAGTATTTCATACTCTTGACTGCTTACTGATTACCTTTTTTCAAACCTCAGTTGCAATTATTATGCCAGTACAGAATTTTGTATTCATAGACAAAGAAGATGCAGTTATTTGGGAACTTCATCAGTGCTGTTTCTCAAATCATGAGAGAGCCTGAACAAAGATGACTTTCTGTGGCACCTTCTCCATATTACATTACCCAGCATTATCTCAGGAATAACACCTGTAGAGGGAGCAGAAGTCAGGAAAAAGTTCTGAAAGTGCTGACCTGCCATGGCAGCACAAGATAGTGCCATGTTACTGACCACTGATGCTTCTTTTTGTCAAACCTCTTCACTCTTCAGGTGCCAAAAGAGGATTAGAGAATTTGTGCATATTTGTTTTCAGGTTTTGTGGAGATGAACAAAAGGGAATTCACTCTTTTATCCATATGCAAAAAAAAGGGGCAAACATTCTTTAATTTTTGGAACATAAGATTATGCAAAAAGTGTGTGACTAAAGCCCTTAGTAGTTTTCAATGGCATATATGAATATTTATAATATTTAGCAACCTGGGTTTGGATGGATTAGAAGATAATGTGCTGGCCTGCTGCCACAATTCCAGACTGTAAAACTTGAAAGGGCATTGTTGTGTATACACAGCATGCTGGTAGTAGCCATTACTTGTTATATTATGCAGTTGGTTCTATTTCAGAAAGATCCAAATTTAGGTTTTTATGGCTTTTTGATAGTGGTCTTGCTTAGCACTGCTAGTAAACAGAGGTTAATCTTTGCAGGCATTGACTAGAGATAATCCTCCATTTGAAGAAAAACTAAGGAGCCGGAAGTTAAACTTCCATGCGAACATTTTTTCTGTACGTTGCTAGTTTTCTTGCATCAAAGGAAGACAATCTAACTTAACTACAAGATTCAGAAAGGGAAATTTCACTTGTTTCATAATGTGTTTTTCTGTTCACTTTGTACCTTACAAAGAGGAGCTGTTAGAAGCTTAGACATTACGAGACAGTAGAACAGCACTTGGAACAAAAGTAATGTGAAAAGAGCTCTTCAGAGATACATAATGGTTCAGAATCTCCCCATTGGCTTGTGATGCTGTCTTTGGGCCACAGTTTCTCCATTTATTCAGCCTTAACACCCACTTCCTCATTGGTTTGTATTTCATCATTGCCAGGATACTTCTGCATGCACGGATTGAATCACATTATCCTCAGGAAAAGGCAAAGGAACCCCTTAAAATGAAGTCTTTCAGCCAGCTGAAGGAACCCAGGCAGTTCAGCCTTTAACCAGAAGTCAGACAAGTCCATTGCCACTTCCATTTTCCTTGCCTAGAATAGCCCACATAATGGCAAATTTGAAAATAGCAAAAACGTTTTTAAAAACCTTCACTACACACCCATAATTTTTCTTTCAGTACAGTACTGTATTACAGTATTTATTCTGAATGTTCTGCTTTTTTTGAGAACAAATGCCCCACAAGAGAAAACAGAGTTAAATTATTCCAAATAACATGTTTTTTTTGATAAATCTAAACATATGAAGCTAAATAATAATAGCTCCAAAGATTATTATGAGATGAGGCTTCAAAACCTAAAAATTTACAGATATGAAAAATTAGGGTGTGTATTAACAATCCATCTAGAAAGCACATCAAGTAAAACTAAGTATCTTCCTAAAAATGAAGTGTCCATAGCAAACCTTCCTTTGAAGCTAGACAGTCTTGAAACTTCATTGTTTTGGCTGGTGCAGTTCAACTTTATGAGCTCTCCTTGAAACAGTAATTGTAGATGAGTATATTTTGAACTGGTCTGAATCAAAATAGCAGCATCACATAACAGAGACAAATATGAAGCAATAGAGGTGTGGAACAGTCATGTTTATATGCTTGTGTTGTTTTGGCTTACATTTGATTGGGTTAGACTGAAAAACTGACACTGTTATATGCAGTGTGTTCTGTCTCAGCCCAGTTATCTTGAGTATTTAAGAGGTTACATTGATGTCAGTGGAGTTTATTCACATGCTTAATTCTAAGCACGTGTGAGAATGTTTGCAAGGTAAGTGCCTTAGAAAATCTGCATAGTAATAATGGCTTGAAGAGCTATGAAAATTACCATAGGATAAAATTTACTTTTACTTGAATTATACATGTAGATACATGTAACTTTAGGAACAGCATAAGCAGATCAATATCCAGATTCCCTAGATCTTTTGGAAAAATGTGTTTTAGAATTAACACATTTTAGATCAGTTTCATTTGATAATACAAGGTGTAATCCACGAACATTTAGTATGTGATATATCAGTAGTGTTTCTTACATCGACAAACCCACTTTTGTATGCTTGACAGTATATTAAAATGTCTGAGATTATGCAGTGTATGTGTAAGGAATGTCTTACATTGGTGCTCCCCACTTCTGGAATGACAGATTTCACAAACTTATTTAATTTGTAACATTTTCATTTAAGATTATAATTGTGATTTTATTTAAGATTATAATGAATTTAGAGTAGCATATACCCCAGGCTTTATTGTTCACTAGTAAGAGATATATAATTCCATGTTGTAACAGCTTATGACTAACTAGCTTGTTAATCTCACACAAAATTTCCATAATGTGTGAAGCAGCCTGGTGAAAGTGCACTGTGTTAGAAGATGTAGCTGTGTTAGAACACTGACATTAGGAAATAGTGTTGGATAATTTGTAAATTTGATAGGAAATAGCATTTCCCTCCTCTACTTTTTCTTAACCTAAGCAAACGAAACTGAAACAAATGTTGTCCTTATAACAGATTGAATCAAACTATGCAGCTAACTGCTGAAGTTTCAGTTTATTTGACATTATGTAGAACAACTAATTCCGCTCCATACTGGTGGGTGTATTATTTCTGTGGTGCTAATCACAGAAACCAGTTAAAATTCTACAGTCCAGAACTAATGTTTTGCTTTACGACTTACCTTAATTTCTTTTCTTAAAAACTGTTGTAAAATGACATCTGATTTACCACAGCACGTTTATTAATTGAAACAGAATTGAATGAAATGATGTCTTTTTCACTGAAGAGGAAGCACAACCAAGAAGGACTGAAGTGACTTCTGCTTTTTGTTTGTGAATTATCAGTAGAAGGGTCCACCAAAAGCAAACTCACTTTTCAGGTGGAGTTAGATACACTTGTGCAAAGTACCACTGGGTAACAGGTCTGTTTATGAAACTTGGCTGCAGGCCACAGTACTGACAGTGGCCTTCTCACCTGTGAACCAAGCATTCTGCCAGTGGAATCACCCTCATGTGCTCATTTACACTGTCATCTTCCAGGAGGACTGCAATTTAAGCTGTAGTTTATATAAAAGGTGAAAGCTCTTTAATTGCTGAATTATATTCTAGAAATGGCCTTGCTGTTAGCAGCTGATGGTCTTTAAATTAATGTGTATATGCTCCATGGTATTCCTTTTACTTTTTACTATGGTAAGATGTTATCAAAGAAATGCACACTGAAGGGGCTGATTTCCATTCTTAGTTAGGGCCTTTTACAGCATTCAAGCAAGGGAAAGAGATCTCTGAGCAAATGTAAATTATGCTCATGCTTATTTAAAGCCTGTGTAAATGCAAATCACACCCTATATATTAAAGCAGCAGCATTCAAATTATATTTTCATTCATATGACTGCTTTTATTGGCATGTGTCTTCACACTCAGGCACAGTTAGGTGCTTTGTTTAAATGATGATGAAATACAGTGCTTGTTCTCTGATTGCATCCCTCCGTCTTTTCCTTCCAGCGCATGATTGCCAACACTGTCAGGACAGTGAAATTCTGCCGAAGCCAATCTTTCAGTAAGTGTATTACAACATCTGTACCGCCAGCATTACCATCAGTAGCTACAGTAATTACAACTAATTCTGTGTGTACCAGAACTGAAGAGCCTGCTTTCCAGTGCTTCTTCCATGTTTGGATCCTATGATGATCCAAGGGCGAAATATTCTTCCGGAAGCTCTAATAAACCCCCTTCTTCTCTATGTTTCCATGCATGTCAAAGAGCTAAATATCTGTGAGGTCTCTACCCATCTGTCAGATTAGAGCCAGTTGAAATTAGCCACTGGATTCAGAAGTGGTTGAAATAAGTCTAGCACACAGATACTCGGGTAAATGCTGTTTTAATATGAAAACATTCTGGAGCCATGACCTTTATAAAAGACAGAACTGCATACGGCAGTGAATTTAAAATCTGTTTGTCAGTATAATTACCAGAACTTGCTTGAGGCCATGTGAGATGACAGAGCTGTATTGTCAAACAGGCTTCTCTGTGGGTCTCATCCCCTCGAGCTGCACTGTCAGTCACATGGGCATTTCCTTAGCACTTCATCCTTTTTGACTCACAGCACCTTTCCTCTTTCTCAAGCAACAGAATAAATAATATAAACCTAAATTTTTATAAAGATAGGTTATTTCCATATGAGTCAAAGCTTAACTGTGAAAGATCTGTAGAAATTTCTGTAGTACTGTAGAAATTAAGAGAGATGGTTTTTTTTCCTCCACAATCCAGGTTTTTCTGGCTTTGCATCTTTAATTTTGATGTATTAAGCATGGGTGAGACCTCCATATATTTAGAAATGGAAGCAGATTTTCATTATATATGATATAACAAAACATCAGTATATAGATCTACTGGATCTAAATTCCATGCTTTTTTTGTGTGTGTATGTGTAATGTATTGTAGATGCCTCAGTATAATTTTTTGTTGAATTTAAGTTACCTAACACATATTACATTACACTGTAAGCTGTTCCCTGTGAGGCTGAAGATATTATGAATTTAACTCTGTAGTATTCCATAACTGCTGCTCAAATAGGTATAACGTGGTTAAGTAATGTAAACAGGTATTAAATTTTGAGGCTTGAATGGGACAGCCACTAAAAGCTGCATTGTTACAGATATTTAACACTGAGCTAGAAATGAGAATATTGCATGCAAAGAGGCTTAAATCAATTACATATTTTTGAATCTGTGAAAGTTGCTTGTTCAAAAGCAAATGAGCAGGTTTAAATTGTACTTGTTAGTTGTGTAATTTATAGCTAATGACTGATAAGGTGATGTGTATAACTGTAACCAAGGGCCATCAGTTTTAGTAAATGTAGCCAAGAATATCCAAGAGAAAAGTTAATTTGTAGGGGTAGTAAGCAGAAAGGTCATCAGATATGGAGGAAAGGTTTCAAAGATAGCAATTTCTAAATATTTCCTTTTTAAGTCACCAGGATCTAGTCTTTCCTGTGACAGCTTACAAGGAGTTGTGCATTTTGTTCAGGACTTTTTCCATTTACATGTATCAATCCTACATCATTTCTCTTTCACCAGATCCTGATGCAGCCCTAACTAATAAAAACCATCAGGATGTTCGGAGCTACGTGCGGCAATTAAATGTGATTGACAACCAGAGAACTTTATCACAGATGTCTCACCGACTGGAACCCGCGCCGAGCATAAACATTTGAAGCAGTGATGAGAAATGGTCCTTTATCCTCTCAAGGTCACTTGTTAAGATCTTCACTTTCTCTGCTACTGCACTGCCACTTACAAAAATAAGCAAAAACATACTCTAAGGTCTTAGGCAGTGCACAATGTACCAGCCTGCTGGAGAACTTTGGCTGAGCAAGGATTTATGCACTGTAGGTGTATGGATGGCCATGTCGTGAACTGTTCATTCATCTTAACAGTGTAGTAAGTGATATCTCATATGGATTAAAAAAAAGGCAAAAGATAAAATAAAATAGTTAGTGGGAAATGCTCAGAAACTTTAAACAGTTCTAATGTAGGTAGTGGGTTCTTCTCCCTAATTAAGAATCTGTATTTTATGATTTAAAATCAGGTCAGGACCAAAACCAATCATCAGTTTAGCTTGCTTAGCTACTGTTGACTTCAATAGAAGATGGGTGTACAGATCTGATGGAATAATGTAGGTTCAAGAGCAGTCCAAGGTATAGTTCCATTCAGAGAAGACTTGCAAATATTTCCATTTTAAATACAACAAATACTAAGAGAAATACCTAATCTTAATCATATGTCTACTACTACAAGCAGTGTGGCCATTTCAGAAAAATTACAGGAGTGAAAATATTTTGAATGATAAATAGATTAATCACTGTTTACATTTTTCTTCCTTGATTTTAAATAACCAATCAGGTTCTAACAAAATTCAGTTAAAAAGTAAGGTCGTCAAAATCAATAGCATTAAAGGTAGCAAAAGACTGGTTCAAAAAAGAGCACAATATGCACAAATGGATTTCAAGAGAATATTTTCCTGGACATTAAAACCTTAAACTTCAGCTAGGATTAATTTTGGCTGGTTAACACATTTTCTGGTCTTACTCATTTACACATATCTTAATTTTCAGCCAATTGTTTGCACTTTCAATAGACTGTAAATAAATGTCAATTCATTATATTCTAGAATATTTATTTATGTAATAGTTATTGTGCCAAAATAATTCTGATTTATTTATTTTGTTTAGCATGTTATGAGAGTGCAGCTTTTGTCTTCACACTCTGTGTGCATTTACATGTAGAAGTTGTGTGATCTATCTTTTCTGTAAATAACATGCAGTAGCTTATTAAATGTAATTGATGGAAAGGTTTAGTCACTGGCCTTATTTGCACTTTCAGCTTCATTCCTGCATAAATACCAATGCTACTAATTGGCTGATATATCAAACTTGGCTTGTCATTTGCTGGACCTAAAACCTGCAGTTGGCCTTCATGCCCTGAGAGATGGACAATGAGATTAAAGCCAGTCAGGTCCCTCCCTGCCATAGGAGATGACAGTCTAGCACTTACGAAACACCATGGTCTTGTTAGCTCATGTGTTTCTCAGGAGAGCACATTTAAATTGAAAGGGTTTAAATAAAGAAGGGATATATTCGTAATTCTAGCTATCTGACTAATTTGTCCTGCTCAGACACTAATGTGAGCACTACAGGTTATCTTATCTTGGGCAGGATTTTACCTCAGGTTGACAAAATCAAGGCTTTGGCTAATATGGCCCTTGGGAGACCTCTGGGTCTGATGACCACAGGGAGGTCTCTCAGGGCCTGCAGCCATGAGGAGAGAGGTGGTCTGGCATGTGCCCTTTCCCCTCCTGAATGCTCTTGGGGATGGCTGTAGTACTGCTGGGCAAGCCCAGATGGTGGCCAAGTGCATGCCAAGGGAATGATGATGTTCAAATGACAAAAGTCTTTCCTGTTGCATTCACACTGGTTCTGTGCTGTCAAGCTGGGTGTCATAAAACTGATTAAGCCTGAAATTAGAAGTTGCAACTATTGTCTCATAACTAAACTTTAGAGATGACTTCATTGATATAGTCTACATTTTGGTTTGGACGCAGAGTATATTTTTTTTTGGCACTGAGCAGGACTGTGTGGAATCAGTATACACATACAGATTTTTTTTAATCTATAAAAATAATTACATTCTTTTAATCAAAACATAAATTCTGCAAAAGCTTAGAGTCACCAGGGAAATGCTGACACATAGAACTACAATCTGCTTGGTACCTGCATTCTGCAAAGGAAAGAATTACACAGTTAAGAAATATTCTGCAGCGTGATGAAGTAATTTATTTTAACTTTGCTGTCTGACTAGAAGTTCAAGATGATTCAGAGGAAAACCAGCTAATAACATAGAGACAAATTTGTGTCTTATTATTTCAAGTGAGAAATATTTATTTCCATTTGTGCTGTTCAACGAATACACTTCATATGGCTTTTTCAGATACAGAATCTTCCCAGAAATAAAGTATGCAGTAGAGTAAACTGCAGGGACACAATTAATTCAACAGGCATTTTTTATCTTTGCAATCAATTGGTAACATTTCTGAGTTCATGATTTTATTTGTTCCAGGTTTGTTCCTATTGTTTAGACTTTCATTTATTTCTGTGTTAGCTGGTTTATAAAGCTGCCAAGTTTTGGCTTGGCTCTGCATATAGACCAATTCTTCATCCATTTAGTATGTTTTTATCCCCTTGGTTTATTATTTTTTTTCTTTAGAACTTCTAACTGTTTTACTTATTTGTTGCCAACAGTCTCTATCGTGTAGTTGTATCCCAGTGATATGAAGAGAGGTTTTATGGCACCTCCATATCAACAAATGAATGCAGTTTACCTACTCAATGAACTGGTATCTGACATTTTTTAATTTTCCAATAAAGGGTGCTGTATAAATAACAAGTGTTGCTATCTCTGTATCTAACTCATTCAAGTGGCTCAGATAGTTGCTATGGTTCTGATCACTGTCTACATACCTAGAGATTAGATGAATAAAACTACCTTCTGGCTCTAGGATCTGTCCTGGGCTTCCCTTGCTCCCTGTGTTGACTTTAGAACAGGAAGGCAGCTGTCAATACATTGCTCTTGCTGCAGGAAGTCTGACTATTGCACTAGAGTGGGGAGTGAATAGGAACTCAAGAAACCCTGAAATGTCAAAACATCCATGCTGACTTCACCCTGTGCTCGCAGCTGCCAGTCACAACTTGTTCAGCCTCACTGAAGACACCCCCTTGCTGCTGACTCTCAGTCTGCAGGCCTGGCTTCAGGGAGTTGGGCAATCCCTAGCACTGCTCTGCTCATGGCCTTTCCTGCTTTAGTTGCAGCACTTGGCCTGGTTTTGGCCCATGCCAGCTACCCCTGCAGGAGAGTGTCCAGCCATTACTTGTGGGGGATCATGCAGCAGGGCCATTTCCAGGGGAAACCACAGAGCTGTCTGTCCTGTCTCCATCCCGCCCCTGCAGTCGTCCAGTGGGTCTCAGGGTGCTCTGCACATCCAGCATACCCACTTACAAGAACAGCATAAACGTTGCAGCACAGCCCCCTGCCCATTGCAGCACTACAGGCTGAACAAATATAAACCTGTTCTAAATGATGGTTGTGCCTGAGGGTCACTGGCCATACAGTGCTGATATGGCTTGTCCCTACTCCTTGGCCTCAGGGTCCAGAGCTCCTGGTCGTGTTATATTTACTGGCAGAGTCATAACTGTATGACTGAGAGGTGACCAGGAGGCAGTGTCCATAATAAATATCCACTGCTGGGGACCATTGAGCCAGAATGGTGACACCTTGGACATTTTGGAAAATGTTCTGCATTACAGGGTTGCACCGTTGATGGTTTTTTGCTCAGGCAGCAGCAGAAAGAGCACAAACACCTCTGTTCAGGGCTGCAGAGCCTAAAGGGTCACAGCTCTCCCTACCCTGGCACATTTCACTATTGTTGTTTGTCTAACAAATCAAAATTGTTGATTTGTTAGAATTTGTTCTTTTTCTCAATGACCAGGCCCAATGTAGACAAAGGCAGGGAAGAAAGGTTAAATCCAGGGAGGCTTGAATTCTGCACACCAGGAGGCTACAGCCGTTTGGTAAAGGCAGGATTCAAAATATTTTCCATGGGCATCTTGTTAAAACCCTGTCAGCCACAAAGATATGATAGTGCTAGATAAAAGAGTTCAAATGTATTTGCAGGACTCTTCAGATGGAGGATTTAGGTTCTTTCTTCCTAGGTAAAATATTGTGAGGCCACACAGTCTCTTCAGACCAGGTACAGAGAAAGAGAAACAAAAAAATGCTTCTTTTCAGAGACACTGGCAAAACAACCTTTTAAGTACAAGAAGTTTAAATATAATTTAGAAATCTTACAAAATGAGTTAGAGAGAAATCAGAAGATT
This sequence comes from Sitta carolinensis, assembly GCA_032173965.1. NCBI lineage: Eukaryota > Metazoa > Chordata > Aves > Passeriformes > Sittidae > Sitta > Sitta carolinensis. The sequence goes on from CM063288.1 coordinate 20,868,383, forward strand.
TAACCTTCAGGGGTACAAAAAGAGAATTAATTTTGCTTGGGAAAAAAATTTAACAAAATTATAAATCTAAATTGTTAACACAGCTTCTTAGTAAGGTCAACTGTATAATATAGAGCACCTTAACCTCTTCCAGCAATTTTTAAACACCATGCAGCTTAAATAGACTACTTCTGAATTCAGCAGTATTTCTTCTGGGAGCTCTGAATGCAAATCAAGAGGTAATAGTAGAAGGAAATTAAAAGATGTGCTATTCTCATTTCATTTTTTGTACTGATAATAAGGAAAGCAGCATAGGCTGATACGGCAAAGTGAACCTCTAACTTCAATAGCTTTTCTTTCACTGTTAATCTGAAATGCATTACACTCTGCCTTTTCAAATAATTGCAATATTCTTTACTGTAGAAAAGTAAACTTTGCATTAAAGTTTAGCAGGCATAAGCACCTGCTGTCACCAGAGGTCAAGGTATTAACAATCAAAGAAAATAACGACCAGATTTAAAAGTTATCATTAAAATTGCGAAACCAGAAACTTATTTAGCAGCTTATCTTTGGAGCCCTGCCTTCAGGGCTGTAGCTGTGCTCATGGAAACCCTGGCACCCTCAGATGTCTCCCCATTGCAGTGTAGTGGGGCTGGGCAGCCCTGGGCTGGGGTGATGCCATTTGTGGCCTCAGTGGCTGGAGGGGACACTCACCTTTCCTACCTCTCTTGGAAAGGTGCAGCACTGCCCCAAACCAATTCCCACGGGACAGGGAGTTCTCTGACGTGGCTGGTGGCTAAAACTTTACACCAAGCTTTTCGCTGTGGTCAGTGTTAGAGGAACACGCAGGGTATGTCGCCACACGCTTTTACCTCACACTGTCACAACAGCATGGAGAGACTGGCTCCAAACCCCACCTGCCCTGTGCACTGCTTTAGCAATTACAGCCCTCAGACGCCTTCTAACTAACAGCAACTTGCAAATCCACAAAGGAGCATAATCCAACCACTGTCTTGGCAGTTTATGACTCGAGTGATGGGGGGACTGCTGTAGAAGGGGAGATTCTTAAAAGGGAAAAAAAGCACGTACAGCTACAAAATCTATCACTTACATCTAAGTGCTGAAGGGTATTTCACAAAGGGTTGCTTTTTAATAAGCCTGGCACTCAAAGGTAATTTCTGAATTCAAAATAAACTCAGAAACTGACATGATAATGCATAAAGAACAAATAATTACTGACGCAAATTGGAATATTTTTCTTGGAAACTCCATGTAATAAAAACGTGACACATGGGGGTACTGGTAAGAGCTTGACCTTTATTTCCTGGCCCTAATCCATTTGGGTCAGAGTGACAAAAAGCGAACCCTTTCTCACATGGTAGGGGTCAGCCAGTCATGTTTAATTTTTTCCCTCTTTTTGCTTTCAAATGCAAATAAAGCACATTACCAATGAAAATAATGATTGTAAATGAATACCTCAATTAAAGGAAATTTACATAAGGATACATAGGATAGAGGTGACAGTAGATATTCCAACATCCTAACAGACAATAATCCATTTCTTAATCAACTTCTGTCAATAATCATAAGCTTTCTGCTCTCCATGGTTTCCTCATTATAACACCACCTCTTGTGTTTTTAAATAGTTCTTTCTTCAGATGCTGTCCGAGCCAGCAAGTGAACCTGCTATCTGTATTTGCCGACTCTTTGTGTTTTTTCACAGGTGTACTTTATTTCTGCACAGGACTACTGTCGGCAGCATTGTGGATGTTCTCAGATAACAGAGACAGTTTTGCCTTGGGTTTTCTTTAGATGTCTTCATTCTCTGTAGGACTGACCCTTGAGGGCTGCAGTACTGGCAGGTTGCTGTCTAGTGTCTGTTTGAAATACAACATTTCCTTCCATTTGTAATTCCTGCCCTAGTGTTTCTCCTGTTCCTCTTGTCTGGCATGTAACTCCTTTGTGGTGCTCCTGATCAGTTAGCACTGTTGCCAGAAACTAGTAAGAGATTTGCAGGGATTTTTGTTTCCTTCTCGTCGTAACTAGAAACTGTTAATAGTTTGCTTGTGCTTTGGGGAGTTGATTACCTCATTATCAACTATTAATTAGTTGATTATTATTTTTTTCTTTAAACTAGTTGATTACCTCTCTTTTCCCTCAGGAAAAGGGACTGAGATGATACAGCTACACAGATTTATCTACAGTAATGGCTTTTGTGAGGCAGTCTAATATTATGGACATTTTCTAGTCTTATTTAATCTCTAAATACAAAGGGAAAAAAGATGTGATCTCCAACAGACAGATTTATTTCTAATTAAAGTCCAGTAGATTAAACAAGTAGCAAAAAATGTAAGCTACTGTATACTATGGTACATCATTAAAAAGAGTTAATATTTTCCTTGTAATTCAAACCAATTTCCTGCCAATGGCAGCCAAAATTTTCATGATTCCAGTACCTGCATTTACTTTAACAGAAAGGTAAATGCCATAAATAGTTTGGTAATAATTGCTTTAATAAAGAAAATATGATATTATGCTTTAAATAATCTTTTGAAAGTTCTGTGTCATTATCTTCCCTTGGTGGTCTTCAGAGGTGGTGGAATTGTGCCTGCCTCTCCCCAAACTCTCTTTGGGAAAAAATTTAGAGAGAAAAGAAGCGACTGTTGCTTCAGTGGAGCTTGGAGTTATGTGGATTAGAGAAGACAAATGGGCACAGCTACAATAAATTCAGTACAGCCATAAAACAAAGAAAACAGTGTTAAGCTGTATTACATTTTAGAGAAAAAAATCTGCCAAAATTAGAACAACAAATTAAGTCCATTGGACCAGAAAATTTAATATAAGAAGGAGTACGAGCTATATATATACAATTAAAAGTATGTAATGAAATGGTAGCTGAGCAGAGTACTAGTGAGTGGATTACAGCTGAGTATAATGATCGGCTAAAAATCGTGGTGCCAGAAAAAGATAAGAAAACCATTCTTGTAAAACAATCAAGAATTGGATTTCTTGTTAATATTTTGCCATCTCATGGCTATCTTGTTACTAATTATACTGACATTTTTTGTAGAAGTTATATGTGCTTTTACACTGCACACATGCCTGATCAAAAGACAGTGTACAAGCTGTAACCTGCCAGTTCTGAAAACCACTGTGCACAAAGCAGGTATTTGATCCACACCCATTGCATACAAGCATATTCTGCCACATGTCTGTATTTAATCATTCTGGTCTATGTTAAATATTTTTTGTGCTTAATAATTTTATAATTAATTAATATTTAATAGTATATTTATAATTTCACATTAAATTACCATATAGGCACTTTCATAAAATCCTTATTTAAAAATTTAAAAAAAACAACAGGTAAGAAAACAACAACAAAGATGAGTCTCACAGATGGATGATGGTTGGTACAAGCTCTTCATTCCCCATGAAGGACAAGAAGAAGCCATTTCCCACAGGACACCAAAGACTGGACTGCTGAAGCAAACAGGAATCACAGTCTGGGCTGTGCCAGCATGGGGACGCCATGTAGCGTCAGGCTGGTGTTTGTGGGTGCAGGTTCACCACCTCATGTACACCATGAATGACAAGATTGCCTCTGAGCCAATTCCAAAGACAGTTCCTTAGATTTTCCACTTGCTATCACCCAGAAAGAGAAAAGGCAGCTTATTTTGGCTAGCAGTACCATGCAAGTTGTCTTTTAGTCATGAAACCAACCTGCTAGTTATTTTTTAGGGTGTAACTGCAGAGGTGTGTGATTGCTGCATGTGTAGATATACCAGCACGTATTTCAGTCTATATAAAGCAAGCAAAAATAATGTAGAGAGGGCTTTCAGACGGGCCATTTGTCCACCTCTTCCAGATCACAAACCTGATAGAACAAATAGCATAAACCTAATACCACCATGTAGTTAGAGCTAATAGTGCTCAAACTAGCTAGATAAACACTAGCATATACTAGTGCTACATCTACAGCAGTGTGTACAACATGCCCGGTACCTCCCAGGCATGACTTCCACCATGTTTTCCAGCCAATTTTTTAAGCTAGGAATGGAAGCAAGCCATAGCAATCAAAGAAACAGCTGTGCTTCAAAGAAACCTCCATATTAAGCCTGAGATGAACTCTGGGCCAGTCTTGAAGGAGAACTGAAAAATACGGAGCAGGTGTCCACCTCCAAATTATCTGTGTCTAGAGTTTCACATACAGTTTAAGCTGGCATAAACCACCATACTGCTAAAAAAGCACTTCCAGACTCCATCCCCTCTCAGCTGCTTTTATCAGCCCTTGCTCCTTTCCTGCCTCTGTGCTGGCACGAGTCTTTGTGCAATTGCCTGATGACCTGCATTCTGCCCTGAGTGAAAACTCATTTGTTTTCAAATCAGTAGCCTCTCCTGCCCAGCCCAATTCCCTGTGCAGCCATGCAAACACCATGCTGGCAGAAGGTGAGGTGGGCAGCACAGCAGCAGGAACAGGGCTTGACAGGAAAGACAGGGCTGTGCCTTGTGCTTTTGGCAGGCAGGATGATTTAAACCACCTGTACATATGCATGACACTGTATTTTCCATGTTGAAATGTGGTGAGACATCATTACACAGCCTGTAATGAGATGTAAAGAGACAATTCATATAAGTCCTTTCAACTCTGAAACGGAGTTAAAAGTTGCTAGAACTGCCTTTTTTCCTTTGCCAATTTTTGTGGCTTTACAATAACTTCTGTTAGCTTTAAAATATTTTCTTTTTCTGCCTGTCCCATATCAATTGAAGAAGCCTGAGATTAGGATTGAGCCCTCCAGAGGCAACTTTTGAGATTCTCTCTTTGAGTTTGCTGCCTCAAAAACGAGAAAAAACATAACACCATGTGCTGGCTCACTGTTCTATACAGTAACGTTACCACCTAAGAAATAGCCACTACACTGGTTTCTGGTCTTTTCTAGCTATTTTTAATTTAATTTTCATAATAATGGAAAGACAACTTGAAAATATCTAGTTTCATTAGCCAGAGGGGAGAAAGAGTACAAGCCCCAAAATGCATGCTTAAAACCTTGTTGTAATAGTTTCAGCTTCATAAGTGTAGCAACGGGGTTGGACAGTCCCTATACACACTTCTTTGCTTTCTCTTACTTGTCCTCTACTAGAGCAGGGGCAATTATGTGATTTAGACAAGTGGCATGTTAACACCTTGCCTGGTGCAAACTCTGCATTCCTACTCTTGAAGAAGGAAATATTAACCACCCCCTCATTTCCCATGTGCTACTGGAATAGTTTATTTAGGCCCTGCAACCAGGGCCTAAAGTCACATATGGTAAATCCCTGCTCTATAGATACACAGCCATGGAAAAATTTCCCAGACAAAGCACATAAGTAGGCAAGAGACCTCTGAATACATGTGCTCAAGGAAAATGCCTATGAAACAGGTGATTTAACATTCACAAAGACTTTAAAACCATTTTACTAATTGGCAATTGCCTCTGACAGGAAGGACAAACACTTTAGTTACAGCATTTGAAAGACTTAAGTATGTGGTACCTCTCCTCCAGAGCATTGTTTCATGTGACTTGTGTTTGATATTTGTGTGTGCCTTTAAAATGTGGCACTTTTGACTGGAGGTTTCTCCAGGTTCGCTAGCATATCAGTTCATAATAAAGCATAAGTGCCCTCAGACCAGACAAGAAGTGCCTGAAGCTGCAGTATCCAGGGGAAGCCAAAGCATGCTGACCTCCTTCACTGCTTGTCCTGGCAATACTGACCCTAGCTGGTGGGCAAAAGGAGGTCACCAGTACCTGCTTTTTGACTTTCTTATTGTCTTCACATACTTTCTGCACTGAGTGCTTAAGATCTTGCTGAACTTTACTCCTATTATTATGGACCAGTGAAATGGTTTATTTTAAGCACTGAAAGTATTAGTAGTTCCAATGGATGTTAGTATTTAATGGATATCAGAGGCTTTCCCCCATGTTGTATTAGTTGTGCCAAACTAATACAACATGGGAGAAAGCCTCTGATATCCATTAAATAATTATATTTCATTAATCAGTAAAGTGTTCTTCCATGATTCACCTTGATACCATACATATTCGAGATGTACAGTTAATGGATATGGTTCAGTGGGATGCTGCACAGCTCTTTGTGAATCACTGTGCTACACAACTGGTTTTATATGGCAGATCTACACATGCACGTAACAACAGTCAAATATGAGAGACAGCAAGGAGCTGCAGTTCTCCAAAGAATATAAAATCCCAATGTGGAGTCAGCAGTAGATGACCTGGGGACTGCAAAGTAAAGCAGTGCTAGGCACCGATTCTTGTAGGATAAATTGTATTGTACAGAAAATGTGCTGTCACAGCCATGTGATATGCTTACCTCAATAGAAAAACAGTTTGACCCACAAGTCTTTTGAGTCTCTTCCTTTAGGTATGAGACCAGAAAGTTTTCTTATTGAAACAGTAATAAGCTGATTCTATTTGCAAAAAGCTTTATGCAATGGCAGAATACCTCAATGCCATTAAAATGTTTGGTTAGAAGCGGTTTGTATGGCTGTTTCATTTCTGACCTGGGCAGCCAGGGAATATGCATGAGGGATGGGGAGGGGGGCAGTTACAATTGCCAGTCAAGTCCTCATCTTCTTCCATATTCCTGAAAGGAGGACTGGCTGTAGGAGCAAACCTGCTCTCTTCTGATTCCTTGGGACCTCCAAACCCTCACCAACAGCATCATGGCAATCCCAAGTGACACCCAGGACTTAAATACGCTGCATCTTGGGAGAACACCATCCCAGCCCACATGGCACAAGAACAACAAAGCAAATTTTTTTTTTTTTTTTTTTTTTTTGTTTGTTACCTTCATCTGGTTATTTAGGTAAAAAAATTAGCCATACTACCTGTCACAGAAGCAGGAACCCTGGAAGGAAGAAGCTTGTGTTTCCAAAGTTGTGGCCATGGTAGTGTATCCCCATGCCTGGAGTCCCTCCACCAGCAGTGGCTGGGCTGCACTTGTCCAGTGGAAACAGCCGAGAGAACACGTCTGCTCAGTTCAGAGGCTCTTCCCAAGTTTGGCACAGCTGACCAACAAGCAAACAGCCTCTCTGCCAGAGGCCATCCTCCCTGGTCAGTCCAAGCCAGGAGGGCCAACCGAGTCCTGGGGTGCATCAGGCACAGCATTGCCAGCCAGGAAAGGGATGTAATTGTCCCACTCTGCTCTGGGGCAGCCTCACCTCGAGCGCTGGGGCAGCTTTGGGCACCACAATATGAAAAAGATGTAAAGCTCTTAGTGAGAGTCCAAAGGAAGCCAACAGAATGGTGAAGAGCCTTGAGGGGAGGCCGTATGAGGAGTGGCTGAAGGCACTGGGTCTGTTCGTCCTGGAGGGTTTTCCAAGGGGAAACCTCATTGAAGATACACAACTTTCTCACAAGGGGAAGCAGAGGGGCAGACACTGATCTCTTCTCTTGGTGACCAGGGAAAGAACCCAAGGGAATGACCTGAAGTTGTGTCAGGGAAGGTTTAGATTGGCTATTATTAAAAGGTTCTTCACACAGCGTGGGGTTGGGCACTGGCACAGGCTTCCCAGGGAAGTGGCCACAGCACCAAGCCTGACAGAGTCCAACAAGCGTTTGGTCACCACTCTCAGGCACATGATGTGACTCTTGAGGATGCCCTGTGCAAGGCGAGGAGTTGGACTTCATGGTCTTTGTAGTTGGACTTCATGGTCTCTCCCCACAAAATTAGCATAGCCTGTGATTCTGTGACTCTGAGAAGCCGGTGCTCCATCCCGCTCGCCTCACGCCAGCCCCACCGCAGCGCTCACGGAGCGGCTGCGCGGGCCGTGAGGGGCCCCGCGCGCCCTGCCCCGGCCCCGCGCCCCCTACAGGCGGGGCCCCGCGCCGCCCGCACCCTGAGCCGGCGCCTCCCCGCGGGGCCCGGCGCGGAGCGCGGGGTGGCGCCGCTGCGAGGCGGTGCGGGGGCGGCGGCGGCTCCGGCTCCCGGCACCAACCGGAAGCGCGGGGGAAGGAGCGGAGACGCGATCGCGCCGGTTGTCGCCTCCCTCGCCGGCTCCGGGATCGGCGCCGCTCGGGTCCCGCCAGCCCGGAGCCCCTCGGGAAAGGTGAGGATGGCGAAGCTTCCCCGCGAAGGCAGCGCTTGGGGCGGCGGCGCGTTGGGTGCGCATTCGGCTGGGCGGAGGGAGGCGGCGGGCAGCGGGCCGGGCCGGGCCGTGGGTGTCCCCTCCGGGTTTGACGTTCCCCGTGCTGAAAGCAACTTCAGAAGCTCTGTGAAAGGAGGCGGCCGGCCGGGCACACGGCCTGACCTTGCGTCGCCTTGGTCCCGCCGCTCCGGCCAAATGCCCCCGTGATCAGCGGCGCCCACGCTTGGCCGCGCGGTGGGCCGGGGGTCGGGGGCCGAGCCGTGCCCCGCCGGCAGGGCAGGGCAGGGCAGAGCGGGGTCCGCTGAGCGACGCCCGGGCGGGACGGCCCGGCGCGGGAAAGGTGCTGCGGGCGGCGGGACACGGCGGCTGGGGCGCTCGGCCACCCCTGCGCGCCTTACTGCGTATTTCAAATGCAGCCCACCTGCTGCATTTTGCTGTTGTTTTGGCATAAAATCCGTCCGGTTGGGATTTGAGTGTGATTTTCATTCCCTCCGTTTGTTTCCTTTTTTCAAGTAAGCTGTCATTCTTTGGTTTTGCCGTGTTTGCTTAAGTTAGTTCGTTTCCAGCAGTATGATCTCTTATTAAGCGCGCGTGTGTGAGCTATTACCCTGTATCCCGCATGCTCTGCTGAGAGTTTTAGCGACAGAGCCATCGGGAATGCCATGGATCATTACTTTTTCTAAGTTCCAGAAGCAGAAATAATTTGAAAGCACTGGATTAACTGGGTCACTGCCCGAAAACATCATAGCTTTCTGCAGGAGGCATGTAGTTAGATGTTTTCAGGACTTTGTCCTGGAATTGTAAGTCTTCTGAAGCCTACTTATTTTATCTGTCTGTAATGTGCTTTGCATACCGGTGGCATTGTGTGAATAATGGTAACCCTGGAGAGTCTGGCTCACTGTGAGGGACAGACAGAAACATGGACCAAACTGAGGCCCAGATCCTGCAGTCTCACCTGTGCCAGGACCAAGCTGCACTATGGGACTGGGTGCAGGCTTAGCTGCCTTGTCTTTCTTACGTGCTGTTGTGTGTGTACTACTGGCAGGCATCACTTACAAGGTATAATGTAAGTGAAGTGACCAATTTAGGGGTTTTCTGAGATAAAATGTTTTCTATTTAAAGGGAAGCCTTTAAAGCCTTCAGTCTCTGCCATTGACACAGCTTGGCTTAAAAATGATTCTTTTCCTGCAGTACTCAAACTATTTAGGTGTAGTTGAGCCCTTTTTCTGTAGCAATGGTTATATAATTTAAAATAAAATTAGAAATGTTATTAATGGAAGTTATGCAGAATTCTTAGGTTCTGACAAAGGACAGGCTCAAATGTTGTTGGGTCTGTAACTAAGGTAGACAGAGTCTCCAGTCTTACCATCTGCAGGACTGCTACTCAGTCCGATTAAGAAAGTTTAGGAGTTGCAGGGGTTATTGGCTTTATTTTAACTCATTGGGAGATTAGAAGATTAGGATATATTTAATTTGGATTTGTGCTTGGAGTTTGTTTGCATCTTATCCAGCCACAATTCATGATATGATTAAGGGTTTTTTATTTATAAAACTTTTTTCTGCAGTATCTTTTGTAGCTCAATGTCACTGTAACTCCTTTTCTGTTTTCTCTTTGGACAAGACAATGGTTAAGCAGGTTTTAGTGTTTGAAGGTGTTTTTTTTGTTAAACATTTTTATTTGTTTTTTAAATATATGTATTTTTTTAACTCTGTATAAATATAGTGCTGAAAAAATCCAGGTTGATATGCTCAAGGACTGCAGGCCATGTTGGATACAAAGGATGATTTGGGTCTAAAAATGGATGGTCAAAGATCCTGAAAGCAAATGGGCTGTTTTGCCAAATAAGGAAACTTGGCACATTCAGCTGTGTATTTTAAGATAGCGCAAGTGTGGTGTGCTACTACTTTATTGGCAATATGTTGGCAGTGTGCCTTCTTGCAAGAAGCGCTGAATCCTACTTTGTGGAACCACACAGTACAGTGAGGGGCAGGGAGTTGCATGGCTGTTCCCTGTAATAAATTACAAAGGCTGTTCCTGCAGTAATTGAATACTTGGGCAGTGTCAGGTGCACGTGCAAGATGAGAGATGCAATTTTCAGTTTTGCAGCCATATACTAAACAAAATATGAGTTGCAGTTACTGTGCAATTTGTAAATTCTTCCCTCCCTTCTGTCTCTTAAGTCACTCAAGTGGAAGCTCTCTATATTCTGCAAGCAGTAGCTGAATGACAAACAGAAGGGTCTTCTGTTTTGTATGTGGAATAAAGCAGAGTGTTGGGCATGGCAGCACCTCACCTGTGTTGCAGTTTGTAGGGAGCTGGGAGGTGTAAGTGTTGAGTTCATCCAGTGTTGCTCTGCTAAGATGCAAAGCAGCCTGCAGCAGGGTGGGTCTGCAGCCTGTGTGCCTGGGGGTTCCCTCGCCTTGGGGGGGTTTAGGGGGAACAGCAAACGTGGGACCTTAGCCGGGCCAGGACCCTCCCATAGGTTAATCCCCTAAAGTGCTGTAATCACAAGAAGCCAGTGATGGTGGATGGTTTCCTACACCTGCATCATTGGTGTACTGAACTGAGCTTGTGATGACATAGTGTGGTGACTTTGCTTGCTGCAAAGTGACTCTGTGTAGTAGTCCTGATGTGTTACATACTAATGTTAAATAATAATTAAAAATGTTAAACACTGACAAATGCAACTCGGATCTGTTACTTTTTGGTATGAAATGAACAGTTTCCAACAGCATGCTCAAATATAAGTTACTATGTGGGAAAAAAAAAAAAAAGAGCCCGGAGAAGATGTAAATATTGCTGCAGGATTACAAGCTCATGCTAACTATTGGAAATAAAACAGAAAAATGAGAAAGTTTTTTGCAGAAAGTTTCTGTCTGCAGTAGTGTAAGGTGAGAAAAAGTGCCACACATCCTTGGAATACTGTGCTTGTTTCAAATGCAAGTGGAAGACTCTGGAGTTTAATACCTGATCTATTTTTTTTCTCTTAACCAATGTTATAAACTCAGATTGTTAAATATCTTTAAAACAGGATGACAAGTTAATAACTGTGTGTGGATTTGTCTCATTCAATTGTTAATCTAAACAGTTGTTTTCTCTAACATAACACAGAGATTGATCTTTCTAATTGAGGATTACCTGCCTTGCATCCAAAACCATGGAGTAATGTTTAAACAGGTCTCTTGTTTCATATAGAAAAAAGAAAATTAATGCAGGCTGGTTTTAATTACAGATCTCTAAACAAAGAATGTCTCTTGTAAATCTCCTCTACTTTCTCTGGAAAAAAGCATCTGGAACAACCTAATGCCAAGCAATGAATCATTCTTTAAATAACATTAACTCATTGTATGCTGGTATGTCCTATAGTGTCTCTACAGCTACCTGAAAAGAGGTTGTGGTCAGGCAGGGGTCAGCCTCTTTTCCCTGACAGCAAATGACAGGACAAGAGAACATAGTCTTAAACTGTATCAGGGGAGGTTTAGGCTGGACATGAGGAAGACTTTCTTCACAGAAAGGCTGATTAAACATTGGAATGGGCTGCCCAGGGAGGTGGTGGAGTCACTGTTGCTGGAGGTGTTTAAGGAATGACTGGATGTGGCACTCAGTGCCATAGTCTGGTTGGCATGGTAGTATTCGGCTTGAGTTGGACTCAGTATCTCGAAGGTCTTGCCACCTGGTTCATTGTATGATCCTGTGGTCTGCAGCTGGTTGAATGCTGTAGGTAAATTTGAAACTGATAAAATGTTTAAAGAAAGAATGATAGCTTCTGCAAGTGCTTGTGTGCCAGGCACTGCATTGTAAGTGCATGAAAATTTAGATAAAGTTTGAAGCAGTAAGGAGGATCTATCGGAAAAGTACTCATTTGTATTTGTCAAGTGTCTGGTGTGCATGTTGTTCTCTACTAGTGTAATTTTCAGAAATCAAGTAATTTACTAGTTTGTACAGTTGATTTGGTGGTTCTGGGTGCAGTAATGTTAAATAATTTGACAGCTCTTCAAAGCTATTGAATTCAAATAGTGAAGGCCAGAAATTTCTTTCCTGGGATGTGTTTTTCTTTTCACTTGGTTTCCTCTTACTTCTGCCATCCCAAATGCAGTGATCTGTTTTCAGCTGTTCCCACTTTCCTGTTAAATTTATGGTCTAGTCGATGCATATGCTTTTGCATGTGAGTAACATCACTCTTCTAGCTAATTCAGTTGTCAGTAAGGAAATTGTTCACTCGGGTGTGATTATCCATATGCATAAATTTGTGCAGGGCTGTGGCCTTAAATTGTGAGGTCTTTGCGTTGGGAAGTCAGCCTGTTTTATTTGTCTGTAGAGTGTCACTTGTGATTGAGACACCATGTACACGGCATGAACTTGGAGTAACAGCTGGAATAAACAATGCAAATGAACTTTTGTTTCTGAAGATCTGCTAATAAAGCAGCACTGGCAAAGAGCAAAGCATTAAAACGTTCATTACCCCTTTGGTTTGCAGAATTGACCAATTTCCTTTCCTTTGAGCTTTCTCTAAAGAAAGCTGTGCAGGCTGTGCAAAAGATGACTCAGGGATGGTAGGAAATTAACAACAGCAGCAAGATTAAAACAAGAACAGGAGGTCAGCAGGACGGTTCAGGCAATTGTATTAGTGAAGAAGCTGCAGAGCACTGGAAGAATGGACTTTATTTCATGTCCCACTGGTAACCCCTGCTCTGACTTGCTGCTCTGGGGACAGAGCATACATGTTCTCTCTTCGGGAGCTCTGCAGGCTGGCTGTCAGTGAAAGGCTTGAAGTCTGCTCCTTGCTAAAAAGCTTTCAGTACACATAGTAAAGTTGTCATGGTCTGGTCAGCATTCGTCTTTGTGGGTGGTCAAGAGGTATAAAATGAAGCAGGCATTTTTAGAGAAGGCTCTATGTTAATGTTGTGTGTAGAAAAGTGTTGATATCTCCGTCAGTCATTTGGAGAATAGCTGTAACCAAATAATGCCAGAAATTCTTGGTCAAATGATATCTCAAAATTTTAGTCAGAGTAGCTACACAATCAGGAGAGCCAGGGGGCAAATAATGCCTTTGTGTTTGTTACAGAAGGGATTTGCATAAAGAGATTCTGGCAGTCGCAGTACAAGGAGTTAACACAGGTGTGTTTCCCAGCTCGAAAAGCCCTATGGAATGGAGGTTCCCAGAAGACGTAGTATATTTTGGTACTGTAATTTTAAAAAAAAAATTTGGATGTGTAGTTTTCACCATCAACCAAAAATCTCTAGTTCTTTTTTGGCTGATTTTATTAAAACTCATCTTTCATTTTTTGCTGATAAATTTACTGTCATTAATTGCAAGTATAGTAACTTTTGCCTGGTACTACTTCGTGTAGGCTGATGCATCTGAACTGAATCCGCAGCAGACTTGCAGATGGTTCTGGAGTATGCTGTGTTCTGCAGTCCCACTGAAGACCTGGGCTTTCTGATCTTACCGTCGTTAAAAAAAGAAACCTAGAATTAGTCATTGTTCATGCATTTAGGTGATAATGTTTCTCGAAATTCGCTACAGCCATAAGCTTTATCACCGTGAAATCTGGGGAAGGACATTCTGTCCCCTGTCAGCAGATTTGGGATCATCTCTCGAAGCTGCCGACACCAGTCTTGGCACGGGCTGCAGAATTTCACGTATTGTAACCCAGATGAATTACCCTGTACTTGAGCTTTGTTACAACGTGCAAACAGAACTGAGTCACTCAGGAAGAGAGTTTTAGCATGGCCAGGTTTTTCCACATCCTTGCGTGGAGCGCTGCCGGAGCGCTGCCGGGGCGCGGGGTGTGCGGCCCGCCCGGCGCGGGTGGCCTGTGCCTGCTGCGCGGCGTGCCTGGCGTGCCGGGGCGGGCAGGATCCCGGAGCTGAGAGCACGCTTCCCCCTCTGTCCCCGCGGAAGGCAGCCACGTGCCTGCCTCTGCAAAGCTGCTTCCAAGGTGTTCGGGAAACGTCAGGATTGTTCTGAGGAATACTGTTAGTTGTTTCTGTCCCTCAGCTCCTCCAAATAGCTTGCGCAAATTATGCAAACTTTTGCGCAACCGGTTGAAATTCACGTTCTCGGACTCTTTTTTTCCTCCTGTGGCCTGTGGATTTTACTGTAGTGTGCTTATGATTCTGATTTTGGGGTGACTGAGCATGGGTAAGAAAGTCCATAAATTCTTGGAGCGCATGCATTAATGACAGTTTTTTTCTTTTCAGGTTTTGCTGTGGTATATTTTGTCATTATGAGATGTCGTCTACCAGTGCTTCATTTGTGCAAATTAAATTTGATGACTTGCAGTTTTTTGAGAACTGCGGTGGAGGAAGTTTTGGGAGTGTCTACCGAGCCCGATGGATTTCTCAGGACAAGGAGGTGGCAGTAAAGAAGCTGCTCAAAATAGAAAAAGAGGTAAAAGTTTACTCTTCAGTCACTTTGTCTGCTGTGGTAACAAGAACAAAAAATCTTTTCTGGTGTTTTCCATCCTGTAGGTAATGAAGGCAAATTACCTTGGGATTTTTGTTTGTTTGTTTACAAAACTGTGAGCAATGATGTTACAGTAAAGACATAACTAGCCATCCAAGCCAAGGGGGATGATTTAAAGCACTATTGTTTAAGCCTCCACTGATCATCTCCTACTTTTTTTTTTAAATTCTCTTCTGCCTGACTCTGAGGGGAAGATCTGGCTGCACCTGTGGAGCTAATTTCCCCTTGATACCACTGGCATGTTGCTAGATAGGAAGAGGTAGCGTTCCTGTTATTACCTGATTCCATTTTGTCCTCTTGACGTCTTCTGTGGTTCACATCCGTATGTTCACTACAGGCTTAGAGCTGTCTCTCCCCTGCCTGCTGAAGATTTTGATCTAGAGCTCCACTAGCTCCTAGTTAGTCATAGCAACATAGTCATAGCCTGGTCTTGCAGTGAGGTAGTTTTAACCCTAACTTTTCTGCCAGTCACCTTCCCTTGGGGCATCCTGTGACCTGGAAAGGCAGATGGGTCCTTGGCAATCCTGGGGGAAAAGGCAGAATTAACTAAGTGCACCTTTATCAGCTAAGGTTGCTTTGTTGTTTGGGGTTTTTTTAAAGCTTTTAAAATTTGCCTAAAAGTCCTTTTGACCCCTCAGCTTTGTACAGTTTCAGCAGACGTGGTGTACATGGTCCTCACAGTGCTCCTGCTGGTCAGCGCCACCGATGGAGCAGTGAGCACACCCTGGTGTAGTGATGGACAGCACAGTTACTGGACTGCTGTTCCATCATGACTATATGTAACTTGTGTACAATATCCTCAGAGTATTGTAGGAGGACAGTTGCAAGCTGGAGGACACCAGAGCAGCGCCAGGCATAATTGACTTAGTAAATAATCAGACACCAAAGTTCATCCACTGCTGCAGCAGCCGAGCTGCCGTGATTGTGTCACGCTTAGTGATGTGATAAGAATGTTTGATCATGATTAAGCACGTTGCTGGCTGAAATTATGTAAAAGGATCTCAAGATTTTTCTAGGAAAATGGAAAATTTATACATTCTGTCCAATGTCAGTTTGTACAGTTCTCTTTATTTCTACTATTTTTTAATATCAAAAGATATATGAAAAGTAAAATTTGTGCTATGCAGTATCAATAATGCGCTCATTAAAAATAACCTGGCTGGCAGATCTCAGTCAATACTGTATTGAACATATGTGTTTCTGAAGGAAGGGGGTACACCTGTATCTGTGCTAGACCTGCTGTTATGTACTTAAAGCATTTTTTAAAAGTAAATTTAAAAACAATATTACTATATCTTGTGATGGTATAAAACTTAATGGAATGGGGAAAAGATGGAGAAAGGAAAATCCCGTGTATTACTTGACACAATTGGACCATTCAAGAAAAATACATTTTTTAAGATAGTGCAACACAAAGTTGAGCTTGGAGTAGCAAGGAACACAGGTTGTACAGTAGGAAAAAGGAAACCATATACCAGAAAGAGGTTATTATAATTTAAGGGTTTATTTAGGGATTAATGAAGACTTGCAACTCAGTAAGAGCTCATATCATGGTGCTGTTAGGCAAATTAGGTTAATTGTTTTGCATATGTAAATCAGGATCAAGTAATTTGTAACAACCAGGCATGCTTTATCTTGTATGTAGCACTTGGAAAATTGTTTTTAGGCATATGTGGTTCTGTTGTGTTTAAAAGAGTGTAAATAAAATCTAAGGGCAGCCCAAGGGAATCTACAAAACACAGAGTGGAAAGTTAGTGAGAGTGAGGGTGTCAAGAGGGGGTGATGAATGTCATCCATCAGGAGGAGTTAACAGAAGGGGAGCAAGTGCCTTCCATCACAAATTTGTTTATTTTTCTTCAGACTGGTTATAATTTCCAACCTAAAGTGAATAACACAGGTTATGGGAGCAGCTTGGTATGGGCACTTTCAAGAGAAAGTTTTCTGGGGAGGCAGCAGAGAGGCAAGTGGTGATGCCTTAAATAAGTCTGACAAGGTTTGGCAGAACTTTTCTTAGAGAATTAAAAAGTAAGAGTTTATACAGAAAAATTGCATTTTCAGATGGAGAAAATGATGGGATAGTTTAATCTAGTGCAAAAAGTTATTGCAAGAACTAATGCTTGGAATTTGTAGCCAGAAAAATTAGAATGGAAAAAAACCCACAAATTATCAGGAGTGAGGATGAGTAACATTTGGCACAGACTACAGATGAAAGGAGTGAAGATGGAAGATCCTTTTCATCTGTCTTCTCATTGAGATGTCTTCTTACACAATTGGTTTTGTTAAGTTGTTGAGCTCAACACAGGATCATTTTGATGAAGTGTAGTGGCCCGTGCTGTACCAGAGGCCAGCTTTGTGGCTGAGAGGTCTTCTGACCCTAATGGCTGTCACATGTTTACAAATGTAGCATCTTCATCTGTAGTGGTGACAATAATGAATTTCTGTGACTGAACTGCATTGCAAGTCATGGTGAGTTAATGACTCTTCTGATAATAATACAAAAATAACTTGCTGTAACTCCTGTGTATCTGCATTTGGTAGATACTTGGATGCGTTTACTCCAGAAAACTAATTATTCTGTGCATTTGGACAATGCTCTTAGGTGTTCTTGGGGATGGTCCTGTGTGGGGCTGAGAGTTGGACTTGATGATTTTTGTGGGTCGCTTCCATCCAGCTTGTCATAATCCGTGATTCCGCTCTTCCTAGTCTATTTGGAAGGAAGTGTCCTTTTATCTCCATGACTGCATGTTTTGTATTTCTGTTAACTGCTGCCAATAATCCATAACAACTGATTAGAGGGAAAACATAGGAGAGTTGTGAAAAACTTGCTCAGAGGCATTTCATGCTAGCCAAGTCCAGGGGAGCAAGCCAAGTCAATAGAGCTGTGGTATCATTCTGCAAATATGCTGTATCTGTGTCATTTTATTAAACAAGCCAATCACAACCAGCAAAGATCATGAAGGTTTTATATTAGCCAGGGGCTAACAAGTTCTAACATGTGAAACAAAGCAATTTTTGTTCCAGCATAGCATACTAGAATATGTGCTTAGAAAAACTTACAAATATTTGGAAGAGTGTTGCTCAGACAGATTGCTTTCAAACTCTTTGAAATCTGAGAAATACCTCTGCAAGGCATTTGCTTTTCATAGGCAAGCAGTAAAATGCAACTTTATGGGAAGAGATGCATGTTTATGTGAAAAAAATATACCTAAACATGTCTGCTAGAAAAAAAAATATATATGCAAGGCCTTGATTAGAATATTAGATGTGAAACTGGACAAGAATTGTGCTGATTAAGTAAAACAGGAATGTGGCTTGAGTGATTAAATAGCAGCAAAACAAAAATTAAGTTGCTGTTTTACTATCTAGTACAAACACTATAGTGGTTTTTGGTTTAAAGTAGGAAACAGGAATTCCTAGTGAATTGTTTTATTGAAAATTAAGCTGTCAGCATGATGTTTATGATGCACGCGACAGAGTAGAAATGCCTCCTGTAGCAGGATCTGTCCTTTTGCCCTAAGTGATAATTGTATCCACTCATTAAAGAAAATTGCACATCTATTACTCTGGAATTTATTTGGTATTTTTTTGAGGATTTATATGAATTATTAGATAAACCGATAATTTGGCTCCCACTGAAATGAATGGGAGAGACTGGGGCCAGTGGCCTTATTCTGCAAATTGCTAGCAGTTTTTTTTGACTCCATTATCTGGAGCAGATAACTTCTGGCGTGAAGTGTTACAAATGTTATTTTGTGCCTTGCCACGTTAGCTTTTTGCTGAAGAGCACTTGCCTCCTTGGATTGCCCATCTCTGAAGTTCACCTGTTATTTGTCATTGCTTTTGAGGGCTGTGCTTTTGGTGGCAGTTTGTTGGCAGCTGGTGTGTGGAATGTGGTTCTTCACCAGGAGATTTATTACTGTTGGAATTTTACCTGAAATTTGAATTTTATTTTAACACCGCAGGTCTTTGAAAGTACTCCATGGTCCATAAGCTGTCTCCATGCTTTTGATGGGCAGCAGTAGTGCTTCAAACATTACAACCAGGGTACTTGGGTACAAGATCACTTAATTTCATAATTACAGGAGCATTACATAAGCTCCTGGACTCCTTCAAAATGCTGGCAGTGTTCTGTGCAAACTGCAGGAGAGTGGTGGAATAAAAGCCAGTAAAGTGTAATTGTAATCTTGCTGGGAAATACTTAAATATTTCTGGTGAACTAACAGAACTAACTTGTGGATAGAAGAAGTTAAATTGAGTGGGATTAACTATGCATGCTTTGTTCATTGATGTCTGTAATGCATTTGAGTTTTATGAGACTCAAAAATAAAAACATGCTTTCTCTAGTTTTGATGCTGTATTGCCTGGAGTCTGGCTACCTTGGAAATTAATTTTGTATTGTCAGGGTTTCTTGTATGTAATATGTGTTGTAAGCTTTAGGGGATATTTTAGTGCTTCATAAAAATTTTCATATGGCATATAATGCAGCTTCTTCGCTTTTTTGATTTTTATGATCAACTTCTGGAAAGGACTGTACAGAAGGCATAGATTGTGCTTGTGCCTTCTGAAGGGGATGAGTTAAGTATAATCACATGCATGTCACTGGACTTACCTCATTCATGTTTGTAGTGCTAAAAGAGAGCATGTGATAATTTTAATGTGGGTCATGAGAGTAAGGACTGGCAATGATTTGCAAGAGTAACAAGAGAATAACAGCAGAGTAAAATAAAGCAAAACAAACTGAAATTGATACTTTTGTCCTGACAGGACTAAAAATAGTAGATGTTCTTTTTCTTTGTGGTTTGTAGCTGGTATGCGTGCTCTGGTGCCAGACTTGAATGACTCTCCACACTGTGTCCTGGCTGTAATGAAGGGCAATTTTGATGCTCTACTAATATTTTATTAGCTCTTTCTAGGAGCTTCTACTCCCTTACCTGTCTGAGATCTGAGTCAGCAAGTATTGAGAGAGGGCTTAGAGTGTGTGCTGTATGAAGTTATGTGGGGTGTAGGAGTTGAATATATGAACTTTCCAGGGAGAGCTGCACCTATACTGAAAAATTATGAAGTTCGCAGTAAAGTTCTCATGGGAACCCATCCAGCCCTATATTAATTCAAAGAAAAACAGAATCACAGAATCAGCTAGATTGGATGAGACCTTTGAAATTATCAAGTCCAACCCATGACCTGACACCACCTTGTCAACCAGACTGTGGTATTGACTGCCACATCTGGTCTTTCCTGAAATACCTCCAGGGATGCTGACTCTACCACCTCCTGGGCAGCCCATTACAATCCTCAGTCACCCTTTCTGTGAAAAACTTCTTCCTGATACCCAGCTTAAACCTTCCCTGGTGCAGTTTAGGTCTCTGTCCTGTTGTCCTATTGCTAATCGCTGGGAGAAGAGACTGACCATCACTTGGCTGCAACCTCCTTTACTGCTGTGTGGTGTTATCTGCTAAAAAGAGATAAAACTGTATTAATTATACCAGAGGAGTGTCTTAAAATGTCTTAGTTTCTGTTTTACAGAGTGGTATTTTGCAAGGTTGTCTGTTTGTGTTTTTTTAATATATTTTGGTAAAGGAATTGGCTTAGAGCACTCCTCTTGGTGCTGACTAAGGTGTTCTCAAAAGGTGTCAAGAGGATACTTAGAACCCTTTATAGACTAGGTGTTGTCAAAATTGCTTCAGATGCTCCAGCTGTTGTGTATTCTGTATCTTGCAGAATAAATAATTTTGGACAGGACAGACTCCTGCAATGAATCTGACTGATTGTTTATTTGCCCTATTCTTGGCTTTTATTCATGGGGTAATTTTCTGGAGGACTTTATTTTGTAAATGAATGTCATATTTCCAGGAATCAAGAAAGCCACTGCATGTGATTTTCTTATTGAATGCTTTGGATAAGACTTTGTTGTGTCATGGCATATGTGTTGCAAACAAAATATTGTTCAAACCCCATATTTGGGAGATGCCAGTATAATTAAAGATGCCAGAATACAATTTTTCTTGTGAAGAACAGGCTTCAGTTTAATTTTGTCTGTTTTAAGAAACTCCATTCCTGTGTCCCTCCTAAAACAATCTTGGAAACAGGAATCCAAACATAGAAAAATATCTGTCTGTATTTTGCTGCATTTTATTGTAGTGGAATTTTTTACTCGTGTATTTAAACATTTTTATACCAAGTTTTTCATTAAATGAGTAACAGCTTGAGAGTTGCCTCGTGTAAATAATGAATATTTGTAGTACAAGTTGTGTGGCTTACTAGGTTTTCTTTTTTTTTTTTTTTTTTACCAACTTAATTTGAGATTCTTACTTATGTTGTCTCATATATACATGTTTTTTAAAATCAAGCCAGTTTTGGGGTTAATTTGATATGGACATCAGCCTCAATGAAACTGGTGTGTCAGGGCCCACACTGGCAGTATGTGGCTTCAAAAGTTGTTTTGGGTAAGTTGAGACATAATAACTGTCAGTGGTGTAAACCACTAGATGTTAGTACTAAAATTGTAAAAGGACAAGTGCACATGTCCTCTTGACTGGTGGCCACTGTTGGACAGTTGCTACGTAAACAAATTTGATTAACAGGTAAATTATTAAGCTAAGATGCACCAGATGTCTCTTGCTTCCTTTTGCTTGTGGTGTTTTGAATTGCCTTAAACATTGTATGTGGAATTACCTAGCAAATGCTGCTCATTAGGAGTATAGGTTGAGCTTCCTTAGCTTGGTTGGACCATTTTATTTCAGTTATCTTCGATTTAAGTGGTTTCCTTTTTTTTTTTTTTTTTTTTTTTTTTTTTTTTTTTTGGGTTTTGTTTTGGGTTTTTTTTTTTTTTTTGAAGGCGCAACATCTGCAACTGAAAAACTTTTTGTGCTGGCTTCCTATAAATTATGAATAAATGCTTAGAATAGGAAGAAAATCTCTGATTGTTTAGAAAACACTCTTTCTTAACCTCTTTACTATCCACTACATGCAGCTTGTTAGGATATTAATAAATATTCTTTACTTTATTTTGGTCTCTTTTGTGTGGGTTTTTCTTTTCTTTTTTTTTTTTAATTTTATTTTTAATTTTTCTCTAGTTATGTTTCTTATGTTTCAGTCTTCTTTTTGCATGAACTCAGTTGTTGTTTTTAATTTGGTGGAGAGGTTGCTTATTTTTTTATGCCAGCAACCCTTGACATCAAATGGCAGCTCTTTTGTTTCCCCTCCCACGACATTTTCTGACCCTGAGCTTCTGCTGAAGTGATTAACTGCAAAATGGTTTTTTGGATATTTAAGCTGTCTTGAAGCTTTGCTGTGGAAATCTCATGGATACAGAAGAAATCTTTTTTTTTTTTTTTTTCTCAAAATGCTGTTTTAGGCTGTTGCAGGCTCAAGCAATTGAGGATTGGTTCAAGTTAGACTTATGTAGGGATTTATTTAACTATATTGTTTTCTTAAAACAAGGTTACAAGTAGAAAATCACAATGACGGATGAGAGATAAGTGATTGCATGTTTGTGTCTTAATATGCTTTGAGGGACAGCTGACAATTTATGTCTGTGACCCACACTGAAATTTGTTGGTGTTGCAATTCCTGGGGATGCTAATTAAATAACTTGCACTCACTGCAGCATACAGTGACAAATTGTTTCTGCTAATTCCAGAGCAGCTCTTGAGGTGTGTGAAGTATTGTTTAAATCTGACACAGCGTATAGGTGGCTGCATGCCTGTGTGATGGTTCAGATAAGTCAGAGACCTGTGCTGGAGTTGATGTGATCTGAGTCTGGGACCATTAATCTCCTGGAGGCCATTTTCCACAGGAGTATTCAAAGCTGAGCATAGGGGCTGCAGTCTCTGGCTGGGTCCCCAAACTAACTGCCACACATGTGGTGGCAATGGAATTTTGAACAACGTGTTTTGTGTTTCTAAGAGGGCAATAAAATGCTCTGTAGAACCACATAGGCCCTACTTTACTTCCTTTTTTTTTGTTTTTCAGTCCTTACTTTTAAACTGGCTGCATGTGAGTTGTGTAAGGGTCTGGGGCACAAGATTTCACTGAAAACAGAGTTGAAGAAAAAATATATCCTAACTTGAATGCAAGTATTAAAATCAGTCTTTTTAATTGTAATGATGCAACTGAAACTGTAAAAGTTATTTCATATTTACCTATTTCCACTTACTAAGGTGCTGATAGAGAAAGTTTCCTTTTTAAGAAGACAATATAAACAGTCACAGGGAAACATTCAGATGTGTTTATGTTAGCTGGAGACAGCAGAGGAGCCCAGAGAACAGCTTCAACATTAACTCTTTCTCTTATACCCAGTTAATTGTGCTAATACACCAGGGAGATGAGGCCAGCAAGGGCAGACACAGAGCTGCACTTCTGATCCAACTGCCTCCAAACTGCCCTCTTTCTCTTTTTAAGTGTTTCATCTGTTGCAGTTCAGCTACTGGGGAAGAATCCTATTTGCAAATACATGTTCGTTTATTAGACTAATGTTTAAGGAATCTGCATTCTGCATAATTTCTATTTAAGAAAGTTAGCTTCATAGGGAAACTGGGTGTCTTGTACACTTCCTTGGCAAAATAGGGCCTGGCCCTTGCATGTCATTGATGGGAAACAGTGCCACATACTTTCTCACTTATCTTCTGCCTCTGGTTGCTTATTTATTTTACTCCAAAACTCCTGAAAATTTAGGTTCCTTGTGGCTAAATGGTGGAGATAAGGGAGAAAAAAATGGTGTTATGATATCCATGACTGATCAAATAGCTGTGTATTTTGTGTACTGTGATTTACCAGTAGCCACATCAAAATTAAGCATGGCTTGTAAAATCCCTTGTGCTGTTGTAGAAGTGAGGAAGCTCTTGGTAAACACCAGAAGATGTGATGCAGTTGCTTGTACCAAATTGCTCTTGAAAACCAAAAGACAGGCATGCAGGCTGGGCGGGTGGCAGCCTTTCAGTGAAAGCTCTGAGGCACTCTGCAAATTATTATCTGGCAGAGGCAGAATAGGAGAGATGAGTAGGTTGTTCTGGAAACTTGTTAAAATCAACTAGTTGCTGTGCCCTCGAGCAAATGAGTGTCATTTTCCGAGAGGTTATCTTTTCCTCTTGGAAGAATTTTACAGCTGAGAAAGTATTTTGCATGCCTATGTGAAATGAAAGGGGAAAAAAAGCACAGAAGTCACTTCTTGTTTAATCTTGGAGCAACTTTAATTTTAGTAGTGTTAGATTCATTTGAGGCAAACCTTTCAAACTTGTAGGCTTATAAGTAGTGATTGGTGGGTTTCCATTTTTGTGAACTGTTTACTTTTAATCTCCTAAACCAAGGAAAAGGCTTTTTGACTTCTCTGTGATGCTGAGGGTGCTGTGTGTGATATAAGTATGTATCAACAGATGGCTACAATTTGGAGCTGTTGAATTCCTCTTTTGGACGTTTCTCTTGCTATTACCCCTGTAAGAGCCCTAAAGGTAAATGCAAGAACCAGACCCCACTCAAAAGGACCACATATTTTGGAGGTCTACTCTTAACTTTTTGGGTTCTTGGTTGTTTATGTATTTGTACAGTCTTTATTGTAAAGGCATCTCTCCAAGCCAGTGTCTCATCTGTCCTGTGCAGAAGTTGGCAGTAATGTGCTTTCTGGCACTGTGTTCCAAGCGGTTTACTCTTTTCCCATTGCAGAACAATTCCCTGCAAGTGCAATAATTCTGGGAGGAGTCCTGCAATTTTTCACTGACTGGGAATAAAGCTCAGTCCTCCTAGGATCAACAATCATTCTGTTTTTACTTAATAAATTTGAAACCTGCAATAAGAAATCTGCCTTTTCACTAGTATGATTCTGTGCTACACTGTGAGAAGCAGGATATTTGCTGCCTGTTTCAGCTGTTAGTGAGATGAATGTGAAGTAACAGTACTAACAGGGTGCCTGACTCAAGAAATTCAGGGCGAGTGACACTTGATTCTGTAACAACATTGGCTTCAGCTGTTAGCTCTGGTGACATGGTCATTGCCTTGAAACTGTGACCCGAGTTCCTTTTTTGAGAAATGAAGAACCTGCAAACCCACTTCAAAGGCCAGGGCAGCTGCTTTGTTTGTCTTTTAAAAGTCTGTATTTTTGCCTTTTTGCTTGGTCAATGTTTGGAACCATTGAAAAAGTAAATGTGACATGGGGATTGAGATCCTGCAGCTAGAGTTCCTTTATAATTACATATTCAACCACAACTGCACAAAGGAAAATGAGAGTCCCTTTTCCTTTATGTACCATATTTCAGTTTTCCCTTAGGTTTAAATTGGCATTTTGGGCTATATTCGGTTGAGCCACTGAAGAGGTTATCAGAAAAGGAAGGAAACAGAGGGAGGGAAAGAAAGATAGATTTCCAAATGACAAGCGTTTGAATAGTCGAAGTTCAATCCCTAAAACAAAAAGTAGAATCTTTTTTTTTTCTAAATAATGTGCTTTACAGTCTCACCTCTCATCTTGAGAAACATAAAAGAGGAAGTAAAAGAGATGACCCAAATCACAGAGTCTTTTGAAAGAAGAAATTCAGCTGTTTTGAACACTTACAATCAAAGGAAGTGGTTTCCCTAATTACATGAACTATGTGAAAGCTCTCAGAATAGCTCTTCCACCCAGGATTCCTTGCACTTTAGAAGTTTGCATAAAAGCTCACATGGAGAATCAGATGCAAAGTGTTTGATTCAAATTTTATTAGGCAGAAGTGAGCATACATTCCTATCTCTGGGTTTGACAGCTGCTTGGGTTTGGACCACAAGCCTGGGTTTGATGGATTTCAGTCCTATACTTAAATCTTTCACTCTTCAGGTTCTCTGGTGAGACACCCCTATCGAGAAAAGTAGAATTGAAAAAATGGAGAAAGGATAGAGGGATTTCTTTGTGAGCTTTCAGTTGAGGATTCTTCACCCTGATTAGACTGTTCATTGTGAAAACCCCTCACTGTACACAGCTTTTATGAGGAATTTTGCTTTCTCACATTTTAAAGAAACTGTGTATTTTAAAATATACGTTTGGAAGAATTGCAATCAAATTCTACAACTTCAATATTATTATAGCACCACCATTTTCTTCAATCAATCAAAATTCTGAATTCAGTAAAGACTTTGAACAAAAAAGCAGTATTTTCAAAAGACTATTACACCTTGTGGTTTCTTTTTGTACATTCACAATAATAAAGGTATGTTAGTCTAAACTAAACAGTGAGGGTACATGAAAAGATGCAGGACACTTCTAAAGGCTTAAGATCTCTGGTGCTGTGTCTGAGGATATGATATGGACTAATTAATGGTTTAAATATTTAAAAATAATATTTGCAAGGTTTGCAGTAATGTGCAAGACCATCACACTTGCTCTGCACAAAAGTGACCTCAAAATGGTCTCATTCTTCCCTCAGAGCTAACTACAGTAATTATATCCAGATTTGGTAAAGACAGAGATAATTGATAAAATTGACCTTGAGGAGAGATATAAAAACTCTCCAAACTGCAACAATTCAAACTTAAGGAGGAAAAAAGGCAGGAGAGTTATGACAGCCTTCCGCATGCATGGAAACAGCCAAACCCTCTTTATAGTAACGCTGTATGCCAATCGTGAGATACCATTAACTCTTCAAGAAGAGAAGGAGCAATGGTTGTCTAGGTCCTTTTTTTCCTGACAGCACTGTTTTGGTTTTTTCTCCCTCTCTTCCCATGCAGAAGGAAAGACTTTACCTGGAATAAGGGAATTGTCTCCTAGAAGTGAACACCCTCGAGAGGCCAGTGGTGTTGCTAGTATTCAGCACAGTAGCTGCACGTGTAGAAAGGAAAGGGAAATGTTGCATAGCCATATAGCTGCTGTAACAGGGTGGAAAAGAGTTCTTGCTGTGTCTTCTAGAGAGTTGTGTCTCAGGCAGCAAAGCTTGATGAGAGGATGATTTTGCTTGGTTGAAGGAGAATGCTTGAAGTTATTCCAGCCTTGCTTGACCTGAAGGTGACATGGAAAATTACATCTGCTTGTGTCTCATCCTTCATAGGAGTCAATTTCTTAGGCAAGGGTTTGGGTATGTCTGGCACTGGAAAACGGGAAGCTGTGGTATATATGATGCTGTTATTCTTCCACGCCAAAGGACCTGTTGCAGATTTGAATGTACTTTGTGCCACCAAAACATCACAAAGCTCCTGGGCCCTGGATCCAGCTTGTGAGCTCAGTTCATTGTACTGAACTTTGCTAATCTAATCCTTGTCACTCTTGGAGCATGAATCAGTAAGTGCTTATGCAAAGACTATGGGCATTGCTGGTACAGGAAGAGATGCAAATTCTCTCTGCTGCACTTGGATTCAGATTGGAATTGTCATTAGCTGCAGCAGATGCCTTCTCTTCAGCTCTTTCGGTGAAGCCCAGGAGAGAGGTTTTGTTGGACTCTGCACATGACCCTGACCCTGAAAGTTTCTGTGGTCCCATGTATATATAGTTTCTACTTCCTCTGTGCTGTTTCATTTATTGCAGATCCTCAGCAGGCACATTGCAGGGTGATGGAGGAAGTTGTGCAGATCAGTGGTTTTGTGGATCTGTAACTGCAGAATAGATGATCTTCATTGTGACTGGCCTTTTAAATGTTATTCATTCCCCATTAGGTATGTGTGATGTTCCTCTTGTATTAATAAGTACAGACATGGGTATTGATTACAATACCTTTGCTCATTCTGCCATAACTTTAGGGAAGGAACTGGCTAGAGAGATTGTTGTTTCATTGGAGAAGAGTAATGAGGAAAAGACTTTTGACTTAATTTGGTATCCTGTAGTGGTACAGGACCCCTGTGAATTCTCTGCTCCTTGTAGGTCTGCAGGACTTAAAGCAACTGTGTTTGTAGGTCAGTCTGTAATCAGTCTCACTCTTGTAGATAGGTTCTTCTGGATGTCCACTCTCTGCAGAGTTCAGTTTCAGGTTATTAACTGTTTAAAAATGTATTTTGAGGCTGGCCATTTGTATTCCTGTACAACAAGATTTAGAAATTAAATAGTTGTTATTGCCATGTCTATGTAAGGCGAGAGCTATAAAGACACCTAGATAAGATAGGGAGTTCTGTGTACAAGAAAATCATCACAGAGAAGTAAGGGAAAAACTGAAGTTACATGTCAAAAATATGTAGTAGAGTAATACTAATAAATGTGGATTTATGACACTAAAACCAATTTTAAAATATTGCTAGTTTTCCTCCAAGATCTTAGCCATTGTTTTACTTGAAATTTTTTAGTTTCAATGGAAAAAAGATTGAGCTACTATAAAGGCAGTGTGAAGAATCCCAAGAAAAAATAAACACTGGAACCACGTTTCATAAAGATAAAAGCTTAGAATTTGATGAGTTTTGGCATTGTTTTGGGTTTTTTTTTAACATTGCTACCCAATCGAAGTAGCATTTGAACCAAGTTTCTAAGTAAAATAAAATTTTCAGTCTTTGACAAAGAAGAGTGACTTTTCTGAAAAGCAGGTAGAATTCACCATGATTCATGCTGGATTTTTGGGGCAATTTCACATAAAACCATGATGTGTATCATTCAGATAATGGTGACATCTCATTTTCCTGAAAATCTCAGATTTCTGAGGTTGTGCTTTGGGGTAGGTATCTTTCACAGAAAAGTGCCTCTCATCTGTGGAGGACTCTCATTCACTTCAGCAGAGTGCCAACATCTGTAGTTGGCAACTACTTTCTTTTTATGCCTGCTGGCCACAGCTGTAATTTCTATTTTGAAAGCTTTTTTAAGTAAGGTGGACTCCAGGTAGGGAACTATTTATACCTTTTCTGCAGGGGCAGCTCAATTTTGAGTGACAGCTGGGTAAAGCCTTGTGCAGAGCTCTAACAGCCCATATGGAGAACAACACCTTGTGGTTTACTGTTAACATATAACAGGTAACACATCTAGTGTAGCATTCTTTTCATAAGAGTGAGCTCAGCCTGCCTGGTTGAGGAACATTTTCTGCAATTATAACATTCACTAGGATTCCAAAAAGAGGGATTCCGTGTTGTCCCGTGTCAGTCATTAGCTATAGCAGGTTTGATTTTTCCATTCTAAGAGAGGCTTTAAATGAGTGTTCATCAAGAACATGATGTGATAAATTGCAGTTTTCGTGATTAAGATGGAAAAGTACTTCATTGTAAAGATCATATCTGCTTTAGAGGAGAGGATCAGGATGCATAAGTACAGTTGTGGCTGTCTCTGTTGCAGTCTATGCTAATTGTTCAGCGAAAGTCACTGTATAATGAGATTTGGCTTGTTCTAGGTTATTTTAACCAGATTCCTTAAAAATAATTACTTTGCAGACCTCAGAAGAATCACTGCTCTAGTTATATATGTATGGCCATGGCTCCTTGAGAGTGGATTAGTTTTGCCAATCATTTTCATACCAAAATGCCTTTCCAACAAGGTGCTTATGAAACCTACAGTGACTTTGATCTCAGAAGTAATTTCCTTGGATATTTTTCCATTTGTTGGGTCTGGAATGATCCCTGTGTTGCATATTAGTAATGATATCTTCTTACCTTTGGAGTCTGCTCAGAGTTGAAAGTTTCAAGTTTTGTTATTCTGTTGTATTTTAGGAATGTTGAGGATTTTGTTACTGTTCTCCATAGTCAAAAACATTTTGTGTTCAAAGTAACTTGTGATTTACTTGTGATTGCAAGTAACTTGGAAAGTTTCCCAACATTGAAAAGAGAAACTATGATTGCTGAAAATAAACAGCTCTATGGGAGCTCAGGTATTTCAGCCCTGCTGTTTAGTCCACTCATCTATTGTTTCTACTCAATTGCTGGTGTTGCTTTGCAGCTGTAGGCAGTTTAGTACTCCAAATCTGCCTGAATTAAAAATTACAAATATTGCAGACATTGCTCATTTCTAAACTCTTACACCAGTACAAATACATAATTTATGCATGTTTTGAATGGTTTTACTTTATGTGAATAATAGTAGTGAAATCCAAACTAAATTTGTTCTTGGGAAATCTGCCTTTATCAGATACCTTAATATTAAATTCTCATACAATCTCACCTTGTATGCTGCAAAATGTAGCAGTCCTGTGGGTGTATTTCTACTTGAAATCTGTCTATAAAATGAGTTATTTTCCCATGACCTTTGCTTTGGTGTTCCAGCTGCCCTTGTATTACTCTGGAAAACCCCTGAAAGTAGCTAAGTTGCAACTCTCCCAGGAACATGACAAAGATGAAAGCCTTTAAAATGCTACAAGACTTACAAAAACAATCTTTCCAAAGCGGCCTTATTTGTGTCTAAATATTTCCTTAATGAATACGGCAAACAGTTCTCTGGAAAATTAAATAGCCTGACTTCTGCCCAATGTATAAATAGATATTATAAGGCAGTTGAGGAAGTTGTGTTAATCAGATGAAGTCGCTAACCATGTGTAACTGTAATTTTGCATGGAGTGAAAGTGCCACTTGCTGTGCAGTTACCTGATTTGCTAATAGGAGAGTTGGCTGGCTGCTGGCTGATGCAGTGGTCTCACAAGGGGCTGCAGCTATTTCCTGTGTTAATCCTAAACCAGTGTGCTCAAACCAGGGTGGAAAGATACTTTACTCTTTCCAGTCAGCTGTTCCAAAGGCACCTGGAAGAAGTTGTGGTTGAGTTGCTTTGGGCTCAGTTTGTCTGGACCCATGCAAAAAAAGCCTTTTGACACTAAATAACTGTGAACAGATGTTCTTTTACAGTTCCAGCTGTGCTGCTGGAACAGACTGCCCAAACCCTTGATCACTTCTCTTGACTATAAGTGTGAGCGTAACAAATTTCTAATATATTTCCAAGGAGAACGACAGTAACTAAAATATGCTGAGTCGTTTGGTCTTTGCTAACTTTAACTGCTTTGGGATAGGGAGCTCTAACAAGAGCAGCTGCAGCTGCTATGAGTAGCTGGCAAGCAACAACACAGCTGTATGCAAAGTGCCTCCGTCCACATCCTTACCGTCTTTGCGGCTGCAATTAAAGATCTGACAATATGGCCTTCTCTGATTCCCAAGTAATGCCAGCTCAGCATCAGGTGGTCATTGCCCACAGCTGCAGTCAGCACCGACCTTGAAGACCTCATCAGAGCTTAGCTGCACTTGCTGCTTTTGCTGCACTGGTGCAAGGCAGAGCAAAAACAAGTGAGGGTTGTCATCCTCACTTGATGAGCTGAGGCTTGTGCTGCTCATAACGAGACCACAGTGTCCAGCCAGCTTGCTTTGTCCCCTCATCTACTGCTGGCTGTGCTTAGAATTTGTGTTCATGATTTCTCTCCAGCAATTGCTGAACACAGGCAAGACCTGGCAGAGGACCTTGTTTTTACCTGCTGAAACACCTGAAGATATGGTTATTCATGCATGGTCGATTGTACTACAAGGTTAAGAGCAGTGGCAGTGGGACAACAAGCAGTTCTTGGGTGATGTCAGTCTTAGATGATGTAACTATCATTTTCACCTATGTCAGTAAGTAGAGATTAAATAGGCGTAAAACCAAATTACCTGTTAAACACTGTGATCCATACCGTAGTTCATAGGACACAATTACACTGTTTGTACACTTAGGGATTACCTGAATTCCAAACTCTTACACTGTGATTGTTTTATGAATTGGGTTTGATTTACAGTAAGCCAGTAAGTGAGAATTTAATTTAAAAGTTTTCAATGTACTTGGACTTTGTGGTATTTGAATTATGTAAGCAGTGGATTAGGTTTGTTTAGAAATCTGAATCCCTTTGCCTTCAAGAAATGGTGTGCAGTCTGTAATCCTTTCAGCAGGCCTCAAGAGAGAGACATAATTTCATCCATACCTGTAATGTAAGTGCAGTGTGGACAATTTTAACATAGTTTGATGGTCAGTAACAGGCTGTTAAGAAGCTTATCATGGCACTAAGCATAATATTCTACTCTGTTGCAGTTATCTTGTGTGTCTGTGTCTCTTATGTTATGTTGAGGGAATTTGTATTTATGTGTTTGGATGTCTTTCCTTCAGCTGAAAGGAACTAGTTCTGCTTCTGTCCAGTCTTTAAAAAAAAAAGAGATAAAATTCGGTCTTTCACACCAAAAACTAACGTAATGAGGTAGTTGAGTACTTGTTACTTGTCATCACTATTTAGAAAGTAAATTGGTGCTCATTTAGCTTACATAAGATAGATAGCAGCTTTACTGAGGGAAGAGTGTCATGCCCAAGCCAGAAAGGGCTGGCTTCTTCAACAGTTTTTAGACAGACAGATGCATGACAGGATTTTCTTCCAAGCATTTAGGCATTTTGGATTAAAGTATAGTTTTGATACTTATAGATGATTCTAAATATTCTTTTTAGTGTGTAAGAGACCTTTGAAATACCAGTCTTTAACCACCACTTTGTAATTTGCTATCTGAAAGTAATTTTCATTGAAACACGGCACCTTCTTGTCAAAGATAGTACAAAAGCTTCAAAGATACGGACTGGCTTGCATCTGGTTCTCACTGTAAGGAATAAGTGTCTTTAAATTGGCTAATAGAGTTCACAGCTGATCCACAGCAACAGAAAAGAACAAAACATGAAAGGAATAGTCTAGAATCGCTAGTGCTAACAACAGCGTAGTGATTAAAAGTGTTTAGAGAGGATTTCTTTGTGATTAGGAAATTGTCCTTAGGAAAATGTAATTGTCCTTAGGAAAAGCTGGATATTTTTTTACCCCACAATTGTTCATTGTCATATCTGTGGGCAATTAGAAGGTGCCTCTGAATTTTAGATGGAAGTTTGCTTTGGTATCTGTTAAATCCCAGATTAGAGTGCGAACATCAATATGAAGGCGATGGTATTAGCTGTGGTCAACACAGCATTTTTTCATACTTCTGCAATGTGATCTTAAGTATATATAATATAAATAAGATAATCTTAATTTTTTTTTTTTTTTTTTTTTTTTTTTTTTTTTTTTTTTTTTTTTTTGCATTTCCAAGTGTTAAAAGCACTGTGTGTCAGTGTGCCTGGGGCAGTGAATTACTTCTCTTCTTGGCCTGATACTCATGTTTTGATTGCAGTCCCTGTTGTGGTAGCACTGGGTGATTGGTTGGTCTGGGGTTTGCTGCAGTTCAGCCCCTCCTGTTATTTACTGACTGATGGGCTTTCACTGGATCCAGCAGCATCTTGAGTGAGATGGAGAACAGGCACTGGGTTCTGCACATGGTTATGGTGGGATAGGGAGCTATGGAACTTGGATTTGTTAATCATGGGGCATTTTTAATCATTCTCTGAAAAGATTCATCTAATACTTCTTTTATAGCCAGGACCTAAATATATTATGCTATGGGAAAATTAAATATGAGACCCATCAATTTAATTCTAATGACCTGTTGAAGTACTTGTGTTGTAAACGCCACAGCAGATGGTGTGTTCATTGCTTTGAAGACGTGGTGTGTTCTCAGTACTTTACAAGAAGATGGTTTTATTCCATTTCTCTGACTAATGTGTTAATGAAAAGGTGGTTTAGATAGTTTTTCTAACTGTGTTATTCCTGTCTCGTATCAGAATATTCAGATAGGCAGTCAAGGAGAGTGAGGTCTCCTGGTAATCCGGCAGTAATGCTTGTAGGAATTAGAGAATTAAATGCCCAATTGAATATTTCCTAAGTGATATACAAGCATAATACAAAAGTGTCTGAGATGGAGATTTGAATGACTCAGTGGTCACCTGCATCCTCCAGCCTAGGGAAGGAGGTTGGAGTTGCAACTCATGCTTCTGCAGCTGCAAGAGCCCCTTGTCTCGGGAGGGTGGTGGGGCTGCAGCTGTAGGGCAGAGCCCCTTCTGCTGGCAGATCCCTTGACTGACTCTAGGACTGTTGCTGTTTACCTGCAGGTGAATCTTCCCATATTTGCTTAGATAGCTGCCAATTAAATTATTTTGTGGCCTTGTAGATTCACTGAAAACAGGAAGGCTATAGCAATTTTTATGCAGAAACCCACAGTACATAGTACTGCTGCTCTAATAGATGTAGAGCTATAGCAAACCAGTATTTGTTTGGCCTGTGTTTTATAGGTGGTACCATTATACGTGTGCTTAATTGCATGATTACAGATAAGGACATTGGATGACTCATTTTTTTGCTGTTGTTGTTGCTTAAAGACTTTTTTTAGTAACTTCTGCACAGTTTTGAAGACCTTTAGCTATCGCTCAGACATTTACACATAGTTAATTAGATCTTAACTATAGCTTTGAACTTAACTTGGGTTACACTAACTCTTTATGCTGCTTAGCCTGCTCAGCAAGAAAAACAATATTACCATCAAGTGAGTAATCTTTTTTCACAATACCAGAAAATTAACTTTTAAAGTGTATACTGTTTTCAGCAAATCATACTGCAGACTGACTCACCTACGAGTCCACAAAATAATTTAGTTGGCAGTTGTATGAGAATATGTGTGAAAACTCACCTGCGAGTAAACAGCAACACTCCCACTGCAAGTCAAGGGATCTGTGAAGTGATCTGTCAGAAGCTTTTGATAAGTTTTGAGGAGTTAATTGTGATCTTGTTTTTGTTAGAAGCTCTTGCCTGGTATAGAGTTAATATAATCTTGAAGTCTTAAAGCATTACTGTGGAGAAAAATATAATGCAGTATATATCTGTATTTGCATAATATATTACATATTTGTGTAAAAACATGTACCTAAAATCTGTTGAGTATTTGTTTTGATACACTGAAGAGGTGAAACTGTTGAGACACCTTACAGGAGATATGTGACCTTTTTTCTCAAAAACTACAGGGCATAAATGTCTTAATTTCTGTGGCTAGAATCTCATTGTTGTGCAGTCTCTTGCTCAAACCCAGCAACATTATTCAAGTGGAATTTGAAGGTTTTGTATATCCAGAATTGCCATACATCTGTAGTCTGCTTTGAGGAGCAGTTTCAACTGCACTGCTGGGTATTTGGCAATCTCGAGCATGCTTGCTCTGTGTATTTAATCAAACTCCATGGCGCATGCCTGGAAATTCCACATTTCCAGTAAACATTGGATGGAGCTGTGTGTGCATGGTATGCTGTAACAGCCTGGAGCACTGGACTCCCTGATCCCGTGGTATTTTTTGCATAAACACAAAATCTGGATGGGACTGCTGCTGCTCTGCCAAAAAAAACAGATCTTTCTTGGAATAAAGTTTTCCAAGATCTTCAGTTTTTCCAAAGACTTAACTTCCTACATCAGTGCCTTGGCCCTGAAATAATAGTCTGAAATTTATTTTTCCCACCACCTCAAACATACAAAGCTTTCAGCTGCCAGACTCTCTCACTAGGTTTTCAAATGTCAAGCATTTGTGAACAGTCTTTCCTAGATATGTGTGTGCTTTTATATATATAAATATATTTATATATATATATAAAAGCACACACATATCTAGGAAAGACTGTTTATATATATATACATAAAATACACACATATATATATAGTATTCTGTATGTGTGCATACCCACTGGGGTATGAAATAAGCTATCATAGTAAATGACCCATTCCAAATTGTCTAACTTGTTTGCTTGTTTGTTTGTTTTCAACAGGCAGAAATACTCAGTGTGCTGAGTCACAAAAACATCATTCAGTTCTATGGAGCTGTCATTGAACCTCCAAATTATGGCATAGTTACAGGTAAGGATTTTTGTCTGATCTTTTTCTTGACTCTATAAAGTTATGGTGTTACAAGGTTATCTCCAATGTTACCCAACTACAGTGTTTCATTAATTATTCTGGTGTTTAAGTGTTAAGAGTGGTTGGCACTACCTGCCTTAATGTAAGTGGGACTGCTGGAGATGGGAACCAGGCTGGGAGCATAGCTGGAAGCAGCATGGAGGCAGGTGAGGCCTGGGGTGTTCTTAGTACACTAATGCAGGACTCCTTTAAACAGTACCTTTCACTGTATTCTCTTACTGTGTTTGGAGAATTGCTTTTCCATTTTAATTGGCATGTCATAAAAGTAGAAGTTTTCATGATACAAAGTTCTGACTGGTTCTGTGAAGAAGGTGGGCTGGGTGTCTGCTCAGAGCAAAGCCTCCCCATGAGTTCTGCCTGCGTTGAAAGTAGGAGAATTTGCACTGTGAGGTTCACAATGGGAAGAGCTTGAAATAGTCAAGGGTTTATAAGACATTGTAAAACAACTCCCTTTATACATTGTAAACTAGGTTTCATTTGTTTTGACATTGCTAGAATTATGTGGAAGTTGTTTTTTGTGGTATTGTTGGGGTTTTTGGTTGGTGGGTTGTTTTTTGGGTTTTTTTTTATCACCACTTTAAGCTTCCTGATCTTATCTTGGGAGATGGTCCAGATATAGAATTTTCTCCTTCCTTTATGGGACAAACTACATAAGATAAGAGTAGAAAGTAAACCCAAACCAAAGCAATTTCCCAGCTGCTCAAACAATGTTTGGAGAGATAAAATCCATGAAAGTGTGGATTAGGAGGCATGTTTTGGCATGTCTGTAACCTTTTAAAGTTCAATGTGAAGAGTAGTCTTTTGCATGTGGCACAATCTAATACCAATTTGAGTCACTGCCAGTCAGGTTTTTATTGGTTCTTAGATGGTGGTCAGAATTTGTGAGAATTCAGTTCTTTCTACCTGCCTCTGAGACTTCTGGTTATCACATCAGATGGCAGTGTTATCTGGTGGCAGTGCATCCAAAATGCAGCACATTTCAGGGCATGGGGAGCTTTGCTTACTATAGGAATATCAGCCTACTTGAGGTCATGGTGTGGCAGCCAGCATTCCAGAGGTGCATGGGGTGACCACAGTCTACACCACCAGAAATGTACTGATGATGGCATATAGACAGGAACTTGAGTTCCTTATGGAAGCAATAAAATTAATAGAAAGCCAATAAATCACGTAATGTAATTTTACTATCCTTTTTAATATAAGTGTAAACCAGCAAGCAGAGTAGCAAAGGAGAGGTGTAGTCAATGACCTGTGATGGTGTCTGGATCAGAAGTCCATAGCTTGATCTCACAAAAGGTCAGTGTTTGGAGGACATAGGACCTACTTACCAGTCACAGGACAGATAGTAACTAAAGTAATTCACTGTGTTATTGAGAATGGGGACTCTTAACTGCCTGTGAGAAAGAGACTACAGTGTGTAGTTCAGCAGCTTTGTTTCACAGGGTACTCTGATCCACCTGGCTAAAGAAGAAAGAGGTTTGAAGATTTTTTAGCAAACTGTGTTGATTCTCTGTGCAATTTCTAAGGAGACTGGAGTCCTGTGGGTTGGAATGGATGCCATTTCCCCACACCATTTTCAAATGAGAGAATGGCTACTGATAAAAGAAATGTTAATTGTGCTTTAAATGTCTTTTTGAGGGATTTTTCACTTTGTGATCTTCTGGATGGCGTTCAGTGTTGCAGACAATCCTGTGTTTAGTCAGAGATTCATTTCTTGAGAGAGAAAATCCCAAATAAGAAGAGATCTTGAGAAATAAATGTTTCATTAGCATGATGGAGATGAGAGCATTCAGCCAAGTATTGGCATGTACTGAGCATTAGCTGCATTTAATGGCTTATGTGGGATTGTTAAAGAGTTCTCTGAGAACGGCTACAGCTGGAGTTAAAAAAATGTTTTCCTGCTGGGATGTATGTCAGTGTTCTGGCTCATCCTGCCACCTGGTGAGCTGCTGTCATGGATCACATCATTCTAGATGTTACAGCCATCTCTGTCAGCAGCAGTCTGAATATGTAGCTTTCAGATATGGCTTTTGGCTGCAGCTGTCTCATCCCAAAAGGTTCTCAGAGCTTGTGCCCCCATTGCACAGAACCATATGTATGCCACAGCCTATCACAGGGTGGGTCCAGTAAGGCAATCAGAGCTTTTCTTTCTAAAGCAAGTATTTCTTTTCCATTATTGACAAAACATTGTCCTTACAACACGATTTACAAATCCACAAGCTCCTAGTAAATATCTGTGGCAGAATAAGTATATGGAAGAAATACTAACAGTGGAGCTTTGTTGATTGAAGCTTACTTGCCTCTGTTCACACAAAGTAGCAAAGGGCTGGAGGAGCTGAGTTGTCCCTGACCTGGTGGATCAAATTATGCATTGTAAAGGCATGCAAACCATGCAGCCAACCTATTCCTGAAGAATCCATTTATAAGACAGATGATGACATCACAGGTTATAAAAAGCTTCTGTTTTAATTGTGGAAATGTGCAGGTCAGCAGCTTACTCCTCTCTAGGTGACATCAGAAGCAACATGTCTGTCCTTTTAGTTGGGAGGTTGGGCAGCAGTGATCCAAAGCTAACTTGCCACCTGAGTGTTTACTTTCAAAGGACTTGTTATTTTCTCCCTCTTTCATTTAGCACTGGAGTCTTCCTATCTGGCCTGCCATGTTCTAGGCTGCAGATTCAGTTTGGTCTCAGTTTCCTTCCCCATGCAGCAATCTCCAGTGTTTTTGATTTCTTTAGTTAAGAACAATGGAAATTTTTGTATGCACTTACCCTATCACGTATCAATCATTGATTAATATTATTATTAACAAAATTCAGACACAATTGATGTAAAGAGAATGATTTTGTGGCTGCTTTGAAATGATATGAAGATTTTGAGAGTGTTCTAGGTAGGTTCGAAATTCTTCCTGAGAAGCATATTGAATAGCCTTGGGGGAGAGAGGGACAAAAGGCTTAAGTTCCTCCTTGTAGACCCTAGTCTTTGTGCTACTTGGGCTGCACTGGATGGCATCTGCCTGCCCTGTCATTTCAAAGAGATAGAAGAAAATGTATCAGCTGCTTCATGTTATGAACCTCCTGTTCTGCTTTTGGTGAAACATGAATGAATTCTAAGTAAGGTAAAGCTTATTTAATAAATACTGAACAGAAGAGCTACAGACTTTAAACTGCTGTAGATGACCTGCAGCACAAGGAAATCTGTCCTGCTTATCTCAGGGTTAGACTTCTAGATTCATCCTTCCATTTTTTCATGAACAAATAATTTGATCTGCTGTTCTGTTTCTTCATGGGGAAATAGGAAACTTTCAACTTTGAACCCCTTTCTTTGTAACATTATATATTTAGCATGTGGCTTTACCTAAAAAAAGAAAAATGTGTTTTGTTTTGGGGCATCATTTATACACAGTACTACTTACCAGTGGGGAGTATCCTCTGATTTTGGAAACAATAAGATGAATCTGATACTACCAAACTCATCTGTTAACTGTTATTCTGATCAAGGATGGCTCATTCACTGTTTAAAAAAGTGAGAATTTTAGGTTAAAGTGGTACTGTAGAGATTTGAGTTGTCTCCAGTTTCACACCTAAATGTGTGTAGGGCTAACTAGCTTGTTATTGCTGCTTTGAGCCCCACTACTCTGACAGTCAGACTGGATTCCATCTGCCGTACTTCCAAACACCAGTGAGCCCCAAATGCTTTTATTTTTACCCACAGAATCCTGCTGTGGGATTCTGTAGATATAGTTAATGGAAATTAAGAAAAAATCTGTTTGTCCTGAACAAGGAGCATGCAGAACCTTTTACTCTGGAATTTGAACCGCTTCGCTTGATCTTTCTTGATGCTAGACTTTTCTAATGCCTTTTCATTTTAATGAAAGTTTTCATTTTAATGTTTTTCTATATGTTTACACTTTTTTGGTTTTTTTTTTAATTTTTTGTTAGTAGTAGGTTATGTCTGCATTGGCATAATCAGATAAACTCTCCTACTACACTGGTAATAATATTAGGCTGTTGAACCCATATTCTTTGTCATTAAGCCAGAGGTTGACTGCTTTCTGGAACTGGCAGAGTTTCTATTACGTCTTTCAAGTTAGGTGCAATGTTTTTAAATGTCTTTTTTGTTGCTGTTTTTTAACAGAGTATGCTTCTGCTGGCTCACTGTTTGATTACATTAATAGTAACAAAAGTGAAGAGATGGATATGGATCATATCATGACCTGGGCCACTGACATAGCTAAAGGTAAGCAAGAAGAGTGGCATATACTGCCTTGCACAGCCAGCAAACGTACAGCTTTCCTTAGTCAGGAAAGTATTCCAAGTCTTCTTTATTCAGATGGGAACAACTGAATCAAATATATATAAATAAAAATAGCAAAACACACTCACTGTGCTTTTTAATATGTTCCTTATTTATTATGAATCCAAAATATTCTGGAATGAAAATGGATTCACTTCTGGTATGCCCCTAAGTCCCAAGAGGATAATTTTGCTAATGCAGAGTAATTATGAGGTAAAGTGCATAATTGCCCTTACATTTGATTTGATTTGGGGCATTTAAGGAAACTAAGGGCTTACTCTCAGCAAACATACTGAAATTCTTCATATAATAATGAAGAATAAGCTGTTCCATCCTTTGTGTTCTCTGTGACTCATCACACAAGAATTAGTGTAAACTAATGAAAAAAAAAGTAAATTAATATCTGGCTTGTGTAGACATCTCTTTAACTCTAGAGTTAGAGAAAATAACTACATATGATGTTAAAAACCATTAGCATACTCATATAGATGCTCTGAGAGATACATGAGCTTTGTTTAATGCTTTTTGCTCAAAGTAGATTATGGGAAGCTTTGCTTCTCCTTCAGCATGTCAGTATGGCACACAGGAATGGCAACTCATTATGAGTACAACTGCCAAAACTAGTGGGAACCAGGAATCATGACTGCAGAAACGTGATGACCCTGCTCAGCCTGTCTAACTAGACTGTTCCTTTGTTTTGTGTAGGAATGCATTATTTGCACATGGAAGCTCCAGTCAAAGTTATCCACAGGGACCTGAAGTCCAGGAATGGTAAAGTAGCAAAACACTGAAATGCTCTGCATTTACTGTTACCTATTAATGTGGCATTTAAATCTGTGCCTGAACTTTGTGAACAAGCAGAACTAACTAATGCCTTGGTTGTCATCAAAGCTGCCCATGTTGAGGCACAGGAAAGCCTGTTCCCTCCTCCCCATCCTGAGCCTGTCTGAAGTTCATTACAGACCTGGCACCATCTAGAGCAGTGTAGAGGGCTCTTTCAACTTGTATCTTGCTGGCCACGATTGGCCATGAAAGCTGATGAAGCTTTCAGATACTGTCTGGGCACTCCTCACTTCTTTTTTTTCTATTTGGAAAGGTTGAGTACACACCAGACACAATAGGCCTATTATTTCTTACCAGAAAATCTTGTCTTTACTGTTGCCTTTTTTGTGATTTGACAGATGTTCAGGCTTTTTATCGATACACATTCAGTGTGGAGTCTGCACTTAGCAGCTGAGTAATTTCTGAAATTTGCTAAACATTGCCTTTTAGAAACTTCTACTACTAGTGGTGGAATAGGAGAGGCACAGATTTTAATAATGCACACAGGGAGATAATAGTAGAGAAACATATAGGTCTCACCTTGATTGTAGGTTTTCTCCTTTTATAAATGACTCTTCCCAAGAGCTTCTTGTTAAACCTAACTGTACTGGGGAAAATGAAGTTCATCTGTGTTGCTGTCTTCTAACTCAGTAAGGCCTGAAAGGTTTTGCATTTCTTCAGAGGCTTGCAGGTATGCAGATGTTCTGTCAGCTTCTCAAATAAACCAGGACAGTTGTGCACATTCAGATGCTGGCTCACCTTATGGTCATTTGTCTTACTGAAAAATGAAGTCTTTTGCTGTAAAAATGTGTTTGGCTTGCTTTTTGCAGTCTCGTAACTTTTTGTTTTTTCATTTTCAGTTGTTATAGCTGCTGATGGTGTGTTAAAGGTATGAACACTTTAATTATTTGTAGACATATGCTGCCACTTTACTGGATGTTTCCATGTCTAATGAATGATGCTGATACTCTTAATACCAGTTTAATATTTTATTTATTTTTGCCAGATCTGTGATTTCGGTGCCTCAAGATTCCACTCCCATACGACACACATGTCGTTAGTGGGCACTTTCCCATGGATGGCCCCAGAAGTTATTCAAAGTCTTCCAGTGTCTGAAACATGTGACACATACTCGTATGGAGTGGTGAGTGCCTCATCTCACTGTGCATTGTGACAGTTCTTCAGTGTGACAGGATTCGCGTGGTGCGAGAACAATTCTAAATATGAACAGCAAAGAAGGCCACACTTCCTTTTAAGACTGACCCATAATTTATAACTATATGCTTGAAAATGATAGGAATAACATAGTATCTTGCTTGTTTAGTAACATCTTGATTAGATTAGCAGCATGCCAGTGTAGGAAGTGCATGTTTTGCCACAATTATTCAGCATATGTCCAGAGGCTTTCAGGAGCTGCTGAACAACCTGCATTGTGAATCTATGCTTGTGTTTTTTTTTTGTGGTACCAAGGAGAAAAAGCTTGTCTTGTAATAGGGGTTTAACAGGATGAAATCTTTAGCATTCCATTTTCCCAAAATAGTGTCACTTTTTTATTAAAAAGCAACTGCTTTATGCACAATTGTTTAAAAGACATTGCTATCACTATCTGTGAGAATAGATCCCATCTGAAAATATAGAAGCTCAGCCCTGCTTTGCTGAAGGATGAGGAACCAGTTGCAGTTCATAAGAATGTCATGTTTTCAGATTCAGTACTGTGAATTAATTTACTCTGTCCACAGTTAAACCCTAAATTAGTTTTGCTCTGCA
Source organism: Sitta carolinensis (assembly GCA_032173965.1). Lineage (NCBI taxonomy): Eukaryota > Metazoa > Chordata > Aves > Passeriformes > Sittidae > Sitta > Sitta carolinensis. The sequence continues at coordinate 20,910,516 of CM063288.1, forward strand.
GTACAAGGTAGGCTTGAAATAGCCCTACTGGTCAATTCAGTTGTGTGCCTAACCCCACAGCCTTTCTCTGGCAGAGGACAGTAAAGAGTACTTGGGGGGGAAGGAAAGGAAGTGGCGCTGTATTTCCATGCATATTGGTGCATTAACCATTTTTCTATTTGGATTCAACAGTGGGTGGCAGAATGAGAAATTCTTCACTACCTGTTAAGTATTGTCTCTTTCTCTTTGACCAATGGGAGAAGATAGATGTGAGGGAGGCACTGTGGTTTTAAGGTAGCACCTATAGCTATACATATCTAGGCTGATGTCTCAGTGGAGGGTGACTTAAACTTTTTGCCAAACAGTTGTTTATAGTGAGAAAAATTTTTGAGACATGATGTGTCATCACTTAACAGTGAAAGTTTTGAAAGCTTGCAAGGAGCCTATATTGTCAGATTCAAAATCCTTGCTTGCTTAACTGAACTAGGTCACAAAGAGTAAGAGAACATAAGCTAACAAATGTAAATGTTAATGTAAACTGTTACTGGAAGCAATCACATATTATCCACTGAAGGGAAACATTCCAGTTTCAAAACAGAACAACAATGTCAGAGGAAAAATTCCAAACATGGTATTATAGTTCAAACTGCTCACATAGTCATCCTAGTTTGAATTGACTTTAGGTAATGTTTCAAAAGTGGGAGAAGGTAAGAAATTATTTTATATCTTATCATGTCGAGTATTAACAGTGCCTTGGGAACAGTATGTTGTGCAGAGTTTATTTTACCTCATTCAGAAAGTCAGGTTCCTTTGACAGTTCTGTGCTTGGAGGTAGAAATGAACTACCCTCCTTATGAAAACAGTTCAGTGTTACCAGAGTATTTTAACATTGTTACGGGTGTGTAGTGCTACTTTAGAATGTCTAGTACTGACCTACAATTTTTTAATATGTTATTTTGAAATAATGTTTTCTACTGTGGGTAGAAGCTTATGAATTCATAAGTACTTAGTAATAATTAATCTTTTTATAACTCTAGTCTTGGAATACCATAGTTTTCAGAGGAGTTAGAGGGGTAAAAATGAAAAATGGAAGTGGCCCAAGTTCTCTGTTTCTGAAATAACTGATATAAGGGGGTTATGACAGCAAGAATAGGCCTGAATATAACATTGAAAATTGGAATCTCCCTATAATAAGTGTTATGACAACCAGAGAATTAGCTAGGGGTTCTGAAAACAAGAAATCTGAGAAAGGGTATTTTTGTCTCTTTAAGTTATTATCATCTATAAAAACAAAATGTAAAGAATCCCTTTTTGAAGCATAACACTTACCAGCAGCTTTTGTGCTGGAGAGACAAATCTGCTTTACTTCAGTTAAAGTCCTCTTAACAAAGAACAGAATCCTTTCAAATGTAAACTAGTAAGATGCTAGGAATAGATATTTCATTTGTAATATTTGTCATCTTTCCCATGGTTTTCTTTAATTTCCTTTCTGCTATTTTTTTCTCTGACAGTCTTTTCTTTCTACAACCCTATCTGTGATTTTAAATATTCTGCTTAAGCTGTGCGAGAGCTTTTCTCCATGAAGTGTTGAAGTCTTTCTGCAGCCTCATAGGTCTGAGCTGCTTCCCAGCTGAAATGTATATTTCTTTTTGTGAACAGTTGTATACATGTTTATAACTAATGTTTGGATTAGCTGGTCCTGCTCTTCATGGACGGTCAAACAGGCCTATGTATTCCCTGGGATACATAGTCAATAATTTATAATACTGTCATGAAATGCTAAGGCTAAATTTTCCAGGAGAATTTATTACCACACAAAGTCAGATCGTACACTTTCCTTCAGCCGTGCTGTAGTTCTCTTTTCTGATCCATTTCCAAGTCTGTACTCTAAACAACTGAAACCAAGTGTTACAAGTGATCAACCCTGAAACTGACTTGTATGTCACTGTGTTGCTCAAAAATTATTTCTTGCCATCTCTGTCATTCCTTGCTATCTCTGCCAGATAGGAAAGTGTATGTGGAACCACAGTGTCACTCTAAGAGCTGTTCAGAATCATGAAGGCATATGCTCAGAATATGTTATCCTGGCAGAACTGTTTGTAGTGCACCAGTGTGTGTTTGTGTATCAGTATAAATGTGTTTAATCACAAAAAGCTTATCCAATATAGCTGAATTATTTTATCACTTACAAGAACAAATAAGTAAAACCATTAATTGGCTATTGGTGGCATAGAGACTGCCATTAAATGTAGCAGCTGTTCAAACACTTCTTTAGTTATGAGAACATATGTTATTTATAGAGGGAATGTTGGCCAGCTCCAGGGGTTATCCCTTACTCTTTTTGAAAAGAATTATGTGATCTTTAACTGCAGTTGGATCAATGCAGAGAAGACAGACCTAATTTTCATGCCTAAGGGCAGTACCTCTGTAAGTGCAATGCTAATGCTTATGCTGTACTTTTGCTAACTGTGGATCCTGACCACTCTCTGTGATCAGTTTCCTACCAGACAAAGCATTGTTTTTTCCAGTGAAGGTGTTTGGAGTGTTTTCTTTTCCTCAGATTACTTACTTGGATGTTCCCCTATCCAAATGGCACTTTGGATCTTTGTTGGCTTTGCACTGGTGTGGGGATGGGGTAGAGGTGTTGTGGGTTTAATTTTTCCTTTGGGTTGTCACATGGTTGAGAGGATAGGAATTGAAATACACAGCTGAGCTGACAGAAGTATGTGTGTGAGCTTTTTCTGAAGACCACATATTTCTTATTCTCAGGTTCGTTTATAGGGTGAACATTCATACATTTATCTCTCCTTTCTGTTCCTCTGTATGCAAAGACGAGTCCAACATTTTCAGAGGCTGCAGCTTACAAACCACTATATGAAATGGCCTTGCTTTGTTTTTCATCATTGTTTCTAGCTTGGCTGTTTTCTCTGTGAGCACCTGCTGTCCATCGTCACAGAGATGTGGTGTGATTGGGAAAGCAGGTGATCCTCACCATCACAGGTGGGAGGGGAAGTGAGCCATGTCAGTCTCAATTAGATTACACACCAGAAAGGAAAGATAAATTGATTTCCATGTGAAGTGAGCTGGGGAGCTGGTTCTGAAAATGAACAGAGTACCTCACAATAAAGAGGCTGGGGTAAGTTAGGTTGAGGTTCTTGTCTGCTGTTGAATCACCCTGGGGACAGGAAGAGGCAAATGAGAATGCAGATGGTACCCATTTGCTGCTTTCTGAATGACTGCAGATGCAGTCATTCATCTTAGGTCATGATTCAGGGCAGCTAGCCCATGAGAAGGGGTTGAAACTCCTGTAAAACTGAACACAGAGACACGTCACTGTTGAAAAGGAAGGCTTTCTCTGTATGTTTGGCGTGAATATGAAAATTGCATTGTTAAAATATTTTCTAAACCTGTTTAAGTAAATACAAATGTTTCCAACATCCCATTTTTCTATCTTTTACTTTCATTTATTAATAAAACGAAGATCTCAAGAAAAATACTTCATATTGTATCAAATTGCTGTGTTTCTCTTCAGCTATGTGCAGTCTTGGAAGAGTTTTTAGCTAGCACTCTTGGTTTAGGGAGGCAGTGATCTGTTCGGGCAGTGGAAATAAACACTAAAGGTGTCATGATAAAAGAATTCGGTGCAAAATGTTCTGCACAAGCATATGTGCATGAATGAAACAAGACAGCTCTTACAATTTACAGTCTTCTGAAAGAAAGGTAGCACAGCAGTTTTCCAGCTTAAGGCTCTTGAAGACATTTAACATGTATTTCATTACGTTCTTTACTTAGAAGGTTATTTAGACTGCTCTATTTGATGTGCAAATTTGAGGCTTTTCCTCTGTAGTTTCATGGTACAGTCCCAACAGATGAGATTGTTCTGCAAGGCTTCTCAGCCATGTTTGATTTGGTCCAGGAACCTTTGTTTTAAAATGACTGTTTTATATACTGTATTTTGTTTGAAGTACATGAGACTGGTAAATTTTTTCCTTCTCTCACAATTAAATTTCCTTCTGTACCAGTAGAGAGGTGGTAATTTGAGTTACAACTCAGGTGCCTTTTTTCCTTCTGAAAGGATTGAATTGAATATGTCTGTGATAGCTTTCCCCATCTATTTCTTATTCTCAGAAAAACTGTTCTTATTTTTCCAAGATACTCTTACCTTTACTAATCAGTCTTCTGACTCAAGCAGAATTATTCAAATAGGTCTATTGTTGGAGTACCCTGTTCACTTGATTAAAGGCCCAACTCTGCTTCAATGCATTTTTTTTGCTTGACCTCCATCTGCCAATGTTGCCGCATTTGCTTTCTCATTATCTTCATAGCTGTCCACAACCCATTCAAAATGATGCAGCTGGAATAAACCTGGGCACTAACCCAAACAGTGAGGATATAGAGACTTGCATAAGGATCTTAATGCACTTTGGCAAATCCTGCATTAAAGATTTTTTTGTTGTTGTTACACTTGATATATGAGCAGAAGAAAAAGTTTGTAGATATTTGCAACAAGATGTGTATATGAAAGTTCTGCTTTAAAACAAAAGGGATATATACAAGTGGAGGTACAAAGTGCTATTAATTTGGTTGAATTCCAATATGTTGTCCCAATGGCAGAAAAACAAGTTGGATTCATTGACTTGAAGCCTTTTTGATGATGCCAAACTCTTTTCTACAGAGTAGCTTAGATTCTTGGGTACTGTGTTACCAAAAGGCTGAAAACATGCAAAATTAGGAGGTCTTTCTATATCTAAGGACAGTACATCTATAAAAACTTGAGAAGAACAGAATAATTTTTTATAAGCTGTATATCGCTTGGTTTAACATGATCACATACTTGGAGATAAACAATTACAGTTTTGATTGCAAAATTGTATTTTTATAGGCATATCATAGGAGCAAAATACCCTTCGGATCATATTCACCGGTTGCAATCGCATAGAAATATTTTTAAATGAAAAATTACTGCAAAGCAAAGATATGTCTAGTTGGAGCTGAGAAGGAGAGGAAGAGTTCATTGTCTTCCCAAGTTCCAGTTGCCAAATGTGAACTTTATAGTGTACAAAGATAGTAAAAAAGCAACCCAGTTTTTCATCTTGGTTTTTCTGTAGAGGAAAAAGAAGAAACATTCAAATTAATTTTATGAGAGGATCTTGCACACAAACACTGGTCCAAGTTCCTGCAAATGAAAACTGGTTGCCTGGTAATTGGATACAGAATAGTGCTGTATCAAGGTTTAATAATGTATTTAAAATACAAAGTACAGAAATAAAAATTCTTTTCTTTTTTTCTCTTCCAGGTTCTCTGGGAGATGCTAACAAGGGAGGTCCCCTTTAAAGGCTTGGAAGGATTACAAGTAGCTTGGCTTGTAGTGGAAAAAAACGAGGTAAGACTACGTTTCTACATTCAGGTACATAGATCAGAAAACAGTATTGGGGTTTTGCAAAAGACTTTTTCATCTTCTTCAAATTGAAAGTAAGTTCACGCGTATGGAAAGATTAGCAGTAGGAGCTAACACAAAGGGTCAAAGTGATGTTATTCCTCATGAATGGACCCTTTACATCTAATTGTTGCAGCTTCACGTCGTGATGCTGTAGATCAAAAATTGTACAAGTACTGTACTAGTTTCTCAGTCTCAATTGTAAAACCTAGGGGTTTGTTCTTAGTGATGAAAGAAGCCATTGCGTCCAAGGTAGGGGAACAGTTTAACTCCATCTCCTGCGTTTAGGACATCTTTTTACTGGCCGGGAGTTGATATATCTGTAAGAGACCTTCAGCTACTTCAACTTAACTCTCCCAGCAGGAGTCACTATAGTACAAGAAACTGCCGCTTAGATGAAAATTTCAAAAATAAAAGAAGAAAAAATAGTTTTAAAAAAAGAGAGAAATTACAGTTTTGCCACCTACGTTCAACACTACATTGAAGATGAGCTCCTCACTGGTATCGGCAAGGCTGTGGCATAGCTGCAAGCCTCCTCATGCAGAGTCTTTCCATTTCAAAAGCACTTCAGTGGTGTAAACACCGTTTGTACAGTGTCCCCAGCCTCGCTTTTCTTCTTCTCACAAATTGAGGCTTTCAGTTAGTTGGACATGTGAGCGTATATCTGAACACATAGTCCCTTGATATCAAAGACAGTAACTACATTTAAAAAACATTTAAAGTTGTGACTGTACCACACACAGACAAGCATGGAAATCCTCCACAAAGATGAAACCTCCTCTATCTAGACACAGCGGAAGCTTGGGAAACATTACAATGGCGAGGCACTGGCTGTACAATACAGATTTCTATTATTCTACATAAACTGTTTCTCAAAATGCTTCAGAGTTAAACAGAGGAGTTAGGTTTCCTCCTCTTAGTTTAATGGTTTTTGTTGGTGTTTTTTTCCCTCTCTCTTTTTTCTTCTTTTTGAGCACTGGATTAATTCCAGTGAGTGACACTGTGATACACCAATTAGTTGGAAATGCTACACTAACAGTGTGAAGATTGTGAATGTGGTCTTCTACTGTATTTATCAGAGCAGGAGGCACAAAGACACTCTTTCTCCTAGTTTAGGAAAAGCCTTGCACACCATTTTGAAGGAGGGACCATAACGCCTTCCATCAACAGTATTTGGTTCTTGTGCCTACCACATGCAGTTTTATGTGGGGGGTACAGAGTGGCATTGAGAATGTTGTAAAGAGATGCAGTCACATGCCGAAACATGTCAGAGAGTACAACATACATTTCTCTACAGTTTTCCAGAGCAAGGAATTGTGTAAAACGCAGTATGAACAGAAATGCTGACATGACTATTTTACTCATGGCTGAAGAAACCTAAGGGGTGGCATTCTTAGAGCCAGCTCTTTGCCCATCCCATCAGGTACCACTAGCCTGTTGCTACTGTTTTCCTTGGAGGGCTGTGAAGGAGCTTAGAGGGAATTGCATACTTCTAATTTTTTCTGGCCATGACATGGGTAACATGGGTAACATCCATCATAAGCCTTATAAATGTCAGCTTGTGCTACTTTTTTTCTTAGTTTTCTGTGTCCCAAAACAAGTGTAAGGGTCAGGTTCTGCTTTCAGTTCAGTCTGTTGATATCAGTGGAACTGCATAGTTCCAGTCCACAACAGGATTGAATCACTGTTGAGCCACTCCTCCATTTTTTGGACTGCAAGTCTTTTTTAAAACCAGTGAGGGATTGAGGCCAAAGCATAATTGCGTAAGATGAAGAATCCCCTTTGTAAAGCCTGAGGCCAGCAAATGGAGTAGGTTCTAATGTTTCTGTATGGATCTCCTTTGATACTATGCATAATTTCAGTGTTATTTTTATTCTGGCAGACATTTTTTTAAGCCTTTTTTTAAAGTAAAGCATGAGAATTCAGGTTATGTTAGACATGATCTGATAATAAATTGTCACTGTGAAATGTATTCTTTATTTTAATATGACATTTGGAACCCGTTACCTCTATACTGTATATTATATAGTTGCCATTCTTCACAAGTGACACAAGGCAATTGCAACTGGTTGTCCATCTCCTGGAACAGTGAGGGTTACAGACAATACTGTAGCAAGACTGGCCAGTGTATTTTTAGGCTAATGACTCAATTAGATGTCAGACACCAGTACAACTTATTTATGCATTCATTTTACAAATTTCTGTGTATTTCTTCCACAGAAACCTTTGCACGTTAAGTTATGACACTAATAATCAGACTTCTGAAGTTCCCTGCCTCTGTATCTCATGTTTCCATTCTTACAGGGTTCAAATGCTTTTGGAGCAGAGTTTTTTAACTCTTACTTTTGGCTGCTGTGTCTTGTAAGGCTTTGCAGGTCATGCTGCAGTAATGTAATGGTACAGAGTGACATAACTCGCTCTGTTTTGCTTCTGAAATGGCAATAGTAGGGCAGATGAAAGGGTCTTCCTGGCAGGTTAGTCTGAACAGGAATGTAATACCTGGTTCTCACCACTTAGAGGACAAGAACCCTTTTTCCAGCTTGACCCCTCTACATTTGGACTCATTTTCACTGAGAAACTGGCTTTCTATCTAACTTTTAAAATAAAAGTATTTATATAATATGAAACATCTAAAATCAGTTAACAGCTTTAGTGAGAGCAATGGAATCTCCTTCAGTGTGTAATGTTGGAAGCATGTGCAGTTAACTGGAGAAGCTTTACTATCTGTGTATGTGAGAAAGGATTTGCTTTTAGGCTTTCTGATCTGGAGGCAGGCTGTTAATGCCAAAATATCCTAATTTAAAATTCTCAGCAAATGAAACCAAACTAGCTTCAAACTAATTCTCTGTGGTCAGTGGTTCTAGCTATAACCAGCAACTCCTTGTCTTCAGTCATTAGGAAATATTTATGAGTTCACTGTGCTCTGTGAGTGCTTTCTGAGATCTGCATGTCCTTATTAATCCTTCTGACCACAGGCTCACGAAACGTCTCTTGTGTCATGTAGAACTTCACTTAACTCTTTTTAACTCACTTAATGGAATCTATATTTGTGTGTCAAAAGTGATTTCAGTATTGTATAGCTAGATTATTTAGGTGGGAGAAAGAAATTAAGGCAGGCTGTACATTATGCCTATCTGACAAGCATCTTAAAATACTATGCAGTAACCTCCACAATTATGTTTTAGTATTAAATGCTGTTTGTCTTGCTTGTGCTTCTTCTCTCTGAGCTTTCTTAAGGAACTCCATTTGTGCATTTGATACATTACTTTCTTATAGGTCTATTAAAAATTATTTGTGCTTCTTAGTGTTAGTAATTTTGATCTTTCTTTCTAATAGGTCTCCACATTTTTTTATATTGTGCTTAAAAAAGTGGGCTTAAATTCTTTGAAGTCTATTGATCTCATAGGAAAATGCTTAGTAGCATCTTATAGGGAAGTACTTCCAGTAACTGGTACATTTTCTTTCCATTAGAGATTAACCATTCCAAGCAGTTGTCCCAGAAGTTTTGCAGAACTGATGCACCAGTGTTGGGATGCTGATTCAAAGGTAATTAAATTTGTGTTTGCTTTCTGCACCACTACCCCAGCCTTGTTTTGCAAAGTGCATTAGCATTTCTTTTGGAGACAAGTTTGAGCTGACACCATTGACAGATTTCTTCACAAAGATACCCAGGACTGTCTTTTTTTTAAGTGGGATTATATATTTATATGTAAGTATCTCTCTCTCTCCCTTGTAATCAAGAGTTACTACGCTGCTAACTTTCCTGACTACTAAAGACAATGACAGGAAATATGGTGAGATGGCAAAAATGTAGCCATTTTGGAGCAAGTGGAAAAATTATGGGGTTTATATTTTCTTTCAAAGGTTAATCCCTCTTGGATGTATGTGAGCATCATGTTATGAAATACAAATTTCAGGGTCCAGTTCTGTGCTCTACTTGTGTTGAAAACACAAGTATAAGTAGAGAATAAATTAATCCATAAAACATGGGTAGGAACAGCAGCAGCACATTCTGAATTAACATTGAACCTTTCCGCATCTCTTCCCTTAGGGCTTGAATAGTGGGCTTTATAATGACTGTAGTGTAATAATATGATAATAACAGTGCTGTTTAACCATGAAAACAGAATGAAAAGGTAAAAGAGCTGCACCATTGTCACTAATAATCTGCTGCTACAAGGAAGGGATTAAATAGGTATTTGGACAGTAAAAGTTTTTGTAGATTATTACCTTCTTTAAATAGACTTTGTGACCATCCTGTTGTACATAAAACTGGCTGAAAAGAGCCTGTGGGCATACTAGCTTTAGTACCAAGTATTATTAACTATTAATCTATTTCCTTTGCCTATGAAAATATTTCAGACATTGAAGTATAGTTAAGCAAAGAAAATTGTGGGGTTTTTCTCAAGTCAAGGTGCCAGGAAGAACTTTATTTCTTTAATCTCAGGAGAAAGTTAGCTACTACTTCAGAGAGACCAAGATTAATTCCAAGATAAATTAGAGCATATAGGTGCTCTAAACTAGAGTTTATCACCAAAGAGTAGCCATAGAATTATATGAGAAAGGAAATATCCATTCTTGGTCTCTCTTTTAAAAGCAAAGGGTTGCTTTCCTACAGAATGGATCTGGAAGACTGAGATCCATCAACATGTGATTTCCACATGAACAGACATATAATTGCCATTCTCTTAATAGCTCCTTGTATCCTCCTCACAGAAGAGACGGGAGAAAAACCTTTCAAGTTTCTGAATCTACAAGTAGGCTGCTTAAGTTCTAGATCAGTAATTACAGGAGAGGACTTTCAGTGCTAACTGCTTGTCTTTACTAACTGCTCCCAAGTGTCAGCATCACTACCAGAATAAGAATTACTCTTTTCTGTAATTGTAGCACATAGTAGATCAGTTCGCTCTCTGCCTTGTTTGAGCCACATCCATAAGTGTCCAAAAGACTGTTGCTGTTTGTCAAGGAGAGGAAGGAATTTGCATGTTGTGAAAGAATGATGCTTAACCATCTGGCTGAGTTTCTGTCTGATAATTTATCTGGGTGTGGGCAGGCTCCTGGGGACATTGTTCCCAGAGGTATCTCTGATGCATGCGAAGTGTGAATCTCATGTGAGATGGGGTTTTTGTGACAGTCTGCTCTTTGCTATTTTTTTTTCATGCAGCTCTTCTTCTGTTAGGCAATTACAGCTTTGTTCACATGACTGAAATGGAGTAATCTGTGGTCACAATTTGGACATGTGACTGACTTATTCAGTCACGTGCTGGGAAAGGTTTGCTGCTTACAGCTCTCAAAATGCTTTGATAAAGGGCTGCGTGGCCTGCATGAGCCAAAAGATGGAGCACGCTCCTCTGAAATACTGCTCTGTGTAGTGTTCCCTTTTTGCCAGGATTAGCTTTAGAAAATCAGATCGTTGATGCACGAACAAGTTACTGAAGGTCAAGCTGGGGTGAGCTTGAGTATGTCAGCTGCTCAAAAGCAGTTGCTAAGGTGCATACTTCTAGCCCACAGAAAGCATGAGCTAACTTTTGGTGGCTTACGCCTGAGAAATGAGAGATATGCATTTATGGTGGGGCTAAGGGATACGCTTGGAGAGCTGCTGCAGAGCAGCTGGAGTGTCAGACACTGCTCACACCATAATTTCTTCATGGGAACAGCCAGAGTTATTAATGTTGCTTTGAATTCTTAAGAATTTCATCACACATTGAGAAAAATACCTGTAGTGCTCCATGTGATAGTTGGAATGATAGTCTTTATGCAGTTTAAACTGCTAGTTGAAACAAACAGTTCACACCTTCAAATTTCTACCAAACAAGTTGCTTTTGCTTGGTATTAGGTAATTGTAGAAATAAGGTTGCTCATCACTGATGTCTTTGTTTACTGGGGTTACTTGCTTTTGAGACATGGGTGAATAATTCTTTCTCATTTCATCTGTTCCTTCAGATTCTCTCCACATCAAAGAGGTTTATAAATTACAGAGTATTTTAATGGAAATCAGAAATCAGAGAAGAAACAAAAAAAATGAAAGACATATGGATTAAATTTCCTGGTTTTATGCAGACGTCTTCAGTAAGAAATACTGAGTGGAAGGAAACAATGAAAACATTAGCCAGAATTATTTATAGAGGGACATATATTTTAAAGATTTCATTATGAGACATCACAGATATAAAGGGAAACAGTTTTCAAAGGCGACTCATGCCTTGATATTTTAAGAATCCCTTATAAGGGCTTTCTAGAAAATGTTAAGCAGTTATCCACTGAAGAGAAGACTTTTTTTTTTTTAAAGTTTCTCCGCTCAGGCTCCCAGTTTCACAAATCACTTCTTGCCAGGTTTAACCAAGGTACCACTCTGTATTTAGAGTGCATTTATTAAATCTGAAAACATTCTCTCCTAGGGACAAGAAACCAACAAACCCCACATAACAGTGTAGGCTTGTGCCTTCCTGTCAGGTTTGTCTACATGCAAAGCTGTTACCTTTAAATCTGGAAGCTGTAAAGCTGGCAGGGTAACTGCTGGCTGTTTACAGAATTTGCAGAGCCAGAGATATACTTTGACAGTACTGTGTGACTCTGCATTTGTTCCAGCTCCATTTGCACCAACTCAGCAGCTCCTTTGCCTGTAGTGCTGGACCCACCAAGTGATTGTTGCTGCTTCTCTCAAATCAGTTGGTTGATCCTTTTGCCTCCCCTTAGTACAAGTCCTGTTCTCTGTCATTGTCTCCACTCTGGTTGCTCCAGGCAAGCCTGACAATAGAATTGACTGTGCTCACTTAGTGTCAGCCCTGCCCTATACTTTCCGGTGTACACCTGAGAAAAAAGGAGCATGCAAAACTCATAGACGTGTTTTGTAAATTATCCTGAATAGTCCATAAAATACTGTAGATAATGCAGCATAGGAATGTTTGCCCTTGGTGTCTTCCTGAAAATAGAATTTGTTTAGTATAGACACATTATGTACCTGCCAGTCTGTTATACAATGCGTAGCAGTTGCAGTACCCTGGTAAATTGCAGGGCGCCACTATCTCCTGTCTGGCTGCTTCCTCATCATTTGAGAGGCCCTAGAATCCCTTCAACAGTTCACATCCCCTGGTGCAGTTACAAGAGATGCAGCTGTAGCAACAAAAAGGATGTGAAGGCTGCTCAAAGGTTCTTCTGCCTCAGAACTGCACTGGAGTTGGTGGTGGTGGTGCCACGGATGGCTTTTGTGCTCTGTGCCCCCAGTGCAGCCCACTCCTGCCTGGGGGAGTTTGGGCTCTTCCCAGGGTGTGTTCAGAGGATCTGCTCAGCTGTGGCAGCTCCAGCACCACCATGCACGTGGAGGGGAGGACGGCTGCCTGCCCAGCCCCTATCAAGGCAGGGTCACCCTGCTGAGTTTCCATACAAGGGACTATGTCACCACAGTGAGCAATGTGCTGCTGAGCAGGTACCTGTTGCTGTGAAGCTCTGCGTGCCCAGTTTGCCTCTCTCCACATGCTGGGCTGGGGAGCAAATGGTGCAAGCACTTGTGGCTGCGGCAAGCTTGTCTGTGGTAAAGAAAGTCTGTGTAGCTCACTGAACTGCCCATTCCTGAAATCATGGAGGTGGACCAAAAAATGACAGACAAGCCTCCAGTTACAGCCGAATAGTGCAGCATTACAGTATAAGAGAGCTTGTCTCTTTTTTTGTTATGCATTTGACACTTTTTCATGCTGTTTGACATTTAAAATAAAGAAATTGTCTGTCTTTTATAATGTGGAAATCACTTGGATCTTCCTGAGGGAGACACCTCAGCATTGTTCCTAATTGTTTTTGTGCTCCCAAATTAAAATGCACGTTTTAATTGCGGCATCTGTAATTTTAGCAGAAATGGTATAATTAAAGGCACAGTAGAGAGAGAATGTGCATCATCCCCTTATTATGTATCTACATTTTGTTTCAACCTTTTGTCTCAACCTTGTCTGGGGTCTGTCAAACAGACTAACAGAGTCAGCACTCTTTCAAGAAACACATTTAACTGGCTTTTTCAGTTTCAGTTATTATCCTACTTCATAGCTTCCCCTTGGGATTAAGGGAAAAGTGGGAAAAAAAAAAAGTTTTACCTGGTCTTTCTGATTTGTGAGCACAGTGGGTCTTGGATGGAGAGCCCTGGAACAGAAAGTTCAGTAAATAAGCCCAGGACAGAAGAGCACAGGGTCTACTAATGTGAGTTCAGCTGCCAGGCAAGGCATCCTTCCCTAGCCTTAATCTTCACTGCTTCCCTGGCTGCTCCTGAAGTAGCTGAGTGAGAGTTTTCCTGAAAGTGTCTCCTCTGCAGGAGGGGAACTGCAGCCAGAAACCTGTTTTTGATAGGCAGCTAAATGGCTTATTTATGTTCACACACCAAAGAGTTTATGTTAATACCTGTAAAAGGCCACCTGTATAATTACCAGTTGCTGATGGTCCAGCCTTCTCTATTTGGAAGCATTTTCCTTCTTAGCTTGAGAAAAATTATTCTTTCAAATTAAGAATCTAGATGATTATTGATGATTCTAATGTTTAATACTATTTTACTAGTAGATGTGGGAGACTAAGCTAAGGCTTGAGTCCTACTAGCCTGTGTGACTCGTCTCAAACTTTTCTTTAATGGAAGAACAAAAAGAAACCATTTACAGACTTACAGTCCTCTTGTAGGATGCTATGGTCAGAAAGAAGTATGGCAATTCCTGTTAACTGAAGGGTTTCAGTTGAAAAATTCCTGCAGATAGTTTTAGTAGTTTCATATGAATGCAAATGCTCTGTTTTGGTTTTCTTTTTTCTTCAGAAAAGACCGTCTTTTAAGCAGATTATTTCAATCCTGGAATCTATGTCAAATGACAGCAACCTTCCAGACCAGTGTAACTCATTCCTGCATAACAAGGCGGAGTGGAGGTAAGGTTTCTTCCTCCCAGGATGATATGATGTGGTTTCACATTGAGATGGTATGAGTGTTTTTTTTTCAAAAAGACATCAGACTCCAATGATGTACTGGTAGAAAATATGTGTTCTTGAAGTATTTTTAGAACATAACTTACCTTGTTGTTTTTCAGGAATGCCCAGAATGTTGCGAAACTTGTATTAGAAGCCAAATGCACTTAGCTGTACCCTATATTTATTATTACACTGGTTTAGGCATCATGATATTTATGGTTTTGTGATTCACATCTTAAAACCAATTACAAGATTTCAGTCAATAGCGTGGGGGCAAAAGAATTCAGATAACATGTAGGTTTGATGTCATTTTCATAGAAAGTATATCAGTGATGTTAATTATAAAAGAAAAAAGATAAGGAGCCTAACCCCCTCCTTCCAAGTCAAGCCTCTATTTGTCCTCACTTGTATGCTGTCTACCATTTTTTGTGTTCTCTCCTTTTTATAAACTGGATGTTCACACATCCAGCATATGCGCAGGCCAGTCCTGTTTTTACATAGTGTTCCAGTATTGCTTGAGCATATGATTTTAGCTATTGTGATTTTAATTGAAATTCATAAGTGATTATAGATGGAGATGAGATTTGAGACAATTTTATTACATTACAGTTTTGCAGTGAGACTTACTTCCAGCCTCTTCTTTGGAACATGCCAAAACTTAAAAAACCTGCCCCTGAAGCTTATTTGTGGGTTAGAAAACTTGCTGCTTCTCAGTACAGCCTTCTGTTTGAGACGGAATGTTGAAAACAGATCTGCAGCGGGAGATGATTTTTGCAGAGGATCGTGCCTCAGTCTATATTAAGAAGAGTTGGCTCTATGCCAAATATGCAGGGAGTAGAAATACCGAAAGATTCCCTGCACCGAAGAAACCGGGACGGGGTGGAAGATGAGGAAGAGAACGTAGAAATGGGGCTTGTGTCAATCCCGGTAATCCCGCGTTTCTTCCGCTGCCTTCCAAGGAAAGGCAAGACGTAGATTTTTAATGGGGCCGGTGGAAAAACTGCGCTGTCGCTGGGAAGCCCGGGTCACACGGCGGGCTATAAATAGCCCGGCCCGGGCGGCGGGGGCTGCGCGCCATCTGCTGGCGGCAGCGCCGCACTGCGCCCCCCGCGCCGCCCCGCGAGGCCTGACCGGCCCAACCCGCCCTGGCCCGGCCCGGCCTGCCCGATCCGACCCGATCCGATCCGATCCGGCCCTGCCCGATCCGGCCCGGCCTGCCCTGCCCGACCCGATCCGGCCCGGCCCGACCCGATCCGGGCCTGCCTTGCCCGGCCCGGCCTGCCCTGCCCGATCCGATCCGGGTCTGTGCGCCCGCAGCCGTGCGCGTTTAGGTAATGGCCGCCCTTGTTTGTGCAGACTGAGCCTCGCGTTGCGGGTTTGACAGCAGACAGCAAGGAGTATTGGAAAAAATGTACACCCTAGTGAGGGGCTTCTTATAATATAAATACTTATTTAAAAGATGAATGATGCCTAAAGAGGCTACCTGGAACAGAGGCTAGACAGTGTTAAAGCAGTTAAGTAGGTATTTATTAAAAGGCCATCAAGTGATACATGTTGGGCAGTACAAGAGCCTGGCCATGGCTCGACCTAAGGTGCACTCCAGGTCACACGTTTTCACAGTTTTAAAAGTTCTGGTTCATTTACATATTGGGGTTAATTGTCCAATTACACCTTCATCTAATGAAGTCCCATCCTCTCAGATTGCTCTCCTCAGTTCACTGTTGTTTATACTTTCTGGGCCTGAAGCTCTAACGGGGTCCTTGGTTCTCAGGCTGGAAAAGGATTGTTTTGTATGACTAAACTCTGAGGAGAATTTGCTAACACTCAATATGAAGTTCAGAAGTACATTAAGGCAGTACAGAATCTGAAAAATATAAAAGCTAAAACTTAAGGCATCATGAGCAAGTACTCAAATGCCTTTAGGGAATGTGAATAGCTACTTAAATCTTGCCAATATAGCAAAACAAAAGCTGTACTGGCTGACATTTGTAACAATGTAACAAACACTGTTTTACTTACTCAGTTTTTTTCTTGTGTTACTCAAGTGGCCCAAGTATTTCTGGCAAATTTTGTTTTGATACACCTAAATTTCTCAGATGAGGAATGTTTAAAAAGGTGTTAATGAAAAGCCATGTAGCAACAAAAAGCTCTTTGGCACTATCAAGTAATGAAAAAACTTCTTACCATGGAGACTTGTTTTAAAAATAAATGTGGCTTTTTTTCTGGAAGAATAAAAATTCATGATAGGACATGATTTGCCTGAAAGCAAGGATGATTTTTCACTTGAGCCGAAATGAAAACACAACGTTCAGAAAGAGCACACATCGTGTGGGCACTTGTTTGGAAGCTGGAGGGGTGCTCTCCTATCCAAATTCTGGTAACAGCTTCCTGCCCTCATGTGAAAGCCATGTCTGTATGGAAGCTTTCATGAATGTTTAGCCAAATAAACAGAAAGCATGCTAAAAAATTGCCACCTGAAGTAGATGAAAGATGCATAAAGTGATCCCAAAGGGTAAACTAAAAGAGGCTAAGTTTGTTACTAAAAATAATTGCGCGGAAGTTTAATGTGTTTTAACTTCTGCATTGAAATAGCTTTGCTTTTACTGGTTGCTTTTTTTTTTTTTTTTCTTAAGTTTTTTTTATCCCATCGTGATTTGCAAAGAGATAGTGGAACCAGCAGTAGGGAAAGAATGAGATGTATTACCACAAAATAGGGAATTTTAATGAAGCCTGGATATCATAGCCCTGGAGAAGGGTGGGCTTGGGAAAAGCAAAAATTATGCTTGTTTCTTTGAGGGACCTCTGAATTAATGATCCGGTTACTGGACTTTCACAAGAATACTGCACTTACCAAAGCAAATCAAAGCTCAGACAAGCTGGATTGCATTTTCCCCCCTCTTAAAAAAAGGCAAGCTGAGGTTCTTTTTGTATAGACATGCCAAAATTGTAGCTATAACAGCAATTCACTGGAGTCTTCAGTATCACTGAGTGGCTGGCATGAAAACTGAGAGTGGGCTGAGCCTATACATGACTGCTGAAGTTGATAACACAAATGACACTTTGACTTACCTATATAATATGGTCTTATTTGCAATGTTTTCTTGTCTTAATTTTTATATTAATATCACATTTTGATCTGCTCATTCTTTATTTCCTTAAAATAATTGAGTGTCTTCTTTCCTAAATGTTCCACTTATGTTCAGCACATTTTTATTATTAATAAAACAGGGGCACTGCCTTATGGCTGAGTTGCATAGGTCTGCCCTATGTTTAAATTCATATTCTGTAACCTTTTTGGAGCCCTTTCTCAAGTCACTTGTATTACAGTCAGAAAAAATTACTGTAGAAGTAATGACGTTCCAATTCAGTGAGAGATCACATTTGTCTGCATTTAGTCATATATATTAACTGCATCCCTCCTTCCATCCTCTCCCCACGAGTGGCTGCTCCAATGATTAAAATAGTTTATTAGTGATACTTATATTAGTGTTTTAGTAGCAATTCAAGACATATAAACAAATGCCAGTCATTGTTTTTAATCTGTGAATGCTTATAATTATAGTTTCTAGTTATGCAGTATTTGTTCTTCAGTGTCACGGAATGAAATTATTCTAGAAAAGCCAGTAAACTCACACTGCAGAACTACAGAAGCAAACAAATCCACATGTCCTACCATGTATAATGTTTCAAGCTGCTTCATTTATGGAGTAAGACTCATTAACTGGGCAATGTACAGTAGCTTTCTCTTTAATTACACAGTTTCATTATGCAGCGGAATTATTTTTTAGAATGCAACTGTTTTTGCAGACTAACCTTTTATTATAAGAGAAGTTTCTGTCTAATGAAGAGAGATAATTACAGTACAAAATAGACTTTTGACACAGAGAAAACTAGTGTTACCAGGACTCCCCTAGTGCATAATATTATTTTAAAAGAGAATGTAATTTACATATTTAAAAAATTATAGAGTTGTGTGTAAGTAGCAGTGATGATGAGAGAAAAACTAAGAAAAGCAGTGCTTGCAACTGCTGTCACATTGCTCTGTAGTTTCCACAGGAGATAGCATAGTATGTGTTGCACCTGACAGAGAGGGTTTATGAGGGTTATGAGGGTCTGGAGCGGAGTCCCTTTCTGACCTTCAGTCCAGCGTCTTTTAATTTGTTCCCTTGTTGTCTCTTTATTATGATGTATGACCACTTTCTAGCCAGCACATGGATCAGTCTTGATCTATGCATGCCTAAATATGATAGAGAGTTCTTCTTGAAATCTGAAGCATGATAATTATGAGGGGTATTTGTTCTGACCACCACATAGAACAGCTCTCTCAGCAGGGCTCAAGTGTGATAAATGCCTTTGCCCCCAGGTGGCTGATTTCTGCAGTAGAATTAAGCATGGTGGTAAAGTTTGCAGTAGGATTTGCTGGTTATTCTAGCTCTGAATCCTTTCACTGTATTTTGTAAGCAATGCTCTGTGACAGAGATGTCTTATCAAAATGAGAAATCTGTAAAATTTGGAATATTTATATTATATGATTTGCTTAAATAGACTCTTTACATATGCCATTTTCCCACATTGAGTAGCTGAACTCTTTCAGTGGAGAAGAGTTTAATCATTCCATGCCAGGACAGAAGATGTACAGAAACAATTCTCTTTCTCCACCCCAAATAGAAACAACAGCTAACTCTGTTAGTCTTTCTGCTTTCTTTTTGAAAACATCAGAAGGAGCATATTTTGTTCACAGTGTGTTAACACAAGAAAAATAATGTGGAAGTTTGAGCAGAATATTTGGCCTTGCAGAGTCCAAAGAGCTATCTCTGGAGCTCTCTTTAGGATCTTTTGTCTTCTTAGGAACCAAATAAAGATAGTATCTGCAGCTTATTTTAGAGTACTGCCTTAATTTCCTGCCCTTCCTACTTTTCATAACTTTGCATGTATGGTGAGAAGGGGAGAAAAATAAACCAAATCCTTTTAACAACTGTTTCAAACTTGAGAAGCTTGTATATGTAACCATTCGCAGGGCTGGCTCATATCACAGTTTATAGTTTTGCTCTTGTATCTTCACCTAAGAAACAGGAAGGTAAGTTGGGAAACCATTCCCCCACAAAATGCTTCTGTGAGTTTTAAGTCCAAATAGTATTTAGAGTCAAGTTATAAGCCCAGACAAATGGGCTTCTTGGACTGCCTGTATTGTGTTGCTAATGCTTGTCCCTTTCCCAGTTCTTAATGCGGTTTCTTTATGGATCAGGTCATGTTTCATGATGTTGGGGGGGAAGAAGGCATTTTCGTTTTATAAGTGTTTTTGTTATATGGTATTTTACTCTTTTAAATGTTATTTTTCTTCGATTGAAGGTATTATGGTTGTTCCGAAGTATAAACGTTACCATTTGTTCCTAAAGCTGTGAAAAACCTTGCATTTGGTAATTAAATGAACTGCTTGAGTTAGTATTGTACTTTTCAGCCTTTCACATTTAATTAACATTCAAGTGGGAATTATGAACAATTTATATCTGTCAGGAAGAGACAAGACGTAACAAATTGTCTCTGTGCAGATGTGAAATTGAGGCAACCTTGGAGAGACTAAAGAAACTGGAGCGTGATCTGAGCTTTAAAGAGCAGGAACTAAAGGAACGGGAGAGACGTTTGAAGATGTGGGAGCAGAAGTTAACTGAACAATCAAATACTCCTGTAAGTAGACAATAATTCAACCTTTCCTCTTGTGTCAGAAGTATTTGGAGCTTTAGCTATGTAAATCTCAAGACATTCCAAGGAAGCAGTTCTGTTTTTAGTTGTTCCTTTGGGCCAATTTTATTGCATCACTCTAGATAACTGTTTGGGTTTTTTTAAATTTCACTTAATACATTAGATACCACATATTACTGATAGTTCATATTGTGACATGGGCATTTTAAGTAGTGTCCCATTGATTTACTTAGAGTTCTCAGCTTTAAAAGTTCACATTCAATAAATCCTTTTTTCAACTAGAAAACTTCAGAGTTTTTTTCAATTAGAAAACTTTATAGGATGCAGGATTTGGTCTTAAATGTAAGAATCATTTGTGTCTTCCAGAAGGCATGTCATACAACTTACACAGATTTTTTTGATTCTGTTCTTTTTCTTTGAGAAGAAGCAAATTCCCATTCTGTGAAAAGGGGGTCAAATTTTGAAGTATTAATTTAAGGTTTCAAGTATTAATTTAAGTTTCATAACTTTAACATAACTTTGACTGGCCAGTTACCAGCTGGTAGAATTCCCAGATTTCTATTAGTAAATTGAACAAAAAAACTTTCCTTGCATTATCTTGAATTTCTTAATGAAATACTATGCTCTCCAACCACTGGTTGGCAGAGGGAGGACCACAGGGTTAGTGCATGGCGAGACATACTACAACAGAGTTGTTTAAAAAAAATATAGTGATACCTTTATGTTTTTAAAGCACTAGCTAAAACAAATACCAAATTGAGATTGCAGTAGCATATGATTTTTCTTATGCACAATTTTATCCTACTTATAACCTTGATTCCAGCCAGACCCATTTACATATG
Organism: Sitta carolinensis; assembly: GCA_032173965.1. NCBI lineage: Eukaryota > Metazoa > Chordata > Aves > Passeriformes > Sittidae > Sitta > Sitta carolinensis. The sequence continues at coordinate 20,931,402 of CM063288.1, forward strand.
ACTTGTTTTTAAGGCACAGCTTATTGCTGTTCTTTGAATGAAGTTGCATTTATGTTCCAGCTGCGAACATGCAGTAATGAAATCACAGAGGATAAGTGTTTTCCTATGTGCAGATTCTGTATGTTTTCAGTAGATATCTGTATGCCTGCTTTAACACTTGCAAAATTCCAGCAACTGAGCTGTGTGCCATCTTCTATCCTGAGCACAGCATGAGACACAGCCTTAATGAGCAAACCTTTTCACCAGCAAGGCCCTAGGGTTTTTTTATGCTGTACTTGCTTATGACTTACACTTTTCACTTAGAGCTGGCATTGCTGCAAGAATAAAGCATTGTGCTAAGACCTATTGTGCTAAGCATGAACTGTCTTTCTGCATAGCATTAACCCAACTCTCCTGTTGCATTTAAATGCAATTTCTTCTAATAGAGAAATATAGGTTTGTTTTTTCTGTACATCTTAAGCGAACTGTTATACAGAATGTATTTTTTAAAATGCCCTTTTATTGGAAAAAAAATGACATACTGGCAAAAAAAAAAAAGGCTTGTTCAGGCAGGATTGTTTTTTTCGTAGCACTGGTTCCACATACAACTATATTGTAAATTCATAGCTGTAAATAATTTGCAAAATATCTTTGGGCATTCTGTTTGCAAGCTGTAATCCTTGGAGTTAAACATCTGTCTCCATTAGTTCAGGCAATGTCTACTCAGCAGCATCAAACTATTGGGTTACAACAGGGACTTGCAGTGCTTGACTTTAAACTACCTTGACTATAAAATCAGAGGTAAAGATGTGGCAACTAGAGGTGTGACATGTCTTAGAGTTCCCACTAGGCATAAACCTGGCTCTTAGCCAACAATAGGCCTCATTGTGTCTTAGATGGTATTCCTTGTCCCTGCTTTGTGTTCTGCAGTCATCTCTTCACTTGGTACTGCAGCAAAGACCAGAGGCCAGCAGTCATGTGCAGGAGTATAAACTTAAACCAAGTGACAAGAGAATAGTAAAGCTGTTTCTGCCACTTGATTCTTCAGTGTTCTAGGGTTGGTAGAATCTTCATCCTGCATGGTAGGTAACTATGAGTGGCAGACTGCTCCTGCTCCAAAGAGTAAAGTGTAGCTTCACACACTTCAGCATGAGGGAAGGATGAAGCCAATATTAGAAATGCTTATGTGCATTTCTCCCAGCTCTTGTTTTGACCCTATTTCTGCTGCATCTTATACAACAGATACCTTTGAGTCTGATCTCTGCAAATTCCTTTGTGAGGATCTCCAAGAGCCTCTAACACAAGGGAATCTGGAGCATTTTGGTGGAGTAAAATATATCCATAGCTGCCATGAAATGGGAGACTTCTCTTGGAAGAAGATTTGACTTTACGAGTGTATGCAGCTAAGATGAGCATCTTATTTAGAGGAAGACAGTGAGCAAGGTGTGAAATCCATATAGCACCTCTGATGCCCTGGACCTGCAGGTGGTCATTTAAGAACCATGGAATTTAGAGAGATTGGTGGATCCCAGCCATTTCTAAGGGTCTCTTCTGACAGTCATCATTTGCAGTATGTCACTAAAGGCATGTCCTGTCCCAACGAACTCTTAAAATTCTCCAGATGACAAGATGGCGAAATATGGAGGAAGTAAAGATTATAACTTGTAAAATGAACCATTCATAGCTTACCCACTCTCAGACATTTAATAGTCAATGACCCAGAAAGGTGTTTCAGTGGAAAGCTGATCTGCAGCTTTGTTGATTTTTGTAGGGAATTCTTCCCATATGTCAAGGGATGCTTTTCTGTGGATCTAAAGTGACTAAAACTACCTGGCAATGAAGTGTGTGTGCTGTGTACTAGGTCTTGTTTTTAAAAGATTCCTTCTTTTTATCAGGAAGAGCTTTTGGTAATCCTTGATCCAGCTAGCACACTGTTGGTGGTGTAACTGGGGGGTTTTGTACAGCCAGGTGTACAGAAGCTTAGCTGCAGATTCTTTCATCATATAATGATAGGATGCATGAAGAGTATTTAGGGCACCACATTAGTTTTAGGGCACTTTTTAGTTTTATTTTTGTTTCTTAAACCCTCATCACTAACTTTACTTAACCACAATGTAAATAGTATGTCTACGTAAGTAGGGAAGGCTCAAATGGAACAGAAGACAGATGCTGTCTTTTTTAATGATAGAAAATTAGTCCATGTAAGTGTTTTTACCAAGAAATGGGCACTCTGAGTAATCCTGGCTGTTAAGCCTCTGGTGTTACATACCAGGGCATTACCATAATCACCCCTGTAACCTGTTGTGATCAACTGCCATTGACTCTTCAGTCAGTTTTCTGATTAGGTTAAAAAAGATATGAAAACCCATGAATTTTGGGTAGGTAGTTTTACAAATGCTTTGGAAAGAAAGGCTAGTGCAGGTGTTCACATACAGTTCCTTTGCTGTTGTTTTAGTAGTGTCTCAGTTTGACATCCCAAGACAAGTAGGTAGATTAATTTAGGATGAAACTCCTGAGTTTTTATTCCCTGTGAAGCACAGGAAAGCACTCACAGAGGTTACTAGCCTGCCCACTCTGAAGAGGCTTTAATCATTTACTTGAAGAGGGCATATTTCATTTGTTACTACAAACAGACTGGGTCAGGAGAATGCCATTATCTGTAGGTGAAGATTTGCAGAAATTTAATATGATCTTCAACCAGTTGACAGATGTCTCTTGATACCACTAAAGAAAAAAAAAAAAAAAAACCAAAAAGGGAAAAAAAAAAAAAAAAAGCTGAAGAAGCTTACAAGCTGACCAAAACCACCCCTCTTTCCCTGCCTGCTTGTCCCTGGGATGGCTTTTGAAGGTGTGGTGCTGGTACAGACTGGAGGCCAGTTCTCCTGTCCTTTGCATTGGTGAAATACTTATTTCTGATTGTGGCTGTTGCAGGGTGACCATTTCTCTCCTTTTGAACATACACTCAAAACCAGTCTGCTGCTGCTTTCATTTCTGATATTTAGGGTCTGCTGCTTCTTCATCAAACTGCAGAGCTTGTTTGGGTTCTCTGGTCTTAACCTGATTTATTCTTCAATCCTGAAAGGTTGAATTGAGCAACTCCAATTGCCTTGGAACCAGTCCACCTGGTTGGGAAATGTTATGTTCTGTTTTGTGCTGTACAAAATGAAGGATTGAAGAGTTTGAAACTTCTTTTGTAATGAAAGCTCTGTTGCCTGTGGTTCTTGCCATGCCACTCAGTGATTTTGCACTTTGGTTTAAGAACAATGACCCCAGAAGGACACTATCTGTTTAATGAATTCTTACTTGACCTCCGTGTTTAGATTCACTAATCGTATGCTTTCTGTTGATTGCTGACTAATCTGGTGGTGTCTTTTTCCTTGATTTTTAAATTGGTTCTAACTTTCACTTTTGCTCTGTCCTTTCCTCCTTTAAATAGTTTTTCTTACCTCTTGCTGCAAGGATGTCTCAGGAGTCTTACTTTGAATCTAAAACAGAGGAGTCAAACAGTGCAGAGATGTCATGTCAGATCACAGCAACAAGTAACGGGGAGGTAGCTGGCATGAACCAAAGTCTGAAGGCCTTGATGATGACGGGCTTTGGGGATATCTTCTCTCTGAACCAAGCAGGATCTGTCCTGCATTCTGGAATGCAGATAAACATGCAAGCCAAAAAGAATTCTTCTAAAACCACCTCTATGAGAAAAGGGAAGAAAATCAACATGGCTTTGGGTTTCAGTGAATTCGACTGGTCAGATGACGATGATGATGAAGATGATTTTGATGACACAGATGATAGCAGCGAATGAAATAAGTTGTAGAATTAACCCTGAAATCATTTTAGCAAATCAAAACAGTAAAGTTTTAGAACAAGAATCCTGTCAGTTTGGTCTGTTTAAATCCTGTAAAAGAAAAAAACCCAAGCAAACAACAACAAAGATATTTACCAGGCTGAGCATATTTGTATGTAGAAAGATATGTTGTTTTTGTTTCAATTGTGCTGACTTATTTCTGCTTTGATGAAATTTGGAACTAAACTTTCCAAACTAATTGAGATTATTATTTTATGATTATATCTGTAATTCCTAGTGCCTGATTACAGAAACTATGGCTTGATAAATTTAAGATCTGGAAACACTGGGAGAAACTTCAATGCCGTTAATGCCATTAATGTACTTCAAATTTTTCTTTTGTGTTTTTTGTCATTTTCCTTATCCCTTTAATTGTCAGTCATATGCATATGCTTGTACTTCCAGATTTGCTATTCTCTACATCCATTTTTTCTTACTGTTTTAGTGAAGGGGTTTGCTAATTTAACGCCTTTTTCAAGGCAGCATTGTAGGAACTCACAAATAGGAAGAGAGAAGCTTGGGGGGGAAGAGAGGGGTTAGTTAAATATGTAGTTTAAAAACGGAATATCAGAATATCAGCAGAACCAAGATAATCCCTATTAGTAGATGATTTGTATAAATATTCTTCTTTTTTTCCCCCTCACTTGTATGTGCATGTGTATATAATTCACTCTAGCAAAGTAAACTGCAATCAGACCTCTGCATCTATTATCAGATATTGTGATCTAGAAGCTAATTTTCAGTTATGTTGATATGAATCCATGAAGCCTCATTAACTTTGATGGACTTATTCTTGTACCTGAGAGCAAAAATTGGTGTTTGTAAATTTTGATTCTGTTGTACCTGCTAACCTGCATATGCCATCCTTAGGAAAGGACAAAGAGAAGCCACTGTGACATTTCAGCTTGGGCCCTACTACTTTGGCTTATGTGAAATTCTCCATAGTAGAATCTGGCAGTTATGTCAGGAATATTTACTAGTCTCTGTATAACTTTTTTTGCAGCTACATTACTTTTAAAGTATTGTCACTGCTGTTACAGCTTACCATAAAACTCAGTGTGTAACAATCTGCTGCAATAATTACCTGCCAGTTGAGAGCAGTGAGGATGTTTCTCATGATGACCCCTTTAGTGGTGATGCAGAAGGAGGGAGGGAAACCAGTGCGAACACAGATGCAGGTTAGAAAGGAAGATGTTGTAAAATATTTGCCAAGGAAGAAGGGCAGCATTTCAAAAGAAAAATGTTACTGTGTAGTTCAGCAGTAGTGGGAATAAGCCATCAAAATTCCGTTCTCAATTACTGGAAGGGTTTCTTTTATAAAACTTCTGTTTTTGAGTGGCTTCTTTAATTACAGGCCTGCCCGTTACATGGCTCTAACCTATATATTATGGTGTTTTGTGGATAGCTTAGAGAAAAATACATAGATAACAGCAGGCCTGAAATCATTACCTGTTCACTCAACAAAACAAAGTTCTTTGAAGGAGTTTTTCTAGAATGGGCACCTCTTTGGGTTGTGAGAAAGAATTGTTTTATCCTCAAGTGTCAGCACTGGTCTGGTCACCTGCAAGGCACAAGTGCTGTGCTTCAGGCTGGACTCCATTCGGTTTGCACAAGACTAGACCCGCCCATGGTGCACAGTTCCTGCAGGATGTCATTTAACCTTCTTCCAAACACTCCAGATATACTCACTTGAACTTAACCCTCTTGTATCCAGAAGCTTTTCTCATGATGAAATTATCATTTATATGATGCAGTAAATGTTCGAAGTATCCCAAGGAGAAACTCCTTTGGCTCAGGTGGGGATGGCTTCTTAGGTCCATCAAAGCAACCTGATTTTAGGGAGAAAAAGAGACTTGGAAGGGCAAATAATGGAATGGAAATAAGAAAAAATAGCCTTTTCCAGTGTAGATTTTTACTATTTTTGTAAGTCTACGTCTGCTAACACCCACAGCAATGATACTATTTTTGTAACTGCCACTTTGCACACAGCAAAATTTGATGGATTTGTGTAATGTAATATCTGCACTTTAGGTCTTAAGATGTGTATCATTGTGCATAAATTACTGTACCACATAAGCAGTGTAGGGTTGTACAACTGAAAACAAAATTTGGTTCAGTACATTTCAAATTCAAACCCCCCAAAAAAAACTGTTCCTAGCATTGATATTTTGCACTTTTTTGGTGTTTGACAATCTTGGAGCACTTCATGCACATTTATGTTTGTATGGGTTTTAACTGAATTTGTAAATTCACTCCTTAGTCTTTACAGAAATAAAAATAGTTTTTAAGTAGTATGACACAGATTTTCATAGTTGCAACATCACAAGGTTTAAGTCTGTCTTCAAGGTTTTGTGCTTACCCAGGGTGTAACTTATATCAGCAAATATCAGAATGTGGTAATGTGCTTGTAGTAATTTCTATTATCTACTTGTTTCAGTATTTTTTAAAGAAGCAAGATGGATTTTTTTCCCTTCGCCTTTTTTGCCCACGTTGTTTCTCAAAGCAAGTTAAACTATATTAAGGGAAATTTTAAGCTCTTCTAAAATTTCCCCATGCATTTAAAGTAGCAAAGATGACCTCTGAATTGTAGATAAAGTGATAAGCGTGACAAACTCTTCTGATGCAGTTGGGATAGTATTATACTTAGGATATTAGCTGTGCTTACTAAAAAGCGGTGGTATTAATTGCATTTTTACTTTCCTGTGATGAGTTTCACACCAGGTGTCTCCAGTTTACAAGCCAGTTATCATAGGTGAGAAGTTGTGTTCTTCCTGTGCTGAAATGCTTCTCACTAGATAAAGGCTTTGAAAATGGCTCTGGTGGGCAGGTATGGTGGTTGGGGGAGGTCAGAGTATTTAATCTTCCACACCTAATTTTGCTCTGCAGTGTATCCCAATCCATCTTCTGCCCGTCTCATCACCAGGTTATACAAATCTCCACAACAGTCCACAGCCACATAGTGTGTCAGCTTATGGAAGCATTAACCAAACCCAGAAGGCATTTCTTTGGCTGCTCTGCCAAAGCCAGAACAAACCACCAAAAGCATTCCTGTGCCTTGTACACCTCCCAGCTCACTATGTCCTGCCAGGCCTTCTGGGTTCCCAGTTTCCTGTGTCTTTCATAAAGCCTGAAGGTATTTGCAGTAAAATAATATCACTGCATTTGATGGAGGGGACAGGTAAGAACCAGGCCCAAACTTCGTGTTTTTACCAGGCTGCTGTACTGCAGACATTAACTTGGGTGGGTAAATGGCTTGAGAGAAGAATGGGGAGGATGGACTTTCAGCTTGCTTAACTGTCAGCTGGGACCAAGACAGGATGTCCAACTCCCAACTCCCCTTCTTTTCCTTCAGCAGTGGTGAAAAAAAATGGAAATGGGACTTAATGAAGGAAAACTTTTGCTCTAGTAATTTTTGTGACAATGACATCTCTAATTTCTTGGAATAGCAAGTGCCTTAAGGTACGGTGTGTTGGTGTGCTGCACTGCCAGGTGTTGGGTGCTCCCTGACATGGAGCCTGGCCCCTCTGGACAGGAAGGGCTTTCTGGAGGTGAGGCCTCTTGTCACACAGTCACGTTCATGGCTTGTCATTTGCTTATCATTCCAGAGGTTTTCTTAGATGTTGATTCCCTTTCCTTCTGGGTTTTAAAAGTGTTTATTCTGAGTTAAATATCTGATGCAATAATGATGGGTATTGCTCTCAGCAGTAGCAATAGATCTGTAGTGTGCATATAGCTGTTAAGTATTGAGCAGTGTTACTGTGCGTCTTTAGTGCCGTACTTTATATGTAATCAGGCAGCTTTTACAGGTTTTTAATAAGACCTCTGACTTGACAGAGGTTTTAACTACAGTCCTAGGTAGAATGTTCAGGTAGAAAAAGTAAGTTCATTTAGTAATTTTCACAATTCAATTTCCTTAAAATGCACTGGTAGGAGTCTGGAGGAGAGACTTTCCCCTTTCCCCAGGCTTCAACTTAGTGTACACTGTAAAATCTGCACAGAGATTTCTGACGTGTGAAGTTTTAATTTTAAAACTGTAGAACAAACAACTTTCTTTTAATATTTTATATTGTGTGCTAAATACTCATATGCCTTTTAAAGTCAGATATAGTCTGCTGCATTTCTTGCTTTTGCACTACTGAAGAAGTTTTGTATTGAATAGTAGGAGTCAATGCTACTTACACTTCAGGTTTGAACTAATGGAATTCGAATAGAAAATATTTTCACAGTGTTAGAAAACTTAATTTTCCCTTCTGAAAAAGCAAAGCTGAGTGCAATGCCTATGCCAAGACTCTTGTGCTGTAAACTGAATATATGATTTGTGTGGAACATGCAATGTTACACTTCTGTGTGGTAAAATCTTGCAGTCAGTTATCCTCTTTATTGCACTTGACATACCATGTCTTGTTTTATTCACACTGTGGATTCGATTTTCCAGTGTAAAACCTAAGCAAACAAACAAAGAAATCATATGATGTATTCAATTTCCTCGATTGGTGTCATAAACTTTCTTTTGGTGTGAATTTTTCCCTTGCTTCTCTTTTGTTCCAAACTTCTATTTTGCAATAAACATTTTGACAGTAAATTTTATGCATTTGTGTCACTGTGTAAAACTTTGGTGTTCCAAGAGGTTTCTTATTTTCTGCTAGTTTAAGTCACTTTTTTGTATTACTAATTGTGAGACATTTCTCCTTTATTCTCTCATTTAAAAAAAGAAAAAATAAAAGGAAGAATACAGAACTATTCTGCCACTGGTTATATTTAAACATGAGGAAAGCTGAAAAGGCCCACTGTACATCTAAAAATGCATTATTGGACTTCTGCAGTAAATTTTTCAGTTGTACAAATTATTATACCAGGCTCCTGCTGCAACACCAGCCAGTTTGACTGTAAACACCTACAAAAGGCACAACTCAGCCTCCTAAGGGTGTTCACACTTGCCCTTCCTTGTGCTCAAGTGTTGCCCCCAGCACTCCTTTTGCCCCCCAGCATTCTGCCCAGGCTGTGGGTGGCTGGCAGTGTGCAGCTGGAGGTGCTGGGTGAGGGCCTGCCCTGGGAACTGCTCAGCTTGTGGGTGGGTCTGGGGAACCTGGGGCTGGCAGGACTCTCTGAAGGAGGTGACAAAACCATGGGGGCTCATGGGTAACCAGCTGAGCCTCTCAAAAATCACGGTGATCTGCTTCAAAAGAGTTTGCAACTACATCATGATGTTGAGCTTCTGGGAAACACTGACTGTCCAAATACAGATCTACAACAATGAATGCTAACCCTTTAAGCTGGATAAAAATGCCAAGAAGGTGACACTTGGGATACCATATACTTGAATGAGTAAAATATCAATCACTATTACAATGATGACTTCTCCTCTGTCAGTTTTCAAATCACAAATCAGAATTTTGTTTAATATAGCCATTCCTCCATGGTTTCTTAGTGCTTCAAGAGCTGACACCATCTTGCATCCAACAAAGTGTAGGAGGAGGCTGGGAAGTGCTGCACTCCTCCAGCCTTTACAGGAGTAACAAAGCAGTGGCAGAAACCTAGAGAGACTTGTCTGTATATGGGTGGGAAGACAGTCTGCAGTGGCCAGACTCCAAATTCTGTTTTCACTGCTGTCCAGTGAAAGTTTTCCTTCCTTTGCAGAAAATATCCATCATTTGGAGGGAGTCATAATCCCAGCATTATTTTCATTGCAGAAATCAAGTGGTACCAAAGCCGAAGCAAAAGCCTTCCTGTAGTGTCAGAACCAAGAGGAGAGGCAGATAGAGTCCCTTGCTGTCAGATGGTTTCCTTTTGCTTCCTAAGTTGTTTTTGTTGGAGATCTGCTGGTAATTTTATCTGCAGAGAGGGACAGGATCGATTTAACACTGTCTACATGCTGTTGGAGCCAGCCCACATTCAGTGTGAATCCAGTGGTTTAGTACATCAATATGAGTTGCAGCCTAAGTCCTGCACTTTGCAGGGAAAAAGGAACAGAATAGTATCAGCTACCAGAGTAAAATTTGGGTGGAGGGGAGGAAAATGGTCAGATGGTTTTCTTTTCAATTCATATCTCTCACACAGTTGCTGCCCTCCTTTGATATTTGTGCATGGACCGAAGAAGATGTGGTGAGTGTTTTGTGTTCATGTGGCCAGGGTCGTGATGCCAGAACTCTCTAACAAATTATAGGGGGCGTGGTGGGAGGGAAGGCAGGATCAGAACGTCTAGGTGAGGTTTTACTGCTGTTTCTTTGGTGAAACTTGTGTCACAGAAAGGCTTGAAAATGGCCAGGAGTAAATTAAGGATTTGCATTACCTTTGTATAACAGTCACATTCTCCAGTGTCCAGAAAACAGCAGGGGCTTGGAAATGACAGCAGCCAGGAGGGCATTCCTGGGTCCTTCTTTAAGGAATGTGGAAGTGCCCAATGACCTGACCCTGGACAGGACAAAATGAACTCAAAGATTTTATCCCACTGTGTGCTACCTGTATGGCAATTAACTTTTAAAAAAATGGCTTTTCAGGGGGTGTGAAACCTCTCGTTCATATAAAATAATGGCATTGAGTACTTCATACCTTTTTATTCAGTTAAAAGGCTAAACAAGACACATCAGTGATTTACCTCTGGCATAGTGATGTGTCAAAATTATTTTAATGTCCTATCAAGCACTCCCTTTGTGTGTTGTGCATCATGGGGTTGGTTGACATTTACCAAAGGACTGTCTGCAAAGCCAGTGCAAAAACCATAAAAGCCCTGGCTCCTTCACTTCAGCCCTTTTAGCACGTGACATTTCTCAGCTTCTGCTTCAGTCATTTCAGTTCTTCATGACAATAAACTGAGAAACGTGGCTGCAAAATGGAGGGCAGTTTGGAAAAGCTAAATTGAAGTAATCACTTGCATTGGTAAATCTTGAGTCATTTACCCCAAAGTGAGAAATATTTTTAAATTTTGTTTAGAAAGGACAATTACTTGTGAACTCCAAATAACTGTAATACAAGATTTTGATAATTTGAACTTCAAGATTGATTCCTCTTTTTTGCAGTTTTTCTGGATGCAACAACTTACTAGAAAAGGTAAAAGCTATTCATATATCCTTTCATATTCACATTTATGAACTAATATACGTTTGTTCATTACCCCCCACCTCCAATAAAGTGTGTGGATTTCTGAATAACCTCTTTTATCTTAAGGCGATACTTCTGGTGAAATGAGTGTCTATGCTAGCTTGTTTAAGGAACATCATATCACTGGAAAGCAATTGCTTCTTCTAGAAGAAGAGGACTTAAAGGATATGGGAATTGTTTCCAGAGGACACATCATCCATTTAAAGGTATTATCAGCATATATTGAATGTTGCAGTAGGTTATAGTATGAGTATTACACTATGGGAGGGTCTATGGGGTTTCAGTAGTATTAACAACAAAGGAAATTACAAAGCTAAATACAGAACATATTTGGTATCTAAAATAAACAGAATTATAGCTTCATACGGTTTTAGAACTCAAAGCAACCTGAGTATTTTATGAGCCATGAAAATGTGCTGTGGTCTTTACACTGCTCGGTAGTTCTTGGTTTTCTTGTGAGTGGAATGGCAGTACTGCTCCAGATTCTCCTAGGAGGGCCATTTTCCCAGCAGAAAAGCTTGGGAATTTTCAGAGAGATCTCTTTAGCTGAAGGAGAAACAGATAAAAAAGAGTTATTTGAACAGAAATCTCAGCTTCTCAACTTCCACATCTCATTCATAGTGTAAAGCATATTTAGACTAACAAAACTCAGTTGGACAACTTTAAAGCTGATTGACAGCCAGGTTTCTTTGCTCTTAGAACTTTGCTTTAAAACAGTGTTTCAAATATCTAATGTTTGTAATGAGTTAAGAAAATCAGAGTCTGGAAAATGTGATCATGACAGCAGTAATGGTATTAGTACTGTAGCCACAGGAGAGAGTTCACTTTTCCGGCAGTCAGCTTTAGAAAAGGGATTCTATAAAAGCAGCATCTATTAGTCTGTTGGGTCTCAATCATTTTAGATTATAATTTGCTAGTAAAGAGATATTTGTATTGTAATTGCTAGTCCTGCAAATTTAGCTTTGTAAGTTACACAGATTTATTCCCCTTTTGCTCATCAGCCATTTTTTCCATGCCCACACACCATTACTGATATATTTAATTTACATTTCCTACAGGGAAAATTATTGAAACTTAATAAAGTCAATAATGTCCAAAATGAAATATCTCAGCTTCCTAGGTTGATTTGAGCATAAATAAAAACAACAAAAACAAGCCCCCAAACATCTCTTTCTCTGATTAAGCGGATCTGATTCTGAACACAAACTAGGGCCAATCTACCAAAACAGTTTCCAGAAAAGGGCTATATTTTAAACTCTTCTCACAAGCCCTAATGTATCCACAGTGGAAAACAGAAGGCACTGTGGGGTTGTGCTGTTTTTCTTACAGGATGAGACACTAAATAACTCCCATCTGTTTTTTGTTGATTTTTTTTCCTAGACTGCTATCGAGAAGTTAACCCATGACTACCTAAATCTATTTCATTTTCCACCATTAATTAAGGCAAGTCTCACTGTTGATATAAGACATGCTTCTCCTGCTGGTACGAATATTTCACTGTTCTCATGTCTCAATTTTCCCCCATTTAGGGGAGGGCAAGGCTGCAATTCCTACAGAGGGTTGTAACAAATGTGGAGAGTCAACAGCAGCAATGGGTCACATCAGAACAAATAATAGGATAATAGAAGTTGTTTTCAAGGAAGTTCTTAGTTTATATCATGGAGCTGTTAAACAACTGGTTGCAATTTGTTTGTTGTCATTAATCAGAAAGTACTTTGAAGAGCCATTCCTCCAAATTGCTGCCACCAACTGGTAACCACTGAAGAGCAGCAGACCCCTGGCCCAGAATAAGCCCATATAGGAGAGAAGGATGATTTAGTGTCTTGCCACCCTTACGTTAACAAATTAGTTTTCTGATATCAGTAATAAGACCCATGCAAAAGGTATAGAGTGTTTAGGAACTTTGGTGTTGCTAGAGCAGATATTTGCTTTATTTAATTCAGTGAACTAATCGAGGAATTTTAGACCCCAAATCCTGAAGTAGCTTTTTTCAGTCTTAATTTTTTGCACATCTATAGAGTGAAATCCACATAAAGTAAATTTGCATATAGCAAAACTCTGTTCCCTGGAGGGGAAAATGAAAGTCAGAGTGTTGCTGCTTTGCTGTGCCAGCTGCAATTTCAGTGGCAGAGGCTGCCACAGTGCTCACAGGGACACTGCACCGTGCCAGAGCAGCTCAGCCAGGAGAGAAATTGTGCAGCATCTCCCAGTTGCCACCCGCTACCAGCCCTAAATCCGTGCAGAAGCTTTTTCCCCTCTTGGAGTGTCATGTCTCCTTTCTGCTGCCTGCCAGACTTGTAGCACCTGAAAGCACCTGAAAAATCCCTTCTGCCACCAAAGGGTATGCTCCTGTCTCCCAATGGGTTGTGGTAGATATGAATTCTCACCTTTGCCTGTTTTTTTGGCAGGATTCTGCAGGTGGAGCTGAAGAAAGCATAGAGAAAGTAGTGAATCTTGAACTTGTTTTTGGTTATCACTTGAAGCCAGGAAACGGTCCAAAGGTAAGCTGGAAGTACTAGACCAGTTGGTTTGGTTAGGAGTCCCTACCCAAAGGGTCCAGTATCTTCTGGACACAAAAAATAAATTGGCATGAGAATCCTCTTGTTTTGGAAAATGCTGACTGAATGTCATGGGGCTGCATCAGTGGTAACGAACCGTCCCCCAGAACAGACGAGGAAGAAAACAGTGACACAGAAAGTTTGGGCTGAAAGCTTTTGTTTCCCTGTGAACAATTTTTTAATTGTAATTTTTGTAATTTGGGGTTTCATTTTGTTCCTTTTATCCCAATGATGTGAAATGGTAATCCATTTATTTAAAAAAAAAAAAAAAACAAAAAACAGTTGAGTAGGGGCGTATGCCTGATGTTGGTGGGAAGACTTCCTTTTGTCTCAGCAGAAAGGAGATACTGTTTTATGCAACTGAGAGGAGTCTGGAAAATACATGGTATGCATGACTGCTGGCTGGGCAGGATGGGACTGGTCCTGATGGAGACTGTGTGCCCTCTTGGTACTGGGGAAGGAGGGAGGCGTAGTTGCAGCACATTGCACAAAACTGCTGTGCTTCAGCAACTGCCAGCGTGCCACATCTTAATCAAGCCTCAGCTCTAAGCCGAGCTGCTTCAAGGATCTCTTGTTACACCCTGTGTAACAGGAGCGTTGATGACTCCAGATGTTCCAGCAAAGGATTTCTACTACATTGTTTTTTCTCAAGAGTGAGGTTTGTCCCATGCTTTATGTTTGCTTTGTCCAGCTTGCCCTGGGCTCTGAGTTCAAGGGGTTTAGAATTAATCATCTATGTGGAAATGGTGTGCAAAGCATTTCTGAGCTAGAGTCAGGGGTTGTGACAGCAGGATTTGTTTCGTTTTGTATCTGATAAATCTGCATTGTGTGTCCACCCTAAACTTGTGGGAGGCTGACTTTCATCTTGTGTTATCTGGCTGCTTTGCTTTCAGGGCATATTGTTTGCAGAAGTCTCTTGATTTCTGTACTTGGTGGTGCTTGCAGAGAAAGCATTTAAGTTTGAACTTAGTAGGAACTTGTACTCATACTGAAATAATTTCATCAATTTGAAAAAGCTTTTTGTCTGGAGATTTCCTTTTTTAGTTTGTTTCTTTTATCCCAAGTACTTCTTTTTTTCTATAAAAATCTTCTTTATCACTATGTGAATTACTTAAGACTGTCTCAGTGTTCTTGAATGCATGTTGCTTATGCAGCTGTACAGCTGCTTTTTGTAGGTGTGCATTTTTCTCTCCCATGTGCAACTGACTCTTAAAGGAACTAAAAGTCCATGAAAAATCTCATATCTCCCTTCCATTTCCAATATGGGCTGTGAGCCATAGTGCAGGGAGTTGGGCAATCCACGCCAGGAAAGAGCAAGAGAAGGCGCAAATAGACCTCTGAGCACTGGAGAGAAATTCATGTACTAATGCCTCCTTAAGTTTGAAGATGAGTAGATGTTTTAGCCATGACAGCAAAACGTGCAAATGAGACTATGGGATAGAAGCTGAATTGTTATGAGAGGGCAGAGTTAGTTCAATGGGCATGTGTAGTGTTGACATAACCTCTGCAGGCTTCTTACAACCTTTTTTATTTGGTCCTGCCTTCCCTGCGAGCTCCTAATTGGTCCTGTCTGCTCTGTGTGCTGT
Source organism: Sitta carolinensis (assembly GCA_032173965.1). Classification (NCBI taxonomy): domain Eukaryota; kingdom Metazoa; phylum Chordata; class Aves; order Passeriformes; family Sittidae; genus Sitta; species Sitta carolinensis. Next base: position 20,946,470 of record CM063288.1, read on the forward strand.
TGGGACCTTTCCAAAGGAAGCCATTCCTGCTGAAGCTGTGGCTGCACACCAGACATGCCTTCCCTGTCAGCTGCCCTGCTGCAGCACCCCAGGTGCTCAGTGATGCCATGCCAGGGAATGCAGTTTGTCACCTGAATACATCTGGGCTGGAAACATCTGTCTGAGATCTGCACATTAACTTGTACCTGCCTTTAAAGATGTTGCAGCAGAGCCAGTTTGAAAAAGTGAACTGGAAGGAACAGATTGTCTGAGTTTTTGGGCAGGATGCTGGGGCAAACATGGGCAAGTAATTTCCATTAAACATAACAATAACAAAGACTGGTGTGGTACATACTGTATAGGAAATTTGGCTAGCTTGTTGCTTTGAAAACCTCTGCATACAATCTGGCTCCCCTAGAGGCTGCTTTGAGCCAGCTACTGCTGCCATCTAGATTTGTTCCAAAATGAAATGGGAAAAGGGTGAAAACCAAGATTGAAGGGTTTAAATTTCTTTTATTGTCCCATTTTTGTAAAAGAGTGGTGCCTGTTCCTGTAAAACTGGGTCAGCAGAAGCACTTGGGATCATACCTTCCACCATCTTTATAGCTAAAAAGCTGGCCTACATCAGTTTAAAAATAAATTTCTCAAAGGAACTTTACCCTAATCAGTCCCTATAACCAGCTGCCTAGCTAAGAAGCATTTCTCCTGTTTTAATCATGAGGAAAAAGAGGCAATAAGCTCAAATCTGGGTTACACATTGAGGGTGTGTGTTCCCTGGCTGATGTGTTGGCTGCTAGGCTTGTATACAGTGATGGAGGTTATTAGGCTCGGCTGGGAGGTGGTGAGCACAGCAGGACAGGCTCTGTACGGAGAACAGGTCACGCTGGGAGGTTTTACACCAGGCTGGCTCTGTGCTGGTCTTCTGGGTCGAGTTCCCTTTAGTTATTGTAGTGCATCTTCTGGTGTAGTTGCACCTGGAAGTGAGCCCATCCATGTCACTGGAGGTGACTTTGCCCAAGCATGGTACAGGATGGGACTCCTGGCCCAAACTAAAGCTGTGGAGTGGGTGCAGCCGTGGAGTGCATCATGACATACAGCAATACCAGCAGATGTAAAAGCGCTGGAGAAGCTGGTCCAGGACCCAGAAACAATTTCAGGGGTGCCAGTTAACTGGGATGTGTTTGGCTGGTAAGAGCACAGTACCATGTGTGGTGTGAAGATGGTTCCCCAGGGCACAGGTGTTCTCTCCTGAGCACTGTGCTGTGCCCCATCAGCACAGCCAGCACACCTTTCTTCATCAGCAGGCAGGAACTTAAGGTCCTTAGGCATGCAAGTGCCTTTTAGCAAGGATCCTGCTGGATAGCATTTGAATGTTCAGCCTTTTCTGTATGCTGAATGAAACACTGACTTCCCAGTAAACAGCTTTACCAGCCCCATATTTTTTATCTAATTTAAACTGCATCTTGTAGTGGGATTATGTTGGTTTCCACCAGCTGACAGATGCAGTCATTTCATTACAGTTTCCTTCCTTTTTTAGCTGCATCTTTGGAGGCGATAAAAGCTCAGTTGACCTTTGTGCTCTCTGAATGCATCAGGAGTGAGCACTGCAAAGCTAACCTGGTTTTTAGAGGTTTCTTTTCCAACTCTTGTAGTTTGAGTTATGTGGTTACTTGCATTCACTGCCTTTTATGACCTTTCTGTACACAATTCCCAATAAGCTGAATGGTGGTAGATTTAGACTATTTTTTCCCCACAAATTAAAAAAAAAAAAAAAAAGAAGGCAACCACCAATTAAGTCCAAGATGGAGAGTAAAACAACAAACCCTGGCAGTTGTGGCTTGAGCTGATTTGCAGGACTGCAGGGGGAATTTTCAATGGCTTTCTCATCCTACATGGCTCATTAAAATTTCCCAATCAAGGAAAGGTGCCTGAGCTATGTCGGCTCCACACTGATGAATCACCAAACCCCTTGAGAAGGATGCCTTACAGTCTTTTTGCCTTCTATTGATGCATTCTTTAGTTTTGGTCCTCAAAAGGGCAGATTTCACTATACCATTGAATGTTTCCATTTTTTACCGAGAGTGGCACAATTTGACCTATATCCAAACACAAAGCCTTGAAGTTGGCTCACCATTTTGCCTTATTTTCCCCCACTTACCTCTCCCTCCATTTGACAAGGTAAGAAGCAGAGCCTCTTCAAAACCATCTGCCAACTGTGTGAACTATTTTCAAGCCTTGAATAACAGAACTGAGATATATTTTAATGCTATTATTTAAATGTGTAGTGGCAAAGGTAATATACTATTAAGGCTACTTTAAAGTGACATTGTGACCAACTCTTCACATGCAGAAGCCCAGGCTGGCAAAATGCAGGCAGTACAAGAAAAAACAGTACTGAAATAGTTGTAACTGGAATGTGGTTTCACAAGTGCTTGAGAGCATTTCTGCTGCTTGTTCCTCTCCACCCTCCCACTATATCAACGTTCATAAATGAATTCTTTACTTTCTTAAAAATAAAGCAAGAGCCAAGGTATAACATTTGAAATTTCAGCTTTACAGTTTTTCAGTCCTTTATATTATCCATGTTCTGTAGGTATTTTAATCCACTTCAATAAGTAAAAATGGAGGAGAAATTGTTTTTTTTTCTGACCCTTCCTTTGCAAAGTAATCACAGGTACCTTAACTTTCTAACATGGGGTTATTTAGCCTTATCTCAAAACCTCCTCTTCTAAATCCCCTCTCTTTAATTCCATGTCAAAGCACAATGCTTTTATTATGAAAGACTAATAGTTAATGCAAGAATCAGAGTAGCTCTGTTTGTGTGCTATTTTCATAAGTTTTTTCCTATTCTAACAAGTAGTCAGTGAAGGGACACAAAAAATTACCTAAGCAGTAAAATAAAATCACAGCCATATTAAAATATTGCCACCACCATTAAGAACAGAATATTGTAGTCTTGCCAAGAAGATGGATCAGTGCAGGTGATCTGAGCTCCTGGTATTTTCTTCTGAAGTCTCTTTTCAGGACCACATATTGCTTTTGCATGAGGTGGAGCTCCATCATCTCCACTGGGATTGCTCCAGCTGTAGCATCCATGTGTAACTGAATCGAAATCAAGCCAAGACCTTTAAAAAAATCCTTGTGTAGGCAGTCATAGACCAGGGATTCCTATTGGAAACTATTCCATAGCCCTGAAGAGACATAGACTTTGCAGGTAGGTATTTTGTTCACTCGACTTTCTAGACTTTTTAATCTAAAGATTTATTTTGTAACCTTGGCCACTGAATTCACTTGCTGCCTTCCACACATTATCTCTCATGAACAGTCTCGGTCACAGATGTGTCTGTAGAATCCCAGACAGGTTCCCAGTGATCTGTAGGCTTGGTATGTGCTATCCAGACAAAAGCCTGGAAGAGGAGCCTTTGTTCCCAGCAGAACAGTGGCCCTGCCATGCCTTTCCTGAGCTCCTGAGCAGCCTTGTTCCCTCAGCTGATGTCCTTCAGGGCTGCAAGTCCCAGAGTGTGAGCAGTCACTCCACGTGCTGCAGTGGGGACATGGTATCCACACGGCTCAAGCACATTGTCCCTACGAGTGTGCCACAGGAAATGCCACTGGAGGACAGTGCAGGAGGGCACCCATGCAGCTCTCAGGGAAGGGACTTGTTTTTCATTCTTCCACCTTTACCATCCTGCTGTTGCTAGCAGGCTGCTCGTGTGGACAATGCCTGCCACTGCAACACCCCCACTTGCTTCTGATCGCATGGCAAGGGCAGCTTTTGGTAAATGCTGGGGTATTGCTGAGCTCTTGCCTTGCCTGCTGCAAGCCCCTGTTTTTGGGGCACACGTACAATACAGCAGTGCCTGGTGTTTACCACTGTGTGCCACTCTGTTGTGCACAGAGCTCCCCAGTGCTGGATGATACAGAGGGGCAATGTCAGGGGACAAATATTTTTGGTACTGCTGGCTCCTCTGTATAGGTGTTGAGGAGCCTCGTGCTCGTCCAGGCGAAGCTGCAGCCAGTCAGAGCCTGTTGCCTTGCAGAGGAGTGAGGGCTCCGGCTCGGAGGAGGCACCCAGGCAACTGATAACATAAATATATCTTCCACTTGCTTTGTTTCTGTACATTTTAAGACCATCTCTCTTGCAAGGCCTCCCCTCCGCCCCTCTTTTTTTCTGCCTGCACAGCTGAAACAAAACCAGCGGTGGAGCCACCTTCTCTTGCTGGAGCCTGGCTGGCAGCAGCCTGCCCTGACCTGAGACACCAGCCATTGTTAAGGGTATAACACATTTACATATTTTGCAATAAAACATCAGTTATTTGCATTACTGTGTCAAGTTTTATTTGATTCTTTCACCTAAAAATGACTCATTTTCCTTTCTTGTATTTTAAAAACCAACTACTCTAAGCTTGTTTGAGAATAATCAAAAATTGCCCATTTAGCTAGAAGTCATTTTCTTTTCAAAAGGCAAATGTTATTTAATCTTTCAGCTGTTCATTGTGCCATCATAAATACTTTCTTTTCAGCACAGTTGTGGGGACTGAAATGAGCCCACTAATTGCCTCCCATTTCGACTGACATGTGGTGGTTTAGTGGAAAGAGAACACAGCGGGGAGAAGGAAATAGGAGGCTGAGAAAATGAGAGCTAATTATTTTCACTGCCTCATGTCAGGCTCTGTGTCAGCCTTGTTTTTACAAACTGGAAGGTTTAGCACTAAATAAAACAAACTGGCGTCATGTTTTTATATACTGGCAGTGTCATGGAAGCAGCTGCACATCTCAAAGACAATATAATGCCTGCATTCGCATGGACACCATCTGACAGCCACTGTGAGCCACTGCTAATGAGGATATCACAGTGGTGCCAAGTGAAAGGTGCTGAATTATGTATGATTCTTCATCAGTGCAGCAATAGTCCTGTACATCATTATGAGACATTGTTTTGCTGAAGAGATTAAAACATTCTTAGTTCCAGACCCTGCAACCTATACATGCTACAAGAGGTTATTAATGGAATTTTAGGGAGAGTTTCTTGTGGATTTCTTTTTGGTTAAAAATATCTCATGGGACAAAGCTGTGGTGGGTCATGACACTATACATATAAAGAAGAGAAGCAAATTAACCATAATTGTGTTATCTTCCTTTAAATCCAGTATAATAAAATATAGTGTAGCAGGGTGATACATAATGATAAATAACCCAAGTGCAGTCACTAGATGTTCAACTCTAATGCCTTTAAAACAGCAGGTTTCGGCAGCTGAGATAGATAATAGCTAAGAATGTAAAGGAGCTTCTGGGGACTTAAATCATCAACATGCTACTACTTTTGGTATCAGCATGGCCAACATTTTTTTCTTATTTGTTTCATCTTGCACTACATCTGACTTTTCTTCTAATATCCAGTTATCTGCTACAATGCCATTTCCATTTTTATTTCAATCTAAAAAAAGCAAAAAGTTTATTTCAACCACTGATTTAAAAATGAATCCTTGATTTGGGCCCCCTTGAAAAATGAAGTGCCTCCCTAGAAAAGGTTTTAAGCTGTTGTTGCAGGATATGTGTTTGCTGTTTAGAGCCTGTGCCTGATCTTTTTCATTTCCCTTTCAGGTTTTTTTTGCAGACATAAACGCATATGGGGTTAAAGGAGTATTGTCACCACAGTAAGCTGGAGACTTAATTTTTAAAGTGTTCTTACTTTCTGTTTCAAAGCTGAGAAGAAGCAGCTCAAATACGTGTGATTTGCTTTTCTTTTCTAGAGTAATTTTCAGGGGTTGTTGATTTATTGGCTTTGTCAAAGTGTTATTTGGAAACATTTTTGCACAAAGTTTTGCAGGTTGTGCCTTTCAGTTCTTAAACTAGATAATTTTAAAAAATTTAAAAAGCTGATTTTTTTTATTTAGATCAAAATCAAGCAGGTAGATACTGGGAGGTATTTTAACACTTGAATGACAAGATTTCCAGGGAAGTCTCTTTGAAGGACTTGTGTAAGCATATCTATCAACCAGACACTTTGAACAAGCCATTTCTAAATTACTTTCCCACATGTGCCTAGCACTAAATGTAGTTTTGATCTAAGAAGTCATATGGCTACAATTCATAAAAAAAATTGAAATTCATCTGCATGGTTTTTCTAGCCAAATTTATGCTTAAATGGATGAACAGCTCCTATTATAAGAACATGAAACTCCATTGGAAAACAGGGAAAGATGTCCCTTTCTTTCTGCATATCTTGCATTATTTACTGTGTGGCTGAACAAAATTATTACTAGGTCCGTAAGACAAGTAACCACCCACTTATCTTAGATACCAGCTAAATGCCTTGATTCTAAAGTCACCTAACTACTGCCTTTTCTATTTCCTTCCTTCCTTCCTCCCTCCCTGCCTCCCTTCCTTCCTCCCTTCCTCCCTTCCTCCCTTCCTCTTTTTTATATCTTTTATTTCTTTCTCCCAACATTTCCTTCCCTTTCTTGCCTCTCACCCTCCTTATCTGCTCCTTCTTTCTCATTCTCTTTTCCCTTTCCAGTAATGATTTTCTAATAACACAAAATGAAAACCTTTCCAAATAGAATATGTATTTTTTGAGGGAGCAGAGCGGGTATCTTAGTATGGTATCTTGCCCTCTTGGTATCTGTACAGTCTGACTGGAGAAGGCTCCAAAGGGGACCAAAGGTTTGGGGACTGGATTTGAGGGACAGAAGAGTGTGTGTTTCTGTGAAGACACAGTTCAGAGCTGGGGAAGGCAGTGTTTGTGCAGGCCTCAGGCTTCAATTGAGGGCAATTTGATCCATGACAGATCCTGCCTGTACAGCGGATCTGGCAAGGGGATGGGCAGTGGCAGTGCCCAACCCCTGCCAGACCCTGGATGTACACAGCTTTTCTCTAGAGGTGGGTGGTTGATTTATTTTGTTTATTAAAATGAGAACATACTTGTCAGATCTAGTCTGCAGGGAAATGTGAGTGAACAGCAGAAAATCCTGAGTCAGGAAGGCATGGGAGCCCTGGCACAAGGTGCAGCTCTACCCCTCAAGTGCTTGGCACTGGGATTACTCAGAGATGGCAGATGTGCTGAACTAACTGGAGGATAGTACATTATGTCAATATTTTTTTCTTTTCTTGGCTCAGGTGTTTTTGTAAAACTTACAGATGTCAAGCATCTTGTCTCTAACCTCAGGTTTGATTTGTAGCATGAATCTCCTGCAAAAAATTCTGGCAACAAGAACATTGGGCAGGGAGAGGAACACCGTTTGAGAGATGAGGAGGAGTCAGAGACAATTGGCTTTGCTCTTGCTGTTCCATTTCAAAGCACGTGCCATCCTCAGCTGATGTCAGGGCTGGTGTACAATGCTGCACCTGCCTGGGACAGGACAGGCATTACCCAGGGTCAGCACACAAATATAAAAAAACAGGACAGAAAAGAGATGTGCAAAGAAATACAGTCTGTGATTAGGAAATGGAGGCACAGGGTGACTTCAGCACCTGATCGGGTTGCACAGGAAGCCAGTAGCAGAACTGGGGAACTGAACTTGGTGCCTCTGAGTCTTGGTTGGTGTCCTGAACACTAAGATGCAGTTCCCATCACTCAAACTCACATCAGGCCAGTGTGAAAACCAACTCACATGCTCTCTCTGCTTGTACAATATGGAAGCTTTCAAAGGGGGCAGATGGACACACAAGGCCAAATGCTGTCATAATTTCTTTTTGCAGTTCAGAAATGATTCTAGTTCAGTTTTATTTTGGAATTGCCAATTCAACATACAATGGAAAGCTTTGAGCCTTCTGTGGGCTGAGCTCCTATGTTACACTTAGTAGAGATGCATGTGCAAACACCACAGGTCACCTGGGCAAACGGATACTTTTTAGGCTGCTGTAATTTGCACATTTGTCTGTGCAAATAACTGCTTACAAAAGCCCATGGCCCTAAGTGTCCATCTGTGTCCCCACTAAAGGTTTTTGCATTTTCTGAGCAAAACCAAGGTGAAGACTGCATCCTGCAAGTGCTAAGCCCACACCTGCCTTACAGGTAGCATGTGGCAGACACTGGCCTCTGAAACCTGGCATGTCTGGAGGAGCTCCTGTCTTTGTGAAGGGAACATTCCCTCCTTCCTGTATGGAGGTGGAGACACTGCTTCACTGGCAGAGTCGTCCTTCAGGGGACTGATTTTTGGAGGAGCTCAGTGCTCTGCACTGTATCTCATCCCCAAAGCACCTGCTGGGCAGACCAGCAAATGTTGGCTGGTTTGCACCATGGACAGGCAGTCTCTGGTCCTCAGTGGGAGCCTCCCTGGGCACAGACACAAACCCCAGCTCCAGCACTCAGTCCATGTGGGATGTCCTGCAGGATGCTGCCAGCTGTCACTTTCTGCAGGCTCACACCTGTGCAAAGTGTGGGATGTTGGCCCCTGTTCAGCTGAAGGGATTGTTTAAGGATACTTTTCATTGCTGTGGTTTATTAGACTGATTATTTTCTTAGCTGAGCTTCTTTATAATTAGCAGTGCAATTGGAGGCAAGTAGAAGTTGAGGATGCTCAGTGCCTCTCAGGGCTCTCAGTATCTGAAGCAACTGAGCTGTAATAACAAAACTCATCCTTTTGCCCATTATTTGAGCAATTGTCTAGAAGGTGTTACACGGACTTGAGTCATTTATTCCTGGGTTCACCAGGACAGTGTCCTTGTGGCTGGCTGCCAGCACTGACTTGACCCCGGTGCTGCCTGCCACCACTGCCCTGTCCCTCCACTGCCCCGGGCTGTGCAGAGCTCCCGAGCCACATGCTCCAGCAGCCTGTCTGTCCGGGTCAGCCATTCAGGGACCTCAAGACATCCAGACCTGTCAAGGTGGCAGCTGCCTCACGGGGTGAGCTGAGAGAAGAGGGAACAAGAAAACCAAGGGTTTTCCATTATCAACACTGTACTGCAAACTTGCATGTCCTAAAATATGTCCCTTAACTTTCTCACTAGGAAATTTTTTCCCTTCATATATTGAGGATTAGATTTCGGGTTGTTTCGGCTTTCAGTTTTGTTTCATTTTGGGTTTTTGTTGTTGGGAGTTTTTTTCCTATTTGTATTCTAACATTTTGGGTTTTGTTGTTGGGGGTTTTTTTTCCTATTTGTATTCTAACAATCCAGCTTTTTTTTTTTTTTTTTTTTTTATTATTCATAGGATTGTAAATGGAAAATGTACATGGAGATGGACGGGGATGAAATTGCAATAACCTACATAAAAGATGTGACATTCAACACTAACCTACCTGATGTAGAGATTTTAAAGATGACAAAGGTATTTACAGCCTTAAAGCTTTCACGAATTCACAGATCTCAAACAAAGACATTAAAATACCACAGCAGTCGACTTTTGTGCTTGCAGAAGCTCAATCTCTTGACAGCTTTTAAATAAAATGCACATTTTAAATAGAACTGTATCATAATAGGAGTTAGGTATTTTGGTTCTCCTTTAAGCTGACAATAATATTAACAATAGACAAAAAGGAGAAGGAACTAATTTATATTTTCTTGTTTTAATTCCGTGTTATATCCTCTGATTTTATTACCCCTTTTAATGAAAAGAATGTTCAAAAAATTGCTTTATTTTCCAAGAGAAGAAACCAATTTAAATGTTCCAGAAACTTCATGTGATTTGTCTGGGGGGTTTTGTTGTTTCTTTCCTCTCTTTCTTTTTTTCTTTTTTTTTTTTTTTTTTATTTTTTTAACTCATGGTTTTAGAACTTTTACCTGGTTCTAAAACTCCCTCTTTCATGCACCCGTGGATTGCAAAGACTGAAACCCATGGCAGACAGTACAGCACTGAACATCTGCAATTCACTGTCACTGAGCATTTTACCCTGTGTCAGAACCTGCCTGTAAATATTTACCAGTAAGCATTTAGACTGCTTTTCCCTAAGGAACAGAACTTTTGTTGACGCAGAGGGTATTTTGTTAGCTATTATTTTGATTGTTTGTTTTTATTACTATGCTCCACTTCATAATAACTAACAAAATAATTTTCTAACTGAAAAAATATACAGCTTGATTACCAATTAGAATGCTGCTCTAATGTGTACTGGTAAAAACACCCAAACTCTTGGGTGCTTTTATTTGTGAATTTTTAGGGCAAAATTGGCAAGGAAAAAATGAAGGAATTTTTAGGGCAAAATTTTCTAAAGGAAAAAATGAAAAGTAGATTGTCAACAGTCAGAATTTTAAGGAAAATGTGATATAGGTATATTTGCCAAAAAAGATTCTAATATTTAATTCATGCTAATACTATTTTTATAGCTAGTGATTTCTGGAACAACACTTGTGATTTGTTGTTGTTGTTGTTGTTGTTGTTGTTGTTGTTATTATTATTATTATTATTATTATTATTATTATTATTATTATTATTATTATTATTATTATTATTATTATTATTATTATTATTACTATCATTAGTTTTCTGTCTAATTTTAATCTTGGACATTTCAATTTTTCTTTTAAAAAAGGTGTGAAGTTAAACTATCTACTACATACAGTAACATTAACTTTTCACATACGTCGACATTTTTGTATTTGTCAAGGAATATCTCTGAGAATCTCTAGATATTTGTTCTTGCTTTCCTCTGTAAATCTAGCAGAAGCTAAAGTGTTCACGCACAAAATTGAAAAATTTTTATTTTATTTATGCCTCCCCTGAAAACATTCCAGGTTGTCTCATCTGCTGTGTGTTATGTATGGAAATCTCTTTTCAGTTTCCTTTTGTAAACCAGGAAGCAAACATTTCAAAAATACATTGCTTTATCTCATAAAATTTTAAGAAAAGTATTGATGTTAACAATATAAGAATGAATGAAAAGAGGCAAATATTGTAAATCCCTTTTGGGTGATTTAGAAACAAGTTGGGAGATGAAAAGCACCTTATAAAACTCCCACCATGTTTTTTCCAGCCACCGTTTGTAATGGAAAAATGGATTGTGGGCATAGAAGAGCACCAGTCTGTAGAATGTGTTGTTACTTATGAGGTAAGCTCTAAAAAACAAATAAAATAGTTGATCCATGACCAAACCTACACAGAAGGTGTGGAAATAACCATCCTCTGGCTTTGTTACATCCTATAATCAAGTTCTCAGCAGCCTGTAATTAGTTGTAAAATACAAACTTCAGAGCAGAAGCTGAATGAAGTTTACGGAGACAATGGCCTCAGACTGCTGCGTGGGATAGCTCTTCTTCTGAAGGATGAAAGCTCCTTTTGCTTGAAGTGTAATGGTCAGTGTTGTTTGCATTATTTAAAGAGGCTGGTTTTTATCTTTTCAATGATGTGCTAATTAGGAGAGCAGAGAAGCAACAGAAGAAAGAAAATGAGAAATCAAGAATAAGATAAAATAAAACCCATAATACAATTTGATGTGATAGAAATTAGCTCTGTAAAAAGAGTTTGCAGTTATTTACAATACTGATTTTATAAAGACTAACTCTGTCTGTCAGAAGAAGCTTAATAAATGATATTCCAGTTCTGTCCTAAGCAAGTGTTCAGGCAGTGATGGAGCAATGGGGAAATCCTGGACCTTGCTTGCTTGTCTCAGAAGTGAAGAAGTAGTTTTCTTTCAGCCGAAGTTTCTCACAGGAGTTATAGGTCCTTAACAGCAAACTGAAGGATACTCCAAGAAAATTTTGTTGGTGGTCCCCTTGTAAAAATACCTGCTTAGTCCTATTCCTTTTAGCAGAAAGCATTGCACATTTGATGCTCATTAATAGAACCAGTAAAATGAATTTTCGTGTTTGCAGAGAAAGGCCTTCAGATCTTTCCTTCACAGGGCACAAGAATTAAGCAGTTATTCACTACCACATTTTTAGCATAATCACAAGTACCAGCCAAAATTATCTAGAGTCTAAAAATATTTGAGAACTAGCTAAGTGGTTTTGCAAAACAGGATCTATATTGAAACAACTGCTGCCACCCAGGCACTAGTGGAAGTTCCCTCATAGGGGAGCTTAGTGTGTTGTGTGTTACATCCTCACGCTTGTGTCCTTCCTGAGCAGAGTGATGTTAGAGCTCCCAAAAGCACAAGGCACATCCAAGCTATCTGCTGGAGCAAGGTGAAAGCACAGGACGAGGTTGAGGCAGTACAGCTCTTGATACAGACCTCGCTCCCCAATTCGGAGGGGAATTCACGGAGCAGATCTGACTCAGGTAAGTCAACACAAGTGAACTTCACTGCTGACATGGGCAGAGCATGGATGGGGAGAACAGCAAAAAGTCAATGCATGTCAACCACCCCACTCAGCTTGGTGTCAGCTGCAGGTGTGCTGAGGGTGCACTTGCTCCCTCTGTACGTCAGTGATGAAGACAATAAATAACACTGGTCCCAGTATGGCCCCTGAGGGACACCCCTTGTCACTGAGGTACACCAGGACTGAGCGTTGACCTCTGGAAACAACCATTCAAGCAGTTCCTTAGCCACCTAACAGTCCACCCATCAAATCCATCTCTGTCCAATTTAGAGAGAAGGCTGTTGGGGGGATCGTGTCAAAGGCTTTCCAGAAGTCCAGATAAGTGACATCTGTAGCTCTTCCCTTGCCCACTGATGTTAAGACCAGGTAGCATTTTGCTCCCCCAGTCCTCATCCTGCTATCCATTGACATGATAGGTGTGGGAAGAGAGGCTGACATTGCAGATTGAGACAAAGTCTTCTCCCCATCTGTTTTTGCCAGTTTTCCAGTGCTGTTTATCAGGGCGGTACACCTTCTTTGAAATTCTTATTTTGTTAACATAGCTGAAACTCCTTGAAGTTCTTATTTGTTTACATAGCTGAAACCCTTCTTGTTATTCTTTGCATTCCTTGCCAGGTTGTTCCAGCTTTGTTTTGCCCTTTCTCACTACATCCCTATACAGCCAAGCTTCATGTCTATACTCTCCCCAGGCTACCTGTCCTTGTTTCCCCTTCCCATGCATTTGCTTCTTTCCCCTTGCTTTGGCCAGCACTTCCCTACTGAGACACACCCATCTCACCTTCTTTGCCCAATTACTAGCTCCTGGAGAGCTCTTGCACTCTATGGAAAACTTCCTTAAAAGATCTGTCAGCTCTATTTTACTCCCTTGTCCCCAGGGGATCCTTTTGATTACGTCCTTGAGGAGCTGGAAATCTGTTTTCCTAGAATTCATGAGCCTAACTTTACCTGACCCATGTCCCTCAGGACTGCAAACCGTACCAAAGCATAATCATTGCAGCCCAGGATGCCTCCAGTCTTGATGTCCCTGATTAACTTGCTTACATGGGTGGCCGTCAGATCCATTTTCCCCCCGGCAGAGCTGCCTGTTACCTGTCTCTGAAGAGTAAGGGGGATGCCCTGTATGCTCCTATGGAAAGAAGGCTGGAAGCAGTCCATGGTGATAAGCTCAAACTCAACTGGAGAGCTTTGGCCAGCTCTTCCTTCCCACACTTAGCCACCCAGCACACAGCTTTGCACAGATGTTGTGCTTGGATAAAGGACACCTCCTGCTAGAGATGCATGGGTGCTCTTGCTCTGGTCAGTGCTCTTGCTGGGGGACACATATACTGAGACTGTAGCCTCAGAAGCTGAATGTGGAGAGGCCAAAAGTCCCCTGTGGATGATACACTGTTTTGACAAGTGCAATACTGCCAGCCTGGCAGACACAAGTGCTCCTGACATCCTGCACTTCTCTGAGGAATTCTTTGTGGAAATCTTCCCATTCTTCTTCCACAGCTCAGCTTGCCCATTTGAGCCAGCCCTGGCTAATTGTTGTCTGACTTCTGGAATGGTATTTGTTATGGCTTCTGGGGCTTAATTTGTTCAGTGAGACACATTTAATAATGCAGTGGGCTTTACAATGCAGTTTTCATTTCCTAATAAATTTATACTGCTGACCAAGTCACACTTGTCTCAGCGAGACTAGCACAGTTCTGCCTTTAAGATCTGCTGTTATTTTTGTAAGGTGTTTGTTAACCAAGCTGGTTTTCTCTTTGAGTTCACAGTAGGGCTGCAGAAATATTTAGCCTGGGACACCTGAGGGGCAGTACAGGAGGTGGAACAAGATACCAGTGAGCAGAGAAGGAATTTCTCAATTTTGTACATTACTGACAACTATAGAAGAATGGCCCTGTGAATTGAGAGGTTCTGGGTTTGGACTACAGACACATCTAACATGGGTGTGCTTATTCCTAAGCAACTGTGAGCCATTTGCAACACAATTACATTTTGTAATGCAAATGAAACCTAGAGCATGTCCTAAAAGATGTATCTTTACTCTAGATAAGGTTTGCAGATAGAGGTTACCCTGGTTTTGGGTGATGAGCCCTGCAGCCATACCTAGTGTGGTGTGTTATCTTCACAGGTTAGCTCAGCTGCTGTAAGCCAAAATGGTTGCTTTTTTTTCAGTGAGTGGTGGGAGAGCTTGTCTGTCCCTTTGGCACACTGGAGGAGTTACATGGAAGCACTAATGTTTTGTCAGCAGCCAATTGAATAGGCACAGTTCAAAGGAGGTGGGTTACCATACCAGCGAGCACAAAGGCTGTGCCTCAGCTCTAGCAAACCTTCTGGCCTGTCTTCTTTACCAGACCACCTGTCCCAGGTTTAAAAGACCACCAAATCCAAGCTCAAAGGTAAGGGTAATACCTGTCTAATAGGCTAAAATAGCCAGCAGTGAAGGTACTACCTCTGTGGGCTACCACACAGAGCACGTAACTCAGCTTACAGAGTTGGTGGCTCAGAGACCATGTGAGGGAGAAGCCCCCAGCCCATGAGAGGCAGCCCCACAGGGCACACTGGGAGATCCTTGCTGGGCAGCTGGATCCTGTTGGCTGTAAGGAGCAAGGACTGAACAGTCTGAAGGGGAGGCCCTTGTTCAGGGAGATCAGCACTAGTAGCGTGTGTGATGTCCACCTGAGTGTTGATAACTAATGAAGACCCAAACTTGAGTCCTGAACTTGCTGTTTCCAGGTTTATGAGGTCTGTTATTTACATCCACAGCCTTGGAAGGAGGGCACAGGGGAATGGCAGAGGCAATAGTGTCTAGCAAGTACATTTTGGCATGCATGTTTCTTTTGAAACCATGACTTTCAAGGAGGTTAAAAAGCAGAGGAGGCAATTCCCATCTGTCTTTCTCTGAAAGATGGTTCATCTCTAAGTGCAGGTGGAAGTATGCTGTGTCAGTGTCACACACACTATGACAGGGAAGACAGTTTCCTTTTGACATACTTGACAATAAGCTGAAGTGATTTAAATCTCTTTGGATTCAAACAAAGTCTGAAGAAAAGAGGAGTGGAAGAGATCATCCATTACATTTTAACAGGAGCAATCCTAATGAGGACAGAGCTGCTATCCAGCTCCCACAAAACTCCCCATGGTCCATGAAGTGTTCCAGCGAGAGGCAGTGAGGGTTATGCTTTCTTGTTGGAATGATATTAGCAATCTTTAAGGACAAATCATTCAAATCTCTCTAGAACAAAATTATTTTAGCTGCTCCCCATGGGTCTTTGGCCAGAGCTGTGGCCTCAGATAAGAGGAATTCCTGTTCTCTGCTCTACCCACAAAGTAGCAAACCAGGCAGACTTTGCAGTTCAAATGGAAAATTTACAGCTATTGTATTTGCTAAAGGCTTTCATGGAAACCACAGGACTGACATTCAAAACCACTTTCAGTGTGATCTCTGAAAGCTACAACTTTTGTTACGACCCCAGGGCGGTGACAGTAGGTGTAGAGGGAACTGTAATACCCTGAGTTGCTCACAGTTCAGCACTGTCTGAGCCAGCCTGGCTGAAACCTAATGCCTCACTGGCTTTTCCACATGCAGTCGGTTTTCTGCATGAAGCTGGATGCAAAGTGGATTGAATTCTGAATTTGTAGTAGCAACAACAACTGAAGTAGCTCTGGTTTTTATGGCGTGTAGCAGTTTGAAAAGAAATTGGAGCCAGAGGAGGAGAATGTGGCTGCGGCAGCTAGGACTGCTTCCTCTCTGTGCTGGGCTGCGAACAGCACGACTGTGCCAGATGGGAGAGATGCAGCTGGAAAGCAATGTTGCAGCAGCACTGGTACCTTGGGGTGACCTTTGTGCCACCTCCGGAGGTCTCCTGGCTCTTTTGTAATGAAAGCTGTGGAGAAATCTGCTGAGGTTGCCAAGAGCGTCACAGGACATGTTTAAAACCAGGCTGGGTTCAAAAGACCAGGAGGCACCTGGGAGTGGGAACCCACCTGAACAGCCAAGTAGATAGCTCAGTAACTGCCTTCTAGTCTAAGCTCCATAATCTGCAGTGGCATCAGAAATATTTGTATCACTTGCTATTTTAAAAGCCCTACATTATGTTCAACAAGACATTGAATATACTCAAATCTAGGACTATTTGCTGCAAGGCTGGGAAGGGAAGGGTGGTTTGAGGTTCTTCCGAGAGAACCCCTGGTACCCAGCCTCACACCTTTGGTAAGCCTGAGAGCGGTTTTCCATCGATTCACAGAACGCTGACTCTGTCTCCATTCCCTTGCCAGGCACTGACAGTCAGTGGATGCAGACGCTGCGCATGCACCAGATAGCAAAAGCCATTTCTCTCCAGCACGGCCACCCGCACAGCCCGACCACAGTCACCCAGTACCTGCCCTACCTGCGCAGCCAGGACTCCTACGCCGCTGCCGTCAGGAGGACACGCGCTCCCGTCAGTCACCAGTTCACATCCATCAGCCACTCGAGGAATTCCTCTCCCCTGTCACACAGTTTGATGAGAAATCTTTCGAATCTGCACTTGAACTCAAAAGGCAGCAGCGCCTCCAGCACAGCCTCTGACACCCCCTCAGAGAGGGACAGGTCTGCGGGCAAAGGCAGGAGCGCCTCCCGCAGCGCCGCCTCCCGCAGCTCCTCGGACGGGCGGCGCAGCGGGACCGGGTCCCCGGTGCACCCTCGGCACTCGGGAAGACCCGGCAGGACTTCTGTGCCAGCGGCCGCCCCGGCTCCCCAGCACCGCAGGTACCCCCGCGCCCCTCCGCATCCCGCCGCCATCCCTGGCATGCCCCCGCAGGGGGACAGCGAGCCCAGGAGGGGCGACGGGGAGAGCAGAGCCGGCGAGGGCGGGTGGATAAAGGTGCAGCACGCCAGGAAACCCTACAGGCAGGCCGCCGGCAAGCCAGGAAAGGAGAGAGCCAGGGGGAGCTGGCGGGGCCGGAGGATGTTCTGAGAGGAATCTGGCCCTTTATTTAACTGAACGTTCAACCTGGAGTAGATATGCCTGCTCCTATTTAATTTGCTGCACTGAAGCCGGTACCCACCTGGCTGGGGCCTGCCAGCAGACAGGGAGAGCTGCCACCTCTCCTCCTGTCACTGTCAGCACCAAGGGATTTAATCTGGTTTTCTTCCCTCTGTTTGGCTGCTCATGTTCTCCGCTGACTGGATATGCACTCATTTGCTTAATATTTCAAAAATAAAATCCGTAAGACACAGCCGGGTGCCACAATGAAAGGCTCTCCGTCTCATCCTTAGGAGAGTTGTGCTGTTACCTTTCTCCTCACCTCATTTTGCCTCTAGATGCTGAGTCCAGCTCTGAACAGGGTCTTCTCATCCCTTGTCTAGTCTACTTCTGCCAGGGCTATAGGAAGAGGTATCAGACCAGCATAGTCTGAAAAAAAGGGACACAAGGACGTTTTTCTTCTGGTCCACTTTAGTAGCTTCACTTCTCCACTTTCAGCTTGCCATCCCTTCTCAGGAATTTCTTACTTTGTTCCTTATTAAAAGCCCCAACATTAGCTACCCAACACCACTGAGCACACTCTGTCACGTACACAGTTGTCTTAATCAGAAGGAGAATCAAAAACTAGGCTTTATTCTTTTGGGGAAAAAAATTAAAATAGAGTGAGAAGAAGGCATTGCCTTTATCATGGTTACAACTAACCCCACTGGGGTCTATGATAATATTTATCCCTGTGCAGCTGGTATTTTTTAATTGAATTTTTAAATGTGGCCAGACTGTGTCGCTTTTGTCTTTCAGTATTCAGGTAGTAAAGACAAGGTCAGCAAAGTTTCTGATTAATGTGGTCTTTAGCTCTGCTGAGAACAAAGACACAGCTTAGACTCAGTTGGCGTCAGAAAGTTTCTTCGTGGCCTTTTCACTCCAAGTTGATTCCATGCAATTAAAAAGGAGAAAAAAAAGTTTGGGTTTCACAAGATGCAAGAGAGGAAAAAAGGAAGAAACAGATAAAGGAAACCGAACCCAAAGCAATTCATGGTACCCTCTGAAGGCCAAGGAACTGTAAATTAGAGATGCCTTTGAACAGGGTGCTGCACACCACCCATCCCAGGTGGTACTTGCTGGCATGTCACCTGCTCAGGGTGAGGGGGTATCACCATAGCCCCGTCACTGGATGTTCTAAAGGACATGTAAATTCCCTGCTCCACACAAAGGCCACTGCTGTGGGTACATGCAGCTCTCCTTCCTCTGATTGCCATCAGCCCCAGTGAGGCCTGAGTCCTGGGGTGAGTTTCCAATACCGACAAGAGTGAACGGGGACTCACCTTTCATGAATTCAGGACAGGGTCCACCAAAACCAATGGAGCAAGACACAAACGACACCATGTGTCAGGAATTGGTCACTCAAGTGCCTTTTCCTCTGACAACAGTTAAAATCAGAAAAAATAGAAGCTTTACCTTGAAGTGAATTCAGCTGCATGTGATGCTCTGTGATAACAAAGTTTGCCATTTTCTTGTGGCTTCAAACTGGCTGAAAACTAGTTAGTAACCCAGCTTTTGGCCCTGGTTTACTGAGCCTGACACTAATCTGGGGGACATGGACAATCTAGTACTGGATGTTTCTCTGTCACAACTTAGCAGAGGACTGGGATTTTGTCTAGGTTGGGGATCCTCTCTGACATTTCTTGCCATGACGAAAGTGAGCTGGAGGATACCCAGTATAGTATAATAGTAACTGTGCCTGAGAGTAGTTGCTAGAAATCTGCTTGTGTTATTAAAATTTGGATATGCATCTCAGGAATCACACTTGGGCCTGCACGAATCCTAAGAAAGAAACTGCAAGAGTTTGGAAATGCACCTTTTTCTTCTAGGGTGATCAGGATGGCAGTGTAGTTGTACAAACCTAAGACACTGGGGGCTGGTGGTGGCAATTTGAGATTTATCAGCTGCCTTTGGTTGTTCGTCAAGATGTCCAGCAGGATTCCTCTGCTGTTTGTAAGCTATTTAATGCTGTGCCTAATTTTAATCTGCAATGTACTGTTTGTCCACATCTGTTGTATTAAAGTGTTCATTAGCATTTAAAGAAGGAGCGGATGGTATTGATCATGGCCATTAAAATTAAACAATCATGCATTAGTGACTGATTAGAAATCCTTTTGCTGTACCAGCATTGCTGGTTAAAGCAACAGTGAGTGAACTTGTAAAAAAAGAAATCTTAGCAAGATTTAGTTTTCTGTTTTGTTTTTATCACTTTTAATGTGACTACTCCCTATCTTGGCGATAATTCATTATAAATAAAAATGTGCTTACATTTTCACACACACCCCTAGTACTTAACAAAGCTGAGCCTTTTTCTTTTTTTCATGTTTTACTAACATGCAGCTAGAAGACCACGCACAGCAATGTGT
The DNA here is from genome assembly GCA_032173965.1 of Sitta carolinensis. Classification (NCBI taxonomy): domain Eukaryota; kingdom Metazoa; phylum Chordata; class Aves; order Passeriformes; family Sittidae; genus Sitta; species Sitta carolinensis. The sequence continues at coordinate 20,966,010 of CM063288.1, forward strand.
AAAATCAGACTGTCTCAGGCAACTACACCTCAGGAAATGCTCTCTGGGAAGGAGCCATGTTATGTTCACTTAGGGTTTTCCTACAAGTCTGTTAAAGGCAACTGTATTTAAGTACCAATATGTCTAGATTTGCATGCCAGGAGCTGGACACACTGCCCTCCATCCACCCACACTGCACTGCAGCTGCTACACCCTCCCTCCATGGCTGACTCTGCAATTGGCACAAAATACCACTGCTGTAGAGCTGCCCCTTGGTTTCTTGGTTCTTTCTCTTGGGCTTCATATCGTCATGCTTGGATGTTGATGTTTTCTTAATCCCCAAAAGGTACCTGCATTTTCCTCTTCCAGGGTTTAAAATGCTCTGAATTGTAAGAAGCAAGCTCTGAGATGCCTGCTGGAATGCATGATGAAAAATAGCAAAGAGCTCATGAAGGCAGATTCAGAACTGGACATTCAAAGTGAGTGAGTATTTGCAAACAATTGAGAAAATGTTTACAAAATCAGATGCAAATTTTCTTTTTTTTTTTTTTTTTAATTTTTTTTTTTTTTATTTCCCATATATCCAAGGATGTCTTTAAAAAAAAAAAAAAAAAAAAAAAAAAAAAAAAAAAAAAAGGAAATAACAACAGGAGGAAGGAGAGAGGAGAACAGTCACTTACCACTGAGGGTAGTAGTCGTTCTTCAGCTCGATGGCCCAAGGCTGGGTCTGACCCTGTTGTATATTTGCTTCCTAAGAACACAGGTTTCCCCAGCTGCGCTGGGGGACCTGCCACTGCCATCAGGACTGCCTGTAAGAGATGAGTGTCCTGGGGACCTGCTCTGTAGAGGGAGTGACAGCCAGACCAGCAGCTTGGCGTGGCACTGCACTCTCCAGGCGCTTGTTCGCTGTGTCTTGCGGGCCAGATACGTGTGCTGCTGTGCTGTGAACCAGCTGGCAATTCAAATGCCTGTGAAACCCTGCCCCTGAGCAGGGCAGCACACGAATGCGAGACTCCCTGGAGCAAAAGCATTGCCTAGACCTGCAAACACAGGCTGTGTTTGTTTACATCCAGCCAGGGAAAGTCCCCGTTCAGCTGTGAGGGGAGAGTGCCCATTTGTGCCTCTCCCAGCTCTGCCGTGACTGAGCTAATGCCCCATGAGAACCTGCTTTCTTGCCGTGAAATGGGGATGGGTGATTTTGGACATGGTTTACTTTTAAAAGAAAAATCTGGCTACTGCAGTTTTGCTCTATCTTATCTGCTCCAACAGATTATTTTCTAGCAGTTGGCCATGTATGACAGCATGCTGACCAGAATCTGGCAGCTTGCTGAGCTGATTTAAGGAGCAGAGGTTGTCTCACTGAGAGCCACAGCCCCCAGCCATGGCACCCCTCACCTCTGTCCTGCTCTCTAGCTCAGCCGATGTGGCTCAGATCAAACCCCATTTTAAAACTTTCTGTAACTTGCAGACTTGCTGCCAAGAACATTTGGACTGTACATCAAATATAGGCAATTGATTTTTCTGATTGTGCTAGAGAATGCACTTTGACATAGTAATAATAATTACTTTAGGCTGGGAAAGACGAGCAGTGACCTATGTAACTGGAAAAACCCCAAACTGAGAGACCTCCTGGCATCTCATGTCACTAAATGGAATCAAATAGCTGTGCTACCTCTGAAAATGACATCTGACAGAATTATTTTCTGTATATGTGCCCACCTTAGAAGGATTTTTACATAATATTTTTATCTATGGAATTGGCATGCTTAGCAGTTCAAGCCAGTTTGTTGCAAAATTTTAAAGGTTAGAGAGGAGAAGTCTATTAAGGCAATAACACTAATAAGGGTCTGCCAAGATCATGTCTGAGTGAATGTAAATACAGGGAATTTGAGATGAACCACTGAGAGGACAGAGGAATGCCGCCGGCAGGCAGTGGCCAGCTGGGGAGAGGCGAGTGGGCGCTGCGGCGAGCAGCCCTTCTCCGCAGCCCTTCCTTTTCCTGCCTTAGCAAGCAAGGTGAGGGCTCCCTGCAGCAGAGAGGGCATTTCCCTCACGCTGTGAAATAAACCAAGGTCTTGAAAATTTGAGATGTGTCCTGGGGACCTCTGGCAGGCACTAGCGAGCCCCGAAGGAGGCTTTTTACTTGTGCCCCTCACCTCCTCCCTCCTGAGAGAGCTGCCTGAGGAGAGGGATCCCTGGGGAGGAGGTTATGCCACCAACTCTCCTCCCACTCCCATCGTCTCCCAGCAGCCACATCTTCCTGGAGGCTGGAAGCAATGCAAAGGTGGAGGCAATGCAGATCAGCACTTGCAAAAGGCGGTGGCAAAGCGTATTTAAAAGGGCAATAAAACAGACTACAGTAAATATTTTGGTTATTTCCTGATAGCCTCCTGTTTCCCACAGCTACACATTTGCAGAAAATTTTGTCAATTATTTCTTTATGGTGTGACTACATGTAATTTGTGTTTCCAAAGGGAAATAAAAATCAAAGCCCAAACATGAAAGGGCTGGGATCTTGCACTTTTAAAAGTGGCTACTGCATATCAAAACTGTCTACTTTCGATCAACATTTTTTGCTATGCATTTTGTGGAGTGGCTACAGGGTAATCAAATGAGCATTGTAATTACACTCCCATAATGTGCATCATAATGCTCTGGGCTCTAAATTATCTCCTATGACTTACATATGGAAAAACCATTAAGGTTTCTATCAAAATGACTACATTTCAGCCATTCTCTTAGTGCACCAATGAATGTAGTATCAACTGCACTTTTTCTGACACTGATTTGTATTATTCCTTTGGTTTTCCTTCTCTTATTATTTCACTTTTTGTGGTCTTGCCAGTTTGTGTCAAAAAAACAGGGTATCAGATAGGATTGGACACGATGACTGCCTTCAATTCAACATGCAGGATGCATTGGCACTCAGCCTTTACTAACAAGAAAATCACAGCAAAGCACAAGGAGATACAAACCTGTTAAATTAAAAGGATAAAATCTATTTCTCCTTGGAGAGAGAAAAAAGGAAAAAGATACTAATTGTATTGTGGAGGTATTTTATGGAGCTGGTACAGTTTGTCTTACTAGAAATTGATTGTACATGTTAAATATTTAAAGTTATGTTTATTTTACAAAATCTGATTCTGCCTATCAGAGCATAGTGCTATTTACATTAAAGAGGTACTCCATAAAAAATTATGTCCAGCAAACGTGTAGAGATCTAGCTGTAATTAAATCTCCAAAAGTGGCTATTCTCCTGCTTCTGTGTAAGAACAAGTGTGTCCTTTCTGGATTGCAATCAATAGCAGGTTACCTGATTATACACCTTATTACATCTTGTATAGTAGCATGAGCCACTGGAGGGTGACATGTGAACAAATAGAAATGCTTGATCAGATCTTTCCAAGAAATACATCTTACAGGAGAGAGAAAAACAATTAGTGTGTGTTATGGGTTACCAATTTACAGTTTACATCATAAATCAATGTCTGATTATTTTAATGCAAAATGTTTTTTTGCTTCATTTTATTGCATTAATGGTTTCAATAACACACTATAATTTGCTCAGATGAAGAGGTGATTGGACAGCTTTTACAGAAATTTTTAATTACTGTCATTAGTGGCTACAATCTTAATCTTTTCTATGCAGCTAAGATACATGTTTTTGCATTGTGCTATGGGTACTCTGTGGACTGAGAATTCAAACTCTCCCTTTCCTCTTAAATACTTGTATGTATAAACACGTGTCACTGTGCAAGTCTCCTCACAATAAATACTAGCATCACACAAACATTAACTAATGTATCCGCACACTATTTTAGGCAGGCATGGTGGTGCATCCCCACCCTTGGCCCATACTATGATTTCAGAAATACTCATTAAGCCTTGGCCTTGACAAACTCCACCTGGGCTAAGCTCCTCTTAAGCTTATCAGCAACACTGCCTGCTCCCAGGAGCTTATGCTTTCTAGTGAGGCTGTTTGTAGTGAATGGCATTGAAAACTGATTATTCTTGCCTTGAATAACAACCCAAGTGGAACAACATTTTGGTTACACCACTTTTAAAGAAAATTACCTACCCAAATTGTGACCAGGATGGAAAATTACTATGACTAAATCCAACTCTTTTGTGACCCTATAAAGAGCAGACCTTGGTGAGCCCTCCTGGACTGCAGCAGGCTGTGACCAGCACCTCCCCCTGCGTGGGGCCTCTCAGAGCCAGCCATCTCTCACATTTGCCATACTTGGGTGAACACCACCAATCACCAACAATGGAGCCTGGGCTACCCCCTACTCCTCAAGACTCAACCCTTTGCCTGTTGAGAAGATGCAAAGGCATCTGATGTGAGTACTTTGCTGAATTCAAAGGGAATTTTTCAAAAGCATATACCTTGAATGTAGTCCTTTGGGTCTCTGTGTGTGTGGGAATATGCTATAGCAAATGCACTATGAATGTTGCTCTCCTAGATTCTTAAGTACTTTAGATTTTTAAGTAAAATAGCCCCATTACTGAGTTACTGTTGTGCTAAGTAAATTCTGTAAGAATCTTCTGTTAAATTGTTTACATTAAACTGTCATTTAAGTGCTGCTAAGTTTAACTCCCATTAAAACTTTTAGGCCTAAACCATTTTTCAAGTGTGGAGCGAAGTTTGGCAAGGAAGTCCATTCTGAACCTTATGACTCAATGGGAGGGTCTCTCTCATTCTTTTTTATCTTTACTCTTTCTCAGCCTTACCCTTTTCCCAGGAAGATAATTTTTGGTTGATTTTAGTTTTAGATTGATATTAGACTTCAGTATAATTTTTCTCTGTGTGCTTTAACCATCTAGTAAGTAGTAGAGTGAACTTTGCCAATGAACTTTGTCACGATTTCGCTTTTATATTAAACGCGCTTTTGCCAGTACCTTTACCAGGGATTCTTTAAGTGTCCTAAAACACTCGTTCATGACAGCAGGTAAAAACGTATTGCTTCAATTAAAAAAAAAAAAAAAAAAAAAGCAAAAGGAGAATAAAGAATGTTGAGTGTAGTTAAGATAGGAAGTGTGTAAGAGAGCTTGGGATGGGGTAGCAGTCCTGCTCCCAGAGAGAAAATTTGTGTTACAATGCCAACAGCCAAAATCCACGGGGTGTTCCAGCAGACTTAAGGTCACATCAATTGTTTCTGACAATGGAACTGTTATTGGAGGTCCATATTCTTGCTGCTGATTGAAGCTCCTAACATGTAAACAACTTTGATTCCCTCAGATAAATACAGAAAGTGTTGCACGCTCAATCTACTCCATGTCCCTCCATAATTTCAGCCTATTCCCTTGGCAGGTCTTCCAAGGGCTGCTACCATGTAGTGACAGTTCATTTCAAGGACAGACGAGACTGAACAGACTATTTCTTGAAAACACCTGATAAAATACTCCAGATGATCTTTGCTGACATGTGAGCCCTGAGGGATGAGCTTGCTGGTAGCACTGGACAGGCTATGCAGGGCCCTGACTGGAGGACTGAACGGGCAGGGATGTTTTCCTCCACTCACATTAGCCTAATTTAAGCATGGCTGAAAACGCAATGTTCACCTGAGTTCAGCTTTGCGTGTCTTCAGCTACAGTTAACAGCTAGATGTAGGACAGTGGTGCTGCCTATGTCTTGACAAACACAGAAGAACTTTTTCCATCGTGTTAAGGCCAGTTGGTAAGTTTGTTCTGCCCATCCCCTGAGGGCACCTGGGCTCTGCAGGGCAGAGCAGGGGCATGCAGGCCATGAAGATGAAAACTGGGGAAATCACAGAGTCACAGGTCACACCAACCATCTCCTGAGTTGCAGACCTTCATTTTATGCTACCCTTGCTGTGTGCTGTAGGAAGGGAAGTCTCTGCCCTTCACATACATCCCATTTCTCTTTTCCCTTTCCTGCGCTCTTCTCCCTAGTCGTCTGTAAAATATGAGCTGACACACAATTTTCAATAAAATAATTATTTTTCACATATGTCCTAGGGTGATGTTTGTATCCCCATTTATGTGTGTTCTGCTATGTTGGATGTTATGTTCTGTGCCTGTGAGACGGGCTCTGAAGGACAAATGTTTTGTTTTGGTTCTGTTTCAGCCTGCTTCCCCCCACGACTGGCGGGACACAGAGACGGGGCAGTACATAGTGTGGCTGTTGTTTTTTGCTGCTCTCTTTTCTCCTTGACTCTAGCTCTGGCTGCTGCTTTTGCTCCTGCTTCGCTTTGCTCTTGCTTTGTTTTTTCTCTTTTTTTTTCTTTTTTCTTGTAACTACTGGGACCTGCTCCGGACTGGGACCTGAGAACACCTTGTGGCCAGCAGCAGCCATCCCCAGCGCCGGAGGGAGTGACAGCAGAGCGACCACCCCAAGAGAGACTTGCTGAATTTGTCATCTCTTTTTCAGAGCTGTGAAAAAGTGTTGTCATCTGGTATTGGGGGGGGGGGGGGGGGGGGGGGGGGGGGGGCTGTGCCTGGTAAATAAACAGGTTCTTTCCACTTCTCTCCGAGGAATCATTCCCGAACCGGCTGGGGGGAGGGGCCGTGTGGGTTTGATCTCCGGAGGGATCTTCCTTTGGAGGTTTTCTCCCAGATTTGCCCTAAACTGGGACAACATATTAAAAGAAGCCCAGCAATACAGTTCACATCATGTCCTTTCTAGATTCCTCACAAACTCTCTCCTCTGGCCTATTAATATGAAAGCCATTTTACTACTTACGTAGTTATAAGATTTTAAGAATGCTGTTTGCATTAAGCATTAAATGGACAAATAACTGCAGTCTGAAATTTTGCTTTAACCAATGCCATCAATACTCCATAACATTTCATACTGACGCTCTTGAACGCTGTGAAGGTCAGCTACTTCTCTAGTAAAATTCTGAAAATTGTGATTCAAGATGTTAAAGGCTTTCACTGTTAAAAGTAAAACTGAACCTGTTCTTCCATGTAAGTAAACTAATATTTATAGAGTTATTTTTCTGAAAGAAGTGAAACTTCATCAAAATTCAAAAAACATCCCCCCTCTTCCCAACTGAGCTGTTTTGTTTAGAAGCCACATGGGTGGCAATCCTCCACTAATGTGGATTTAGAGGAATGGGAGTGTGGTCTGGTCTCTGGAGAACTGGTTTAGTTCATCTGCTTTTATGTGTGCTGAGAAGCCAGCAGTGCAGGTAAGTGTGTAATTATGGGCTTATTTAAAATGGAGATTCTTTTACATGACAGATTGCAGCATGCACAGGAAGAACAATGCCCACAGAAAATAGAACACCTCTGTGAGGGCTCTTGTACCCTATTGTGCTGTAGCCTATTTACAGGCTTTGGCTCAGAGATGATTCCTGGGTTGCCTTACACGGGCACAGGTTTGCACGTGCACATGGCCTCCTCCCTGCAGCTAATTGCAGTGGGGACTCGCCTGCTGCCAGGGAGGCACCTAGAAACGCTGAGCAGCAAGAGTTGCTCTGGTATTGAGCTCTGCTCAAACCACAGGATGAATGGAGGATTAGAGCAAACACCAGGGCCACAGATCCCATACAGCTTCTTCAGGGCTTCTCCCGTTACTATTGCTGCCAAACAGCACGTAGCAGGTATTTTGCTGTTTAACGGCTGTACTTGATTTAATGTGCTATTATACATGCTACCAAAAAATGGTTTAAAATGACTGATCTATTTTCTTCTGGCCTGTCTTCAACTAGTGTTGTGATTGCAAAGGGCAAGGCAGCCAACTTCTTTGTAAAATTCTGTTGAACTGCTGTTCCCCGAGGAGCGGAGACGTCACGCACAGTGTCACTCCTAACGCTGATGTGTGGGACCCTGGTGAGTGACCCTCCACTCCCCGTGGGACTCGGGGCAGCCTGCGCACTGCGGGGCGGCTGCTCTGACACACACTACTTGTACTACGCTGCCTGGCAGGCGGTGCTGGGTGCGGGCACTACTGGGGGCAGCCAGGACACACCCTTGGCTTTATTTCGTGGAGAAGTCCCGCTGCCCTTGAAAACTGGCAGGTTTAGGGAGCTTATTTCAGAGCAAAGCCAACCTAGGTTTGGCATATAAAATTATTTAAAACAAAAAAACAAACCAAAAAAAAAAAAAAAAAAAAAAAAAAAAAAAAAAAAAAAAAAAAAGAGGAGCTAGAAACCACGCAGGCATCCCAGCAAGCTCCTGGCCCCGGGCCGGGCCCCTTCTGCACCCGACTCCCGCCGCGCTCCGCCCGGGAGCTTTTCGCGCCACAGGGCCGGGCCCTTGCAGCTCCACAAAACCTTACAACGCGAATAGAAAAAAAAAAAAGGGGGACCTCCGCACCGGCCCTTCGGGGATATCCCGGGAAATCTAATGAACTCCTCCTGAGGGGCGGGCGGGCGCAGGGCGAGCACGCCGGGTGTCCGACCCGCGGGGGTACGCGCTGCATCTGCCAGGACGCGGGCGGCAACGCGGGACCGGCGCCGCCGGCCCCGCCCCCCGCGGCCAGCCGCTTTGGCGCGAACCTTCAGTTGCCCGCGCTCGCCCGCCGCCGCCAGCATGGCTCCGCCGCGCCCGCAGGTGAGCGCTGCCCGCCGGGCTCCCGCAAGGCTGCTGCGGAGAGAGGGAAGGCTGTGGCGCTTGCCGCCGCTCCCATGTCCCTCCGGCGTCTTGCTAAACTGGGCAAGCCGGACTAATCCGCGCTGCGGAAGGCTGCTGGGGTCGGGTGGGGGTGGCTCTTTAGTTTGGGCGCTCCAGGGAGAGCGACGTGGGGGCAGCCCCAACACTCGGGCCAGGGACCTCGGGTCTCCTGCCCCACCGCGGTGCTCGGGCGGCCCGTCCATGGCGGTGTCCTTATCTGCCTAACCGGGGTGCCGGACTCGGCTTGGGGGCCTCGCTCGGCGGGGAGCTGGCGGCCCGGAGTCGTGCGCCCATCGCCCCCGCCTCGCCGAGGGCCAGGGCTCGGTCGTGGGGCGGTGTTGTGGGGAGCGGCCCCGCGCGGCAGGGAGGGACGGGCGGGAAGCAGGGCGGCGGGCGGGCGGCCCGGCCGCGTGTGCTGGGCGGCACCATTTCGGCGGGAGGCGGGGAGAAGCGCAGGCGGGGCCGCGCCCGAGGGGCGGCCGTGTCTGCGAGCCCCGGGCTGCTCGGGTCGCCTGCGCCGGGCTGCTGCGCCTGAGGCGCCGCGCCCCGCCCCGCCCCGCCCCGCCGCGCCGCGGCGCGCTGCCCCCGGCCGCACGCGCCCTCAGCCGCGGCGGGCGGCACCAGAAACCGGCCCTGTTGTGTGTGCGGCCGGGCCGGGCCGGCGGGGACTGTGAAGCGAAACGCCGCAAGCAGAGCGGTGCAGGGCAGAGGACGGAGGGCTCTAGGCTGGCCCGGGCAGCGGCTGTTCAGCCCTTGTCAGTCCGGCGTTTGGCCCGGCTGGTGGGCACGTGAAGCGCCGGCGCTCATAACCGGGGCAACTCCTCAGTGTGGGGGCTGCCCCGCGGCCTCGATGGGGGATAAAATGGGTCACTGCCAGTAAAAATATTTCCTGGGAAAGGAAAACCTGAAGCCCATAAAAAAAAGTCTTCTAAATCGCTGGCAAAATGAACAAAACAGCAAGCTAATTTGTCTAGAACAGTGGTTTCAAATCTGTGAGTAGGGTTCTTTGGCCCTTCCTTAAGAGCTGCAGATTATTTAGTATTTGCCTCAAACTGCAAGTAATAAGTGAATCAAAGTAGATTTCTAGGTACTTTTCGTGTACTTGCACTTTTTTCCCATCACTGGCTACGATGACTGGGGAATGACATGATTTATGTGCTTATTTCCACTTCTCTGTTTGCATAAAAGAAGTATTCTTAAATACTGAATGAAATTCATCTATACCTATGATCAGAACTGTACCAGAGTAAAAACTATTGTCATTCCTAACTTTGAGATTTATTTCAAAGCTGATGTTTGTTTTCTTACTTGCATTCAAGATTGCTAAACATCCTAAAATGTTCAAACTTTCTAAGCTTCAATAAAAAGGTAATCTTGAAAGCTACTATTGTGAAGTATGTCTCTTCTTAATGGTGTTGCTGTTGTTGTTTTGCAGCGCCGAGGTTCAGGAAAAAGAAACTTCACAGCCTTTCGAAATACGAAACTCATTCCCATGGAAACATCCTCATCCTCTGATGACAGTTGCGACAGTTTTGGTTCTGATAATTTTGCAAACACAGTAAGTACCGTGCAAGAACAAATAAGATCGTATGTGCAGTACCAGAAAAAATTGCAAAAATATAAAGCTAATAATGTAAAACTGCTTGCTCTGCTTATGTTTTTGTATAGTAGTTATAAACCTGTGCTATATGCTGTAATTTCATTTCACTCTTTACTTATGATTCTTGGCGGTAATTGTTGGAAACAGATTAGCTATCAATTCTTGCACCTAACTTAATGTGCCTGGTAATTTGCAGCTGTGGTTCTGAAACCCCTTGTGAAATGCCTTTTTTTTTTCTTTATTAAAAAGCTATTTGCTTGCACTGCACTTAAAAATGTTAATAATTTTCTGTACAACTTAAGTTAAAGGATATTTTATTTTTTGTAGAAATGCAAATTTAGGTCGGATATTAAAGAAGAACTGGCAAAAATTTTTCATGAAGCCTCTGATGATGAATCTTTCTGTGGCTTTTCAGAAAATGAAGTTCAAGGTGCATTGGTAAGACAGTTGATTTTAGTTTGCTATTTTATATTTAAATTTTTACACATTCTTAATTGGAAAATAAGGCCAGCTTCAACTTGAAAGTTCAGTGTTTCACAAGGAAGCGTCATTTCATTTACTAAATAGTCCAAGTAGCCAAAGTTTAATTTTCTTATTGCCTGCATGAAAAACACTCAAGATACTGAGCTTTTAAAATCTGCCATATGTATTTTGAAATACACCTCTTAAAAGTGTCCCTGCTGGATGTTACTCTGTTTGAGTCTAACGTTTCTGGTTTCCTCTATATGAAATGTTAGGCTAGCCCATGGACTCCAGCAAACCTCAGAGAAATTCCTTTGTGTCTTGAATGCAGTCAGACCTCCACTCTGGCAGCATAACAGGGAATGCTGTGCATTTATCAACATTAGAGAAATAGTGATAGGTGGTGAAATCTGCCTTCCTGCTTTTCCTTGACATCGGTGCAAGTGCAGTTTTATTGCTTAAAAAGACGGGTAGTTGATATTCAGAAGAGAAACTGAGTAACACTACATTTGGCAAAACCAGTTTTGTCAAAACTTCTGCACATGCCGAAGAATTACTAGAAAAGAAAAATGTCTAATTGGAAGAAATCACATCTGAGTTAAAACACAATAAGTAGGTGACAAAGCTGGAATAGATAAGTAGAAAGAAAGAGTCAATGACTACACATAATGTGCAACCTGAATCATATACCTGCTTAATAAAAACCCTGTGTAAATAAAACCAACCATTTGATGTCCACTGTTACTGCTAATCAAAGACTGTCTTGTGTCTAAAAAGAAAAATCAAAGGCTATTGCATAATTGTTGCCTCAGCGAGGCATGGCGACCTGGTTCAGGAACGGCACAGCAGTCGCCTCAGACTGCTCGGGCCAAGTTCCTACAGACACCAGTATGATGGATGGCAAATGGCAGTTTATTCAGGGTTACACAGCGTTATATATGTTGCAGTTCTTGTCATCACATCCATCTGCTTATGCAATAAGCTTCATACTATTGGCTAACTTAATATGACTGTTGGTTATGTGCAGGGGGGAGAGTGACGCTGTCTTCCCGTACAGCGCGATATCTTCCGCTCGCCGGACCCTATCTTCCACATTTCCCCCCTCCCCTATGATTAACTATATAAGCTAATATACATATAAACCTTAACTCTTAACTATAATATTTTCAAAATTGGTCTAAAACTAAATATATGAAGTATAAATGTTATAAAGATGCAAAAGTTAGTAAAATTAGTAAAAATAAAGTAACATGTTAGTAATAAGTGTGCTTTTAAGGCATTTGTTGGGCTCAAACATAAAGAATGTTAACTGTCTCTCTAGACATTTTCTAACAAACAGCACTAATTTGTTTAGTATGCAAGGGCCAAAGATTAGTGTTAAAAGCAGCATAGTAAGGGGGCTGATCAAAGAGGAAACAAGGGTGGTGAGTCATGGAGACTGATTGAACCATGATTTGTACCATCCTTGCTGGGCCTCCCTCTCTCTTTTTCTTTGGGCTATTCTTTCCCTTAGCTCAGCCATCGAGTCTTGCATGACTCCCGTATGGTCTGCGTAAAAACAACATTCTTCTTTCAAGGCGGCACACAGGCCTCCTTGTTGCATGAACAAAATATCCAGGCCTCTCCTGTTCTGCAGAACAACTTCTGAAAGTGAGGAAACAGATTTTTCTAAAAAGGAGATGGATTTTTCAATTCTCTGTAGATCTTCATCGGTGGTCATTTGCAGTTGAGAGAGTCCCTGACGTTGAGTGACGAGGGCTGACACACCTGTGGCTGCACCAGCGGCTCCTAGACCGAGGAGCATAGCTATGGTTATACCTGTAATTAATTCTATTTTGTGGAGCCGGGTGGGTTCTTCTAGGAAGTGGTACAGTTCTTCTTCCTGATGATACAGGACCCTGGGAACAATCAGAACTTGAACACAAAAGTCAGTGGAGGTATTGAATTTGCCAAGGAGGACACATGGACCTATTCCAGACTGTCGACAGACCCACATTCCCAATTCAACTGGAATCGCCCACTTACTCTTTTTATTTGGCTCAAGACATTCAGTACAAACATCACCCATTTGTTTTGCTAAGGTTGCATTACCAAAACATTTGCCTTGACCTGTGATTTGGCTGAGAGTAATACCTCTCCGGGGGGTGTCCCATCTGCACTGACGTGGATTTTTCACTGCTGAATAATTAAAAGACACATCAAGAGCAATACCTTCATCAGAAAGGGGTTTTGCATCACAACACAACCAACATGACACCGTGAGGTTCGGGTTTGTTTGATTCAGTAACAGAAAGGTAGCATTTAACACACTAAAGAATGGATCATGAGGAGCTGGTGTGGCTGAAAGATCGAATGGGGTTGAGGTAGAACTTTGTGAGATAGATTTTTTCAGTTTGTTTACTCTTAAGTGCAAGGTCAGGTCTAATTGATTGATATGTTGGCGGTGGGAACTTGATAATTTGTATGTCTACCCAAATGTCGTAATGCTTTCCATCGCGAATAAACACTGACCACACTCTACCTTTGGTCCAACTCTCATGGGTTGGCTGTAAAACTGTCACTGAATAGTGAGTGCAAGTGTGCTTTGAGTCATGTTGGAGCCCTCTACGTAGAAATTTTGGCTCACGACAGCCATGGGGAGCATAGCTGACTTGCAAGAACTTGTCACATTGTTGTGGCCTCCGTCTGTCACCACAATAGTTTCACGCCCCCAATATCCACAGTGTCCATACCCTTGATAAGTACAATAACTTTTGGTTGGGTTGAAGGCAGGACACCAGTACATCTGTTCTAAATTGTGATCAAGGAAATGAAATCTTGGATCATATTGGTACGGAATGGGGAATATTTCATTTAACCTGACTTCAAAAGATGGGCTGTCTGGTGTAATGACTTCTTTGATCACTGTATCTCTTGACATGGTGAAGAACCCAGCTGGGTGGCTGGTGAGGGTAACTCTTTGCAATGGCTTGCTCTTCACCAACTAACCCTAAAAACAAGAGCACACAAAAACACTTCATCGGTGCGGAATTCTTGGGCTTTGCTGGCATGGGAGTTTCAGGTGTTGCTGGTTTGTCTGGTGGCTCGTCATCTTTCTCAGACACTGGGACGTAGGGATTACGAGGGTGGCCAATGATCCAGTCCTGCAAGTACAACCTCACAATTTTCATCAGTTTCATTCTTAAGGTTAGGTTTAATTGACTTAAGTGGACACCATTTCACTTTGCCATCTTTTTTAACAGCTGCGTACCCTCGTCCTGTCAAGACCAATCTCCACCCTTTTTCCCACTCTCCCAATTAATTTCTGATTACAACTGGTGGTCCTTCTTCTAATGCCTGAACAGCCCAATGTTTTTGAGCAGGACTTTTGACCTCATCTCCTCTAGAGAATTGGTTAAGTGCTAGCATAGCAGTTGTTAGTAAATGCGCTTGGTCTCCTGGGGAGACAACATTAGTGAAACCTTCTGATTTAGCTAATACTTCTAACTTGGTTTTTAGAGTCTGGTTTGCTCATTCAGCTATGGCTTTTCCTGTACTATTGTACGGAATACCACGTACTAATGTGATGCCCCATTTGTTGAGGAATGTTTGGACTGATTTGGAGACAAAGTTATGGCCATTGTGTGTTTTAATTTGATTTGGAATACCAAGTCATGCCATGACAGTCAGCCAGTGTTGGATGGTTGCTTTGGAATTAGTTTTAGGGTGTTGTGTGGCTACAATCATTCCACTGTGTGTGTCAACTGTTACTGCTAGCCAAGCTCAGGGTTTAAACAATTGGCAGAATGTGAAATCTGTCTGCCATATTTCGGAGGCTTTAAGGCCTTGGGGGTTGACTCCACTGGACCACAGTGGTGCTTTCTGGCAGTGAGGGCGGGTGGCTATGATGTGCTTTGCATCAGCCGTGGAACTGTCACACTTTCTCACTAGTGCTTTGGCCCCGACATGGAGTGTTTCATGCAGTCGATGAGCTTCTCTGAGTGTCCAAAGTCCTTTTGCTGCAGCATCAGCTTTGTCATTGCCGACCTGAAAAAGTCCTTTAACAGGGTTATGACTATTGGCATGGATAACTGATATGGTGCCTTTTTGGGAGAAGAGTGCTTCTATCATCACAGCTGTCACCGACATGGACACTCCAGGCCTTGACATGGCTAAACAAAGTTTGGCAACAAACACAGAATCAGTTACAATATTAAGATGCTCTGTTGTGAATAACCCACACACCAACACCAGGGCTGAAGCTTCCAGCTGTTGAACTGAAAGTACGTGGTCAGCCATTTTGATACAATGCCTTTGATCTCCTGATTGCCATACTGCTGCTGCAGTTGAGGTCGCTGAGGATGCATCTGTGAAGACTGTTGGTCCTGGGAGAGGTCGGTCCATGACTTTCTGTGGGAGATCAGTGTCTACAGTGGTTAGTAACTGAATCAACGGGGGTTTGGTGGAATACTGGATTTCTCCAGTAAACTGAAAAAGAGCTAGAGCTAAGTGTTCTGACATTGCTACTGATAGGGTAGGGAGCTGTTTACGCAAAGGCAGATATATTTTTGCTGGTACTATACCTAAGTGGCTCAAAGCAAGTTTTCTACCTTTCATGGTAAGATTACCAAGACATTAAACTCCTGGGGAAAAAGCATGCGATGGTTTTCCCAGGACTACCCATTCTATGAGTTTGGCTCTGTCAGGGGGTCCTGGGCTAGTGCTCCCACCCCTCTTCGTGAAGTGCACGTATAGATCAAGTGGTGCATCTGTGTTCCATCTCGTGAGTGTGCTTGAGGAAATCTGCTGTTCTATAAAGTCAAGCGAATGCATCGCTTCTGGGGTTAGGGCTTTCTGTTCCCATGGATGTTTCCCTTTTAAACGATCATACAGTGGAGACATGATTTCTGGGGGGATTAACACATTACGAAGCTACTGTAAAGATCCTATTAACTGTTGCATGTCCTGAAGTGTGTTAATGTTTCAGTGAATTTTTACTCTGGGGGTGGGTCACATAGGAACTTGTGATTTGAACTCTAAGAAAAGTCACACTGGGTCCTCTTTTTATCTTTGCATTTGCAATTTCAAATTCATTTGTTTTTAATGCTTGTGAAACTGTTGAAATCAATCGATCTACCTGATTTGTGGACGGCGCAGCAATTAGGATGTCGTCTATGTATTGGATAATGGTTGCAGTTGAATTTGTGTGCCAGATTGGTGCCAGTACTCGGTCTACTGTAATTTGACAAATGGTGGGAGAGTTAATCATACCTTGGGGTAGCACTGTCCACTGGAAGTGCAAGTTAGGACGCTGCCCATTTGGGAACACAACAGAAAAAGCAAACCGTTCCCCATCTTCTTCATGTAGGGGTATTAAAAGGAAACAGTCTTTGATATCAAGCATTGCACAAGGTTGCCCTTTTGGTATCATAGAATTTGCAGGTAACAATGTTTGGACAAGACCCATTGGTTGGATTTTTTTATTTACTTCACGTAGATTCATGAAGGAGGCGAAAACCTTCGCCACTTTGTTTGGCTATTACAAAAACTGGGGTGTTCCACGGGCTGGTGGAGGGTTCTGTGTGGCCTTGCTGTAATTCACGGGCAAGAAATCGAAGGAGGGCAGTCGTTCGAGGCTCTGACAGGGGCCACTGCCCGACCCACACCGGGTCAGTTGATTTCCATGTTAGTTTAATTGGTGGTGATGGGTGTGTTGCAGTGGCCCTCAGGGCAAATTTGTCACCCTGATGTTTAACAGGGCTAGGGCATCTCTCCCTAACAAGGGTGGGGATGTGCCCAGGACATATGGAAAAGGTGTGATGGGTTTCTCTCGCCCTCTCTCGGTGTGGATTGTTACAGTTACCAACTGGGTGCTTTTCCGGGCTCGGGAAAATCCTCCCACCCCGCCCACTACGGGGACTTCTTCCAGTTCCCAACGTGGGGGCCAGTTTATTTTTGGAAGGACAGTGACATCAGATCTGGTATCTATTATGAAGGGAATACAAATGGTTGTGTCATCTGGAGGGGGGGCACCCGGGTGTGGGGGAGGATGATAGAGACAGCAGATTCCCCATACCATAGGAAGATTAGTCAGTTTCATGGCCAGGCCCACCCAGGGGTTTGGTTGATCCATGTCCCCAGGTAACCAATTTGTAAGGTCCCTGCGTTTTCCAAGTCTCAGGGTCTTTTACCATGACAGCCGAGGGGGATTGTTGTTGTTCCGAGGAGGCAGGTGGGGTTTGCTGGGCTACTGGTGAGGCTGTAAGATTGGGTACCTCCGGGGGCGGGGGTAAAGGATGTGGGAACTCTGGGGGGGCAGAGACTGTGGGAACTGCTGGGCTACAAAATTGGTCGCCTCTTGGGGGGGGAATGGGTATGGGAGTTGCTTGCCCCACTTGGGATTGGCATAGCTGGGCTGCCTCACATCCCATGTGGAGGGGGCTTTATGCTGCCGGCTGCCCCCTCCCGTTTCCCTGGGCCTTGGATCTGCATTCCTTGGAGAGGTGTCCCTTTTTCCCACAGGCGCCCAACACGGCCCTGATTTTTATGCGGGGGAAGTGATGGTGGTGGGTTACCTAATTGGGGACAGTTTATTGTGATATGACCTGCTTGTCCACATTTAAAGCACGTCATCACTTCAGTTATTGCAGCATGAACAGCTGTTTGGATTGGGGACAAATGTTCTTTTGTGACATGCCTGATCGTGTCTGCGGTGCTGGACCCAGGTGGTAGTGACCGCAAAATTTCTTTGGTGGTTGAATTGCATTGCTGACGCAGACACTCTGTTAACACAGGGCCTTTTGCTTCTGAGGGTAAGGATGAGGAATTGAGTGCTGCCTGCAGGTGGTCTACAAATTGTGTGAAACTTTCACTTTCACTTTGCTTTACTGTGGACCGTGGTGATAGTTTAGCAGTAACTTTAGAAGCAGAGCGAATAGCTTCTCTGGCAGCACGAGTGGTTGTCATGACCTCGTGGGCCCGTAGGCCCTCAGCCTGTGCTTGGGGGGTGATCATGGTTGGATCAGTACCCATTAATCGTTGCGGACTGGAACCATGAAGTGGATGATCTGCCCCAGTTACTAGGGCTAGTTGCTTTGCACAATTGTCCTCCCACTGTCCCTTGAAAATAATCATCCCCACCCTATCAAAAATCAATCTGGTGGTTTGTTTAATGTCAAATGGGAGCATGTCATCCCCTCCAAAAACACTATCAATGAGAGTGGAGACCATAGCTGAATTAATTCCTTTGTCTGCAATTGCCTTGACTATTGCTTGTATATCTTTAGGATTCACTGGTGAGTATGTTCTTTGATTTCCACCTGGCCCCCCCCACCCGGTCTGGGAAGGCTAACTTGGTTGATGGGGCCCAGTCAGCACATTTTTATTTTAGTCTTTATTTCTCTCCAGTCTGTGAGTGGAGTTCGTTCTCTTTCTAGCTTCTCTTTAACCCAAGTAGTAGTATTGTAATCACCGATTTTCTGTGCCTTCACCCTCTCTTCCTCAGAGGCAGTCACAAACCATTCAGTATACCACTCGTCCCAGCTGGGGTCCGACTCAGAGCCGGAAGTCGACTGACTAGACACTTCCGGTCTCTGGAGCCCTTTGGTGGGGCTCCGCCCCGCCCCTTTTTCATGGGACGCTCCCTCCCCTTTGCCCGCCCCGCCTCCTGCTGAGGGAGGTTCTTTCCTTGTCGGGATACACTTTGCGGCGGACACTTTGAATGGCCTTTTGTTTCCCGTTATCAACTTCAATGTTACATTCATTTTTACTCTTACCTAAAACATTCTCGGACTCCGCATTTCGCACGGCAGGGCTATCTACAACCCGCCCTTCGTTCTGCTGCCCAGAGCCATTTTGGGGGGCAGAAGGTGGTGGTCTTTCCCAGGTTTTTTCGGGATTTGACCCGTCCGCGGCACGCCCGGGCTCATTTACGAGCTCATTTAGTGAGGGTTTTTGTTTTTCCGCGGACAAATTACGGTCAGGGGAGCAATTGAGAACGGGGCTAGATTGTCGGGGGGGCGAGGGGGAATGCCTTTGATCTCGTGAGTTGTTAAACTCAGGAATGTCGCAGCTGTCTGCGGTTTTCGTGGCTGCTTCAACACCTAATTTCGGTACAGCGAGTAGGCATTGCTGAGCAGCTTTCCAGGTCTCTTGCCCTTGCAGAGCTTTTTGCAGAGCCTGTTTGACTTTCCCCCACGATTTGACTTATTTCCCACTCCTGGATGACATAGTGTCCTCAGCTAAAGCATTGGTGCATTTCCCCATATTTCTGGGTGGAGAATCTCCACCGGACAGTCAATTACACTAATTTGTAAAAGCCTCATAAGGGCACAAGTAAAATCTCTAGGCTTACAATCAATTCCCTATTGACTATGTAACTGCGATACGACCTTAACGAGGGCTTCCATCCTCCTCACCGGTCCGGGAGCGTCCTCCCCGCTTGGCTGGTCAAGCTGCTCCGGCTGCCGTTCACCCGTCCAGGCGATCCCCATTTCCCAGATGATTCCCAGGTTTCGGCACCGTATGTTGTCTCAGTGAGGCATGGTGACCTGGTTCAGGAGCGGCACAACAGCCACCTCAGACTGCTCGGGCCAAGTTCCTACAGACACCAGTATGATGGATGGCGAAATGGAAGTTTATTTAGCGCTACACAGCGTTATATATGTTGCAGTTCTTGTCATCACATCCGTCTGCTTATGTAATAAGCTTCATACTATTGACTAACTTAATATGACTGTTGGTTATGTGCAGGGGGGAGAGTGACCCTGTCTTCCGTTCGCTGGACCCTATCTTCCACACATAATGAGCTTTTAACTAAATAATTTATGTCCTCACTGAACCATTGGTTCTTGGGAAATTTGTAAGCAAGACATCAGAATTCAAAGGTCAGATAATACTGGGATTTTATTCATAATTATTTCATTGGTTGGCTCTAGAAGGAAGTTTCCATCTTTTATCATTGATACTGTGAGATGACTACAGCTTACAAAATCGGGTATGACCTTGTGTAGAGAACTGCATAGTGGCTTTTTTTACAGCCAAATGCTGTATGTAGCACAGTTGAGTCCTTTGCAGGCAGTTCTCTTTCTGTACCATACACATGAACTATTTTTGCTATTAGACCTGCAAGTGACAGCTAAGACTGCTGCAACTGGACCTACACCTTTTCTGGTGTGTTTGGCACAACCATGTGGGTCTGTCTGAGAGGTTCCCTGTGTCTCTTCCCCTTCCCTCCCACTCCAAAATGCACTAGAGCACTAGGACTGGATGTCTGAATTTCAGACAGGTAGCCTCTTGAACTACTCCTAGACAAAATGTTGTTAACTGTATTTAACTGCAGAGCAACTCTCCTGCATTTACATGATTCCATTTTGGTTTGTTAACAGAAATTGGAATCGGATTCAGAGGAGAATGATACAAGTGCTGAAAGTGAAATAGATCAGAGACGGCAGAAATGCTCTCTTCCTCTGAAAGTAGCCATGAAGTTTCCACCTCGAAGATCAGAGAGGAGGAGGGGTGGTATGGAACCTGTTCCCGAAACACCAATGCCTGCTCTAGATTCAGACTCTGACACTGAAGAAAATGGTGCTTTGTTTTTAGAAAAAAGAGCTTTAAACATAAAGGAAAACAAAGCAATGGCAAGTACTCTGTCTTCTGTCTTCCTGTGGACTGGCCCTCTTTCCCACTCTTTTGATTCTCGGGGGACCTCTGTTTATATTCACTGTAATGGGAATTATGTGAATGCATTAAGACAAATTTGCATTCCTAAAATATAAATATGATACTTTATATTTACTGTCGTATGAAAATCCATAGGCTGCAAGCCTAACAACATAATAAGTTTGAGCATTTCCAAATTACTTGCAGTCACTAAAACATAAATAAGACATAAATGTAAAGAATTGAAGAATGACTGCATTTCCTGTGAGTAATTGTACTTTTATCCAATTGCCCTAGTAGTCTGTAATAGCACATAAATACCCTTTTAAGGCTCTGCTTCATTTTTCTGTCTCTCGTTAGCTTGCAAAACTAATGGCTGAGTTGCAAAATGTTTCTGGTATCTTTGGTGGGAGAAAATCGTTGCCAGCTGTCAGTCATGTGAGTATAAAGTTACTGTATTTGCATTCAGATTTCTAAGAGTCAAATTCTGACATTACAAAGCAGGATTCTCAATGTAAATACTTAATAAACTGTGCACATCAAAGTCCAGTTAGAATTTTATTGCTTCCTAAAATGGGTATCTTCATTTTGTAATTCTCTTGGTTTGCCATGGTATAAAGCAGAACAGATTAATTTATAAAGGCTAAGAGTCTCCACAGGCCAATAAAACCAAACAAGGTGTTGTGTAAATATGTTTTTATACAAAGGCTGGAGATAAGGGAGGGCAGCCCAGACCTGAATATTCTGTGAGTTTGGAGGCTTGAAAAACACCTGGCATTTAGCCTAACTTTTAAGAAGATTGAGTTGTGAATCAGCACTGTAATGAATTTCACTGCTGATGTATTTGTAATTTGGGTGAAGATTAGAACAACACTGAAAATCTCAGGTCCTCATAGACACGGGTTCTGCTGCTTTTGACAGTTTCTCTGTGACTAGCAGAATACCTAAGGTGAACTTGCTTAGGATCTTACTAGCTTTTGTTTTCTGACTGGGACAGGGATAGACATGTCTTTGGAAAAGATGAGAGGAAGGCATCTTTAGGGGAGGAATTCAGTTAGGGTCAGGAGCTATCTGTGTTTTCACCTCTTTCATTAGGGGCTTTTAAACATTAACAGGGACCAAAGCGACTTCCAAGGCGTTCATTGCCCAAGTGTGCCTTGAGGAGGAACCCAGACCGGAGTTCTCGGCCTCACACAAGGTCCAGGTCCCTGATTGAAGGTCCTCCTACTGCTGTACCAGAAGAGGAGGAAGATGACCGGTACATCTTGGTGAGAAGAAGAAAGATGTCTGATGAATACCTGGAGGTATGATGTAGTTCTCTTGTTGTGGGTTGTGAGGGTGGTTTTGTATGAAGGTTTCCCTTCAAGAAAATAGCGATTTGTAGAGAGTTGATGAGGTTTATCAGTATGTCATGGCCTTGGAAGAATTAAATAAATAAATAAATAAATAAATAAAGTGCACTTTGTATGTGCTCTCCATTTCCCCTTCCTTGTCCTTGAAAAACCACTTACTCTTGCACTCCAACAGGAGTGAAGCAAGATCAGTAGCATCATTGCACACTGAAGGGGACAGATCAAGTAAAGGTGCTAAAGCTGCATCCATATCATACGTCAGTACAAATTCTGTTATGTCTTGCTTAAAAATACGATGGGTGTTTGAGACTTCAGCATTGCTGTGAAGATCCTCACCTTTGTAGAGTTTTTTCCGAAACTAATACTAAAAGTATTGTGTCTGCTATTCAGCATGAAGCCCATACTCCCAGGAGGAGTCACCGTGGTGCCATGGCTTTTCCACATGTTGTGCGTCCAGTTGAGGACATAACAGCAGAAGAGCTGGATAATATTTGTGGGTCTGCAAGAGAAAAAGTGTATAACAGGGCCATGGTAAGTGTATTCCAGCTTTGTGAAATGTGTACTTTATGAAGTCACTTTTTTGTTACTCCGTGTTTGTATTTTAGCATCAAATAGAGCACGCTCCCTCTCACTGAGAGAGAGGATGTGATTTTTGGGAGAAATATGTCTTGAGATCTTGAAGTGTCCCTTCTTATTTTTGCCTGAATTTGTAGAATGGCCTTTACCAAGCCAATTAACTTGCTTTAATGCTGGAACAGCTGTAATACCGAAGTGAATACCAGACACTGAAGATGCAGTGTTAAAACAGTCTTGGTTCAAACTTGCAAGGTGGCTTTCTGTTTCAGGATAAGCACTGCTAGCTGCCAAAGAGATTTTGTTCAGTGTTTTTTTTTTTCCCCCTAACTAAAATGTGATCTTAAATGTCTTGTTTGTTTTTCCTGTGTTCTAGGGATCCACCTGTCATCAATGTCGCCAGAAAACCACAGACACCAAGACAAATTGTCGTAACCCTGATTGCGTAGGAGTGCGGGGCCAGTTCTGTGGGCCGTGCCTCCGCAACAGATATGGGGAGGATGTCAGAACAGCACTGCTGGACCCGGTAGGACGGTGCTCAGTGCTGGTTTATTGCGCTTGACTTGCAAAGCCTGGGGTGTTGGTCACTGGCAGCTGGGGTTTTAACAGAACTGCTTACAGTGCTGTAGTATGTCATGTACTCCTAGCTTGATTCACCCTGAATCACAGAACTGTGTTGTGTAGAACTTGAATTTACTACTTCTGTAGTTCTGTTTGCAGGAGTAAATTATGAGAACAGAGCAGCAGCCAAAATATTCTTGTATTTAAGCATCAGAATAGTGTTCTCTTTTGCCTTGCATTAGTGCTTACTGCCCTATGGAAAGGAACTGTATTGTGGACAAAGTGCTCCTGCTGTGGGCTGTGATGTAGGAG
This sequence comes from Sitta carolinensis, assembly GCA_032173965.1. Classification (NCBI taxonomy): domain Eukaryota; kingdom Metazoa; phylum Chordata; class Aves; order Passeriformes; family Sittidae; genus Sitta; species Sitta carolinensis. The sequence continues at coordinate 20,989,071 of CM063288.1, forward strand.
TTAAAACAATGGAATACTTCCTGTGGTTATGTGCAAGGCAGGCAATGGAGAGCTTAATCCCCTGCAGACTGAGGAATTTGTACTCTTGCACTGGTTTAGACAACTTTATGCGCTGCTGATGTTCACTGCAGAAGTCGGTGTGTAGCAGGGCACTCTTAGTTTGTGTGTATGAGTTATGTCTGGCATAGCATCTCAGCTAAAAGGGCTTCTTGTCTCTCTTCTGTGTAGACCTGGAGGTGCCCCCCATGTCGTGGAATCTGCAACTGTAGCTTCTGCAGACAGCGAGATGGCCGATGTGCCACAGGTGTCCTGGTCTATCTGGCCAAGTACCATGGCTTTGACAATGTCCATGCCTACTTAAAAAGGTGAGTGTGCCATTGTGTCAGTGACGTGGTTGCAATAAGTGGGATAAGCATCTCAAAAGCGGGAGAGCAAAGATGTCCACATCCTAGTTCATCAAGTTAATCTCAAGATTACCCTGTTGCCTCCAGAATCTGAGATTTTGCCCTATGATTTTTCTGATACACTGGTTCTTAGACAAAACAAGTGATATATCCACTCTGCCTTTTAACTCTCAACCTCAGAGTGGTTGTCAGGGCTTCGACTAGTTGGTCTAAAGAGTTTACAGTGTTTTGCTACAAGCTAACTCATGTTTTTACTTGTTTTTCAGTCTGAAACAAGAACTTGGAATGGAAGACTGAAGCTGTGACTGCTGACTGCCTTTAAATTACATACTCTTTTCACCAATGTAATATTATTGCCTGCAGTGAATTGTTTAATCGGATGAGATTACAAAGTGCCTTTTCTGCTTGCCTTTCCTTTTGGGCAAAAAAGGATAAAAACCTTTCATTTATTTCAGTATAAATCATACTTAGGAAAGCTGTTTAATGCAGGTCTTCACCCATAGGCCGTTGTTTTCTCTTTAGACAGCTTTGCAAATCTGTCCTTGTTTTCATGATAGTAATTTCTTTTTTTCTTCCTGAAAGGGGATGGAGCTTTAAGCCATTAGTTTTACTCATGCAGCAGTCTATGTTGCAGGTTTGCTTATGCTCCAAAATTGGTTACAAAAAGATAGAGATGATCTGAAAACTCGGGGCAGTTTTCTTCACAGAACTAAGCAGCCAACTTCTGCAATACAGACCCTTCATGATCAAATGGAATCGTAGAATTCTCTGAAACAGTAGTGTGTTCTTAAGTTCAAAAAGGAAGCTCTGTAAGTTGCAGCTGAACAGTCTCCAAGCACTAGCATTTGGTTTTATGGAGTACTAAAAGTTCACACTGGCCACTTCTGAATTAAAAAATGCAGTTGACATGGCACTTTGTGTTTTTGCTCAGATGAGAGAAGGCTGCTGCTGAAAGCTTCCACAGCACTAGCATTGCCTACTGGTGACAATGATGTGAACGTACTGGTTTACATTGTGTAGTGACCACTGTCTAAAGCAGAATGTTCCATGTGTTAAATTACTGTTCTGGTGGACTCTGTTTTCCCTGTTCCTACTGCAGCTGCAGAACTGCTTTGCAGAGTCAGCAGCAGTCCTGGAGAAGAGGGGATGCCTCCAGACCGGGGCTTGGTAAAGTAGAGGGGTGGCAGTTCACGTGGCTGTTGGCTGTCTTAGAGTGGATGAAAGTTGGTAACTTGTTAACTTCGGTTATAGGAAAACAGGCAAGGAATGTTTCTGTATCTGCCTCTCTGTGATTGTGGAAGGTTCTTTTCACATTAAATTTGTGAAATGTAAGTACAACAGAAATGGAATTGAAGAATCGTGACATGCTGAGCACATAGGGGTCTCCTGTACTCAGTGTTGTAGAAAAGAAGGTGCCATGAAAATTGCATCCAAAGAACCATAAAGGGTGTAAATGTGCTTAAGTTTTGTTATGGAAACTACTGTGTAAGCTTTGTATAAGGTTTAGAATGTAATGTTATAAATAATGTACAGTTGAATAGTAGAAGAATCAACATGGGTTTTACAGTTCTGTGCTTGTGCAGTATTTGCACTGTGTGTGTACAAAATGATCCACAGTTCGTACCTTTCTGGGAGTTGCATCACTGTGTGTGGGAAGGGAGGAGAGAGGAATTTAGAAACAACAGATATTTATGTCTCAGACTTGCAGTTCTGTTTCATAAATCATCTCTCCTGTTGAAAATCTGTCCTCTCCATCTATTTTTGTAGTGTGAATAGCTGTGCAATCTGAGGTATGGAGAGTGCTCTTCTCTCTAGGTACATTTTTTGAAGAAGGAACTCATTTTAGAAATACATGTTCTGACAGATAAAAGTGGCTGGATTTTTTTTTTCCTCCTAATTGCTTGGCTTGCCTTCTGATTGCTAGAGTGTGAAAGTACTGTGCTAAAAGCAGATCCTTATGTTATATTAAAGAGACTGCTGTATTTAGATTTACTCAGATCTACACTGTTCTGTACAAGATTTTTTATTTTGAAAATAAAAATTTTCAGTTTTAGAATATTTTTGCTTTTGATCTGGTTTTAAAAAGCCTGTTAGAGCTGTACTTCTGCTTTACCACTTTCAGGTGAACTTATGCTGCAAAGTAAAGGACTTGGTTGTTCCCATCATACCTGGGGGAGCAGTGGGACTTGGACATCTTATTTTCTCTGGCCCTGTGTTCCTGAATCAGGCTTGCTCTGATATTCATGCTGCTTGGTTGAATTGTGTGGCACCTGGTGACTGAGTGGTGACGATCAAAATACAGAGTGCTCAATACAGGCTTTAGGCAGGTGTGCTGTGTGCTTTACCCTTCTGCTTTTTCTCTACTGTTTTTTAAACTAGATGCCTACATCCTGAGCTGACAAGGATGAGGATAAATTTTAGGACACAAGTTGGAGTAATATGTCAGCCATTTAAATTTATTTATTCTTTTACAAACAAGCTCTTAAGTAGCCTCTCAGAAGCTCTTTCCTGGAGCAGAGAATTACCTGAGGGGCCTTGATTGCATGCTGATAGTGAAGACACTTCTGCTGCTTTTGTGCCCTGGGTCTAGATGCAGGAGTTGTATGAGGCTGTGGCCTCCTACACAGCTGCAACCTTCTGTAGTGAGAGGAAATTTGAAAGAAGTGATCTAGCAGAGTGACTGAGCTGTCCCAGATACTCTACTGGTAAAATCCTTACCTCGTTACTCTCACCTACAAGCTGAGAACCCTTTCATCACGCTGCTGTTCATGTGAAAATAAATTCATATTTATGAATCTTGTAGGATGTTAGTTTGATTTATGTGATGATTTTGAGGTGTCTCAATACACCACTTTCCCAAGCTATACCACTTTACACAGCTAAGTTAAGTACTGTTGATGTGGACTTGAAAAATAGTTAACTAGTTCATGATTTATAAGTGCGATGAATGAGCAGCAAAGAAACTTGAGAGGAAAAGGTCCAGTCTTTAAAAGCTTTAAAAACCAAAGATGCATGGAAATAGAGGATCACTGTGTAAAGGAGAACAAAGAATGAAGCTCGTGTGTGAGGTAGAATGACTAGTGATTTATAATTGTAAAAGGTTGCGTGAGTTGACATTTCCTCACTACTCAGCTTTAGAGCCAGGTAATCTTGTGCATAGGTCTGAAAAAACTTTTTTTAACCTGATGTAATAATTTATAATGAATATATAGTATATGCTGATTAAATTTGCCATAACTTCTTTATTATCAGAAGATTTTCTTAGGCTGGTATATATTTATATATATGTTATTTGCTTCTTCCCCGTTCCACTTGCTTTTTAATTAAGCCAAACATTGAAGCATTAAGTCTCTTCAAATCTTGAGAAAAAAAAATTTTGTCTTCCTTTACAATTAAACTTTTTTTCATTATGTGTAAGTTGAACCAGCATGGCAGTTTAACGATGGCATGTAGTTAAAGAATGACTTGAAGTGTTTCAGGGTGAGGGAACTCAGCCGACATTGAAACCATCTGTAATACACTGCATCTGAAACGTTTGGGAAGAGTTACCCACTGACCTCTGCTGGCATAATCCAGTTTGTTCTCTTACACCTTTTTGTTGAGTGCAGTTTGCATGGCTAATGGGGTGAGCTAGCTGGGAGATTTTGGAAACACTGCCTACTGTTCTTTCATGTTCTTGGCCTCTAAAGCAAGTGAGTAAAAAGAAAAAACTCAAATAGAGGCTGGCCAGTCTATGGGGTCCTAAACACCAGCACTCAGATAATGCTGGGCTTTGTGTAGGTACACGTGAATGCATGGTCTCCAAACGCCAGTGAGAGAGGACAGCACCACCATTGCATGACTGATTCTCACTCTTCCAAGTAATAAGCCTGGGTCTCCTAAAAGGGTGTCAAAAAACCACAAACCCTTTGGACCTGGGAAATATCAGGGGAATTGTATGTTTGAACACAAAAATGTAATGATCAGTGCTAGAGGTAGGAGTCCTGAAAATGGAAGGTGAGAGGGGAACAGGGAATCCTGTTGTGACCGATACTTAAAAGAAGTTGTGGATATTGAATCTGTATGAAAATATGTCTGGAACACAGAGATGCAGTCATATTAAACCAGGTCTTGTTGCTGTTTGCTACAGGCTTTTTTGCAGCTAGAATTTATCAAGCTCTTGTTTAAGGAGGGCAGACTATTCTGTTACGTGAAAAAACCCAGAAGTTATGGTACGGTCAGGATGGGGCAAGAAGACATTGCATCTGTCTCTGTTAGTACTTTAGTAGTTTTTGTAGAGATCACTTAGACTAGAAAAAAAGATCAGTTAAGTGTAGCTCCAGCTGTATTGAAACCTACTGATAGTCTTTCCTTTGGAATATGTCTATGGGCAAAACTTACATCTACTGAAAGCAGATATAAAATATTACTGAAATTATGTGTTTGGACTCAATCTAGCTTTATATCCTTTCTTGTCTCATAATGTAACTGCAGATGTGAAGAATGAAATTATGCACTAGGTTGTGTCAGAAGGTGTGAGTAACAGAAGCCTATGGCAACCATCCTCATTTTCTTTTAATTGCATACACAGTAACAAAGCAACCCTACCAGCACTCCTTTTGGCCTTCCCTTACCTCTTTTTAGCTTGAATATCCATGTAAAAATGGTATGTTTGTAAATTGCTGCATAAGCATCACAACTGACTGACACTAGGACTCCACATTTTGAGAGCTGTCCCACAAGTGATAATTCTTATTGTTCGTGTTTTCAGAGAATTGGCAGTTATGTCTCCTCTCTGGATATCCAAACAAACCCTTACTTCAAAATAAAACTACTGGAAAGACTATACTGAACATTTAAACATTTTAGACTTCAGAAATTTAGGTTGTTTCTACTTTATTATATAGCGGAAGTAAAATAAGTTCAGTCAGTGTCCACCATTTTGTTCAATGACTTGGAAGTTCACCATTTTTAGGTGTGCTTTAAAGTTCCAGATAGAGAGGCTTAGCAATGTTCCTACTCAAATGTGAATGAACACAGGCACTCTTATCTTCCATGATTCTCTTCTTATATAGCTTATTAGCAGAATTTAGCAGTAGGAAAGATTCTATTTCTTAGTGCTTTTGTGCTGTGTATTTTTTTTTGTTGTTGTTGTTGGGTGTGTTGTGGGGCTGGTTTCGGTTTTGGGTATTTCTTTTTGAGGCTGGTTGTAATGTGAATACAAGTGATAACAGTGAATCATCAGGAAAAAAAAAAAAAAAAAAACCCCTTTGGAAATAAGCCAGAGTCAAATTCTTTTCTCATGCTCTGTTCAATCTGCTTCCTCTTTAAAAGAAAACTTTCACATTAGCAGAAAAATAAATGCTTAGCCAGAGTTCTTTTTGTGTCCCTTTCAGCAGGGAGAAGGGAATGAGTGTGCTGAGCTCAATGCCCATGCTGGCTTCCTCCTGCCGTGGAGAGTTAACACTCTAAAGCTTTTTCTTCCCCCTTTATTTCTCTTTCCATTTAATTCTTATGAAAAAGTTGCAATGTTACAATTTTAGTATTGGAAACCAAGCACAGAGTTCTGTTGTGAGGAACTGAAATGCTTTGATGTAATCCTAGTTTTTTCTGGGAGAAGTAACTTCTAGTTTTTAAATGGTTGGTGTGGCTAGAAAACAGCATCAGTACTACAAAGCTCTGAAAAGCAGCTCCAGTAAATAAAAATATACCTGTGTATATGATACCTATGTGCCCATTACAGGATGCAGATACAGTGTTCTGTCAAAACCTGCTGGTATGATCTTAAATGAGTCACTTTTCCTATAGTTGCAAGACCGAAACCCATTCACTAATATAGCTAAAGCCTGTTTTGGAAAAAAAATAACACTTGAATCTTCTTAATGTGAGTACAACTAATTTTCATCAAGACATGCAGACTTAACCCGCAGCAAGGAATGATGCTTTTTTTTTTTTTTTTTCTGTGTACATACTAAACAAAGGCTGGAAACATACACCCTTTCTTCTTGCAATCAGAGTTAGTTTATTTCTCTAACATAGTCAGTAGTAAGTATATTATGCATTATTTCTTTGACATACTAGTAAGTATATTTTACATTACAGCTGATACATGGGAGTTGAGAGTATTGAAGTCTTTTAGGTACCATTGGTTTTATTCCCACCCATTTTTCCAGTTTCTAAAATCTCATTTTTTCTAAAATCTCAGCTTTTGAATTCTATTTTTCTTTCCAGTTCTGAAGAAGTTATGAACGAGATTAACAGTTTGGCTAATTAAGCTTGACTGCTGAAATGTAGCTTCTGTTTTCCCCTGTACAGATACATTATTCTTTTTACATATTGGGATCCACAAGGAAGTGCTTTTCCTGTCATATCTTAGAGTTCCCTGATACCTAGTGCAACAGCTAGCCTTGCTAGCTCCCTGTGAGCCACAGCTTGCTGTATAATATTCAAGAAAACATGGATTTTGTAAATGGCTTAGTTTCTACAAAACACTCAACTCCTTTGCACACTTCAAAAGATCTCGAGCTCTTTCTGCCTCAGTTTCTGAGCAGTATTTTCTTGATGTTTGTATGGCACTTAAACCATGTTGACCTTTTCCCTCAGAAAACAGTTGCTGCAGCCAAAAGAAGTACTAGAGGTGTCAGACCAGGGTACTGTTGCTAGTGCCTTGACCTTTAGTTGTACTGAGCTCTGCAGTGCTGTGATTAGTGTGTTTTTGGGACATGGAGCACCAAAAATAAAAAGAGGGAGAGAATTTGTCTTGTAGTTACTCTTCATTGCAAAAGTCATCCAGCAGCTGCTGCCAGCTCCCACCACTGGTGAGCTGAGGGAGGCTATGCTTTGTTTGACAGCTGATGCTGTGATGTCACGGAGAGATGCAACAGAGACGACAAAGTCGGAGTGAGAGGAGAAAAAGAAGTTTACTTTTTTACCTTTACTTTATATACCTTTCACAGAAAGGGACCACATTGGAAGATAGAGGTTCAACCTCTTCAATTTTACTGGTCTTGGAAAATGTCTATCAATTGTCCCTCCTACTGGAAGGAATGTCAACAATAATATTGTTTATAGAAAATCGTGAGAAACTGACTCCCAAATATGTAAACAATCAGAAGGCTATAATGAACAGCAAAAGAACAAGGTGCCAGATAGCCTATCTGGAAGCACAGGTATTTTTCAACCATTGTTGATGAGACTGAGGTTCCTTCACATCTGTCACAACAGAAACCTGGGTATAAAGGAACCTTACGAGAGCAAAAGCTACGTGTTCTGAAGTAGGAATGTTATCAAGTGAAGCAGCAGCCAAGGTAGATCTAAGTCCTGAGGCCCTGTGTAGAGTTAATGGCCTGTGGTTTACTTGGAGGTAATGCCTGTGTGTGGTGAGAGCCAGAGAGGCTGTTGTGGTGGCACAGTTACAGCTCGGTAACTGCACTGTGCTTGGCCCAGGGAAACCCAGTGCAGGCCACATCCCACTTTGGAGAGCAAGTGTGGGAGACTGAGTTAACAATCTCAAGACTTCCCAGGTTTCCTTAAACTAAACAACCAAGGGAGAAAATGCAGAAAAGGCTGTTCAAAAATGTCCATTAAATAGGGAAAAAAATCCTTTCAGGTACATGAATTGCCCCTGGTGACCCTGGGTTTACCCACACCCCTTTTACTTTTGCCCTAAACAAAAGTCTTGTTTAAACAGAAAACCTGATAGCACAGACAAGCACTGCTATTTATTGATGTAGATAAATTTACTTTAAAATTACTTAAGTAGTACTTTTGATAGGGAATTAGATCTATCTAATACGGTACAGTAGATCTGGAGGTGCAGAAAACATTTTCAGAAGACAAAAATGTAAAGGGTTTCATCCTGGTCCTGAGCTCCTCTGATGTATGTCCCAAGACATTGCCAATGCATGCCTTTTGTTACAGTTTGCTGCTTTGTTACAGTTTTGTGTGCTAAAGTCTGCAGTTGCTGAAAAAAAAGGGATTAAATGTTGCTGGAAAGTAAATATAATTTACAGCCTTGGTTTGAACTATAGGTTCATGTTCAGCGTATTGTATATTTCTTTATTTTTCTTAAACTTGTTAGAAAAATGTTCCATCTGAGCAGTTGCTCTAAAAGCAAATGAAACATAAGGCATCAATATTTTTTCATGTGTTCTCTGAGATGAAATGCTTTATTGTATCCTACTAATAAATCCTGGGTTTTTTTTAGATACCACAAACTTACACATCAGAGACTCCAGGCTAGAGCAGGCTGTTTCTTGAGGGTTAGGAGAGACATTCACATTGGAGCACTCTTCCTTAACCTTCAGACAAACCCTTTATCTTCACTAATGTGCATGCTTTTTTTGCAACAGATACACCAAATTCTGTTTTGCCATCTGCTCTGCAGCAATTGAGGCTTCAGAGGCTTGGCTATTTATTATTTAATAGCCATGGATAGAAATACAGTAAATCCTTTACAAAATAAAAATCAATACTCACTGACATACTGCATATTGAGGAAATAATTGTTTATGGCACACAGCTTAAGCTGTTCTGGTAATCACGTTGAAAAATACAATATTTATTCATTAGATCAAATTTAATGAGGCCTCCTGGCAGTAATTATAAAAATTACTGTAGCAGTAAATTACTAATGAGTTGTGATGTGCTTCCTACCTGTGAGGAAGGACTGGGGGTTGAAAAATTGATATCCAGACAACACTAGGGAGGGTGAGATCTTGAGGCTAGGAGTCGAGCTCACAGCAGCGCGGAAGTTGTTCACTGCACCGGAATGGTTAAACTAAAAAAAAAGAGGGAAGAAAAATAGCTGAAAGACTAATAATCATGAGTTTCACTTTAAATTGTAGCTCAACGTTTGTTTCCAAACTGACATCTCTAGGCAAGAGAACAATGTTATCAATGGGAGGAACAGACTTCTGTACATCATCTTGCTACAAATGCAGCTGAAGTGACCTAATTTACTGTAGTAGATCTTAGGCTAGGAACAGCTTCTTGCTTTCCAGTTGTAATAAAGTTCCATGCAAAACACAGCAATGAGGACAATGTTTTCTTAGTGCCCTTAAATCTTCAGAAGAGTCACCTAAGATGTGGAGCTAAGACAAAGGTTTAAATCCCCTACCAGCTTGCTTTCATGCAGGGGAGTTTGACCTGGATTTCTTTCTTCTGAGACAAAGCTTTAAGGAATGCAGAGGCTTCTGGTAGCAAATGGTACACAGTATGAATAACACCAGGGCATAAAGGTGTAAAAATGGTGCCACTTGTATCAAAGTCCAGGTTGCTGCTGAGTACAGGGTGTTGCTGCAGTAGCAGAGACTGGCTAGAGAAAAGGGTTCTGTTGCATGCTGAAATTAATACAAAAATGAATTGGCATATAATTATGCTTCTATCTGTAGCTTGTAAAGATGCTGTAGAGGTGACAGGTGGTCTTTGGTGTTGTAAAATCTAATTGAACTGGCTAGCTTTTAACATTTTTTTTAGCAAAAATCCTTTTTAAAAAGCTTTTAAAAAATCTTTTGCTGCAAAAGATTGATTCTGGATTGAAAAATCTACCCAAAATCAAATGGGAAAAGGCTGTGCATTTTTCTCTCTTGGCACAGAACTGCTCTTAAATACACTGTTGAGGCTTTAAAAGGAGTGGGGAAATCTAGCACAACTTATTTACTCCTTGTGTTGGTATGTTGTACTAAAAGGAGCCACTAGGCATGGATACTTCCACACACTTACAGGTTGTGAAGTCAAAAGGGGAGAGAAATGTGTCCACCCACCCTGTAGTTATCTTCCCAAACCCTTGAAAGTAGCAGAAATACAGGTCCCTTGGACTCCGAGAGGCAGAGATTTTGTGGTGCTAGGGGATTCCTAAGCTGAAAGAGCCCCTAAGAGTCAAGCATTACAGTACTGAGCCCAAGACCCTTTGTGGTGTTAGCCTCACACCTAAAAAATATATACACTGAAAATACAAACAAAGGCTTGGGCAAGCCAGGAAATGAATAGCAACAGGTCAGCATACAGCAGGATTATTTTTGCTGTTTCCATACTTTCAAGAAAAGGGTGCATCTTTTTCCCTCTCTAAAAAGCAGTGATTTGCAGTGGTTTGGCTAATTCACATTACCTGGCTTTTTGTTATTGAAATAAGGAAACAAGACCTTTTGCCATGATGCAATTACAAAAAGACCTCTCAGCCATCCAGAAATTAGCCTTATTTAACTTCATTGCCACTAAATCCACAGACCTACTGTGTCTGTGCTGTTATGTGACACTGCAGAGAAAAACCATCTGGTTTTGGCTGTGAAAATGGTATCTCTGCTGCTTGAGTGCTGAGTTCTTTTTCTAGCGCTGCCACGCATTTCCTCAGTGACCTTAGGAAATTCAGTCTTCCCCTGTTTCTCTTTTTAAAGCATGGAAATCCTCTCCAGGCTTTCCCTTGCAGTCTGATCCTGTCTGGAAAAGAAAATAAAGTGTGCTTTTTTATTACTAGCTAAACTGAATTTGGCAATGGACAGATGTTCACTTTGCATACAGCTGTGCTGGCTGAAGATATATTTTTCTGTCTTTCTGGAGGCTAAATTAACACTGATAGAAAATTCTGTGGTCTTCAGATAGAAAACACTTTAGAAATAGGAATTATTGTGGGTTGGATTTTCAGAACTGCTGTCAGCCACAGCTGAAATCAGTGGAAGCTGTGGGCTGAAAAAACCTGGAGCCCTGAACTACAATAGTTTACATGAATGTAGAAATAGTTAATGGCTGGCACAGGATTTTGGATCAATCTCCAATAAAAGCTCTCAGGTAAATACAGAAGGTAGATGTGGTGGAATGCTCCTGTTTGGTTTTTTGCCTGTGTTGTTTTTTGTTGTTTCATTTTTTTTTTTTTAACTGCAGAATGCAGGTCCGAGGGCTTACTGCCCAGAAGGCTATAAGCTTTCATCATAGGCTGTCTGACTATTGTCTAATGATGCAAAATAGGTTTTCAGTTAGTATTGTGAATTCTTAGGGCAAAATGAGGGCAATTTACCTAATGTTTCTTCTTCTACACCTATGAAATTAATTTACTGTATGTGGAGGAAGGGGGGGACACTGTGGAACTAAAACCAAAAACTAAATAATAATGATAAAGCTTTTAAGAGTGAATGTCTTACAATCTGACATAAGTAGTAAGATTGTTGTCGTGCACTATTACTATAATTAAATTACATTATGCTATTGCATTAAACTAATCCGTCAGTAATACTGTACTTAACAGCAAGATTTTGTCACATAAACATTATGTGCCTTTAAAGTTCTGCATTTTGTCTTGCAAAATGCAGGGAAAATACAGAAATTGGAGGAGCAGAATATAACATGAAAAGCTACAGCACTGGAAAAAGGCCAGCTGGTTCAACATGCCAGTCCTTTTAAAGCAGGTAAGTAGAATGTTAGAATACATTTACCAAAAGGGTGGAACATGAGATGCATGCATGAGATGCCTGCTATTACTTTGAAAATGTTAGGTATCGATCTAAAAATTATCTTTCTAGCCTTTTCTCAAACTACAGAACATGTAAGGTTAAATCAGAAGCTGGTGAGAGTAAACTGTTAAGAAAAACATGCAAATAATAACTGAAATGAAGCTGCAATCTTTTATCTGAACAGAGGCAGAAAAAGAAGGGGGCTACGGATCACTTAGACTATGATCACAGAGACGGCAGCTGATCAGAGAGGTGCAGTCTTTAGAACAATGCTAGCTTTTGCAGACCCAGGAAGCAGAATAATATTTTTCAAACTGAAGATTTCATTCCCATCGTAACAGATCAAACCTTTCGGTGCAGCAGATCCTGTCCTCTCTCTGCCTGGTAAGCTGTTGTACATTTATTCTGGTCTAGTTCTTTTCCAAATAAGTTACTGGTGCTTTCACCCACATCCTGTTGACAGCTATCCCTTTCTCACCTTTGCCAAATACAGACCGTGTTAATTGTTCCTTTTTGTTATCTTGCACAATTACTTGGATTTTAGCAAAAATTATCAAGGAAAATGACAAGCAGATTTCTGTCCCTTTGCTTACTTCTCCCACAGAGCATATGCAGACACACACTATAGACTTACCGTATGCCAAACTGCTGTAACTGGGACTACAGCATTTGCTGTCCTTCTGTATTTGCCTCTGTCTTTAAGTGTTCACTGAACCATCCTAGTCTGCACTCCCTGTGATCTAATTGTGCCAGCAATATGCTGGGATGGACATGCCATTCATTAAGGATTCAGATGTATACAGGGGTTCTCTTCCAGTTCCTGGGGGTAGGACCAGGATGAAAACATTATGAGACTTTATTAAGTCTTACAAGACTGCCACCCCTTGCCTCTGGCAGCTTCAGGGGTGGGAATTTGCCTTTACAGGGAGGTTGTAATCTGTAATACATATTTATTCTGTGTCCATCCTGTATAAGAATGCCCTCAGTAAAACTTAGGCTAGACTGTAATAATACTTTGCACTTCTTTGTTGCCTTTCATCTGAGCATTTCATTGTGCCTTTAAAAGCTTTCATTAGCTAAAATTCACAACCCTGTTGTGCAATAACTGTGGATTAACACCTCCACCACATGCAAAATACAGTTCAGACAAGCAAGGACTGGAGTAAGTGGTTTAATAAGCTGGAAAGAATGGAGGGTGTGGGGGGGAAATTGAATTGATTAGTTCCGTATCTATGCTAGCTCTGTGTTTTCTGTCTAAATATCTTAGACTTGGATTGATGTTCTGGCTTCATTCTGCTGCATTTTTAAATGCTGATGTGTGGCAAATTTAGCATTGTTTCAAAATTCTGAAGATATTAATTTGCAGGTTCATTTATTATCTGTTGGAAATCTATCCTTTGATAACTGGATGCAGATGTAGCCATAAGAATGATATAATTGCCTGTGGAGCTAGGTATGCATTTTAAGTATTGCTAAGCTACAGGGTCTAGTTTCCCCGGGATATGTATGACTCTGTGAATGCCAGTTACACACATTCCAGAGAAGAGAATATGCCCCTAAAGCTACAATGTCCTTCGTGCATAGCCTCCAATCCTCTATAAAGCTTACATTTCACAGGATTCAACATTATTGGTTCTTTTGGGATCAATGAGAAACTCACCACCCATCTCCAGTATCTCTGAATTACAGAGCAGAACCAGATCAAACACAGAAGAGTTCCCTCATTTATCCTGCCTCTGTAATACATCAGAGTGTGTGCTGCATTCATTTTGTGTAGGCGGGCTGGTGTCTAATGTACTCTGTGAACATATTTATAAAGGATTAACCTGTGCCTGGTGTTACTAAAAACTGATTTAGTTAAAATACATATTTTATTCTACTTGTCTCAACCATACAAATCATTCCTGTTTAGCTTTGATGTTAGTCATTTTTGCTGCAGTGAAATGCACTGCACATTGTCAGTAGTCCTGCTATGTATGACAGGCCTTTTTCCCCAGCCAATACTTCTCAGTGCATTGTATCATTTGTGTCTGAGAATTTTAACCTGCAGTGAAAGTATTCACTAATAGAATGTACTGCTTAGCAAACACTGGAACACTGAGGGTTCGAATAGGGTGCTCTTGCTTTCAAAGTGTTTAGAAGCAAACTGGGTGTAGATGGTCAGGACTCACAGGTGCTGGGGAGGACCTGGATGCACTTTGTACCTGGAATGCTCTGTGTGTGCACACACTCTGACCTGGCACCTGTCATGCTAGGAAGGATCCAGTAAAGTGAAGCTCCTGGACTGCAAACAATTGCAGCCCTACCTCCCACCAGCCCCAAGTTAAGTATGTATATTTAAAATTACTTACTTTGATACAGGCAATATTTAGAATTTTGTTTTGTATAGGAAAAGGATTAAGAGGAAATAGTAATGAATAGCTTGGCAACAGGGAATTCTGACCCCCACCTGCAATATATGAAGATAGCTCCAAAATGTGAAGCGTAGTTTGAGAGGCTTCTGGCTAGGAACTTGGGATAAAACTGAAGAAGAGAAGACTTCTGATGAAGGTTAAAGGGTAATTTATTAAAGTTATCCACCATAGGGAAAATGACCAAAGCAAAGACTGGAAAGCCTGTTTCTTCAGATGTTTGACAGCCTGTGTTAAGGTTTCTTCCCACCTTGATCTTCAACCAAGAATTCAGGGCTTGGTTTAGTTTTGATGTTTTGGTTTTTATTTTGTACAAGCCTATATGGGGATAGCAACTGTGAAAAAGCTTATTGAGTTTTCAGTATCTTCTGGTAGAAAGGAATAGTGGTAGTTGATTATACTTTTGTTACTCATCTGATTGCCATTGAACTCAAGGAGTGCAGGCCACTATAAATTCTGTTCTTGACACCACAGTTTTTGTATAATTCCTGTGTCAGATATTTGTTGTAGCATCAGTCCATCTTATCCGGATATAAGAAAACACAAAAATCAGTGTGTGTAGCAGGGGGAGGAAGATTCTTCTCAGCAGCCCATCAGGCAGTTTTCCTAGTTCATTTTCTTCCCCATTGTTCAAATACTAACTCAGAAGCTTGCAAATGTTTCTGTTTCTTGCCAAGACAGTGGTGCTTTTGCCCTGGCACACATTTATGTTTTTTTCTCTTTTCTTATGTTTTGAGTGCAGCTGAACAATAAGTTTCTCTCTGTTTAACAAGCAACTTCCTCATATTAAAAGTTTTTTCCAAACCGAACTTTTTTTTTTTTTTTATTTTTATTTTTTTTTTTTTAATTTCAGCACAGGTCTGCATTTGTATTTGCAGCAAGTGCAGCAATATTGTGCTTGTGGGCTTTCAGAACAGCCCCTCTGGAACCTGTGCCTGTGTGTCTCAAGGAGCCACAGCAGCAGCCGTGCTCTGAGAGGTAGCCAGTAAAGACAGCAAGTTGGTATTCATGAAACAAGAGCAGCTCCTTCAAAAGAAATCTAACCTCTTTTCTGCAATTCCATGTTCATTAGACTCAACAGTACGATCAGAAATTTTCATGCAAGTTACACCCATTTTGCACCCCTCCCTGAAACGGAGATAGTTTTGTTTTACAGCAGCAAAATAATTTGCCTGTTTTCTCACCAATGTAAGAGACTTTCTTTAAGTGGAAGTTGGCTCATCGGAGGCCAAAGGAGGACGTGGATAGATGGATGGATGTGTGTGTACATGCATCTGGATTTCTTTTGTTCTCTCCACGTTAGCATTGTTAAAACAGCCATTTCAGTAATTTCTTGGCTGGCTTTGCAGGGAATAAAATCTTGGTCTTTGCTGCTCCTGGAAGAGAGGTTGTCATAATGTTGCTCCCCCACTTGACTGACAGACACCTTTGCGAACACACAGCGTGTTTCATCTCAAAGCACTCGATGAATATCCTTAAACACCCCCCCCCCGCCCCTCTGGACCAGCCCACCTCTACTTGCAATGCTCCTTGTCTTTTCTCGCAGGATTGCAATCCTTGCCTTTTGTTCCTCATTCTCAGGAGTTAATACCTCCCCACCTTACAAGTCAGCAGTAGATTCCATCAGTTTAAACCCCCAAATAACAAACCATCCTACCCTGAAGGCCTTTTCCTTTCAAGCATGTATTTTTCTAGCCTGTGAGGGAGTCAGTGCCATAACCCTGATGTTTCATGGAATAGTTTCTAAGCCTGTATCTGTGTATCATGAATACCTTCCAAAGAGGGAATGAACATCCCCTCTTCTGGCAGTATTTTCTGCCTTCCTGCCCTCCCTCCCCTCCATCCTCTGCTCCTTACATGCCCCTTCACGTCGTCCGCTCTGCATGTGATGCCTCCTTTCAAATCCTCATTCACTGCTGCTCTCACTTCAGTCTGCTCCAGCCGTTGCCTGATAATGCAGTCGCAGCCCAGAACCCAAACATTTTCTGCCTCTGTTAAGGCGTCCCACTGTTGGTCTTTTGCAGACTTCCAGAAAGCTGGATGACCTGTGACACAAGTTTCCAATCTTTCTCTTTCCTCCACACTGTATTTCCCTATCTGTTGAATTTCTGTGGCCTGAAAAAGAAAGCATCAGCTTGGTTTTTTTCCTTTTTACCCCATTTAAGATCTCTGGCATCACATCCCTACCTTTCTAGCTGAGGGTTTTTTTTGTTTTTTGGCAGTCAGTGGTATTGCTTCTTGCTTCCTAAAATGCTGCTGTTAAAGAATACTAGACACATCTGCCCTGGGGATAGATGAGTGTCTCTAAGCCAGAGACAGGAGACTGCTGTCTTAGAGGCAAGAGGTGACTTCTCCACAGAAACATGAAATAGGTGACATATAGGGCCAGCTTATAATGGGAAGCGTTAGCAGAATTTGTGTTCATTTCAAAGACACAGAAAATGATCCTGAAGATAAACTGAAGATCTGAGATTGTTAGGTGATCTGATGATCTCCATTATTTTATCACTTGTGTTTGCTGTTTCTGACGTGTTTGCTGAGCCCAACATGCTTAAACTGTGCAGGTATTCTGATTTTCCCCTTTACCTCCTCACTCTGTCCCACCTTACTTTAAAATGTCATCTGCTTAGAAATCAAAGGAGTTTTTTCAGAAGTCTTAGATGGTGGTGTGTCAGGTAAGTTTATGAGAGAGAGGGGTTTAAAACAGGGAGAATAAAACTATCATGATGACTGAGGCCTCCGCATGCCTCGCAGCATGCTCCACAGGGAGAATTGTCCTTCCCTGGAGGAAGCTCACAGCTCCTGCTACTGACAATTACTAAGGGGTTTTAGACATGACAGTGATTCAAGTTTTGTTTTCAGTCTTCGTTGTTTTGGGTTTTTTTCACCTCCCCAGACCCAGGGGACTGACAGCCAGGCTGAGCTGACCACTCCACCAGTCCTGTCTCTGGGTAAGCTCTCTGGTGCCTCCCTTTCACCTGCTCCACAGTGCCTCCCTGTACATGCTGTGTTCCAGCAGGGAGCCCAGCTGCATTACACTGCTACACAGCAATGATTTTGCTCCCTGGTGACTCACTGCATTTTGCACCTGATGGTAAAAGATAATCTGTCACCTTAAATCCTACTAGTTCTGCAAGACAGCTTTTATATAATCAGTGGGTACTTTTACCCTCTTTTGTCCAAACATGAATATAAGGTCCAGCTTGAATCCGCCATATATTTTTTTAAAGAAAGCAGCTGTGTTGTCCTTCAGGAAAACAGCTTGTAATTTAGCATTACTGTGTTATATCCCCTAGGCAACGCTTTCTGTCTTCAGGACATATATTTATCACAGACATCACAGTATCTCTATGGTGGTTTAGTTTTCCATCAAGGAAAGCTAAAAGAGCATTTAATTCCGTAAAGCTCTGATTGATCTTCACCACAATGTACCTCTGGTGCTTTTCTCAATGTCTCCTCTGCTGAACAAGATTTCTTCTTCCACTTTTGATCTCTCAGAAGTCTGAACTGATCTCAGAAGTGAGGGTTTACTTTGCCTTCTAGCGCTACCTGTCTTTGTGCTTGGCAGAGTTTCCTGTCCTTTGGTCAGCTCTGGAGTCCTGGTTAGCTCCATCAGCCAGTGGCTCTTTGCCTCACTCAGGAGGCTACCTGTGGAGAATTGAATGTATGTCAGCAAGAAAATGATCTGCCAGCCTTGGATGGCTTTCACTTTTTGTTTTGAGTTTCATTTTTGGTATTATTAAACAGTTAAGGAGAGTAGATAGATGGACACATCTTAAGGTGTTCAATTAAGATGAGCAGAAACATCATGGCCCCACTACTTGCTCTGAAACTTTTCTCTGTTCTTAAAAGAAGCTGCTTTGTTAATTGCTCCTTTTTCTGGCGATCATTTCACCCCTGAGCTCAGAGCAGTGCCCTTTTGTTGTTACAAATTCTGATCCCAAAAAACACAAGAAACCAAGCTTGGTCTTCCGAGTAGCAGATACTGAGTGCTGCAGCACTTGTCAAATATGTTTGATCAGCACACATAGCTTGAGAAAAAAGCGAGCAAGCAAGGAAGAAGTGGGAATGCAAATTTTAGAGCAATCTTTCAAAGTCTGCAGTAATTGGCAAGGTACATGCAAGGCTCTTTCTCCTTTTCGTAACACTGGTAATATCGGTTTATAAGAAAAAGCTATTCTGAGTTACACAAGAAGGTAAGATATTTGCCAAAAAATCCTTTAATTTCAATTCTGTTTTTTTATAATGGACGTGAAGTGCCATCCGTACTGAATGACTGCTGGCATTCGACTTACCACTGAGCAACTGTATGTTGATGGATAAGCCAGTCTCATCCAAGTGTCAGGAAGATTATCAAAAAAAAGAGCTGTCTGTAGTTGTTCCATCTCTGAGGAGATTGCCAACTCACCCTAACAAAAGAAAACATTAGTGTGCTATTTGCGTCTCACAAAGAGACTGTGATAAGATGACATGATAAATGATAGAGGGCTTTTTTTTTTTTTTTTCCCCAGGAAAAACACATAAGGTAGCTAAATCGTCAAGTATAAAGAATATTTTGGCTCTTGCCACTGGGATGAGTCATTTATTTTTTAAAAAGGGGAAACAGTCAGAAAAACAAGAGTGTAGGTTCTGGGTTTTCACTCTAATTGCATTAAGTAATTATATGATATAGTAATTCATATACATACACGTGGAAGCACCCACCTACGCATATGTACAGAGAGAAAATGATAAAGGGCCAAATTACTAACTTGCTTTCTGATATCCCACAGAAAATTGTACATGCAATCAAGCTACCATTCTGCTGGCTTGCTTGCACTAATGGCTATTTGAGTGCCCATGTTTTGTTACTCTGAATTAAAGATCGAAAGGAAGGTAATTTTAGGTGGCAAAAAAAGGAGGTCTCTTAAAAAAACTAGCTTTATGAATTAGATTTTCAGTACCTACTTTTGGAGTGGTATGCATTAACTACAGCTCTCCATGGATTTACCACAATTGTCTGTGTAAATTGCTAGCAATGCCTAAGAAGCTACTTGGTTGCCCAGTTATGTGATTGAACATATATTACACGTTAGTGCAGCAGGTACATTGCTGTTTGAGATTGCTAGATATTATGAAAATTTAGCTTTCTATGATTAAGAATATTATATGTTGCTATTCAGCACTTTGTTGGTGCTGAGAGACATATTATTACCAAAAATTGCCAAAGATGTGTGATGAGCTACCCGTGTCCTTTTCACCTCACCTCACTGCACTCACCAGATGCACAGTGAGACCAGGACTCAGGGCTTGCTGAGCTGCACCTTTACCTGCAGTTAGTGGCCATCTCCTAACGACAGCCAAATGCCACAGCCTGATGGCTTTGAAGATGCTGAGCATTCAACACAATCTGAACCATGTGCCTTTTCCAGCAGGGTTCTATACAAAGTACTGCTCAGTTTTGGCATCAGAAGGTCTCTTGAGGCATCCAACAGCTGCCTCCCTTCTCTCCTATGGATTGCCTAAAACACAAGTGAACATATACCGTAGCCAGCAACCAGATCTCTTCGCAGTTATAACAGGAGAAACAAATTTCTGCAATGGCAGAGGAGAAGAATGTACCAACGTTACTTCTATGTCTGCACTGAAACAGGAATCGGACAATAGTAAGACGCCTTGCACTTTGCTTCCTAGTATGCAGAGAGAGGATTTCAGTGTCCTGAGCAGGATAATGCGGGATAATAATTTCATGATAATTTTTTCCACACAAATTAAAACAATTCGATATATGGAGATTAGTTACATGTTTGGAGTAGGTAGCTTATGAAAGCACAGTTTTTAAATAAATGAAATGAGAAATAAGCTCCCCAAGTGTCACTTACAACTGCCTGTTACTGCCATTTACAATGATGCACACATCTTCATACCTAAGTTAAATTCTTGAAGAGAATGCCTTACCTCATGTATGAGTGGATCCAATCTTTCATAATTTGGAAAACAAATCAGTTCATGTGAGTATCATTCTGCTGGTGTTTGAGTAAAATATATGATCTTTCTTCTAAAAGATTTTTTCTTTATGTGGTCTAGCTCAGCCTTCATTCTCAAGAGATACCATGTTACATGAGGCAGGTGTCTCTTGTATCCACAACTGCATAAATGCAAAGGAAATTATAAAAACTGCATCATTGTAAAAGAAATTATAAACGTTGTGTATCTTAACTTTATGCAGCGCAACATTTCTGTCTTCATGTCATAGTATGAAGGACATGGAGGATTTATCCTGTGAAATGGAGAAGGAGAGGAAGACTTGTGCACATCCATGCTGTTAGGAAGAAAAGCAAATTCTGCCTTATAGTTTGGAAATAATGGTGTTTTGCAACCTGACAAAGGATCCTAAAAGGCACGATGCTATTAAAATATTGTAACATTCCCGGAAGATCCTTTTTTCTCTGTGGTGCAAAATAATGCATATATTTATGTCTCACATATACTAGAGATTGCAAATTTCAGACTGGATCCCTGCAAAAAAATAGGTATGAAAATACCTAGTTCATTTGACATCGGTGTCCATAGGAGGAAAAAAAACCCAAATATAAACCCACAGATATAGGCAAAAACTGTTTGTGACAAATTTGAAGCCTTGTCTATGTTTTGACTGACCTTGTCTTCCACGGCTTAGGAGACTCCTTTCCCAGTCACTCCTTAGTGACTGAGTATTTGAATTGCAGCTCTAATAGCATATGGAGCATGTTGTCTGCAGTTATTATTACAAAAGCAATCTCCACATTGGGGTGCAAGCCATTACATATAGCACTTTGGGGAGGTAGCATTTTATCCATATTTTTATGGTAGCCTTCATAATCCAGATTTGAAGAGACTGCAAAACCTGAAGCAAGCACCGACTTCCTATCAAACTGTCAAAAAAATAATAAAAACCTTGTCACTAAGACACTGCTGGCAATCCTCACTAGACAGAACAAGGAACCTGCTTAGGCATAAATGAAATAGTTCTATTATGGAGTCATTGTTGAGAACAAGACTTTTATATCACTGTTATATCCATGGAAATTAATCTAATTTGTTCCCCATTTTAATTAGCCCCTTTATGTCACACCCAAGTTCCGATGCTTGTGATAAAAAAAAAAAGGAATATTTTAATAATCAGATTATCCTTCTGAAAGAAAACAGCAGAAAGATAATTCTAATTTAAAAATAAAGAGACAGGAGTATTTTTAAAAGAAAATTGTTATTTCTTCCAAATTATGAAGTGCTGCTCTCTGGTGTAACATTATTATTCTGTGTAGCAACTTATTAAATGAAGCAATTTATGGTAGCATCTCTGAAAAATGCCATCCTTTATTGAAATGAAGGCAAGTAATCGCATAAGGACTGTAAAATAAAAAGGCAGAATATCTTCTTTTAGACCATTACAAAAATACATGTATTGTCTATTTGAAAATCAATACAGTACCATAAAATAAAATGGAGCTGTGGTATCATAATCATAATTTCTATTTCAAATGGTTTGCTGAGAGCCAAATTGCGTCTTTTATGGAAAAAGAATGACAAATGGTTTAATTCAATATCACACGCATGTGTATATATGAGCTGAAATTCTGCTACAACTCAAAGCTGTTAGGCAAATATTTTAGTATCACCACAAGTTTAAAAACAACAGACATGTGGGAGTGCATCCATTTATTTACACTTGTACTGACTTAAAATTCAAAATGCTATTTGAAGCTTTTAAAGTACTGCTGTGGGATGTTAAATTACTGCTGAATTCTCACTGTTCTGAGATACCTTTCAACCTGCCAAGATGCATGATGATGATAATAATAATAATAACAGCAGTAGTGTGGGGATCTTTAAAATAATGTGGGGCTTATTTCTGTAAGATAAATACCATTTTCACTAACCCCTGTTTTATGATTCAGCATTTCTAATACAATAAAGTGAAATAATGAAAGTAAAACAACAACAGGTTTGTGTGGGCTGGGAAAAGGAAAACGAGCACGTGCATTGTCAGAATTTCTGCAGAAATCGTGGGGGGGGGGGGGGGGAAAGCTCATCTAAGTGGCGCTTCCCTCTCTCTTCCCCACGGGGAAAATTCCTCCTCTTGTTTTTAGTGTTCGCTACATTTCCTTCTTTTATTCCTTTTTCTGATCTCGTCCTTTTGTTCCCCTTGTCTCCTCGGACGCCTCTCCTCGCTCCCGCAGCGGGAGCTGCTGGCGGCGGGGCCGGAGCGCCGCGGCCGCGGGATGGCGCGGGCGCTGCAGGTGAGCGGGCGGCGGGGGCGGGGGTGCGCCGGGCCCGCTGCACTCCCGCTCCCGCCGCGCCCTGCCTCTTTGCCAGGGACAGCGTAGCTGGGAAGCCCCCGCCTGTGGCTCCGGGAGCTTTCTGCACCTGCCTTGCTCAGGGCTGCGGGGGAGGAGGAGGTGAGGTGGGAAACGTGTTCGTTCTCAGGTGGGGATAGGGGCTGTTGAACCACCCGTCTCGGCCGCGCTTGGCTTGCATGGGCTGGAAGGGGCTCGTTCGCTAAACTGCTCCCATCCCCATCTGACAAATGCCGTGTTCAGTGAGGAGCCCTCCGCCCACCAGCCATGGCCACTGCCACAGCAGGTAATCCCAAATGCCCCACAGATGTGGGAGAGGACTTTGGCCTCCCTCGTGCTGAAATAGTTTGTCGCACACAGACCCTCGGTCATTATCGCCGCTCGGCCGCAGCAGTGCGGGCACGGCGCTACAAGAAATCTTCGCATTGCCGTGGGATCAGAGGTCACCGCTGCAGGGGGCCAGGGCTGGTTTATTAAACAGTCGAGTCTGTTTAAGGTGTGATTCCTCAGAAAGAGCAGTGTGCTTGTGGCCATTTAAACGAGTTAACAGAGCGTGCCCGTTCAAGCCAGCGTGTGCTCTTCCCCAGGCATAAACCCCAGCTCCACGGGCGGGCCCCTGGGTTGCTATCCGGCCGAGTCGCCTCAGCCCCGCAGGTCTGTGACCTCTGGCTCCTGCTAATGTCACATCCCTGTCCTCCGGGTGGAAACTGCGGAACAAAGTGCAGGATGCGCCTTGGTTTTGCTGACACCGCTCCGGCGGCGCTTGCTCCCGCGCTGGTAATGACCGGGCTCACACGGGAGCCCGGGCGGGAGGCTCCGGGCCGGGGGGCGGCTTACGGACTCTCCTCGCCGGCGCCTGGGTGTCGGCAGTCTGGGAGTCCCGTGCGCCCCCGCTCCAGCGTTAACACCAGCGTCTGCGAGAGGGAAGCCTCCCCTGGAGGCCGGCCGCCGTCCCAGCGCCGCAGCGCTGCCCGGGGTCAAAGGCGCTCCCCGCAGGGCTCTCCGCCGGGCCCGGGCCCGGCCGCGCCTCCGCACGGCCCGCGGGGCGGCCGCCGGCAGGGGGCGCTCTGGCTCCGGGAACGCGCCGCCGCTGCCCCGGCCCGGCGCAGGCCGCCCGCGGGCACGGGCAGGGGCACGGAGCGGGGCACGGGCGGCGGCCCCGGCGCCCGGCAGGTACCGCGGGGCCGGGCTGCCGCAGGGCAGCGAGCGGGTGACGGCCTCCCCGGCAGAGCCGCCGGCCTGGGGGGACGGCCCGGGAGGTGCCGCCCGGCCCGGCCCGGCCTCCCGAGCGCACCTGGGCGGGCGCGGGGAAGGCGGCGCCGCGCGGGCGGAGGGGCCGGGCCCGGCCGGGGCCGCTGTGGGCCCGGCGGGGCCGCAGCCGCCGGCAGAAGTTGGGCGCGAACGTGCGGTGGCCGTGGCTGCAGCCGCGGGTTTCTTTGTGCGTCTGTCAGCACTTGGGGTGACATTCCCTCCGCCGCGCCTGGAGGGAATTTTTCCCTTTTTTTTATTGCTGGAAGAGGTTATTCTGTACAAGAGAAAAAGAAGAAAAGCCTTTGTAAATTTCACAGAGGGTTTTTAGAGTACAGTGCCGTAAAAGCAATTTTTAATTTTTTTTTTTTTTTTTAATTTAGCATTCAGGTGAATGCTCTTTCTTTATGTTCCGGAGATACTTGATTTCTTTGACCATATCTTTGATCATAGCTTATAACTACTATTTATACACACCTGTGCTTGTAAGTATCTTTTAAGAGTCAGTAAAAAAATTTGTTTTCATTAAAAGCCTTCCAAAACAAAGATTTAAAAGAACAGAGGAAAATATGATAATCTAGCAGCCAAGCCACGTTTTCCTCTAAGGCATGATCCAAATGTTTTAGACCAGATCCTAGGAATATAAATTGGTGTAGTGAACCTCACTGATTTACCTCAGCTGAAGACCTAATTCCAGTGCTCTGCATGCTCAGAATATGTAAAAGATATTCCAGAGACACAAAACCACATGGTTGTGCATCTCAAGATAAACCAAACTAAGCTAGACAAAATCAAAATAAATTCTGTTCTCTACTACAGTAATTACCTGTAGTGACTGCAAATTCTTCATTTCCTGTGCACACAGACAGGTACTTAACTAGAAACTGTATGTGATGCTTTAAAATTGAAAGAAGTAGTTTCTTGTTTGATTTTTTTTTTTTTTGTGATAGATATGTGGTCACTCTAGGATATGTGAACAAATCTTTTTGAAATTTAATTAATTCCGCTTTGCTATGGCATATCCTGTAAAGGCTTTTAGTGACTCCACTGTTTCAAGTGGCTCTAAAATGAGAAGTTTAATACTCACATTTTAAAAGTTTTATTTCTGTTGTGTCTTGCTTGCCTGGTCAAATTTATCCAGTACAGCATGGTGATCAGGCAGTATTACAGGTATTGGCTTATCAGTTATTTTAATGGGAGGTTTCCTAAATCTATTCTGGAATGAGATGTGCTTTAGGGGAAGGAGCAGGTTCTCCACACTCAAAACCAATCGCCCCGCTGACTTCTTTCCTTGGTTTTCTTCAGTAATTTCTCTAATGTGTCCAACCACTTTACTACAAAATAAATATTCAGAGATAAGGAGGGAGAGGGGGGAGAAAGGAGGAAAAAATAGGCCTCCCAGTGAGCTATTGATTTGAAATTTCAAACATTTTATTGATACAAGAAAAACCCAGACATAAGGAAGCAGTTTGATATTGCACAATATTTGAAAAAAATTGTGTGCATCTGTTTAGCACAATACACTGCATAATGACAGCAATCTTCCCTGTTTGTATCTATTCATCTGATTATACAGTGTAACAATTCTTTTTGCTACACATTTATTTACTAAAGGATTTTTTTTAATGGATAATAAATTAGTAAATCAGATATCATGTGCTTGGGAAAATATGTTAGTTGACTCCCTACATGCAAGATAGTTGCAATTCATATTTTATGTGATATTCAGCGATACTCACATAGGCAGATGAAGTTATGTGCTTCCCTTGCGGCAAAGACAAAGGAAGTTTTAAATCACTATTTAGTGCTCTTTCATCTAGGCACATGTTATTTTGAAACGCTTCAGTTTTTAACACCGCAGTGCAGCACTGATGTAATGAAGAGCTTTGACTTACTTGAAGTATAACCCAGTGGCCTTCTTTTGATGCCTTTTCCATAGCTATTTCTGCTGCAGCTTCCTGTCCTTGACCCAGCGATACATTGTGAAGTTCTCCTGAGTCAATGGTAAATTCAAACTTGTTCCCTAAACAGAACAATATACTTACTACTTTGAGCCAAATAATGAAGTGTTCAAACTAGCATGTGTTCTACACACTGTGTTAAAATGGCACCACATCACATGAGTCACCAAAGGGAAAAAAAAACAACCCTCAAAAATATAGTTTCAATAAATCAGCTGAGGTAGGATATTGTGATGCTTTCTGGCTAGATATTCTTTATTAGCAAAATGATCCTGTGTGTGAAAAGCATCCCAGAGTGAAACAATTGATTCCTGCTGATGGCTTCCCTACATATTGCTTATATGAATATTTCAATTCCCACTGAAGTGGATATGTTAGAAATTTATCTAAGGAAAAAAAAAAAAAAGAAATTAAGCTAGTGTCTCACTGAAGGTGACATTACACACAGGCAATGAAAGGGGGCTTAACAGAAGTCCTTATGCTGGCATTAGGAACTAGCTGGGTCAGAGGAGGGTTAGCAAATTTTCAGTAGGGTCAGATCTGTTGCTTAAGTATACTTGTGCAAGGTTGATGACTTGTGCAAATGCAGAAGAGCAAGCAGCTACCTCATTTCAGAAAGCAGTGAGTGTTCCCCAGGCAGCTGCCTGAGCCAGGCACTGAAACTTACCTCAGGCACGGAGTGCTGGAGGTGTAATGCCGTCAGTGTGTTAGCATGTGACAGTGCTTGGCGGGCATGGAAAGGCCTGGTTTATATCTCTGGCTGTGGCAGAGTTTCTATACTAGTGGTATTTGCTCACTAACTTGTAGAAAGTTCTTTCATTTCATGGGGAGTGTTATGTTTTCTCATGATTGTTAGTAATAGCATCTAGTGCAGACTGGTCTAATAGTTCAGAATCGGTAAGGGGACCAGTCCAGGAGATAAGCACTACTGGAGAACAGCACTGATGCCTTTGGAAGTTTTTGTGAACACTGGACACATTTAGTTCCAAGTCACATTTGGGCTAAGTTCCCATAAATTAAGAATTACAGTTGGCAGAACCTCGTGCAAAACAACAATTAAGGTGTAAGACCTGTCTGTGGGGCATAATATTTTATCATGACTTCTGTTTGATAGAGATCCAAATGCAACACATGTTAGTGTCACTCACAGTACAAAATCTGTCCTTCAAAGGGCTGAGACTGCTAATGCAAACTGACAGCACAAGTCATCCAGGACATTCTACTGCCTCACGTAAATATTAGGTTGAGGAGAGAACTTTCCAGTTTTCATGCCTTTAGAAATTTCTCCTTTCTGGACATTTCAAATCCATTTCTTTTGCTCATCCTATTCAGAAGCCTTCAGTACCTCTCTTTAAGTAACGTAATTTATTTAGCATTTCTACAATTGGAAAAGCTATGTAGAGCCAGAACATTTGAGCACAAGCATGTGGATTTTTAAAATCAATGTAACTGAAGATTTTATTTTAAAAAATAAATATAAAATAAATTTTAAAATATAAAAATGTAGGGTCATTATTGTAGCCACACTGTACCTTGATTTCTCTTCATGGAGAATTAAAGAGAAAATCAGGTAAATGTTGAAACAGTGATCTCTTCAGAATGTTCACAAAGCATGAGTTTGTTTTTCGGTACCTAAAATCTTTAGAAGAGGACAGCTGTGAAATTAACAGAAATTATTTGTAATATTTATCAGTGTTTATTTCCTCAAAAGATTTGGGGTTTATTTGTGGCCAATTTCCTCATTTAAAACATTTAAAAACATTTTAAAACTATGTGATGCAGCTTCTGGATATCGTAAGCTTAAACCATACACATATATAGAAACGTTCCTTAGAGTACATGAATATGTTCACAGATGATGATTAAACCATACACATATATAGAAACGTTCCTTAGAGTACATGAATATGTTCACAGATGATGATTAAGCATGTCAGTTTATAAGACCAGCTAAGCCTTCACCAAAGTATGGACAAAATTCTAAACATAAGTCTTTTCTGAAATTTCTGCCTTAACAAATTAAATGTGGATTTTTGTGCGTAAGCCTTTTAGTATGTCAGCAAGGCTAGAAACACTGAATTGTGCTGGGAAAGAGCATTAATACAACATTCCAAGGTCAGTTGAACTCAGATTTCTGTAGAAGAGGAGCAGTTTCTATTAAGAAATTTCCAGATCAAAGTTTTACGGTGAAATGCTTAAAATTTTAAGTCTGTAAGAACCAGACCTAAATTCTCCACTGTAGTAAGAAATAATAAGAGAGCTCCACACCATTATTTATTGTGTTGTACAGGGATGTGCTGGGTTCTGTTACTTGGTATTTAATACAGAGGTGCATTCAGCTGTGTATTAGTAGTGAGAACTGAGCCATTAGAGCAGCATCGATAGGACAGAAATAAACTCTTGGCTGCAATTGCCCCTTTGAAAAAGAAAAGGAATCTTGAGAGGGGAGAGGAGATTCCTTGGCCTCGGTGGAGTTTATTATTCTCTGGAAACAGGTAAACCAACCCTGGCTCAGGAAGATACTTTAGAATAGGAAATGTTTTGCCTTTGCAATGTACCAGATTACATGTCATTTCAAATAGTGTTCATGGCAAAGATACCCCTGGGACCACCTTACAAGAGCTTTATTTCTTGCCTGCAAATTAGTCAATTCAAAACACTTCTCTCATCTCTGCCTTCAGCTCTTAATACCACATGCGCCATTCGTAAAATAGTGGAGAAGAATGAAAAGACCCTGAATACAATGGTACAATTAAAAAAATAAAACAAAAGGCTGTAAAAGCAAGAACAAGATGGGTTTCAGCAGACAGGGGAAAGAATGAAATTTTGGTGCATTTTTGGAGGCATTTCAATAAACCCTTTTTCTTCCGTTTCAGCAGGGGCTCATTGAAACAGCTACGTTTTCCAAGTGCAGGCAGACAGCCAATAGCATCTAAATTATTTTTAAGAAAGCACTTATAGCACTAAGCACTCACTACTACTAAATCCATCTTAGAGGAGAAGGGTGGAGTAAGAAGAAAGGTCAACAAATGTATCAAGTTCTTTGTGTAATGCCTCACTGACATTTTCCAACTCCCTCAGCTGGCTTTTATTTTTTTATTTTTTATTTTCAGAATCCTGGTAAAATGCAGTAAAGGATTTAAGGTTATCGTCTGTCTCTCTCTAACTTCTGACATCTCTTTATAACAAGAAAGAGTCACAGCCAACTGTAACAGGAGGGCAACACAATGAATCCTGGTAAGACAGGGAAGGGGGGAGGTTCAACTTTGCTGCCCCTTTGCCCCTATTTCTTCCTCACAGAACAGAAGTGCCATCTGTTACTAGTCCTAACATGCATGCATTTGATTTCCATTCAGTAATAACTATCACAGGAAAAAGATTATCAAGTGATCTAAAGCACTATCAGCATTAGCAGATCTTCCCATCCAGTGTTTTGTTTGCACCTCCAAAGATCTAGCAGATGAAATGGATATGGGCAAGTGTCTTAATTGCCTGGAATTATTTTGTTTTCTGGTAGAGGACCATATGTTCAAGGTGTGGATTATAACCAGACTGAGGATATTTAGGTGCTTAGGTTAGAAAGAGATTTAGGAAAATCAAACAAGAGGACTAGTGTTTATATTCTCCAATCAGAATTCACTACAGTCCATTATTTGGTATTGTAATACATCATCATAATAATGGACAATCAAATGATAGCATGTTGTGTGAAGATAAACTGTATAAAAGTATAAGCCTGTTTTAAAGCAATCTGTAAAAATGTTTCTTAGGCCTCAGTCAAATTTGTCACAGTCACAAGTAAAAAATCCCAGCACCTTCCAGCCCAGCAAACTCAGTTTAAGATTGTGCTAGTTTTGACTGGGGTAGATTTTCTGGGTTAATTTTCTTCATAGCAGCTGGTATGGGGCTGTGTTCTGAATTTGTGCTGTAAACAGTGTTGATAATTCAGGGATGTTTTAATTATTGCTGAGCATTGCTCACACAGAGTCAAGGCCTTTTCTGCTCCTCACACCATTCCACCAGTGATGAGATTGAGGGTGGACAAAAAGTTGAGAGGAGTACAGCTGGGGCAGTTAACCCCAAGTGACCAAGATATTCCCTGCCATATGGCATCGTGCGCTCCATATAAACTAGAGAGGGAAGTTGGCTGGGGACTGTGGCTTGAGGACTGACTGGGCATTGATTTGGTGGTGGTGAGCAATTGTTTTTTATTGGCATCACTTTTTCTTTGGTATCATTTCTCTCTTTTTTTAGTGTTATTATGGATCCCTCAGCTATGCTCAGTTTTTTTGTGATGCCTTGTTGTTGAAAGAAGTGGGGTGCAGCAGCAGATGTCTGTGAAGGAAGGGTGCCTACAGTGTGCTGTTTGCAAAGCAGAGTAATGATTAAACAATTGCTGCAGTGGGATTTCTCTGTCAGAGCCCTTCAGGTGTTTCTCTGCTCTTTCCTCTTGCTGTATATACCTGATTGTTTTAGCAGTGTCTCTTTCTTCAACTTCACATCTTTTCCCCCTTGGCTCTTGCTGCCTGTACGCCTTGTTACTTGAAACACTTCTATGACCAGAAATTGGCCACCCTGTCAGATGCCGGCTTTCTTTCCAAAGGCTGGGGAATGACTGGCCTCAAATGTGGGAGATGCATGGCCAGTGCGGTTATAATGTAAATAAACTTGTAAAATAGTTCAAGAGGAAAAAACCAAGAAAATTGCTAGCAAGTAGCTTGTACTTTAGACTAGCATAATTTGCTCAAGTCAAATCTGAAGCTGATCTGTCTGGCAAACCTACTGATGCCTACATTGTCAAAATACATGAGACAACATTTCATTTCTCCAAATTTCCATTAATTTCATTGCCTTATTTTCTTTCTTTTCCTCCTACACCAGTATGACATTTTTGAAGTGTACTTTTAAGAGCATAATTTGATCAAATGATCCAAGGGAACTCCCTATAGATATCCATGATTTAATGCTGGATCTGCTCTAAAGGTTAGCATGCCTGACAATGACACTTGGTTTAAACCCAGTTAATATTAAAATAATTAATAGAGTGTGTTTTTTTCTGAGAGGAAATGTATCTTGCTTACACAGCTCAATGAGAAATATATCAAGCAAAGACAGGGCCCTGCCATGTGTGGTGATGAGCATTCTGAGTATCCCAACCTCAACCAGAGCAGTCTTGGTCATGTTGCTGAAGTCAGCCATTACACATGTCCTTGTCGAGATGCTTGTAGCTGACTTCCAGAAAACCTTGGGGGTACTGAGCAAGAATTCACTGGCTGGCTCATTAATGTTTCAGTATAGTAAATATTTTGTGCTCTGAAAACATGTAGGGTCAGCATCTGTATCTGAATTTCTATGTCTTTGCTTTCTCTTCTCCATTTGGAATTTTATTTTCCAGCTCAGAACACGTGCACTGGAAGCCAAAGAGATCTCTTTTATCAGGTCAATATTTTCATCCTAGTCCTGGCTTTGGGCTTTGGGCTCCTCTGCTCTGTACCCGTTTGTCACTCTTTTCAAAGGGAAGAAGGAAACTCTTGGTATGGGTACAGGACTTAGAAGAGATCTGTGCCAAATAAGAGCAAGAACGCAGCTGCACAAGACTCAGCATGCTGCTCACAGACAAAATGCAGTGAAGGAAAAGATAACACTTTAAGCTAAATAAGAGATCATTATACAGCACTCTTTCCATTCAGCTCGTTCTAGGAAGAATATATACATGTGGCAGCAGCACTCAGGACATGAAGAGTCACTTTGAAAGTTGATGCATTTCCCAGTGTTTGAGATGAAGATGGAAAGTAGAGAGTGAGAAAATTGGCTGTCCCTGCAGAGGTGCCCCCCAGCCATATAATGTTTGTAAAGCTGTCATGCTTTTCTATCCTTAACAAAAAAGCAGCCTGGACTGGTTCAGAGCAAATGCAGTTTGTAGGAGTCATTTCAAACTGATGTTCTTCCCTAAGGAAGGAGTTTTCCAGGGGCCTGGCAGAGCCAGCTGGCAGCATGAACAGTGCAAGCTGCAGCAAGGAGACCCAAGCGGAACTACAAACTTGTCCATATTCCCTTGTAGTACTGTGTTGAATTGGGAAGGCATGCAAGGGAGACCTGTAAACCTTAAGGCAAAGTATTGCTCTGTAGGCTGCTTGGCTGCATGTACAGGTGCACATACACAGATTGATTGGTACCTGGGAGCTCGTGCAGGGTTCGTGCTGTACTGGGAGAGAGAACTGGGCTGTGAAAGTAAGCTTTACCTTTTCAAACAGACCAAGGTAAATGACAGTTGAGGGTGTTACACAGGCAGTTGTGTTCTTTACACTCAGCCTCATGTTCTCAGAGAGTTTTGCTCACTGCATTGCCTTGTGAAATAGAGCAGTAAAAGCCTGTGACCAGAGGAAACGTGATAAGCCAGTGGTAGCACTAGATTAAAACAGCAGCACGCAAACACACTGACCTCTTCCAGTGTGGTAACCTTGAGTGAGAGCTAATTCACTTGGATTGATTTTATTCAGCTTGTCCATGAGAAAATGGAGCAGAGCAGCATTGACTACAACTGGACTTGTGAGTCTTGGTGATCTTTATAGCGCTTGTGTTTCAGCTTCCAGGTTCTTAAAGATGTTGGCGATGTATTGATGTGCTATTACTTCTATTTGGCAAAAATGTACTGGCAAAAGGCAAAAGAATATAAATTAATCTAAGAATTTGTTGTTAGTCCAATTAATCTTTTAAACAAGTCTAATAGTCAAAATTACTTAATGAGCATAGGAAGACCTTATTAAAAATAGAGTTAAAACTGCTACACTAAAAATTCCCTCTTCTCTGGTGTTGCACTTACTCCCCCAGTTCTCCTTTGGGTCTTAAGATTTGTATTCCTCAAAAGGAATGGGGGAGTATTATGATGAGTTATCACCAAGATTCGTGTGATACTCATGGGAGAGAGATGTCTTTCTTCTCATCCTGGTGTCTGCTTGGACTTAATTTTATAAGTTTTCTTAACACTATCCTCTAACTGTGATTAAATGGCTGGTTTGTGTCAAGTGTGTCTGCACTCTTCCCCACAGCTGACTCTAGAATTGTAGGCAGTTCAGTTCACAATGAATAACCATCTGTTATTCCCCTAAACTAGAGTTAAACTAAAATCTAGTCAAGAGTGCTTCACAGCTGGACAATTGCTATCACAGCTAAACCAAGCTAAAATCTGTCTAGACCCAGAAAAACCCAGAGCGTTGCTGAGTCCCTACACTGTCACCTCAATACAAACCCTGTTGCTTTTTTACAATATTAATGTCAAAATCACATTTATTGGGCTATACATTCACTTTGAATAGTCTGTGAAATGCAGAGCAAGGATTTGCAAACCCTGCTATGACTGCAGAGTCATGACTGAGTAGCAGATCTTGGAAACATTCACACTTTCCTAACTTCTCTTGAATTAGAGTAATTCAAAGTGTGATTGACTTGTATTTCTTCATTGCCATCAGGAGGCCAGCTAACAAAAAGTATTTGATTTTCATTGCCAATATAATTTGCCCAATCAGCAGGAATACTGTGGTTATTAAACTGAGAGCTATAGTTTGTAGTGCTAAGTTAAAAATTCTTGTAGCTGCAGGAGACCATAGTGTAACCTCATAAAGGTATAGGATAATTAAGAAACACACTTGAATCTAAGATCCATCAGACATACAGACACACAGACAGGCACTAGCAGGCAAGTTTTACATGAGGTAATTCACAACAATTTCTGAAGTTGGGTCGCTACACAAACACGATTAGATCTCATATATATGATTTGATAATGATTAGAAACAGAATGAGAGATGTCAGTCATGCCTGTTTGACTTTTGAGCTGAGTAATCTGCTGAAGATTGGAAACTAATATCTTCACATCTTTATTAAATATTTCAATGTTATTTGTCGGCATTCTTCTGAAAAGACTCACTGAATATTTCATTTTCTTTGGCAGATTGTGTTCACAGATGCACATCTTTAATAACAGAAGCACTTGTTATGCATTTCCAAAATTATCTGATCAGCTTCCTACAAACAAGAACTTTTCCATCAACTTGATACATGACTACGTATTTTACATATATGGAGTTTTCACCATGTACAAAATTCAAGATTATTTAAAATACCTCCCATACAATTGTACATAAATTATACATAAAATATATTTTAATGTTACGAATGTAGATATTAATATCTCGGTGATCTGTTAAATGGGATTACTCTCCAGAAGAGGACATACAGACCTTATCATCTGGAGATGAGGGAGTCACAACCTCCCAGGGATCCTCTGCCAGTGTTTCACCAGCCTCATAGTAAATTATTTTTTCCTAATCCCTGGTCACAATTTCTCTTGATCTGACTTCTGCAGATTGCCTCTTTCCTCTGTCCTTGTGCACGTCTTAGAAAAATCTATCTCTGTCTTCTTTGCAGCCTCTTGTGAAGTGTTTCTAGATGGCAGTAGATCCCCCTGCCCTCTTGGCCTTTTCAAAGCTGAAGAACCACAGTGCCCTCAGCCTCTCCTCTCAGGTTTCCTGCTATAACCTCCACTGGAGTAGGTTAATGTCTTTCTTGTACTGTAGGAGATGCAATAATTAAATTTATATTTTTAATTTATAACACTTATTTTTTGTTCATACACTTACTGATAGAGTAACACCCTTAACATCTTCTATAGCTGTACCTTCTTTTTGAGTTTTGTTCTATTTGTTTAGTAGGATGTGCTTCTACTGCAGCTATCGATTTTGTTCTCTAAAGTCCAAATTTCTCCTAGCACTGCCAAGTTCTTTAGTTACCTCCCTTGCCATTCACTAGACAACCCATGTATCAGCATGTTACAGGCTTTCCAAGTGATACTCCCCACCCCCTGCTCGATTTCTTTTTTTTCTTTTCTTTTCTATTTGCAAAATCTTGTTCTACTTCCAGAATACATCTGCAAGAAGCTGGAAGCCAAGGGTGTGGTTCCCTCTGAAGAGCTGGTTAACACACTGCCTGCGGACCAACAAAGTTTAGGACAGAGAATGCCTAGAGGAGAGGATCCAGGATTTTAAAATGACAAGAGTAGGAAAGCTCCTCTGAGTTTGACTCTGTAAAATTTCTGACGGCACTTGGCTTTGCTGTGCTGCTGTATGGAGTGCTTCTGAGTTTCATCTGCAAGTCACTGAGAACAGAGAATACTCAGGACTTAGCAGAAATTATTCTCCCTTTTGAAGAATCAAGCTCTTGAAGAACCCCCACTGTTAGGAACATGACCTCTTCAGGTACTTAAAATTACTTAATTAGCATTATAAACATTAGAAAGAACAAGATCATTCTAGCAAAGGTAATAGAGCTGTAATTGCAGGTGTTACAGAATTTAGTACAAAAGATGGGTGTTCCAAATATTTGTTTTAAAGTGTTTTAAAAGGCTATATAAAGAAGGGAAGCAAGCAAGCTCTCAGGTAGTGGTTTTTTTCCACTCCATGTTTTTGTGAACTAAGATTAGGGGGAACACATGACAAGCATCTTGCTATTAAATTTGCCCATGACAAATAGAGCAGCTGCATGTAGTGTGCAAGAACATCTGTAGAATCATGACACATGCAGAATTCCCCCACACTGAGAGCGTGACACTATGCTGAAAAAAATTAAGTTGTAGAAGCAATATAAATATATTTTATATAATCTTCCTCCACCTTCTCCTCCCCCTTACCTTTTGAATCGCATTAACTACAGGATTCTGTCACTTCTTCCCAGCATCAGTAAAAAAGTATAAAAGTGACTAAGCATTTCAGAATTATGTTCTTCTTTCATTAGCAGCTAGGATGCAGACATTCCTTATCTGAAGAAACAAAAAAAGAAAGAATAACCAGTGGCAGAAATGCACTAGACAGATGCCAGAGTTTACTCCAAATGGAATTTGACATGGTTTGCAGACGTAATTTAACTCTTGAGAAATCAAAGGGTGATTTTCTGTGTCAGCATCTCATGGTTTTTCAGTTCAAAGGGAGCAGTCGGATTGCTGCCAGTCTCTACTTCACCCATGTACATGACGGCACAAAGTACTGTGATGTGTGATATCACAAAGTACTATGGAAAAATATGGAAAAATCTAAGATCTATAGATTTCCAAAGTAAGGGGAATCTCCTTGCCTGGGATTTTGTGAGTTTCCACAGTTTATTGTTCAAATGCAGCTACAGTAGAACTTGGTAGATGACTCTTTAAGCTCCACATTGTCATAAGGAAGGACTGTGCCTTTTTCAAAATCCTTGAAGGCTTTTCCCAGAAATTATTTTAACAAAGTATTTTCTTCCTTCTTCTAAATATTCATTGTTTGCTCTCTGAAATAGTTTCTCTGCAATCTTTAGATTTTAGAAATAAAAGATTTTTTAATTGCAATGCAAACACTAATTTTTGTAATGTCTGAAGTTGTCTAAATTTAGACTATATGATGATAAAGCCATGACAAGGCAAACACATGAATGTTATGAATACCTGGATCATCATCAACTTGTTTCTTTGAAACATCTTACTTTCAGTCGTTAAGACAGCTCAGGACTGATAACTATGTGAATCTCCAAGATAGTTCACAGATTTTTTATGCAGACAGCAAGGCAAGCATGAATCTACAAGAGCTAGCCATCGTGGTCGTAATTTTCAACTCCTTGCCCATTAAATTCCTGCAACCCAACTGCAAACCCATTACCCTTATGACATATTCCCGTAAGGATTTTAATGATAGGATACATTTTTAGTTTACTTGCTGATATTCTTTGGTCAAGTCCTTTGAACTCTTGCTTCATGCATCACCTGAAAAAAACCTTGTTTTTTCCTAATTCACAGAAACATACTTTCTATACATGAGAAGGGTTTTAAAGCACTGTGATGACTGGAAAGATATGCAAGTACAACTGATACCCTCTGATGACATTTGCTTACTTGTAAGGGTATATTTATCTTTTAATCAATTTAGATCATTCCTCATTTAATAATACAATGACTATCAACATCCACATCCTGGTTTGTGTGCCCAGTAACTGTTTGCACAAGATACACAGTCATGTGCATCAGCATAGCAGAAAGGAACAGCATACATCCTGCAGAGCTGGAAAATGCCTTCATTAACTTTTCAGTATCCACAACTTTCACATGGAGAGGTGCACATCCGGTAGCCAGATGTAACTGCAGTCAGCTGTGGCCACTCCAAGGCTGAAAATGAGTGTCTGAGCATCCTGCTCACTAATCCTTCCACTGCAGTGCCTGTGTTCTGGCTGGTCTTTTGGGTGAGTGCTTCAATAGCTCCTTGTAGTCCTGGGCTCCAGTTAACAATATAAACAGTGGCATAATTTTTAACAAGCTAGCACCATAAGCTAGCTTTCCACATAAGTGGAAAAGGAAAAGCTTCATTTATATGATATTTAAAATGGAGCAGTAGAATTCTCCTCTTGAAGACTTGTCTTTAAATAAATTAAAGAGTCTGTGGTGATTTAAAAAGTTTTATTCTCCTCATGATGGAGACGCAGTGATTCTTGGATATATCCACCGTGGATAAGTAAATTGAAAAATAAAGATTATGAAATAAATACAGTTAGTTTGGTTTAGAGCCAAAGAAGCCAAATTCAGCATCAAAATGATTAATACTATAGCTTAACTAATTTTTTTAGTTGTTTTTCTCTGCTTGTATTCTTGCTGCTGTGTTTTGTTTACAGCTTCTCAGCCAGAAGAGTATCCTGAAGCAAAGTACTGACACAAACCAAAACAAGTATCCATAATTCATCCTAAAGCATTGTCAACTTAATTTTAAAATAATTTTTCTGCTTCATAAGTTCAGGCTGAAGTGGTACGTTTGCAAATCCATAAATCAAACCATAGGAAATAAAGGAAATACATCTCTCTGTTTAAAATATTCTGGTTTCCTACTTCACTGTAAGCATAGTTTTTTATTAATTAAAACTTCAGTTACTAGAAAGAGAAGAAAGAAACAAAATTATGAACTGTATTCTATACAACTGTACACATCTGTGTTGTGACTCCAGAGCCATCTCCTGGGCTGTAAGAAAGCTTTTCAGGATTTATAATAGCAAAAATTCATTAGACTGTGTATTCCTCTGAGCACTTTGAGGAGCACCTGTGAATTAGGCTAAGACTATTGAGGTCTGTAAAAGGCACACTGTGCTGTGAAGTCTTCTGCATTTTCAAGTGCTGTTCTGGGGTCCTGTGCAGGTGTGCAGACACAAAATGGCTTCAGTTTCCAAACTGACCTCACACATCTCGAGTAACGGTGAGGCTGATTCAAGTTCTTTAGCTGTAAGAGACACATAGAACAGGTGTGCAAGCCTTCTGTGGAGAATCACTGAAAATCTGGTGAAACCTGTGTTCCCAAGTGCAAGAAAGCATCAGCAAGTGTGAGCATGGCCTTGTTTGTGCTCTTCTGCACACCAGGGGAAATCGTGCAGGATTCCTTGTCCCAGGACTCAGTTTATCACCACGGAAGGAGTGGAGCCCCAGTGTGTGTTCTGGCTCAGAACTGCCAGCAGCAGCTGCTCAATAGCAGCCACGTTCTGAATCTCAACACACCATGAAAATCCTCCTTTAATCAAATGCTTCTGGGGAGCAAGAAATTCAAGATGCACTTACTTCTAGCCTGGGCTGGTGCACACCACCAGGTCAATACTTGGCATAATGAGCTTTCTGCTTGTCGGTGCAGTGTGGGGGTCGGGGGAACACTCATAGCAAGCAAAACCGACAGGCAGCACAAGGTAACGTGACAACATGAGGGCAGCTAGAAAGATGAGGCAAAGGTACAGCACTGAGTGGGGCACCGGGGTGGCTGGATTAGAAAGCATTTTGCTTCTCAGCTTGAACTGTTCAATTAAGGAATTTCACTGTAATTTTGACTAAGCTTAACAAGTAAGAAATTCAGTGCTCTGGCTCACTAAATTCTTTCGTGCAGTCTAAATAAGAGCAGAGCTCAGAGCTGGAGGAATTCAGTGCCTTAACAGTACTTTCTCTCCAGCCTGCGCTATAGGTAAGTGCTGTCCTGTGGCAACCTTTCTGGAGTCAAACGATTTAGAGAGCTTAGACTAGGCTGGGGTTCAGGATCCCTATATTCAGACACAATCCTGAGTAGAAGAGGCTGTGAGGAAATATTTTCTGACATTTACTAGAGGGTCAGGGGAGGGAAGGGAGGACTTAGCTCTAGGAGAGATAGTAGGTACAGCTAAACTAGAAGGAGGGGAAGGGCTCAGGAATATAATGAGGAGGTGGGGGAAATGACACTGGAATAAAAGGGTGAGTGTGTATGAGTTACACACTCATCCTGGCCTTCTTCTGTTCAAAGCACTCCCTCCAAGGGTGGGTATAAGACTTGAATAGAGGGGATGGATGTCAAAATATTTCCATAAGGAATATAGTGCAATAAATCAGAGAAAAAGGGCAGAATGGAGGCAAGGAGCAAATGGTAGGAGAATTATTTTAGTTCTAAGTGAATGATTATGTCTCCTGAGTGATTACACATCAGGATGGTGGTGTTTTGGGCAAGATTGTTCAGCTAGATAGGAAGGAGTGTTCAAATTGCAGTCATTGAACTGTAGTTCATGCAGGGGTGCAAATAAGTTAAGAAAAATAGACAAGTAAAAATCCAGCTGAAGTCAACACATCTTGGGCACTGCAATCCTTGTGAGTTAATGTAACTATCATGCAGGTGTAGGAAGAGTTTTCAGAGGAAGCTACTTTGAATACTTGTAGAACATAATCAGAGAGAAAGCTGATGAAGAAAATAACATACTATTAAAATACTCAGTATTTTAATGCAAGTACTGGGTTAAGTACAAGATCAATAATTTCTTCCGAGTTCCTGCCAGAACAGGACCACCTGCAGTACAACACACGTATAGAGTCATCCCAGTGAGGGGCTGGTGAAAGACAAGGGATACAATGTCAGTATACAGTGTCCTGTTCATTAAACTGCGATCAGTGGAGCGTAGGAAAGGGCTTGAGCAGAGTTCTTATGGTTGCTGGGCATTAACGCCTTGGGCTATATCAGGCACTCAGAAGAAAGAGAGTTGCTGTGTTTCCTTCATAGTTCTGCATCAGTTTTACTCTCACTAGCCTCAAAACTAGCCCCTTTTTGGTTCAAATAGATTATTTATGTATTGAAACAGATGTGACTTTTATCCAGTTTTTCCCCAGTGCTGAGGTTTGATCTTATACCAATAATGACTGTAAACATAAGACCAAGGACTTTTTATGTGTCCATATTATTGCCAGGCACTTCTGTCACTTTTCTATTTAACAACTGTTGTAGCATCCATCCACTCACGGCTGGATCAAGACCTTTTGTTCTTGGAATAATAAAGGTTAAATTTCTACTTACAGAAGCTAGTATGTCTCAGAATTTACTCACTTGTGTTTTTGTAAAATAAAGCAGCACCACTGGGAAAAATTATTTGTCCTCACTTCACCCAAAATTCAAGGGATAAAAAAAAAAAAATGAGGATTCCTGCACTGAATCCAACAGTCCTTCTTGGGCCTCCAGGAGTTTACTAGGAACTTAGTAGAGTGGAAGTTCTGAAGTCATCTTTCCTCCATGTGGAGCAAAGTCAGCCATTACTATGCAAACCATTGCCAGTTATTCTTTCAGATGTTTAAAATTAGTTATATTGCTTTATTTATATGCTTGTATTTTATCTCCAGGTGTTTGAAGAGAACATGGAGCTGCATGTCGCAGTACCTTTTTTCCCTGGATTAAGGGAGACCTCTAACATTCTCAGCTTCTGCTGCCCAGGTACCTTCTGCTGAAGCTATCCATTATTACCGTGGAGGGTCAGTATTGGTTGGATTATGTGCCACCTGTTATGTCCACAAATATATGGGAATATAGCAAGGGAAAGAGAATAACAAAGCTTAAGTGGTTTGCTGTCCCTGGCAGTCAGTGCATTAAGTTGGAAGAAACTGCAAAAACCCCAAGTTATTTTCCCCAGATCAGAGCATAGGGACAGTTGCTGCCACTGCATGCCATTTCCCCCTTCCCCAGACTGGCTTTCTGGCCAAAGTTAATGATTCGTAAGATTCTGCGCTGATTTCACTGTGAGCTTCCACATTTGCATAAGTAAAAGCTTCTGCAGCTTCTGTAGGGGAATTCTTAGTGAAATTACAGCACAAAACATTGATATTATGTAATTATGGTAGTTCATCTTAAATGAAATTGTTACTTTAAACTTGCTCTAAGTGGCTCACAATGTAACTTTTGTACAACACACCTACAAAACAAATGAGTTAATCACAATATGTGTCATTTTTAATTTTTCTCTTTCATTTTTCTTTCAGTCATTCTCTCTGTAATTAGCATGAAGACTACCCTTCAGTCAAAACTAGCCACCTGGAAAGTTTCAGCTTGTAATATGCAGCTTTTTTTTGTGAATTATGAATGTGCAAAAAAGAGACCTTTCTCCTTACACCCACTTCCTTGCATAATTCAAATATGAATGAATGAATTTTATTCAGGCTTGCAAAAAAAAAAAAAATCATATTTCAGCTGATAACAAGCATGAAAAATTTCAGATGAAAGGTTTGTGTTTTCTTTTTTTTTTTTTTTTTGGTTTTTTTTTTTTTTTTTTTGTTAAAAAGAATATTCTGAGCATGGGAGAACAGCAGGTTAAGACAGAAGTCTCAGTGCAGCCTTAACTATAACAATTGCTATCAAGCAAATATTATATCCAAGCACTAAATCTTGCTTTGTGCTGCCCTGGTGCACAGTAGCAGGGACAGAGGAGAATGATAAAAGCTGGTCCCCTTATGCAAACAGCAGGGCACAGCACCTGGCAGAATACAAGAAGAAGGTGAGCCTTCCTACTGTTCTGGCTTGCTAACTGTATTCCCAAGGTTTATGGGTTAGTTGTCACCTCTAGCTCCAGTCAGATAGCAAAAGGTACTTCAAACACTAGCAAAGGGAAGGTTTTGGTCCTTTCCAGAAGAATGTTTTACCAATTCTTTGCCTCCAAGTGTACTGTTCTATTAAATAAAGTATTTGAAGGAATTCATATAAGCAACATCATGGTTCAACAGGTCAAAAAGGGAATGGAATCAGTGCCAGGCATTTTTCTGGTTAACTGTATATTTTAAAAATATATATCTGTGAAGAAGGTATTATCTGTGCAAAGCAGAATGAGACTTGGGCTCATGCCAGTGCCATTTTGAAAATAAACTATCATCATAAAGAAAAGTTCCATCTGGAACATTTCTGCATCATATTTTCTCTTGTCCTTAATAATACTATGGTGGTAAGTCCAGCTCTCCTTTTCTATTCAGAAAACAGGATTAAAACTCCCATAAATTTACTATGTACTCGTTAAAAAAATGCCCATTACAGTGGCTAAACAGTAGTGAATCCTAAAGTATTACAGATTACAGGCAGATTCACAGATCCACATCGATTAGAGGATCAACAGACAGCACTTGCAAGTGGCAAGTCTGGACATAAAAAATCCCCTTCCAGTCTGATGTGAGTTGACTGGTGCAAGTTGAGCTTGGCAGCAAGTGATCAAAATTGAGTTGTCAGCATCCTGCATAGTGGAAGAAGTTGTTGCTTTCTCGTGCAGATGCAGGAGTTTCTGTGGGAAAACAGAACATAATCATGGTTCTGAATGTCTCTGTGGATTGGTAATGTCTTTAATACATAGATCACTTGTGCAAATTCAGTCCCAGCTGGATGGGAAATTATTGAAAATGGTTGTTGTTTGATTGATATAAAATGAGTTGTCGGCTTGATTCAATGCCTTCAGGGCAGATGTCCACAGCATAATTGGCACCTGTCAGAAACAAAGAATTCCTTGGTACAGAGTAACAACTACTCATGCAACTACCCAAAACAGTCCTTGCATGCCAGGGCTCACAGAAGAAGGCAGGAAAAGAAAATTTTTATTTCTGGGCAGGATCTTTTATGCCATAAAGTCAATAAGAGATTTGACGTGATACTTGGTGCAAGCTTTTGCCTGGGATCCTGGCTAGACATGATCAGCTTTTTTGTTGTTTGGTCAACACTTTCCCTAAGAATTAGAAGAAAACTCATATATTTGGTTACTTATTATTGTCATGGTAAAGGTGCTTATAAAGAGCAGTTAATAAAGAAATGTTTACATGTTTGCTTATTGTAAAAAATGCTGTGAATAATTTTGTTTTCATATTTCTTGAGAAATTCCTCACAACAATACAACTAGAGAAATAAGACTGTCTTCTCAGCAAAAAATAAGGCAAAGAAACAGCCAAGACTGACAGTACAGCAGTGTCAGTATTACCCTGTTTGCTAATAGTAAACAGTGACCTATTGTTTACCACAGAGTAGATTAAAACAGATTTTTTCCTATAAGTCACTAAAGAGCTGTCATATGGTTATTAATGCTTTTGACCAAGTGTGGTACAGCTAACGACAGGAATGAATTCTATTTCCCATCACCAATCTGTCGAGCTGGCCACCTTCTTCATGGGACTGCTGCTTTGGGAGGTACTAGCTCAAGGACTTTCCATTAAAACTCATTTAACTGTCTTCATCTAGTGCATGGCTCAACTTTCCTTCTTGCCTTTCATCTCTGTTTCCTCCTTTAGATTATTTTTCATTATGCCTCCTCCCATTATACCCACACTTTGCCTTTCATCTCTCTACGTATGCTATTCCAGCACTTGTCAGGCCCAGCAGGAGGCACATGGGAGAACCAAACAATGTGATGTGTTAGGTGGAAGAAAATATTAGAACAATCATTTATTGTCACACTTTAAAGAGGTCTGCTATGTTATTTATTTTATTATTCTGTATTAGGTACATGGTTTAGTTTTACAGGCATTATTAATCACTAAAATACATTACACTTTCAGCCGGGATGTTAACATTTTAAATACATTCATCTTGCTTCTTTAAACAGAAACAATGGGTCTTCTGCACTGCTCTCCCTCCCCTTTAGTCAATAAATCCTTGCTATTGATTCAGGAAATAACTCTTAAACTCCGTTTTATATTTTAAGTTCCACTAGCTACACTCAACCATATAATTTTGCTCAATAACAAATGGATCTTCTGTTTTTGCTGTTTACCGTGTGTTTGGTTATCAAACCCAGCTTGAAAGTATTGGGTAGAAGACAACAAAACCTATAATGGCTGTGAGCCACCATGAGAGATTTCCTAAATGAATGTTGCAATAAAATAAAGTAGTAATAAAGTGAAAAGTGCATGTGTGTGTGTGTGTATAAAAAGTAGTCTCATCAGTAGATGAATGATAAATTAAAAAATCCATCTGTGAGTATGGATTCCCTTGAGCCAGCCTGGATCAACAGACAATATGGATTTTTGATAATTCATGTCTTTGCCATTATTTAGTCTCTCCTGAAATACCCATTGCAAATCTCAGAAAGATAA
This sequence comes from Sitta carolinensis, assembly GCA_032173965.1. NCBI lineage: Eukaryota > Metazoa > Chordata > Aves > Passeriformes > Sittidae > Sitta > Sitta carolinensis. The sequence continues at coordinate 21,033,212 of CM063288.1, forward strand.
TTAGAGAATTATCATATTGCTTAACTAAGTAGTGCAAATTGTATTAGATTCTGTGTATCCCAATCCTGGGCAGAATCATTAGTGTTGTTTAATTGTTACAAATATAGTCATAGCATTTTAATAAATTGCCTTCATTGTCAATATCCACAATCGACTACTTCCCTTAATGTTCGTGGCTAGGTTAGTTACCAGGTAATCTTACAGTTAAGATATACCACAACGAAGCAAAAATGTAAGAAAATGCAAAGGTCAAAACCATGTTTCTATTATGAAAAAAAATGAATGATAATGACATAATTTTTTCAGCTCATCAGGTTCTTTGCTAAGTGCCTCTGTTATTGCCAGATCAGTAGTGTATAACAAAGAAGTGCTTTCTGTAGGCTGCTTCATTAGCTTGCCCTGTAGGACCTCACCTCAGACCTTTCACTAATCTGTTGGCCAGCTCAATAGCCTTGTTAGTTCTATTCACTTCTTCCTGGCAGCGGATTTTCTCAGCTGTAGCTCTCTCAAAGGCAGTGGTTAAGGCAGCCAGAATTGTGTCTAGTTCCTTCAAATAAAAACAGTAACAAACAACTTTGGACATTGTAAGACCACATAAAAATATTTCTGCTATCCCATTTTTCATTGCTGAAAGTTAAATTACAGTGCAAGGAAGATGTAAACATTAACTGTGCTCAGAATTTTGTTTAGGTTGTGTCCAAAGGTGGATTCAGGAAAACTTGGGCAAGAGTGGGGCCAGTCTTCTGATTTCCCCCAGTTGTTCAGAATAGTCTTCAAAATGAAATTACAAACTTGATCTTCTATTAGTAAAAAAGGCATATCCCCTTCTCCCTGAGGATTCTGAAATTAAATTAAATATATTTCATATTACAGCTGTTTAGTTTCTGTAGGAGATGCCAAACTTGAAAAGACAGCTGTTTGGAAACTAAAGAAAACAGAAGGGATTAAAGATGATAGACAAAATACTTGAAAATGCACAAGTCTGTGCCCTTTGCTGACTTTTTCAGTTAGATTATGCTTCCTAGTGCACACACTGTTTCTGAAAACAGCCCGAAATTCCCAGCCACCTTCGATTTGGGAGCAAGCAGCTCAGTGTCTGGTGCATCAAAACATTTGAGTACACAAACAGTCCTACTAGGTCAAAGCCTTGGTTATTCCCAGAGGGAGGAGTAGAAGATAATTCAGCATGGATGACTGAACATGAAGACAAAGCAAGAACAACGTGCGACTCCAGAAAGTCGCAGGCAGAGCACCCAAATGACTCTGAGTGCAGAGGATGAAGTGGCTGGGGAGCTGATAAAGGAAAGGTCAGAAGGGTGCTGTAAGGCCCCAACACAGCTAGACACTCCAGCACTGGTGTCACAGGGTGCCCGTGAACAGAGCCAGTGGCTGGGGCTGGGACTGTCCAGGTAGCCAGAGAAATAGTTCTGTCCAGCAGCAAATCTGTATTCCCTTCAGCCTGGCAAATATGTGTCCATGCAGCTCTACTGAACTCCAGAGTGTTCCCCAGGGAAAGTCAGAGCTGAGCCGGGCTTCTCGGGGTGGGCTGCACTTGATTCCAACTGTGCTGCTGACAAGCTCTGTGAACTCAGGAATCTCCCTAGAGAATGGGTGAACCTATGAACACAAGGTGAACCTGTGTGTGTAATAGGACATTGGCAGGAGCTGTGCGATGGGACGGATGGCTCTTTATTGGGAAGGTTTGGAGGAATTTGGAGTAAATTTCAGCACAAGCATTTCTAAATGGGGCGCGAAGATACCCTTTAAAGAAGAGCACAGCAGTTTTGCAGCACCCATGCAGCCCAGGGGGCTCAGGAGTGGGCAGAGTGGGGACAGGTTACCCCTGCTGCTGCGTGTCCCCATGCAGGGGAGCACGGGCAGCACCTGTGCTAGGAATGTGCCCTGTTGGCCAGGTTGACTGAACCCTGCCTCTCCTTCCTGCACAGGCAACATCCAGGCAGCCACTGAAAACTCGCCTTGTCGGAATGAAAGCACCTGCTGTGGTTCCAAGGCACATTATGTGCCTGCAGAGGCTGGGGGTGTGATCCCATCATCTACCTAAAACTTAAAAATGTTAGCAAGTGATGAATTATACTGACAGATACCTTTGCCAGTATTACAATGAATCATGTGGGAAATACCTCTGACAGAGAAAGGTATTACCAATAATTCAATTTTAGAGGCTTCTAAAATGACCAGAAAAGTCTTTTTTGATACATCTAGTTGTCCTGACTCTAAGGTTCATATCTTTGAGCTTATCAGGATTTCAGCTTTTCCCAAGATTTCTGTCTTCCACTGCAGTGCACTCCTACAAATCTTGTGCTTGCAATGTATATACATTGCCTAAACAGAAATCAAGATTGTCAGATGGATAGCAATAGGTCTCTTCAGGTGAGTCCAAGGACCATCACTTAGACACTGAAGCTAAGGGAATGCAGAGAGAAAAAAGTGGAAAAGCTATCTGTTGTTCTGAGCATGGATGCTGCAATGCTCGTGTTGGGGAGCAGAACTGGCTTGAAGGTTTTTTAGAGGTCGTTCAGGAATTATGAAGGATTTTTTTACTGCAGTGAAAAGTAGTTTTGGCTCTACTGAGCCAGGCTGAAACACATTGTGTGCTTGTCTGCCCTCAGACCATTTAGTGTTTGGCAAGCCTTCCTCTAAAAGAAAAAAAAAAAAATTAAAAGGAAGTATTGGAAGCAAAAATTTAAGTGGAAGACAGAGACATAAAAGAACACATTTGTGTGTATATATATGTCTCTGTGTGTGTGAATATGTATGTATATGTTTATGGTTGAACAACAGAAGAACAATTCCAGTTCATGAAGGTCAAATCCAGAACTTGTGAAAGGTGCCAGAGACAGTGGAAGTGCCGGCAGGAGCCATATGGGGAACTGGAAGTTGCCAGCTCCTCCACGTATTTTTTAAGGTTTTATCATATGAAACACTGTGTGCCAGGAAAAGTATGTGGAAGCTTACTGTTGGGTACCCCTTCTTCCCTCTCACCCTTTTCTACCTCATTTGTGACACGAACACCCCTTCTCAGTACCTTTACTCAGCTGGCAAATTATCTGTGAGGTGGAACTGATTTGGGCAAGGACAGAGAGGCCAAACTGCAGGTGAATAGAGAAGCTGCACAGAATGACTTCCTGTTCAAATGGAAACCCAGAACAATCAGTCCCTTAACGTGTTACAATTCATTTGACAATCCATATTTTTTGACTTTCTGTAAATAATGTGCTAAATGGATAAAAGAATATACCATCTTTCCTTCCTTCCTCTGAGTTACTGATAACAAGACAAGTTCCTTCCCTTACAGTTTGTGCATATAAATGTGATTAATGTAAAAAAAAAAAAAAGTGCCAAAATCTCTTTATCTTTCTCTCTCGCTCTCTTTTTTTTTCTTTTTTTTTTTTTTTTTTTTTTTTTTTTTTATTTTAAGCATTGCCCTTTTCAAAACAAGGGGAAATTCAGTATAGTTTCAGTGCCACAGTGATCAAACAGTGTCACATCACTATGGCAATTGCTGCCCAGGCCAGGAATACAGATCAGCTTTAATTGTGCAACGCCTTATTGCTGGTGCATGTCAATCAGAACCTATGAATTGAGAAAAATTTGCTCTGTTCATTCTGTTAAATGATGTATCCAATTAAACCTGTTAGAATTCATGATCTTCAGTCAAGGTTAAATGAAAGTAGTTACTCCTGTCAGCTAGGTGATTAAATGCTGCCTACATCAGGCACATTTATGTGCAAAATTAAAATTTTGGTATAAAGCATGAATCTTTATGCATGCCAGTTAATTATCTTGCGGCTCCTCCATTTATTAAATGCCCACTGCATTTCTTCTTAATCATCAGCTTCCTTTCAAAACTTATTTCATACACTACATTATACCAAATTTCAATGTTTAAAATGAAACGCTTTCTCAATGAAAACTTCCTCTTTTCAAGGGTTTGGCTGTTGCTATGTTACTAAAGATGGCCATTAACAGTTTTTGAGTCATTATGCAGAAGGTCTGTTCGTGTTGTTTTGCTCGATTCTGAGAGAGCGTTGTAGGAATCCCTCGAGTTGCTGCTGTGGGGCAGTTCCTCCTGCCCAAATGATCTGAGTTCTGCCGTGCACCAGCCAATTTCAGCAGCCGGCAGGGCAGCGGCAGCGCTGCCAGGGCCCTGCTGCCTCTGCTAGCTCGCCAGGCCGGCAGGGCAGGGCAGGGCCAGGGCTGGACAGGGCAGGGCAGGCAGGGCAGGTCAGGCAGGGCAGGGCTGGACAGGGCAGGGCAGGCAGGGCAGGGCAGGGCAGGGCAGGGCAGGCAGGGCAGGGCAGGGCAGGGGCAGGGCAGGGCAGGGCAGGGCAGGGCTGGACAGGGCAGGGTGGACAGGGCAGGGCAGGGCAGGGCAGGGCAGGGCAGGGCAGGGCAGGGCAGGGCAGGGCGGGCAGGCAGGGCAGGGCAGGGCAGGGCAGGCTGGACAGGGCAGGGCAGGGCAGGGCTGGACAGGCAGGGGCAGGGCTGACAGGGCAGGGCTGGACAGGGCAGGGCTGGAGCAGGGCTGGACAGGGCAGGTGGACAGGGCAGGGCAGGGCAGGGCTGGACAGGGCAGGGCAGGCAGGCAGGGCTGACAGCAGGGCAGGGCTGGCAGGGCAGGCAGGCAGGCAGGGCAGGACAGGGCAGTGGACAGGGCAGGGGCAGGGCAGGGCAGGGCAGGGCAGGGCTAGGCAGGCTGGACAGGGCAGGCAGGCTGGACAGGGCAGGCAGGGCGGCAGGCAGGCACAGGGCGGCGTGCACGGGCAGCTGGGCAGGCTGCAGGCGGGCAGGGCCGGCTGGCAGGCGGGCTGGACAGGGCATCGCAGGCGTGGACAGGGCTGCGCGAGGGCTGGACAGGGCGCAGCAGTGGCTGGCGGCAGGTGGCCAGGCAGGCAGTGCAGGCAAGGCTTATGGAGGGTGCAGCGAATTTTCATTTATAGCTACAGGGCAGGCGGCAGGGCAGGGCTGGCAGGGCTGGCAGGGCGGCTGCAGCTACAGGGCAGGGCTGACAGGGAGCAGGGCAAGGCAGGCCGGGGCTGCAGGCTGCGGGCTGCACACAGACCGCCGCATCCCCTGCAGCCGGGCTACCACGGCAGCTCCTGACAACGCCGAGGGCACTGCGGCGAGGGTTTAGCCCTTCCCCTGCCAGCCTCCAGAGCTGTCTCAGAATTCCCTTTGGCTTGGCAATCCGGTGCGTCCTGTTTGCCCCAGGCAGCTCCCATATTGCAATATCATATTTTAATTAGGAGAAAAATTATGTGTTGCATGCTTGAATTAAATTAAATTGCATATTTATATTTATAAGACACAGTATTGGCAGGATTTAAATGCTATATGAATTGAAGAACCAGAATACAGGTGTATTATAGTGATTTGTAGCTGAAACATTTGCTAGAAATGCACACAAAGCAGAGCAGTACCAAATGCTAATTTAATACCCTAAGACAACACTGTGCTTTTGCAAGCACAATTTCCCATATTCCATGTTAGCATTTATCCCCTTTCATTATGAAAAGGTATTAAGAACCTTTGTTACAAACAAGCAACATAAAAAATATGTCATACCACTTCACAACTACTAATGAATAATATCATTTAAAACAGACTGGGAAATAAACTAGTATAACACATTCTACTCTACTAGTACTATAAATATTCGCAAGGTTGTTATTAAAGATAAATGCACACAGTAATTTTCTACTTGTAGGTTTTACAGGTATAATTTTGAATCATACAATATTTTTTAAAACACATCACAAGGATGGAAACCAACAAAAAGACTGACTGGCAGCAATTCCTTGTGATCAATAGCTGACGTCTCCATCTAACTTTGAGGGCCCACATAAATTATATCGTGGCAGGATGAACCTTCAAGAGGAGTGATGTGATTAACTTGTTCAGGGTCACAACGGGGAGCATCTGATCATAAGGCTTTTACACCTGTGGCATGGCTGCTCTGCGGCCACATCTGCAGGGTACATTCTGCAGGTGCCAGCAGCTGCCCTGAGGCGCAGCCAGGGGGAGGAGGGCTGTGCACAGGCCAGCCTCAGCTCCACACTCCTGGGGAGCAGCTCATTCTGTCTTCACTGAGATCCAAAGCTGAGAACTCTGTTTCACAGCAGGTGAGGTACGAGTGCCACACACAGATTCCTGCCCAGCCTGGACCTTCCTGGGGAGCCCTGGTGCAGTTGCAGCCATGGCTGCCCCAACTTGCCCTTCCCAGACCACAACAGCCTCCACTCCAGGCCTTGGGAAGAAAAGACCCTTCCTCTGCTGCTCCCCTAGAGCTACAAATAATGGACTTCTATTCCCTGGCAGCTGCAGAGAAAAACACAGATTTTTTTTTTTTTCTTCCTGTTTTGTTCAGCAAATATAAGCCGTATGTTAAAGCCCAATATCTTTAAATACCTCAACAAAAGAGGAAAAAAGGGAATTCACACTTAAAGAGAATAATTTCTCGGGGCTCTGACAAGAGATGGCGATGGGCCAGGGAGGGTAGCTGGAGAATAAGCCTCTTTGCAGGATTCTGGGATGTCTATTGCTGAACTGCTTCTACTCACTTGAACTATCTAGAACTCATATTTAATTCTTCTTCCTCTTTCTCTACATGTTCCTACTTTCACCCCAGTCCTCCAAAACCCAATATCATAAGCTGTGAACCCCAGGCCCAATGTGCCTTAATGTTACCCCATGAAACAATACTGGCAGGACAATTTATTTCTGCTCAAAACAATTTCCCCGTCCTAAAATTGTGATTGTTAGGTTAGCATCCCATTGAGATGAGAAAAGGAAAGAGCTGCACTTTCAGGTTGTGCCTAAAATTTTAAGGAAGGGAAGCTGCACCGATTTATCCTTGGCATACTGTTTTATACCCATAAGAACAAAAATCTTCTCTTTATTGGCAGATTAAATTGTGCAGAAATGGACTGACACTGAGAAGGCAAACACTGCAGTCTGCTTAAACAGGCTGAGTCACACATCAAAGGCTGCTTGGCCACAAAAATCTAAGTGTGTACAGACACACTCTTGGTTTATTTGATTTCATAAATGACTATATATTTAAAACACATATAAATATCTTTAAAAAATTGGCATGGAATTATATCTTTTTAATAGATTTGCAAAGAATTTGTGATTTAGATGATATTATATTAATTTTCAGGAAACTTGCTTAGGAAGTAATTAAATGTATTTTATCCATTAATTCTCTCTTTTTTTGTTGTTTTGCATTGTGCTACAAAAACAAAACTATAAACTATGTAATGGAAGGATTTTTTTTAAACTGAATATTATAAATGAATAGAGCAAGGGATGTTAATGTTTGTCATTTTCCTTATCTGTACACATGAATATGTTATATGCTCATTTCCATTGCAAATGGAACAACAGAATGATCATTGCAAACTGAAATATACTGTACCTTTCATTTCTTCATTTCTTTGAAAGTACCACTGCCAAAAATAATCAATAGCTGGTATTCTTGTTCTAAAGCTCTGCATCTCAATGAAAATTGAAAGAATTAATGGTGTCCATCTGGAATAAAGCATGCAGTTTGTTCTGGGGGTCATTATTATTCACTGCTGAAACAAAGTCAGCCTATGGAGCCCTGAACCATGACTGGGCAATTGTGCAAGGCACTGTACAAACATGCAGTCATCCTGTTTCTTGCACACCTCTCCTGCACCTCACTCACAATTAATGAAATGAAAAGATGTATCATAGTTACATTAGTGAGGAAATACTGAAGAAGGAAAACAACCTTTTGATGCAAAAGACAAGCTTGCCACAAGAACAAACCCGAATAAATATCGATGGTATAGTGAAAGTCAGGATTAAGAGGTTTCTATCCATCTGAGCAGTGAGGTTCTGGAGTAACATTCCTGTAGGAGCCATGGGGCACAAGAAAACTCCTGGGGATTAAGAAAAAAAAATCACTCTCTGAGCTTTTTACTACTCTGTGTTTACTTTGCAATAAAAAATACAATAATGTCTCCTTCTCATTTGGTCCCAGAGATTAAAAGAATACAGTGAGAAGTAGTGCTTTGCCCAAAATATTTTTAAAATCATCATAGACAACAGAACCAGAGGAAGAAAGATCTGTAAGTGCAAGCATCAAATCTGAGCTCAAAATGACATTTGAAGGTACAGTGAAAAAAACCCACCAAGGCATGCATGAGGACTGGTACTTCTCACATAATGATGAGGCTTTTTCTGTGGGACAGAAAACAAAAAATATGTAGAATAAACAGGCAGGAATAAAACCGTAGGATGAATAGAGGACAGGAAGGTAAACTGCATCCTGCTGAATGGAGTGGGACTGACATCCATGTATACTTGGTCTTACTGTAATGGGACACTGGGTCACATCCTGAAAACCCTTACTTATGCAAGTAATCCCACTAAAATCAATGGGAACCATGACTGTAATGACTGCTTCCATGTCTCCACTAGGGATTGCAAGGTCAGGTCCATTTTCTGTGCAATATTGGATGAATGCTAGAAAATCAATATCTCTATTGAGACTTCTTCTTTTGGAGTAAAAATAAACCTGGACCATTTTGAGTTCAAATGTTCATTGTTCCTGGGTGTTTTCATAAATTCCTTTTGAAAGCAAAATGGACAAATCAAAATGGAGTGAAATGCTCATCTTTTTGGTGTGTTTTATAGCTTGTTGTTAAACCTAGCTTTGTAATGCCATGAAGGTTAAAGGCAACTTCGTAGTTTCTTTGTATTTAATCTTTATCTGTTGAAAAGAGACATTTTAGTTTTAGCGATTCCCTCTATTCAAATGAGTCAGGGCTGAGGGATAAGTGGGGAGAATGTCAGAATCTATTATTTTAGGAATTTTGTTATTTGATGGAAAACTTTATGGTCTTTTTGCCATAGAAAATTCAAAGGAAGGGGTTTTTATTTAGTAAAAAGATTTTGGTGCAGTCATAGAAATATAAGTCTTTGTTATAAAGCATTGCTTTGGTAGAATGGGAAAAAACCCTACTCAGTTCTGTTCACATTACAGGTTATTGTTATACTTCAATTACTATAGAGCACCTTCAACTAACATTTTGTTTAAAATGCCTAAACCTAGCTTGGGGTATTTGTTCTTAATTTGCTACTAAACTACAATTAAACCTACTTGTAATTCTGTTCAAATTGAAATTTCATACTGAAATATGTTAAATTCCTGTGTTCAATTCCCTTGTACTTCAATTGTGTTGGGTCAAAAGGAAATTATGATTAATCCAAGGCATACGAATGAATAATTTTAAGGATTTTCTGACAGATTTATGTTTCTCTGCAAGCTCTTGATGGTTTGAATGAAATTTTAAGATGGATGTCATTATGTTGGACATGTGATCAGCTTCATGTCTGGCATGAACAGTGGTATACAAAAGAAGTAATTTCATAGAAAAAACCAGCTAATTCCTAATATATTAGAAGTGTAATATCCATCAATTAAGAGACTAACAAATAGGAATTGGTTTGCTTTCTGTCAGAGACAGTTCCTTGAAATGTTGAGAAAATACATCCCAAATCCCTTCTGCACCTCATGCATTTGGTTGACCAAACTCAAATATTTTTGCCAAGAAATTTCATTCAACAACAATTATTGGAAGGATCAGTTCTCTTTCAATCCAGATTAATGGGAATTATGGATGATCAAGAAATAAAAATGCTTCGCTACCCAGGTTTCAGCTAAGGTGATTGTATTTTTTCTGGGACCAACACAAAAGTATGGCCTTATTCTAGGATTCCAGCTCAGCTGGATTTACTGGCACGCTGGGGAGCAAATCCAAGAATGTGTTCAGTGCTCAGTCCCTTTTACCCACCTCTGCAGGGCTTGTTTCCCACCTGCTGTGTGACACATTAGCCATAACTTCTTCCCCTCTTGCACCACTGCACACGGGACTGTACTGCTAACAACATTATTGACAAAGCAATGCTCCTAAAGTCTAACAACGAGCTGTTGCAGCACTTATTTACAGAATAATGTGCAGAGATACTCCATGCCTCTATTGGTTTTGGGGCTGTATTACTCACACAACATATTTAACTAGCACTAACAGACTTAGAGTACAAAAAATATGTAATTGAAAATCCAGGAGAACAATTGGCACCACTACAACCCCCCACAAGAACAGCACAATACTACAGCAAGCATTACCTGTGTCTTCATGGTGTGCCCTGCTTTACTACATTATCTGATTTTTATCTTATTGCAAATGAAGTTAACCCAAACCCTAAAGCAATGGACAACACTTTAGTCTGTTATTTTAGCTAACTGTGCTGCCTATAGGATAAGATTAAAAATATTCCAGTTCTTGGAAAAGTATAAAAATTAGGCATCAAAACAAGTCAGATACTTACATATATCTTTTTGATGTGCTCATGTGATAGGAGAGCAGATTGATAAAGGACAGAAGAAATGCTAAATATGCACCATGACAAACAGTGAAAAATTAAGTATTGTAACTAACATTAATTACACTCTAGTAAGATGAATAGGCTGCTCATCATTAATGAGAATGTACACCTTTGTCTAAGTTTCACATCTACCTGTGATAAATGTGCTAACAGCGATAGAATACATCATAGTAACATTTGAATTAACAGCACACTAATAGATTGACATACAAGTATGAATAAAGCATTTAATCATAAACATTATACCACACCCAACAGCAAATTTTCCTTTTTGCATATATATCAAATAAAATGCATAAACATTACAATTTTATTTCAGTTTATGCTGAGATAATCTAACGGTATTACCTCATATTATCCTAATATTTGTAATCCAGACTATTAGATACTTAGATGGTGGCTTTTGGGAGACATTCAGGCAGTTTAATTAAACAGTAAGGGGGATTTCTGAATAGGAAGGGTGGGGCTTGATCTCAGGACAAACTACCCACTGACTCTCAGGACAAACTACTCACGTGGCAGGGATGGAATATTCAAACAATCTTCCTGATGGGTCGACTCCAATGCTTATGAAATGATTACTTTAATTTACTTTTAATGAAAGCTGAAGCAGGCCTGCTAGCCTACAGCTCTTATCTATATCTTTAGTAGCCTTCACTCCTGAATCTCCACCGTCCTCCTGGCGGGAGGCAGAGGAAAGCCAGGCACACAGCGTCAATGGCCAGCACTGCCTCCCGTGCCTGCAGAGCGCAGAGCAGCACGCAGCTGCGGCCTCCCCGCTTTGGAGGAGCTGGGATGCGCAGCTCATGAGCCGAGCCGAGCCGTGCCGTGCCATGCCGTGCCGTGCCTGCCGTGCCGTGCCGTGCCGTGCCTGCCGTGCCGTGCCGTGCCGTGCCTGCCGTGCCGTGCCGTGCCTCCCCAGCAGCCCCAAAGGGAAGGTCCCCCATGTGACAATGCCAGAGCACTGTCCCTGTTCCCCAGCACCCTCTGCCCGGCTCCCGAGGCCCCTGGGCCTGGAATCCCCCCTGGCGCTCTGGCCGGGGCCGCCTCGCAGCGCGGCCGCCTCGCCTGATGCCCGCACGGAGCCCGGCAGTGTTCGTGCCCTGCGCAGGGGCTCAGCGGGCACTCAGCCGAGGGCGAGGGAGCCGGGAGTGCGGCTCTGCTCCTGCATGACTCTGTGCAGCACTCTCCTCTCTGACTCTGCTCCTGCATCTCCCCGCTCTCGCTGGCAGAAGGCTGAGGAGCGCTGAGCGAGCAGGGCGGGTGCTTGGTGCGGATCCAGAGTGCACAACTGGCACAAGGACTCCTCTCGCTCCGGGTCAAGGCTCAGGGAAGGCACAGGGCTGGATTTCAATGCCCAGCTTCTCTCATGCCCTGCTCCCAAAGTCTCCGCGTCAATGGTGAGTTTGACAGGCAGAGATGAGAAAGCAGAGGAAAGGAGTACAGGAGGAATCTTCTGTAGTAGGAGCAAGCAGGGCTCTGCTACAAATAAGACTAACGAATGGTGTAAAGACCAACTGTAATTCACAGAACAAACATTGTGAATTAGTTAAACATTGCCAAGAGGGAATTGCTTTAGCCTAATAGTTTCCTGAAGATCATTCAAACAGCGCAAGCTCATCAGTGTACTTTTTATGCAATTAAGCAGATGGTTTAAAATACTTTAATTACTGCCAGGGCTCACCTAGGCTGCACAGTAGATGACACTGGACTTGTGTAGTGTCTGATATAAAATATCGAGAGATATTATACAAGCAATGTATGAATACTCAAGCTCAATGAATCCATCTGCATGGACCACAAAAAGGCTCTGCAGGTCAACAAGCCTAGGGACACAAGTGAAAAATCGTGTTTGCTGTCATTCGTGCTAAGACAGCTTGTGCTGGTGCTCTGCTGGGGAAAAGCAAAGCAGCATTCCACAGGGAAGAAAGTCGCCACATGCAGAACAAGGCACACACACATGGTCAGATCACTTAAGTCTAGTTTTTCCCTTCTATCTAAACTGACAGATCTCTCCAGGAGAACTGGAAGTCTTGAAAACTAGCATAGGGATTTCAAACTGTTTGTATGTTTTATACTGTTCCGCTGTCACACCAGTACACAAGCCAGCAAGATAATACAGAATGACTGCACTGGTAGTTGCCATACTCACACTGAAAACATGTATTTTCTTCTTTGTTACAGTAAATGGTATGTTACCTTGCTTTCTTTTGCATTCCAGCTGGCTACTTATTGATTAGGGGAACACTTCTGGGCTTTTCCCTTATATGTAATAATCTTTATAATTTCACATTTCTAAATGATAAAAGCACACGAATGCAAGTGGGAAGAGTTTCCTCTGCTATTTCACATACTTAAGGAGAAGATGCTATCGATTCATATGCTTTACTCTAGAAGTGTTTTGCAAAGGCAATAAGTATTATTATTTTCATTTTAGCAAGAAAGAAAATAGTACACAGATTGCCCAAGGTCACCCTGCAGACCAGTGAGAGAACCAGGATTAAATTCAGACCTTTTGGGTGTCTCTGCAGAGACTCTTCTGCTGAGCTATTTTTGGAAGCCTCCAAATGAAGCATGGCCTTGATACACAACCTGTTCTCACAGCCTAAAAGTAATTTATGGCGTTCAAAATATTTTTTCTCTAGTATTTTTTGATGGCTATAAGTATGAAGTGAGTTCTTTGCAACAGCAAAAGAGCTGAAAGAAGCCAAACCTTAAAATTTTGAGTGGAAGAAACTTATGCAGCTTTAACTTCTACCTCCTGGAGTCTAATGATGTTAACTGTGTGCAGAAGCCACTGAAATTTTCTTGCACAAATTTTGAGTTGAACTCTGGGTCATGGAAACAATCTTCTTTTACAGTTTTAACAATAACTGCAGAAATGTATTCCTTATCAAAATTAATACAGTTTTGCAGAAATCCATCTACCTACAGGAAAAATAAAGGAAATGGTGCATGGAGATAGTAATCAGGTAACAAAATTTGAAGCTTGTGGAAATTTCAATATGGTCAAAAAAACCCCAGCTTGATAAATTGTGGGTCAGTACCAGAAATGGTAAAAAAATGATTCAGAACTGTTTTTCCATATATATTTTGATTATTGTTTTCATGGAGATATTTCTCTTGACACTGAATCCGCTCTTCTTTCCAAACCTTCCCTTACTGAAGCTTATTGTTACCTGCAAATACAAGTCTTTCTTTACTAATAAATTGCCTCCCACTCTTTCCCTATCTCCCTTACATAAACACAGTATCCTGGCGTTTTACTAGTAAAAACTAAAAATTATATTAGTGGGGGGAAAATTAAATAAGTGACCTTACACACAAAGAAAGTAAAATATAGTCACATATTTAATAATTTTTAATTTTTGTTACAAAGAAAAAAAATGCAGTCTTGTTCTGTAATCTCAACAAGTCTTCTGAGTAACCCAGCAATTTGCTAACAACAGCCTCAACAGAGAAAAGATAACAGAAAATTTTCACTCTACATGCAAACTATGCAAATATTGTACATTTCAATAATGTATTTTGTAATCACTGTTTTAAGTGGCTGGGATCCTGGGGATATTCTGGTTGTTCCAGGATATGAGAAACAATTAATCTCTGGACACAAACAGTAATTAATTGGACTAATGGCTGATTTACTAACATGAACTCAACTTAAAACTTGCAGTAGTTAATTTTTGTTATTCACCAGGGACTGTTGCTTTTCAGAAATCGATCAGTAAGAAATCAAAATGACAAAATTATTTTTAATACATTTCTTTGCAGAAGCATAACTTTTCAATGTTTAATCTAAATAAGATATTAACTCCAGTGGGTCAGTCATCAACCTAATTTTAAGCAACAACTTGATTTGTCTTGTTTTCTTCATTGATCAATAGATCAAACAGCCTTTCAAGTAGTGGCATGAATAATCTCTAGGATAGAACTGATTGCTAAACTATTTATGAGCAATAACATGGGATAAAATAAAACTCCACCTATGCAGTAGTCAAGATATGATCTTCAAACATAGGGTTTTCTACTTGCTTTGTATTCCTCCATGGGACTTCTGCAGAAAAATATGTGCAACACTGCACTGTCACTACCTTAAAGCATAGGGGAAGATAAGACAGCTGAAACCCCATACTCTTTTGGGGCATTCAGCAGTTTTATGGTCAGCTATGACTGTCAATTATTTTACTTTTTAATTTGTTACATTGTGTGGCTATCAACAATTTTCCAGTCACTCCTTTTAATTGAAGACTGAGGTTATGTTATTAAAGATACAGATAATGACATCTGCACATGTTGAAACCTAAACGTGTTGCCCCACACCCCCATCTCAAACACTTCTAGAGCAGTAAGGAACAACATCACAAGCCTTTGATTTTCCATTACCCCAAGGAAGACAGAGAGATCCATGAAGTGTATATTAGTATCCACCTTAGAGCTGTCTAACACTTTTTGTAAGTCCTCTGTCCTTTACAACACCATCAAATAAAAGAGGCAGAGCTGGTATGTTTATATCCTAAATCAGAACAGAAACGGAAATTTTGCAGTCCAATGTGGTGGGAAGTGTATCTTCTTTTTCCTGATGTGTTTTGAACTCTTTCTATTTATACTTTTCAATCTTTTAAGTCTGGATAACCTAGGTTAGACAGTGCAGAGCTGGAGAAAACAGCAGAGACTGGGGGCTGGAGCACAGCCCTGACACTGGAAGTCTGCTATGCTGTGATTGCAGTATTGCTACTGGGACCTGTCACAACACCACTCAGGGAAACTGAGCCTGCACCCACCTGAAGGCATCCAGTGCATCATGCCTTGTTCCCAGCCAAACCCATGGGTAGGGCCTGTGCAGTCACATTGCTCCTGGCAATTAGAAAAGAAATCCACAATATTTTTTCTCCCAGGAAAGCTTTTGAAAATGTTTGCACGTTCCCTTTCAGGGATGTGGGGCACAAAGGAAACGTTTTATCTTCTAGGAAATTTAGTGTCTATATGTTAAAAATCTATTTAGCATTAATAAAAAATTAAAAAAATTCTCTCCATACCTAGCAGCTATTGATATATATACCAACTAAAGGCTTTGAAACCCTATTCTCTATTCTGTATCTCATCAGAGCTATTAAAGAAAGACTGAGAATTGGAACCTTATGCTGGATATGTAGGATTCAATCTACCTATGCCACCTTACCAAGCAAGGCTTCAACTTCAAAACGTGCTGGTGCTTAACTGAGCCTCAGAACTTGCAAAAGCTGCAAGGAAGGCAGTGTTGAAACCGAATCTTTGGTTCCTGACACTATCAGGTACATGAAATCCATCAGCATGATAAGTGTTCCTGCATGCAGTACCAATAGCCATCTTTCTTACATGATATGAAATTAATCCTTCACTTGAAGCAACTTCCTCTTGGTCACTATATCTTATTTCTTGGTGAAAAATGGACAGGATGTGCTACAGAGGAATTCAGCACAAAGGAGATGAGGCAACATAAACAGACATGCTGTAAACCTCCCACTGCTTACCTCTGGCATTTCAGCACTGCTGTCACCAGCTGCTGAGACGAATGATAAGAGTTAGTATTTCCCAAGCCTCAAACAAAGCAAACAGGAGCTTTTTTCCCTTTTCACATGTGGGCATTATTTGGAATTGCAGGCCTCCAAGGTATGGCAAGAACAGGGTGCACTGTTGGGTGGGCACTGGGTCCTCTATGACTGCCAGCTTAAGGTACATTAGAGCAACTAAGGCTGAGCTCTGAGTTGTCAGCCTGTGGTTGCCTGACACAGTCCAGTCCAAACAAGCCTGATAATGACAGCTCTCTTGAGAGCTGTCACAGCATCACATTAATAGTACACATTAGGCTCAAATCTCTGAAGCTTCTTCGGAAAAAGATTTTCTTTGGCACCCATCTGAGGAATCTGGTTTTTTGACATACGTCTTGGAGCCTTTATACTTCCTAAAAATGTACTGACATTTAAGAGTGTATTCTTTGGCAATATTTAAATATGTCACATTTTGCAGAAATAAGATGGTAAAGGTGCTTGCAATTCACTTGGGAACAATTTCTGAATTTGACAAAATCCTGCTATTCCTGTGATCTTTGATATTTTCTTGAAATAGCATTAGAAAACCTATATTTAGCAATAAAATCTCATTTAGTTGGACTGTTCAAATAAATCACATTTCTTAAATGCTCTCACAACCTTTTTTTTCAATTACATTCTCGACATGTATATTTGAGATCTTCCAGCCTCAGTCCTCTGGACTTTCTGCCACAGAGACAGATACAGGGCTCCACAGTACTGCATCACGCTGGTTATAGCTTGAGTAGGTCCAGAAAAATTCCCAAGTCCATCAGGTTTACCTAAAAGCTAAATGATTACAAAGCTCTGTTGTAAGAAGTATAGATCCAGATCTTCCTAATGAGGCAAAAAAATCTGATAATTTTATCACAGAGCAAGAAAGAGAGACACATTAATATATTTAAAATATTTAAAGCAGCATTTTCTGCATTAAGAGCATAGTTAGATTTAGCAAGGTCATCTTCAGACTCTTGTTGCTGTTTCTAACTTTTGCCTGACTAGCAATAACCTGAAAAATATCACACTTCCAATTTCACACCCGTTGCAGTCATGCAATCACTAGAAAAAAAGGGATTCAGAGCCAAATGAAACCAACATATTTACAACCTAGTCCAGCTCAGGAAACTCCTGCATTTCAAACTCACTTACACAAGTGCAAATCACAGCTTATTTAACATTTGCTTTAAATCTCTTATTAAATATTATTTATTAAAGAATTATTAAATATGCTATACTATAGCTCTGAAGGATAGATACCTTTGTATATGAAAGATTTTTGAGTAGTCTATGCAGTTAAATAAAAAATAATTTTGACGTGTTAAAATGTAAGCATCACGATTCTAAGAAAAATTGAGGAATGTTAAGTGTCCATCACAAATAGGGTGAATTTATGTATATCTGTAAATGAACAGGTTACTTGTTAATGCAATAAAGTGAGTATGTGAAATCTGTAACATGCTGGCTTGTCCAATATTTTGCATTTCTTACTTCCATTAACAACCGATGGATACGCAGCCTGAAAGGACAGAGCAGTGCTATGAGGATGGTGTCAACACTGGCACCAGGATTGCTAACAAATGCCTGCCATTTCAATCAAAGGCAAGGCATGCACTGGACAGAACCAACCAATGGGAATAGATTCCCAGCCAGATGCTGTGCCAAATCACTTGAATTTCTGCCCAGTGTCGATTGTGCAATAGCTGGAAGTTTGGATGCACATCCCTCATTGTGACTATGGTCATACTAAAAAGGGTGAATTAACTCAATACAAAGCTGCTTTCAGTTGGATGTGAGGGCTAACTGGAATGTGTTCCAGTTCAAAGCAGGGGAGCAGACAGTGACACTTGTTACTAAACAGTGCCTGGCAAACATGGCACAAAGAACAGACCTGAGGCAGCAGTCTCCATGTCGATGGGATATGTATCAACGAGAGAGGAAATCAAGAATGTACCATTTTTGAGATTCCTTGTCTCCTCTGGCAGCAAAGGTAGAACTGGGGGAAGGGAGTGAGGGGACACAGCACCAGAGTGCAAAGAAGCACTATTTTATTATGCTCTATTTTCTGCTTTACCTTTAATGTAAAGAGAGTAGGCAGCGGGGGTACAGAATCTTCTGTAAATCAGTCCAAAGAAACAGGTTTTATCAGTAGAATGTTACTTTAAAATTGCTTACCAGGAGCTTTATTTGGGGTACAGAGCTGAGTCCCTGTCCCTGACCTCTTACCTCTGATACAGAGGTAGAGTTGCCATTGAGACCTCTTCTACCAGTCATGGAGGAGAAGAGCAGATTATATTGTTCCAAAGTGCAGCCTTAGAAGATAAACATATAACCACAGGTATTCGTGCTGCAAAAATTCCTGCTAAAATGTGCCTACTCCAAATATCACCTAAAGCCTATAACCAGGCTGGCTTTGAATATGGAGTTATTCACTTTTACATCTGTTCTGCACAGCCATCACGTCCCAGAAAACAGCCATGGAACAAAGAGGATGTAAGCACCGCCTGCAATTCCCCTCCCAGGTGGATACAGCAGGAGCTATACCAGCATTAATAAATAAATCACCATCTATATATAAGTATGTATGTGTAGATGTAAATACTATTATGTAGGTTTATATATACTCCAGTCTATTTATATTTCTGTCACACAAGGCATAAGCTCAGTTCCATTTTACATGGATGTTTGCCCTGGGTTTGGCTGGGACAGAGTCAAATCTCTTAGTAACAGCTGGTACAGCAGTGTTTTTTGGATTTATTATAGAATTCTTGTTGACAACACACTGATATTTGGTTGCTAAGTAATGCTTACCCTAAGTCAAGGACTTTTTGGTGTCTCATGCTCTGCCAGAGAGGAGCTGCACAAGGAGCTGGGGGGCATGGCCAGGTCAGGTGACCTGAACTGGTCAAAGGGATATTCCATGGTACAGAATGTCATGGACAGTGCATAAACAGGGGGACTTGGATATGAGGGCCTGATCATTGCTGGAGATGGGCTGGGTCTCTGCAGGTGGGGAGCCAGTGTATTGGGCATCACTTGCATTTCTTGGGGTTTTTCCTCTCTCCTTTTCTCTTTTATTATTATGTTCTAAAGTATTTAAATTACTAAACTATTCTAATCTCAACCCACAGGTTTTACTGTTTTTTTCTTATTCCCTTCCCTGTTCTGCCATGGGGAGGCAGGAGGGGAGGGAAGGGGGTGAGCAAGTGGCTGAATAGAACTTAATTGTGGTCCTGAGTTAAACCATGGCAATGCTAACAGGGAGGTGTAAGTTCTGTTCTTCATTGTTATCTGTGATGACTTTTTCTTTACCAAGCTTTTCTGTATACTGTCTTGTTTTGTCAATCTGTGCCTTGGTGTCTTTGTTTCTCAGATGGAGTTCTCACTCTCAAACAGCAAGCTTAGGCCTCAGCTCTTCTACCTAAATTACGGAAGAGAATTGGTAATTAAGTTTTAACAAGATTTAAATGATATTAAAACCAGACAGTTAAAAGGAGACACTGCCTTGGGCTTTGTTGTAAATTTGTATAATTATTTTTAGTTCTCTGGAGGATGCATGATTATCTTTCTGTATTTATAAAAATACTGCCCTGGAGGCATGAAAATGAATTTTATAGTCCACTGATTTGCATATTAATGTCAGTCTTATGGTGTCAATTGTATTTTTAGCAAATAAATGTCCATGACAATTAGCAAAATTTCCAAAGAATTTTATAATATATTTAACCTGGATTAGTTAATTTTTTTTTAAAGTAAAGACAAGATAAGAAAGCTGGCAGAGCACAATGATAAACATATAGGAGAGGAATTAACCAGCTAAACTAAACAAAACAAGTATGGATTTTTAACTGTGAATTATAATAGTTTTGATAAATAAGCATTAAGTGCTGACTTGGGTTCTGATCCAAAATCTCTTTAAAGACTCAGTCTATAGATTTTTGACAGTGCAGTTCTGTATGTTTGCCTTTTACAGAAACGTAATCACTGGGAAAAATCATTCTCTAGATCAAGTATCCTTATATACTTTTCAGACTGAGAATAAAAAACATGAACAAAATATATTAGTTGCTAGGGTACAAAACCAGAATAAGGAGCTGGAATTGTAATGTTCAAAGCTTTTATCACCAGTAGAGCAGAATCTGTGGCTTTAAGGTACAAGATCATGGAAGTAAAGCCATCTCTTCCATGCTGCTGCATATGGGAAACTGTAGTTAGGTTAAGGTTTGTTGTTCTCATCTCTAAATCTGCCCTGAAAAATAAATTCACAGTTGCTCTACTCCCTCATTTGTCTTGCAGTTCATAATTTTTAAGAGGCATTTTGAAAGACAGAAATCCTGTGCCTGAAGTGCCAAGTAAAGCTTTTGGAGCTTGTCTAGACAATACAGAATGACAGTAACAATATTGTACTAGTGCAGAATCCAGTCTTGTTACAAATAATGTAGACAAAATTCTTACCAGCATTCAGTCAAAAGACAATGAACTCAATGGGATATTTCTTTGTGCATGGATGGAAAAATTACCATCATAGTTAATAGTAATCCATTTTGTTATCAAGATAAATCCATTGGCCTTGCAGTTTATCTCCCCATGGAACTAATGTATCGTCAGCTGAAATAATGTGTTATTATCACTACAATAATTATCATTGTAATAATCTTAAACAATTATTTGGATTAGAAAACCTGTCATATAGTCCAAGTTTATGAGGAGAGCTAAATACAAGTTTTGTGATTTTTCCTCACAGAGAGTAGAGATGCTTGTTGTGTGCCAAAAACTATAAGAGAAAGTGTCACCTTAGTGTCTAATAGCAGCAGATAAGGTATATTTTACTAAAATGGTCAAATGCCAGTCAACTGCTGGCTCAGGGAAACACTTGTTAGGCCACAAATGAGCTGATTGCATGTTCAGAACTACAATTTCCATAAAGTCTCATTCAAGGAGATATTAATAATCAATACTTAAATGTTGTCACAGAGGGAACACTCACCTGACATTCTCCACCAGTCCCTTGCAAACGTGACTTCTGATATAAACTTTTCCCCCATGTATATTAGCCAGATTGTTTAGTGGTAAAGCAAAAATACTTTAAAAATAAAATAAAATAAAAGCAGTCAAGACTGCTTGTCAAAACGTTTATGTGATGCTCTGATGTTGATGGTCAATTGTGTATATAATCTTGGGAATAAAACAAGGTAGTCTGAAAATCAAGCACAGAAAATTTTTGGTTTTTTTTGTTTGTTTGATTGTTTTTTTAAATCAAGGAATCTTTGGTATGTTATTAAGATATTAGAATTTTGTACCCACAATCAATTTTTTACTCACAACTGCAGGAATTACAGATTCAATTTTACAGAACTCGTCTTTGCAAAGTGCTAAGCATTGGCTTCAAGATGAATGGCAGGCAGGGGTGGAAAACCCCCAGCTCCTTGGAGTACCAAAGATGAAGAGAGCAACTGAAGTAGTGGCAATGGATCAGACATGAGCACACAATCTCTGCCCAATTATGTAGGGAGTCTGCCAGGCAAGGCTCCCCTTCAAAAATCCCTGATCAGATCTGAGCTAGCAAAGTTCTATGTGTATGGGTCTCTCGACATATGAAACTGGAATATTTTTGACTCAGATTCACATGCCACAAAATCATATTTAATGTCTTGTAGTCATGACTTATAGTATTTGACTGCAGACAGAAAAGTGTACTTACTGTTAGTATTACTACTTTATGTTTGCAGTACAAACCATCCATAAATAAAAAGTAAAATTTGAGGGTAGGGCCTTCAAGGGTTTGCCAAAGTTATAATGATGCTTATATATTCAAAATTATAAACAGTACTGCATTCAACAAATAAGAGGTATTTAAAAGAGTTACCATAGAGATGTAGCTCAGGATTTTAAAATATTATCTCCCAGTTTTTCTGTTTTTCCATGGTTGGCCTAGGGTTAAAAATAAATTCAGAGGAAATACTTTTACACATACACAGTCTGCTTCATCAAGGAGATAAAGTTTTGTAGGCAAATGTTCAGAATTGCTATCTGTTCAAATAATTTTCTTTTTAATTGCTGTTGATAATTAGGGATCAATTACTGTTTGGCCTGGCTCTTTGTGTATGTGGCAGGTGAAAGATAAACAAAGAAGGGATGAAGAGATGGCCAAAAGAGCCTTTCTTGCCTTCAGTCAATCTGCAGGAAAAGTCAATCACCACTGCAGTGCTCTGGGCCTGCCCATTTTGTCCCTTTAGGATGCAATACTCCCCAAAAAAGGGCAAAGGGGCCATTCTGTCTGTGCCATTGCTATGGACGAGCTAAAAGTTCACTAAAATAGCAGCATCCAAGTGGTTCTGACAATACCCCAAGGTGAGAAGGAATCCCAAATATTTGAATTTGTTGAGCCAATATAATTCTGCCCTATCCCCTGTTCTAGGTTGCTTGGATTGTGAACTGTTCAGTTGTAAGAAGAGTGAAGGTAAAACTGCTGCTAGGGTTATCCTTGGTCTGCACAAAACCAGCACCACAGAGAGGCACTGGAAATCAGACAGCAGTGTGTACCTGGGTAGCCACAGCTTATGGAATACTACAGAAAGCTGATTTATTACCAACATTTTGTTCCAGGAGTTTCCAGCCCTGTTTCATACTTTGAATGCCTCATTATACTGAATCTGCACCTCTGGACTCTTTCTTCTCTGGGTGGTGTCATTTTGAAGCAATACATTATCAGTTTCCATCAGCTGGTGATGCATTACAAGAACACATCAGAAAAACAGCTGGCTCAGTCTCTCAATCCTTAGCGTCCAGCAACTGCTGACTGCCATGATAAATTACATGAACCCTTCAGTCTATCATTGTAATACATCAAAACAAGGCACTGGTCTGAAGGTGTATTACTCAAAGAAAGGCAAAGCTGAGTGAACCTGTCCAGGAGAGGGGTTCTGGTTTAATTATGGAACAGAAGTCACAGTATGCTGCTCAGAGTAGGTTTGTTAGCTTCAAATTTTAGGTGCATTGGTAAAACACCTTTTTCATTCATGTAATTTGTCCTATAGGGGAAGGTCACATTGCTACTCATTTTGGAGACAATCTCAACAGAGTTCTGTCAAAACACTGCAAAACACTGCAATAAGAGAGGCTGCACATATAAGGGAGTCATGCAAGATTTGAGTTCAAATGTAAGCATGAATTCCTATTCTTTTAATTTCTTGATGGAAATCCAAGACAAGAACCTGATATTTGAGAGAGGTAACTGAAAGCATCTCACCAGTGGGTTCTCACTGTTCCTTCATTTGGTGGCACTCTCAGCAGGTTGCAGGTGATACTGTGAGTCTGTAGAAAAGCAGCAGCAGAGCATAGAGCTTGAAGTAATAGCAGGGAAAGAGCTGGAGCTGAAAAAAATGAAAAAACAGAAAGTGAGACAGTAATCTGCAAATAAATACAAAAGATTATTTAAGTCAAGCCTTTTTGTAAGTGTTTAATTTACTGTGGCTACTTATACCAGACTTCACCTTGATGGATGAGCAAGAATCTCCCATTGATCAGGACTGCAAACTGCACATAGGAATATCTTGGGCTGTTAAACTGAAGACAAACCTGTTTCCTCCTCTTGGGTCAGAAGGGGTGGCTACATTTCTCTCTTCATTTAACCAGGGCTTCTATTCTGTCCAAAACACAGGAAATGGTCCCAAAATGTTCCCTCTGGATTGGGTTGACACAGAGAGTTGGAACTGCATTTTTCAGCTGCAAACCCATGGATGACAGACAGGATATGATATGAAGTACAACCAGTTAGAACTAAGGCAGTGAAAGTTCACTTGCCTATAATGCACAAGTATTATTTCCCAGTAATTTTTCAAAGACTCAGCTGTCTAACCATTTTTCTACCTATCTCAAGGTCCGGCTTCTTTATAATGGGGCTCAGGATAGCTCCTTCAGTGTACGCTAGTGACTTCACATTGCAGTCTTATCGGTGTTGCTGCAATATTAAACTCCGTGGTCCATTCCTTCTCCTGCCTGTCATGCTGCTATATGCTCAGTAATGCCCTGAGAACTGAATACTTTCCTGATGAAAATTCCTGCAACCTTACTGAAGTCCCATTCTATCCAGTTTCTCTAACTCCAAGTAAACTTTGGTGGGTTTGATCTGATAAACATACTAAAACCAGTGTGTAGTATGGTATTACTTCAATCCGTGTCTTTTTTTCTTTCCCTGCTGTACTTCATTGCTCTAGCATAGAATATTTTAGTTGGAGAAGACTTACAACAATCATCTAGTAGATCTAGATACAGAAAAAGCTTTTTTGAGTGAGAGTTGCTGCAGCTGAATGTACATTACTAGCAGAATAAAACCTCCAGAATTTAACTTCATGGTGAATTAGTAAACTTAGGGCCATACATTTTTCTGCTCATGTTTCTGTTCAGTAGAAGCATCAAATATCTAATGTTCTTAGGAGGTAAATGAGAACATAATGTGATCTGAGAAGGGGACAATGGACAGCTGTCTGTTTAGATAACACAGATATTATAAGAATCATGAATCAAAAACTTACCCAAGAATGAACATTTCACCAATATGTTACATTCATCAGAACAATTTTAGCTCCTTGTTAATGTTTACAAGATTTAATCAGTCCTTTATTTACAAAAGAGATGGTTCACGCTGATATGTGCGACAAGGGCCCCTGAATAAAACATGCAGAAAGAACAGATTAAAAATGTGATCAGTAATGAGAATATGTGGGGTTGTTACAAACACTTTTGTAAACCTTGAAAAGACTCAGCATGCCATAGGTTTAGTGGTGAATGTGGCTGATGTGTCCTTTGCTGCAGTATCTTGCTGTATTGCTGTTGTGGGAGGGTGTGAGAACAATAAGGACAATAGAGACACAGGATGACACGTAAACACCGGTAACAAAATATCAGGAAGGAGAGAATTGATTAATGGATGATATCCTATAAGGATGTCTTGATGAAGGGACAGGTGAGACTGCTGCTAAGATAAAGAGTGCCTCAGTAAAAAGATCTTCTTTCACCAGCTTTCTGGTTTTTACAATATCTAAGTCTTGCAGAATTCACCTTTTTAGTAAAATGTGAAAGAGCAGATTCATAGCAACATGGCTGTCTGAGGTGTGTGCCCTCTTTGTCCCATGATGTGGGAACTGCTGTGGCCTTTTAAGTTTTCCTTACTGACACAGTGAATCCATCTGTCCCAGATAAGAACACAGATATTGTCACAGGAACATAGCAAAATAAGTACACTATAAGATCAGAAATGCTGTGCTGTCAGCCATTTTCCAGTGTCACTTTCCAGGTACTGAAAGCAGTGTAATCAGAAAATAAGAATAAGGTACTGTTTAAACACATCTATCAAGGAAAATCAACAGATTAAGAATTTATCCTCTGGTAGCTCTTGGAGTATGTGTCTTTTTTCAGTGGGTATATACAGTGCAACTGAGCTGGTATATACTGACCTGAGTAACTACTTGTGATTTATTTACTGAAAGGGCTGAATTTAGCAGTAGTAAAGTAGTCCACGATGACCTGACTAGTTGAAGACATTCCTGCTTGTTGCAGAGCAGCTGGACTAGATGATCTTTAAAGGTCTCTTCCAACCCAAACCATTCTGTGATGCTCTGACTTGGGCCCACCGGTACCACACATTGCCTGTGGGAACCCACAGGGAGCTACAGAGCAAAGCTGGATGGAAACAGCTTTGTCACAAACCTCTCCCAGTCCTTGTGCTTTACCCATCCTGAAGAGAATGATATGTGAAAAGCAACAGTTGCTGAAAAGTATATCACACAGATGGGTAAAGGCAAAGTATCTATGTTGAGTCACTTCAGCTTTCCTTAGATAAGACACAAAAGGACAGGAGAGCTTTTGGAAGAATAAATTTATTGCTCTTCTTCACTCTCTGGTGGACATTACCAAAGTAAGACCTGTGTGGGTGTTTATTTGGATCTGTGGAAAATGTAATGTTTCAATATATTCTTGTGTTTACACTCAGCAGCATTTTGAACCTGAAAAAGGTGTACCAGCCAGTGTGAACTCCATGGAGGACTTAACATATACCCATGAATTATACAAGAAGCTACTGTATTCTGTTACAATAGCCAAAGCTAGGTGGCCAGTTAATGACCTCAAGAGGCTTGACAAAATAATTCTGTTTTCCTTACAATCTTCTGCGCTTTTATTCCAATTGTCTTATGTGACTTCAGGGCACATGTGGCTAATTTCCTAAACTGGTACCTAATACCGCAAGTTTTCTAGAAAATAAAATTTTCTGCTTTCAAGCATCACTTCCCTACCAACTCAGGGATAAAAATGGTGGTTATTGTACGTACCTGTTCACACAAAAAATAAAATATATATAAATATACAAATAACATAATATATATAGATGTATAAATAAATCCATTTCAGTAAGCTGAATGAACCCATTTGTCAGGCCAGGGCACACCCACACTGTAGGTAATTTTTAAGATGCACATGGAGATCAAAGATCAAAAATGCTTATGCAACTGAATTTTCTTCTGACTTTTACTAGTCAGTGAATTCAAGACAAAAATGAACAAATAAAGACTGACTACCTTTTGTACCTTCCTTCTTCAAGGAACTCAGAGGAAGAAACCCTACAGAGAAGATCACTACTTTTTAATATCATCTAGGAATCTGCTTGAAGTTAGTGTAGCACTTGATTCTGGCACTCTGCAATATCAGTGCTTCACTGTCGATTAGTATTTGGACAGCAGAGTTGCTAAGCTGTTCTGCTTCTGTGAAAATAATTTCTTGTGTTGACTACACTTATTCCCTTCCTCTTAATTTCTATATTATAAATAATCTTAAGCTTGTCAGGGGTATTATTAATCACTTATTGTCACCTTTTTCAAGATAACTTGAAGACCAACATTCCCCAGCCACAAGTGTCAACATATTAAGTACTGTTCAGACATTTGAACATAATATACTGTCTCTAAGTCTTCCGTTGTATTACTAGTAGGATAATTATTACAGCAAATGATAAAATACTGCAAAATTGTTTTCTCCCCCCCTTAATAACATAAATAAAAGAAGCAATTAATTTCCTACAATAAAAACAGGCAATACAATAACGTACAAATGTGGAGTTTCTTCATTATTGCATCAAATTGCAAAACGGAAACATATAATTTCAAAAGGCTCATAAGCAAAAATGGAAACACAGCTGATGTTGCGTCAGCATGTAGCACAAAACTGTGAAGCTTGCACAGCTCACAGCTAGTCTCCTCAAATGAAGCAGTTAACATCATTTCTAAATGAAAATACATAACACAAAGAAGCTTCTCCTTTTTTTTTTTTTTTTTTTTTTTTTTTTTTTTTTTTTTTTGAGGCTATACTTCCCGAATCTAAGGCAATTTTGCAGGATATTAGTCTCCATCCAATACTATAACCTTATAGCATCACCAGTTATTTTAAAACCTGTCTATCACACAGACCTACGTCTATAGCTTTATTGACATATCTTGTGACAGACAGCAATAATGTTTTCAAATGGAATCAATGTACTTCTAAACTGATACACCTTCCTCTACACCCCATATATTTATCAGATGTGTTTTTATACCTCTGTCTGCAGCGGTATTTTGGTTTGTTCGGTTTTAGGTTGCTGAGAAAAGGTAATACATTTTCTTTGACATCTCATGCAATTTTACAAGTATTCAGGGCACATTCCCTGCTTTGCATGGAAAATGTATTTGCACAGTTGTCAGAATGATGGACAAGGGGAGAATGATAGGAAGGAGCACTGATCTTTGCTTGTTATTACATACAATAGCCCAGTAGGAATCATGATGTGTTGGTGAGACAAACTGTGTCCCATTCTGGAACATATTAAGTTTGTCTCCAGGACACACATGACTTCACTAGGGTGTCTAACCTCATTCATAATAGATGCTAATCTTTTCAGGGCTGACTGATGACAGCACTTCCTGCCCTTCACGGAATTAGAGCTAGGTTTTATCAAAGGACTCAAACTGCCTGCTAATTAGACTAATTCCCTTCATCATGAATTATTTATTTCCATTGGTAACCGACCACTGTGACATTAATGGGTTCTGCTCAACTTAGTTTCATACTAATATACACTATAAGTTAAATGTTTAAAAACTCCTGATACTTCACTCCAGGTCAAGTGTATCTTCATGTAAGTCTTGATGTTTTCAATAAAGTTTTGGTAATTAAAGACAAAATAAAATGCTCATTGCTAAGAAAAAATAAGAAAATAAAAAGAAAATAAAACATAATTTTAAAATACTGAAATCAAGTTGTTGGTTTGTTGGTTTTTCCCCCCCAAATGTGAAGCAATATACACATATCTAAGACTGATAATAGCAGTCCTCTACTGCTCTAAGAGGGGAGAATTCAGCCAGAACATGTAGTGCCTCTGTATTCAAAATTTTCACTCAGTTCAAAGAGTTTTTTGTGTTTAGTACCAAAAATATGTTCTTTACTTGGGTAGCAAGTATCAAATATGCAAGCACAAAAAGGAATACCTGGCAGACAGCAGCACTGCAGGATGGAGAAGGCCAAAAGCAGAGTGTGGCCAACACTGAGATGAAACTGGGAAAAACATAAAGTACCATTCTGGGGTGTCTGAGCAGCAGGATCTGAATAGTGTAACAGAGGTCATCTGTGCAGTATGTACAAGGTCTCAGCAAGAGAACTGATGGCTGTTTTTTGGCATCACTGTTCACAAATTTCATTGACAACAGAGAAAATCTATGGAAGAGCAACAAGAAATTAGAGCAATTTAGAAAAGATGACCAATGGGGAAAGACTGGTAATAGTGTTTAAAAAAGAATGTGATGACATCTTCACTAATGCAATGTTATGGTTAGGCTGCTGATCAGTTTCCTACACGTCTACAACAAGCAGAACAAGAGAGAACCACTTCAGTCTGAAGCCATGAGGAAAAATTGGGAGTTTTCCTAGCTGTAAGCACATGTCCAGCCTGGATAAGAAGGTTGCAGAATTCTCAGCACTAATGGGATTTTATCTTAGGCTAGATAGGCAGATAATTGCTACAGCAGTTTAAGTGTATGTGAACTGATAAAATTATTTTCTGAGGCACCAAAAAAAATTTCAGTTCAACTACTGGAATATAAATTTACCTTATAAAATTCTTCAGGATCTTGCCATTTCTATAGAAAAAACTTCTACTTAAAAGTTGTGATTATTTCTCAAAGATAAGTGTCTATTTTAGGAGCATTGTATGCATAATAACCTTTCAGTTTTCTAGAACTCAATTGTTAGCCTTTTCCACTGGCAACACAGACAGTAAATTTATTCAGTTCCAATTAATTAATGGAATTTTTGTGACTCATGCACTGGATAGTATAGTTCAGGCTGTATATTTTACAATAGATTTGTTTCCTATTGTGGTGGGTTGACCCTGGCTGGATGCCAGGCACCCACCAAGCTGCTCAATCTCTCCCCTCCTCAGCATCACAGGCAGGGCCAAAATAAGATGGAAGAGAACTCATGGGTCAGGTTAAAGGTAGTTTAGTAAAGCAAAACCAAAGCACATGGGGAAGCAAGGTAACACAAAAGGTTTATTCTTATATTTCCCACCAAGAGGCAATGTCCTTCTGTTTCCTAGGAAGAAGGGCTTCAATTGTGTGTAGCAAGGAGTGTAGCAATTGCCTTGGAAGACATACCTCAGAATAACAAATGCTCATCTCATCCCCACCCCAACTCTCTCCTTAGCTGTTATGTCTGAGCAGATATGACACACTATGGAACAACCCTTTGGTCAGTCTGGGTCAGCTGGCCTGGCTCAAGCTCCTCCCAAGATCTTGCCCACTCCCAGCTTCCTGGGTGAGGGGGAAACCCTGGAGAGACAGCTTGGCTGCTGTGTGAGCCCTGCTCAGCAGTAGCCAAAACACCTGCATGTTATCAACACCTCTCCAGGCACAAAGCACAGGGCTGTGGGGAAAACAAACTCCATCTCAGCCTGACCCAACACAGGGTCAGCTCTATTCACCTGAGCTCTTTGGAAATCAAGAGACAACATACTCCTTGCTCAGGGATGCCACCTTTGAATTGCTTCTCTTTCAGCAAAATAGAAAGATTTTTTCACATATTACAGAGCTGGGCTCAAAGCTCCAACACAGTTTATACAAACTCTTTACTAACCAGGGCATATTCTCACTCAGCTCACAAAATAGGTTTTATTCTAGTTTGATTATCCTGTCTGTGAAAAATGAGAAAGATGTATACAACACATCAGAAGAATCAATAAGAGGTTTGTTTGGGGTAATATTTATAATGACAATGTGAGTTTAAAATAATAAACAGCAGAAGACAGCTGGACACTTTATATCCCTTAGCCTAATAAAGACTTAGACTACAGTATATTTGATAAATGGTCTTTCACTTGGTAGCCATAAAAGAACATGTAGCTCTCTAACCCACAGTGATAACACTACCTAGGTGTTGGAAGCTAGAAATGAACAGAGATGAGATTCAATAAGCTCATGTACATTTCTATCACAGTGTGAGATACTTTGGCTGTGAAAATAAAGGTGTTATTTTTCCACTGTTGAAATAATACAGAATCAATAAGAGGCAACTGTGAGCCTCAATAGCATCAAGGGATTTCTGTTGACATTCACAAAACAAATGAGCAGAGCTCTGCTGGATTGAGATGTCACCAGAAACCCCAAGATGGCATTACAGCCTTGTTTTTGTAAGTTGTGGTTTTTTGCAATAAACACCCAACTGCCTCTTCATTTTAATCGAAAAGTCACTTTTTACAACTTTTCCTGCTTTTCCTGTTCATCTTTTTTTTTTTTTTTTTTTTTTTTAGGTTATCTTCTCTGCCCTACCCGCCTTCCTCCTTTCCTCCCACCTCACTCTCCTACCTCCTGCCTACATCAACCTCTTCTTGGCTTTCTCTCTTTTCTAATTTACTTGCTTTCTTTTCTGGTTCTTTGAATTCAGATCAAAATATATCTGGAATGAGTGACTTTGCTCAGTGTGTTACCAGCACTCCTTAATGTCCCTGTGCTAGCACACACACCCTTCCTTCTGCGCTGTGGACAGACTATCCTATTAAGCCAAACAAAATGTCACTCATGTATTGCTCATTATTTGTATGGAACAAGAGTGTCCAAGTAGTTTCTGATGCAGCAATATAAAATAGTTTTAATTTGAGTGCTAATAATACCTGACACTTGAACAGAGACTTCCACCCAGTCATCTCACACCATTTCACCATTTCATTCATTAATGAATTAAATCTCACAACTGTGCTCTGACAAACGGGCTATTCCCATCTCACAAGTGGAGACAACTGAGGAGGAAAGAGAGAGGTAATTTGTTATTACGACATCTCTCAGGGCCCAATTCTTCACTGTTGTATTTAAAGGGTTTCTGTCACTGGCTTCAAGCCAACACTGAGTAAATAACATTAAAGAGCTCTCAGATATTCCAAGCATTAGTTCTTTAGGACAAGATCCCTTCACTTTATATAGCAGAGTATGTTCTCCTTGCAAACTGGGATATAGACACCTTTGGGGACATTTTATTTTATAATGCCAATTCATAAGTTACTAGAGAAAAGGACATTGTGTTCTAAATAGCTCCACCAAAAATTAAACTCAGTAACCCATCTTCTGATTCTTTACAAGCCTTTTTAAAGAAGAAGGATTCTTGAGAGGGAATTTTGGTTTTTTTAAATGAGACATGAAAAGTGTATTCTTTTGTAAAAAATTAAGGTAATATCTTTCAGCACCATGAAAACCACCTAAGATTGCAAAATAAGAGGAGAGTGAGCAGACAGCTCTCACAAAATGCATGTGGAAGAACACGGATAGAATTTTAACTACAATTTGTTTGTTAGGAACATGTTAGGAACACTGCTCTTCTCTTTGGAGTAGGTGAGGGATTTACAGACACCGCCCTGACTACAACATCCATCTGCTGCTTTTGAAATAAAACAACAGGTCTCTGATTTGTAACAAGCCACCTACATGCATAAAAGGCACCCTGGCAAATTCTGTCAGTGGTGGGTTCTTTGCAGAACATTGGTTTGAAATCAGTCTCCATGCTAAAATGAACAATTAGACAGCTGCCACAAAGCCAGCATCATTTTGTCCCCACATCTGCACATCACTCATCAGAACAGAGACATGTTTCACTGGACTTTTGGACATCATCTGAACAAACCTGTTGTAGAACAGTATGAGCCACCTAGGATCACAAAGGACTCAGGATTGTACAGAACACTGCCAGTCACAGCCATGATTTGAAAGCATCAACAAGAATTTTCCGAGGGGCCTTCATGTGTGGTAATATGAGAAATAGAATCAAATTACAGAAAACTTCACAGAGAATTTTCAATTATTATAGTGGCCATTTATTAGAACAGTAATTAAGCTCACCAGAAGTCCAGTGCCCATTACACTTATTACTATATCTTGGTAATTTACTAGGGCTATAACTTTGACAATTTTTTTTTTTTTTGGTGACAAGAGATTTGTGCTCGGCTAAAGTTATGTCTTTGATAGTGCTGGAGGAAAGGTGAAGGTTAGGCACCTAACGAGCATTCTGAAGAAATGTCCATGGGTAAATTCAGCAAACAGAAATGAAACCACTTTTTCAGTTCCTGTAACTTTCTAATCCCAGAAAGAGAAATCTAAGAGGTATCAGCTTTGTTTTGTAACACCCAATTATGTAACTACCACTATTTCTAGAGATACTGGCCTGTGAGAATTAGTCTTTCAGTACATGAAGGAACCAAATAACAAAACCCAAACAGTAAAACTTTGCTGTTTATGCATGAGAAGATTTTGAACTACTCAGTGAGTCATTTTATGAAGCAATTAACTTTCCTTTTTATGCAGATATTTTTTCTTCGTCTGCCACCTTTTTAATCGTCCTTTGCATAAATTGTAAAATAATTTCTCATTCCCTCAGGAACAACAGCTGCATTGTGAACTCCTGAATTGGCATGTCTTTGGAATATATTATAATAATTCAGAAACTGCTGCCATTTCTGTCAAGCTTTCATTCATAGGAAGGTTGCCTCAACCATCCCATGCTCCCTCCCCCTTTCACTGCTGTTGCTGATCTCAGATTGTCCAGTCACTTCCCCTGCTCTCCCACCTCCCTCTCCCGCCTCCAGTCTCAGCCCTTTCTCTCTAAAGCTCGACACAAATCTCCTTTCCTTGCCACTCCCTAGAACTGGCTCTCTGTAGCCTTCTCAGTCGAATTAGACACAAATGACTTGTCTTGACTTCCAAAGCCCTTTGTGGCCTATCTGCCCACCACTGACCCTCTCATGTTCAATATCAAAGGTCAGCGCTCGCTTCCAATTAGTTTATGAGCCAAGGTACCTTCCTCTGACTGCAATGCTTTCAAAACAAGCTCAGTCATGCTCTTTCCTCTGTTGCCCCTCACACGTGGGGAAGGAATTGCCTGTCAGTATCTGCAAAGCCTTCACGTTCTGCCTTTTAAATTCCCCCCTCAGATCTTCACTTTGCCTTCAGAAACCACGACAAGAGCCTGGCTGTTCCTGTGTTAGGGCCACGTTCAGCAGCACAACAGGGGCTTCCTCACTGGTGTCACTATTCTACAGGGAAATCAGCTCTTGTGTGCCCTGTTTTGCAACTCAGTGGAGGAGCAGTGGCTGATAACTTGAGCTTTGTGGGTCCTAAAAACCACAAAAAATAATGAACAAGAGAAAGTATAATAGGGAAAGCACAGCTTATTGGTTTCTAGGGCCCAGATGCAGGCATCGCAAAGCTCACATCTTTCTGAAAGTTGTTACTGAATGAGAAGTCCTGGTCCATCACCTACAACTTCAGGGCAAGCCTTTCTCATTTCAGACAGAGCTGCAAAGCCTGACACAATTACACACAGCTTATGGTTCCAACCTATATAGAGTTGGTAGAATTCCACAGATTTGATAAAAAGTTTGTCTTCTTGATCAATTCAGACTCTTGCTCAAATACTAAAGATTTTTACATGCTCAAGAAAAGTCGACAGTGTATAGTGTATATTATCTTGAGCAAATTCACTCACCTAGCCTCAGTATTTCTGTTGTCAATGGCTTTTTTTGGCTGCAGTTTTCCCAAAATTTTAGACTGAGGTACGCACACAGGAAAAAATCATTCTGATAAAGGTTATAAGTAATGAAATTCTATTAGGTATCTGAAATTCATTCATATGAATAACTGAAAATATGGCCATACAATGGTAAGTTTGCCTTAAACTGATAGATGATGCTCCCAGCTCCATTATTATAAACACAGTGGTTTATTATGGAGATAATTGTGGGTTGTTCAAGTGGAGGATGGA
This sequence comes from Sitta carolinensis, assembly GCA_032173965.1. Lineage (NCBI taxonomy): Eukaryota > Metazoa > Chordata > Aves > Passeriformes > Sittidae > Sitta > Sitta carolinensis. The sequence continues at coordinate 21,067,543 of CM063288.1, forward strand.
GATGTGTGTGTGGGAAGTAACAGAATGGAGGTAACTAAGTGAGTGGAGTGTAGGTGAATAGCTGAATGGCTTAACTGTTAATTTCCTTGGGGTTTTTTACAATTTACATTAGTATGCAGAGAAGTGGGATCTAACTCAAAAAACTTTTCTGAGCAGGGAAAAAAAATCACACATAATGTGTACATAACCATGTGAAATACAGAAACTTGGTATTGCATTATATAATTTCCTTGAAAGTTACAGCTTGCTGCTGGAAAGGTCCCACTGGGTTTCATAACCTGGAAAAGGAGCTTTTATGAAGTATATCATTCTTCAAGAAATGAGCAATATTGCCATTTTTCTTCATACCTCTGACACAATATTTAGCTCTGTCATTTAAATATAATTGCTCTATTTTTACATTATTGTTACTAATAAATGTAGATTGCAAGGAATAAGTAAGTTCTCTTAGAGTGAAAAAGCAATAGCTTATTTTAAAAAGAAAGCTGACACTTACTATATATTCTAGATTTTAAAAAAATGTACCATTGTAATGGTAGCTTAGTTGTGGCAATGGCTCAAGGGTTTTGTGGTTTAGTATTTTTAATACTCCAGTGTAATCTTCTCCAGTCATCCTTGACAGAGAATAAAGATGGGTTTTCAAGGCCCACAGCTTTCAAGCTATGTGGAAATGCCCATTTTCCATCCTGAAAGTGATCACATACACAGATAAAGACAATGATACTTTGACTGGTATTTATAAACTGAATCTAGGAAAAAGTGCATGTTTCCGGTCAACCCCCCTTTTTTTTTTCATGGCTAAATTCACTGTACCCAGGAATCCCAGAGTGCTAGTAAAATAGCCATCTTTAATGGACATTTCACCCCTCTGGAAATCATACCTGCAGCCTTTAGCACTGACATGAAACTGTCACTTAAAAATGTCTTGTCCTTTTCCAGTGAACATAAAATTTACTCTGTGGAGTCAGAGGGAAAAAAATCCCAAATCCTCTAGCACCTTTTCCATTAACGTATGTCAATGCATGTATATTTATTTTTAAACAGATATAAAATTTAAAGACTTTTTGCTCCAGAATTTATATCTTTTTCTCCATGGTGAAATTCAATCCAGGCCTGCCAGAATGTTGGTCAGTCAAATTTAGTCAGTTTCGTTTTGGCAACACAGCCTCGATCTCTGAGTTCAAACAACGATTCCTGGTGCGATGGAAGCAAGAATTTGTTCTCATGACATCTCAGCCAACTACACGCTCCAGATCAGTTCAATCTCGTGCTCATTTTGGTGCAGAGGGCAGAGATCTAATGAGATCAGGCAGAAGAACATTCTACAGCAGCAGAAGAGGATTTGGAGCTAGAGGCCCCAAACATCTTTTTCCCCTTGTCATGCAATGCTCTCCAGAATACTCCTTTCTTTGCTTCTCTCTGAGCTCATGAGGAATCAGTGCCATCTGAGGAAGGTGGCTGGCACTGGTATTGGGATAAATCAGTTCTCACAGAAGAAGAAACAGATAATTCTGCTAATATGTTAATAGGATGTTCTATGTTCCTCTGAAAACTGAATTGGCTTTAAAGTAATGAAGTAAGATACACTGTTTTATTTTTAACTTATTCAGAATATGTTTTCTCTAGCCATGGAACCTGAAAAACTATTAGATTGGAAAAATAAGCTAGAAGAACAAAAAGGAAGAAAGAAAGGAAAGAAAGGAAAAAAGGAAGGAAAAGAATAAAACAGGAAGTGAAAATGAGAAAAGCCGTATTTTCCAAGCAATTCCCAGATTTTAAGAATTAAGGTTTTAAGAAGAACCTAGATGACAACCATCACAAATCTCAGCATCACAAAATCCAATAAAGGTGTAAGAATTCCCAACCTGATTCATCTGGGTGTGTTCAAATGGCAGCATGTGGATCACTTTGCATTACACTGTGCATAATGTGTAATTTTTGCCATACTCTCTGTTCTTAGTTTGGCACCTTTCAGAAGGACTAAGCAAAGGTAAAATTCAACAAATCTAAGAGAAATCCTCTTAACCTGGGAATACATTCCACAAATTGTTTTTCATTGCTGATCTGCATTATATTTAGTAGCATTCCATGCAACTATTCATAGTAGCAAATTATGCAGCTTTTGGCTGAAGCTCTTACTAAGAGATAAGTCTGAAATAACACAAAATAATATTGTTGTTCCAAATAATACAATACTGGAGAATGGAAAAATCATGTTGACCTGTGAAAGAAGTAACCTAAGGTGAATCATGTAACTACCTTCTCAAGACAGCATCCGAGACACCACGTGGGTCAGGCAATGGTTGTGCAGTTCACCAGGACTGGAAATTTTTTCTGCTTTAAAACTCACACAATCAGGAGATTCTTTTGGCTGTGTTGTGGGTTTCTTCCCCACCAATATCAGACAGTCCTTTCAGAAGATTATCTTAATTTCACATAATTTTATCTGAAGGAAAAACACATTTTCTTAGTCAACACAATTTAGAAATTAAACTGTTAGGGTTTCTATTTAAAACAAAAATTAAATCATATTGAGTAATTTTTAAAAATCAGCTTAAAAAGCTGAAATATCAGTATTTTGTTTTGCTCAATAAAACATTTCCTTCAGTTGAAAATGTAATAAAATACACGGAAAATCACTGGTGTAGAAGTATGTGTGTGCATGTGTAAGTATCTATCTGGCTTTATATAAAATCTGCCCCATCAAAAAGTCCTTCAAAGTAACTCCTTCCTAAATGCTACCAGAGAACAGAGGAACCCATACTTTTTAAAAAGGAACATTAAAAGAAAATCAGGAAGGATCAATGTGCTAAAAATTAGCACACACTCTCCACCAGAAATTTGCTTTTTTGGGGTTTTTTTGCTGCTTTCTGATATGACTGTCAAGGAGTTATGCTGGTAAAGCCCTTTTAAAATCAAGATCATTTCAGCAGGTCTTACTGAGTTTGGTGCTATTGTGTATTGTCAGTTCAATTATTTGAAGTCAAAATTCAGTCATATTTATGACATGTTGCGGTCTGTTTTGTGTTCATCATGGGATATTGGTGCAATTTCATCCATCTGAGACTAAGTCCTAGTCATAAATACTTCATGACTCTGCTACACAGACCAATCCATGATGCACCCAAGCATGTGCACAGCTGGATACAAATATACATAACACACAGAGTAAGGAGAAACAATAGAAAGGGACAGGTCTAAAAATTAATGCATATTACATAGATCTGAAATGAAAAAAAAAAAAAAAAAGATCAAACCCACAAGATATTTTAAAAGCTAATTCAAAATGATACTATAGAGAATGATCTCAAAGTTATTGTGGCAGTTTGGTACTCATTTAAAATCATTCACTTTTTTCAGGTTTGTCAGTTCTTCCTGGTTACCACCTTGTGCATAGGCAGTTCCAGCTGCCTCTTTGCTGGAAGCTGGATACCACTGCATTCAGATTTAGAATCGTCTGGTCAGTGCCCACTTCCTCACAAAACAGGAACTGCTCATTATTTCTCCTTCCTTCAGTTCAAGATAGTGCTCTGTTGATCCTAACTTTAAGCACAAGTAGGTGTATTCTATCCTCCATTTTAGTCATGATTCTGCCTTACTATGTGGCAAGAACAGATCTGCTTTTCTTCTTGAATCTTCACACTGAAAGGGGGAGGCTTTCTGCAGGATTATGAAAAATTCCTCTGAAAAATGTTCTCATCTCTAGCCCTGTGTGAGCTACTTCAGAGAACCAGAAAGCAGCTTCAACACCAGACTTATATTCTTTGAGCAGTAAATACCTTATTTTCTCCCTTAGGCATTGTCCTGTAAATACTTAAACACACAGTCACATGAAACTAACCTGTTGGAAAGTGCTGGATCACACTTAGAATTGGGTCAAGTACGGATTACAGAAACAGAGAAGGGGATCAAATGACACTCAGCTGGTGAAGCTTTAGGGAATCCTACAAGAGGTCAGAACACAAATGCTTCACTTCTATTATGTTTTGCTTCCTCTATTCCAGGAAATCTAAATAAATAACAAGAGAAGCTCATTGGACTTTCTTTAACATTTGGAAAGAGGCATGGCTCCTGGATGCCATTGAAGAATTCCTGTATGAAGGTCAGTGCTTGGAGAATCTGATGGTGAACAGGAGAGAAAAGATTACAGAGTTATCCAAAACTATCCATCATCTGAATAAAGGGAAAGCAGCAGGTATTGATCAGTTCTCTGGAGAAACGTTGAAAGGGGGTGGAAGGTCAAAACATGGAAGTTACACTGTCTTGGAAAGGAACGAAATCAAGATCAAATGACAAAGGCAGGACAATAGATTCTCACTGTACAATATACACAGCATGCATATTGTAGCACAGCTGCACTGAAATTCCACAAAGTGCACAAACACACAAATGCACCATGGAAATATATTGTATATCAAAAAGATGAGGCATATGAATGCCAAAATATGAAGTAGAACAAGGCAGAGGAAAAATAGGGAAAATCCTACACAGCCATAAGTGTAAAAACCTGGGATATTTCCTGTAAATCTGTGATTTCTACCATTTATTGAACAGAATTTGTCAGACAGCAAAACCTGGATATACAAAATACATTTGAAGCAGATGAGAAATTTAGAAAGAATTGCTGAAAGACAAAGAAACACATTCCTTAAGACACACATGCTTCTCATTTTACTTTGCAAAAGCTTTTCCCCCATTTGTGAACAGTTGCCAAGTAACTTTTCCTTTGTACCTGAGCTGAAACTGCTGAAGCTGTGCAGGTTTCTCAACCTGTTCATCCCAGCACAACGTAGGGAAGTGTAGCAGACACTGGCTGTAAGTCAAGTGTGCTCTACCCTGAATGCTACTGCTGTAAATTCTACCCTACCTGGTGCAAGTGGGAACCTGACACTATGACATCTTGCAAATCAAGGAATTAATCTGAAAAAAAAGGTCCAACTGCAGAGCAGAGATAATAATAAAAAAAAAAAAGCTTGAAAAATGGCTTAAAGCAGGTTGGAAAACTTGAGGAAGTGTTTTGGAAAAATTATAGAGCATGGGGTTATGCTTAAAACCACATGAAACAGGCTATGCTTATGTCCTTTTTTAATTAATCAGGATCTTAAAGACCACAGGTTACTCAAAAATTTTATAAGAAAGTATTTCTAGAAACATACAGGAAATTCTATGCCTCCAATTTTAACTCATCTGAATTTTATTTCCTTCTATTTTTAGAGGAAAACCAACCATGAAGAATCCCATTTATTCCCATGACTAATGACATTACAAATGTCAAGTTTGGTCCAGTCATCTGTATTTTCATTTAAGCCAACAGCATAGGTGAATAAGCATCTGGCAGAGATTCTAGTTTGCTCTATATGTTAAATTACTGTTTTACAACTAAACACCTGCTGGGAGAATTGAAACAAATAGGTGAAGCATTTTTCACTAACACTCTCTTCAGCATCATCTCCTAGTGGCTCTCACTGTGATTCTAATTGGCAAAATAAATCTGGTGGGTGAAAACAGAGTCACCTCAAACCAAGCTAACATTTTTTCCCTTGTTTCGAGCCTCCAGAGCAGATAAAAAAAAACCTGTGCATTCTTGCTCCATGCTAAAATCCAGGGAAGGGCATTCTCACACAGGCCCAAAACATTTACACAAACACTATGCAAAAAATGTTTCAGTTGCTTTCAGAAGCACAGTAGCATAAATGAGATTTCATGTGCTTTCAAAATACTCTAGACTGATTTTTCTCCTTTATGCTGCCTTTACACTTGTATAACTCAATCTGATTCAGTGCACTTGCAGTAACAAGGTAGAACTAGTACTATGTATCTGACCACTTCATAAAAGTCTATTTTTATTACTACTCTTAATACAGAGTCAGAGATGATTGTGTTCAATTCTCTCTACTTCATCCCAAATGCTGAATTTGTCGTTTTTAATTTTGCCAAATTATATCCTATAACTTTTAGAAGTACACCAGGAGTGTGCTTGGGCCTGTTACTTTGGAAACAATATCAGATATATATTGGAATTTAGAGATGAAAATTAAGATAATTAAAATATTTTTCCAGTATCTTTGGAAAGCATAATAAAATACAGAGAACAACACTCAACTAAGGTAGCCTTCTGGCATTACTTACACAAAGTTTAGTTAAAGCTTCCAAAAACATTTAACATCTTCCTTGCCCTGCAGAAAGGTGCCTTGCTCAGATCTACAGAGACTTTTGCCATTAGCTTGTCCCCTCCAGTGAGCTACTGCAGAAAGTCAGTGGCTAAATTCACTTACACAAACACACACCTTTCCTTTTTACCCCGACTTGAAGCTAAGGGAGCTACTCTCAAGTACCCTTCAAAATCAGTAAGAACATGATTTTACCATTCTGCCCTTCAAACTTACTCTCCAGAAGCAAAAAGAGACTGAAGCACTGTGATCAGAAGTGAAGTTTCTCTGCCTTACACTTATACAAGGATTAAAAGGATGATTTTTATGAGGCATTCTATAACTAGATTCTGCACATCAAAAAAAAAATCAATATATTGATTTCTCCCCACTAACAAAGATAATTTACCAAAATGCTTTGGTTATTACAATTCATTCTACTGTGTTTCTGCCTGGTGAAGCTATTTGTCAATTTTAAAATGGGAAAAAAGAGAAAAGCTTTCATCATTCCCACTTACTGTCCTTCCTCACCTTTAACTGTTGACAAGTTCTGTCAATGAAAAAATTCTCTCTCAAATCTGCCTTGCTAAACCCTTGTAATTCTATGCCAGTAGAAAGAATGATATTCTCTACTTTGCCTTGAGTAAACAATGCAAATATCACCACGAAGTCTGCAATATAAGATCATTACATAGAACAGTCAGCCTACTCCACAAATTCCCCTCTGATCACTGGGATGTTAATTAGTGGGGAAGAAAACCTTGCAAAGGTTTTAGCACTTCTGACTTTGGAATCTCAGAGCACTCTACAGAACTAAGTAAATTCTGCTTGTAAGAGCCTTCCAAATTGAATTCTTAGGTGAAAGAAAAAAAATCACATTTAGGGCAGAAACCTCCCCCCAACCCCAAAACTAAGGGCCATATTATGAATCTGCTCTTGCTTCTGGTCGAAATTATTTGCACATTTAGATTAATTGGACTATTTCAGAAAATAGTTGCATACCAGTGGAGGAGAAGCTGTTCACAGTACAGCTGCAATGACAGCCAACGTTTCATGTTATTTCCCCTAAAAAATCAGTGAGAAGGATATTGGGTAACCTGGAATCAGAAGACCAGTACTCTTTTGTTTCCCCAGTCAAAAAGTATTCTGCTAAAAGCAACCTAAAAGGTAATGTAGTCCAGCCACTTCACAAAAGCAGGTATTATGCAAGACATATTGATTAGTTTTCCAGTAAGGTTTTCCTAAGGTCTCCAGATAGACTGAGATACTGTCAAGCTGCATTTAGAATCATATTTTTTAATAATTCCCGGAATAAACTTTTGCTGGAAAGTATGTTAGCTTCCTTTTCTGCTCTCACTCCTGTCCTTTCACTTGAGTTTTTAAACTGTAAGCTTTCTAAAGCAGCAACTGCTCCTAAATATGATTGCATTTTAATCTACAGAACCTTCCCTCTTGAAGTTTTCAAATGGTATTATAAAGCAAATAGTCCTGGAGAGTTTTCTTTTTAGTTTTCTGCTCTAGTCAAACTTTCAGTTTTCAATCATATTGAAAACAATCAGCCCTGGTCTCAGCTTTCACTGTAATGATATTCTAACCATGAAATATTATGAATTTCTTGCCATTTTTTAACATTACTGCAATCCCCCTCACAAGATACTGTCAAATGATACTGCAAGACTAGTTTTGTCTGACTAAAACATTCAAGAAAATGAAGAAGGGCTCTTCTTCTCCACTTTTATTTATTTATTTATTTATTGTTAACAGGTGCTTTTGATTCACTAAAAGCTTTCCATCCTCTTATCTTCTAACCATTTTCCTCATCTTTAGGCTTGTTCTCACCTAGAACAGGCTCTTTCAATGTTCTTTCACTACTTCAATCAGAGTGATGGTGCTACTGACTTGGAGTTACTCACCTTCTTTGGCTTGGATGACAGTTAATTTTGTGCTTTTACCCAGAATTTCACCACAGGCACCTCATTTCCTCAATTCATCTTCTGTGAATTTCTTTTTCCAGTGATCATCTCTAGAGGATTTTACCTCAAATGTGAATGTAAACAATGACCCCTGAAACAGTGAAAGCACAAAAGGGGGTGAGCACATACAATGGTGAAAAAACATTAATTCTGTTTCTTTTCTGACATCTTTAACACAAGTGAAATGTAAAAGGTCTGGTTATCAACCACAGGCCACAGCTGGAGAGAAAACATCTCCCTCTGCAATGATAGCTTCAGGGTCAGAAAGGGATCCAAAGGTTGCTTTTGTTTTAACATATCCTTTCAATATTTTCTTTTTTCATGCAGAAATATGAGAAATACAAATTAGAAAATGTCTTTGCTTCCCAAAGAAGTTTTTCTGGACATGTTGCCTAAATTTTTTCATCAGAAAATACTATTGCTTTTGTTTTAATCTGTATTTTTTGTTCTTCTGTGTGACCTTGTGCAAAAGCAGTTCCTTCCTTCTTGTCAAGTGCACTTGTGAGATGTTTTTCTTCATTTCTGACATTTTTAGACTGTCAAAATTCCTCTGGAATATACTTCTCTTTTGAAGATTTGAGGTAGAACAAGGGAAAAGAGAAAGGGAGGAAAAGCAAAAAGAGAGAAAGCCAAGAAACCGCAAATGAAAATTTTGAAGTCAGGAACATTTTCTAAAATAAAAATGTATACTAAAATTGCCATATATGCTTTACTAGAAATTACTCATTTTAAAAGCCCTATAAAAATTTCAAATTTTTAGTGGGATGAAAATATTATTCTGTCAGAAATGGCTTTGCAGAACAACAGTTACAACAAATGACAGGAATTTACTTCCAAAATGTCACATTTACTTTTTCAGTCTCTTTTTCCAGGTTTCCTCTCACCCTCTCCTATGACTTCTTTTCATGTGCTCACTCCTTTCCTTTTAGAAATAATCTTATGTTCATCATCTCTGTAAGCTTCTGGTAAATATCTTCCTATATAACACATCTCCATACTTTGTCTCCATCACCACTAATATTTCCTGCTTCACTTTGTTTTGTTCCTCCTTCTGTCTCTTCTGTTTATTCCCTAGCTCCCTCAGCTCGATACACATTCTTCACTGGAGTCTCCTCTAACACGGTTCCCAATAAAAAAATGCTGGTGTCTGCTCCTATTGGGACTGGCTCTCTTTTGCTACCTGCAATCCGCCCCAGAACTCATCCCTGGGGAGGAGGGAAAGGCAAAGGAGCCTTTCCCTCTGTGTGTGCCCTCAGTGACCCGTGTGTGCTCCTCACTGATCCCGTGTGCCCCTCACTGATCCGTGTGTGCCCCTCACTGATCCGTGTGTGCCCCTCAGTGATCCCCGTGTGTGCCCCTCACTGATCCGTGTGTGCCCCTCACTGATCCCCGTGTGCCCCTCACTGATCCCCGTGTGCCCCTCACTGATCCGTGTGTGTGCCCCTCACTGATCCCGTGTGCCCCTCACTGATCCCCGTGTGCCCCTCACTGATCCGTGTGTGCCCTCACTGATCCCGTGTGTGCCCTCACTGATCCCGTGTGCCCTCACTGATCCGTGTGTGTGCCCTCACTGATCCGTCTGTGCCCCTCACTGATCCCCGTGTGCCCCTCACTGATCCCCGTGTGCCCCTCACTGATCCCGTGTGCCCCTCAGTGATCCGTGTGTGTGCCCTCACTGATCCCCGTGTGCCCCTCACTGATCCGTGTGTGCCCCTCACTGATCCGTGTGTGCCCCTCACTGATCCGTGTGTGCCCTCAGTGATCCCCGTGTGCCCCTCAGTGATCCGTGTGTGCCCCTCACTGATCCGTGTGTGCCCCTCACTGATCCCCGTGTGCCCCTCAGTGATCCGTGTGTGCCCCTCACTGATCCGTGTGTGCCCCTCACTGATCCCCGTGTGCCCCTCAGTGATCCGTGTGTGCCCCTCACTGATCCGTGTGTGCCCCTCAGTGATCCATGTGTGCCCCTCAGTGATCCGTGTGTGCCCCTCAGTGATCCCCGTGTCCGCTCTTTTCCCTACCTGAGCCTGCCCAGGGCGGTCGGCAGCTGTTCCAGGGCGGAGCTACTGGCCAGCGCTGGCGTGGCGCCAGGTGACATCTTGGCCCATGTCCTGGTGACATCTTGACCCGTGTCCAGGTGACATCTTGGCCCGTGTCCAGGTGACAGGATCCACCTTCACTGCTTCTCAGATAGGGTTCCCTTGCAGCACGTCTGAGGTTATACCAACCGATTAGCTAAAAAGTTAATTTCCAAGACCAGGAATAGACTTTTCTCAATTACTAAAGGGAACAAAATGAAGCCTTTCATTTCCATGTTCAGTATGAATGGGAAAGCAGAATAAAATAAGATATGAGTCTTCCTTTTTCTTGGTTTTCCTCCCTATGGAGAATTTTCATTTTACATTTTATTTCAAGTGGCAAGAAAGTCAATCTTGATATCAATGATATCAGGGTGGTGACATGGGACTCATCTCAGTCAATGTCTCTAGGTACAGTACAAATAATAAGTAATAATCTTGGCAATATCCAAATTTCTAAGAGAATTTTTGGAAATAGTATCACGGAGATTAAATGCTACTTCTAATTTTTTAATCAATTTCTCACAGACAGCAATGCACAGGTGCCTTGACCTTAAACTTAGGTAATTATTATAATTAAAGAGCTAATACTCCATTCACAAACGTCTGCTGCACTATCTCTATTGTCTAAACCCCATTATTGTGCATGTAGTTCCTTTTCTGTTCCCAGTTTCTTTGGAACTCTTCCAAGATTTACTCAGTAATTGTTTAAAGCCTTTCTCAGTATGTTAGCCTGTTGGTGTTTTGTGCTCTGCATCCTATGACTTATGGATCATTCCAGTTTTGGAGACATATTTTCTATATCCATTCGAAAACATTATTCATCCCATATTCAGTAAATATACTACTCTTCTAATCAATAATTTCTGCCAGCTCCCTAAATAATTCAATCCTTTATTATGTTGAGTAAATTAGACAAATTAATGTTTTGTAAAACTCGCAGCCTTTTGTGTTCCCTTGGGTCCCAGTCTGTCTCACTCCTTGTCTTTTTTATTTCATTTTTTCAATGAGCACTACCCATATACCTCAGCTGTATTTACAGAATTATTTGGTCTAATTCTGTCACCAGAATGAAATCTATGCATATGAAACAGTTTCTCAGTGTGCCTGTCAAACCATTTTCCTTCCCAACCAAAAACTTCTGCCCGAAGTATTTTGAAATAGTTTTAGCTGTGGGATGGGAAGGAGGTACACACACTGAAAAGTAAATATTTAATTTCGATTTCAGACATTTTAAAGAAAACTAGTGTATTGATTAAAAGAAAGCGGTACCTCTCTCCTGCTATACCCTACAGACCGTCTTACATAGAAGAAAGGTTGTTTCAATTTTTTTTTTTTTGCCAGAGGGGCTGTGAACCATATCTCCTGGAAAAATATTTAACTACCATGTTACAGAGTTTTCATATTCTAGGGTAAAGACTCTCTCAATCTCTCCTGCTGGTGCTATTTCACTTGGTTTAATACACCAAAATATTCTGATCCACAGTGAAAATGACTCAGTAACATGAGGCTTGTGGTATTCCAGTGGAAAATGGGACCTCAGAGTTCAAGTCTTTGCTCCAATAAATATCTAAATATTTTTAAACAAAGCAGAATTTTAATTGGCAAAAATAAAGGAATTTAAACCAAGGTATGAAACACTACAATCTCCAGGATGTTCTCCTGGATAGTGACAACCCCTGAGGAGGAGAGAGTGCAGAGCCCAGGCCTTCAACAGATGAAGCACAAACCAAAAAATGTGGATTCACCAATTTTGTGAAACTAGCGTAGACAACTGCTTTTCTCAGTAAAGACATGTTCAGTCACTGAATAGTCATTTTGCTGATAGTTCTGGCACATTGGAAGATGTATTTAGTTAAACAAACTTGCATAAATGCTTATCAAATCCTATACTTAATTTTTGGTAATCATAACAATAGTAAAATATATGTCTTTACGAAAGAAGCTTGGGGAAACGAAGGAAGGATTTCTGCCAAACGATGTCCTCAGAGCTTAGAATTTGGTAGTTTTCATTATCATGGAAAATAGTTACCAATGTGGTGATGGCAGGTAGGACAAGAAGTAAACAGAAAAGGGGTTGAGTTATAAATATACAACCACCAGATGATATTTTTGAAAAATAAGTATTATTGCTCAACAAATGTGTTGCTGTTCTGTACAGCAGGTGAAGGGTAGATACCTACTTTGGACATATAACCTTAAGTTCCATTTCTTGTGAAGTACAGATCTTAAGATGGAAACATATAATGATGTTTTTATATAAACCCATATATGAAACAATTTGGAAAATAACATTTTATATAATTTCTGTGGAAAGAAGAAAACATTCAGGGGTCTGCTTTTGCTTCACAGAGGCTTAAGGACTTGTTTCAGTCAGACCCTTCACAATGCATGTAATTTAAAACAAAAACCCAGTTCAAAAATACACACATTTATAAAGCTTGCCAAGGAACACTCAAATTACGTGTACTACTCCATGAGAGAAATAGTGTAAGCAATATCAAGTTTATCTGTTAAAATTTTTACTATCATGTTCCTGAATGTTCCTCCTACAAAACTTGAACTCCTTTTTTCAAAAGAAATCCTGCACATTTTCTGAAATTATGTGTTCTTTTATTCATAAAGTGTTCATTAATTAAAGCAAGGCAATATTGTCAGCAGAGATACATCTGTTACTCTTAGGAGTCTCCAGGACAAATTCTGGTTTGGTGACGTCTGTTTTACTATTGTCCTAATGGAGCAAATGGCTAAAGACCGAGTTCTTTCTGATGTACACATGTTATATATGCAATTAAGTCTTGCTATAGTAAAGAATCACTGTCAGCAGAGATTATTTTAATGGATGTACAGTATTACTTTAAACTAAGTCTTCACCATCTGTTCATCTTAATTACAAATGCAAAACCAACATATCTTACATTAGCATCAGAAAATGGGGAAATATCAGTGACTGAAATGTCCATATATACTCTTTGTGCAATACTGCATGCATCTGTGCCATTTTTCGTCTCCTCTTCCAAGCAACACAAATTGGGAAGAGGGGGAGGAAAGAAGGGGCTGGAATTATTCCTCACAGATAATTTTCTGGCATGGTTGAATATTTTTCTGGCAAACAAGGATTCATTATGAAACATTTCAACATATTATGCTTTAGAATGATTTCCAAAAGTATGTACTTGCACTTGTACCTCATTCTAGCTCTTTCTGGCTACCAGATTATCAGGGAAAATGAAAGAAAGAGCCAACACATGCTAGTGCCATCTAACAAAACACAAAAATGGAGGTAAAAGAATACGCAAGGAATATTCTGAATTATACTAAACTAAGGCATAAAATTTTAAAAATACAGCTCTGTATTTCTGAAATTATTTTACTTTGTATGGACAAGATAGATTTCTAGAAAATAATAAATAAGTGAGAGTACAGCCTGTCTATAATCTGCTGCATTTTGGGAGCTTGCTAGTAGATATTTGGTCCCACAGGTCTGCATCACTGTGGAAGCAGAACTACAACAGTTAAGACTCAGTTAAGTTTACTGATTTGAAAGTACTTTGCCATCCCCTTGTTAACTCAGTTTATCTGGAAATCAGTTGTACTTCGTGGTACAAAAACATGCATCCTAACAAGATTATGATCTAGGCTGAAGGAAAACTCAGGGAATATTATAAGCTAGTATCTTGCAAGATACTAATACGCGCCAAGAACATATGCATAGAAAAGTCTAATTCCAAACCGGAGGGACCACATTACAAGACAATCTTTTTTTGTTGAGTCTTATCACTAAATGATGAGGACTTCAAAGAGATGGTTGGCACTGTGTCAATAAGAAGAATAATAATCAAACTTGAACAGAGCCATAGGATGCAGGACTAGTTGATACATAAACTCTGTATCAGTTGCAATTGTCTAAAACTACAGTATAAGGAAAAAAATGCGCACGCCTCTTATAAATATATTAGTGGAAATAGGTTTGGAGAGATATTTCCCAATAATTTTTTACTTTAAAATCTGTCAGGAAAACACCATAAATCGTTAATGCTGGTAATTTGTACTGAGGAAATGTGTATGGCCTTACATTACACCATCTTACATAACAACACCAAATATGAAAATCAAAACTGCTCTGTAATAAACAGCATTTTTACTGATTGCACATGATTATGTTAAGCAGCATCTTCTAAAGATTTAATAGCTCCTATGACTAATCTTCCCAGATGACCTCTCCCCTCTGCTGATGAAGCCTATTCAAAACCTACTGCCCTTTGCTCATTTTACCATCTTTTATTTCCGAACTGTTTTGATCATAAATACTTCTAGCAAAATTCTTCTTTCCTCTGAACAAATTTTCCTCGGACATCTCAGCTCACCTATGTGAGTGATGTAAAAGGAAACATGTCCTTATCATTGTTCGCATTATTACTATTATTTCCCTGAAACCACCACATCAATAAGTATAGGAAATCACCCACCAGGTATGTGACATCTGTGCTAAGTACTGCAGTTTCCAGCCTCTTTCTACCAGCACCGATCAAATCGCGGCTCTGAGAAGGAAATTCACGCAGCTCCTCTTTAACAAAAAATTTAAAAGGAAGCCCAACTCCTGGAAGTACTAAACCGGAAAAGAACGTCTTAAAGTGTTACCATCAAATTCAAACAACGCAGAGAAAACCTCTTATCTAAAACCGAGCGTGCACGCAGTGAAAATACACAGAGCGCTGTGAACTTAAAAAAAAAAAAAACCAAAAACCAAAAACCAAACCAAAAAAACCCCCAAACAAACAAACAAAAAAAAACCCCACAACCCAAGCGGAAAGCTGTACGGAGCTGTCGAGCAGGTGCCGCGGCGCTGGCGGGACGGGACGCCCCGAGGCGCGGCGGCAGGGCCGGGCAGTCCCTAGGGGGCACTGCGCCATCGGCAGAGCGCGGCCGCGGGGAGCGCCCTGCGCCCACGGCAGCGCCCTGCGAGCACGGCTTTCTGTGCTTAGGAAAGTAACGGGCTGCCTTCTGCCCTACGTGTTTGCCTCATTCGATGTCCTACTACAACGCAGAAATTGCAGAATGTGTGGACGACGACCAGAGGAAGGGACAGCAATAAAATACTCTTGTTTGGGGGAAGGGGCGGGTAGAAAGAAGATTAAGTAAGTGTTAAATTGATTATAAAGTAAAACTCGAGTTTATATATATATATAACATAATTATTTTGTGCATAATAAAATAAAGAGCTACTATTGAATTTATAAAACAAATCCTTGATACGATGAGATTTTTCTGATTCAACTTCAGGATTGAATGATTTTTCATACAATAGGGTAAACGAGTCAAATTTGTGGTTTTGTTTCTACATGAAAGTGCAATTCTTACAGCATCTGCCTAACGAAACCATCAAATAAAGAGGCACCTTTATTCTTGAGCTTTAAACTCCGAGCTAGTGATCAGAGCATCACGAAGGATGCTGAGAGAGTCCCCGCAATGTGCAGGACTGGCAGCCAATAAAGCTGTGATTTCACAGTTTGAATTCTGTAGGTGCCAGGACACAGCCACCTCATAAGTGAGCAGTTTAACTGGGAGCCCCTATACTGTGTGTATATCAGAAAGTGGGGAAGATATCGTATTTTTTAACTTGAGAATGTAGGAATCATGGGAGTTCTGTCTATCCATATCGAATAGTACTGTACACAGGAAAGGCAAAAACCACGGACCTTTCACACGAAACTTCCAGTTGCTGTTCCTGATCCCAAGTTAGATCTGAGAAATAACTTTAATGCTTTTTTTTACACTAAACCCCTAATTTGGAAACAGAAGGCAAGAAAGGAAATGAGTGCTGTTGGACAAAATTTTATGCTTCCTCTGCCACCTGTTTGTTGTCATTGAGGACTTATGCCCTTCTCTAATAATTTTAGCCACAATCTTCCAATTCAGTCTCCTAAGCATGAAGTTCCACATGAAATGCTATCCTGCCATGAAGGTTGCCATATTAAAGCCACTTCTGGAAACTTCACATAAACCATCAGCTTTGCATTATCTTGTATTTAGAGCAGATTTAAAGCAGGAAAAGTCAGAGTTGCAACTTTATGAGAAATTCTATTCTTGAAAAAGAAGAATTTTACTTATTAGCAGAAATTATGCAGTTTCAAGCTTTCCCAAAGACTGGGCAGAGGAATTACTTTTGAGATAATCAAAATATTTTGAAAATTCCAAAATTATATCATGCCAAGAAGCTGAGTGATTACCAGCTTTAGACCAAAGAGTCTGGAATCCTTGGAAGCTTAGCTTATGTCTTTTAAAAATTCTTCTAAACCAACACAAGACATTTTGTTTGCCCTTAGTCTGGGGTTTTGAGCCAAAATTTGCTTCATTGTTACATATCAAAGTAGTTGTAAGAGAGTCAATAAAGACATCATGAGTGTACCTGTTTCTAAAATTAAAGTAAAAAATAGACAAATATGCCAAAATCAGTCTTCAATAAACATTGCCTTTGCCTGGTGCTCTGAAAGGGACAAGCACACATCAGAGGCATAGGAGCGAACTTTGTAATTACAAAATTTTGCTTATGAGAAAAGCAGAAAATCTTTTCTCTGCCGATTTTATTTCTAATATTCTGGACTCCATTTCATAGAATCCTTTCATCATTGACTACATTTTATTGTGCAGAGTAAATATAAAATACTTACTTTTTTTCTATAACTCTAGGTATATTCCTAGTAAAAGATCTGTCTTTGAAGCCTTTCTGTTAACATAAAAATAATAATTTAGAAATTATGAATTAATCATAGAATTAATATGACAATAGTTTTGCTGAATATATATTTTGAGAAATGTTGTAATATTGTATTATTTTTACTTTGCCAGTCAAAATGGGGTAAATGTCACATAACTTTCTATGAATTTCTAATTATTAAATAATGCTAGTTTCTTTTTACTACATCATATTTGAAGGCAATTTCTCTGTAATGCAAGTCCCAAGGATTTGAAGAATTTGAAGAACATGATGAGTTAATTAGAAGCAACATTCCCTGTCACCTCAGAACAAAGGCTAGTCAGAAGTAACCTTGAAACACTATCTATTTCATGGAACCATAAACAAGGAGCTGAAAACTTTTACAGGGCAATTGGTAAGATTATATGTTTCTTTCCTAAATTACAGATAAACGGTGATAGTAGGAACGCAGTAGGAGCCAGGAACAGGCATTTAGGTTTCACCTAGCCACTTGTCTGGTACCCTATCACCTGTCTGTGAGGTGGTGGCTTCCCAGCTTGTGCTGAGTCTCACAGAGCTAAGAGCTGGGATCTGCTGCCTCTCCCAGTGTTTCTCCACACCACAGCCTTCAACCCCTGCCTGGGCTGCATGACATTTTTCATGGATCCCTGCACTGTGTTGAGAACAGGTGTAATAGGTTGCTGAATGACGGTGTGAATATGGGATAGGTGCCCAAAAATATAAATATGGAAGTTAAATTAGCCTTCCTTACAAAGGCTGAGAAAAACAAAAAAGAAAAGAACAGATGAGAAAGTATGAACATGTGTAGTGACATGCCTTCTTCACTTGCCTTCTGACATTGCTTACTGATAGAATGTACTCACAAGAACAGCCTGTGTAAGAAACCAGACAATTCACAGAGCTATTCCAGAGTCAAAATCTAAAGGCTCTGCAATGATGGGGAGAAGAATGATAGAATTACTAAGGCTGGAAAAGACCTCCAAGACCATCAAGTCCAACCACTAACACAGAAAAAGACCCCACAACCTGCTGTTGAACTGTAATCCCACTGCTGA
The DNA here is from genome assembly GCA_032173965.1 of Sitta carolinensis. Classification (NCBI taxonomy): domain Eukaryota; kingdom Metazoa; phylum Chordata; class Aves; order Passeriformes; family Sittidae; genus Sitta; species Sitta carolinensis. Next base: position 21,085,513 of record CM063288.1, read on the forward strand.
CACACAATCTGACTCAGGTCATTCCTTGTGAAAAGCAAACACTCTCTCCTTGCTGGCATTTGGGAGTCAGCAATGCCTTATGAACTGCTGCAGCTTATCATCACAGCAATCCAAAATCCATGCCCTGGCCTTCTCCTGAAAGTCTGGAGACTTAATAAAATTCCATTAGCTGTTAAAGACTGCCATACTGTATAGACTTTGCTTGATACTACTTCCAACTCCAATTAAGAAGGCATTGCCACAAGAAGTCTCAAGAATTCAGCTGATAATTACAAAAATAGGACTAAGAGTGTTTATTTTTGCACGATAGCAGGCATTCCTTAGATACTTGAATTATCAAAAGCAATGGATTAGAATATAGTAGTAAAATCTTCAGAAACTGGCCCAAGCCGATCCAACTGATCCTGATCTGAACTTCTGTGATTCCCAGAGCAGCCAGGGCAACAAAATGAAGGTTTTGACTGACTCTGCATTTTATGTTAATTCACCTTGTCTACATTTAAGTATTTTAAGGAAACTAGTTTGCTTTATTTCCATTCTCATTCAGTAATACTTCATGCTTGTCTGTTGATTCAAAGTTGGCAATTTTCACTAGCCAGTTGCAAGACAAATTGAGAGGTTGAAAGGTCACAGAGATGTTAAGTTCATCCAGGTTTCAGAGCAACCTCAAATCCCAGAAGGCCACGTTAAAAAAAACTAAAACCAAAACCCAAGAAATGAACATTTATAGCCATGAAATTAATACGTTTCTCTTTTGAGAATGTATTAAACTCTCTTCAGTGAGTTACTAAAATTCCTATTTGAATAAAATAACAAGTTCTAGCTGTGATTGAGGAGGTTCTCTTCTGTTGACAGAGAGGCAGCACAACAAACTTAAGCTATCTTAGACTGCATGACATCTGGCTCCAGGCTCAGTACATGCACTGCTTCCTGTCACAGTAATTAAGTGCATTTTTCTTGATTAACAAAAATCCAAACAAGATAAACAGCTAATTTGCTTTCTGCTTTGGGTCCCAGTGGATGAAGTCTTTCTTGGGGGTTCTTCATCATTTGGCACTGAGATAAATCCAATGACTTTCCTGATGATACTATTAATGGGTAATTTTTTGATGCACCAAGATTTTTGTAATAAGACAATTTATTTAAATTTATCCTAAAATAATTTAAGGCTTGAGGAGATGAAAGGAAGGAGCCAATGTGAACAGAAATATTTTATTTTGCCATGCTATGAAATGGGAGAGGTGCAGATTTTGAGTGTGTGAGTGTGCCAGCAATTCAAAGCTGATACCAATTTAGATATGTATGAGAAACAGAGGGTGAAGCAACAAATACAAAACAAATCTAACCAAGGTCATTTTACTGTTAAAACTATGTGGAATGCAATAAGTGAGCACCCAGCTAAAACAATGAGTATTTTGTTCTGAGAAATGGACATGGAAATCCTTACTTGTGTGAAGAATCCTAAATTAAGTGACATAATGATGATCTAACAAATTTTGTGGGAAAAAAATTAATGAATCATTTAAATAATTACACTGAACTAGTGCAGAATTTAGCATCTCAGCACAAAAATAAAATCCGTATGGGAATGGCAAGTCAAACTACTTTATTGAGTACTTGTCAGATTTAGAAACATGGAACGTATGCCACAGAGATTCTTTCAAAAGGAGTTTTAGTAAATTTACACTTAAACCCCATTCGCTATACCCAACTATTCTTTTAATTTTCTTTTCACAACCCTGTGAATTCTAACTGCATAATAATAACTGCTCCTATATGAGATGACTCCTTGGAATACATTAAGCAGATGATAGCTGCTGCACCACATGATCCCTTTGCAAAATATGGGGCTAGTTTAAAAGCACTAAGTCAGTCTCTTTTCTAAAGCTCTGTGTATGTTTCTAACATGCAGAGCTTTTTCTGTTGCTGTTTTGGGGTTTTTACTATCCTTCATTTCCTATCCTCATAAAATGGAGAACATTTGGAGCCACTTGGAGTAACATTGTAATGAGTTTTGACATACCTGGATGGCTCAAACCACAGTCCCCTCAGGGCTCTCCAGTACATTTGACATGACCAGTAGCAGGCCAGTGGGTCAAACTGAGGAGAACCCACCAATTCACAGTGAGTGAAGACTTCTTGGAAGTATTACAAGTAAAAGGGGTTAATATTAAAACGGTGATAAATGCCTGGGGTACTCCGCATATATCCCTAAACCTGGGAGGTTATTTTTAATACTCCTGCAGGTCACCTGTAAATGAATTTGCACATCAGTGATCAACTCCGCTAGAGCACGTTCCATGTATCAAAAGTAAAGAAACTTGTGTGTGTGGCAGCCTCAGGCAGCACGGTTTATTGCAGCATGAAGCTCTTTGTAGTGCTCTCATGATTCCGTTAAAATTCTGGTCAGCTTCTCCCAATCAGATACTGGGAAGTAATGAGGTTCTCCAACACCATGGGCAAAGTGGCAGTAAATTAGTGGCTTATGGATAAATATGTGCTCATCAACACCCTGTTGCTAACAATATAGAGATATAAACAAGTACTCACCTAGCATATTAACCCTTTATCACAGTTTTCTCATTTGTGTGTGCACTTATGAAGTCTGTGAACAACCCTGTTAACTATAGAACCAGTAGATAGTATTTTAATTTGTTTCCCGTCAGACACTGGCAGCATGTCATTTCTAGAAGTTCTGGCTGCTAGATCTCCTGGACTGGGTCTTTTCTCTGTAGACAGCTGAAGAGGCTATCAAATGCAATGCAGATTTTGTTGAAAGATTTTCATTTCAGCTCCTTTTCCTGAGGAAAACAACTTTACCCCAAAATTATGGGACTATTTTTTCCAGGCACTTCATGCTATTGTTTTACTCTGCTTCTGTGTATCCTACATTGATTATGAATATTCTCCTAGTCTTTACCATGGCATGCAACCATAAGGTGGTAGCATCTGAACAGAAAAACAATAATCTTACTACAAAGAAGAAACTTCAATAAGCATGCCTCTTCAAGTAAAACAGAACACAGAATTCTTCTTATGACTCAAGTGATTTTGGTTTTATCCTCTTTTCTATTATATTGAAATTATGTTCATTCAGACCAGGAACAGAGTAAAAAAACACTCTATAATAAACAATTTATCTGTAACAGATATAGTTTCAGTGTAATAATATCCCTTTCATCTTCCTAGTACTTAGAGTATAATATGCCATGAAACAGGGCAGATACCTGTCTTACCTCATGCTGAGAATCATACCTCCAAGTACCATTTGTAGCAGGTGTGAACATTTTGTTAAAATGTTCAGTATCTTTTTCCTCCACATGTTTAACTAAGGAAATACAGGATGATTTCTTGTAGTCATAAAAGGCCCAAGGGAATAAGAAGCTATATATCACTGGGGTGGTGCAAAAAGAAAAAATTAAATTCAAACACCTTTTTCCTTATATTCCTGATGATACTGTAAATCCCTCATTAGAAATAAATGTTTCAGTCACTGATATGCATTTTTGGGTCACCAAAAGATGAATATTTACTTCCCACAGCATCTATGTTTAATGGAAAATTAATGTCCTGTTGTAAAAGGAGTTATATAATGATGTTGTTTGCTTGCCTTGGGAACAAAGAAACCTTCCCATTACCCCTTCTTTCTATGACTTTCATCTTTGTTAGAATCCCATTTTATTTACCTCTGGTACACTTCTTTATCTTTAGGTTAGCCTAAATGTATCCTCCTGGAATCCCAGCTTCTGTTTGAAAAAAACTTTTCCTGGATTGCCTCTTTTGCTCTCTATTATTCCTAACTTTACTCCCAGTATAGATTATCCTGACACACTGAATACCAAAGGACTACACCAGCATTATGAAAAGCACATCAGACTTGAGGCTAAGATACTTCCCATTGTTTCTGATTATGTTGTTCACCTTGACCCTTTAGTATAACTATCCCTTCATTACCTACATCTTTGCTACTCCAGCTTTCCATTCTGTTATTGGTTGTTACCCGTCAACAAATGCTGGCCTTGTTAAAGGCAGTGAAAATGCTCCTCTTCACTTCAGAATTTCACCCACAGTGACAGTTCCAGCATGATTTTCTCAAGAATGTTGCATTCAGTTTTAGGAATTGGTGGATTTGAGTCTCTCTGCTGCAAAGTACTAATACAAATGCATTCACTGGGGCTTTAACAGCAGGAATCACCCTGACACTTAAAACTAAATTCAACAAGCATGTTAATAAGTATTTTGTGTGTAGGTGACTCATGTAACCATACTTCTCCTACTGTCTTCATATTTATGTAGAAGTTGATTCAATATAATTTATCTGCTTTTCTGTCTAGCAATTATTGAGAAATTTTATTTGGAGATTTTCCATGATTGGAGTATTTCTTATTAAAGTGCTCCTTTTTGCAGTGACTTTTTGATCCAGATGTAGTTTGAGATTCATAAAACTGCTCTCCTCCTTGCTTCTAAACAGATGTTAAATAAGCAGCCCTCAGGAACTATCAGTAAAATTCCTACCTCAGTCCAAAGATTAATATTTTCAAATGCATTGAAAAATGTAACTCTTTAGGTCCTAGAGATACATACAAAGATCAGAAACAGTTGAAGAACGGAAAAACAAATTATGCTCTCAGCAGCACAGTTGTTCAAGCAATACCTCTTATTACCAGAAAGATTTTTACTATGCTTTTTTAACATTGATTTCCCTCACCAGCCCCCTTTCAGGCTTCCCAAATTGCTGCTGTCTCCTACGCACCTGCTGATGGTCTCACACTACTGCTCACTTGTTGCCAGCTCGATCCACAGTACTAAAAATGTTCTCACTCATATAGAAAGTGACAGCTGAATTTGTTAAAAGCTAACCCAGATAGGAAGGCTAAACAAAAAGAAAGCTAGCTTGGAAAGAAAAAAAATAATGCTAGGTTCACTGAGTCGCCAAATCTTATGGGATTTTGTCGTAATTTTTTTTGAGGAAAAGTATGTTCAGAATTGTTAGATGATCTTTGCTTTCCCTTATTTTTCATCTCCATCCTCACTTTCTACCTACATGCAGGACACAGTATAGGAATTGTGATGAGAATCTTGCTTTTTTCAAGAATGATTCTGCCAAACTTTGCGTGAGGCAGCAGAAGGAAATGGAAGGACCATTCATACCTGAAAAGACAACCACCATGGTAATATTCAAACGTGGACTTGAGAAGGATGAGGAAGGAAGCCGTCATCTCCAATAGGGTCACTTGGACTCCCCAGCACTCTGCATGCTCTTCCCTCCTTGCAGTCTTCTCTGCGCACAAGCCTCTGGAAATTTACCAAACTGGGAGGGAGGAGAGGACACCTCAGGGGTCCTAAGGCTGTGCCGAAATTTTTTGGCTAAGCAAACACACACATAACAAACAAATAGAAAAAGAAAAAGAAAAAGAAAAAGAAAAAGAAAAAGAAAAAGAAAAAAAAAAGAAAAAGAAAAAGAAAAAGAAAAAAGAAAAAAGAAAAAAGAAAAAAGAAAAAAGAAAGCAGCTGGCAGTTTTAACCCAGAGCCCAAATTTTGTCCTTTGCTATGTCAGACCCCATGTATTAGATGCCTCCTTCCTGGACTACATCAGAGTGAAAACCATGCAAGCTTTATGTCTGAGCAGTCTTCAGTAAGAAAACAATCTGTTTGTGTGGGAACCAGATCTCTGCAGATGTATTTACCTGGCTTTTTCAAATGTGCAGAGATCTGCCACATTTAGGTAGTTTCTGGTACTTGAATCAGCTTGTTCAAGGTACGCACCATAGGGCACAGTAGATTCCTGTATAGACAGGCTTGAAAAAATACATTTGAGAGAACTACTATTTGCAGAAACTGTTCACATTCTGTTTCAGAGCAGTTTGAAACACAAACTTTTCTTAATCACATGGCAGCTTGTCATAGGTGTCAAAATTTTGAGCTTTCAAAAAATTTTTAATGTAACATGCCAGTATTTTGCCCTCCACATCACTGCAAAGTCATCAATTACATTCATACTCTTGCCTAGACTAGAGGCATTACTCTAACATTGTGAAAATTTGGTGTTACCCTCTATCATTCCTACTACTCTTCCTTCCAAAGAGAAGTGCCTTGGAACAGCAAATGAAGAAAGAAATGTGAATTCTACTAGTAGTTCTAGTAAACCTATGTAGTAAATACTAAACTTCCAGCTAGAAGCTTTATACAACAGAAACCTAGGAATAAGATCAGGGCTGTTATGCAATACATTTTAGTGTTTAAAATAATAATTACAAGCAATAACAACTTTTCCAGAAGAACAGAATTGTTTTTCTCCTGAATCGTTTTTTAGAAAAATTCAGAATTGACTGAATCCAATGCAATTGTATATGAAACATGGTCAAATATATTATCTTGGTGTCTTTACCCTTTGGAGTTTGTAAGGTAATTTTCAGGCTCGTAGGAGAGTTGTACCTGGAGATTTTATAAGCACTTATATCCTGATAATTACAGCAGTCTAGATATCTTATGGCCAAGTCCTCATTGACTGAGAATGCTGAATTATCTTTCTGGTGGCCAGTGGACTACCATGAGAAAATGGTATTACAGAATTTAGATGTTCAGGCATAGTAGTTACTCTGAGTATTGACATAGACTGTACATTTGGGGAACTCTCCACTGAGTTAGGCTAGCAATGTTTAAAAAACAAGTGTTACATAAATTGCACAAGAATGTATAATGTTTAGTAAAGAGGAAGAGCAAATTATTAACACAAGACCTACATAGAAAGACCTGTATTATCTGGAATATACACATCAAATCTCTAAAATTAAAAACATAGTTGAACCTAGTCACTGTGGGTAGAAAGTTCTGGGTAATTTTCTGAGGCAGACAGATTGCATCTCAAATGAGTGAGTGAGATGATAGATTTCACTACACTGTAACTGCAGCCCCTGTGTTGCAGAAGGATATTTATGGTCCTGCTCTCTCTATGGTGGTTAGAGCATCCATCTCTGGGGAGCAGTCAGTAAACAGAGAAAATTCCCTGAGGTTAAAAAAATAGTGTGTGTATAGGAAAGGATATTTGTTTCTTTTAAAATATACCCACACAGATATTTTAATAACACTGAAAACCAGAAACTGAAAGCACAAATTGAAAAGGTTTTCACAGCCAAAGCACACAGTATTAAATATCTTATTCACTGCCTGTCTCACTCAATGGAGATCATAATTACTATCAAGTTAGTATGAAGCCTGCCAAATGTGCCTGACTTCAGGGCAGTGTGCTCCTTTGCAGCCATTTTCTTCTCAGAATGATTAATAATCTGTGTATGATTAATCAAATTGGGATAGTTCAGAGTGTGAATGCTGTTTATAAAAAAAAAAAAAAATGTGTTAGATAGCACCTTAGGGGAGTATCAAGCAAAAAAGAACTATAGAGTTGTTAAATTTCTTAAGGAGAGTGACATATTGATCCCCTATCTTGGATCGATTCAACTATAATTCTATTATTAACATCTTTATGGTTTTTTTAACAGTTACCTAAAACCAAGAGAACTCAAAAAAATTACCTGAGGATGGTTTTTTCCTCTTGGTGTTACTCAGATAGGACTGGGCAAAACACAAAATCCCTCATTTTCAGAGTGTTCATTCCTGTGTGAAACAAAAAAATAATACCTGTAAATCAGAAAGCTTAAAAAACACAGCTAAACAGAAATTCCTATTACATTATGTATACCCATACACTTTTTTAGAAATTACACTTTGGATCAGTCAACATTTTCAAATAAAATCATATAATAAAACATTTGTAATTAGCCTAATTACAAAATATACTAATATAAGCTCTATCAGAACAGTGACTCTTAACAGTTAGAACAAGCACTATGGAAAGCTATTTGAGATGTGTTTCTCAATTCTACCTACTAAAAAAAAAATCATTGACAAGTTCAAATATATATATATATATATATATATCTATACAGAGAACACCTCAGAAGCTGGAAAGATGGTTTCAATAAATGAATAAATGCTTAAACACTTCTTCTTTTTTTTTTTTTAATCTAATATTTCCAGGTATTAAAAGATAGCAAAACTACACAAATAAAAGTTGCTGCTTAGGAAAGAACTCAATGTAAGGCAAAAACCCACACTAAACATATTTCTGAGTGACGAGTGAAATGTAAGTGCAAAAGGAGACTGTGCAAAATGGTAGCCAGGCACAAGGTTTGCTATTGAAGATAGAAGAACTCCTTCCTTTCTAGTTAATCAGCTCACTTAATTTCAGCTGAAATTAGCAGGTGAAAAGAAGTGAACCTGAGCTTCTTGTTGAAGGCAATGAATGAATGGTTGAAACACCAACAGAACCTGCCCACTTAAACACTGTCCCCAGAGCCAAGACACCACTGTCTAACCCTCACAGCCAATACCAAACCTCATTATTAGGAGCTACTCTATAGGAAATTATAAACTGCCATGGTCTGAATACTTTATTATTAAGACCATAATCTCATTTTGGTACTTTGATACTCATTTTGATCTCAAAAACACCCATGATTTAATTTAGCAAGATATATTACAACCCTCTGGTGTGCAAAGTTTGCATCTGTAATTGCCTGTGATCACACACACATGAACAGCCTACTGGGCCAGAGAAAGGATTCAATCAGATTAGGAGTTGGTCAGCAGCAGCTACCTGAAGAGAACAAAACCAACACAAGAACATATGATATTTTCCCCAGTACTCCCATAATTTCTAAATATTTTCAGCTCGGGAGATTTTCTGAGCGGGTTGTGCTTTATCTACACACATAACGTAACACCCTTCTGGTCTTCCCTTGATTGCATGAAAACCTCTGCTCATTAAAGCCTTTGGAAAGGAGTTGCAAAGGTCCATTATCCATTGCATGAAGTCCCTCTTGTTTTAAACTTCTTGCTCCCTTTCCTTTCATGTACTGTAAGAGATAGCAGTGAGTCTGCACATACCTTCTTGCTAGCAGTTGTGGTTTTGTAGATCTCTCATACAGCTGCTCATGTTTCCTCCTTTCAATGCTATCAGGCCTCCCAGATTCTGCACAGAAGCTGTTGGTTAAGTCATCTTTGTTGCCCTTCTCTGGACTTCTTCCAGTCCTAAAACACCATTTTTGCAATGACATGCTAGATCTGCACCTAATTTTCAATGTCCTGATGCATCATGGTTTTATACAGTGGGATAATTATGTTTTCTGTTTGTTCTCTGTTCTCTAATAAGTTTTAACTATTGATTTTTTTTTTACTAGTGCCAAGCACTGAGATGATCATTTCATAAAACTATTTATCATAACCCCCACACCTCACTCTTGAGTGGTAATCATCAGTTCAGAGCCCATCGTCTTCTGTATGAAAAAGACTTTTTTTCCCCTGTGTACATGTACTTTACATTTACCTACTCTGAGTTTCATCTGGGTAATTTTATTACCCAATCACTCTTGCAATGTTTCACAACTGATCCTCATCATTACTACCTGAAAGAACTTCACATTGTCACCAAACTTCCCATGTATTTTTAAATAGCATGGATGTCCCTTTTGGTACTTTCAATCCTTCCTCAGACCTATGCTGACATCCCCACTCTTGCCTTAAAAAAAAAATTCTATGTGGGATTAGCCCCAGTTTTAGTCACAGCAAATATCAGTGCAAAAAATGCGTGCCATTTTGACATTTGATGTGTTGGTCATCATCTGTTTCTGCTAAAGTGATCAAAAAATGTTTGGGAAAAATTCTAATCCCTGAAACTGGTTAGCCCTTAAACTCTTTTGGCTAGTTTGATTACAGTTTCATTTTCAGTCTTTAGTATGCAGCCCTTCTTACTTAGTTTAGACACAGCTTTGGTTTTCTGAATGATCTTTCTTACTTCTCATAGCTTTTTTCCCTTTGCTGATTAGCCATGCCAGGCTCTTTTCACCCTTTCTGAAGTCTTTCCCAAAGGATGGGGCATACTCTGCTGCTACATCCCTACTTCAGAGATCTTCTTATTGCCTGGAAGAATTTAATTCTTTTAGTGGCCCATTTTAGCTGCTTTTTAGTGGGCTTCCCTATTTTCACAGAGTTGTTCTTTTTGAAGTTAAGCATACTTGTGGTGGATTTTTTGGCCTTTGTTGCTCCTGTGGGGGGACTGAATTGAAGTACATTATGGTCACTGTCACGGAGCAGTGATTCCATTGTGAGATTACGAACCAGATCCTGCACATCACTCAGGACACAAACGAGCTGTCACTCAGTGAGGTCTGGTTGTTTAGGGAGCTGATGTCAGACCCCCTCTCTGTTTTGCTGCTCCATCAGCTCAGTCACAGGTGCATAGCTCTCTTGGAGGATTTGCATATGGGTCTGTCAGAAATGGCATTAAGGGAACTGAATTGTTGTTTCCTGTAATAGTCTATGCATTTAACAAGCATAGTACAGACACAAGCTTTCAGAAAAGCATGACTGTTGAGGTAATTGGTACATACACATCCTAACAGACACATGATGCCAATCTTTGGGATTCAAACCCTAACAACCTTAAAAATGGAAAACCCTGACCCTGAGCACAGGTACAGGCAGTGGCAACCAATATTTGGCACAAGGCAAGATAAAGCTATGCAACTGCCACAAACAGCTTGTTTGAGCTGAGCTGGCAGAAAAAACACAGCCAACACATCCTCCCCAAAATTCTGAAACAAAGAACTGACAAATCAATTTTAACACAAAATGAAGTAAATTCTTTTTTTAAAAGAAGGGACCCGGCAGGCAGAGTTTTGCTCCCGTCTCTTCGTCTTTCATGAAAGACAGAACTCTGAAGTTCACCAGGTGCTTCCATCTCTGTTTTGTGCGTGGCTGGTTTCCAGGCCCTGCCAAGAACGGTGGCACCATAAATCCTTAAGACACAAAGGAAAACAAATAACCTCAGTGTATGAAGGTTTGGAGAGCTCTGTGTACTCTTTCACTGTACTCCTTAGAGGGTCAAAGGGCTTTTGAGGAAACCTAGGGTGTTTTACACATGATTATTGTTTTACAATACAGTGCTTATTTGCTTATATGGGCTGCCATTGCCATGCCTTGACAATGGGTCTAACTGAAGGTTTCCCTACTTACAGGCACCTTTTATCTGGTACTTATAACTGTTAAGTTCCTGCACCATCTGTCTGCTGTGCACTACAGTAACAAAACCTTAGGATGTGCATTCTCCTTAAATTAAGAGCTCGAGTGTTACTGTGAGCAAAAACATTTTGTTAAAATATGGCATTTCGTGTGCCTACCTAAAGATGCTGATTTACTGAAAAACTTCCAGCAGTGGGATTCATGCATGTGACACACTGACAATTGTGGATTTCTTTTAACATCAGTTTCTGTCTGTCATACCTATGTAGTTACAAAATAACAAAGGGATAATAAAGTGCAATTGTATATTCACAGTTTGAGATTTCTATTGACAGATCTTCACACTGAATGCTTCTACAAGAAAGTGTGATTATATAGCTCTCTGTGAAAAGAGCTGAAAATCTCTCCTTTGTTACAACTCTCTTACACACCATTGCTATCATTTGGAATATTTTAAGGAATGTGTCAAAGTTGACAGGTCCAAATTTGGCCTCCTCTCACCAAATTATATTTGTAGATTTGGAATATCTTCCATGTAGGAAAAAATTCCAGCAGTCACATCCAAGACAAGGGCTAAATCCTCTGTCTAACTGCAGCCAATGAGCCAGCAACGATCTCCTCTTCTGTCCCACAAAATGCGGGTTTGCGTTCTACACTCTCCCTCCTCTTCTGGCCTGTATTAAGATGATACTGGGCTGAAAAATCACTCTGCTTACTCATTTACCTGTGGGAAAGATGGTTTTATTAGTTCAGCTTGTTGCCTCTAACTTTCCACAGCACCCTTGAAAGCTCTATTTTATTGCCACCACATGAGTGCTCTACCACAGCTTTACTTACAACTTACAGAGTGATTTTCTGGCTTCTCTTCTGTTGCATATCATGTTGCATGGGATTAACAATGACAGGTAGTTAACTTCTTGGATCATTGTTTTCTAGCCTGAAAATTAGCTCAATCAAATTTTCTTAATATATAAGAAAGCCAGGTGATTCTCTTTGTCTGTAGGAATCCTGGATGTGTAGAGGCGAAGCGAAAAGATATAGAGGATAGATATCTGATACATATATAATTAAATTATGTCTGTTGGATTTTGCTTCACTGAGAATCCAAAAAGATTCCAGGAATGAACATCTGTGTTGGTAAAAAATTACTGAGAGAGATTAAAATTTTAGTGCAATAACATAGGACTGCAAATCTGGCTGTTGGACTATAACTGACAATAGAAAAAGTATAATTTTTGGTCAGAAAAATCTGTAAATCCCTTAGCTATTTTTGGGAAAAAGAAGAGATAAGAATATAAATTCATAGAGTCAGAATGCTTGTATTGTCCTCCTCACTTAAGCAATCCAGTAGAAATATAAAAAATATCCATTTCAATGCATATGCCTAACGTAGGCCATTAGACTATAATCTCTCCTGGTCTAGATTTATTAGATAGCTGTATGCATAGCACTAACATTTGGATCCAAGCATCCTAAAGTATTTACTCTAAACTTCTAGCCCGTCTTAGCCACTTTTCCTGAAGACACATATGTGTATTTTAAAGTGAAATAACCACAAAGGACAAAGGGAATCTTCCTTGATCCATCTCCTATCTCTGCCTTCCTTTTGGAAATTTAACAGGGTAAACAATGGTGATTTTGAAGTTCCTGGATAATATGCTTCAAAGCCTTTCAAGCAAAAAGGCAACAAATCCAGAAGCAAAACTAAGCAGGCTTCTGGGGTAAAAAGAATGGCAACATCTCTTTTTGCCCTTTCCTTCAGACAGCTACAAAATATTCGCCATAACCAAAACTATAGCAAAACAATAACAACAAAATACTATACTGCTTGTAAGCATATAGAGCATGTATTCCCACTAAACCAGATTGAAAATACAATAATTTGACAACAGACAGTTATAGAAAATCAGGAACAATATCTGAAAATATATTTCCCATCCTGAAGCTCTGCATCCATTGCTTGCTTCTTTTGCTCACCATGCAGTAATTTCGTGTCTTGGCTGCACTAGTTACTACCTAGCACTTTGAACCTTTCAGCTCATCAGGGAGGCTTTCTAAAGCAAAGCTTTAAGTAGAACTTGTATGTTAAAAAAATATTTTTCCAAAACTGCAGGAAGAAGTAAACATTTATAAAATTTTTGTGTGGTTTTAATGTACCAGTGTTTAAGTTAAATTTTCTTCAGTTTTTCTTTCTTTGTCTCCAACAACTCTATTTGTAGAGCCAAATGAAATTGTGAAATAAGATGGAGCTCTTAGGAACCTACATTTCCCTCTGAGCCCATGTGACTAGGTCTGTGCATTTAAACTCCAGTAACAGCTTTTTCCTCAGATATGCTGGTCACTATTTCGGCATACAAAAATGCATAAGCACCTCTGTAAATGACTGGAGAACATTTCTCAAGATTTCACTTGTTTACTTTGGCAAGTATGGAAATATCTCCTTTGTACCCTTGTAGAGGTTCTCTTTTTGTACATAGGTCTTCTTCTTTCAAAAGACAAGTATGAGTCACCTTCACAGCTTTGTAACTCTGTCCACATCAGGTGGGAACTCTCGAAGGACCATGAAGAAAGACCATAATGGAAATATCCAGAGGTAGCAACAGGGAAGCAATAGAAACCTTACAAGACTCTAAGGTGGTATTAGTTTTTACACATATTCCTTTTATGCTGAAATTTCCCAGTGAAGTTCCCTTGTAAAAAAATTTCCACTGGCAGATAGCAGGTGAGGAACTGGACACCTCAGATCTGGTGCACAAGCTAGAGCTCCCACAGTCTACTTCCAACTTTAAAGGGATCAATGGCTTTTATGGTGGCCTGTTTTAAATTTCTTCTCCCACTCTGCAGTCCAGGGCGAAGACACATATCCTGTGACTTTCTTTCTCTGAAATATCAGGTATTCAGTCTTTCAGTGAATGCTGCAGACTGATTCAAAGATATGTTCTTACTGCACTTAACATCTAAAGCAAATAACATAAGTGGAGGCAAACACTACAGTATGATCATCTTAAATAAATAGCATCAACTGAAAAGTATTAGAACTTTTACTATAGTCAAGGCATTGCTGGATTAGAGAATGACAGTAAATGGAAGAACAGGCGTTAGTATCAGGAATAATAAGATTATCAATAAAATTAATAAACAGCTCAAAGGAGCATAATTTCTCTGTTTTCTCTTCCAAGTGCTTTCAAGAACACAGCCAACAGAAGAGATGCTGTTATAATAAATGTTAAAGCCATGACTCAGGCCTAGAAGTTTCCAAGCAAGTATTTCACTTGAAGCAGCAGTCCTCAGAGGAGACAACCCATGGGATCTACCTGACCCAAACTTCTCCAACACCAACTGCTTCAGGGCCAAATGTTTTGGTTTGTTTTCTCTATTTTTTTTTTTAGTATTAATTTGAATTTCTTCTCCTCTTCCAGATCAAGATGAATTATATGATTGACTGAAAACATATGTGATGTTACTAATTAGTCATCTGTAATACTAATCTCATGATTAATAATCAGAAGACGTTATCACAGACCAAACTTTAAATACCTCTACAGATTTTAGAATATTTATAGTTTTCATTGTTTCAAACCTTGGAAAAAACCAAATATTCCTTTTGTATGTTTGGCACAACCTCCCTTTATTGCTTTGCTTTCAAGTGCATTTAAAGAAGAGATGCCACTACAATGCCAAAAAGGAAATCTCCTTTTCTGTTTTACACAGTGCTGAATTGTACAGTCCAGGAAGTGGGAGAACAAGTTTCACCATTATGATGTGGAAGCAAAGTGGTTGAAAGTCTAACTCCAGCCATAAAACTCCCTGTAACTTTTTGCCTTTTCTGCCACATTTGCTCTGCAGGTGTTGAAGGTTCTCCAAACCACACAAAGTTAAGTGAGGTCTTCAAATAATTTCTCACTAATAACAGGGAAGATGTCAAGCCATGAAGATTCTGGAAGTTACCTATTTCTTTGCCAGTGACATTTACTCCCTTTGCCCACAACCTTTTCACTTATTTTTAGTTAATTCCTTGCTCCAGGAAATCCTGTCCAGGAATCTCTGCAATTAATTTTATCTGTCTCAACCAGGCAGAACTGAAGGATGTATAGAAATAATAGCTATTGTTTTGAATTTGCCTTTAGCATAAAGGCAGCAAAAGTAAACCTATATATCGCAGTATTCCACTTTCATGTCCAACAATTCAAAACTGAATAACTGGTGTGCAAAAATCCCTGTAATTGCAATTATCTCTCCCTTCCTCTTGAAATGTAGGTTATAAAACTAATAGTTTATACCGGAAAAATAGTCATTTAACTTTTCACATTTATGACAATGAGTGATAGCTATACTGCATTAAATAAATGTTTTGTTCTTCTGAAAACATGTCTAGATTTGATCAAAGATGGATAAAAAGGATGTCAAAAATTAGATCAGAATTGACAGGATTCCTATTGAAGAGTTACTATTCATCATTGATTGAGCTTATTGAGTTACTCAGAGACTGTGCATGCGCTATAGCAATTCTAATCCTTTCTTTGTTCTACTCAAAAGAGACTTCGCAGATTCTACTACAGTGGAAGTGGTGCAAGAAACAGCTGTGTGAAAGAACCAGGCCCATTGAAGCACAAGGATTCTTACATCTGCAGACAGCGAAGCACAGGAGATACCGTGTAGCAATTGCAAGGGACTTGGACGACTGCATATTTTCCTAATAGTTTGGTAACCTTGGCAGACAGAACAGCCTATTTCCCAACTTGAGTCTTTCTAACCAACATAAGTGGATTCCCTTTCTCCAGAAACACAGCTACCAAATATAGCAAGCAAGCTGCCTTAGCAGTAAGAATGAAGACAACCTATTTGCAAAGGCAAATAGAAATACCTCTACACTAGTAGCAAAAGTAATACTGTGTTAAACTGTTAGGAGAGTTCACGCACTAATATCAATCACTATACTTGTGTGTTTTTAATATACTAAGTTAATGTGATGAAGAGTCACTTAACAGAAAAAGTAAAAAAGTAGAAATAAACAGCACTCAAAGATACACAAACTTGAAACTGATCCTAATTTTTTGATAATACAGAAGGATTATTAACATGGCAAAACTAAAATGCAAACTGGTATCTCAGCAGGATTACACTGTATAGCATTTGTAACTCAGTGTAGTAGAATAGTGCATTCTCCTGTCACTGAAAATGTAGTGAAATGCAATATTAGAATTATTGTGGTATCTATATGCACATTTTCTAATGTGAATGGTGTGTCATAAACATAACTCATTCTATTACAGCATGATTATGTTAAAATAATATAACATGTTTGTAAATGAAGAGAAATTATGTTGAATTGCTTGCTCTATTGAAATACTCTTCAAGAAGATCAGAATTAAAATAGGGACACTGTAAATACTGCAGAAATGGGTTTATTCTTTGAAAAGTGTCAATTGTACGTGAAAATGAAACTGCAGATACACTTCAATATTTATCACGCCAGGTATTTCATTCACATTGTAGAAAATAGCCATATCAATGGCAGAAATGAGGTATGAAGTTAGCTTGTGTAGTGGGTAAGCTGGTGAGGAAAGAAAAAATTGCAGTCTATAAATCTCCAAATGAAAATACAATGTAGGGCTTCATAATGCCTTATCATTGAGATGAAACTATGAACTGGAGGAGCCAGACAGAAAAAAATGAATATGTTTAATGGGCTCTTTGTATTGGAAAATATGCTACATAATTCAGACACATTACAGTTTCTTAGCTGTTTATATAAAACATGTTAAGGTAAACTGTGAGTGAAATAGTTATGGAGGAATAAGAAGAATTGTATTAAGATTAAAACAGACTCTGAAAGATGGGGTCAATTAGTTCATTTCTTGTTCTTACCAGTAGCAGATAGTTATTTCGTGGGTGAGTCATTTTACTTGGTTTTATCTCCTTGATCTCTGTAACAGGTATGCTGTTATTAGGTTCCTCACTGGGATGTTATATTGTTTAATAGGACTAACATTGAGTTCCTTGGGTGTAGAGTTGTGTACAAACTCAACTATTTCATTTTGACAGATGGCAGCACCTTTGAGCTTAGTCTGCAACTCACTTCCTCTTAAAAGTAATTTTTCTTTATAGTCCTGCATTGGTAAATGGCCTGGCTTAAAAATGGCTATATGCTGGGTTTCTTCCCTGAATGCATGCAACATTGCATTTTTTTATTTATCTAATTGACAAAGGAAGAAAAATGAGGACAAAAGTAAGGTGTTAGAGAGTATGTTTATAACATACAAATGAGTGGTATGCAGAGATTACAGAATTAACACTACCTAAGTCATTACAGAACTAGAACAACCCAGCTAGCCAGTATAGTTATCCAGCCTTCACAGTGCTGTTCTGAAGTTTCACTGGGCACTCTAAGGTTTCATTGTTTCATAACAGCTCAGCTGGTACTACCTTGAGGAATCAAACTACTTATCATGGCACGGGCTTGTCCAGTGCAAATTAGTCTGGAAAGTACTAGAAGCAAACCTATAAGTAACCAGTCCACTTCTGAAAGTGAAAGAAATAAGTTGGAAATGTTCTCTACCAAAAGCTGCAAAACATAGATGCTCACTTTCCAGATAAGACAACATAGAAATAAAAAAGACAACTTGCCAGAGGTCCTCTACCATGATCTTTTCACACCTTATAGAGAAAAATTATCCTCTCAGATGCTGAAGAAATCAGTCTGTATCACCAAAAAGAAAGTATCTGAAAGATGTGTTAAACTATCAAATTATTAAACTAAAACAAGTGAAAGGTGCTAAAATATGACAATACCTCGTGCAAAAGTAGTACAGCAGCATCAGAAGAAGAATTTCATCAATCTTATACAGCCGATATAATAAATATTTTTATAAGAGTTAAAAACATGTAGTTATTTACTACATGAGGGATATAAATGCAAGCCAGGAGCCAGCTGTATCTTTCAGAACAAAGCATTCATCCAGCAACAAGTGTATCCTGTTCATCAAATGAAGAGTACAAATGTGACATTACAGCTGATTTTTCACGCCAAAAAACTTTACATCATCACACCCCGCGACACTGTCACCCTCCTCCAACAGAGCTGTCAGGTCCAGCAACAAGGCCATGCAGGAGAGCTGCTCGAGTGCAAATGAAGGCAAAAAGAAGGTAGGGAACTGGAGAAGCTCGTATTATGTTTGAAAAGAAAGTGAACAAATTCTTACTTTCCCCCTTCTCTACAGAATGTAAGAATGTGCTGCTGAGAGGCCTGCAAGGCCGTTACCAATTTCAGCATTGGTAAACATGGGCTTAGACTGTATGCTGCAAAATTTTTCAGAAACAACTATTTAAGCTCCACCTCTTCAGGGAAAATTATTTATTGGGAAAGAATAAAATTAAAGAATGAAAGAAACAGTAAGAGAGGGAAACCCTGCTAATTAATAGAATTAAATCAAAATGAGAGACAAGATGGATAAAGGGAGACATAGAGTCATGGACAAGTATTTTGTTTAAAAAAAGCCAAGCATCCAATGTAAATTAATCCTTGTTAACACTACAAGCCAGCCGGCTTCTAGTGTAACCCCTTTGATAGTAAAGCTGACAATCCAATACTGCTCCTAAGAAGCACTGAAGTTTATCACCTGGCCTTGGTTGTAAGACATGGATCTGGATTGCAGCCAAACACCATCATGTGCCCACAGGTGAGAGCAGCAGTGCCTGGATGTGTGCTGCAAGAGGAGGGAAAGAGGCAAAGAGGAGTCCTTAGACAGAGACTGCAGCAATGCCAGGGTAGGGCAGCTTCATTTGCATTTAGCAGGCTCCAAACACCATTGGATGGCACAATGAATAACTGCTCTGAAATCCAAATGTTCAATAAAGTTAATGTCCAGTAACAAACACAAATTTAAAAAAGTCAACATGCATTTTGAAAACCACAAACTATTACAGTATAAGAAAAAGCAGACATAGTGAGAAGGAGAACATGGAAAACAATTACAACAGAAAGGCCCCATAGTGGAGACAAGAAATACAAGGTTGGATTTGAGCCTACACTGCAATTTGGAAATGTTGCTTTAGAGCCAGTACATCACTTCTCTGAAGCTTCATCTCATTATGATTCTTCCCCCAGTCAAGGGCTCTGCTTGGATTTCATCTTCCTTTGGAGTGCATTTAGCATGGCAGCACATGGTAGAAATTAGCAAGGAACCACTAAAGAGAAAAAGGCACCCCAACTACAAGTACTCTGGTAACAATTTGAAATATAAACATAGTTTTCTACCAAAGTATTTGGGGTGGTGTTGCCTTGTTGCTTTTTTTTTTTATCAAAGTCAAAAATCTTGAGAACCTTTGAAATGGTTTTTTTTCAGGCAGAAAAGAACTTTTCACCAAAAGCTATTTTAGTAAATCTCAGCCTTAACAGCTGACATATTTAGATGAAAAATTAAATAGGCCTCTGAGACCTGAGACCCTCAACACATCTGAGATTTTACTCAGATGTCTGTTAAACAGTTTTCATTTTATTGGTTGACTGGTCACTTTGCTTTCTCTTTTTAAAAGCAACAGCTGTAATTTTACTAACAGTGAAAAAACTGCCAATAGCACCTAGCAGAATTTTAGAAAGGAAAATACAGGCAAAATACCAGAAAAAATAGAAGCATCGGACTGTGCAGTGTCATCTTAAGTAAAACAGTGAAACTTACACTTCTCTTATTTGAAACTAGAAGCACTAGAAAATGTACTTACCCTACCATAACAGTGTTACAGGGTCATCAGGAATGGCTCTTCTCTAATTAGGGTTTCCTCTGACCAAAGAGATCAGATGCATTAAAGCAGGGCAGCTTAATATTTGAAAGCACCTTTCAGTCTCAGTCTGGAAAACCCATGTGAACTTGTGGCTCATTGACAGCACTGCAGGGGCTCACACAGTGCATGACACTGATCTATCTGCAGAAGGAAAATGAAGTATAGCCACGTGATGCATTATGCATTTCTTTTGAAAAAAAATCACAAATTAAATTATTTTCATTTGCTGCACAAATGTTTTCATATCAGCTGGGTGAGATAATATTTACTAAAGTACAGCAATCATGTCTGAATTTCCATGTGCTCATTGCAATTTGGGCTTGGCTTTCTGACACTTTCAGCAAGATGTTAAGCTTGTTTCAACTGAAAAAAAAAAAAAAAAAAAAAAAAAAAAAAAAAAAAAAGCAGCAAATTTTCCACTTTCCTCCTCCAGTTTGGATCTTAGAAACATGTAAATAATTTTGAGAGTTTGGGCACAGTGCCCATTTTTCACTGTTTACATTATTTTAGGCACATGAGTGGTACAGCCAAAATAATGAAAATCAATTATATTACCTTGTAAATTACAGTAGTTAAAAAATATTAAGAAAACGTAACAAAATAAGGAGAGGTAAAAGATAAACAACCTACTGTAAATATTTTGGCCACTGTGCTCTAAACTGTATTTAAATCTAAACACGAATTCAGAGTGAAAATTTTCTTTTTGTATTGTTATGTCCTAAATTGCAGAATCCAGTTTTCCAGATGTTCTGAGGTGAAAGATGTGGAGAGCAGGAGGATACACTCTTGCCGTGAGAAATGTGGCTTAGAGACTTTGGTACTGGGCTTGGATTGTTCTATGATTTGTGCCCTTTTCTTTTATCATTTTCCCTGGCCTGAAAAAAGCTGGCAAAGCTTAGGCCAAATTTTGTCTTTAATGTGCAATTGCCCATGTGACTTTAAGGAGATATGATTAGTCTAGAATTTTATACAGAAATGAAACTACAGCTTTGAAAATGGGAACAATGACTTAAAAGCACAGCTGAACTTCATGCTGAGACACTTAACTGATGCATGGAAAGTCATAATAACAGCAATGAAAGATCTCCAGTATAGATATATTTCTGGGAATGGCACTTAGATTAAATTAACTATTGTGGAAAGTTTTGCTTCAGAATGTGGAAAAAATCTGGTCCACACCACTTAGAAGGGACTGCTATACCTCCTTAAGAGGAAAGACAGGTGATAACCAGCTCACTTGCATCCTGATGTGACATTTCCTAAAGGTGTATATAAGTCTACTGACATTAGGCAATGAACTCCAATTTAAGTGTCCTCAGGAGAAAATGTTCCAACTTACATTATGAAGCAGCAACAGAACAAAGAAATTCATTGCCCTGAGAACTCTGCTGCTCTCTAGAAGGAAGGCATGGCAAGAACAGTGAGGTCTACTCCACCTTTACTGAGCAGCCTGGGTCCAGCAGACAAACAACACTGGGACCTTGGGCTATATTATGGTCACTGATGTCTGCTACTGGTCACTGCTGTCACTACCCATGTTCATTAGATTACCTTGCATGTTTCACCATCATTTAGCTGTGAATTTAGTGCCCTTGGACTGGACATCCTTTTACAAAGCTGAAGTCTAATCCTGCTTGCTCTGTAGGAACATAATCAGACTAATTTACTCACATTAAAGTGTTCTTTTCTTTGCAGAAGTCCTGAAACAGAATTCCTCACCCAGCACAAAGAGCCTTTAGGTTCTCCTATGCAATTTTAACAACTGCATCAAACAGTTCCTTTCCCTTTCTGAGGAATGGAATAATGCAAAATGTCCAAATCCCAAAATGTGCTCCATTAAGCATGAAGAAGAGAAAGATTTTATGCATTTACTGTCTCCCATCTTCCTGCCTCCAAAGTAATAAATTACTTTTTTAGCTCCATTCACCAGCTTCACAGGCTGTATTAACAATACCGAAGTTGCTGATAAAGACAGCCTTCCTTGAGAAGAAGTGCATAGTATCAAGCTCAGCCTCATACATCAGTCACTATTGTGTGTAAGTGTAAAGATGCATGTATGTACAGGCAGATGTCACATTCATGTATTACTACTATAATTTACAGGAAGAAATTTACACAATAAAGTCCACCCCAGTTAATTGCACTTAGAAATTTATTACAGAGCTGCAATGAAATATCCAGAATTCTGTCAGCAATACCATAATAATCTCATATTTGCAAGGCTGCCACAAAACAACACAATTCATACTTGTCCAGAATGTTCAATATTGCAACAAAAAGCACAAACTGTAGTTCAAATATGTCTTCACTATGAATGCACTGGATCATTTACCTTAACAATGTGAACGTGCTCTCATTATTATGTTCAACTTGATTAGTATGTAGTCTAACATTTAAAAGTGCACTTCAGATGAAAGAAGGTATGAATGCACGATTGGTCCTAATAAATTGAGCAACGCCGTAATGAACTGCGAGGGATCTATAAGAAACTGATAGACACTGGACAGAGACTCTCATAACTAGGAAAAAAATGGCAATAGCAAAGAGAAGACAGAACACTCTCTCCTATGAAACAAAGAAAATAGATCCCTTCAGCCCACCTCAAATTTGCAAAGGCTGAACAGAAATAGATGGTATCCCTTTCAGCATTAACAGTGATAATAAAAATAGCAAGAGTAGGTTTAGTATTGATGCTCTGCAGCAGCATCTGCTGGTTATTACAAGGAGAGCCGGCATCTCCTTCAAAACTTGAGAAGATACCAGTGGGTATAGGGGCATGATTTTCCTCATGCTGAAATGTTCTAGGATTAAGCAGGATGTAGGATTAAGCTCAAGGAAATAAGAGTACAGCTTTAGGTAAATTGTGCCATGCCTCAGTCTTTGTGCCTCTAACTTGAAATTATTCAAGAACCTCAACTGAAAGCACTTAGCATTTTGATGGTACTGCTAAATCTTCACCACTGACACTGTTACAAAGGAAGGGAAAACAGAGAAGAGAGTATTTGATCCAAGGGAGAAGCCAACATTTGCAGGTGTTACCCAAACAAAGAGGAAATACATTTGTTTGGACAAGAAACAGCAACTTTCCCTCTGGAGGAAAAATGAATAGAAACCACAAACTGTCTGGATGTTCACATGGTATGTCATGGGCACATAAAGCTGGAGAATGGACTTTGTGGCTGCCTATGTATGCTGATGAACTGGCACTAGTAAATCTATCCTTTTCATATTCCAAGCAGTTTATGTAGTTTCCTATATGAACAATCTCCTTCTGCCTGAGAGTTAACCCTTTTGTTAAGTCCACTTGGAAGTACACTAAGTTAGACTGCAGCAAGGCATTTAATGGGGGGAGAAAAATAGAAGAAAAGTCCATTGTGAAGGGCAGTGTGGAAGAGATATTTCAGTTTAAACCCTCTCCTCTTTCACAAAAACTTCCTCTGCCAGGTGAAACACCCAGTGCTGGTGAAGCCGGCTGAAAATGTCTATACACAGCATAGTATAGAGTGCAGCTCTTTCTGAAGAGGTTAGATTAGATACAAAAAGCAGCTGTGGTGTAATGTCTCAGCTCTCCCAAAACCCTTGCACTGTAATATTCTGCTTCTTCGGTATTGTCATATTGCTTTCAGTACCTGGCCTTATCTGAGCCATTTTCTTATGGCATATCACATTTGAAGAAACAGGGCAAAATCATCGTTCATAATGAAATCTACTGTTTATATACTGCCCATGTGTTTCTGGCTGTATATACCTGCAAACTGCCTAAATATCTGAAAACATCCCTCCTTAACAGAAATTAATTTATTTTTTTAACAGTTGAAAATAAGCAAGAAGTCCCAAACAAAATTTTACTATAGTATCCTTCCTGACAATCTTTATAAATGGGTGTGGATTTCTCTATCTAATAGTGGAATGCAAAAGCCCTCTTGGGCACATGATGATTCTAAGACATCCTGTGCAGGGCCAGGGGTTGGACTGGATGATTCTGATGGGTCCTTTCCAACTCAGCATATTTTCATTCTATGAATATGGTGCTGGTCTAAAGAGATGGTGGAAAGTACACTGCAGCAAATTTGGCATACGATATTGGAGAAATTGTTCAATGTTTCAGTCTTCTTTTCTATAAACAAGACTGATTATGCATTTGTTACTGATAAAGTAAAGCAACAAGTTCCAAGGCTTCCACGCTACTGTTTCTTCCCAAATTATCATAATATATTGGATGTGTCATCAGTTCCTTGGGGAGAAAACCCCCACAATCAAACCAAACAAGTAGGGAGATGGGTATTCTTGCTGCCACACAATTGGTGGAATTTTGGGTTGAGTCAACCTTCTGTTTTGTTATGCACAACTAGAACTTCACATTTCCTTGTGGCCCTACCTTTGTACATAGTTGTTGGATAGAGGCAAACTCAGGAGGTCAAGTAACCATGACTGCAGCATGTAACTATGCCTCTGTGACCACTGCAGCACTGTGGCTCTTTGGATCTTTCAGCTACAATGCTCTGGGGTCTATGGCTGCAGCTACGTTGTGTCTGCTCTTACCAAGCCCAGTTTTTATGACTCACAGAAACTCGCATGTGTATGTGAATTATTGGCTTTTCAATTGACAGTGAGGGAGCAAAAAATCATCTACAAAATAAAAGCTTAGCTACTTACATTATAGTCTCACACATTTTACCATGTGTTTATTGTCAGAACATGTTGTAGTTAATATCTGAATTTCTGCCAGACTGATGACAGACAGAATATGATCTATTTTAAGATTTTTTTTTGTGAAGTTACAACTGCTAGTCTGTAAATACTGTGTGAAATAATAGAATCATTAATTTGACACAGCTATATGTTTCAAAAACATTTGTAGTTTCCTTACATTTTTCATTCCCTTTGCAATTCCAATCAGAAAATGCATGATTATTAATGCCTGGAGTTGCTGCAGCATATTTTAAGATACAAGAATTATAGGAAATATTTAGTTCATATCTGTTGTTCATATGGTGCTTCATTGTCTAGTAACTTTAGATTTACCTATAGTTCCTCTTAAAATCAAACACAAACCTGAAATCTCTACACACACCATGACAAAGGACACCAAAGAAAATCAGAGCAAGGGAGCACAGTGGAAACCTGATAAACTTTTCCAGCTAGTTACAGGTTTATCTCTCTAAGGCAAACAAAAGTAAATGAAAGAGCTCTAGGTTCAAGCCACAGTAGAATTTTTTCCCCTAAGTTACACAGTACAATTTCTTCACCCCTCAGGTTTTACACAGCATGTTTATGCTTTTAAAACTTCAAAATGATCCGTATACTGCTGGGGATTTAAATAGCGTGCACAAGGCATCCTCCACCTTATTTCTTGTTTGCATCTCCCAGAGCCAAATTCTTTATATGACAGCATCAAAATCATCCCAATTCTACTGCCTTTCATGGCTGTTGCAGTTTTCTCATATTCCCCTGTCTGTTTGAGAGCATACTGTGAGATAGCTTTGGATTAGGTAATGAACATCCTTAAACCAAAAAAACACCATTTGAAAAGGACTTTTTATCTTCATTGTCTCTGCTAGGGCGCCAATCATACATCCATCCCATTTAAAAACAATGAACATTATTAATTTTTATTATTTTTAGTAGAGCTGTATATAGAAGATTCATTTTCTGCCTTCATTCCTTTAAACGTGCATGTGCTAAAGGAGAATACATGTACTTTTCCAGGATGGCAAAACACAACCATGAGAAATCTTAGTCTCTAGTCAGCCCTATTCAAGTCTTTTTTTTTCCCCTTCACTGAGCTTTGCATAAAGCTAACCCAAACCCACATGGATTTCTATAATATCCAAAAAGAATGACAATGACTGATGTGATGTAGGTGGAAACTGCCTGAAGAAACCTAAATTGTAACAGGAAAAAAAAATTGACATTTTAGATTTTAAATGTTACACAGTTTTTATAAAGCCTCAGTCAATTTATTTTATTTATTCTAATGAAGAGCATTACAACTGCTTTACTGCACTGAAGCAAGCATCGATCACACCATTAATCACACCTTGTGAATAGTCACAAATCAAGTTCTAACAGCAAGCACTGAATCAGGAGCAATGAAGCATAAACTCCTTCACAATTTATGATCTCTCCAATTGCATCTTTTCAACCATTAAATTGCAAGATACCATAAATTTTTATCTTCTTCACTTCAGTCACATTATTGATTCTGCCTTGTGAAATATAGAATAGCTGTAAATCTAGGCTATTGAATTAAATTTAAAGTCTTGACTTCAGAAAAGAAACCCAACACACTGCCATGGCTGTTAATTTACACTGAGGAACAAATGATAGAAACATTAAAATTTAAATGGACAACAGGGATTTCAAAGAGCCACAGTTCTGTCAATCCTAGTCCTTGACAACCTTGAGGGTTTTTCTTTTAGCAAAATTTTAGATCACAAAATGTAATAAAATAAAAGCTCCAGGTGGATGCAGAACAGATAATTTTTGCAAACAAGTAAATGATTAAGAGGGTAAATCAAAGCTACTGAATAAACGTTTAGGTTTTAATAACGTCACTGAATTCAACACAATCTACCTAATTACAAGGCTGAGGCGATATAATACAATTAAAGTTGGCATACTGGTGATAGTACATTTTTACTTCACTTTACCAGTTGAAAAGATCAGATCCCTTAATATGCCCACAAGATTCTCTCTAGAACATCACAGGCAGGTTCTCCCAAGAACATCGATCAAAACTGAAAAGGAAGACCCACCAAAGTGGAAGCCTTAATTAAATAGTGGGAACAGTACATCCAGATAGAAATAGAGGCTCCCAAGGGATAGGAAGGATTTAAAAGTAACCTGGAAAATACATTTTGGAAGAAAACATAGGGTGTCACCTGAATTTCCAGGGTGCTGGTGGAGAAGAGGGAGTTTCATGAAGTTGTTGTGGGTTGCTCCAGTGAAAGTGATGTCTAGCCAAGGCCGAATGCCAGGGGCTGGCTGCTGTTGTTCTGTGTGTCCCAGTTTTCTGGGTGCCTGGACAGAGCACACAGTCCTCTCCCAGACTCTCAGGTATTTTTCCCTCCTACTCCAGGGAAGCTAGTGGTCCCATGCAGGCCTATTGCTTTCAAGGTGAAGGCCTTAGGTCAACATAACAAAACTCTTCCACCATTTCCATCCCCAGCAAAGGAGACCCTGCCTGACAGAGAATGTGCTCCTGGGTGCCCCACTTCAAGGCAAGTCCTCCAAGTCCATTCTACATGGACCGCAAAGTTGTCCTCACCACAGGCTCAGAAACACATCCTCTATTACACAGTTTACAGGATTCAGAGGCTGAAATTAGTTTTCTGGCACATGGCTTCAGTAAATCCCCACCCCTCAGAAAAAGGCCATAAAGCTATTTGCCACTTGGAGGAACAGAAGCAGAGCAGACAGAGGAAAGGTCTCCTCTCTGTCCAAGCCTCCCATGTCACCCTTACCAGCTGCAGCCTCGGTTTCCATATGGCAGAAACAGAACGAAGGAATTTTTCCCTTCCAGGGAGTCAGCAGCAGAGGCTTCATGGCCACCCACCACAGCTGTACTGGACAAGGGACTGGGTGGTGAAGGAAACAGAACAGAGAAGACAAGTAAGGCAAGAACTGGCAAGGCAGGCAGGCAGGCCTCTCCCTTCTCCAGGTGTGTAGAGTGTGCAATGGGGAATTTGATCTCCAAGAGCAGTTCCACATCAGGACCACAACCAGGAGCAAGCTCCTTGAGCTCCCAGTGATAGCTGCCTACTCTGCTTGTGTATGTAGGAGGCTGGGGTAGAAAGAGAGATGGAGCAGACACACAGGTCTCTGGCAAACAATTCGACCTCCAGGGAAGGAAGAAATGCCTTCCCAGCTGGGGCTCTGTTGACATACTCAGAAGTTGCCTAGAGATACTCGGTTGTCTTTCAAGCCTAATCCTAGCTATATTCAATCACATAAATCAAATCAACTAAGAGGGTGGTCTGAAGAGTCTGTAGTAGCAAGCATTATAACTGAGATGTGGGATCATTCTTATTTGACTAGCATGTACCTACTTGGCAGTAACTTTTCTTTCCTCCATCGGCTTTTCCAGACCATGAGCATAGTTATCTCTCTCTTTTTTTCACATAAAATAAAGCTTGCCAGATATAAATTTTTAACTGGTTTTATGATTTCACTTCAGCCCACCAACACAAGATCTCCTTTTAAGGAGATGAAAAGCAATAATTGCAAAACTCCCAATTCAAAACTTAACACTATGATTTCTTGTACAACTTACTGGTAGCACTAAATTACTTTTTCTGTACAATAGCATTCTGTAACAGATCATACTATTTCAGGCAGCAAGGTCATCTGGCATCATACTTCACATGGGTATAACACTTCCCCCCTCCTCCCCCACACTGAATTTAGAACAAAAATGTTGTAAATTCCAACAAACTACAAAAAGTGATATTGGTGACTCAGTGTTATACTTATATCCCAAATAAATGCACTACATTCCCAGGCTGCCATTTTTCACTAGGGATAGGGGTACTCAGTGCTTGGGATTGATGTGGCCCGTACTGAGAAAGGAGTAACTGGCACCATTTCCCCAGAGTCAGTAACAAACATCTCTGTACTGCTTTTCATCAGAACAGCTCTTGCTTTCTTGCCCAAGGAGAAATGCATTTCAGTGCTGACTGAGCCAATGCCCAACAGAATCCTTTCATGTAAAGCCACGTACAAATACAAAGTGTTTCATAAATTCATTTTAGATTATTTACAATCAGATTCACAACTCATTTATGCCAAAGAAATCACTGCTTGTTCTGTGCATTCTGTATTGTGCTTATACCATCCCCGGGCTTTGCATTCATACTGCTTTGTTGGTTACTGTCGTTGTTTACTATCATTGGACTTCAATGCTAGGATTTGCAAATCTCCCTGAATCATGCATTACCTACCCAAAATATGCTGCTTCTCCTTACTTACTTACTTATTAAGGAGTCCTCTTCCCTTTTAACATCTGGAATTTTTTTAGAACAAAGAGTAAACTTTGGGTATTAGGTCAAGGAAATAAACATGAAGGAAACTCTATTGCTTTTTTTTTCTTTGATCAATCAGATACAAAATTCCATGGAATAATCAATTAACAAGAAAACAGAACAAAAGCTGAACACAAAAGACATGCTACTATCAATAAATGTTTTTGGTACATAGCCATAGAAATTACCACATCTAAAATGGCCACAGGCTCAGACTCGAATCCAGAAGTTTAAGCACATTTTTCAAACTTACCTCAAAAATTTTTTACTTGGTTTGGTCTGAATTTTTTTCTTTTATATTGGAGAGATGTGCATGTCAGAAGCCCCTGGGCAGGTTGTTTCTGCTGCTGGTAAAAACTTCCATGATCATAGTTTATTTCATTTCATTTCCTATTTCAAGTGAAAAGTGAAAAGCACTAATCAATCAAAATGCCAAATTCCAGCTATGAAAAAGTACAAGCCTGCAGGAACAAGTAGTGCTTGCTTGTAAAGTCATTTAGTTTCTGACTTAATTAAAACTGAATCCAGATCAGTAGTGCTTTCCCTGCCACTACAGACAAAACTAAATAAAAAGGAAGAATTGAAGAAAATAGGAGATTGATTGTCTCTTACTAAACTTACAGAAACATCTAGCACCTTAAAATTTGGGTTCCCTCAAGGAAAAAATAAAAAATAATAAAAAAAAATAATTAAAAAAAAAAAAAAAAAGGGAAAAAAAGACGGCAAGGATAGTAAGAACTGTCTAGAAACAACACTCAGTGTTGATTGATCAAAACATCTGCTCGGAAATCTTGAGTATCTCCGAAATAGCATGGAGTGTGGAAAGAAAAAGCTTATTATAATGGAGAACTGCTAGGTGGCCAGAATGCATGGAGAGTATGGGGAAATGTAGTGCAAATGTGTTGCGAAAGCTGGTCCCTGAGGAATTAACTGAGCATGAGGAATTAACTGCAGGGCCTAAGGCACTCTGCTAGTAGGAAAAGGCATGGCAAATGAAGAAGAGTTAACCATTTCCAGGTTTCATAATTTACAATACAGATGTAATATTTACTGTATAGATAACCCAACCAAACATAAACTTTCCACTTTCTTCTTGTGGAAAAACAGAATTGAGGAGCTTTTCTTCATACAATGTCTGTTATATAGTATGTTTCCTGTTAAGGTGTTTAAACCCAGACATTTGCATGTGCAAATGAAATATACTTCGAAGAACTGAGACTGGCATCAGCAGCAATCCAGCAATAGGCAGAAACCCTTGAACACAAAAACAATAACAGAGAAGCTTTAAGAAGACCTCACAAACATTTTATTAGCAATAATGCAATAAACATCCAGAACTGTAGTCCCATCTTTGAACTTTCACAAGTAATATATTTTGCAACAATTTCTGAGGTCAGGTAAGATATTTTACTGTGTGATCAATGGAAAAAAGTTGTTCCCAAACTCAGAATTGGCATGTGTGACTATGAGATATAGTATTTCAATTAGTAATTTTTCCTAACAGGACAACATGCAAGCTCACTGTAGACAAAAAAGAAAGGTCTTCCATTAATTATGTAAGCAAATTCATAGCCCTGATCCCCAGATATCCACTGTTCCTATGTCTGGACACCAAAACAGAAAAACGTCTCTGTGCATGCTCTCTCCCTATATGCTGTGAGAAGTGTTCTGGACACCTATGTTTAGTGCTGATTACATCTGTCCACTGGTGTAGACACAGCATCTAAGATTTCGTTTGTCCTATAGGACATAGGATTTTCTTATGAAATAAATACAGAAAAAAATCATCTTCGTATTCTTCTTTCATAGAGAAATTATGCTCCTAATTAGGCCTGCAACAAAACTGCTAGAACTACTTTGTGCCCCTAAACCAAAAGCCTGGATTCAAAGAGACTTTCAGGAATTCAAAAGTTGGACCCAGATCTGAATTTGAAGCTAAAGACCATTGTACACTGTTCATAAAGCTTTGGTTTTACTTCTGCCGTCTCTTTTTCACAGCTGAACTATTTGATCAAAAAAGTTTTCAGAAAACTCAGTGAGTTGCTCTGAAACTCACTACAAAGTATATTACCAGCAACTTTGCACAAAAATTTCTGATTTAAAAATGATGGCGGATTTGGTCTAATTATCAACATGTTCCAGAACCTTCTAGATTGTATTTCCTACCATTTTTCATTAATTTTCCGATCAGGCAGGATCTGATCAGAACTGCTACCTTCCCCACTTTTAAACAGTGCCAGCAAGTCAGTTTAAACTCCTGTAGATTATATTTTAGTTCAATGAAAATTTAATAATCAGTAATTCTCTTTGAGAATTCACCTTTGCCCTTCCCTTTAAAATAGAAGGGATGGTACAGGAAGATGGTGTAGTGCTCAACATCTGGGAAAAAATGACTGCTGTCCTTGAAGTGATCCAGGCTCCTAAGGAGCCAAGAACCACCTGACAACCTGAACCACGAAATTATGTGTTAGCTGTCCTTTCCTGATTATGTTAGGAGGAAGTACCTGTACACTGGAATGAGTCCTTGAACATGTCAGAGCTCTATAGAGATAGCTCTGTCACTTGGAAGTGTGAATGCTACAGCACCTTTGAATGTTCCTTTCTCCAGGAAACAATGGCATGTGTTTGAAGGTGTGAGAAGGAGGACTGTTGAGCAATGGAAAGGACAGATCCATTGTGCAACAAGAAAAGTACTCACCGTGCAGCAGCAGCAGGTGCCAAGGATACTACAGGGTTTCCAGTAAAGGCTGTAATTAGGCCTTTTATGGCTATGACCAGAATCAGCAGTCTGTGAAGAGCAGCAAACTGCTCTCTTCCAGAAAACATAGGATTTCACAAAGTTTTCCTAGGTCTTCAGAACGATTCAGCCTTGAAGAAAACTATTTAGAGAAAGATGACTGCCGTGTGCCCATATGCAGTATGCAGCCATCAGATGGTAATAAGCTACAAAAGCAGTTATAACAAATAACATAGTAGTTATAGAAAATAACATAGTTATTTTGTAAATAGTTACAAGATGCATAAAAGAAGTGTTTCTAATGTGACTTATAAATCAACATTTGGTAAGCAATAAATTAATTAGTAAAATTCTTTTGAGAAACAGAATACCTTGGCACAGCAATATTTTAGTCAGAATTAGAGAGGGTCCGTAGCAGTCTGCAATACAATCCTAACAAATTAAAACATAATTTTAAAGAACTGATGTCAATACAGAGATAGTAATATTTCAAGGAGGGGAAACAACACTGAATATAAAATGGAAAAATGCATGAGAATAAAGACATAAGTTATACCAGGTCACATAATAACCATCTGTTGTATTTCTTGCTCATCAGAGAGTCTGTTTTCACCATCCATTTCCATCTCTGGATATCCAGTCCATTTCCATCTCTGTAGATCTTCCAGGACAGACTCTTCAGACTATGACTAACATGAAAAAAACAGAGAAATTTTTTTTCTCTCCCAAAGAAAGTATCTTGGCTCAAATTAATTTGTGGCTTGAGTACTGGCTACAGAAGGCAGCAGAATCTTAGAGAGTGAATGTATAAAGGGAATGTATAATGGGTAACAGAAATGAGATGGAACTGACGTTTGCCTTAAATAAAAGCCTATATAAACTAAGTCAGGTTGATGAATGGTCTCTGCATATATGACATTTTAGTGACTGCTGAATGTAGCAATTCTTGGCAGGGTGGTGATGGTGAAGTGATGGTGGGAGCCAGAGACAGTGCTGGAAAGCCAGAAATTATGGGATCTGCTCAGCTCTGTAATGTTGGCTGAATAGACCAGAGAGCACATGAGTCACATCCTTTACTTTACAATTTTTGTCTAGTTGATTGATATGAGAACACCAAGGGATCTCACTGAAGAGAGATCTCAAACTCAGATATTAAAAGATTCACTATGAATGTTCATCTTCTTAATTATACTATGTTCACTGTCTTTGTTCTGGATTGCTTTGAATATCTATTTTGTCATTTAGTAAATATTTTTGGGCTCAAATAAAATAGCCTTTCTCCATCATGACTAAGAGAAGATGGCATTTAGAGTCATTAATTAGGTAGTTTTAGACTGAATGTGTACATTATGGGAACATTTTACTTCTCAGCAGGGTATTTCAGAGAGTGCTAAGAAAATTTAGTGCATTTTGTAATGGCTGTTTGGGCAATACATATTATCTCAAAACATTTATTGATTATTTGGTTCAATTATTGCAATTCTGAATCTCAACATCCCAGAATCAACTCTACTAGCTAAATACAGATCTAGCCAATGTAAAGGAGAAAGCATGGCAAAAGCAGATGACCGTACAGTAAAAAATTGTAAATGTGAGTACTGAACGAGATACTGAGCAAAAGATGGAAAGCAATCTTAGTCAGTAGCATTTGGCATGTTAGGGTCGTGACTTCACCATGCAAGTAAATTAATAAATAACATAATCCATTTAAGATGCAATAACTCTTAACTTCTACTTAGATTTTCTCCATAGATAACAATTGTTCTCTGATTATCATTTGAGATAATATTTTATTGTGTTTCCCATCTCTACATTTGCTTGCCTGCCTAGACTTCAACAACTTAGTAGAGATTAAGCATCATTGGTTTAGGGAAGAATTGACAATTCAAACTGACTTTTGATACAGGGCATGTGGGAAGGGCAAGAAAATAATTCTATCGCTGAAACATGCCCTCAAGCCAGGACCATGTTTGCAAACTACCTGCCTCACACCCCCAGCACACAACAAGACTCCAGGCTCTGTTCAGATTTAGCCACCAGTGAACTTTCCTATGTGCCAGAATTAGACTAGCAGTAGCTGCAGAACATTGCTCTGTTATCCTGTACTATCACGGTCAATCTGAAAGTGATTCAGGAATTCTATTGCAGAACTCTCAAATCAAAACTAAGTTTGAAATCAAACCTTAAAACACCTACTCAAGTTACAGAATTTACGTTTCTCTGTAACAACCTGCACACATGTTGCAAACCCCCAGGTCTGCAGAAGGGAAATAAGAGTACATACTTCTTGTGGTTTAACCCCAGCCAGCAGCCAAGCCCCACACAGTCCCTCACACAGCAGCAGGATTGAGACAATCAGAAGGATAAAAGATAGAGAACTCATGGGTAGAGATGCAGAGAGTTCAATAGGGAAAGCAAAAGCCGGGCACCCAAGCAAAGCAAAATATGGGATTAATTCACTGCTTCCCATGGGCAGGCAGGTGTTCAGCCACCTCCAGGGCAGCAGGGCCCCACCACATGTAATGCTGACTTGGGAAGACGAACGCCATCACTCCAAATGGCCCCGGTTCCTTCTTCCTTCCCCCACTTTACATACTGAGCATGATGTCATATGGTCTAGAATATGCCTTTGGTCATTGGGGTCACCTGCCCTGGCTGTGTCTCCTCCCAACATCCCATGATCCCCCAGCACCCTCACCACTGTGGCAGTACAAAAAGCAGAAAATGCCTGGACCTGTGTAAACCCTGCTCAGCAATAACAAAACCATCACTATATTATCAACCCTGTATTTAGCACAACCCCGAAACATTTCCACGTCCCAGTTACTGTGACGAAAATTATCTCCACCCCAGCAGAAACCAGCACAATACTTGATTAAGAATGGGTATGATCAGATGTTTACCACACCATGATTTTTATGATTTCTTACATGAAACGTGCCTCACTGCCAAAGATTGCTTTTCTATTTAACAACATGACAGGCAGATACCATGTTTTCCATAGCACTGTACATTTAGTTTCATGGGAGCAAACTTGCATCACTGTATAATTAGACAGTTATATTTAAATGCACCTGCTGTGTCAATGACTCTTCTCCGTGTCTTGACATGTCATATCTGAAATTAGCCTGTACCTTCTAGAAACATCTTTAGTAAAGGATGAGCAGATACTTTTCCATAGAGTTAAATCCTGCAGCTGTTGCACCTGAAACAGTGAACTTGTTCTCAGGTGCAGTGACCCACCTACACAGGCTTTATAGCCTCCAGGGGGTGTGCATTTCATTCATTTCTATGCCAGCTCACCTTTAATGACCACAGTAGGACAAAAACAGTGTTGAGTTCATATTGTCAAAGCAAACACCTGCAAAGCCTCTACATGCAAGCATGCTCCCTTTATCTGTCTGTTCTCTCATCCATAACAAGCATGTTTGAAAACGAGGCTGGACAGTAAGGAGCAGAATGGAAATTCTGTTCTTACTATTACTCATACTGCGCCATTTTGAGGAATGAGTGCAATGGTTTTAAAGCTGCACTACCAAAACAGAGGGAACATACGTGTCAGAGAGTATGATCAGATGTAGTCTTCACAAGTGTCAGTCCAGATTAGCTTCAACGCCAAGAAAAACTTCAAAAATAATGCCAACATCATCTTTCTCATAACAACAAAAGTAGTAATGGCAAATAGTGGGAATTTATATTGATGCTGGCATCAATAACTCTGCTGGCAGAACCTAACTTAGCATATTTACTTCATCTTTTGGTTTAACATATTTAACTACATATGTTATTCCTGAATTACATGAAGCTGAAAGTGCTGAGTGCTCCTAATTTCCACTGACTTCCCAGCGAAATGGAAAGGATGCCTAGCACCTTGCAGAGTGAGAATACAGCATTTTTCTGTGTCTACTTCTGTTCCTAGCTCTCCTGTAGCAGAATCTTCTAATGTGTATTCCAGATGGCTTTTGTTTCAAGCACCATTCCCCTCAAGCCCAGCTCTTTATAAACGCCCTGTAGATTACAGTCTGGAGGCTGGGAATTTCTGCTTCAATCTACAGCAAGAAAATATGCAGGCACTTAAATTTGTATACTGGCAGTTGCAAAGTTTTAACATATACCCACTTAAGGCTGCACTATGCTGAATAGAACTTGCAGATATTAGAAAAGTCACTGATTCAACTCAGTGTATTTATTACCAATTAGATTTCTTAATTTTCCCAGCAGCGACTATTTTACTAGCAATGAAACAAACACACCAAAAAGATACAATTTTCATATCCTATCTGCTGCAAGAACTAGTCTCAAAATCAAGTACAAATGAAACCATCTGACTGCATTGGCTCACTTTCAACACCCCAGTCTCCCTGACTTTGCCAAAGAAATGTTCCGAGTCTCACACTGAGAATGACAGAATATATGACTCCAGTGGCCCATAAAAAGAAGCAGAGAAAATGTAAAGCTGGCAGACAATGTCATCTACTGGCAACAACTGTATGACTTTATAAATCTTTTCTCTTGTTTCTCCTACAAAGGTGCAGCTTCAAGACTAGACATATTTGTAACTGCACACATGCATTGTAGCTAAAATATACTC
Organism: Sitta carolinensis; assembly: GCA_032173965.1. Taxonomy (NCBI): domain Eukaryota; kingdom Metazoa; phylum Chordata; class Aves; order Passeriformes; family Sittidae; genus Sitta; species Sitta carolinensis. The sequence continues at coordinate 21,121,725 of CM063288.1, forward strand.
TCATTCATTTTATTTTACTAAGGAAAAAAATGGACAGCTAATTTCACACCTGTCATACAGGTATGACTCAACAGAAATCAATGAAACTGCATCACTTGAGGCAATAATAAATTTGACCCAGAGTTCTTGTTTGATTTTAACTTATCAAGAGAAACCCAGAGCTAAAATTAGCTTACAGTAGAAGTCACAAGGTAACATGAATAAATCTCTTCCCACTAGTTCTGTGAAGATGCCTCTGGCTGTGAACCACAGCCATCTGTGGGCAATAATCCTGTCTATCTAATAAATATCAGGCAAAGTCATAAATTATGTGAGACTGCACCATACATTAGAATAAAGGAACAATGACAGATGGCAGAAAGCCTGTGATGTCACTGCAGGGGTGAATAGAAGTGTGCAAAGGAACTGCTGGGAAATGTAGGTACACACAGCCTTCAAAATATTTTGCAAAGAATAAACAAACTATAAGTAAACTGCAAAATATATGGGTAAAGGACCATTCTGTCTGTGCTGTCATTTCACAGAAATAGAAATGCATCCTCATCTTTATACCCTGGCCAGGACAACTATTAAGCCTTTGCCACTTAATGGGAAGTGGAAAGACATAAAGTCTGAAAGAGGTTTTGGAGAGAAATGTTCAGGAAGTATACAATGCTCTGTGTATTTTTTCTACCTGGAAATTGAAAGTGGCACAAAATGAAGCAGGACAATGATGTAGATAAAAAATTCTTCTTGGGAATAGCTTTAAAATTCATCTGATTTTTGGAAGAGGAACTCTTCTGTGGTTCCTCCCAGGCACCACAGCCATCAAATTGTAATATGCGAAATTAGATTTTTAAACTATTAGAAAGCCAGACAACAGCTAATTAAACTGACAAAGAACTTGAGATATTGAAATCTGGCTTCCTACCTTAAGTCTGTCTGTAGCTTTAAAATGGAAAATACCTTAGCATCTAAAATTAAACATTTCTTTTGTGGCAAGCTAGCGTGATGCTTTGATTAATCTGGTAATTTTACTTATGAACTCCAGCCTGAGCCAAATGTATTCGCATAGGCAGTGTCACCTCTGGATACTGTAGTTAAATACACTGCTCAAAAATGGCTCATTTCAATCCCTGAAAGTCTTATTGAAATACTTTCATTACTTGGTGCTGAGAGAACTTCACAAAAAAAAAGGCAGGAACTCACAGTCATGGCCACCTGCATGTTATTAAGTAGTTGCAATGTTAATTTGAACAAGATTCATAGTGTCCAACTGAAACCAATTTTTTTCCTACAAAAAAGTACAATGCTTTATCAACTGAACAGTTATGTTTTTTATATCTTGCAAAATATGCATTAATGAAAGCATTTTGATAATTTCTCAGGTCTACCACATACCATGAGGTCAAGGAAATGGGCCATTTTAAGTGGGTTTTCATCTGCTTCTACCCCTTATACCTACTTCTACTCCTCTGCCTCTAAAGATTTCCTTTCTAGTCCTTTGTTAGAGAATTTTTTTCCCCGCCTAAGAATGCACAGACAAGTAGAGATTGAACACATTATATTGAAAGTGAAAAAACCCTTTTAAACTGTGTTTGCTCAACATTAGCCTCCAATCACTTAGGTTAAAATTTTCATATTGTTTCATATACTGATTCTCAAAGAACAATGGTACATACACCAAATTTAATCTTCATGGTGTCTTCAGGATTTTCTGACTATTATAGTCACTACTGGAAGATTTTGTACAACACTGACTTACCACACCTCTCCCTACAGAACAGTCCTATTTACACTACTTATTACATTAATCCAAAGACACTGGAGACTTCACAGGCACTGACATGTAAATTACAAGATACTACAGCATTAATATGTTTATCCCATGGATTCATCAAGCTCTGAGTTGATATTTATATGTCTGAGTATTGCTCACGTACAACAATGTTAATCACAAGATATTATTTTCAGGATTGGGGGCTCATCTACACTATGGACTTGAATAACTTCTGAAAATTCAGTGTCTGCTTTCCAACCGCACTTACAAAAGTGTTGTGAAATATCTGATAATTGAAACCTCTCGAAATCCTTCTGGAAGATGGGTATATCAACACTGAAGACTGAAGAATGTACTATTATTATTCTCCAATATAGAAATAATACACGAGAGTTTTATCAGCCTTTAAACAGTAAACAAAATGCACTGGAACATTCAAGCCAATTTCACTGGTTGGGAGAGTAATCACCACCCAGAAAATTAGGACAACATTTTCTGACTGAAACACAAATTAACTGCACCACATTACAGAAGAGAGCAATTACACTTTAGAAAATATGAGACATTCATTAAAGGACAGGTGATGGTTTAAGGCAGTTCCAAATCTCCTCCTAGGGCACAGGGATCACGTGGTATTTTTAAGTCATCTGGAGACAGTAAAGAGAAATGTCGTATCCATCTGCCCCCTATTCACACCAGCCAGCAGGCAGAAGCCAGTCCAAAGTACACACAGATGTATATTAAAAGACATGGTCATGGCTGCTGCTGTGTCCTCCTACTTCTGAGGGAAAAAAGGAGGCAAAAATTTTACAAGCAAAGCTTTGGAAACTCCCAGAGTTGAGACTTTTACATCGAACAATGCATTAAGAATATCTGGGAGGGAAAATCCTGTGCTGGCAGATAGGAGGACTGGATGATCTACAATGGTCTGTTCCATTTTTAAATCCTATCATCAGATTTGTCCTCAAGTACAAACCCTCTAGGAGTTTCTTGGGGGCGGTGCATCCCTCCACAACCCCTACTGCGGGCTCTGGCTTAAAAGCCACAATAGAGTCCTTAGAATCTAACAACAAGAGCTATTCTAGGCGCTGGTTAGGAAAATGGGATTTAAAGGAAGTTTCTACTATTGTGCAAAATTAGGGCAAAAAATCTCCTTTCAGATAAGCAACAAAGTATATCAATTCCAACAGTTTGCTCTCCTGCTGTTGTATCCATCATAAAGAAAGAAGTCTTTCTGTGGTGAATAAAGGTGATCGTCTAATCAATTAAGATTTCATAGAAAATACAGAACAATTCATCTGTCTGCCCCACCCTCTTCCCAGGTTGAAACAGGACCTTTCCACTTTACTCTGCATGTCACTTTTGTTAAAATGACAGGCACCTCACAGAAAACACCAAACATACGTGTAGAGAGAAGAATTCCCATTTTGAGATCCACCATATAAGTGAAGGCTTTTGAGCTATGAATTTGATTGCTCTTATTGGACAATTGCTTATATAGCATGGTATGTATTGGTTGTGTATGTGTGGTTATTCATGTATTACAGTCTGATCAGGATTACTCTTATTTTGATTAGTATTATTAAAGGCATTTCTGAAACCGATGTAGAGTATACATGGCACAGAAGTGAAAGCAACACAGAAGTAATAGCAATAATTCCCTGACCTCATTATTGTCCATGACAGTTCACTGATTCAGTTGAATATGGTCAATATCTCCACCAAGGACAATCTATTTTGGGCTATAATGGACTGTAGCAGACTTAGGTTATTTTACACTTGTTGAAAACAAGTTTTTTTGCACTATGTTGAAAACTTCCAGCTGAACTTTGAAAGTTGATTTCCTTTAGCCGTGGCTATATAATATATTAGTCATTCATTTATCCTATTTGACTTGAAGATATCTTAGAAACTTCCAACTCCTCCACAGAAGGATGAAGAAACACAAAATATTCACAGCATTCAGAATCTTAAGGCTAATGTCACTTTACAATGACAGTAACTTCAAGTTTTGTAGTTCTTATGCTGCAGCTTTAGCCTCTAAAGTCAAGGACAATGCCAGAGCATAGCTATGTTTTCTCTTTATCTGGCTATAAGTTGGAATTAAGTTCCTGACTTCTGATCATTTCATATGCAGGAAATACAAGTAGAAAAAGAAGCATTAAAAAATTTAGAATGTTAGCACCGAACTTGCAATACCTGAAATATATCCTAATAGAATTTCTCTGTTTCTGGTATTGTTTTAAAAGGGTTTTCTTAAGAAACAAAGGAGGAAAAATAAGGAGAATGAAAAATTAAACAAAGCACGGACTGCTGCCTATATGAAATGCAGAGAAGATGCATAGAAACAAAGAAGGAAAATATATGCACTAAATATAAACTATAAGATAGGACATTAAAATATGGATAGCATTACACCTTATCTAATCTACAAAAACCTCCCAAAACCCAACAACAACAATAACAAAAAAATCCAACCAAAAAGATTTGCAAAATGTACCAATTTTACTCAACTCACCTGCGGTTCACACTGTAATTCATAGGATCTGTTGTTCTACTCTCTATGCTGTGTATTCTTTTGAAATATTGAACTTAAACACACATTTTGTTTTGGAAAAATATTTCCCTTTAAAAGCCCAAGCAAGTAAAGCAGGTGTTTCTGGAGTGTATTTGAAAATATAATTTCTTTTACCTGACTTTTCTCCATTTCAGCATTTTGGGCATATGGTGTGACTCTTTGGAATGTCCTGTGCAGGGCCAGGAGTTGGACCCAATGATCCTTGTGGGTCTCTTCCAACTCAATATATTCTGTGATTCTGTGAAAGAGAGTGTCACAATTAGAAGTGTTTCTAGTTGTAAGAAATTAGAGTCACGAGATATTAAAATTAAAGATTAATGATAACCTGACACAGGCATATATCTTACAAATATTCCTGTAGCACTAAAAAACTTGTAAGAAATCCACAGATTTATATAAATAATTTCCTAACCCAAATAATTCTATTCTGGAATATTTATTTAAGAGAAGGATAAGGAACGAGAAAACAATAAGAATTATATTCTTGGGAAATGTTTAAATTAGGCTACCTCAAAAGAGCTGATAATATAGAAGTGGAAATTCTCAAATGATCACTTTATTTCTCTAGACAAGCTTGGGCTAGTGTTATGTGACATTTTCAAATGTTTCTAACTTACATTATCATGAAGTGTACACAGTCCCCTCAAAGCAGTTTTTGCCCAACCCTGCTTTTTGCAGCATTGGTCTTTTTTTATCCAAGAGATGAGTTGAAAAGGAATCTAGGTGTTTTAAGCACACAGAAAGATAGAACTTAACAACCCTAATACTTATATCTTCCTGACATAAGACAGACATCCCTACTGCAATTTCAATAAAATGCTACGATCGTAAAATATAGCACAGCCATGCATGTTAATAGGACTCAGCATAGAAAACCTATGCACCAGAGAGGCTCTGCAATCATACTGCAAGATCTGGCTTAGCAGAACTGATAAATACCCTATGGAGATAAGCTTGGCTCAGACCTCAGTTGATCCTTAGAGCTCTTTCATCCTAGGCCAGATGAAAATCCGCAGAAGCAATCATTAAATTCATCTCCATTTTTTTTTTTCCAGGAAGTACCTGCAAAATAAAATATACCTTAGCATTTCTATAACTGCAAGCATAAATAAGCAAGCCAGGTTGCAGACAGAAGGGTGAGCTGTATGCCTGGTGGGGAGCAGGCCTCGTATGCCTTTCAGATGTGAGTTGTGAAGTAGTGGTAAAAATGTTAAAAAAAAAACAAAGGGGAAGCAGTAGATAGGTCAAGGCGTATGAAACCCCTACTAAGCCCTACCATGCTGCAAATAGCTGTCTTCTTCTCATTCCCCATCTGTTCTGTTACTGGATCATCAGACATCAGGAGGTATCTAGCATGGCCTTGTTCTGCAACTTGGCCAGGTATTTTGAGAATACACTTTTGAGAATGGTATACCAAATGGATGATTAGCTGATCTAGCTACTCGAAACAGTGCTGGCTGCTGTTTTATTCATATTTGTAGCACTGGCCATCTCTCAGTACTTTTGACACTCTTCTTTGATTACTTTCCATCCCATTGAGAAGTTCGGAGAGCCAAATCCAATTTGCCAATTACTTAGGATTCTCTAAAACCGATATAAAGTAATTAGAAACATTTGCAATTCTGCTAATTATCTCTGTCACTACAGTCACCATGTGAGAAAAAACAGTCATGTTGAGGAAGGCACAAAGGCATAACTAACCAGTACTGCAGAAAAGTGTTGAACAGAAAGACCACTCACCAAATCACAGATGCTCTCATATGTATTGATTAATATTTTATGTGTCTTAGTGATTGTTACAGCAATACATATAAATCACATTAAAATCTGTTTAGGGTTCATAACATGTTGAAAGAGGTAGAGAATTTTTATTTTACTGAAGAATGGGCATTTGGTGCCACTATTACTGGTTCCCTGCAAAGGAAATTAAACCTTACTTTGTGGGTGTTGTTATGAATTTCACTACATCTGTGAGGAAAATAAGAGAAGGAAAAGTATCAGTCCAATACAAAACTTTATTATACAGAAATGGAATCAATTCATTGGTGTGTACAGGAAGATGTCTTGCAACTCACACTGTAAGAAAAAAAAAGCAGAAAAAATATTAGCAGCTAAAAGGAATCACAATTCTATGTTCATTAATTTTTAAAATTTTGTTACCAGCATTGTCCTTTGATCATCGAGCTACTGTCAGCCTCCTCCTATCCCATCTGATCTTGTAGATAAATCACTTGCATACATCTTTATATCCTCTTGTGGCTGACACTAGGTAGCATTAGTTACAAATACACTACCAATTTGAAAAGAAAGAATAAATATAGAATAATAATTTTACATTTCCACAGTTATTTCAAAGGCTTAATGTTTGGACCACTCTTTTTATCAACAGATATTTTATTAGCCTTGTCTGTACAATTCATTGACTAGACAACTGTGGCAAAAATCTACAAAGCATCACATCTCTGGGACAAAATCCAATAACTATGTTAAATAGCGACCAGACAGCTGGATTTTGTTTGAGTTTTGTTAGGTGTTTTAGCCCAAATTCAGAATAACATCTTAATTCTGTGATTAAGGTTCCATTGAATTCAAAGCATTCACAAAATGTGCCTAAATTCCAGTAAGTCTTTCCACTTTTTTTAAAATATAGCCAGACTGTTGACAAAAACCAAAAACAACAAAACAACAGAAGTACAATGCTTTTAGAGATTTTGGAAATTTTTTTCAAGAATACCAGGCCAAGTTTTTGAATCAGTTAAGATAATACTATCTGAATTTCTAAAACTAAATTTCCTAAACAGTTTAAGTTATCTAAATTGACGTATAACTAAGCAAAGAAACAACATAAGTAGATAAATAACTTTTTAGCTTCCCCATGAAAACATTATTTTTTAATCATAATTCCAGTTAGCAATATTACTTCAAGTCAATTACAATGTAATGACAGAACAGACTAGTGTCTTTGGTGATTCAGTGAATAACCTGCTGAAAAGTCAATTATGACAAATGTTGGGGCAATAAGGTACTTTGAAAAAAGCGATCTTCGGCCTCCTTTACAAAGACCATCTCTGTCAGTCCCACTGATGCTTTCTTCTTGGAACCTACACGAGAAACAAAGATATATTTGCTAATTTACTTTGGGTTAATGGCTTGGATCTGTAAACAAGAGTAGCTATGGAGGCCAATTCGAATAATTCCAATTGTTAAAGTAGAAATCAAATTCGGGTATTAAAAATAGAAAGCCTGGTGTTGGTATTGAAATGTTATTATGTAATATTCCATTTTAGTATTGTACAAATCAGATATTAATAGAGACAGTGATTTACATATATGAAGTATATATACACACTGTTATATGCAAGCTTACATATTTTTGTGTATGTACAAACGTACATATACACGTTACGATCTGTTTAAGAGAAAGAAGCAGAAAAGTCTACAGTGCCCTTTCTTACTGTTATGGATAGCAGAGGCATTAGCCAGATGTTGAAACTCACAGGCATCAGACAGCAGTGATCATTATAGTCTTCAATCACCCCATTTAGAATTTACAATAAGCTAAGCAGAAAACCATTATTTCCACCTTCGGTATAAAGTTTTCCTCTGGCTGAAAACAGAGTTCTGCAATGGACTGATGCACCATCTGTTCTAACTTCAGAACCCTTTTCCATGCAACTTGCAGCAAAGGGAACAAGCTATTGATGAGACCCCGGAATATAAGGACATCATTAGTGAGTGTCATAATAAGATTAAAATCCCTTGAGGGCTCTCATCAAAACCTAGATTAAAAAGAAACAAAAAAAAGGAGAAAATACTGACATTATAGTACCAAACCATAATATAAGGCATAAAATTAACAAACATTATGAATTAATCATACTTAGACAATTACAATCCATATGGCTAGTTAAACTCAATCTGCTACCTGTAGTGGCATAGTCTGGATGCTGTATATTCAATGCTAGTGCATTTCTCCCAGGATGTAATTACTTAATTTTGTGAATGAGAAAATGATGTGTAAAAGCCAATGTTTCCATGGATTCAATGCCCCAAGTCAGATAAAATGTATGAATGCTTATCAAATCCCATGACACTTTTTAACCCTATTTCATTGTACTCGTTACCTTTAGGTACGTAAGAACAGTGAATCACCTTCACACTCACTACTAAGGTTAATACAAGAAACAAACTGTGTTCAAAGTCTAATTTTCTGCAAACAAGATTCCTAGGATTCAGATGATAACATATGGCAAAAGATTGATTCAAGCAGTAGTTCTTGAGGTTTTTTATCACTTGAAGTACATTTGGATTCCAAGAGCTACCACTTTTCCCTTACCATTCCACTTATGTTCAGTCAGGAGATTTCAATCTCTCAGAGGACTTGGCATTGAAATTTTGATTCACTTTCCTCTTTTACCATACACAGCATGTCACATCTGGTGATATACAATTTGAAGATGTGGGAAGTTGCAACTCCTCAAAAAAACCCAAAATCAAATCAACAAAACACTAGACCAAACCCACTCCAGTATTTCAGTCCTTTGTAAACTCTGTAAGGAATTTCAAGTTAATGCTTGGTCCTTCCTCATACCAATCTCTGGAGCCCGGCCTGTTCTTCTACATCATCTGGAAGATTCTCCTAAAACAGTTTATATTCAGCATAAGCAAATCAGGGCAATATAACAGTATACTTCATCACTTTGCTTGTTCTCTGAACAGACCTGAGTTTTAAAAATATGAACATTTTTATTAATGACAGATACACATTAAAAAATGGGTGTTGTGAAGTGAAAAAAGAACAATAGATAAGTCAGGACTATCTCAAAATTTATTCCATTCAGTTAGTCAGATCAGTCTGCTAGAAGGAGGAGAGACAGTATTCTTGTATCATAGAATCACATGCCTACCAGAGGACTGATTTTGGAGGGAGGAGAAGAAATCATCTTTTATTTACCTCATTAAATGGTTATTAAAAGTAGGTGGGACTAGTGAACAATAACAATAATTAAACATTTTATGAAATTGTGAGGATTTACATGCTCATAGGTCGAGAAATTATAATTCGCACTTTCCTATTTAACTATCCACAAATTAATATCAAAACCCAACACAGGTCTATAAGCTCCAGGTTTACTTCAGTCCTTTTGTTTCAAGAACAACAATCACAACAAAGACATTTAATTACTTTGAGACCTTGGCCATAGAAATCCAAATTTCTTTGCATCTTTAAGTGAAAATGCAAAAAATAATGTAATGACTATTTGAAATAAACAGACATGTTTTAACCCCAGCATTTTATTACTTTATATCTCAAGAATCATGCAATCAGATACCAAGTAAGTTACATACAAAGCATTTTTGGTTCAGGATTCTTCTTTGATTTCCAGTGGACAGGTAAAAAGAAATGAAACATTTTCAATTTCCCAGTCTCTGACTGGCAGACCTTATTTAGAAAATATGTACTTTCTTTGGGTCCATAATCTCATTTATCTTCATTTTTTCTGACATGGGGCACCTACTACATTGTGCAATTCCAGACAGATAATTTGGCTTCCTTCATAGTCATTATGATGTACTCCAAATCTATTTTAAAGTTACAGTTTCACAAGCAAACTAATCCCAGAGGCAGTACGGAAGGCTTTAAAACACAAATGGAACTTTCTCGCTATCCAAGAGCAGAGTCTGGTTCCTGGAGGCTATGACCAGTAAATGCTTTTCTTGTTCAATAATATATACTTAATTAAAGAACCAAAGGGCACTCTAGTCAGTCTCATGGAATTACTAATGCATATTTTGAATGGTTACAATCATTCAGCTTTCAGCCACATGCTTTATAATACCTTGTTAGGAGCACTATACTCACCATGAAATCCTGTACTTGTCATGACTTATTGCTTAATTAAAATAATGTAATCAAAAACCCCACAGAACAAATGTTGACTGAAAAAATTATGCTAATCTTATACATATCTACTATTCACATATTACTTTCAGCAGAATAAGTTGACTAATGTGTTAATAAAATGAAACATACCCAACTATCTTGTCAAATGCTATTTTTATCTAAGCATTTACATACATTTGTCATGAAGGGGGTACATTCTGAGTAAAAGGAATAAACACTGTTATGATTAAACATGTCTGACATGATGTTCTCATCTGAGCATCAGGCAATGCCACATGCATAGGAAACTTGCACTCATGCAGTCATAAAGCCAATGGCTTCATATTAAAATCAAACTTACAGAGATCAGGACAGCTTTATTTATCAAGGAGATGCATCTGATTAGATTTGTTCTGAATTTGGCCCTGAGCACTCAGATTAAAAATGTGACACAAAGCTTGAACCAAGTATAGCCTGGTAGGATTGAACACTGCATTTCACTGAGACCAGAAGAATTTTTGTACAGAAGGAAGAAAATGAAGAAGGAAGAAACAGAAGGAAGAATCTTCTCACTGTCCACATCTACTTCAGAACATTATCAGTGTCACGAAGCAAGGGAGACCCAGTACCCTCACACTTGAGAGACATGCTTGATTCTCTGCGCCAGGAAGGGCTTAAAGTATTGCACTTACAAAAACAGAGTTAAGAGAAGAACAGAAAGATTAGTAAGGAGAGGGACTGGGAAAGTGGTGCCATTTCTCTCTTTGGAAAAGGCCAGGTAAATCTATATAATCATGTACCCAAAGCTCTCTCAGAAAGGACAGGTCTTTCAGCAGCCTTCTTTCCTCTGCTCTCTAAAGGTACTGGAAAGAGATAATCAGGACCTGAGCTTATACAGGAGTGTACACTAATGACTTGTCTGCTTTCTCTCTTAGTGCTGCTGGCATTCAAGTACAATGCCAAGAGTATTTCTCATATTCTTGTTCCTGAATATGTTGGGAATCCTCTATAGTCCATTTCAAATTAACACTGCCCTGCCCCCCAAATTCTTTAGTATGCTTGCCTAGCAGCAGCATTACCAAAAAGTTTAATTTTTTCCTCCAGCACACATGTAGATACAATAAAATGTGCAGAGATAGATTAACTTTCTCATGAGTCTCCTTAAATTTGCATCTCTTCTGTGTCAACACTATTTCCCACAAAAGTCTGAAATCATCATTGTGTAAGCTTGCAGGGAGAGAAGAAAATATGAACATGTGAGACAGAGTTGTACTGGCACCATCCTCTTACTATGTTGTTGACGATGAGAATTTGTGCCTAATCCATAGATCAGTCAACACATCAGTGGCTTAATGTCAGTGGAAAATTAATAACATATCTATAAGCAATAGCAATGTTTCATAGCACTCTTTGGACTTGGATGTTTTCAGACTTAGAAATGCACAGGAAACAAATTGTTAATACTAGAAATAAACAAGATAAGATTAAGAAAACCCCATTAGTAGTTCACAGATCAATAAACATTTTCTTGCCTGAGATTAAAAAACCATAAATGTTTCAGAATTTGATAAGCACAAAGGACTGGTTTTATACAAAGGAATTTTCAACAAAGGAGACCTATATGCTTTCCTAGAATGATGATTCAATAAAATGAGAAAGGCATTGAAAACTGAATTTAGCATATACATACAGGAAAATTTGTGGTAAATCTCTCTTGGAATAGTCAGAATAAAACCTCTAATAAACCAGCAGTGCTTTACTATTTTATACCATCTTTCACCTATATATTTCAGGTACTTTCAGGAGAAGAAAATATCCAGGGTTTTTTAAGTTAAAAAATGTGTCTCTGCCACACAGCCTCATATAGCTTAAATTCTTAATTATTTTAGCTCCCTTGCAGTCTTCTGTAGCCTTTTTTGCAATGGAACATACCATTATATCTTAAAGTTTAAATTATCTCAAATCTATCTACCAAATTTTCTTCATATCAGTTTCTTGACCTTCAGCTCTAGCCTTTACCTGTTTCTTATTGGGAGTACCTTAAGGCCCAGTGCTATAATCCATAAAAAAAGGAGGGAAGAAGAGGGGGTTTGTATGCACCAAAAAAGGGTTTGATGTTTTCTCGAAGACTTTTTTTTCTTTCTTTTTTTTTCCCCTTTTTTTCCCCCTGGATTTACTACTATGAAAACCTGCCATTTCCAATTCAGCAGTCTCCCTTGAAAAATGTTACTGTGCCATAGGATAACACAAAAATAAGCTTGGAAAAAATCACTTTATTTCTAATTTAACTTTATTCTTTGGCCAAACCCCATCCTGCAGTTTCTTAACTCAAAGTACACAACAGAAAGCAAATCTACAGAGTTGCAACTGAGTTCATAAAAGCATTCCTATACTCCAGTTTGCCATAAACCTTTATAGATACTTCAAACTAGCAGTAGTAAAAGAGAAAAAGAGCCAGCTGTACTGGTGAGGGCCCAGAACAAGAAGATAGACTTTTCTGTGGAGTGTTTTAAACATAGTTCATTTGATTCACAAAGATTTCAGGAAGCTCTATAGGCACTTTTGTTGGTACATATTTTAGAAGGATAACCCTGTCAGCAGAAAAACTCCAATGGCACATCTCATCTTTTCTGATCAATGATAGACAAAGGGATACTTTTTCATTCACTGAGGTGAAAAGTGAGAAGCCTGCCTTTCTAAAGAGGGCTCTGCTCTGTCTTTCAAGGGACTTATTTACTTTAGAAACAGGTTATTCTAGAGAGATTGGAAAGTAGACTGCCTTTATGAGGTTAACCCCCAGAGATCCACACAAGCATAGAATCATAGAAACACTTCAGTCAGAAAAGACCCTTAATGGCTATAATAAATAGTATATTGAAATATGCTAGACAAGCAGACTTGATCACAGGAGAGCACGCAACAGGAGAGACTAAAGGGCGCAAGAGCAATGTCTTGTACAAACAAAAATAATTCAGGTACCAGAAATACTGGTAAAATGAAACACTAACCCTGCCTTAGAGAGAACACTTTGTTTAAGAAAATCATTAAAATTAAAATCAGAACAAATTACGTAAAGTGCATCATTTGCAAAAAGAGAAGTGTCATATACAATTCTGCCCTTGCCTGCAGATTTTTCCTTACATAATTAATTTGGGAATGTATACTCTTAATTTATATGTCTACTATTTCTGATGAGATTTTTGTGTGTTGTCTAACTGTAAAAAAGGAGTTGCATTTCTTCTGAATTTAAGACGATGCAATAATTGATTTCCCTGTTTTACTGGTCTTGATGTAAGTCATGACAACATTAAAACTGCTTTGATAGGTGATGATTTACGTTGTTCTACTGTTTTCATTTCAAAAATTCTTGAACAAAATAAAACAACTCTCTTGATGGACTATAATGTGTTTTTCTTAGCAGAAGGTATTAACTGTTGTAATTTGTAATTTATCAAGTCTCACATCCATTAAATAAAAATGCAGAGCAAATTTAAGCAGAGAACATGTAGTCTTATATAGAAATTAGAGTGAATATTTATATGGCAAATAAATCTAGCACTAGAAGTATGGAGATGCATAAGACAATACTAAATGAAGTGAGATGAATACAGCAGGACCATGTTCTTGTCCTGGGCTCTCCACTATAAAAAAGAGATTGAGTTATTGGATGGAGCAAATTCAGTGAAGTTGCAATTTGTTATTCATCTGCTCTTGTTTCTGATGCTAGTGACACCTGGCCAGCTCACACCAGGTGTACTTTAGGGTTTTTTCTTGCTATAGAATAAAGTTCTTTCTTCAGTTGATTTATAAAAGTCCAGAAATGCTAGTTAATGCCCAGCTCTTGAAGAATGCATATCTGTGAGTTATTCTGCTCAAACATTTTCTTCCTTTCTCCTGCTGACCTCATCTGATTAACAAGATACACAAGTACTTGCAGGGCCAGTCTACTGACTCTAGAAGGTAAAAAGCTATAACTGACTTAGTCAATTCAAGTGGGATCTGTTACATGAAATAATGCATGTAAAGAAAGAAAATATCTATTATTATCTTACCTTTTACTTTTACAAAATTTTAAAGCACAGTATATCTTGGAAGTAGAGAACATCTCTTTCATGACTGTGGAATAGCAATATTTTATCTCAAAGGAGAGGTTTATGAAGAAAAGTGCACTGCTGCAGTCCAATTTTTTTACTTCACTATCAAAAGATACCAGTTGTGTTTCATGAACACTGCTGTCATTGGCTTCACATTTCTTGTTACACTGAATAAATAAAATCAAGAGAAAAAACCAAAATTTGAAATGGTCATACATATATAGCACATGGATTTTGTGTGCTTCAGTCTCACTTTTCTGGTTTCTTAGCTTGAGAAACAGCAAAAAAGGATAAAAGCTATTGAGATATGTCAACCTCTATGACTTGGAACAAGTTTTGTTTTTTCTGTCACAGCGTAATTTTCCTATGGCTTGTTATTTTAGATGATGAATTTGGAGTAACAATTATAACTGACACTGGCCAGTAGTAAGCAGTAAAATAACAAACGGTGAGAAGATTCTTCTTAGTTTCTTCTTTCTATACAAAAATTCTTCTGGTCTCAGTTCAATCCTACCAGGCTATACTTGGCTCAAGCTTTGTGCCACATTTTTTATCTAAGTGCTCAGGGCCAAATTTTCTTTGGAATTACTCTAGTAATATTGACTTCACACAACTACAGTCAACATTTCTGAGACTTCTGCAGGAAAACACTTTGATCAACTGAAAAATATATCACCCAAAAATTGCATAATACATATTCTTTGCATCTAGGACTTCCTGTTTCTATCATGTCTGCAAGTTCTACCTATAGGGGGAAAAAACCCTAGAAATTACTACTGAAAGACAAAGCAGCACTAGGAAGGGTGAACAGCTGACACCTTTGCCCTGGCAGGAAACATGAAGGCTACCTGAGGAAAGCCTGACACACTCTGGAATTTTGAACCCAAAGAAAGCACAGCAGCTACTCACAGAGCATACTTAATTCCAAAATACATGGTTTCAAAAAAAAAAAAAAAACAATAAATTAACCTTTAATTTTGAATTAAAATTGAATCTGCAAGGTTTTTGTTGATTTGGTTGGTTGTTCAGGTTTTTTTTTACCCTAAGCTGTTTCCCAGAGTCAGGTATGTAAAACTGAACATAGGCAATCAGAACAGTATCATTTTGATTGTGATGCTCCATGAGTAAATTCCATCATGCGTACCTCTTCTTTCATTTGATGTTTCCATAATTCCATCCATAGTGCTGTTTCCCCAAATCTCCCACCACAAAACCATCTTACCCTGAAAAAACATATGCCAGCATTACCTCAAAAAATAAAGCAGGAATTGTTTCTGTTTTCTTACCATATGTTAATGCTCTTGAAGAACTCACCTATTCCTCTCTTTTCATTTTGCTGCACCAAATTTTTCTGGCCTCAGTCAAGGCAGATTTCTTCACTTCCTACCCAGTGATATTTTTCACCTGCTTGAAGCAATCCCTTCTCCAATTTATCAATCTCTCTTCTTTCATCTCCCGTGCAGCAGGCACCAGTGCTTCTTGCTTGTCCTAAATCTCCCAGTCTCATTAGTCCTCTTCTCCGCCCTTGATCTTCATCTTCTTCACCTTTGTGATTGTCTTCCATGTGCTTTCTGATATCTGTGACTTTGTGAAAACCTTTTCCCTTAGCACTGCAGTACTTCTGCTTTCTTCTGTGACCATCTCTGCATGATCCTCTAACCCTGCAGTATTTCTTGTTATTGCTGTAAACTGCTCACCTTGTACTTTGCTTGCAGGTCTGCCTCCATTGGCTTCTGAGGAATCAGACTATTTCTTTTGTCCTTTCCTGATCAAGATGCTCTGTCTTTCCACCTTCCACTCCATGAGTCATCCTTCTTTTTTGCTCTTGTACACCTCTCCAACACATTGATCCCGCAGCTTTACCAAGAGATAATTGATAGCTCCCTCTTCCTATTTGGTGAAATCTAAGTGATCAAACTTCCCTGCTTTTCTCATCAGCTGTTTTCATCATGTGCAGGGAAGTAATTGTTTTTATAACTACTTCCAAACTTACAAAATTATATTTGGAGAGTGATAGCATTGCATTAAGCTGAAGAAACAAATATGTTTCAGAATTTCATGCTTTTAGGGTTGCGGCTTCTTATAAAGGACTGCAAAATATGATTTCGTTGGGTTTTTTATACTGCCATCAAAAATAAGCCTTGCTGTAAGCTTTGAAGTTGGACATTTTTGCTTTACACACAGTAGTGGTCAGCATAAGCACTACTGAGGTGACATTGCCCAGTCTGTATCTCAAGTAGTTTCGGCTCTTAACTCAGTACTAAAATAATGAATCAATCTCCATGTCTGCTCAATACCTTGACATCTTTCTTTAGAAAACAAAGATTAGCAATGGGATTTCTGAAAAACAAATGTTTATGTACATCAACCTGATGGGCCCCTAATTATTTCAATTTGTTTTTACTTTGTAACAAGGGGGATACTTTATAGACAATAAACTCCCCTAACAAGATACAGAAAAGGTACAATAATTCCATTTTTCTGACTAAAATATTTTCAGCTGAGCTATATGAAGACACAAAAAATAACAAGGACAACCATTCTCAAACAACCCTGTATACCACCAATTGATGCCAACAAGAGATTTTGCATTGGCTCGGATTGGATCCCAATTAGCTGGAAACAGAATGTGCATGCTCCAGCACTCAGGTGATGAAATGGTTTGTTAGCAGAGCACATGGTTTTGATTAGTGGCCTAATAAACTAATGCCTTAAATCAACGGGAAATGCAGCATCTGGTCAGCACTTCATTGCTTCCTTAAGCCCCAGACACATCTCACTATTGCCTCCAGCTCTCTCATGCTACTCCAGTGCACGAGAATGTTAAGGAAGTAGTTACATTGAAGGAAAAAAGTAATACTAATATATTAACTACTACAAGCAAGACACAGGAAAAGAAGTGTTGCTGGTTGCAATATTCTATGGATCAAATTTCTGCCGACTGAGGCAAAAATCTTCGGCCTTCTCTAGTTTTCACCATTCAGTATTTTCGACAGCTTGTTCTTTGAATAACTGACCAGAGTTAATGATGTAAAACATATTTATTCATTCATAAATGAATTTGTACCTAGCAGATATTGAAGTACTATATACTGATATTAATATTGATTAATTAATATTACTGTATCATATTGAGATGTTTGTATCTGTGGCAAATAATTTTACTTGGTTTTAACAGAATTGCTCGATCCCTACCCAAAATTCTCATTAATAGGGATTCCATATTTCCACACAGCTTGTCAGTTTGATTATTTAAGTACTTATTCAGTGTACTAAAGACCCTAATCACCCCTTCAAAGCATGCAGCTCTATATAAGGCCTCCAATGTCTGAAATACATAAGGATCATCATCATCATAATAGCATGGCAGCTGTGCTTCCTATAAGCCAGAAAAGTTGATCCTGTACACAACAGACACACCTCAGCTACTGTGTGCCATCTGCCTAGTTAGTGGTTAGACAACCACAGCAGATAGAAACAGCTGCTCCTGACAATATGAAAAACATCGGTACTTCCTTAAAGGCTTTGGCAATGTGGATAAACAATTTCAGTGAAAAGAATATTTTAAATTGCTGCAAATTTTCAATGCAACTGCTATTATGCATCACACCACAACAAAGTGATTATGCTCAGTAGAATGGATTTTGTTCAGCAACTGTAAGAGTGTTCAGGGATTTTTTTTGTTGTTGTTGCTTTTGGTTTTGCTTTTTTTGCTCGGTTTTACAGAATACCAGTTAAAAAGGCTAAGAGATCATTTTGTCCTGGACAAGACTTCATGGCACACTAAAATAATTTACTGTGATTTTTTTCTATTTCATTCTGTCAAGTAAAACAATTTTTACCTTCACAAGTTCTCTGTGGTCTTCATCTTGAATTATTTATTTACGCCATTTATGTAAAGACTGGATTTCTGAGAAACCTCAATACTGTGTCCAGTCTGCAGCAAAATTATGGCCTATAATAAAGCAAAATAATGAACTGCTTACCATAGTGGGGATGGGAGGGTGTTTGGAAATGCAGAGAAAGAGCATTGATCTTGGCAGCTACATGTTGCCAAAAGGTGAATTTTACAGTGAGTAAACGTTAAAATTCAACAGATGCATAGAAAGATGACAGGCTATACAGGATGGGCGAATAGATGTGCACTACACACACACATGCTTCATACCTATACAGTTTTTCTCTTCTCCTTTGTTGCTCCTCACAAATAAACAGAAAAGCCCTAGGTGTCTGACTCGAATGAAGCTGCTTATTCAAACTGGGGCTCTGGGCCCCCTTTGGAGGTCAGCTGGTTGCAGGCAGGAGGCGTGGAAGGCAGAACAGCTCTCTGTCACCTGCCTAACCATGCATAAGGGAGCAGACTGCACAGTGCCTCTCACCACCTTCTTCCTGTCTGAGTGCTCACAGTCTGGGCATGGAGTAGCAAATTACTATAAATAGGCAGAAGCCAGGCATGGAAAGGGTTAGCAGTACAGACTCCGCCTCAGAAACTGAAAGGGAAATAAAACCTATTTATAGAAAAAAAACCCCAAAAGCTATCTGGGGACATAATGCAATTGCTGTCTTATATTTTATATACATTAAACTTTCTGCCTATCTCAAATAAGCGTGAGATTTATATTAGCTGTGAAAAGATCAGTAATGGGAGGCAAATTAGTAGGAAACCTGATGTCACATTACAGCACACGTTTTTAACAGAAGTTTTTAAATATTTGGACAAAATATCTATATATTTTTAAATATGAATTCTTTAACTGGTAAATGTAATTACGTAACTCTAAAGCAAAAAATATAAAAGGACAAAAATGGATTTAATCAAAATATTCTGTCATTGCCACACATAAGCCACCAGAATATCTTTTCAACAAATGAAATTATTCTTTATTTTATGCTTTTAAAAATGCATTAGTGTAATTGCTCTGCAACAAATTACCTTCTGTGCTATAAGCGTGGCTACAACATCCCTCGCATGTACATCAATTGTGCATATTGTCATGATGTTCTGATGATCACCAGGGGTGACTTCCCCTAACAGCATGTTTATAAGGGCATTCAGTTGAGCAATCTGCAAAATAATTATATTTCAATGGAGATATTACACTGTGGGAAAAAAAAAACCTATTATATGTCAAGTGCTAAATGGAGCAGTTATAGAACCAAGACACATTTATTGGTGCTTTTAATCAAAGCAAATAACTTCTGCAAACTAATAATGGTGTTGTTTTCTTACAATTTTAATTTTACTCCTTAATAACAAAAATACACTTTTCTGCTGGTTCCCAGAACTTAATTTCAGAACAGATAAATACTAGTCTGATACTGCACTTGGAATGCTAGTCTGTAACTGCAAACGTGATAAAGCTACTAGATGTTAAAAGTATCACACGTATACTTTAAAACTCTGCTTCCAAACCAGTCACAGTACAATTCATGTTTACTACAGGAAATGCAGGGGCTGGGGAGGGAGGGAGACAACAACTCTTTGGGGCCCAATTGCCTTGATGATGATGACTTCTTTGTGTCATAGGAACATGAAAAGCAGGATCCCTGAACAGCTTCATTCATCAGACTACTATGTAATTCCCCATCCTGATGGGAATGGTGACACTGAGGAGGTGGCCCAGGGTGCCTGTCTTCGAGGCCCTAGGAGACACTGGCAGTCACTATGGATTAAATTTATTCCCAGGCATCTGGGCATCTTAATTCAAAAAGTGATGCTTCTGAACAAAAACAGTAAAGTATTATTGGAATTTTTTTTTGAGGGGGAGTGGAGGGTGGGAAGGGAATGGGGACCCCAGAACAGTCCTTCTAAACTATACTTGCCATGAAATATCAGTAAGCACATATACACTTTTTAAATGATTGCAAGACAAATATTACTGACAGAGCCTGACAAAGATATTAAGGCACTGATTTTAAACAGCTGATTCATGCAGAATCATGAGCAAAATGCTAGATTTTTGCGTTTAAATTTTATAAACCACTAAGGTTTCACAGCCTGAACTTATACCATAAGCCTTTCACCTTCGTTTAAAATTATCATTTTTATACATTTTGTGTATAACAGGTTCACATACCTTCTTGTGATTGCAGTCTGAGATGATTTCCAACCATCCTTTTATATCCTTGAAGATTTCAACATCCTCAGCACAGTCTCAATATCTATCAAATCAATTGTTTTAACTGATTTTGTAGTTTGTTTTCACATGCTGCTGCAGCTTCAATTTTCTTTTCTGCAAAAATGTTGCAGAGTTCCTTCTAAATTCACTTTATTATACCTAATGTAAATACTATTTTCTCTAACAACTTAAGGAAGTTATTTATATAAAAATCATTACTAATTGTGAATAACTTCACAGACTTTGTCATGGTACTTTTGAAGATCTTCTTGTTAGACCTGTTTCTTGGAAAAATTCAAAACCCACAGACCTGGAACCTGGGCAGGCCAGGTGACTACAGCCCAGCACCCTGGAGAACAGGACAATCTCTATCCTAACCCCAGGCTCTGAGCTACACGAGTAACACTGTGAAAGACCTCAGTCCTGTAAAACACACTGTGATCTGCCTGCTCAGAACACAGGTTTGTTATGAATAAAACCTTTGGTGTTCTTCTCTTTTACCCAGTCTCCTTTGACTAAAAAACCCTACTTCACACCTTATATGAATTTGCAGAGACAGATGAAGATAATTCATTTTTATGCTTGTCTTCAATTGTGCCTTTCTGCCCAAGCTCTAACAATAGGATATAAAAGCTTGTGAATCCAAGAGAGAATTTAATGGTGGTTTCCCTTAAATGGAACCCATAGAGCTCCCTCAAAGGAGGAAAGAACTATAGAACAAAAAAATGGGGTAAAAATCACCAAACTTCATTTTCTCCCAATATACTGTTTATGCAGTAACACGGCTCATACACTCTGCAATGAGAGGCACTGAATGAATTTTTAGCCTGTTTCCTACCAGTATGAAGAGAATGATTTCAGTGGCCTACATCCAAAGACACAGCAGTGGATCACTGTTCATATTACTCAGTGATTGCATATAATTTGGCATCACTGAAACAATTGTAGCTCTGAAAAGGTTGAGCTCTGGGCTATTATGAAGGCTAAATTAACTCTCATCACTTGAGTGAATGATCCATTCACACCAAGGTCAAAATCACTAGTTGAGCAGCACAGGCAAGATGGCACTATAGCTGGCTGACCTGCAGTTGCATATGGATAAGACTTTATTATCTCAGACAACCTGAACATTACTGAAAACATTAAATTAGTCACTTACTGGAGAAAGAATTAAAATCTCTATGTAAAAAGTAAAATCCAACCTATCTGTCTTTCCCCTGCTCTTTTTGCCACTCATGTTCACACAGAAGTACAAGCTCTGTGAGTAAGTGACTGAATTTGCTGAGGCAGGAATGAAAGTTCAGGAGGAAAACGAGGTGAGACGTTTCTTGGTTTCCTCTTGAAAATTCTTAAACTAGCCTGTAGATCAGGCACTTGAATGCACTAGCAAGACAGGAGAACAGAGAAGAAAGGAGGTTAGCAGGTGCCAAAGGGTAACTAGGGTCTCCCAGAGAATACAATTTTCTTTTTCTCGAGGAGAAACAGTTGTCTTTTTATTAATTTTTCTTTCTTTCTCTATCCCAAATTTGAGCAGATCAAAGATGAAATCTCCATGTCAAAGCATAGTCTGATACTGTTTCTTCTGAATGAAAATTAATAGTTTTAATAAAATACTTGTTTCAGGACACAACTTTTTTTTAAAAGAGTCGTCCAAAAAGACAAAATTTTTCAACTTTTCAGTCAATATTAATCTCTCCATCCCTCTGCATAGTCCTAAGTTAAGTTCTTATCCTCCATGATTCACATTCTCCAGGCAGCCCATTTTTCAGACTGCATGTTTCTGTGTGACTGCATCACATCCCATTATTGGCAGCAGTGGCTGAGCTACAGGAAGACAGCATGATGTGATGTGGGATACACAGCCCAGCAGAGACTTCCACTAGGGAGGAGTGGGAAATTAAAATAACTAACAGCTGTTTCCAGTATAGACCCAAGGGAATCAACAACATGAACTGTGGAGCTACTTGGTTACGGGGACCTCTGCCTTATGCCCCACTACTGTAATGACTCAGTCAAAAGAAGTTGCTATTTTTGATTGAAATGTATAGTTGCATTTACTTTTCTTGACAGGACATTTACCCAAAGCATCATTTTCCCACAGAAAATATTAATGCCTTTTGTGTTTCTTTCATTTGTTTGTTTGGGGTTTTTTTGAGTGGAAAATACTGACTAATTATTTTTAATTATCCAAACTTCCTGCTCCTCTCAGGAGCCTAGGCTGCATGTCAAGCAATTCTGTCTAAACCTCAGTATACACTTGTTCTGACTCCTAAGCCTAGGTGGCTTTGGTTATGCTGGCTCCTCAAATTTACTAAATTATTTCATTTACAGTGTGTGAGGATGTTTTTAATTAGAAACAAAAGTCTTTACAGGATACATTCTGAGATTTCTAAATCAGCTTCAACAACAACCTTTCCATCATCTTTACTTAAAATTATACTTCATTGAGCCTCAAGAGGAGACAGAAAGAATACAGTCAATAACCACATTTTGTACAATTAGCAAATGGTTCTGGACTAACAAAATGGTCAACAAAGACACCCATTTTCCCTTTAGTTCTCCTCAATGCTGTCTAATTGGCTGTGACCTCAGGATCCACTGAGCTTTTCCTACTGGATGTAAGAGATAACATGGTCAGAACAGGGAATCTAATGTCTGTAGATTTGCCTCATATCTTTCAATTCAGCAGATCATCAGGCAAGGAAATACACTACTCAATAATCTGACATGTTCTTCACAAAACACAGGACACTGGAGAGTCCATATAACCACTGCTTATACTGCCAGATTCTTATTGTCACAAAATTTTAGGTAACATTGTCAAATAACTTCAGTACTTTACAATCTGTTGATAGATATTGAAGAAACTTTTGGTTAGAATTATTTTCATTTGGCTAAAAACAGTGACTAAAGAACACAAAAATCTAGGATGAAGATTTTCCCTGCTCTCAATGGCTACCCTCAGAAATGGTTTTCAGTAAAACTGCAGAGAGGAAGTGGTGTCATGGAGAAGTGGGACTCTCATATTCCACAGGGATCATAGATTCCTTTTGGTAATAGCTCTTTATAGAACTATTTTTAGAACTACTATAGTAGGTGGTTAGAAGTATTAGTTGTTATTGAAGGAAATTAAACCAAAGCAGAACAAAATGAATGGAGCCAAACAGAGCCAACTCATTCTTCTATTTTCTATACTGCAATCTTTCTACATAATCTCACTCTATAAACAGTTTTACATCATCAGAGGAAAGATGCTATAAAAATGTAAGTATTTCCATTGTTTTAAGGTCGTTGTCATTGGTACTTCTAAAGCATCATAAGCCTGAAGTTCTGATCTGCAAAACAGCTCTGTGTACTAGAGAAATTCCTGTCTTGCTGAAATACAAGTTAAACCATTTGAGCACATAGACACATCTGGTCATCCTTCAAAATTAGGAACAATTGCTTCTGTCTGTTATGGGCACATCTGAAGCATGCACATAACAAAATTACTTTGTTGATAAAGGATTCACCAGTAAGAACATCTTTTCTCCACATGGATTCACATTATTTTAAAAATGATGTTTTTCCAACTCATTTATGTAAAATATTTTTGGTCTGTTAATTTCTAAGAAGTTCCTTGAACATTACATTGTCTTAGTAAGATATTAGGGATATAAACAGGATTCGAAAGTAAATCATTGTACTGGTGAAAGCAGGCTTGTAATTAGAAATTGAATATTTGTTTCCAAGAAGGGCTAGACCAACATTAAGAGCTCTGGTCAAGATTTAGGAGATGTGCTTTCACAAAAGTTCTGAAGGTGCCATTTAAAGAATCACAGAACTTTCAAGTTCTCAGCTGTAAAAAAAAGCTAGTAGCACTTTCCTATCCACAAGTGCTCATATAGGAGGAATGAAATATATTTCTTATATTTAGAAAGTTAGGAGATATCAAGATGTACAGTAAGAAAGCTTTTCCCATGGAAATCAAAACCTATAAAAAGTTTGTATAAAATTCCGTAGGCAGTTTTTGTTTAAACAGTTGCTACTCAAGAGTTACATTCAAACAAAAGGATATGATAGGCTCCCATTCAGTTTACTCACCCAAGAGATCTCATTCTCACCAGCCTTTAGAAACTTCCCCAACTACTGAGACGTTCTTCAATTTCATTTTCACGTTACCCCATATTGTACAAACAATTTAAATACTCAGTGACCTCATCCTTCTGCCCCAAACCAAAGTGAAATTTTCATCTATATAGATTGCTTTGCAACATTTGGAGAACTGATCAATGGTATGTTTAAGTTCATATAGGTCCCCAACACATGCAAAAATTTTTAAGACAGGAAAGAATGAGAATTATTACCTTCTACACTATTTCTTCTAAGTTAGCACTTCCTTCATCTCCTGATCATTCATATCCCCAAAACACTGGGGATTTATTTCATATTTCAGTTTTTAAAGTAGGATGTGAATAGACATCTAACAGATTCTGGATTATTATATGTCCAGATGATATTTAATTCCTATAAGCCACCCCTAGGATGTTAGTTTACATTCACCATTGTGTGCATCTATCTCTTTCTACTGCCATTTCTCCTATTGCTTTAGCTACACATATCTGTTTATCTCACAGCTCCTCTGTGTAGTTGAACAATGAAAAAGTCCTCCATGTCTTATTCACCTGACAAACTTTGCCTTAGAAATAAGGCACAAACATTTCAGGAATAAAGTTATCCAAAATTCTGCACATCCAGAACACAAAGACTATTGTGCCCATAAGTGCTGGGTTCTGAATTACAAGAAGTTTTGATTTCTTAAACTTCATCTCTTTTCGGGTGCTTAATCCTTGATTGAAAAGCATATATCCCATGTCCTAGTGCTTTGACAGGTCTTCATTTCTTACACAGCAGACCTTTGTGAACAAAATGACAGAAGCAGTAAAGAAGCAAGCAGGGTAGTGACTGCATCTTAGAATTTGACTTCTGAATCTTATGTGAAAGCCAGCTGGGTAATTTGCTGGTTATGGAAGAAAAAAATAAACTCAGAGGGATATTTTCGGAAGTACTTTGAGATTTGGGAGTTCAATCCTGTAATACTTGTTTCCCCAATTTTTTTAATCCTTTGAGTTCAAAAACCCTCTAATGAAGGGAATTTAACAAGCTACAGGCTCCTACATAATGCA
Organism: Sitta carolinensis; assembly: GCA_032173965.1. Lineage (NCBI taxonomy): Eukaryota > Metazoa > Chordata > Aves > Passeriformes > Sittidae > Sitta > Sitta carolinensis. Next base: position 21,147,324 of record CM063288.1, read on the forward strand.
GAGTACTCAGAACACGTGACATTATTTCAACTAGTGAAACACTATTCATTAGGGAAATGATCACATTTGCAAATCTTCTGAGCTCCATCTCCATGTGCTCATCATTTATTTGTTTCCATGAGGTTTTCATCCAATCTTTAATACTTGTCTATAAAATCTAAAAAATAAACAAACAGCTCCTACTACATTCTAAGCAATGCCCATGGTTTCCAACTCATCAGCAGGTGAATATTTATGAATATGTATGGTATACAAATTAACAGTATAAGTTTCAACATTTAAAACCTACTGATGCTGAAAAGTAATCTAAGAGGATTTTTATCCTCTGTGCTAGAATTCTGTGTGTTATAGAGGAGGAATTCTTAACTTCATGGTTTGATTTTTTTGCTTATTTTCAAAGTTAAAACACATTTCTAAAGTATTAAAATCCCACAACTGGGAATCAGTTCACTTCTTATTCATGTCTTTTCAGTAGCATTAATTGATGAGAGGTATGCAAGTAACAAAAGACAAAAACCTAAATTTTAAACCTGAGATAAGCAGATATAGCTCTATTACAATCATAAAATGCATTGGCTGAAATTGTCTCAAGATTCTCAAAGAAAATTGAATTAAGGTAAATGTTTGATAATCAGGGAAACTGAAACAAAAACATACAATATTTGTCTGCTTTAGTATAAGCAAGGACTCCAAATAAAACTGGATATTTTAATGGAATTAATGGGGAAAAAACATCCCAAAAGTTCTCTCTTGAACTTCTCCAGAGAAAGATCACCTGGAAAATGCATTCAGTAAATGAATTAATTCACCGTCTGGGCGTTTTACACCAGTATGAAGTAAGTGTCTTTATTCCTGAGAAATGACTCCACTATGCAAACAGCTCTAGGAGACACTCAAAGATGATGTATAAACACAATTATAAGTATCTTCCACATGTAAATCAGTGGACTAGAATATAAAAAAAAGTCCACTTAACATGCAGAAACATATGTTTTTGCTGTGGGACTAATGTTTCATCGAATTCAAAACTTCAAGTACACCATGAGGATCAAAAATTCACATTAACACAACCAGTTCGCTGCAACACTCCCATTTATAGGGACTGCAAATCCATTGCAGTGGCAAAATCATTATGGTACAAGATACTAAAACAAATAGAATGTATTTAGAAACAAGATTTACAAAAGATTTGTGTTCTGTAAAACAAGTTCAAGCTTAAATCAACATATTTAAAAAACTGAACAATATTTTGCTCATGCAAAAAAGAAAAAAAATTAGGAAGATCTTTCACTTCCTAATCTTGTCAGGCACCCTGTTTCATCAGAGCAGAAGGAGTTTTTCCTATTCTTCCACAACAATAACTTCATCTCTGAAGTAACTGTGCACTCATGGACATTAAAATAAATTTTGTCCTCTTTTGGAGACTGAATGGCTTGTGTACAGCTGCAATTACCTCTGAGGAAAAGCTGATGAAAGAGAAATGTGTGATGACCACTGAAAGGGACTCCTGTCATTCCGAACAAATGCAAGTAAAGCTGGATGCCAGATTAGTGACTTAATCATAAAATATAAGTCAATAGACAGGATTCTGTTATAATCCATCCAAGGCCAGGTTTTCATAGTTCTTATGCTATAAAATAGGATTGCTGCAAAGGTTATTCTTCTAGGGGATTATTACATGGCCATTTTGAAACCTCCTTTCTTTAGGCTAAAGAAACATAGAAGAAAATGAAAGATAGTTGTATAATTTCCTGAAAGACACCATGACAAACTTATCCCCACCAGGAACCATCTTATCCATCTGAATCCATAATAATGCGCATTTAGGTTTGGAACTCCTCCAGCTTCAAATTGATTTGACGAATTTCATAAAAAGTAGTGAAAAAACCACTTTGTTTCCTCCTTGATGGCCTCTGAAACACATTTCAGCCTTGGGCACTTTTTAAAGCCACGCACAACAATTCAGAATAGAAAAAAATGACAGACCCCATACTCCAGCAGTGCCAGTAAATACCATTGCAATAATGTTATCATTCACTGTCAGATACTGAAAAGGTACAAATTGAGGCAGACACTGTAGGTTCACATGGTACTGTGTGAGGCTTTTTCTTCTCACTACTCTTCATTGCTTATTCGTGCAGATACCACTAATGCATTTCCATCCAAAGGAGGGTTATGATAATGAACTACTAGCGCTTTTTTATGTGAGTTAAACTAAGTCATAAGTCTAAGACTCCAGTTTGTAATATTGTTCAGTTCTCAGACAAAATAATTTCAGATTGTTCCTTAGACCACTTGAGGAGAGTACATAGGTTCAGAAGACTTAAGCAAAAACCCAAACAGCATTATTTCAAAGTTACTTCCTCAAATATTCTGCATATGTGCTAAGCACGATGCATACCTAGAGACTGTTTTTTTTATGACATATCCCCATAACTCTGTGGTATTTCCTGATCCTGACCATTCAATAACTGAGGCCTGGGAATCAAGCCAGACACTTGTAGCAACACATGACAGCAGCATTCCCTGGTAAAACCGAATACTCTGCAGTCACTTAAAGCCTACTACACAATACTCCATCTATGATTTTTTTTCTTTTTTTTAAATCACAGTTATGTCTGTATTACTTTGTTGCTGACAAGCCACAATTGTGTGGTTTTAGTGCCATAAACAACTAAGAGCTCATCTAAAGCTTGGTTAACTAGGTTCATGCAATCATACAGGAATGGACTGTATTTATTTCTTTGAATAAAAGATGAAGAGCATAGAGTGAGACCATTAACTTGATTTCCTCATTTTGTCCAATAAAAAACAGCAATTCTGCCTGAAAATTTCATTTGAAAGATTTGTCTGTGTGTTCCTTCACCAAGATGTTTGTGCTCTCACTCAGTTTTAGTGTAAATGAGCTACAGTTCCAATAAAACATTTACAAACTTGTGGGAATCCTTCAACAGTCAGGCCATGTTGTCACAGTTCCACTGTATAAAAAGGTGCCTCTGGTCATTGCTACAGCCTTCGATTCAACAGAATTGGTGCCCAATGCCCATTGTCATGGTAAGCTGGATACTACACCTGGTGGCCCCCAGTCACCATGAAATCACCCTTAACATCAAAAAAATACTAAAATTTAGAAAGCAGCATATTTATTGTTAGAGAAGTATCAGGAAATTCACTAAGATTCTAGACCTGTTCTAGTTTTTTCAGTTACCTAGCCAATAGATTTACATTTTCAGATAATCAAAGAATTTCACACATTAAAATTTTTCTAGATGCCTATTCGAACTTAAACATTCCCCTCTGCTTCAAGGATTTTCTGTAGTTCCTGTAGTCTAAATCTGGATGCTAATGAAATATTGACTCCCTTCGCTTTACTTTTAGAGGTGTTAAAAGATAAGGAAGAGCCTTTTTGTATTCAAAACATAAATATACATGCATCAATGAATATCACATCACTTTGCTTAATGATTAATAAATTCTATACAAACAGGAAATAAACATATTAAATCCAACATATATTAGAATGAGACAGGAAGGGGTTCTACTCACATTTCATCACATCTTCAAATCTGAGTTCCATATACACAGACAAGCTTGGAGTGAATCATTGAGGAAGAATAATGCACACAACTGAGTCTTGACATGGATGCAGTGGCCCCCAGAGAACTTTGACATGATCACAGCTTCACTTGGGTTTTGAAGTATAGTGTGACATGGACGCAGTGGCACTTGACAGTTCTCTTTATCACTGACCCTCAGATTGAAATAAGAAAAAAATTCTTATGGACCAATAAATTTACCAGAAAGAACAGCTAAGCCTTACATGCAAAATGGTGTAAGACAATGATTAAATATGCAATACTCGCCTGCAAAAGCAGTACCACTTTCTGTACTGACCTTCGTCTCTTCCTGCTGTGTCTTCCCCTGAAATGCCTGTGGAGGTCAGTAATGCATAAAGCTAATAGGGGACTGTGAGTGCCAGGCCTCTGCAATAAACTGATGATGGGAGTGTTTTTTTCTCTGCAAACAAAGGTCTGCTTACTGACAACACTTCAGAGAAAATTGTTGGACTTGTCAATTATGCCACTATAAACTAATGTATAGGCATATATGTATTTAGACACATACCTGTAGTCTCACACACACACTTCTAAACTCATGAAACCTGCAAATTAATATGAAAGCAAGGCAAAGAAGATAATCTGTCATCTGGACAGCTTGCTCTCCAGTCTCACGACAACAGAAGTGGCAGACAAGTGAGAATATTTCAAATATAGTAAGGGATAAGCGGAGGACATGTTGAGAGGATTATAAATATTAAGTAACTTGTTTGAAACAATTCTGCATTTGGGGGTCCCAACCGAGTTTTTGCTTGTTCATTTGTTTAATTAGAGGGTAACAGCTGCATTTAGCCCTGTAGAAATGAAATTCCAGAACTTGAATTACACAAGATATTAGTGTGAAAATTGAGAAAGTTGTTCCTCTTTTGAATAATTTTTTTTCATTCCTATCCACATAGCCAATTTCTATCCTCAGTATGTCACACTTAGGTATCCACTTTGCTGCTTAACACTAAAATGAATGAGATCATTGCTGAGCAAACCAGTCAAACGAGATTTTTCCAAATAAATAAAGGAGCAAACCAATTTGTATATTTAGCACTGAAGGGCAGATGTAAGGCAGCAAAACAAAAAGAGAACTATAGCCATAATACAAATTTATATAATTTTGTGCTGTTTTATTATAAATAAAATGCTAAACACCACCTTTATTCTCCAAGGGTATATATATATAATTTTATATCCTGGGTTTGTCATTCAAAAGCACACAAATTAGGCTGCAAAAGTTATCTACGCACAAATTTGAATGAGCAACTCCCATTCTCAGTTATTTTTGTTCACGATTGGATCCTCATTAGGCACACAAATGCATGAATCTTTTGCATAAGCAAAGGGATAAAAGTAAGTTTACAGTAGATAGAGTCTGTGATATGAGTGTTAATAAATATAGTTAAAATCTGTACATTAATGTTTAAACTAATATTCAGCAGAAAACATCTAGCTAAGCTTTACAAAATCTGGGGACTCTTTCTGTGAAAAAAGCTTCAGCAGCATAGCCATGTAGACTTGATGTACTCCAGCTCTTGGGAACTCCGGACTCAATCCGAGTTCTATCTAGACATATCACGATATGACATGAGGACCTGGGTTCTGTTCTGCAGTGACAGGCCACGACCAATTCCCTCTGAATTCAGAGGAAACATCTGACAGCTAAGGAGTCGGGCTCCTGGATTACCAGTTACTGGTATCCTTATGGCATTTATTTTTCTTATTCAGCATTGTTGTTCTCCACATGAAAGTGTAAAGTCACTCAGAATAATTTGACACTTCCTCATAGCATGGTTTTTCAAGGCCAAGTGATAGTAAAGTCTTCTTCAAGCAGGATTTAGGATTATTTTTTGGAATCACAAAAACGATGCTGCAAATCGAGATTCTTTTAATAAAGAGTTTCCTTCCATATATGTTTCCATTACAGCTCTTGCAAGCCAAAGCAAGGTAAAAATTACAATAAAGCAACATGTACAGGACAAGCTGCTGACCTGAGACAGCCAGCAGAGCTTCAATGATGACAAACTGTGCCTGACCAATATAGTGGCCTTCTGTGAGGGAAGACAAAATGATGTCACCTACCCAACCTTCTGTAAAGCCCACAACAGAGCATCCTTACTTCCAATTGGAAATGGACATGGAAGTGAAGGGTGGCTACTCAGTGGGGAAAGAATGGGCTGGATGGGCACAGGAGGTTATGATCAGAGGCTTTACATTCACGTGGAGGCTGGTGATGAGTGGTGTCCCTCAGGGTTCTGTCTTGGGACTGGTGGTTTTTAATATCTTTATCAATAGCACAGACAGTGAGATTGAGTGCAGCCTCAGCAGGTTAGCAGATTACACAAAACTGAATGATTGTTCTGTACCAACCTCAACCCCCACTAAAATGCCAAAATAAGCAAACTAAAAAGGGACCACACCACACACATCAACAAAACTCCATTGACAGATCAAAGGACAAGGAGAATGCACAGATAAAGAAATTCCTTCTAACTTGAGACCAAAGTTCATAATCAGCCTGCAATCAAAATATATTTTCGAATAATTTCAATGTTTCATCAACTGAATTTTCAAAGAATACAGGTGGACTCTTCGTTTAGTTCTTGATCATGGAAGAAGAAAAAAACCCTCTTTTAAATAATTAATCATCTGTTTTATTTGAGACTTGCAAATATTCCTCAATACAGAGATCATGAGAACAGACATTCAAAATGCAATGTACTCAGATTAGCTACACTTTCTGCAAAATGTATGTCTAGTTGGGAAAGCTCTTTTTGTTACATTTTTTTGTCACAATGTGGAATACTTGAGAATATACCATGATAAATAATGTTGATGAAGTTTTTATTTTGACTGTAAATTCTGGTTGGTTCTCCAAGATACAGACAGTGACGGATATTTTATAACAGTTCATAAAATTATTGTTATTCTTAACTTACCCATATCCTGGAAAATACTTGTGTAACTAGCTTAAAGGGAACTTTTGATTTTTTAACATCTGTTTCTAAACCCATGCTGTTTCACCTGAAAGATACAACTTACTGAATTAGGGTTCCTTAGAGGTTAAGCAGGTAATCCATGGAAATGGTTACCAAATTTTTACTTAGCTGCGATTCATTAAATAAGTTCCATCTCATGAACTATGAGCCATTTCACTTTTAAGCACCCTTATTTCCTTTAAATTTACCTAAAACTTTATTAGACTCAGTACTGCCCACATACATTTAAAAGCCCACATATATTTAAAACATTCCCAATGAAGAAGATTAAAACATTTAAAATCTATATTTGATCTGACAACAGCATTATCATGTTTAAATTAGAAACAGATTAGACATAATTGAAGATAAAGAGGACACAAGCATCACTCCCATTTTGGTGGAGTGGGCTTTAAATTATCAGATTCATTTTGAATACATTACGCAGAAACATTGAATTGTTATCTTTAGACAGCCTTTTCTAAGAGTTTACAATTTCTCAGTTCAGTGAAGCTTGCCACCAGCTTGTTATCAGAACAAAAAATGAAAAATCATTTGGTTCAGAGCACAGGACTGATCTCACCTCCAAAAGCACATATTTTCTTCTGATAACCAACACTTCTTTGGACTGTAGAGGTACCACTTCATTCTTTATAGTGAAGTCAGTCTTTTTAAGATTCTTCCACATTTCAGGTAATTGCTAAACACAGTAAAGTAGATATTGTTTGTCAGTTTGCAGAGCCAACAACACCCCCCCCCCACACACACACGAAACACATACTTTCATTCTCCCCAACTTTCCCTTTTTCCCTTTCTTTGAAAAATATTAGTTGAGTTCATGTAATTCCTTTCCTATTGTTTTTATGCAGTGACAAAGATGGACTCTTTATACAGAGTAACTTGTTAAATGCAGTTTATGGGAAAGATTTTAATTTCTTTACAACATCCTGCATTTTCTAGTTAGAACATATCTATGTATATCAAATTTTGAAATAATCCTCAGGAACACAAAAAGTACATCTGTGATGCAACTCATGATAAAACAGTTTGATAAATATATTATTTTGACCCACCCATAAGAAAGGCACAAAAATACACATAGTGACAACTGAATGTATTAGTAAGCCCCAAACTCGTCAAGTCATTTGCTTAACCTGCTTAGCTCTTAACAAGAGTGTACTTGAACCCAGTTTGGTCCAAACAAATAAAGTCAGGTTCCTTACATTCCTGTTAGGCATCCCAAAGGCTCATCTGCTCTATGAGCTATACCTGTTGCTGACAAAAAGGTCAGCCACAAGTCTGGTTGAATATGGACATGGCCTCACTCACAACAGTGTAAGTAGATGCAGTAATTTAAAGGCAAAGATACACAAAGATAAATGCTTTTTTTCCTTGATATTGTTTTGAAAAAGTTACATGGGGTTTTACAAGCATCTGTGTTTGCTCTGGATCTCATTCGACTTAATTCCACAATCCTGTGACACAGCTGAACCTCATTACCTCCTTGCAAGTGATATTGCTCAGAAAGCAATATCTATTTTCCTATCACTGTTTGAAGAAAGTGGCTAGAAGTTTAATAAACACTAGCAATCTTCTGACAATGTGTAAATAAGAACACAATGAAATACCCATCTATAAATTGTACTTTAAAATGGGTATTTCCACACAGGTGAAGTTTATTTTTCGGCTGCATTAAGAGGCATGACAGATTAGAAATGCATAGTAAAGAAATCATTGGGAAAGATTCCTTGTTTTCATATGCAGTGAAAGTCTTTACATTTCCTGCAAATGATGCTAGGGAAAAAATAACTACAGAAACACATTTAGTCACTTGGAAAAATCAGGTTGATAGCAAAACTTTGATTCATAAAGAACCAGTGTTCTACACACTGAAAAAAATCAAACATTATAGTGGTGCTATTTTTACTGCTTCAGTTTTTGGTCTGCCAACACTTCTTTAATTAAAGTTATATTAAAAAGCATGGTTGAAGTTTTCAAGAGGATTACCTCCAATTTGCATATATCATCTCTGCACCATTCCTGTACCTCAGTGTGCAAACAGGCACACACTCGTCATGGAGCAGCAAGGGCTACCTGCTTCCCAAGGGAAAGCTTAGCCAGGAGCAGAAAGCTACCCCAGCAGACAACACCCTCACCAAGCAAGGGCCCAACCCCAGAGCGCCTTCAGCATGGCAGCAGTGCCAGGTGTTTGTAACTGGGTGCATCAACAGCCCCAGACACAGCCAGCAGTGAAATGGATCCTTGGTTCCACAGCAAGTACAGCCAGGGGTGGTAAGAGTGACAGGTAAGGGCAAGCAAGAGCACACAGCCCCCGGGGTCCATCCAGGAGAGCACACCTGGAGCACAGGTGAGGGCTGAGGGGAGGCTACAAGGCAGGAACACCTGCTCCTCAGAGAAACTGAGGTTACAGGGAGGAGCTGCTGGGGACTCCCCTGGGTACAGGGAAGAGCCCCCAGAGGAGCCCTGGGAGGAGCTGCTCAGGGCCAGTATTAGCACTCAGGACACTGATAGTTTGCACACCTCTAGTTTGTACCACTCTTTGTTAAATGCTGTTCCAGAACACAGACAGTGACCAAGTCCCTCTTCCTCATAGCTACTTGACTTATTTCTTCCAGTGTATCCATCTGATTTACATAATGCTAAATGAACATCCAAAAGTGAAAAAGCAGTAGAGGCAAAGATTAAATTCAAGAAAGAAAAGACATCTTTAAAGCTAAGTCACATGCCAAGACCCAAGATATTGCACTGATGGCAACAACAGTTATAACTTGTCAGTTGGCAGCAGGTTTCCTGTCTGCTTCCTGAAACAACTTAATAGGAAATGACTGCTTGGATGCATGTTTCTCAAGAATTATAATTTCTGTTTCATGCATCAAAAATTCAAAGTACCTACTGTCATCAGCTAGAAACAAAACAGTGCACTTTTATTACTCACATCCTCCAACAGACTGATTTAACTCACTTGCTAGTGAGATCGACTGTGGTTCAGATCCTTATGACCATCAGTGTAACTTTCCAGTAGAACTCTAAAAAATGCAATATTGTGTCCAACTTCGTTCTTTGTTTCCTTTTCACTAGTGCACATTGTAACCAATTTATATTTAATCTATTTTGCCTGTGTTAACTGTGATGTTTTGATATATTTATTTATTGATATTTGTTTCCATCACATATTAAAAAAAAAACCTGCAAAAGGAAGAAATTGCACAAAGATTTTGCATGTCCTGCTAGACTGGAAAAAATACTCTTGTGCAAAAAAACTTGCATCTACATTAAATTTCTAGCAAAATTGTTTGACTGTAATTTACTAAACACTTCTGTCATCTATCTGTGGACATAACCTCACAGCAGATAGAGAAAGAAATTACTGCAGATACTTGCAGATCTGGGAGCAGAAACGGTATCAGGTGTCCTGATGAGAAGTAGCAACCAAAAAAGCAAACATTCAGCCTATAACAAACAAATAACAAATAACAAAGAAACGGCAGTTCTTGAGAAATGCTCACCCTGGAATATGTAGAAGTCATTTGACACCAAACACTCAGTAAAACAGGCGCTGTAAAGCCAAACACAGACTGTGCACAATGCACAAAGTGAAAGTAGAAGGCAAATTCACAAACCAGGTTTGAAGAGGGTCCATCCAGCTGCAGATTTCAGTGTGTATTAGAAAGACATTCTCAATTGGGTAAGTGAACCAGAAGAAGTTTAAAAAGAAGTTAGCCAATATAATTTTAAAAATATGTGCTGGAGGCTGATGGAAATTACTGGATACATTCATAAAACAAGAGAAACAGAGGTTAAGGAGAGTAGAATATGACAGCTCACTGGGAATAGATGGGAAAACTCCTCACAGCCTCTCTTGAGATATTAGCCTTCTTGGCATAAACCATTGGATAAGGGTGAGTCAGCTGAGAAAACAACTGCATTCAAATGCCTAGAGGAAAGGTCAAATGTGACACCTAAAAAAAAAAAAAAAAAAAAAAAAAAAAGGAAAAGTAGCAAAAGTAAGAATAACTGAAAAGGGTCTTTTCTAAAGTATTTGACAATCTATCTACAGATGACACAGTATCAAAGCTGGTTTTTATTAGTTCCCCCATATCACAGCAACTGCTATTGACATTAAGTTCACAAAAGGTTTAAAAGTTATTTTGCTGCTATTAAGAAAAAGCTGCACTTCAAATAAAGGAGTGGATTTAAATGTTGCCTTAATGTTTTCATTCAGATTCTGAAGAAAACACTTGATAGCTTTGAACAGCCCATCTACAATCATGTCTTCTATGTATTCAGTGTAGAGTTTCCATTCATCAGAAAGCGGATCTGTCTGAAACAAATACTGATTGTCCTGGAAAGAGTAATTTGGAGAATCAGTAACAGGGGTTTAGAATTGCTCTTCCCAGTGTGTATTTCTCATTCCAGTTGACTGAGTCCAGGAATAAAGAAACTCTCACTTTGATGAAGAAAAGCATTCCCACTATTTACAACATAATTACCTTTTCATTGTAACTTTTACAAGTACATCTGGAATTAGTTACAGAAAACTATTTCCCTTTGGAGTTATATTTGCATCAGCAAGTGCAAATGTTTGAAAACAGTTCTAGCTTTTACTTAGTCCTGGCTTTCCTAAAAGTATTTACACCTATTTAGTGACAATAGCTACTCCCAGAACAAAATATGTACTGGATCTACTACCCTGTAGGCTATCTGGCAAATCTTTTCCACTGCTTCTTGAATTGCACTTCATAGGGTTTTTCTGGATAGAACTAAGGATTTCCATAATTTTTTTCTTGACAAAAAAAGTGTTTGACTCACATCCATTTTCACATTATGCTTGAATATTCTGATTCTCTTATTCACATTTTAAGAAAGTTCTCCCTGCCTGTTCATTATAGTCACAAAGACCTGCATTCTGCCAGGGCAGAGGCAAACATCAATTGTTTGTCAAAACTCTTCAAATGATGTATTCTTCTTGCTTTGCCGCACTGTCTTCCCCAGTCTCTGGCACCGGTTTTAAATACAGTTAAATTTGCAGTATAAGAAGAGTAAGAAAAACTCTTATTCTTTCTAAGGTAATCAGAAATATCTTTAAATAGATTTCTTCCTTCTTTGTTCAGTCTCTTCTGTACCAAACTCAAGTTTATCTGTTATGCTGCAATAAACCATTAATCTTGTCACTTGGGAAGATATTGACAATCAAATGTGCTCAGTTTTCTAGTTTTAAAAACACCTAAGGCCAGGTTCTCAGTGGATTCAACATTCTTATTATGATACATCAATTGAGTCTGCACCCTATTTACACATTAGTAGACAAACTGGCTTTTAATGTAAACAAAAATTTCCAGGATAGCCTATAATACTGAAGATTTCTCTCCTAAGGTGGATGACTGGACAAAACCAGGACAAGTTTCTCCTACTGCAGCTCTTCTTTTGTCTTTCTGTCATAGCTTCTGTGTGAAATACTCAGATTTTAGTTCACTGACAATGCAGCTAAACTAGTAAAAATATTGAAGGGTAACCCTTTCCAAGTAAAAAATCCATGCTCAGCTGTGTGCTTCCTAATGTCCTCATAAATTACTTGGACACAGGACTGGAAGCGTTACAAAGCAAGTTCACAGATGATGCAAAACTGGGAGGAGATCTTGACTCCTTGAAATCAGGAAGGGACTGCAGAGAGACCTCCACAAATAAGAAAGTTGCCAACACCAACCATATAAAGTTCCCACCTTTGTGAAACAGCCTAGGAAGAACAGGGCTTATGCTGGCTGCAGGCAAGTCTAATTACTGTTTAGGAGCCCCAGGGGCTTTTCTGTCAGTACGAGAGGGCTCCTTTGGCAAAACCTCAGCAGTAAACATGGATGACACTAAAACAGTTATAAACTGTTATAAACAGGACTATAAACACAAATGGAGGCACTTGTATAGTCATGAAGTTCATGAAGAGGAGAAGATTTAGCAGACCTCAGTGTGGTTTGTCATCATGCAGATCTGGACACTTACTTTAAGAGCATTGCGAAATCTAATTTCTGCTGCAGCTGCCAAGATAGTCATATGCTCTTTCTGCATATTTTTCTTAAAGAGAAAAAGTTTCTTTGAACTTTGTTGCAGAAATTTTCCTCCTCCTCCACGTGATCCCGGCAGATATTAGAGAAATTAGGAGGGAAAACATTCAGTGAGGAGTATACTTACAAGTATGATTCAATGGTCATTGAACAGATTGTAAAAATCAAAAAGCATCCTATGAGAACTTCAGGAGTACTTTTCCATATTTTTCACGCATGTCAAAGTATACCTTTAATTGCTTATATAAAGATGTGCAGATCTGAGCTTTTAGAGACAGGAAATAGAACCAAAATGTCACAGGCTACGTCAGCTTTCTTGTACATCTATGCAATCTCTGCCGTAATTATTTTCTATTGGGATTCTAAAGAACTGGATAAAGCCTGTCGACTTTTTGTCTAAAGTTTAAGTGTTTTGCTTTCACTGAATTTCATCAGAAGGTAATTTGGCTGCAAAGGGAAAAAAAAAAAAAAAATAATTCTAAGCATCTGCATGTTCATTTTAAAGTGGAAGTTTAATATAATTTGAATTTCAATGAAATAAGATGAGAAAGTGTTCAGATTTCAAGTATTTTTAAATTTCTCATGAACATTTCAGAGCCTCCAGAACTTGTGTTTTGGTTCACAAGAGCATCTGCTTCTCAAAAATCTCCCAGTTTCCTGCTACTATTACTGCACTGTCAAGTTCCTTTTTATAGTATCTCCTTTTTAATATCCTAATTCAGGGAGAAGTGATCTTCCACACTCATGAGTGTCTCATTTCCACACAAGCAATAGATATCATTACAAACTTGATCAGTAAGAGAGAATTAAAAAATTTCCATGGCCTACATTTTGGCCAGAACGATTGGCAAAATACAACAAATTCTCTGAATGGTACAGTAAATCTCAGAATGAACTAAATAATTAAATTCCCATGAAATCTGCTTGTAATCAGGCTAAAAATACTGTGGGAAAGCTGCTTGTCTTGTGGCTTCTTCAATAATTCTAATTTTTGTTTTGTTTGAAAGCCAGAAATGCCTAACCTGAAAATATATGGAAATATTCCAAAAGCCATGGCAACATTTTGAGAAGATCAGCAAAAACCAGCTGCAGGTTTATTTTGATTTCAGTTCAGCTTTCTCCTAATCGTTTGACTAATTTCAGTATCTGTGGAAATATGTTTCCTTACTTTCTGATTACTTTGGAAACAGTTATTACTTTAAAAACAGACAAAAGTCCATCTCTTATATCCTAGCAATTGCAGGCTTAAGAATGATGACACTGCTCCAAGCATCTTAATATTTCCTTGAAGGAGAAAAGATTGTTAATTTCTAACACCAAGGTGTGAAAAATGAATAGAAAAAATTTGCTCTTCTTCTTATCATATAGTAGGTACATAAGTATGTACTTGTAGAACAGTAAGATTACTAAAAACACTGCACAGCAGAAGAAAAAAAGAGGCCGTTGGAGCTAAGCGCCTACAAAAATATAGCATGTGTCCAATGGGAGGAGAGAAATCTGTAAGTATAATCCAGAAAACAGGCAAAGAAAATTACTGTGTTCCTGAAACTGCATATGAAACTGTAAAGAATATAGAAAACAATTGAAAATTCCTAGCTAATTACTTAAAACTTATTGCAGACCCCAGTTGAAATATAATATTTTTAGAGAAAAAATTATATTGAACTATACTGATTAAGCTATATTAGATTAATTCATTTAATAAGTAATAACATGCAAGCAAATTAATAATTTTTTAAAAATAATTAAATTAAGAAGAGGTTGGAGATTTTTCCTACTTACTGTTTTTGGTTCTCAAATCTCTTTGTAGCAGGTAATTTCCTCATCAAACATTGACAGAACAACAGAAGAATTGGGATAAAATCTAGAACTGGTGGCAGGCCTGTCCAGTAGATTACTAAATATGAGCAAATTTGCAGAAAATTCACTGAACAGAAAATCAAAAACTGAGATCTTATTCTAAAACATTTTACTCTAAACCCTGCATTTTCCCCAGACATTATTCTGTTAAAATAATCAATCATTAATTGTAGGGTTTTTTTGGTTTTCTGTTTGTTTGTGATCTTCTTTGTATTAGGGCTTTTTTGGGGTTGTGGGTTTTTTTTGTTTTGGGTTTTTGCTTGTTTGCTTGGGGGGAGTTGGTGGTGGTGCTTTGGTTTGAGGGGTATTTTTACTTGGAAAGTAAATTAGGAATGACATTGGGAAATATACATAGAATCCTGGTTTACAGTTACCTTTTTTGCCTCTTCAAATGCAAGATTAACATTTTGTGTGAATAGTGATGGTGTTAAGGAAGAGATTATTAAGAATTGAATGATGGGAATTAACTTAATAAAACTATGAAAAATTAAATATAGAAAAAAAATGGAAAAATCTAGGTACCTTTAGAATGAATAGAAAACATTATCACAAAAGAAATATAACTTAACATAATTATATAAATAGATAAGAAAATTATATCTGTCTTATTTCTGTAACTAATTATTAGAATAAACTTAATCTTTTCTCAGTTTGTAGGAGTGGTTCTGAGAGGCAGCTAAGAACTGTGACTGGAACAGCTGCTGAAAGACCCATATCTTGTGCTACTGGAAATCAAACCAGACATCGTGCCCAAAAAATATGTCTTAAGAAGGCATGAGGTACTCACATTATCCGTTTCCCAAGCGACACAGGGCACTGGAGTAGCGATCATTAAATGTGCAGAAGTACTGTGACGTAGCATTGTGACTCAGCACTGCAGCCTTGCAAGTGGCACTGGCCAGGAATTGATGCTTCTTAGGCACCTGTAGCTCTTAAGCTACTATGATGGGTCAAGAAGGCAGTTGTACAAAGCTCTAAGGAAACCATTTTGGCAGAATACATGAAAACAGCTGTCCTGAAGCACTGGACAGGCATCTCTCGTTGTTTCTCCACATAACCAAATAATGGACTAAGACGAGAAAAATTATTTTTTTCCCTGATCTGGTAGTACTTTCAGTTAACATCACTTATGAAAAAAACGAGCTTTAGGAGCCATTTCTGAAGCTACTGTGAACTGCATGTTGAATCTGAAACAGTCTGGTTTGTCCATGCTCAAAGTAAGTCTTCTTACTATCACAGAATCGTAGAATGGCCTGGAAGGAAAGGCAACTGATCATCTAGTTCCAACCCTTGCTACAGCCAAGAATATCCCATGTAAATGTAGTCATAATTATCTCCATTATACTGTGGGAAATGGCACTGAAGCTATGACTTCTGAAGGTATCAAGTCTGCAAAAGGCAAATTGAAGATGCCTAGTGGACAAATTCAAGAAAAACAAAAAGTTTATGGTGTGATTTAATATAATTTTTCTCAATAGAATGTTTGCTGCATTTGAATATGTATTACCAGCAGCAGTCTCAGTTTATGGCAGTTTGTGGTTAAATGCCCCATAAAAGCTAACTCACTTGTTCTATTTTGAACTCATTACACTTATCCTGACAGCCCAAATTACAGTATTTTTTTATGTTGCATATTTACGGTGTATTTTATTTATCTCCGTTGTACATTCTAGTATTTGGCATCTATTCAAAACCCTTACCTGTGTTCTCCGGCTGTTCTGGGGGGTTTTGTAGCTTCTTTTGCTTTGTACTCAGAGCATTATCTTTTACTTTCACACACTACAAAGTTCATTCGTTTGGAGAGCTTATGCAATGACACCAAATCCCATTTGTTCATCTGATTTGCTACACAGCTGCAAAGATCGCCTGTGTATTAAATCACCAGTTGTGACCACCTATAAAGCACTGCTTGCAAATATGCTCTTCAAGGCATAAAGCCACCTTAATGTGGCAGTTAAATTTTTTAATGAAATGTCACAAGAAATATATATGTTACCTGCAAATAATTCACAATTCAACTGGCTTGTGTACTGCCCATTACTGCTTGTTAAAATTCACGTCTTTATTTTTTGTGCCTCTTCATCGGTTCTTCTATCAGAGCATCCATGAAAACTGGAACTTTTCATGGGGCATCTAAGTTTAATCCCTGCTGCAACAGCTACACTAACTTATTTTTTCTGAATTTCTTTGGAAGAATACTGTTTTCTTATATCTAAAAAGTTCTAAGGACGCCTTCATTTGGCAATACAATCCATTGCGTAGCTCTACAGAGTAAGTTGTCTTAGTTAAATAACTTTCGTTTTCCTCTAGTCTGAAATTATGGCCCAGTCTCACCATAAGCATAAAATAACATTCTTCTATTCAACAGTTGCATGGGTGTGAAAAGTCAGTGACCTTTTTTTACTGACTTTAACCTTTATCATTTTTCCATATCCATTGCAAAACATTGCCCTCTCCCTAATGTTTCCAAGATAATTTTTATCAACAACTTTTTATTTATTTCCTTGTCTCTGTGGAAGATCATTTCTAGATAGTAGCTTTTGAGAAGAGAATTTTTCTCCATTTATATATGGGTGAGATTTTATAAGGGTCTTAAACACCTGCATCTTGTAGAACTACAAGGAATATAGGTAGTAATGGCCCTCTCTTTCTTTTGAAACATTCTAACAGGTTTGAAATCTTAATGAATTAGAGAATCTACAACATTTATATCAGAATAAATCCTATGTTTTACTGTAATACTTTTTATGAACTAGTGAGTTATTTTGCTGAACATAACTGCTGGATAAAAAAAAAAAAATCCATACCGTAACAAGTTTATTTCTCTCTGCACTAATTAATTTGATCAACATCAGGCCACCATATCCTATCAACTGTCTGCTTTCTTCCTAAACAACAGTACAATGTCTGTTTTCTCTCTCATATTTTCCTTTTTCCCTCCACAGTTCTCCCTTTGTTCTGTCTCATCTCCATTACGTGTGGTATGTTTGCATGCTTATATAAACTCCTTCTCCTTACTCTTGACTTTATGATGCATCTGTTTTTGTTTGTTGCACTTGTTGGGATGCATTTGTACAGTGCTGAAAGTAAACCTCTTCTATCTCAGCAGGAAGCTGTTCCTCAGCAATTCTGCCTGATGGCTTTCTTTCCATTTCCCCTCAGCTTCTCAAAAAACTATTTCCTGAAACCTTACGAATTCTTCTTTACAGTCTTACATAACCCAATGTATTCAACCATCTCTTTTTCATCCATCTTCTCTTTTCCATTATGTTTTTCATTTTGTTAGATATTTGGCTCATTTACTCATATATTATCTACTCTGACACTTCATATTTTCCACCACTACTCTGATTCTTATTTTCTTAGAAATTTACAGAGTTTACATGCAATCATGGCACACAACTCCCACTGATTTTAGTCACTCACATTGACTTTAATGTGAGTTTTGTGGCCAACTCCCTGGAAACTCAGAAAATACAGGGTTTAGAGGGTATAATCTGAGTTTAGAATCACTTATTTAGAAGAATAAGCTTTCAAAAGCTTTTTCTGGTTTTGTGGTCTTGCATTATTACAACTTTTAATAGCTGAGCGACCAAAGAAGACATTTTCACATGAATTAGAGTATTTGAGGTCTACATGTCAAGATTCAGAACAAATTAGGAAAGATTAGTCATTTCCCCCTGAGTCACAGTCAAATTTTGCCCTTGCTTTTATCATTGCAGTCTATGGTGGTCTTCTCTCGTCTATTGCAGATGAAAACGCAACTTGAATAATGAATGAGTCTATGATCAAAAATATGCAAATCTTGTTCTTCATTTCAGTATTTGGACATATCAACTTCAATTTCCTAAATCCTCTCTTCTAACTCAAGCTATTAATGATGCTAAGACAATTATCTAACTCTACCAGACTGCCTATTGTTCATTCAACAGAAACCCCTATTTTTATAAGACTGTCAAACTAGTTCTGTAATATTTCATATAACATTTCCTTTTTCTTTCACAGTCTTTCTGTATCTTAAGCAGTAGCCAGGTTGTCTACATCTTTGTCTGAAAAAGTAACACATTCTTATAGAGCATCTGATATAACTAAGAAAAACAGGTGAGCTTTTAGATTCACAACCCCTTCATCTATATTTTAATCTTGTGTTTCTTTCAACAGGACTAAAATCTTCTGTTTCACTTTGGTTATTTAAAAAATATTTTTTCCTTCTTCATGTAAGTCTAAAGGCAGGTTCTCCAAACCTGGGTATTTGTGTACCCAGTTTTCATTCCTGACATCAAGCCAATTCTCACATAGCTACAGTCTCTAGTACAATTGATGACAGCAGGTTTTTACTGTTTATTTGCTTTTAAAGTAAATCCAGCAGTTTACAAAACATAAACCTGGACATTAGAAATACCTACTGAAAATCAGAACATGAAGTCTTTATTCAAGGCCAAACTGTAATTATCCTTCATGTAATTTCAAGGGGAAAAAATAATGGAAATATTTTATGTCATGTGTATATATATATATATATATATATATTATATTTATATTTATATTTATATTTATATTTATATTTATATTTATATTTATATTTATTTTTATATATATATTTATATATATATTTTTATATATATATATATATATATTGGCAGCCGACTTCTGCTGTGGTCTGGAACAGTTCCAGTGATCAAGGAGATGTCAAAATCCTGAGTCACCTTCTCAGACCACTGAGGAAGCTGGCCATGGAGAAGATATTTCAGGTCCCAAAATGGCCAGAGTACCTTAAAGCAAAAAACTTTTTGCATCCTGTGTTTCAGAGAGGTGGTTCTTGTGGTATCACTTACTGTGAGCAAACAACAGGACTACATTCACTGTCTTCTGTTGCCTCTTTTTCAAATAAGCTGTGATTGGAGTCAGGGCCACTGTATCTCCCTGCATATGAAATGACTTGCAGCTACAATGGCTAGTATGATCTACATCTATCTGGTATTCATACTATTGCAAGATTTTTCTTTTCCAACATTTTTTTTTTTTTTAAACTGAGGAGACATTTATTCCATGTGTAAGAAAGTTTTATGCAAAAGTGGATAGTATTTATCCAGCAAGAAAAATCCTGAACATTGAAAAAAGAGCATTTGCCAAAATTATTAATTTCCCAAAATGTGCTGTTTAATTACATGACAGCTAAAGGCTGCACATGAACCAAATTTAAATAAGTCTTTAAAAATCAAGCTGTGCAAGCACAAAATTTAAAAAAAAGGGGGGGGGGGGGGAAGAAAAGAAAGAAAGAAAGTAAAAAAATAGAGAGCAAAACCCCCAAACCTGTAGCTGTGAAAGACAGGCTAGCTGCAGCATGATTTATTTTCATCCTGCCACCCATTCACACTATATTAAATTTTACCTCTGAGTCTTGAAAATTACTCAAGGCAGCTAAGTTTTCATTGGAGGTTTGCCTGGAGCCTTTTTCAGGATCAAGGTCTGCCTCATCAGGTGTCCTACCAACATGAATTACTCCAGTTCAAAGTATAATTCTAATACAAATTAATCACAGCACGTATTCAAATATTTATCAAAATGTTTCTCAACCTGGTAATTTCACACTATAGAATTTTGAGATGTGAAATAGATTAAATATTTTACCCTAGAAGTATCTTCCAGTCCTTTTGACTCTTGAAATGCAGGATTTAATATTGTTACTAAATGGTGACCATTCATCTGCCAAGTGAATCTCACATGATGAGAGAGCTTTCTGCATTACAAATGTATGGAAAGTTCTATCTCAGAATTCAATTACAAATATCAATACTTGCTATTCAGAGCAACAGCTCCAAAATAAAGCTCCTTAATTTCAGATTATAATTGAAAATGTAACCAAATTACTGTATATTCTATTGCTTTTGACACCACTGACAAATACAAGAACTAATCCTCTACCTGCTACTCACATTATCACTAATGCAAGTAATCCTATTCAAATTAAGAATGTGTAAACAAAAATTATTCATGTAAGTAAAATTTACAAGATAGGGTGGATAAATCCCCTGAAATTGAATGATACAATCCATTTATTTCGTTTCTTTCTCTAAGGTACGTGGTTTCACATGTCCAATCTAAGCTAAAAGTACAACTGAGACTACAAAAGCTTAAATAACAGATTCTGCACGAGGTGCAGTCAGCAGAGCTAATACAGCTGCTGATCTTAGGGAAAAAAGCAGCTCCCAGGAGGTCCCTGCATTCCTCAGTTCATGTTCTCCCACATGCTCATAGTCTAGGAGGCTCCTGACTCAAGCAGAGGGCTGAGCCTTAGGAACTACTACATAAGCAGGCACAGCCTTCAGCCACGACATGATAGAGGAAGTGAGAGAGAAACAAAAACTGACAGGATTGTACTTAGAATTGTTTTCTGTATATTCAGTTTTAGATCCTCAGCCCACCACTACTCAGTCACAGCACAGATGACTTACTAAGAAATGGCATTATAGCTAAAATAATAGCATTGAATGAGCATTTGAGTAAGAAAAAGTTTTAAAAGTCAACTCCATTCTCATTTAAAAGGACTGAACAAAAATGCTATAGATAAAATCAGTTAGACTACAGTTGCTCAAGCTACCTGATACCTTCAAATATTAAAATCTTCTCATACACAAGTCTACAACCTGTACCAAACTATTCTAACCATACTTCTGCCACATGACTGAGCCAATAGAGACAGGAATACACTTCTCAGTGAATTTTTTCAGCAACCTGAGCCATCAGTCATACTTCAATCTGCCTCTGTTGAAGCTGGACTTCTTGTCAGTTGTTATTAGCAGTCCAGTACATGAAATTGTCAGTGCTTCAAATGGCAAGGTAAAGGCAAGTAGTTTGTAAGGTTAAAAGCAGAGTTTTGTGGAGGGACATCCTATTTTTATACAATTTATTTAAAAAATAAGCAAGCCATATCTAGAATGAACATGTGTCTTCTGTGCAAGAGTAATAATCACATTTCACCAAAAATTGAATAAATCTATTGTGTAAATGAAGGACTCCCTAAGCACACATTAACAAGAGAGACCATAGCAATCCATCATCTCAACGATCCTTGAACAACAGCATCTGTAAGTAATTTTGATAGAACAGATTGTGACAGCTTCATAGGAATTACTGCAAGTGACTTAGGCAAAAATCTACAGAATAAAACGAATACAAAGAGGATGTATGTTGCTCTATCAATTCACATATGATCAAGCATTGACAGCAACCTTGTTAAAACAAGTGTTTTCCTCACTAGTATAAGAAGACAGGGGTAGTACAGGAATACCTAAAGTGCCACGTGAGAGGAAACCATTATGAGAAAATCAAATAAATATTGTGTTACTAAAAGAAAATATAATTAAATAAAAAATATTTCTTTTCATGTTTCCATTAAAGCAAAACTTAGCACTGTGTTTCTCATCATATATAAAAACTTTATACATATATATCTATATCCATCTATCTATCTATCTTAGCTTGACTGGCCTCCCAGTCAGCCTATCAGTCCCATGAGTAAACTGTAAGATCAGAAAAGCCTGGATCTATTTCTTACAAGAAGTTAAGGCCAAATTATTAATGCATGATGGTGTCTCATACAGGTAAGTGTGCTGGAATTATTTCAGTTATAAATCTTTTACCTCACTTCCTTCATTTGTCCTTGTATATTATCTTATATAGAGATAGTCACAAGAAATTTGACAAGTAGGGCAATGCTTGAAAACTGCTCTGTCCTTTTCTTTGTGGAATAATTGTGGTTTTCTCCATCTTATGAAACTCTCAAACAAGACACAATGAAATGCTTCAAAGATAGTGAGAGCATATGGCAAAATACAACCCTCTCATCTCAACTTCTCTGCAAAAGAACTAAGAAGTTACTGTCAATGACTGATTAGAATTTTTCTGCTTGCCCATAGCTGTGAATAGTCAGCAAAGAGGTATTTTAGAATAGTTCAGAAATGCTTGTCCACATCAGATTAGCCTTTCATGCCAACACTATTATTACTGACAAAAATGTATCTTGTCAATAGGGAAGTGCTTACAATTTGGCAATTTTGCATCAACAGAAAGAAACAACAGAAAGTTTAAAAAGAGAAGCTGAAAGGAACAAAAGGTAGTACATCAATGTCCTAGAAAAAGGCCATTTTTTTACTTACAATATGCCACCTAAAATTTAGCACCTTGATGTTAAATAAATACTTCATTTATATTTTCTCTCCTCTGTTCAGGGACTGCTCCATGTGTAATGAAGGAAAAGCAATTCAGATTGATACAGATCATTTTATCAGTACCTCATTGCACTTCACAAAAGCCACTAATGACCCTTTCTCTCCCTTCCATAAAGCTCAGTGGGATTTTTTGCCACAATGTTCATGGGAGTTAGAGGTACCTCAATTCACAGCACAGTCCTGAGAGGTACAGAAATGGTTCACAACTGCAACATATTACTGGAAACTTAGGCCACAAGATGGTGTTCTGAATGCACATTAGAAGCCAAACCAACAGATCTGAAAACACCTTAATAATGTCTGATTCATCTAAATTGTAAAAACTCTTTTCCACATTTTTCTGAAACTTTGATGTCCCTCAATGTTATTATTCACTAACTTCAAACAACTTTTGTAAGTAAAGCACACAAAAAATGAAAAAAGGCATATAACTTAGAGAAATGTGATCATAATAAAATAACACAATACATTGCACATAACAGTTGCCTCTACAGAAAGAGCTCTATGGGAATGTTACAACATTTGCATTTGCTAACCTGTTGTAATCCACTGGGCTGTGTTTACTTTTCTGCACTTGCCTTCTAACATCAGTGAAACTCTTCCCCCATGAATGAACTTCTTCACTGAACACTTTTCCTCTCTGACTCCCAAGTGCTGTTTTCTCCAGCTGAGATGAGTAGCTGGAGTGAAAAGCTTTAGGGAACAGCAAAAGGGTTTGAGACATCAAAGCTGCTACTCTTCTCTTTCACCAATAAAGTGTTTAATTTTGTCTCCTTCAGCAAAAGTGCCTTTGGTAACTATCAGTGGCTTCATTCATTCATGTGTCACTAACACTGAAAGAGGTTTCTGAGTTTTTTACCCAAGAAATAGGTGGGCTAAAAAATGCAGATTGAGATAACCAAAAAGTAACTGTCCATTTCAAAAACAATTTAGGCTAGCTTTGTTACTTCCTTAAATCCTGTTTCTAAAGGAGCACTAGTGTTGGCAACATCTTATATCTTCTATCATATAAAGACTAGAGAATTCAATCAGGAATTTGAGGGTCTTTGAAATCACACATTTATCCCCTATTTTCCCCCTTCAGAGTGCCATTCTCTGAGAACTTCCCCCCACCACCACCATCTCTGGGATTTCAGGTGAGAAATTTCAATAAATCAGTTGTTCTTTACTTCCTTTTCTTCCATTAAGCCCTCCAAACTAATTTTCCTAATTCAGGCAACCCCCAACACAATTAAAACATGTAAATTGAATTGCAATAAGTACAAAAAACAAAGAAGGTGAATGTTATAGAATGAAAACCTGGCCGGGTAGTTACTTCATCCTGAAGAGAGAGTCATTTGGCACCAGGCCACAAACTCAGTGTAGACACAAAAGTGAGACTACAACAGTTAGGGTCAGACTCAAGCATTTAAGTCTTCAGCGCAACACCTTCACTGGAGATCCAACTGCATTTAATTTCAAGATACAAGTTCTTCTGCTCTCCGCTTCAGAGCAGCCAAATGCGACTCAGCTTTGATCCAAACCCCTTATATTGTGACAGCACTTATAAGCCAAGGAGACAAAGGACTAAAACAGCTGTAGAGCTTTGGCCTGAAGCATTCTGTGTAGAGCTCAGAACCTGTGACAGTTAAAATCAGTCTGCACAGGGAAAGACAGCTTGATTCATGTGCTTTTAGTTAAATGTTCTTTCCAGGTAACTTTGAAACCAATTCCACTGTTCTAAAGCCACTTTTTCAAACAGCCACAATATGATAATGGGAAAATTTTCATTAATCAAATTTCAACGACTGTAAAAGCATTTTGAAAAGCAGAGTCCCCAATAACTACTAATTACAGCCAGAACATTCTAGCTTTCCCTGACTCAAGTGAACATACACATTGTTTTTCTGACAATTAATGCATCATAGACTATACTATGTTCCTAAGTCCATTACTTTTTTAAAAATACAAGAGATAAATTTGCATTTAATTGTGTATACAGCTTAAATATATTATCCCACTACACAGCAAGATTTCAGAAATTTTATTAAACAGAAAATACTAGTGCAGAAGAAAAGTTCCACTGGGTAACAGCTGCTGCCTTTTCTAGGGTTCCAAGTAATTGTTGTCTTTTAAATATCAAAAATGTTCTTAAAACTTCTGAATGCCTGCACTTTTCTGGACATTTTCTGTTCCTTCTTCTAGGTCTATTTTGAAAATCTCTGCATAAGCTCATTTCAATTTCTAAAAATACATATAATTATACTCATGAGTTCAAAATCTTGGCACTTCTCTATTTCTAAACATATGATTCCAGTTAATCATATAACTACAATATCAGCCTGTGATATTGAAGATGCCCCTGTAAAAATAAATAAATAAATAGTTTTGCTTTTCAGAGCTTGATGCATGAAAATTAATACCCACTATTAATGTTACAGAAATGCATGAAATGCAGAAAAACATTTAAGTTTTGGCAGACAAGCTGAGCAGAGATTCATGTGCATTAATATAACAGGGCACATACTTAGTGGTATCAAGATGATCTGTGGTAGAGTAAGCTGAATGAAGGAAACAAATTTCTGGAGCAGAAAGGGAGGCAGAAGTAGCAGCTTTTGGGTGTTCCAAGAGAATCTCTTGTATGAATAAAATCTCATGGATTGGCATGAATCTGCAAGTATTTTCTATAATTCTGAAAATTTTTATCCTTCTTCTTTTTCCAAATAAATGAAAAATGCTAAAAAATACCAAAGAAATAACCCAACCCCCAAACTAACAAACAAACAAACAAATAAACAAAACAAACAAAAAAAAAAGCCAATGAAAGAAAATAAAAAAGAAACAATTTTAAGAAAATAATATATTTTTTTTTTAAATCAAACAGGAGAAATACTCAATATCAGATGTTCTGAGGTTTTTTCTTTTGATTTTCTTTCATTCCTTCCCAGATAAAATTCTTTGCCAATGTTGAGCAAAAGTTAGGAAAGGTTTGAAGGTTTTAAGGGTTCTTTTTATGATGAGTATATTCTGAACAGTAAAAAACACCATCCTAGCCTTAGAGCTTTCTTTTCCTCAGTATTCTGCAAGATGTAGTAAATATTTACATCCTCATGCCTCACTCTACTTCCCTGTATAATGATATGCTGCCATACCTACACTGTCTTTATCTAACGTCTGATTCATTAATGATTGTAAGGAACACTGAGAAGCTCACTTAAAAGCATAATATCAGAAACAGCTTTTGCAAGGAGCATCATAAATGAAGTGTCATTATAATAAAATTCAACTTTTCTATAAGAAAGGGTACAATTACATTCATATGTATTTCCTACACTCTAGAAAGAATGATATTGAAAGTTTCTAATCAACAAAAATGCACTGATATCCATGTTTAAGTACAAAAGGGATAATTCAGTAATGATTCTATTTTTACCATCTCATATTTGTGAACTGGAAGCCAAGTACAAGAACAGGCTTAAGCTGATCCTTACCAGACGCCAGGCCACTAAGGGTTACAATCTGCATCTCTGCTTTGTTCCTGCTCTCCTATGCCAAGGTGCAACAGAGAGGCCGAGCTCCAGGTGATTCCATGTGCCAAATGTGCTGCATTTCCTGCACACACTAGGAGTTGGGAACAGTATTTCCAGGTTTACAGCCAGTCTGGTTTTCTTGCTTTTTGCCATTTTAAGCCTGCCGGCTCCTTTTTTTATCCATTTTATTTAATATGTGCTTTTTCTTTTTTCCCACAAATACCAAGGACAACTAAAAACATACAGCAGACAGGCACAGCAGGGAAAATGGAAGTATGTGCTCAAAGACATGCAGCCAAACTCAGCCCTTTGGAGAATCTGCTCACGGA
Source organism: Sitta carolinensis (assembly GCA_032173965.1). Taxonomy (NCBI): domain Eukaryota; kingdom Metazoa; phylum Chordata; class Aves; order Passeriformes; family Sittidae; genus Sitta; species Sitta carolinensis. The sequence goes on from CM063288.1 coordinate 21,173,913, forward strand.
AGCATGAAATTTTCACAGATGTCTGAGTAGTGCAAGGATAGCATGACTGACATGTTCTGCTGTCTTTGCTATCCAGAATATTTTTGTCGATGGCTCTAGATATGGGAGGGACTTCCCTTTCACAGCATTTGAAAATACAAATCCACCTAGCCTTTTCCAAAAAGGGAAGACATACTAAAATTGCTGACCCACATGCCGAGCTTTAGCCTCTCTGAGTGGTCCTACTGGCTTTGAAGGGGCCATTCATATGGAAAGTAACACTATTCAGCATGGGCTCAGTTGTATGGCCATACTTTAGGACGTATGCCAGCTTTGCTGAGGCACCTCAAACTGATTAACAGCTCTGCCGTGGAGGGGCAACAACGAAAGCAGGAGGCAGAGACACTGTGGGTCATGCTGCAGCTGTGCTCTAGAGAGCTCCAACAGCTCTGATGCTGGCACAGGAAGAAAAAGAACAGGGAGACAAGACCATCCAGACAACAATTCTGGGGCTATTATTAGAGGTGCCATGCAGCACATCTCTACCAGAAGAACAACCTAATGCAAAGGGTAGTTCCACATTCATAGACTCCTCATGGAGCAAGCATACTCACCCAGGTTGCAGAGGCAGTAAGATGGCAATCACTGGCAGTAATTGTCCTCCTTCCATTGTAATTGTCCTTGACATTTGGAATGATGTTGGTTTAAACACTGCCAGGAACAATAAAACAATAAGATAAATCCAATGCTACAGACTAATCGATTCTCACATTAATGTGGAAATTAAAAGTCTACAAAAGCAACAAGCATTAGTAAACATTTTTCATTTGTTACAAGTACTATGATCCAGATTTTGCCCTGTCCAAACACCTCTATCTCTTAAAAAAAAAAAAAAAAACAAACAAAAACAAACAAAAACCAAAACTCAAAACATTTTAAAACAAATTCCATGTATATGTCTATTTTTAGCAAGCAAGTCTACAAAAACAGGGCTCAGGGTCAACAGTGTTAATCCAAAAAACACTACTTGCAACAAAACAATATACTTAATATCACAACCCTATTTCTATATTCTGGTCAGAAAGACTGTTTTCTGACAACATTCATATAATTAAATAACAGTGAAACTTTCATTAAATACAAGGACTGATTCTCAACTCACAAGAATTGATGGCAAATTTACTGACTGAAGTTTGAAAGAAATCACACTCTGTTTGTAATCTAACATATATAACATGCTAAGTTTGGGGTGTGGAGAGGGTCAGTGTGTTTGTTGTCATTTTGTGCTCTTTTTTTCCCCACAGGAAAAAGATCTGGCAGCATACATCTGTTTCACAGCAAAAACGAGTTATTAATATTATCCAGTAATTAAGTGGCTTCCCAGCCTTTGGGCAAACTTTGGTGAAGAGAACAGACTCCCTGTTTTCATACTTGTTAATCTGCCAGTTTCCTCTTGAGGAATTTACATGAAAATATGTTCGGTTTCACGCAAGTTAAAGTCTGGTGGGGTTTTTTTCAAATAGCTTACCAGAGCAATAACTATCATCTGCCTGTAAAGCTACACCCTCCACTATGAGTTAGGTGTTGAGTGTCTGCTTAGAAAAGAAAATATGTTAAACCAATACCATAATTGCACAAAATGGAATCCAGATACTATTCCAGACAGTTATATTGAATGCTGATCACTGGGGAAAACTGAAATCTTTCAAACAGTGTAATAAAAACTCACAGCAACATTAAAAAAATTATAAACTTATAAATTAACTAAAACCCAATTACTTTATGTGCTGAACACAGTTGCCTCCAAAAGATGAGAAAGCTTTCTTGTCATAGAAACCTACACTGAGGTAGAAAATACACTTTCTGAAATGCCAGATGAAACCCAGAAAATGAATGCTTTCTATTTCTCCTGGGAGACTTTTTGAATTATCAAGGTAGAAACTCAGTAGGAAGCTTTTTAACATGACAGTTTTATCAATTTTATCTGCCTTTGGAGTGAAATTGCTGTCCTTTGCTGCCTTGATTTCAGCCACTCCTGACTCTCCTTTTGCCAGGTAGCAGTCATTTTTTCAGTGTGTCAGCACAGGTCAAAAGATGAAGACATGCTTACATTCACTACTCCCACACCTGCAGTTCAGAATAGGCTAAGGGAATGCAACATTTGTCCTGCCAGGGCGCTGGAAGAGGGCCTTTATATACATGAAATGCAAGTCTTGAAGTTATGGCCTAGGGGAGACTTAAATAGTGCCGACAGCTTTCATCTCCGCTCTGTGCATTCTCAAACCAGGGACTGAACTCCCAGCATCTTGTCCCAGCACGCACAGGGTTCAGTGCTAACCCTGGAGCTCGCTGCCTGAGAAGACAGCTGTTTCAAGATCCTAGTCAAGAGCTGGAAGTGCCTCTGACACAGCGATAGATCCTGAAAGCCAAAGGTTCACTCTTTCAGTTGAATGGATGAAAATCTCTTCTTGAAACCAGGACTACAGCTAACCTAAGACATTTCTCTCTCTTAAAGAAAAAGTGAAGCTTGTGAAATTCATTCTGGGATACCCAGAGTTAATTGTCCAACAAGAAATTCCAACACCGTTCAGAGATGATCTACATAGTTCAAAATATAATGTATTATGCTCCTCCTAAAAGAAGCTGTCAGTATTTGGGAGGTTTCTACTACAATTGTTCACAAAAAAACACACTATTTAATTACTAGCATGAAAGTGATTCTATCATAAAGGAAGAAGGTGAACTGAGACCTCTCTGCCTTTTCAACAGTTAATGCACTTGTGTACGTAAAAATACAATGCTTTCTCATATGCATTTTTAATGATGCATTAAATTTTCTTAGATCTGTGGGATGTAATTTCTCTGTTGATGTCCTTGGACCTGATGTAATAACTAAAGCAATATATGACCAAAATATATAATTTAAATAAATGTAGACTTAGGCTATTGGTCAAGAAGAGATTTCTGATTTTGTGCCCAACTTGACAGTTCATTAAATGGCATATGCCTAAGTGATCAACTTCTAAAATGCACTACCTTTCCTAAGACATTTTGTGTTGAACTTCTAAGATAAGAAAACAATTTTCAAAATGCTGAATTAACATTTCTACAATGCTGTGTATAATCTGAAACTTTACTTTTTTTTACTAGACAACCAAACTTTAAATCATCCATTCTTCAGGTACTGTAACAAATTAATTGTCAAAATAAGCAAACTTTCACAGAACATAATGACAGAAAACGAAATATTTTTTAACAGTCAGTGTCAGGTTTTCAATAAAACAGAGCACAAGTCAGAGTTCGTGACAAACAGGTATTTTTAGCGTTCGTCTTACAATCTACAAACTTTCAGTGTACATGGCCATTCAATATTTATATGCACTATCTAAGAAGTAACTGAACATGATGTGAATTTTCCTTACCCTGACTGAAAATTCTTGTACCAGGACACTGGGAAAGCAGCATTATTTGGAAAGAGGCCAGATCAGACAGATGGCAGAGAAAAGGGAATCAGTGAAATGCTCAGTGTTGAAAAGTTTCAGTAGCAATGTAACATTCTAAACTACAAAGAAATTGGTCTTCTGATATTACTAAAACCAAACAAAGGTATAGCATAAGCAAAGCATTATTTCTAATATAAATATAAATACATAAAAATATAACAATCTGTGTTTTTGAGAAAATTATCTAAATTATTCAGTGAAATAAGGTATCAAACAGTTAATTTTTCTCTAAACATGTAATTCAAAATATATTCCTGTGTTTTCCAAATAGTATGCAGTGTATAAAAAAAACCCATGCCACTTAGCTACCTTAATTTTTAACTTTAGTTTTTGAAACTAGGGTAATTTGATTCTTATTATTTTTATGAACTTTATGACCACCAGTAAATTTCAAATTCATAACTTTGATAAGAACATGACAGATTTAGTTCAGGTGCACGATCAATAGCTATGCCCTTCAAGCCACTGCTCTTTATTTGATGTAGTGCTGCTCACAAAAAGTCAAGACAGACACAATACCCTTTCAGGTTTCATGCACTGAGCTTAGGAATGCCCAGTGCAACCCCCCAAGTAAAGATTTAACCAGATCTAATTAAGCTATTAAACAAATATTCAAGCAGATCTGTTTCTGTTTCAAACAACACACAAAATGTTGATATGGCACCATCATCCAACCACTTTTACTGCCCACTTGAATAACTCTGGAAGGTTGGTAATTTGAGAATGAAGCTCTAACTACAATTGATTCCATAGTGGTCATGGAGATAGGAGGCAGTGAAGAATGCAACGAGCACCTGCTGAGACACTGGGGCAATCCTAGTGAACTACAGTGAAACTAGCTATTGTTTGCAGACCCTCTGAGCAGTTCAAGGAAAATATTTTAGATAGCTACACTATTAGGGGTCCTGCAAATATTTTTTGTGTCAAACACAAGTCATGTATCTGTACATACTCTCTGTATCTGCTCCTATCCAGCTCAAAGATTCGGACAGTGCAGATCCCACAGTGCCAGTCATCATGCTATACAACTATTTCATTTCTGCTGCCACAAACAAAGAATTAAATATAAAAGTGGTACCTCTGGTATGAAATTTAACTTTTGTTGTCAAGATTATTTCCTTGCCCAGTGACATAAAAGTGATCAGTATGCCATTATGTGGATAAAACAATTAAAAAGTTTCTCAGAACTAACTCTGTCATCTTGGACAGCAAAATTACTGCTGCAAGGAGCCACCAGCACATTTGTTTTCATTATAATCAAATCAAAATGATAATTTGACAGGGATTTTTTTGTTCAACTCATGACAATTTATCCATGTCAGTATTTATTATCTTACTGTCATGAAAGCTCCTATGCAGACTGCCACTTCATTATCCATACAGGAGTTTAAAGCAGTAGTTTGCCTGATCAGAAGTGGCAAGCAGTTTATCATTTTGTATTTGCCAAAATTATTTTGTAATAGGTCACTGGGTTTTTCTCTTACAAAGCAATCTGTACTGAATGTTTTTTTTAAATATTAGATAGCCAATGCCTCTACTAGATTAGTACAGTTCACTGGAGTACAGAGCTATTGTTCCAATTAAACATATCTTGGAATAAAATTTTGGCTAGCTGTAATGAAAAAAACTATTAATTCTCGACCATATTTTCTATTTAACACCTCTGCAAATTCTCAGAAGTAATCACTCTTGTCCACTTACAAGAATATAAGCTGGAAAAAATTGGATTTATCATTAGCAAAACACCAAGATTAAGAAGTGCTGAGTCTTGGCAAAAATCTGAACATTTTACATGCTACTCTGGAAAAGTAACAAAGGCATAACAAAATTTACCAACAAGGGTACAGCCATGCAACAATATACAGAGGACTACTTTAGTGATGAGTATTTCATTTATGAGGGAGTTGGATTTCTGGCTGCAGTTTGTTCTTTTAATGTTAAGATATTCTGTCTGTAAAAAGCCTTCTTATATTCTCTGTAGATCAGATTCCTAACCACCACCGACCCTCAGTGTATTCACCTTTGTATGATGCTGGTATGTACTATCTAAACATGTTTCCCTCTCTCTCTTCTGTCAGAATTTTTTCTGAGGTACACCATCTGAGTTGACCTCAACAGTCAGCAACACTTCTTGATGCACTTGTCTTTCTTGACTGGGGTTTAACATTTTCTTTTATTTCTAATATCTGCCTGCCTTTGTACAGACTCTGGATAAATTCCTGATTATGCCCTCCAGTTTGCCTGCTTTCTGTCAGGTATTTTGTTTCCTTGTGCTGTTCTGTCCGCATCCAAAGTGTCTAATCTAACACCTACACTGCAACTTCTTTGGAACTCTGTCTTTGGTTAGTGTTTTCCCCAGCCCCAGATAGTACCTCTTTTGACTTCAAAAACAAATCCCTCTAGTGTACACATGCCAACACAAAATACTCCATTTCCCTAACACCTGCATCTTTCAGTATATACATTCTCATCCTTTTCTCTGACAGCACTCTCTGGATTACCAGCTAGATATCACTGTGGCTGAAACAGAGCTGTTACTATCCTCACCCTTCTCTCTCTCCAAGTTAACCTTGCACAAGGTCTCCTGTCATAATACAGCCATCCTGCTGATTCCTCAAACATGTAATTCAGACATCTTCAACTCAGACTTCTCTATAGATCCTCTCCTAATAGCTCTATACAATAATTACAGAGTCTTGCTGCTTAGTGCATGAGGTAAAGTTTTTCCCAACCATCCATATAGATAAAAGTCTTCTCCAAGTTCTTATCTCGGTTTCTTCAAATTCTGCCAAATGCTATCCTGTGGGATGGTCAAATAGTAACACATATGTCTTTGTTACACTGCTCTTCATGCTTGGGAGATTTTCAGAAATAGTTGTGCAGGACCATGTCATCTTCAAATCCTTCCTCCAAATTTTCTTTGTGTTTTGTTTTGGTTTGTTGGGGTTTTTTTACCAGTGTGTCAATTATACGCTGAGAAAACTGCAGTGCTATGCTCCCAGATCTGCACTTCCATTGGGTCTCCTGCTTCCTGGTTACACCTACACTGCGAGGTCTTTGGAGCAGGGCCAGCTTCTTGTGTTTGTAAAGTGCCACCCACAGCAAAGCCTATTTTATGACTAGGACTTCTGGAGGGCATCGACCAGTACTGCAAACCACAGCAAAGCATCACTGTGGTAAGAGCAGCTGTCTCTGTCAGCATAACTTTCCTTGCTGCAGAAGGGAGAGAAACCCCAACAGACCCTTCTTCCCACACTTGTCTGCTGCAGCTTCTCTTAATAAAACAGGGTCTCCTTGACTTGCAGGCAGTTTCTCCAAGGGACACATCTGTGTCTCACCCTTCGAAACCTGTCTAGGAACCAACCAGCTCTTTTTTCCTCATCTGAGAAAGAGCTACGTAAAGCTTTAAGAGACAGAACAAACAAAAATTGTCAAAACAAGCAGGGTTAGATCCAGAACCTATTATATTTAAAGGAAATGCTACCTTTACTGTAATGGGCTTTGACAAAAGTCCCCTGTCGTAAAGAAAAAGGGGCTGAAATTGGCCGAGTCATCTCAGTAAGAGGCAGAGCTGTCTTCCAGTCCCACCATTGTGTTATCCAGCCATTCCCAGCCACCTGCTGGCAGTTCACACTCCCTCTCCAGGCTGGCTTCCTGTAAAACTAACATATTCCAGCTGTTCTGCAGTCCCAGGCCTTAACCCTTGCTTCCCCTTACTAAATACTCACTGTCTTTCTTCCTCTGCATGCAAAGGAATTTCATGTTACAGTCTTTATGTAATTCTGTGATGAGGCCTAAGAGGAAAGGTGAACTGTTTAGATTGCAGAGTAAAATAATCAAACAAATAAGACCCAAACTGGGATCTTCTTTCTTTGAATTCTAGCATGGGAATACTGGAGAGGTGAATAAGATAAAAATAACATCTCTTCTGGATCTGAATATTTTGCAATCACTTGCTATTTTAATTCTGATGAGAACATAAAAATAAATTATAAACAGGCCTTAAGAATTTCCCTTTCAAATTTATATCACAGGAACAAAATTGTTCCTTGCCACCCAAATTATATATATATACTCTATCCATACTTTTCGTATATATATGGATATAAACATCCTCATTCTAGTTCTGTAGGAAAACTGCTGCTTTGGTAAATGTACAAAAAGTGTTAGTACTGTTGCCATGTGTTACTGGTCATCATGAGAACAAAGTCATGGAAAAAACCCTATAGTTTCTTTATAAAAACAAAAGAAAGCCTTATTTTGATTTCATTAAATTAAACAAAAAAGTATTATGAGAATTTCATGTGTCTTCTTGTCATAACTAGGCACAGTATCAAGAAGACTGCTGGAGGTCCAAGATATTGGGATGCAGGGCAAGAGACATAACTTTGTCTATTTTTTTGAGTAACTGGTGACCTTACACTACCCTGTGTCTATGTCAGTGATTATAGCTTTCTAATATAATGTACAACAATGACATTTAACAGATCTGCTTTAGCCAGCTTTTGCTAAACAATATGTCAACTACCAAAAGCAAAAGCCAACCAGTCTTTACAAGTTGCTAAGTAAGGTGTTTAGAAGTATTTAAAAGACACAATCGTTAGGCTAGCTGACAATTTTCTGAACATATTTTCTGATTTTTTTCTTACTCAGATAGCTTCAAATAATGATTTGGGCAGCTGCAACCTGGGGGCATATTTGCTTCATTACATACAATATTTTGTCAGCTGGAGCTGATTTTTTTGTTAACATACAGATGACACAGAAAACCTTCAAAGACCTTACAAATATATTTTGTTTTAAACGTAAATACTGCTCTGGTATCATTAATAGCCAAGCTAGCATGTTTCTCTTAGCATTCCACACCTTATATGACAATAATCTCAGGGCTTTATTTTGCCTGATATAAATTTTCATTAAGCTTGTAGAGAGCTCTTTCAGTCTTTCCTGACTGATTCAGGTTTAATTGGCCTCTAAGGATAGTAAGCTGTTTGAGGGTTCTTTCAGAATCTGTGTTTCTCTGCTTCTTTGCCAAATATTTTTTATTTCATCTAGCAGTTTGTTTCTACCAGCCTCTTTTCTCCATTTTTGCTGCCAAAGCTGCTACATTTTTTCTCTCGTAATGTAAGCATTCCCCTCCATCAGTGTTCTTGGAAGAAACACCATTTTTTAGGTAACTCCACCTTTTCTTTCTTAATCCTTTATGTTAAGTCCTAGAAAAAGGTTTAGTCAGAACATTTTTTTCTATTTGCCTCTACTCCAGTCTAAATGAATCTCTGTAACAGATGTGTGGGCTGACCACGCCATTTAACTTCTTTCCAGCAAGGCCAAACTGAGTTGGAACATAATTGAATCTAAGATAGAAACAGGATGAAAAAAATAGAAAACCAAAAAACCCTGTTATATAAGAAATACAAAATTATAGACAAAAGTACTTTCTTTCTCTTTCTTAATAACCACATAACAGTCTTGAAACTTTTTTTCCTTCTTTCTGTCAGGGAAGCCTAGGATTCTTGTACAATTTCCTTCAAACTGAACTAAAAGTTTTGGTATCCATCTGTATTTTCCTGATTTTTCATTCTCTTCTTCGTGGATATAGAAGCCTCCATTTCAGCAATATTCTATTTCCATAAAGAATACTAAATCTATTATTTGCTCGCCATACATCCAATTGTTATTTTATAGTTTCAGAAACAGTCCCATTCTGCAACACTAATTAGCAGATCTCTAAGCTGGTAGATCACAGCTTTTGGGCTGCCTTTGTAGCCAAGTACTCCCCTGCTCCTCTCTGCAGCTTTATTTATTTAACAGATTTCCAGCCATAAAGTTTGTAGCTGTCAGAACAATCTCTTTTTTCATAGGTGGGCACAACTTTCAAACTAATTGCCATTTTATACCGCTTAATAATCAGAGAGCCAAGTTTGGCCTGAGGTGGATTCTGATTTTTCACAGATGACACTTGGTTTTTCAGTAGAGCAAACCCCAAATTTTGAACCATGACATCCTCATATATGGTCACATGTTCATGTCATACCTGATGTTCAAAAGTCTTTTAAAATGGAAGAGACAACTGCTTCAGAATTTGGTGAAGTTCTGGAACATAAGAGCAGAAATTTTATCAAGAGGAATCTAGCAAAAGTCAATAATTTACTGTACAATGTCTTTTACGTAAAAATTGCTCAGATAGGCTAAAACAATATCCTCTTTATACTTTCTACAACAGGGAGAGGACAGTACTCTACAGAGATAAAAGTCAGGGGAAATAAATAATAGGGAATAGTTAGAAAAATAAAATATTGAGACAGAGATGACTGTCAGAAACAGCATGCTTCTGATCCAAATGTGGCAGATGCTTCTATTAAAACAGCTGTCTCAAACTAACAAACACCTTGAATGAAATTCTATATCTCTTTAACATCCAAGAGGACAAGATTCCACCACAATCCTTGACATCAAATGAAGTAACTGTGTAGATGTTTAAGACTGCCATTAGAATGCCTTCTGTAGTCCTTCTTGTAATGAAAAGAATGAGAGAGAATAGAAATAGGTTTAACAGTTTCATGCAAGTATTTATGCTTATCTGGCAGAAGAGAATCAAGAAAGTATGTACTTCTAGCTCAAGTACTTGTTTGTAGCTTGTCTTGGACCTTCCCATTTTTCTTCCTTAGCTCATACAAGATTTCCATGCTTCAAGATATAGGGACCTAAGTTAACAAGCACTGACAAACAACAAAGCCCCACATTACCTCACAATCCTCAAATACAGTACCTGCTTCTCAACCTGGTTCTGAAGTCTTGAGATTATAAATCCGTATTTCACTTGCCTGCTATGCACAAGTCATCTGCACACACTAAGTGGACATATTAAAAAGTGTGCTGTCAAACAGAAAATAAACAAGAAAAGAGTAGAAAACTTTTGGCCTCTGTGGCATTTTCCAGTTATGCTACTTCAAGTGTTCCTCAGATTAAGCAGAGGTTGAAATATACTCAAAGAGAAATATCAGTTTAAATTGCAGGGATCACTAATGTGTACTGAACACTGCACTTGGAAAACAAATCACATTTTGCATGCACACACCAGTCTTCAAACATTCAGATTGCAAACTGTTTATATTTGACCTGCCAAGTGTGTGTGGGGGAAGGTTGGTGTTAATTTTTTAATAACTTAGATAAGTATTAATTTTTTTTAAACTTTGTTATAATCCTTTACAGCTGTTTACATGCTCTGGTTCTGAAATCTACAATCTTCTTACAGTATTTGGTGCTCAATTTTAAAACTAGTCTGTTTCTAAAGTATGAAGAAAGTAATGAACATTGAGAGAAAACTTAGAGCCCTTAGTCAAAATAATAAAATTGTTTCACCTGGCTTACTTTTTGTGGTGTAATGCTGAACCAAGCTTTAATGTGGCAATCCTTTTATGAGTTTTGTCATAAAACTTACCAAAACAAAAGGATATAACTTGTGTGTAAGCAATAAATTATTTATGAACCTGTAAACTTAATTATATATTTTCATAGAAGTGAGACTTTTCTCTACTTGTATAGGCTTTATTGCATGAAATTATATAGATGGAATAATGCAGTCTCGAATAAATTTTGAAACCTATGCAATGACTGGACAAGAGAGAGTCACACTTACCATTCACAGATGTAAAGATCCCTTGAAGTGACATCAGGCCACTTAAACCTGCCCCCTTTTTTATGTGTTCAGTATTCAAGAACAGGGTCCTTGGTTTGTTTTTTCCCACACTGACTCATAAACAGGACAGAACAAAGTTTTGACCATTTCTACCCCAAAGCTCTCTGCCTTCCAGAAACAGACAGGAAACATCTGTTGCTCTTGCTTGAAGAGGATGGAGGAACAAAGAGGCGTCTAAGAAATTTGGAGAGCTGCAGAAGAGACAAGATTTAAGGGAGACTGAAAACGAAGGCAGTAAAGGGATTAACACTGGAAAGCGACAGTTCTCCCTTACTCTGCTCCTGAAGTTCGTGTTGTCCATTATTATTCCCACTCACTAGTGTTCAGTATTGTACATGTACTGAATGGGAAAACTGTAAAATTTGCCACATCCTTCAATCCTCCTGCATTTGAAATATTTTTTACAGATATTTCTTCCTCTGAGGATTATTAAGACTTTCAGGGAAGCTAGAAGACATCCCTCACTCCAAATCTCAGATGAGCAAATACAAAATTGGTCACGTAAAAAGCTAATTAACACAACTGAAAATGGAACTATTTTAATTCTTCAGGTAAATACTGACTAGGGAGGTAATTTTTCTTTTAAGGAAATGTGAGAAAAGACCCAAAATTACATTAAGAATTAATATAGTTTTAAAAGGTGTGTTATTTACAGAAAAGGCTTGAATAGCTCCTTTGGAAGGATTTCAAAATCCTTCAAGCATTTCAAGCTGTTAAATAATTATGTGTTTAGGACACATTGCATGTAGTAAAAACAGCTACGAATGTACATGGAAAAATTATGATTAAATCCCATTATCTCAGACGGCAGCTTTGGCACAAATAACCCCAGAAAGAACTCTGGATGTAAGTCAGGAACACGGGGCTGTGACACCCATGGCTGCCTATGATGCTGCCTCAGGTCTGACTGGCATGGCAGCACGCTGGCCAAACATCACTTCAGAACGAAGGCCGCCAATGCCATACGGCTGCACCCATGCCCATGCCTGCTACCTGCTTGCCCTTTTCCCTCTCCGCCTTGGGGATGGCACCCAAAAGCAATGATGATCCTCAAACTGTGCTCCGTGTCGGTGTGCTAAGGCTGTGGCAGCTGTGGGGCCGTGCAGCTGAGGGGGGCTGTGCAGGTGAGGGGGCTGTGGGGCCGTGCAGCTGAGGGGGGTCTGGTGCGTGCAGTGAGGGGGGCTCTGGGGCCGTGCAGGTGAGGGGGGCTCTGGGGCCGTGCAGTGAGGGGCTTGGGGCCGTGCAGGTGAGGGGGCTGTGGGCCGTGCAGCTGAGGGGGGCTGTGCAGTGAGGGGGCTTGGGCCGTGCAGGTGAGGGGGGCTCTGGGGCCGTGCAGGTGAGGGGGGCTGTGGGGCCGTGCAGCTGAGGGGGCTGTGGGGCCGTGCAGGTGAGGGGGGCTTGGGGCCGTGCAGCTGAGGGGGCTTGGGGCTGTGCAGTGAGGGGGCTTGTGGGGCCGTGCAGCTGAGGGGCTTGGGGCGTGCAGGAGGGGGCTGTGGGGCCGTGCAGCTGAGGGGGCTGTGGGGCCGTGCAGGTGAGGGGGGCTGTGGGCTGTGCAGGTGAGGGGGGCTGTGCAAGTGAGGGGGGCTCTGGGCCCCATGCCCTCCACCAGCACCCTGCGGTGGCCCTGGAGCCCATCTCTCCCCACAGCAGCGAAACAAGGCCTGCGGGGCTGGGCAACTGAGAAATTACTTTTTCCTCAGACAATCAATAAAACTAATATGCAAAAGAGCCGCAGGAGTGAAGACAAAAGCAAGCCTAACACTGCCACAGGACCAACCCATTCTCCTGTACTTAGTTCCTTAGTACAAAATATCCTTGTACTTCAAATGAAAGGATTCAGCCAAAACATGGCTCAGACAGCACGGTTCAAGCTTCAATGCATATCTGTTTTTCTCCATTATAAATCGCCTATAGTAATGCATATTTCCAGATACAAGGTTCATTAGTCCTCAAGCAATAGTGCATATTATGGCAAATCTTGGGCTTCTGCTGGGATTATGGTATAGATGACCTAGCAAGAAAATTGCAAGATAGGGAGGTGCACAGGCCAGTAAAGAACCTAAAGGCAGTAAGGACTGCTATGAAAGCACCATGAACATCAAAAAGCTTTATGCAGCTCTCTATTTATTTTTTGAGTACCCTTTCCTTGCTTTATTACATCTTGTCTGACTCATCAACAGCTCCCACAAATGGCTGCAGTCACACTTGTTTGGATCCCATACTCCAGAAGGTTTCACCGGAATACCAGGGATTAGGATCTATAAACCATATTAACCCTTACTACTGTGTGTCTCCACAGCGTTCTGCAACCTTACTCCAAGTCACTTATCCAACCCATCTGTTCCTGCCTCTACCAGCATCCTCACTCACTTTGTCCTCATGTTCACAAGTCTTCTCACCAGCCCACAAGGGCACTCTTTTCTTACCTGCTTGTTTGGTGTCTGGTATAACCTGCTTTTTACCAGGTCACATGCCTCAGGTCTTCTTATCCACTTCCCTATGCTGCTCTTGCAAAACGTGACAAAGTGCTGCCATATAGCCCTGTGTCTGTTTCAACCACACCTGAACATTTATCAGCTAATTTTTGCTGTTTGAAAATTATTTGCTAAGGTGATCTGTCAGCCTATAATCCTCATAAAGGTATTGTTCTTCAACAGGTTTTGTGGAAAATGCAGCTATGTTGCAAGATATACACAGAAGTAAATTGTGTTATATCTGTAGGCCCACGAGGAACATGGTCAAGATTTGAACTTTTGGAGGCTGTAGGAAAAGCAGTGCTCGAGGAACAAATAGTTCTAAATCTTGTTTTGGAACCTTTTCCTGGTGGTGTCCATCTCATGTTGAGCTCAAAATCTGTGTAACTCGAGTCTTCTGACAGAAGAGAATGTATAGCTGGGGAAAAAAAGTTATTTCCTTGCAGGTAACTTTCATAGCATTCTTCTGCCAACTCAGCAATAATAAGGCTTGAGAAGAGCACCAGCTTGTCTAAACAGAGGTTTGTACAGTGTCAGGATGACAAAGTGAGCTCTGGAATTACAGAGACTCTGCCTTGAGTCAGAAATGGCTTTTTTTCCCCTTAGTTCCAAGATGAAAGAAGGAATTGTATGTAAAAAACACTTCCTTCTGATGCAATCTTTTAGAAACTAGACCACAGAACAACCTGCTGCCAACCACTAGTACCCCGCTGTTGTGGAAAATGGCTACTATCCATGTCTAGTTAAGTCAGCCATGTCATCTTCTGCCCTTTTACAGTACATGCTCTCCACACCTGGTATTAATAGTAGTGGTAAAAATCTGGAGGAAAGACAGACAGCTGGTCATTAGCTCTTCACTTAAAGAAGCCAAGAACCACTCTTCATGATTGGTGACTATTAGCTCCATTCCTTCATTCCCCAACACTCAGAACAACTTGTGAGAGAACGTATCAGAGCTTTCCTGAAGCCATTGGCAAGGCTTATCTTACTGATTCCAGCTGCTCAAAATGCCTAAAACCAAGGCCTGATATTTCTTTTTCAAACAAGCCAAAAAAAGTGCTCTGCAGAGTCCCTTGCCAGTGGAAAATCTGCATCATCAGACCAGAAATTTGGCTCCTCACAAGTCTTTCAGCGATGATGATACTGTCCTTAGTCACACTGCTCCTTGACCTGGTAAGTAACAATGATTAAAAGCTCTTGTTCTCTGCACGAATCAGTGTTAGTTTGCAACTTGCAAGGATCAAGCCATTAGTCCATTCAGGAATGAACAAAATACTGAGATCATAGCAAGTGTGTGTACAGGCCTTGTACTTACTGAAAGTTGAACCACTGAACACAGGATGCTCTCAAACTCATGCTCTCTTGCACACCCAGTTATAAGGTCTTATTAGTGATTACACAAGAGTGCAAGGGAGAAAAACCAGCCAAGGATCTAAAGGCTACCATACCAAGAAACCATACAAGTGAGAAGCCTGACATTAAAATAAGTATGTAAAATGATACACACTGTACCAGCAAAAAGCAAGAAGCACAACAAGAAACCGTTGTCAGGAACCCATGAAGAACTGGAAAGCATTCTACAAAATGCACACCTTCGTCTTGGTATCACATGAATGTCTGAAGGACCAGAAAAGAACCCATGAGGTATCAACAATCCCAGATACATGAAAGATCTTGGGCTCATGAATCTTTGCCCTGAATTTCTGAAAGGGAGCTTTCAGAAATTACTATCCCACAACACAAACACTATGGCTGTGAGCCATTAGGCAGACAGTCCTTAGGCTGCAGGTTTTCATGAAACTTACTTTCCAGAGTTACTTTCTTCCAAAACATCTACTTTCTGAAGCTTAACAACAACATATCTTTTTATAAAATGTGCTACCTAAACACTAATTAAAGTAACCACTTGAGCAGAAAAGCTATGAGAAATAAAGTAATCTCATCTTCAGCAATGAGACATCAAAACCCTTGACACCAAAATAATGACACTTAAAATAATGCACTAATACAGCTACTGATGGCTAAGAGATGAGAAATAGAAACTAAGTATTAGACATATACTAATATGCTCTGTATACTAAAACAGCTTTTGAAAACCAAGCCCATTCACCTGCCTAAAGGAAGCAGATTCAGAATATGTTAATATATTGACAACATCCATGGAACACTGCAAGCTAAGCAGAACTGTCTTCCCTCAAGCTGCTGCTCTCATCCCAACCAATTTCATCCTTTCATTTTATTAAACAGATGATTAAACTGATGGTGAATTAACTCCCTTTTCTCTGTATCTGTCAATTCCTGTTGCTTTGAATCTCTAAAATATTTACATTAATTTTTTCCCCACCTAACTGCAAATTCAGAACATTTTTCCTACATGACTTCCAGTTCTCATTTTTCTAGGCTGAATTTTGCCTGGTTTATCCTAAATTACCCTGGTCAGTCCTCTGTCATTTGATACTCCAAAACTTTAGACTTCACAAATAAAAGCTACTCACTTTCATTAGAGCATTATATACAACCATTACTCTCTTTAATCTCATAGTTCTCATTTAGTCACAGCTCCTTATTACTACTCCACGTATTGTGCATGTGTCAGAGGATGTAAACGCAACCTATAGGATGGAGCTTACCCTACACATTATTCATGCCCGGCTCAGCATGAGAGCAGAACATCCCCACGATACCAACATGGAACATTCGTGTTCATGCACATACACAAGGAGGTTTGTGAATGAGGAGGTGGAAAATTACCATTTCTGTGTCCATAGGGAAAGAAAACACTGTTTCTGCTTCCCACCACCTACTGCAAAATAATAAAACATCTCAGGCTATCAAGACACATTATGAAATTACACCTTGTTAGTTAACAAGAAGCACAGAAAACTCAAATCAAAAGAAAAAAAAATAGTGTTTTATTAACTACCACACTGTTATAATACACTTTAAACGTACAATAAGGTAGCCTTTAAATTTGAGGTGGTTTTAAGAATAACAAATGAACAGATTTCCAAATGTTTGTAAATAGGTGAACTGCAGTAATTATTGGTTTACATTTTTTGAAAATGGTATAGCACTTACAGACCGGCTATATAACTTCATTTTGTACATTTTCTATAATTGAAAATATAAACAGTAATTAAAAAATAAAAAGAAAATTCAGCATAATAAAAAACATATATGTTTATCAGTTAAATGTACTGGATACATACAATTTTTAAGGGAAGAAGCAAAAAAGGAAAGATGGCTGATATTTAAATGCAGATTGACTAACCAAAAACTAAACAACAAACAAATAAAAACCTCATAACCCCCCTAGTTCACTATGACTATATCCATATGTTTGGGAGTACTGTCAATATGGAAGTGATTTTTCTTTTGTATTTGCATATGTTATATTTTACTGGTAATTTATATGATGGCTTTTAAGGCCCTGGCATACAGATGTTTTTTGGAAAAAGATTTGATAAAAATCACTGCTGAGACGCAATACACCTTTTTTTTGGTCCTCCAATGTTCAAAAGAAGGGATATACTTCACTATAACATTTGCCTTACCACCCAAATGCTTCAACCTATACATATTAACTTTTCTTAACATTTTAAGCTTTTTAAACATTGGTTATATTGCCCACCTTGATTATTGAAAGAATATTAACAAGACATCATTTTGGCAAATTAAATCTTAAACATGGCTTTTCAACAGGATTTAAAAGGTGACTATCCCTAGAGTTCCATGTTAAAATGTAGTTTGCAAAATCTTACAAGAGTAATGCTTAAAATATTGTACATAGTTAACCTAATTAAAATAATTAGCTTCAAAATGACAAGTTGATGAGCTAAGTAAAGCCTACACTATGTAACATTTGCTTGGAAAGTTGATTTGTCAGTTATGCATAATAAAAATTCCAGTCATCAAGAAAATTACAAAATTTCTTTTATCATAACGTGATTTCTTTTCACCCATCAACTTCTTTTATCTTACAATAGATAAATACCAACATGTTCTCATTTTTTTTACACTAAACCACACAGGATTGATGCATTTGGTTAGACTACCATTTCCATCGTTAAATTCTTTTTTTTTTTTTTTTTTAATATAACTTGGTAAAATTTCTTCTCTTCTAGATTCCAAAAGTACCTACAAAATCCATGCAATTTTACCATTTTAATATACTATGGAATATCATACAAAGTAAGGCATTTCAGTGTCATGTATAACCAAGTTACTGTCAATCCAAAAATTTTTGCACATCAATAAAAAGATATCTAAGAACTTAGGAACAATATTCTTCTCACTACTGTATAAAAATAACCACAATTAATAGGTATCTTGTGTAATATTTACTCCATTGTCTCGTTTCCCGAAACTGTGACAAGCTGTAAAGGTATTTCAGTGTTGGTAAGAATATCCTGATTGCTGGTGCCAGATGTATTAACAGTTCCTATTCCTGAAACAGAACCTTGTTGAATATTTGCAAGGATAAGTGTTGTTCCTCCTGCAGTAATCAAAGTATCATCAGATGTTGCTTCTACTGATGCCAGCACTGTACTGCTGGAGTGAATACCTTTTTTATTCTGATGCGTTTTAATGTGTTTGGCAAGATGGTCACTTCTCATAAAGCGTTTTGAACATTCTGGACAGACAAATTTCTTCTCACCTGTCAAAGAAGAAAAAAATATTCAAGAACACTAAAAATTAAAATTAAACTTACTGCTTTTTAAAATCAGAATTCTAACAAGAATTGCGTTAGGAAGAAACATGGAAGAAAGCGATCCAACATGATAAACTTGTGTGTTACATTTCTTGATGCCCATACAAATCCTTTATATAAGAACTGATTTAATTTTCTGTGTGTCACTGGGTTTGGGGAGATCTTTCAGGCATGCTAGAGAATATAGCCATCTCATATTCTCAGGCTGCTAAGTTTCACTGCAATTATTACCAATAAATAACTTCTAGGAGGAGAACAAAACCTACCAAATGACGGACTGTATGACCTAGAGCAGAATCACACTTGAGACTGACACACAAGATCATAAGGTAATTCAGGTTTGAAAGGACCTCTGAATGTCTGTGTTCTGATCTTTTTCTAAGCAGTCACCTATGAGATCAGGTCTGGTTGCTGAGGAATTTATTCTACTCATTAGTGAACTCAACCCTGTCATCAATATCTTTCATATAGTGGGTGCTGAAAACTAGATGCTGTATTCTAGATGCAGTCTAACCAGAAGAGAGGAATAATCCCTGTGACCAGGGTCTTTGCTTCTATTGATACAGTTCTGGGCATTGCTGCTGCTGGCCCTTGATCATGTTCCACTTGTCTATCAAGACTCTGGGACACTTTTCAGTAGAGCTGTTTCCAACCTCTCCATACTTAGCCTGTGTTACCCTAAGCATTAATTCCATCCCAGGTACAGTAGTTTGTGACTGTTCTTGATGAATTTCCTAGGATTCATGTTAACCCATTCCTTCAGTCTCCATCCCTCTGAATAGCAGCCTTGCCATCAAGTGCATTGACTGGTCACTCCAGTTTGGGTTCACAAACCTAAGAAGGTTAACAGAAGAAATCTGTTGATTCCTCCAGGTCAATGATAAAGATTTTAAAAGAGATAAAAGGACAGATCCCTGAAGTTCTCTACTTTTTACAGGTAGGCAGGGAGATATTAACCACACCCTCAGAACAGATCATTCAACATGCCTTTCTTTAAAAACCATCAGACTGTCCTTCCAGACAAACTGTAACATCCCAGCTTGGATTTCAACATCCAAAATGTCTACACAAAAGCACACCATTGAGAACAACACGGAATATATTTCAAAGACATCCAAAGACATTTTTTTAAGCAATGTAAATGCTGATAAGCACAAAACTTATTTATCTATGAGTTTTTCAAATACTATGATTTTAAAAGGTAAACATCCTGTTGAATACAAATATGGATTTAGTTTGTAAGAAAACAGATAAAACGGACAAAGATTTTAAACTAACTGCTCCTTGATAAGGTGGAATATCTACATTAATTTCTTTTCTTTGTATTAGACAGAAGGAGAAATGTGAACCTGAAGTTCCTAATCGGTGGTCTAACCAAAAAACTAAAATATGTAGAATGATGCACCATCACATGCTCTTCTTTGATTTTTGGAACGATATCTAATCCCCTGGCCACCTAGTCCTCTTTTTTTCTTATACAAGTTTTAAGATAAAGAGTTATAATCTGGTTCAAGCAAATGAAATGCGTTGCTGAGCCTGAATCAAAGTATTCTGATTAAGCTACATTTAAACATTAGCTTAAATGTCAGCTCTGAATCAAGAGGTGGAGGTTTTATCTCCTCAGACCTACCAAAGATTCCAAAGTGTATAAGTATCAGTAAGATTTAGCTGATTTTAGAAAAATTCCAATCCAATTCAAAGATCTGTTCTCCTCCTAAAAGTTATTTATCCAAGCTCAGCCCATGGCAGTACTTCAGTTAAATACACCAGAATCAAAGACTGGAAACCTGTGTGCGTTCTTCGGTGTCGCTGGAGCTCATCGCTGCGAGTGAACCTTTTGCCACAGAACATCCAGTTACAAACAAACGGACGCTCTCCAGAATGCCAGCGGAGATGAGCTCTCAAGTGTGAAGTTTTCCCATATACTTTGCCACATCCTGGTATGTGACAAATGTGTTGCTTCTTTTTTCCCAAGTTGGAGCCTCTGTTTAAAAAAAAAAAAAAAAAAAAATAGAAAAAAAAAGAGAGAGAGCAAAGTTATTCATTCTAATTCATTCCTCCTAAATACTGGTCATATATATAGATAGGTCTACACATACCACAGTGGATTGGCAAATCAACCCCAGATGCTTCCAGGGTTTTTTGGTTTTGTTTTCAAAATGTTTTTGTTTCAAATAAAACTGGATTCCAGTACACACCATAAGAAGCTGAAAATAAATTCTACAATGCTATCCCAGCTCCACAGAAAACGATAAATTCAGTTGTGTGTGTAATGTATGTGATATAAGCATAATCTTTAAGAAGCATACATGTATGTAAAGTTGGAAATACAGTTATTACAGCAGTTTGTACCACTTTGATGCTGATGCGCTCATATTTTACATTTCTTCAAGTTTCATGCTTTTACCATATCAAAGATAGTTTTGGCAAAGAAAAACACAAATTACTGCAACTGCCAAAACGGACACTGGAGATTTTGGCAACTGGGTAGAGAACAGATGGGACTTTTGGCATCTTGGGTAAACCTGAGAATCAGTTTGGGGTTTGAAGACAAGCATACTAACCTAAATGCTTTCACTAAAAGAGGTGGAAACTGATCTTTCTGACATTTAAATTAATTCCTTGGTTTTTCAGTTAAAAAAAAGAAATCCATCACAATGAACACAGAATTCACAGATCATATAATCCAGACTAAGCTTGATGCTTATTTTAAGATGCTGTCTTACTGAAATGGCAGGTGATCAGGGGAAGCACCTGATACAACAGCCTAATTTCTAATTTTTTAAAAATCAAACTCAAGAGATAGATAAGAGAAGACCCAGAGAAAGAGATCAGTCTGGCCAGTGCAGGGCATTATGCTTGATTCTAGCCAGTTTATGTATTTGCTGCAGCTGAAAGGGGCACTTGAGGGAACAGGTCTGGCTGACAGCACAGCTACATGAATGGCAAATGTTGGTACAAGGGAGATTAGAAAATGGAGCCAGGCATCAGGCCACCTTATTCATCAGCAACATTAACTCAGAACACCTTAAGTGGATTCTGAAATCACAGTCCTGGGTGCTCCATCCTCCATGACTGATTATACAATATTCAGCTGCCTCCCCAGGGCAATTTTTTTTTCCAACCGGGTGCTTTAGCTTCTGGTTCACATCTAACAAAGGTTCATGCTAAAGCATGTACATGCTTCAAGGAGCTAGCAACTGCCACAAGCATTTCTGAACATGCACAAAAATGAACTCACTCTAAAAACTCCGTGTCTAAAGGGGATGCCAGACTAATCACATATGTACCTAAAATATTACAGACAGTCCAGAAAAATAAGGAGATAAAACTCCATTAAGTCCTAGAAAATGTTTCTTTGAATTCTCAATATAGAGCAATCTTCAAGTGCTTCATTAGTCATTTTGTCTCATAAGATAAAAACATCACTTGTAACAACTAATTATTTATCATGACAGATACAAGTTTTGATTTCAGAACAAATTCAATGGCAGCAGAAGCAGAGTCCAGGCTTTTGATGCTGTTGCAGCAGGATAATCAACTGACTTCATCTTCGTACCTCCAAACAAACTCTGGTGTCTTCCCTTCCACAGTAATTAGTACAAATATTTTGTAACTTGGCATGATATAGTACACAAATTAGATGAAATCACATCAAAATTCCCTCAAAATAATGATAGTATTCCTAAGTCAATCATTTGAAATTGCTTCATTGCACCTTTAGTCTAGACTGAAGGAAACCAAGGTTCAACTCATGGTCATTACTTTGCATAGGTGGTATAAAACATGTAACTCTAAGCACCTTGCCTAACTGGTGACAGAATTCCTTAGCAGACTCTGAAGTTCCAAGTGAGGTGGAGGTTAAGGATCCACAGAATGAAACCCATAAGACTACTGTGAATTAGCAACTAAGTGTATTTATTCTATACAACTTCATATGGGGGATCTGCATATTTGCTTCATGTGTGCTCTAAACTGACAGGATACAAGCCAAATTCTATCTGGACACTTTGCAGCTGTGACAGTCTGGCACTTTGCCCTAGCACATCGTGCTAAGAGGCCTTTCTTGCTGCACTGGCCCATAGCCATCGTCATTGAATAGATGTATATGACTCCAGCCTACTCCTTGAGTGAAATCTTAAAAATTACTAATATTAAAGTATTTCATAGTACATTTTAGCTTTACAAATATTGGAAATTACATTTCTCAATAACCAGGCAGACTGCCACAGTTTCAGCAGGAAACACCTTCATCCACTGAGAAACTGGACTTCATATTCAGCAGTACTTCCAAAAATAACATTAAGTATTTCAAGGGTAAAACACACATTTATTAATTATTTTAAGAATGTGGGTTTTATATTTACATACCTGCAGAAGTACTCAGAGCTCCTCTCTATATAAGACAGTAGTAGTTATACTCAATGTAATTCCAGGTCTAATTTTTAGGAGGGTGAAATCTCTAGACGTAACTGAGAGGAGACTAAACTTTCCACTTAACTTCAGACACCTTTACTAGAAGCCTAATACACTCGGTTTGGAAACGGAGTCATCCTTTGAGGCATGTGTGAGTCTCTGTCCACTTTCTTATTCCCCATTTATTATATAAGCTTGGGGCTAAAAGGTGTTAATTAACAAATCTAATACATCATCTTCTTCCTTTCCTACTTTCCCTCCCACCAAGCAAAGCAAAGATAATAGTGGCTTCCCACTTCACAAAACTGGTACAAATCCTAAGACTGCAATGTAGTTCAATTCCAAAAGCCAACAACAAAAACGAGAAAGAACTTCTCAAGTCGCCTTTGAATCCAGAAAACTGAAAATGCAAGAAATACCAAAACCAACACTATACAATAGATGAAATTATGATGAAGTTTGCATATGTGAAGCCATTTTCCTTTCCCTTCTCCATTCAGAGCATAAGAACAATACTATTGATTAAGTGAAACACTATTCAGTTTTTTCACACTGATTAAAAGTACTTTTTTTGTTTTACTAGTTACATATTATTTCTGTGCTACGTTGAATACAGATTTATTAATTTCTCCAGGGTTTTTTTTTCCTCATCATGGGGCCTGAGAACACTTACAGTCTCTAGGCAATTCATAAACATTATTGGCTTTATCATCTTAACATTTTGGTATGGTGAACCTGAACTTGTACAGTCACTTTGTACATCCAACTACGAGGTAGAAAGATCTTAAGGCCAACACTGTGAAACACCCACCAGCTTGGGGTGTCACGGTTAATGCAGTAGAAGCATATTTTCTCAGAGTACTGTAGATGTTCACAGTCTGCTCAATCAACGTCACAGGAATGAATTCAGTACTTCCACAGTGGAAAAGGTGGGGTACATAGATCTACACCTCTGAAATTTCAGAGCCCTGTTACTGCGGTCCTGTGTCTCATTCCCTAAACACCTCCCAGTTTCTGCAATAAGTGAAGCAGGTAACAATCATTACACAGCCCTGATTCATTCCCTGTGTATCAGCCATCCCATCCACCGAATGGCACTGACACCATATGAAAAAAATAGTATGCTGTTACTGTGATGTAGAGAGGAACACACAGTAACACACACAACAGGTGTTTAGGGAAAGAAGAAAAGAATTTTTTTGTTTATTGTTGACTTTGTATATATAAGTTTTTGGGCAGTGACCAGAGATTGGATAGAGAAGTTACTACCTTTTTATCTCCACTGGTCACTTGAGAAGTTTATCAGGTGATATTTTTTTACAAAGGAATGTAAACATGATCTTTGTTTATCTTAGAATTTATGAGAACTGACTCTATTATATTAAAACAAATTAGAAGGCTTATTTTCAGGGACAACAGTATGCAGTCAAGTAATTAGAAACCAAGTGATAATGTATATACACAAGTAATTAAGTTAAAGCTGCCCAGGATATCTTAACTAAGCATTTGCCCAATTTTAATCCTGCAACTTTAACATCATTTTAAGGATTATGAATGCTATCTGAAAGAACTTTCAAAACCAAGTCTTACTATCTGAAACTCTGCAAATCATCAGAAGAGTTGAAACACAAATCAAAACTCAGAATTCTAGCTCTAGGGATAAACAGGTATCTCCAACAGCTATGGAATATTATCAACACTCAAATATTCTTTCAAGTAGGCACAATCCTTTCTCCTAAACGGTAAAGAAATTCTACATTCTGGTGGGAAAGTTGCTCTAGCAACTGTAAGCACTTTCACTCTTTTCTGTTTCCTCACCATTGTCTCTTCCATTATTCTGTTTCTCTTCCAGTTTTAATTCTTCTCACATCCTGACTTCTTGTCCTACTTTTCCTAGTTACTTTGTATGTTTGATGTATCCAGGCCTTCCTTTACAGTGGATTTCAGACTCTCATCTATCTAAACTCTGTTGCAGCTCTTACCTCAACTCTCTCCCAAAAATCACAGTATCTGAGTTTTCAGTCAGAATACATCGGACTTCCTAAACCATCTCTCAAAAAGATTCTCTCCTGGGCTGAATCTTTAAAGTTTCATTTTATAGCAACTCCACTCAGAAAGAAGAGGATTTTAAAGTACAGATTTCTAAATTAAAGCCACTGTAGTTTGGAATAGAGCACAAGGAAGATCAAACACCTGCAATCTGTTTCCTAAGAGTACAGGCAGTGCAAATCACATTTTCAGAGTTTTCTCCTGAAATAAAACAAATCTCAACACAGGGAGTACTTTGGGCAGATTTTCAGAGCAGGCCATAGTTCGTCAAGAACTTAGATATGTCTGTGTCATGTTGCAGTGAACTACACATAGAAATTTAACAAGACGAATATGATGGATGTGCATAACCTGTAGATATTATCACTAGTTTTGGTGGTGATGTAAATGTATCAGAGTCTTTTTCTCCTGAACACACTTAATACTTACTCAGCAAGGCTGCCTGAGATATCTCCCTGTGCTTGCAAGGCAGGTATCTAGAATATGCATCAAGAACTGACAAGAGACTTGACAAGAGACATAACTCAGCCAGTGCTATTAAAATTCTTAGTGCCACTGGACATTGACAGGTTCTTTAAAGACATTCTACTGATTTTCACTAAAGTTCCCAAATAAATAAATATTTCCATTTTAGTGAAGATACTAAATTATCAAAATGACAAATTTTAGTGTACTGAAAAGAAGTCCCTACACAATTCTCTCAAGCACAAACACAACTAAATATTTTCACTTATAAAAGGCAGCTTATTACTCTTCCCCTTTCATATCCATAACCAAGACATTGAAAATTAAGTCTTTGGAAGTAGAATAAAATCTTCAGAATAAAAAAATTAGTACTATTTTAATGAGATGCACAATAATAAAACATAGGTTCCAATGCAACACTGAAGTTTAATGAATTGGAACTTAGTACCTCTTTGTTAGTCAAATCTCACTAACTTTGACCAAAAACAGTTCAAAATTTGTTATTCAGAGTTATTATACAAACCTTGTTACATTACACAAACCCTTTTTTTCCTAGGAAACCAGTGAAAAAGAAAACTAGGAAAACTGTTTTTTCGTAACACTCTAAAGCAATTAAACTGTGGAAAAAATGCTCAATCACTGAGGAAATGCAGGAACACAGGATTTAATCAAGTTCTTAACATATGAATCACAGATGTGTATATTCCAAAATACTTCATTTTCATATTTTTAGGGCAATGTTCAATCCCCCTCACTTGCACCTAGTAAAAGTAGGGACATCTAACTCTATATTTTTTCAACTAATCTCAAAGGAGTAAGTCAGAAAGGATGGAATAATCTATTTCTTCATCTGCAAACCTCAAAATGAAAGTGGCAGTCCTTTATTGCATAAACGTGCATGAGCCTCTAGCTTCCTCTCACTAAAGACAACTGCTGTTAACAAAAAGCTCATTTTTTTCTTGCCCATTACTCATTTTTCATCATTATATGCGGGATACAACACTGAACTTTCCATACCTTCCACCACCTTCTTTGCAGTTGGGACATGTACACGCTACTCGTCGCAGTCTTTTTCCCTCCTGATGTGGTTGGTCCCCTTCCTCATCTACGACCTGTACCCTCAAATGTGTTAGATCATTAGCATTCAGTGTAGAATCACCACTGAGCTGCCACTCTTCTGGATCAGGATCCTCTTCTTTAATCCTAATATCTGAGAAAAAGAACAAACACAGATCATACATAAGTAGCCCATTAAACAGAAAGGAAATCATAATGATCAAATCTTTTTATACTTGAGAGCACTATGTCAGTCAAAAGTCAACATCCTTAAGTGCATTCTGACATTGCTTCTGTGCCCTTGTAGCCTGTATTTAAAAAGTTTATCTTACTATACATTTCAAAGCTGAAGATAAGCTGTAACAAAGTACTATAGTTTAAGTTTGAACTGTTCTTGGTGAGGAATGCTGTCACCAGGAGAATATTGCTTGCTTGAAACTTGGGAAAAACTGAGGAACAAGAGGTTGGACAGAGGTTGAAGAAAATGTAAGCACATGTTTCAAATGATCCTGAGTAGTCATTTCTGTTTCCACAGCAATCCTGAATTAGTGACACATGTAGTAGCAACAGCCTTCCTCAATGGTCTTCCAAAGCTTTTTGTTGCACAGAGATACATAAAGTAATGTGAGAAATCAATCTAATAAAAAGTTTTCACCTGAGACTAAGATACCTAAGGAAAATAAATAAATTAATATTTTTGTTCCATTTCTCCTTTTCACCTGAAATTTATGTCTTCTGCACAATCCATAGAAAAGAAAACATTTAGGGAAGAATGTTATTCAGCATTTGACAGAGGTAAGCAACACAAGACACTTCAATGTTTTGATATATCAGTAGTCAAAATAAGTCTTAGCAGTTTCCTGGAAGCAAAAAGGCCTCCTAATCATTACTTATAGGATGGACATTTGCAAGTATGTGTACCCTCTCCCTACAGATCATTCATTCAATCTAATCCAATAATTAATTACAGCATCATAACAACTGTTTTAACAAATTTACATTTTAATAGGAACATCTTCCCCTCAAACACTACTCTGTATTCCCAGTGGACTTTATGTCTGAATTCCAAAAAAAGACAGGTTTGTCTGTATCTTTGAAGAAGGCTTAACCCCAGCCTGTTCTTTGGTTCAGCAGAGTAGTTTACTTTGCATTTTTTTTTCTGTGAAAATGATTAGCCACTAGAGCAAACTAAAAAGCAAACAAACACAATTAAGGGTGCTTATTTATTTATTTTTTTATTTTATTTTGTTGAAGCTTCAAACTAACATCTATCTTTCTGGACACATTAAGGAGACTGCTTTTTCAGCAAAATAAACTCAATTACCATGTAGACTTTTATCCTTAAACACTGAAACCTCAACTGAGCATTGTGGCCACTCCAAGTTCTTTCTGGAAGCCAGTGCATCAGCCATCATATCTTTGTAATGAAGACAAAGCTGCACAGATTGCATAAGACATAAGAAAAACTGTGCTGGGTCACATGATAAAGAACATCTTGTCCCAGTAGGGATCAGGAAAGAAACCAATGACAAAATACGTAAAGAGTAATTGTTACCTGGTCTACCTCTGAAATCATCTCCAGCATTCATCTGTTTAGAGACAAAAGATACTGCTACATAAAAATTTGCTTGATGCTAATAAAGTCTCAGCCCAGTCATCCCCAACACTGCAGTTTGCCTTTCTTTTGCACACATATAACCATATGCAGGACTGTCCTGTACCCTACATCACTGATGTAACTACAGTTAAAATAATTCTCCAGGAAATCACTGCATTGACACGAGAATTCCAGGTCAACACCAGGGACGTCTAGAATGTTTATCTGGTTTGGCTGCAAAAGCCAGTGTTAGAAATTAAGTTTGCATGAATATGACAGGCTCTGAGCTGTGAGAATTCAGGAGCAAGCAGACCCACATCTGCTGAGTTTTTACACACATGGCACTGCTGTGATAAGCCTATCCAAATTACCTGCACACTGAGCTTCACTGTTACCATTACAAGTTCACCATTTCAGACAGCATCATAATATTTATCTTTCATGTGAAGACCTAGAAAACTTGTGGCAACTTCTGGTCTTCTGCAAGAGCCACCAAACTACTGTTCCTACCAAATTAAGCCATTTTTTAGACTCAGCTAAAACCCAACTTTATTATCTGTATATTATATATAAAATTAATTTCATATAAGTAATTAAACGGCTACAAAACAAAATTTATAGAATTATCTTTCAAATAACTGTTTTATTTCAAACAAATACTGAGTATACTAGTACATTCACTTAGAGCAACTTTAGAATAAACCAAAAGCCTGATTCATTCTTGCACAGAAGGACACATAATAGGAATTTAAATACATCAAGGCAGCAAGGCTGCTAGCACACACCAGTGCACGTCTCCAACCAGTTCTTTAGGACTGCGCGTTATACACTATACTCAAAATTTTTTACCAATGAAATGCAGCACAAAATGTACACTGTATAAATTCTGGTTTTATTTAAAATAAGAATTAAAGTACTGTTAATAAAATAACACACTGTTTTAAGAAGGTAATTTCAGTATGATCTCACTAACATTAGATAGTGTGCCTGCAAAGTCAGTAGCTGAATCCAGCTAAGACTGCATACGTATACTTCAAAAGAGATACGCAAAGATGAATGGAACAAATTAGAGAATGGATCTGTGCTCCCAAGACCCAACTACACTACTGAAGTCAAACATTCCATATCATTTCTCCTATTACACTGACCTTCCAAAAATCACACTCTAATAATAGAGATACACGTAAGAGTAGAAGCATGTCCAAAAAGTCTATTGCTGCATGCCAGAATCCATGACTTTCTACCTTCCATCCAATGTCTGTTTCACTTTACAAACTTTTGTCATGAGTTCCTTCCACTTTTTCATTAGTATCTCTCTATTCCCAGTTTCTCTCAATCACCACCTTTACTGCAGCAGCACAAAGACTATAATAGTTTTATAATGATAGATGCATAATTAAGAAACTTATTTGGACAAAAAAAAAAAAAAAAAAGAAAAAAAAAGAAAAAAGCAGGACAGACAAAACATTCCTAACAGTTGAGGATATTGGAGAAGACAACAATTTGCATAGATATACAGTAGTTTATAGTGTTATTCTAAAAAATGCAAAACTGAAATGAAGACAAAGTAGCACTGTGTTTTTAATTTTGTGCTGTGCATTCTGGTTATCTTGGTAAGGCAGAAAGTGTAGCTGTTGCTTTAGTTATTCATCAGAAGGACTATCTACTCCTGGCACACAGAGAAGTACAACATAAACTGGCAATTTACAGACAGGACTTTGTAATACTTATCTAGGTAGACTATACTCAAACAAACACAACTAATAGAACTATCAATAGATAAAATGTTTATATTGCCTCTCCAGGATGTGGTTTAGCAGAGAGTGAACTGCATCAAAACCCACAGTGAATGTGATTGCCTTAAATGAGGTCCTCAGGATCAATGAGTCTGTTGCCCTTCAAGTAGGTTCCTATATTATTTCAAGAGATAAGGTTAAAATTCCACCAGTATTTTTCGGGAGGAGGAGGGTGCCACTCATGAAGATGTTGAAGGGGGAAACCATGGAGAAGAGCTACAGATTAAGTGTTTCCAATGCAATGGAATCTGAGATTATGAAAATTCATGTAGATACCAGAGACTACATTTCTTCCCGGTATTCTTCTAGATGTGGTCCATTCTAATTCAGCCTCAACTGAGAGAATTTACATAAACTCTGCAAAAAAAGAGGCCTAAAAGGATTTATATAATCCCTAAAGTCTTGACAAGCTAAAGCAAACACTAGCAAATTTGAGGCTTCTACCAATTAAAACATAGGCTAAATAAAGGTTACATTTTCTTCACT
This sequence comes from Sitta carolinensis, assembly GCA_032173965.1. Lineage (NCBI taxonomy): Eukaryota > Metazoa > Chordata > Aves > Passeriformes > Sittidae > Sitta > Sitta carolinensis. The sequence goes on from CM063288.1 coordinate 21,204,144, forward strand.
ACTCTTTTATTTCTATGCTTTCAAATTTCTTTATTTCCTTACTTTTAAAGTTCAAGACTTAGTTCTAAGTAAGCATAAAGGGGAATTTTAGACAAAGATACTGTTTCAAACTGCCAACAGATGCTGAAAATCATACATTGTGTTCAAGTTGTGCTTCCTGTCTAGTGCTAGATTTGGTTTAGGTTTGGCTTTTCCAAGATGGAAATTGGGATCTTGATGAATAAGTTTGTTACAAAGGCAGTATTTCATAGTCATAGAAAGCCCAGAGCAGGCTACAATATGGAACAAGAGTGTGTGTATTTGGCAAACAAAACCAGTAAGTAAGAGATTTGTTTAAAGCGTTTCAGAGAAGAGTAACTAAATTGACAGGATGAAACAATGCAGATAGAAATGCAGTTTAAACTATTTGTGAGTACATATGAACTACAACCTAGTGTGGAGAGAAATACTGTCATCCACTGATATACCCAGGTCATTTACCTACTTCTCCAGGTATCAGATGAATGCATCAATTAAGCTTCACATTATGTCTTGGTCTGTTTCAAACAGGCCTTAGGAACATGTTACTTTCTTAATCTATAAAAATAGTTATTATTTTGCCCAAGAGCCACAGAAACAGGGGTAAACTGAGATGGGAAGAGGATGCAGATTTTTTTGATATATCTGCCTTTTAAGAATGTCACAAAGGCACATTCAGTATTACACTAAAACAGGCTGCAAACTGTGATCTTCTAGTTTAGCTGCTTTTCCTAGATGCTGAAAGCCACCCCGCCCTTTTACTCAGCCAAGCTTTACAAGTTCCTGATCTGAGAAGTAGAAATACGGTCTTTGAACTGAAAACAGATTTGCAGCAGCACTGCACATACCTTTCCACCTATTTTCTTATAGAATCACAATTTGACTGCCATTTCAATTGCTTCTAATTGTTTATTTTTCCAAATAGATGCTTCCCTTCTTATCTTTCCCAAGAAAAGAGAAGGTAATTCCCACTTCCTTTTCATCTTCTCCTGGTTTTTTTTCTGTTTTCGCTACAGTTCAACCCACATTTCCTTCGAATATTGACTCATCTTGCCTTAATCTCTAGATATGAGGAAGCTTCTAATAAAGGCATTTAAATTTCTTAAGACACTCTTCTTGTTCTTTCCCATCTAAACTGAACTATCTAAATTAAACTCCCTCTAATAGCTGACCAGCTGTTCAAGTCTTTCAGACAGGAAACTCAACAGAATTTATGATTTTAACTCTGATTTGCCCTCAAATCTTAGGTGTGAATTTAGACATTTTTATTACACAATAAATTACAAGGCAACATAAGGTACACTGCAAAGCATCATCTTGAAATACTGGTGAATCTCAACTCAGAAGAAAGACTGTCATCTAGAATCAATAGCTCCAAATCAATTTCAAGTTTCTAAGGAAAAACAACTGTTGTGTACAAGATTAAGAGCAGGACCCTACAGTACTCAAGCAGTACCAGCAAAATGATTAAAAATACAGATTAGCAAGAGATTTTTTTCCTTGCAACAAATGCCACATAGTGTATCTCCTAGTGATCCTATACATTATTATAAAGCAAAAATTTAAGTATTTAAGTCATGAAAGCACTTTAGCCAGGAACACGCTATGCATCAAGGAACAGTTACCTGCCCTACAGTAACTGTGCTCTCTTGAGATGTACTGTCTACAGTTTCAAGATTCTAGATTTTTTTAGACAGAAATGCCTGCTGCAGCGTGCACTTTTTCTCTTCTTCTCACAGTTGAAAGTCTAAGAGGGTCTAACTAAATAGGGGGTAAGAAGAGTCAATGATGCTTAACACTGAGGAAGCCATAAACTCCAGAAATATGTAAGGAAAGCAAGAAGACAGAATTCAGCAGGGCTAAGTATTTCTACAAAGAATATAAGATGGATAGAGAGTCAAACAACAGAATTGCCATCAGTAATCTAGGAAGACAGAACTGTTCAGTAAGTGTTTCTGTTCCTGTGTTTAGGTAAAAGCCAAATAATTGTCCTACTACTAGATGACAATGAAAAGCTTCCCACTGACAGTAAGTCACAAGATGTAAAAACAGCTACCAAAGCAAACACTTAATAATTCAACAGATTAGTTTAATTTTCATTTGACACTTTTTAAGAGAAGTCTGAAGAGCTCTCTTCAGTTTTAATGCTATGAGCCTTTTGGCCATGTGAATGCTGCAGTGAATTAGAAAAAAGCTAATACTGTGATAATACTGAAAAAGAGTAAACAAAGACTCAAAGAAATAGGGACAGAATTAGTGCACTCAAAATGTGATTAAGTGAACAATTATGTTAAAAACTAATTTTTTTTATTTAAATCAATGATGACACCGTTGTTGATATAATATACTTGAGAGTTCTGCACAGCAAGTGTCTTACTAGGATACAGGAAAACACTTTGATTAAATGAAGTACAAAACATACTTGGAATACATGAATTAAGTACTAGCATGAATTTTATATGCAGGTTGAAAACTATCATTTCTCTATGATAAATTATGACAATGCCATTGACAATGTGTATTTTTGTCTCATTTTGCTCTTGAAATTTCTGCCTTTTGAAAAAATATGAGTCTTCTATAAGCAGTAAAAGATAGCCCACCTACAACCCAACTTGATCTTCAAGAGGACAATCACAACTAGGGTCCTGGTGAGTATTCCTAGCATTATAAAGAGACTGTCATTGTCCTTGGTAGAAACTTCAGATACTTTCTATGAGCCAGACACACTAACAAGTTTGGTTCTGGTATCAGAGATCAGAACCAAAGTATGTGATCCTGCCAAGAGGTTCAAAAGGCAAGAAAACCACAGAACCTGAAACAATGGCCCTAAAGTGCTGAGATTGCAAAAAGACAGAAGACAAGCTTCCAGCCTTCTTCTTAAGTTGTAGCACAACTGAAAATAAAATCTCTTCCCTCTTTCACTCCAAAGATACTTGCCATACATCCCTACAGGTGTTTGAGAGTTTTCATCTTGTGTCAAGTGTATCTTGCAAAAAGGGGATTTGAAAAATGCAAAAGGAACATGTACCTGAAACTGGGTAATATATTCTTTTACATCCTGAGGATATCTGAAACTGAGGTAACTCAAGCTAACCTTCTCAACTCTGAGAATCTATATTGCATCCTCAGACACCCAGCATACACAACATATATTTATCCAGGAGTCACATACATGCAACAAACTTCCACCTCACCACCACCAGCTGTAAGAAAATTTATTAATGAGCTGTTCTGGAACAAAGAGCAGAAAAGCCCATGAAGTACTAATGCAGAAGAAGGACGTGACAATTAAGTATTTTCAAGAATTTGAAGAAAAAATGTGATTCTATTCCACAACAACAGACATTGCACTAAAAAATTAACCAGACTAGCTGAAGTTCTGCAAATTTTAAGTGAGATAATTTACCATATGCTGTTAAAAGCATGACTGTAAAACACATACAAGCATGATCATCTAATTCTTCCACAATTTATTAATTTCCTTTGAAAATGATGCTAAAATAAGGAATGCAATTTAAGCATGCTGACAGCAAACTATTTACACAAGATTGGTACATAAATAGCTCTAATTCCTGCACTAACTTAAATTCATCAGTTTCCAATTTAATTTTCATATTAAAAAAAACAGTGGGGAGAATTGTTTTTAACTGTTTTGATTTCATAACATGCAAACTAAATGCCTCAAATGAAAATTGGATAGCCGTAGACAGATGTTGTCAGAAGAAAATACTTACTTAACATTATTGCTTCAGTTTACCTCATGCATTTCATAAGACTTTCTTATTTTTTAAATCAGATTCTGTTTCATAATTATACCATGGCCTTGTCTCAAAATCTTGTTATAAAGAATGCCTAAGAAGGAAAAACTGCATAACTGAAATCAAAATTAGCAAGGTTAAAACTGAAACTTAAAGAGAAAAAGCTAACTTGTGCAACACTGAAAACCAGCCAAAACTTTTTTAAAAGTTCTATATGCTGGAAGAAAGCTATACTTTAAGTAGCGTTCTGCACTACATCATCGGAAGCACTAAAACATTGAAACAACCATCCCAGCAAATAAAACTGTGAATATTTCATTTTTAATTTTCTTTCAGAATTTAGACTGTTTTAGGAAACAGATATTAGACCAAGGCCTTACAAGATACCAGCAGATGAAAGATATATTGTCACTTGGACAACTATTTACCTTGAAAATTGTCAGCCAATTTTTTGATCAAATTTAGAGTAGCTACATTACTACGGCATGACAAAGCTGTCAGATTCCAGCAGGAAGGGAATGAAGTTGCCACCATAAACAGCCAACCACTCCCACTCAATATCAACTGGTGTAAGTTTGCAACAGGCCTGACTCTAAGGTCAATGGCAGCAGGCAGATGAGTCCTCAAGTAGCTGTGTACACTCCTGCAGAAGAGGAGCTGGGAAGAATGACGTAGAAATGAAGACCTCAGTTTTGGAGTGACACTTCAGTCAACTCTTGAAAGGAATCCCTTTGACTTGATTCCAGCTGTAGACCAACCTGGAAAACTGTTTGTAGGGCAGGGTTTTTTTTCTATTTAGATAAATGAATCTTCCAGCTGAGTGTGTTTTGAGTTGATAAGCAGCAAAGTCCATTCTCAAGCCAATGCTACTTTCTTTCAGGTCATTTGCTAGTGTCTTCAGGTGCTACTGCAATGGTCAAAAGAAGTATATAAAAAAAATTATCCAGTATCCTATAACAAGTTATGCAACCTATAATAAGACCTGGTAAAACTGCCATTTTTTTTTCCAGGAAATAACCAATCCCAAACTGATTCAGTACACTATTAAATTAGCTGAGACACTATTACAATTAGAATTTGATTAACATCATTAAATTTTCTTCAGCTGGACAATGGCTTGGGGGCAGGGGAAAATCCAGTAACTTAAAAATTCTTCCAAGTTGACAAAACTTACAGGACCAGAAATATGAAGGCCAAGTTGGCACATTTCAGTTCCTGATAGTTTTCCAAAATAAACACTACACTCACTGCATGAAATGTTTGAAGAAGAAATCTATATAAACACGCTAATAAAAAATTCCACCTTCCTTGACCAGGCAAGTCACTAAAGAGTAATGTGAACTGTGCATGTAACAGCTCTTTTTGTTATACACAACGCAGTATTTTATTACGAACTGCCAACAAAAGTATACTACTAGAGAGGTTTCTCAGGTTTAATTTCCTCTCAAGACCAAAACACAGGTGAGAAAGGTATCTCGCTGCCAGTGCTTAATATATAGATATTATTTGATACAGCTTTTTGCTAGAAAAGCAAGGCTGAAGAGTTTCAACTGTGACTAACCAATAGCCTTCCCTTGGTCACCACAACACTAAGCACAATGAGGAATATGAGCTCTAACATCCTAAGACAAAACAAGCTCAGCCAAGACTTTTCAGAACAAACTCACTGCAACATAGGACATATGCATAGGCATGCCTGGTATAATGGACATTTTGGTAGAAGCATAATTACTGGACATTTTTCAAAGAAAACAGTACATTTACTGGACAAAGCTATTAGCTTTGTATTTATTAGGGTTTCAATGGCTTTCCATTATGTAAGCAAAATGTAGGACCTAAGTAAAGACATTTCTCCCTCTCAAACACTCACAAGCACACTAAAGATGTCCTCTGCTGCCTACCTGGGGAGTGAGCCTTGGAAGAACACCTCTCACACAATGGGCTGTAACGACAAAAATCTAAAACCTAATTGTTTTCACAGCCACACTGCTAACAGAACAAAGTATGCTATTTGGACTTCAGATAATTACCAACCGTCTCTGACACAAAACTAGGAAGAAGTTCTTTTAATTTTTGTCTCAGGTAGAAAAATTTTCTTAAATGAAAACAGAAAATACAACCTGACTTTACTTGGTATAAAAGGAGTGCATTATCCAGCTTGCAGGAGAAAATACAGGAAAACCCTCCTTATCCTGCTTCAAAGCTCACTGGTAGTTGGAAAAAAAAAAAAAAAACCCACGTAGATTCACACCCTTTAACTTGTCTTGTTCTGCTGTCTCTTCCACTTACCTTCTTCTTTTGGTTTAAAATTAAACTTTTTTTTCCTTATTTGCAGAACAACAATATACTTCTGACTAAAAAAAACCCCTATGATTTCATAATCTGCTTCTAACTGCGTATTTATTCACCAACCTGAAGAAAACTTGTGAGGGGTTGTAAATAAGAAGGGGAGGAACACCTCTGAAAAAGGTTATCTCAGACAAAATATCAGACACATACAGAAAAGACACTGAAAGTCAATCAAGAAAATTCAGTCTTGATTCTGGTCAGAACCAGTGTCACAGTACTTTCCACGTTACTGTGGAAAAGTGAGTTTCTTCTAACATAAAGGAAGGACCAATTGCATTTCCCCCAAATATAGGGAATAGCAGTTTTAATACCTTCCAATCCATTTATTATTCCTAGACAAGTAGGAAAAATGTCACTATAAATCTCCATCTTATCTTTACTATAACCAGGTGTTTATAGCTATGCACTTCAGGCGATAGTTTTTGCTATTCATCTAGTACTTCTGCCTATTTAATCACATTTCATATATCCCATTTAGTCTCTTGCCTTCCCATGTGAAATTCCTTATAGGAAAATACAATTAAAGGATGCTTGCTGGAACTCCCATGTATTTTTTTATAAACCACCACTGAAACACTCTCAAGAACTATCAACAGACAAAATGATACACAGCACAGATCAGACAGCTTCTTTCTCATGTGCCTATATGGTTTGGGGGTTTTTTGCTTTCTTTCTCCTTTTCCTTTCTATCCTTCTTCTCAAGTTTCTGCTACATTACTCCACAAGCAATACCATTAGCTACATGATCCTATACCAAATATAAACCTCAGAAATAATCCTCCTTGTATTAGCCAGAGAGCTAATAATAATTAGTAAAGGGCTCTTTTTCCAAGACTTAGATTCTGACATCCGAGTTTAGCTGCATTAACATGTAGAATATATGCTTTTTGCTACTGATGTCTACACCCCCAGAGGTAACAATGTGTGATGGAGACAAACCAAGACTTCCTGTGGTCACTGTAAACAGAAAATTTAAGACTCAATATCAGACAGAAGAGTAAATGCTGTGAGCAGAGCACATCCCTTTGGTGCTGTTACCTACAAGCCAATGAAGAGTAGGCTTATCTAGATCTGAATAACTTCACTTGATGGTAAGTTTGTAATACAGAAGTCAATCCAAAACAAAATGAACTAAAAAACATCCCGGTATATTATTTTCAATTCGAGTTTTAGATTTCAAATCTAAAAAGCAAGCTTCTTGACATAGAATACAGCAGAATCAGTAACTATGTAAGTATTATAATCAGTAGCCTTTTGAAACAAAACTCAGCAGGTCTTCTAGGCATGTTCCACTTAACATTGCATTCTCCTCACAAGCTTAAATAGACATACAATATAAACCATGTATGTTTTACTTAAATATTTATGCTTCAGTATCTTGATGAACCAGAGGTCTGGATCACATGATTACAATAAAACAGTGATTCCAAGCTACTTTGTGCAACAAAGTCTCCCAAATGACCTCTGCTGTTCACTCTGCCCATCATAACTAGCCCGGCACAACACAATAATGTGTTTAAATGGCTTCTGGTATAGCAAAATCTCCTGAAATATAATCATGTATTTTTCTTTTTGTTTAAGCAGATATGCCCTGAAATTTGTAATGCATTCTATCAAATTTACCAAAAATAAACAGGCATGTTTACTTTTTCTCACATTAAGAAATACCTATTTTAAGAAAATAATATTTCTTCTCCACCAAAATAAAACACTGATACTTATAATTAACGATTGTACTTTAAAACATAATGCAAGCAAGCAGTACTGAAAATTCACACATATTCTTAAGCACAGCCTCCATTTTGATATTTTTATGCTTGTTTCACTGCTGCTTACACAAGTTTTCTACATCATAGCAACACTGACAGTAAATTAGTAAGAAATTAACAAAAAAGCAGATAAATAACAGCACCTTGGGGAGCCTGAAAATTTTAAGGGGAAAAATTGCATAGACAGAAATATTTGGATTTTCCATAGAAGCTTCATCTATTCAGGACTAGGAAGAATGGGTATGTTAATGATACTGATGCCTTAGAAGAGTGGCAGCTGATAGCCAGAGTTCCCCCTTTTCAATTTAGTATACAGATCTTCTCCAGGGTAAGAGCTTTAAGCACTACCACTGAAGTGCTGTTAACTAATATGACTACTTGGGAGTTATATGAGCTCATAGTAACATAGGAGTGAGGGAGGACTATATTCTACAATTTCAGTTTCTAATGGAATAGCAGTTTCAAATAAAATCTATCACCACTATGTTTAACCCACTGTGTTATGTAGCCTTTAATAGCAAGACAATGATGTTCTGATTATCACCATTTAAACCAAAAACATGCAGTAATAAAAAACCAAACTTTTACAAAAAGAGTAAAATAAATACCTGCAGGACTTCCAGCATTTTCTCCTTGATGCAGCTGAATACCAGCAGAATCTATAGAGTTTACCGTAACTGTCTGTAGATTTGGCAATTGAGCAGTGCTTAGACTAACTGGAGTTGATGTCAACGCACCACCTGCTGCAACTTGACCAAGAGTGAGAGTCTGCACAGGAGTCAGAGTTATTTGTTGACCAGGTGCATTCTGAATTTGCAAGTTCTGCAAGTTCTGAACTCCTTGCACTTGAAATGTCTGCCAGGTTATCTGCCCAGAAGGGGTCACTGTTTGTGCCTGAATTAAGAAAGTTCCAGGATTCAGCTGCAGTTGAAGATTTTGAAGAGCCTGTTGAGATATACTTTGACTTGCTTGAACACCATGGATTGTCTGTTGCGCAATACCTTGTACAATCTGGGCTTGACTGGTTGGCTGCTGCGACTCTTGTAGCTGTATGTGTTGTACAATTGGCTGTGCTGTGGAGACCTGAATATTCTGAGCCTGTGTGTCATCAGAGACTGATGTCTGGATGTAATTTCCCTGAAGATCAGAACCATGAACTTGACCACTAGTTGTGGTCAAGTCATTTGCATTTTGTTCCAATATACTCGAACTGTCTATGGTAACGGGCAATTGTGATGAAGATGACGTTGGCACAAATAAGTCATTATCAGTGGCAGTTTCTGTAATTTCAGGAGAAACTTGCTCACCAGTCCTTTCAGAAGTATCTGAACTATCCATGGCCTGTCCAGTATTTATCAAGTGCCCATCTGCATTAATGCCTGCTGTCATGGTTTGAGAACCACTGCCCAGTCCCAGAGAATCTAGATCAACACTATTAATGGGTACAAAAGTAATATTTCCTGGCAGTCCCAGAGGGACGTTAGCAACCACCTGTGCTTGGCCAGGGTAAGACGAACCGCCAATTGCAACGCCCTGAACCTGGACTTGACCAGACTGACCAGATAAGATATTCTGAATATTAGCTGAAGATGTCCCAGAGGCAATGATCGTTTGATTTGAGCCAGGAATGATCTGAATTTGACCAGTTTCTTGATTTATACTGCTATTATCAGAAGAGGCTGCAAAGCCAAGTTGAACCTGCTGACCATCCGCTGTCTGGATCTGGGGTATTACTTGTATTGTACGTTAGACACTGTACCATTCGACGAATCTGATCCTGGTGCAACAGAAAAGATTTGTTGATTTTGCAAACTCTGAATAGGAAGGACATACTGCCCACTTGAAGTTACTGTGGCAGCACCTGGAATCTGTACTATATTACCAGCTTCATCCTTTATAGTGGTAGGAGCTGCAGACAAGACCTCCCATCTGTTTGGAGCTCCAGCTAATTGCACAGAAGCCAAATCCCCTGTCTGAATAAAAAGAAAAAAGAAAACAAAAAATTAAAACAAACACCGTACGGACTATGTGTTAGACCAGTCATGCAATTCAACACTAGATATTGATACACTACTGGAAAACATGCAGTACAGCTCATATAACCATCAGCAATTGAATCAAAACTATGAAATACAGATTTTATAAGCAATCTAATGCCTACGTCAGGGGAGCCAGCCTGTGGGTTGTGTGCCACACGTTGCTCGCAGACATGTAAAATGCAGCTCCTATGTCATGGCTATGTCAGGTGACCAGCAGCAGGGTTATTCTGGTGGCAGGGCTGCTGGGTAATCCAAACCCCTGGCTATGTGAAGGAAGGAGCTGGCAGGGGCTGCTGGAGTTCTCATCACCAACTTACCCTGGGGACTCAGAAACACTCTTTGCCCAGCTAGGCACCTATTGCACAGAAGTGGAGGAATCAGTGTGAAGCCAGTGTTGCCTGTATCTCCTGGAGTTCCACTGCATTTCAACTCTGTTTTGTATTTGTGCACGTTGTGACTCCCAGCAGTACAGAAAATGTTAAGAAGTGATGGAGTCACACAGTTGGAAAGAAAGGACAACCTCAGTTTGTTACACATAACACGAAGCTCTAGCATTTATAAGCTTGTAGGAGTTAGTTTTGCTAAGGAAGAACACTTCTAGACCAAGAACTTTTATACTGAAATCATATTTGGATTAGTCATATACATCAGTCAGTAGAGGGAAAAATATCCATCTTTGTTAAGTTGGAAGAATGGAAAAGGCCAGTGTTTCAGAGTAGACCCCAGATGCTTAAAGAACCTATTATGCATTTGGTTTTTATTCAGTAAAGAAAAGGTAAATTGCACTTACCTCTCTTTACCAAAGCAAGCTTTTTCAGAATAGAGTATTAAGAATTAGATTTAACATCTTGCAATGCTTAGCACAGACTTGCATAGTCAACCAGCCTGGTATTTTAAGTAAGTAACCATCAATCTAAAAAATAAGTAAAGTTTCTCCTTATCTGTTTTACCATACTACAGTAAACCAATAGAATAACTTAATATTGGCAGTATGTAACTAACTTGGTCTGACAACCAATTCAGCTCTGTGAAACAAATCTAGTCTCTCTGGCAGAGTCCAGAGGACCTAGAAAAAAAATCTCTGGTTTGTCCTTCTGCACTCATCCTGCAATCACTCCTGGTAGGGAAGTTACCAGAACATATCACAACTTTCTTCTGATGCTGCATTCTGACTTCCTTTAGAATAAAACCAGGACATGCAAAATACAGCACATATCTAGTTCTTTCCTAACACAGCACTGAGACCTAGCCAGTCTGAAAGAATCCTGCAGTATTCACCTGAGTGAATTTAATCCACAGTGTATGATGGGACTTTGCTAGTTTCACGTTCTTATCCTATTCCAGCCCATAACACTATAATGTTTACATGTAAAGGAAAAATGCTGTATTTAAGTCTGATTACTTATTAGAAGAAGTTTTAACTGTGCTTACGAAGCTTAATTTTCAATAAGGAAATCGTGGTGCTAAATTCTTCTCAAAAACTGTAAAAGTAATTAATGTGCTAAAAACAAAAGAATGCTATAGCCTTCTTCAGCCCTCAAAGACACAGACCATTGACTCTTATTAAGAGTTTGACTCAGTGATCCTTGGGGATCCTTTCCAGCTCAAAATATTTTGTGGTTCATAAGAGTGATTCATAATTTTTCAGGTAGTATATTAGTAAATAGATTTAGCATCACCAGAACAAAAGTAATTTCATGGCCTTAATGCTTCAAGAAAAAGAAACAGAAAAAGACAAATATTAATTCTCTTTTATGATTTTCTTTTCCTCTTATACTGATTAACCTTTCCTTTAAAAATATATTTAATTTTTTTAATCTTTTAAGCTCATAACTTATGATACTAGAAGAAAAAACATGCAATATTCCATGTCATGTCTTACCTAGAAGGCAACAAGTTCTATTTTCCTCTGCTACCAAATTAGCTTTATACACTTGTGTTTAACATTGTTTACACAGGGATACCAGTTGCTGAAACACTGTTAAGAAAGTTCATAACTACTAAATTCACAAGCATATAAATACCCATTAACTGAAGGTTTCATAGAATATCAGAAGACACACAGAAGTCATAGATAAATATAGTCCGAAAATTCCAAAAGCAAAAATATGATTGTTATAAGTTTAAAGTGTGTCATTATAAAATAAACGTATAATATAATGTGGTAATAGCAGTCAGAACAAAAGAAAAAGGAAAAGTAATATAAGTCATTACAAGTCTGATATAATTTCTCACTGATTGAAAACTATGTACGAGCAAATGCTAAAAGCTGAGGTTAAACTGGACTATCTAATACACAATATTATGTCTGTGTCTGCTCATATGTAATATCCTCCACAGAAATACTTCAAAGGGAACCTGTCTCCTTCATGATATGGAAATGACCTACTTTATTCTTCTCCCAAAACATATGGTGATTTCCATATTGGCATTTTCATGTTGGGCACACATCTCACATTTTCATGATCTAGTGAAATCTTCCCTCAAATCCTGCTCCGTAATGATTTTAGCACAACAAAGCCACGCTTTTAGTACGTGCACTTGTCTGTCCATGGAGAAATTCAGGACAGCCATGCATGAGGATATGAAGCTATGCTACAAATACAACACTAAATGCCTGTTATTCATATTGCTCTTACAGCTGGCTATATCAGACACCACCAGCTGAATCATGTGGAGGGAGGAGCAAAAAAAGAGGGTGAGGCTTTCAAGAAGCTATCTGGCAGCTATCAAAATTACTAGCCTTAAAGCATGAAAAAACTCCATATGGTAAAGAGTATTTGAGGATGATTTCTGATCTCAAATGGTCATCATCAGCCTGTCATAACAAGACTGACTGTTACGCTCTTTCACAAAGTCTGTTGAGACAAGACATTTCTTGGACTTCTTTTCCTACTAACTAAAGAGTAATAACCTTTCTTTACGTCCTCAGGCAATTAAGCACTTTTGTAGTAACTCATAAATTCTGCCATTGATATATGAACAGCAACAACTGCAGCCCAGTCGCTTACTGAGCTTTACATTCAAAATGCACCCGTTTGTTTGCTGTCTCACCCATCTGTGAAAATTATCTAGAGGGTAGAGATAAATCAACAGCTTCTTCATCAACTGCTACTCAGGCAGCAGTTACTGGGCAGCTGTTCCTTTAAGAGAAGGCTGGACTGTTTGAATCCAAAGGCTCTGTTTCAAGAGGAAGGGACAAAGATCTGAGGAAAGTTCAGCACTACTCAGCCAAAAAGGAGAGAACAGGAAGCAACAGGGAATTCACTGGCAGCAGCATCAGGAAACAAGAAAAAGAGACAGAAACAGAGCAAAGAGAGTAACTGACACAAGGCATAGGATGAATTAAAATCAAATGATATGTCCACCTGAAGAAAGGTCAAGTACCAACAAAGAGTGAACGCAACAACCACTCACTGTTCAGCCTCTCTTTTGATTCTTTAATGGGCCTTATATGATTTCCAGTGGGTAAAATAAAGAGATGTCTCCAAGAGAAAAGTCTCATCCCTGAAGAATCATGACCCATGATAAATAAAAATCTAATAAATGTCTTGTTCAATATATTTAGATAAAATTATGGCAACATCGAGTCAAATGTGGAAGAAGGTAAGAGAAAGACAGAAAATAAAATACCTTTCAGAAGTGATCGAAACCATACTGAATGATAGGACTTTATAAAAAATAAAATATGCTTCACCAAAGTAAAATGGAGAGGAGGAAAGCAGAGAAACCCCTGTAAGAACTGGTATCTATTGCACAAAACCTGCATCTCAACACGTCAAAGAGGCACATGCCATTAGCCATCAGTATTTTATTACTAAAGTCTACCAAGCATTTATCTGTGCTGGTGGACTGCTTTTTACTGCACTTTTCAGGACACTTTTGCCCCATTTAGTCCTGGAGCAAAAGCATCAGCCAAACAACCAGAGACCGACAGATAATGGGTCATGAGCTCCTAAACATTTAAAAATCATACACCTAATGAAGAAAATTGGACACTGCCTCATCCAAATTGTTGCTTTATGAAAGAGTTAGGGTTCTAATGCATGGGTTTAATAATACCATGTGTTTACCAAGCTACAGTAAACTATCTGTGCATTCTTAGGTCATTACAAATACAAGATAAAATGCACTTGCTCCAACGCTTTCATTAAAGTATGAGCTAATACATTCAATCTTGTATTTGCCATAGGTTAAAAACACGTTCAACATCAGTCACTCTGGTTCAGCTGACACAAAGCTGTTTCTAAGGCAAATTAATTCTGTTGCATGTTTGAGCCCTCTGCCAATGAAGCCAATGAATTCAGAGAAACACTTTTGCCCAAATCAAATGTTTGGAAAAACAAAGAGCGTTTCAGGAAAAAAAAAGTATTATCTGGGACTGCTTAAAATCTTATTTTAAAAGAAACTCCAAACTCGTGTAACATATCTAACTGTGTCTCAACTAAAGAATATCTACATCTTTTTGCTTGACATGGAAAACTGGAGCCAAAACTTCAAAAATTACCTATCAGCAGAAGTTCAGAACTTGTCCAAATTCAGACAACACAATATCCCTGACCTTAGCAGAAACAAGGAAGCTGAAATACTAAGAAACAAGACACAGGAACAAGGAGACATTTTTACCTAGATTGCAGTTAACTTCTTTTGTTTATTAACTATTAAATATATATATATGTATATGAATCTCAATATAACTACATGCCAAAGTAACATTCTGTGAAACGGTTTCTTTTCTTCCTGCTTTCAACTCAGGTGCTGAAGGGTCTGTCAAATCATAAAGAGAAAAATAAAGAGCACCTGGGGTCAGTCAGCCTCAACTTGATCTTTGGGAAGGCAATGGAGCAAATAACCTTGAAAATAATGTTGAAAAAATTAACCTTCAAATAACCTTGAGAGAAATTTTAAAAAAGTAACATTCAGAAGTAGTTGGCCTACATTTAGGAAGGGGAAGTAATGCTTAAATAACTAAGCTCACAATGCCCAGTGATGACAACACTAGTTTGGTAGATGGGATTAGGCAAGGCGTATTATTTATCACTACATTTGTCAGGCTTTTGACTCTGTCCCCCATAATATATGAAAAAGACTCTTTTTTTTATATCATATGGGTTAGCAAACACTGGAACACACTGCCCAGAGGGATAGTGGAGTCTCTATCCTTGGAGGTATTCAGACCCACTGGACACAGCTCTGAACAACTTTCTCTCATTGACTCTACTTTGAGCAAGGAGGGGAAGACCAGACATTCTCCAGACATCCTTATCAGCCTCAACTTTCTATGAAATCTTAGACTTCTTACTAATGTCTAATATTAGAGAACTTTTTTGTTGATGCTTTTTTTAAATATGGAAATTAAACCATACATTTTCTTACTTTCTATAAAACTATTAGGAGAAACAACCCAAAATTTAAGAACATCCCTAAAGCACCTTCTTCTAAAAGAACTTCAACACTTGGTTCTGATCCAGCATTAGGAAGACATAATTGGAATACAAAAACCAAAGAACATTTTAAAAGGCAAGCATCTGGACAAATATACTGCTAGCCATCACATTCTAGTGAAACTTCTTTGGTTTGCAAAAGTAGAGAACAGAGAGAAGCAGGACAATTCCAGACAGACTTTTCTAAAGTGGCTGAATGTGTTCTGGTGCATCTGATCACATCCAGAAACCCAGCATGAGGAAAGTATCTTATCACCCACAAAAGCAAAAATGGATGTCAGAATAATTCTGAACTTCCTCAAAATGATCATATAGGCCAGAAAACCAAGCAGTCTGGTTAACTCTGACACATGGCATTCATGCATATTTTTGCCTAGTGGAAAACATGAAATTTAAAATGCCTTCCTATTTTTTCATCCTGTCAGCACTATTCCTATTTCCCCCTAAACTGAGTTTAAACTAGGTGCATCTCAGATGGTTAATCTTCTGAGGCATAAACCAACTAGAATTCCAGACCTTCATTAAGTTCTATGAAAGCACTGATACTCAGTTATAAAGCTTAAGATATGCCAAAGCAGTCATAAAACCCTCCAGCCTTTATTTGTAAAAGACACACAGAAATGCTTTGCCTACAGCAGAGAAATGATACCCATCTTCCCCACACATGCTAATTATTAACCTGTCCAAATGTTTTCCACATCTTATTGGTAAGCAACAACATAAACAAAACATATAAATCATTCCTCATAACCTTCTTTTTTTTTTTAAGACTAGCGAATCAGTGCAGCCCACTTCACACAAGATGCAACTGCACACCTCGACTGGGGCAGTCATCTCTGACAGCTGTGAGAGCCAACAGCTCTCTCAGCCAGCCTGCCACTCTTCCCAGCTCACCCGCCTTCCAGACCTCCCATGAAACCTCACAGCAGTCTTGCACCGTATCCTCACCTATCCAGTCCTACCCAGCACAACCCTAAGAGTGGACCTTGGTAGCACCAGGGTTCCAAGACAGCCTTGCAGCTTTGCATTACAATGAAGTAAGAGAAGATAAACTGGTTATCATCTCAGCTTTGTAGCTTCTTAAACAATCATGCTACAACCATACAGCTGACCATCAAGGCTCTGTTTGACCTAAATCTGTCTGCTCCTTTGTTTCCTTCCTTATGCGTAGCTTTACCATCTTCTGCTTTGCTTCTCATCTTCACCTAATGCTAAAATCTTTGCAGATGTTTAAACTGGAATGAAACTAGGGTATTTGTAACTAAATGAAAAAGAATCTTAAGTATGAAAATCTGAAGTAGAATTATTAGTCAAAGATAAATAGTGAAAAAGCAAGACCAAAACTAAAACTTGTCAGATTTCAAACTCCCAGGAGACAGAAAGACATCCTGAAAGGCTCAAACATGAGCCATCATTCTAGGTCAGGCGCTAGCACACACCATCTCAGCAAGGCTCTCACACAAACCAGCAGGCAGCAATATTCAAGGCAAAGTTCCTATGGCAAATGTTTGAACCAACCATGGATGTAGCAGCATCCATGCAAGGATGGAAAGAAAGCAAGGAAGAGATTCTCAGGTAAGCAAGCCACAAACTCAAGGCCATCTACATTAATAACCATCAGGCAACATACTGGTGTTGGTTCATCATTAGGCTGAGTAAATCACGGTGTCAAAGCTTAAATGCTGCAATCTTCATCAATGCACAAAGACAAGATCAGCAGTAATGCCTGCTAGTGCCTCTTATCCAAAAGAAAATAACATTTCCAACCAGAATCATCGGCCAAGCTGAAAACCTTGCTGTCTAAAGACAGCCTGCCAGGTCATTGACAGGATGGAAAGGAGAAGAGGGTTGAGTTTAGTTCAGTCAATTGCCTTCTTCATTTGCTTTTCATTACAAGAAACTGCCATTTTCATTAGTCTTTTTACTTCCTCACTAATCCTTTCAGTGTATAGTGTAACAGCAATGGCTATTCAAACAGCAGGCCAAGACTCAGATACCGATACAGAATCACAGGATAATTTCATCTGGAAAGGACCTCTGAAGGTCACCTGGTCCAACCCCTGGGCTCAAAGCAGGACCAACTAGATTGTTACAAACACAATCACATTTGCTCCAGCTCTTCCCCAAAATCCCAGTCACACAATATTCCCTGTGCTTCTATGGGAGTTTTGCTGTTGCTTTTAAATCATACTGCTGGTCTCTCAGGGAGCAGCTGCAGTATACCATTTCAGCCAGGAAAGCAGTATGCTAGCCCAGCATGCTGGCTCCAGCCCTGCCAGGTTCCACCTAGCAAATGTCAGTAAAACAGTAACAAAATAACCCCAAAACAACAGCATCACTACTCTTTTACATGCAGGATCTTGAAGTACTTTTAAGAGTATACCTAGTTTGACTTCTACTACCCATTTGTGTGGATTGAGAGTCCTACCAGATGTTCAGCAGTCAGAACTGCAGTCCAGGTATAGAATACAACAGGAAAGAGCTGCCCTCCCACTGCTGCATTAGGCACCCAAGGACAGGTCTCAAACTGACTGAGCTGCACTCCTGGGAAAGGGATGAGCATCACAAACTGCATGAAGACAATCATGTCTGTGCATATAGATTTCATTTTCCATATGAATTATGAGGTACCTACAATTTAAGCCTTTTTAGCTTTTTCCTTCTTCCACCCTCCAATACGACAAACGCAAAGGACCAGAAAGAAAGAACCTTTATCGCACTGAATCTTTTGTTCTTCTCTTTTTCACAAGGAATGTATTTCAGGGCCTTTAGTCCCACCCCTCTCTTTATTAAGGTCATCTTAATTAACTCCAGTGTCTAGTTCAGCTACTGTTAGGTATCTCCCTCAATTTATATTTAGTTTCCACCCAAAATATCTGAATCATTCAAGAGATATGTTGTAGGAGTGTAAAAATTACCAGAATGCTATAACCTAACTCACAGAAGATATGTAGGAAGGGCCTATCTGCATGTATGGAAAGTAGTGAGTGAGCTTATATGCACTTAGTTTCTAACTAAGATTTTGGCTTCTCTTGAATTGCATTTGCTTTCCCTGAAAATCCTCTTATACATTAACACAACAACATATTAATTTAATAGGAGTAAAGAAGTACCACATCAAAACAGCGTTGCCCATTTTGAACTGCCGGGAACCATTTGTCCTGCACCAGCATTCTAGTATCCTGTCAGACCTACTGCTCATCCTAGCCAATTAACCCACCCCCAAGATGCACAATTCCAGCTGTACAACAAGAACATCCTTAGAGCGGGACATAGGAAAGCAAACAGTTATTTAAACATCATTTATTTTTCCATATGTTTATGTTCTTCAGCACCATATGCACCCAGTATTATGAAATAAATCTTAGAGGTATCAAGCACTTTACAACATCTAGAAACATTTTTAAAAACATACTGCTTGAGCAAATAAATAGGTTTGGCAGAAAGGATGCTTGAAAGGGGTCAGAATCTTAATATATTTTCAAGCTCTGTCATTAGTCCACAACCTGCTGTATGACCTCAGACAGCTATTTTGCTTCAGCTTCCCTTTATGTAAAGTAGGCTGTAATATACAGATGAAAAATATTTAAAGTTTAACAAGTATTTAGAAACCTCTATCACTAACACTTTGACACTTATTAAAAGCTTGCCAAAGCCACCTCATCCACCAGTACAATGCTTTGCAGTTTTTCCTCCTATTCACAAAATCCTAACACCATACAAGGCTGTTGTACAGCAAGTTTAAAAAACAAGACTTGCTTTAAAAGAAGAAAAAGAAAAAGGTGGGGGTTGTTGTGCTATTTTGAAGATCTTTTTGTAAAAGGAAAAAAAAATAGAGGTAATATGTGCAATTTTCCAAGGGCTAAGGCCAAAAAATAATTTCATCATGTCATTTTAGAAGATATTTTGGAACTCTCTTTTAATACACCCATATTTTTAGGTACCATTTATTTAGAAATGCATAATCTCTTTGAATTTTATGAGCATCTGTCAACACGAGATTTAGCTAGACCAATTAAAGAACGCGAGTTTTCATTAGGCTTTTGTTATAGGGATTGTCAAACTAGCTTCAGCAAGAATACGTTTCTAGTCTGCAAGATCCATCTCATCACACCCGGACCCGAGGTCACCAAGGCTCCTTTCAGAGGCGACGGCGCATGAGAGATAAGGACAGAAAATGCTACGAGGAACCGCATGATAACTCTCCCCAGAAACACAGCGCGATACAGGAAGCAGCTTTCCACCACCGCGTTCGCTTCTAAACAGCCATTTTACTTCACTACATCCTTCCCTACAGCCAGCCTTCATTTTGTGTTCCTGCCTGGCTGCGCGGTTGCAGGCTGACAGCCTGGCGCGGATACCGGGGGCACGCTCAGGTGGAGGTGAGATGCCTCCCAGCCTCTCCGGGTGCCGAGCGAGCCGTTCCGGTGCCAGGGTCGGGGGAGGGAGGCTTCCCGCCTCCCCCCGTTTTTGAAAGTAAATGAAGGCACCGCTCCCAATGGCGGGGGAGGGGGGAGCTTGGCTCCCTCCTCCTCCCGGGAACCCGGCTCCTCCTGGAGAGGCAGGGGAGCCCGGGGACCCCTCTCCTGGCAGGTCGGCCCTGCTATCGTCCCTCCCCCCGGGCGGGCAGTGCCGTGTGTCCCGTCCCTCCCCCCGGGCGGGCGGGCTGGCTGTGCTGTCTCTCCCCCCGGCAGGCCGTGCGAGAGCGGCGGGGCGGGCACTCACCGCTCCGGCAGAGTGAGAGGCAGCGGCGGCGGCGGCGGCCTCATCCTCCTCCGGCGACGGCGGGCCGATCTTGCTGCAGGTGGCCGCCAGCAGAGCGAGCGGTGACGGCTGCGCGTCCTACCCACAATGGGCGGGTTCAGGGAGAGAAGGGGGGTGGCGGTTAGTGCGGGACAGCGACCGGGCTCCTCGCAGACGCGCACACAGGAAGCGGCGGCGGCGGCACCGGCTCCGCACCCGCTCGCAACATGTCACCCGGGGGAGGGGGGGAAGGGGCCCAGCCGGGCCTGCGCTCACCTGGGGGGCGGCCGCCCCGGCGGAGGCCGAGGCGGCGCCGTTGCCGTGCTGGAGATATTCGCTGTGGCTGCTGCTGTCCACGTCTAAGGCAGCCATTTCCTCTTGTTTCACGGGCTTCTCGGGAGCTGCGGGCACAGCGGGGAGGGGGAGGGGAGAGTCACTGACGGGAGCGATCACCCCCCTCCCTCTCCCTCCCTCCCTTCCTCCCTCCCTCTCCCCCCCCCTAACCCCAGCGCTCCCCCCGCCCTCCCGCACGGAGCCCTCCTCCTCCTCCTCCTCCTCCTCCCCGTGCTGCTGCCCCTGCCCCTCTTCTCCCTCCTCCCCCTGCTCCTCCTGCTGCTGCTCTCAGTGCCGCTCTCGCCTCGCTCGCACACGGACGCGCCGGGGCCGGAGCGGGGACGCGCAGGGCCGGAGCAGGAGCGGGGAGCCCCCGGGGCGGCTCGGTCGGTGCGTACGTACCGGTCATGGTGTGAGTGCGAGCGGCCGGCTGGCTGGCTGGCTGGCTGGGCGGGAGGCAGGCAGGCTGGCTGGCTGGCTCGCACACAGGCCCTGCTGGCTGGGGCTAGGCGGTTGCCGCCGGGGACATGCTTATTGTGCTCACGGCGGGCTGAAGCGGCGGCGGCGGCCCGAGCCTACTCCGGGTTTTTTTTCCTATTTTGATTGACGGTGCGGGAAAGCCGAAAGGTGGGGCTTGCCGCGGGAGAGGGGGCCCGGCCGACACCGCCGCCCGCCCGCCCGCCTGCCAGCCCGGAACTCCCGCCTACGCCCGCGCGCGCGCGCGCTCTCATTGGCTGCGCCGCGCCGCCGCCGCCGCTCGCACGGGCCGCCCGGGCTGCCAGTCACCCGCCGGGGGCGGGGGGGGCGCCCCATGCCGGGGCGGCTTCCTGTTTGCCAGGGCTAGTGCGGGGAACAATGAGCGGGACCCGCCGGGAGCCCGCGGCCCGCGCCGGCCCGGGACACGCCGGCCCGGGAGGCGGCCCCGCCGCCGCGCTCCCCTGACACCGCGGGGCCTGCCCGCCCGCAGGGGCCAGCGCATAGGCACAGCTGCGCGGCGGTGGCGCTATCCCTCCAGCCCCCCCCGCGCCCCCGCCACTGTTGTGCCCGGGGGGCGCCGGGCCAGGGCTGCGATCTTTCGAAGTCTCCCCGCCGGGGCTGTCACTCACGGCTGGCGACAGCCGTGGCTCCGGGGCGGCGGCCGAGCAGCGCCCGGGCCGACAGGCAGCGCCGCCGCGCTTTGTCCCTCCGGCGCTAAGATGTCGGTGCGCCGTGCCCGGCGGAGCCGGCCCGCCCGGCGGGCGCTGCCGCTGGCCGCCCCTGCGGGACCGGGCGCCCGGGTCAGCGCCGGCCGCGGCCCGGGAGAGCGCCCGCCTCAGCGCGGCGACCCCGCCGTGCCAGCGTTGCATAAGCGCTGTGGCGGGCTGGCACCTGCCTGACCCGGGCGGGGGAACCCAAAGGCTCCACTGTCTCTAAAGCAGAATTAAACCCGTCCAGGATAAGGCCGCGAGTTAGCTTTTAACGCGACACGTCCTCCCAGCGGGAGAACCTGCCCTGAGCTGGGCACCTGAGCATTTTTGCCAGCAGGCTTTGTTTTCATCATGTTAAGGAGAATTAATAAGATTCCCCGCAACGTCAGTTTGCTGGTCTGTGTCTCATGTTACGCAACACAAAGGAAGCTGGGAGCTCTGGGGTTGTTAAACTAAGGCAGGAAATATGTTTAAAACGTTACATAAGTATATGATGATACAGGAATGATTATTAGTGGGGCCTGTTTCTCTGTAACACCACTCAGCTTGTGAAGGGTTCCTGTAAAGGGGAACAATTTGGGCTTGGCCTTCCGTCACATCTGAGTGCATGTGCCAGGTCATAGGACTGTGTGTGGGTCGAGGCACTAATTTTGACCTTTAGCTTGCAAATCTCCGGAAGAAAGTCTTTTTTTATGGTTACCCTTAGTGTGGTGTTCCAAGGAGTCTGAATGAGGCCAAAAAACGTCAAACCCACTTTCCTGTTACAATCTTTAATGTAATTAGAATTGAGGATTGACTAGGAGATACAGTGAGCACAGTCTCACGTGGCCACAGTTGGGCTGAGTATGTGGAGTCCCAGGCTCCTGAGACAAACTCACGGCAAAGTTAATAACTAGGAAACCCAGAAGCACTGTCAGGATTTTCAACAGCCTCTCTGAGAAGAGAATAAACAGTGCTTTTTAATCAGTCCCAGTGTTAGGACCTTGCAGTAACTGCCCAAGCTTAACTTAGAAACTATTACAGAACAGGAAAAACCATACTCAGAAAATGTGGATTCAATATCAGGATGTTATGATAGACAAAGATTACAGTATTTCACTGTCAGTGGAAGATTGTTCTTACCGTGTGATGTGTAGTCTTATTTCTAACCAATTTACTTTTGCTAGTATGTCCAGAGAACCTTCAGGTGACTTAACAGTAAGTTGTAAATTAATCCCTAATCTTTTTTGTCACAATTCGTTTTTTTCAAGGTATTTAAAAGAACATAAAGAACCAAACCCGTCTCTTTGTTAAATGTCTGTATTTGTTTACATAGTCTCTTGTAATTCTACTTTAGAATCAATTGTTGGCAAGGTAAATAACACAGCCACAAAAAGAAGGTTTTTTTGCAATTTGTATTTTTTTATTTTAATAAGCAAAAGTTGTAACTAGGAACAGAAGTCAGGGGTTTTTTTTAAACAGTGTCAGAAATAATTTTTAGCCAGTGAAAGCTAATATACACAGCTTTCAAAAATGCATGAGTGTACATACATATGGACATTTCTGAAAAAAAAATGAAAATTCAAAAATACTGACTATTGGAGTATTTAAAAAAAAAAAAAAGACTTCTACAGCTAGTATAGAACTTAAGAGTTTGTTTGGCAATATCAGAAGTTGCTAGTGAAATGTATGAGAGTCTGTCATCCTGGAACCAGAGCTAATACTGATTACTTTAGACTTTCAGTAACAAAGCTGTTACTTTAAGACTGATGTGTAAGAGAAATAACTCCTGCTAAGATGCTGTGGCGGGGAAAATTATATTGAAAAACTGTCCCTTGCTATTTAGCAGGGTATTGCCCAATACTGTAAATGGCATTTTGCTTTAGGAAGATCATGTTGTCTAAGATTTAATCTAAATAGGAAAGTTGTTCTTTCTTCTGCAGCTGGGTGGGTGCATGTTGAGAGCTGTGTGACTTAAGGGGGATATTGTCAATAGAACAGTTTACCTACATGATCTGATTGCAGGCTTGGGACATAACTGCAGTGCTTTAAGACAGAAAGATTTGAAATACCAATAAAAGAGTTTTTCAGTGCAATAAAACTGAGATGTAATCAGGCTTGACACTAGCAGAGAACCATCTATTTCTGGTCAAGTATCTAAAATTAGGGGGGACACTGTTATGATATATTAAATTCAGATAACGAACTAAACCAGAATATTCATAGGCTATTTAAAAAGTAGACAGAAAAATCAAGATAAGTTACAAACATTGCAAAAAAAGATAGGCTCATATGAAAAACAGGTGTAAAGAGACTCAGAATTCTTAAATAGAAACTGCTTGGTAATAGAAATCACGTGTGTCTGTTTTCCACTTCCCAGCAGAGATTAAGAACACATGAAAAGAAAAGAAATTTTAAAAGAAAATGAGAAAAGACATTATTTGTAGGTTTTTTTGCTTATCAACATACTGGCATTAAGATGCTCATTAGAAAAATCCTGGATACTTGAGGGAGATACAGTATCAGAACTGTACATCCAAGTTCCCGTAGGTGCTGGTTTAACTGGAGTTAGACTGGGGCAGTATCCCCACTCTGAGCTCCATGCCCAACTAGAGGAGCTGTTGTTTTCTCTTTCTTGAGCTTTCCCACCAGATGTACTGTATCCAGATGTGAGCTGAATAAACTAACCATGACCAGTTTATTCTTAAAGAGCTTGCCTCTTTAAGACCTTTCCTCCTGCTTCTAGGCAGTTCCTGGTTAACTGCAAGTCCTGGGATGAATTCTAAATCAATTTGTCAAAAATGGTGTGTTGTGATTTGAGCTGTGTAGATACAGAGAAAGTAATACTGCTCTATAAATAATAATACCTCTACCTAATATGAAAATGCAGCAGTTTCAGAACTGACATCAGCCTTTGGGGTAAGTAGCAAAATAATATGGGAGAGGAAACAATGTCTCCCCACTTCTGATGAAACTTGAGAGAAGGTTTTGACTGATGAAACAAGATGCACTTGGAAAGAATGCTAAAACTCAATACCTACCCTGTATTTCAGTTGTAAGGTCAATGCTGTATTTGTCCACTGTAACTTATATCTCATTGGTTTAAGTCTTGAAGCTCAATCTCAGTGTCAGTTCACTACAAACTCAGAAGGAAGTTCATTTTCTTAAAACAACTTCCATACAGCACAGTGTCTGCTGTACTTGGAAATAGCTTTTCTGTCTTTATAGTCCTTTGAAACTTTTGAGTTATGACATTTTATTCCCGTCTAGTGGTCCCTGCTATGGGTAGCCCTGCATTTCTTTAAAGGACTGTATTACTGAATGCTTGTTGGTATGTGGTCCAGTTCAGTTTTCACAGCTGTGGTACTCCATTCCTCTGTCAAGTGGTGGTTTTGCCATGCTGAAGCCTAGAATGCAACTGGACAAGATGGACAAGAAAGCATTCTGCTGTCACAGAATGTAACACCAGGAAAACTCAGGCTCAGGTCACTTTAGTTTGAAAGGCTGGGTCTGAAAGGCCGATGAAGAATCAGTAGGGATTCCATTCAACAATCTACCTTAAAATGTGTCCTTTACTAGAGGGACAACAAGCAGGATTATCTGTAAATCTCATACCTCAGAAAATAACTAGAACACCAAAAAACCTAACCATTCAGGAGAAGTATCTTTTTGAATTTGAGATGCCTTGTTCTGTTTTAGTAATCTGTTTAAAATTTCAGTAGAATCTGAAAAGCCGTATGTTTTCTAATTGGTAAACATTTGTATGGTACTACAAAACCCAAGATAATGACAGGGTTTTGAATCAGACTTTGTAGAATTCAACTTCATTCTGAATTTCAGCCTGCTTTTGCAGTTTGTTTGAGCCTTAGCAGACAAGAACAAGAGTGTAGCTACCACTCCTGGACACTGCACTCTTAATTTCTACTGCTATATGGGTACATTTGCTTAAGAATATTGGGTCATCTTTACATAGGGCCACAGGCAGGACTGACAGGAAGTTGGCCTGCAAGGTTTCGTGAGTCAGCACATAGTAGTTGAGGTAGTTGTATGAGTCCATCAAATAGAGAAATGAGCCCTTGCCTGGTATAAAATCAGCAGTGGTTAGAGAAAAGTCTTGGCTGGCATTTTGTCATCATCCTTCAGAAAGCACCTCCCTGTTCTGGCTACAAGAACACAAATTTTGGTGGGGGGAAGCAGGCTTTAGCAGTAGGTGTGGTCTACCCAGAAGCTGAGCCAACCTAACGGCTCATGGACATCACCATAAGAAAACAAATCCTGCAAAAATAGGTTTCTGATATTGCAAGCTAAATTGAGTCAACTAGACAGAGGGAGCAACAGAGCTCCATGGGTGGGAGTAGATGCCTTTCAGCAGCTACAAGTAGATTAATTCAGGGTCTCAGCCTTGCTGGACAGCACAGGAACTTGCTTTTGGCTATGTTCTGTGTTAAGTGTCTTGTCAGTAGCCCAGGATCTCAAGCCTTTAGAGGAGCACAAATGGTACCTGAGAGCATGTGAAATATCAAGGCATTTTTATAGTCTGCTGCATAAGTGTGATGGTATCCAAGTGTAACCATCTGAATGACAATATTTAGTGAAATTGGATTTTAGGAGAGCATTTTTTCCGTTTTAAATTGCAAAGCAATTCTAAAAATACTGGTCTCTGCTTGACACAACTCCATTAAAGAAAGGTCACAGAGAAATCTGTGGTACCTGCATCCAGCTGTTAGCACGGGAGACATTTGATTCCACTGGTCTGCTCTTGCCCAGAGGAAGCCGTTGATGTGATAAAGGCAGGCCTAGCAAACTCACAGGCAGCCACAGCAGGAACAAGCCAGCTCCAGGCTCTTCGTGAACTTCCCTGGAGGTCTGAAACATGCTGCCTGCTAAGAGGAAGAACCTGTGAATAAGTAGCCTAACAACCCAGTGCACAAATCTAAAGGCTGTGACTCTTCACCAACACAGATGACTGATCATCAAGGAATGGGGCCAACAGAAAGTGTGTCCAAGTTCTACATGCACCAATATGTGAGGACGGACCTCTGGAACATTGCTTTCCACCTAGTCATTGTATTCATGAATCTTTTTGAGGAATTGTGACAAAACAAGTTATGTTCTTTTTAAATGGAAATTCTTCCTTGTTTGTTACAGCTGTAAGACTTCCCAGGTGATATATTTTTGTCTATTTTGCAGATTTTCACATTCACTGGAGACATCTAGTATTTGACTGGTAAACAGGTTCTCTTGTTAATAATGTTAGAGAAAACTTTGTGTTAAAGTATGTCACTACAATAGGGAACAAAGTTCAGTATAATTGCCCAAGGGTTTGGGTTTTTTCCACATTAATTTTATTATCTTGGTGTTATTTGTGTAAAGACATAAATAAAGAGTATATTAGTTAAATATTTCTTGGAAAATATGTGTGGGTTTTATTCAACTGGCAGCACAGTCCATCTAAGTAAGAATATTTTTCATTAACAAAAATTCTTTCTTCTGCATATGAAACAAGGCCATCTAATCTCCGTCCCATTTGAGAAGAGGCAACAGGAAAAAGCAGATCAGTACATAGCTGAAAACTTGCCATTTAGCAAGTTAATCATTGTTTCATTTCACATTGTTTCTCTCAAATGGGAAATAGATGTCTTTTTTCAAGCTTCCTAAAAGTTACTGTCTTTGGCCCCCATCACTATCCTGTTTGTTTTCGCTTAATTCCTGCCCTTCAAGGTCATCACAACAGATAAAATCTAATCATAGAAATAATTGGAGGGAAAATTGTAGATCCATTAGGTAAGGCTAGAAAAATTGTTCAGAGGAAGAGGCCACATAAGTGTGACTTGCAGAATCAGTAATACAGTGTCTAAGGATCTTCCTACATAACCCATCACAAAATTGGAATGGAAGTAATTAAACAGATTTATAGATAAAGTATAAAGTCACCTGAATGGAGAAAAATCTTGTGTATTTCTTGTCTAGTGAAATTCTTTCTCACAATATGTCATTTTACTTTTAATAGTACTGGTAGAAAAGTAGGCCATGAAATGAAAAGAGACTAGCAAATGATACGTGGGCACTTATGTTTGCTGAAGAATTGAAAACAACAAGAGTTGAAAATTCTGAAAGGAAATAATTCTGGAGGGTTGAAGTGATTTACTTTTATCAATCTCAGTATGAATTCCCATTCCTGAAACAAAAGCAAGCAAGACTCTGTGGCTCCCTCTAGGAGAAGGAGGTCTGGGGCTGTAGTCCAAACCACATCCCATGCTTTCTCTGGCAAGTCTAATTCCAGAAGGCTACAGTGTGGTCTGAACAGTGAGAGATGAAATGAAAATCCCTCTAAGGTCATTTGGAAACCTGTGTGTAAGCTCTGAATTCTTACATGTCTTCGTGTGAGGGAGGGATCCCTGACAGGATCTTTAAAAAAGGAGTTGTGGGTAGCAACATACAGAAGAGGGCTGGGCAGGAGACTGTGACATGAGAACTTTCCCTGAGAGGTGCTTGATGCAAAGAACAGCCTGATCTCATAGAGGTTCTCAGCATTTTGTTTTAATTTGTGCTAGGGGATTACACAGACTGTCTCATCTCACTTTGGGGACTTAAATGCCCCCAAGGTGCCTGGTCCACTCTCCCTGTGAGGAACTTGTTAGAGTAGAAAAAAGCATTAAGATTTAGGTTTATGCCTTTCTACTCACTAACTTTGAAAAGGAGGTGGAAAGTTCTAGGGTTTATTTCACATTTTTCTGTGTCTACATTTCTGCTAAGTCCAAATGTATAATTTGGGCAGGACTTGGTAACATATGCATTCCCCTTATCTCTTACCTTCCTGCTTTACCACAGGTAATACTCGAACTGCATCACAAATATGGAGAAAGAAAAAGCCAAGTGAGATGAAACTCCAGTTCTGGTCATAGGGAAAACTGTCTGGGGGGAGAGGGAAAAGTTACTAATTAAAATTTATCTAAGAAATGCCACAGTAAAAGAATCATCAATCTGTTTCAGCTTAAGTCTGAAAGAGGCATATTTGAGGATGAAAATTATAATTAACACACTCATGGTGCTCACATAAAACACCAGTGGATGCTTTTAAACTGCTAATTAACCTCTGGCTTCTGTAAACATCCTTAAAAAATGCACATCTTTATCACCTTTATCTCAGCTCACTAGCAGTAACATACTTTACTTCTCAAATGATGCTGCAGATCATTCCTGGTCCTTTTGACCTGTTTCAGTTTCCAAATTACTGCACAACCTTCCCAGTCTAATGACACTTGCAAGCATCTGCACATGCTGCAGGTGCCCTTCCTATTCCTAAAAATTAATTAACAAAAGTTAATTATTTTTTAATGTATTGTTTCTCTCTCTTGTGTCAATTAGTATCTGAGTTATTGAAGTGGATCATTGCTATTAGTTTGTTTTCACAAAGTTGGAAAATTCAAACTCCACTATCATCTTAATTACTTACAAATGAAGGATAAAATTCCTTCCTTTCTGTGGCAGAGGTCCAAAAGACATAATGAAGACGGGATGTTGTGGCAAGCCTCTGTTCCCCATGCATTCCTCCAGTCTCAGCAGGACCACTCTGGCACTGGAGGCAAAGCGTGCATGCCATGCTCAAGCACGATTATGCAGTTCCAGGACACAGGGCCCACTACATCTTTTACTTTTTAATAGTAGTGCCAGATTTTCAGCAACACATACTATGTTTAAGGAAAGTGGTAATTGTATAATCTGTCTACTGCATAGGAAAAAAAAAATATTAGTTTATTCTCCTTTTCCTCTCCCAAAGAAGTAGCATTGCAATACTTCTTTTCCTAGCCTGGATTCCTACAGAAATTAAAATGGGGTTGAGATCATTATCTCTTGATGTGTATAATAAATCTCTGTGTGCGCGCATGTGTGCACACAGACGTGCGTGTACATACTTGCATGTTGTGCAAGAGAGAAGGAACAAGAACAAACAGTAGCCAATTTTAACCACATCTGACAGAGAAAGAAAAAGCTGAAAAATTCCTATACGTTTCATAAGAACAAGCTGCTAAGTAAAAGGAGACCCACTGAAGTTTGAGTTAAACCCTTATTAAACACCAAGAAAGCTGCAAAGATGAAAGATGTTATGAATACCCACCCACAGGAAAAGCTGCAGTCAGAGCTTCCAGTTATGTAGACCTAGGAGAATCCAAACAAGATTTGCCCAAGGGAAACCAAGCTCCATCAGATCTGCAGCTTGCAGGACTACCGGTCTGTGCTGGATTTCTAATTCATTGCTATCCATCTTTGATGATGATATACTCCATATTTTGCCCTTTGACTTTGAGAGAAAAATAGATGTTTTTTTTCATTCACATTTTTCAAACCTGATGAGCTGAAAGCCAAAATGAAAGGAAGGACCAGATTTGTTTCTTAAAGACCCTATGGGATACTCTCACCAGAATCTACATGTGCAGCATACTAGACAAAGAGAAAACAACATCTTCCAGTTCACAGCAGACTAGAGATAAACTTCATGCCCTGGCAGCCTGCAATTCAATCTTAAGGTAGCATGAACCAGTGCTGATAAAAAAGCCTCTCATGCCACTTTCTGATCCATCACATCATTGATGTCCGTTCTTAGAAGTTGGGTGAGAAGCACACATCTTGGGCCTCTAATGTTCCTCTTTTTTCTGCAATACAGGTGTGGTATCCATGCAGAAGACACAGCCGAAGGAAATTAAGTCAGGGTTCTTGGCATGCTCACCCTTTGCAGTGCAGTGCAGGGCCCCCAGCTCTGCTGGTCTGGCAGAGACATTCCAGTCAGTGTCACCCCTCTCCGGCACCTCACTGGATGTTAAAGGAAACTGACAGTGAGAGGAGTCCAAGTCCAGTGCTGCACCGTGTATCAATGGACACACAGCCTTCCAGAAACCACTATAGTGCTTATCTCAATCACTTTTCTCCCTCTTTATAGCTTGGGATTGTTTGACAGGGTTTGTTTACTTCACCCCAGGATTGTGTGTTCATCACCTGTCAGTATACACATCCAGGGAGGGACAAACTCTGGCCCTCCAACATTCACAGTCTCTTCTGGATGACTGCCTGACTTTTTTATGTTCTAGTCACAATAACTCAGCTTTCATCTATCCCTCTCTTCTGCACTGTATACCTTAGACCCTCCTTTGCTAAGCATACTTCCATCTCTGAAAATACAATCCAAGAGCTTTTTATTCTTCACATTGTATAAAATGGGAACTTGAGTCTCAAGCTCAGCAGTCTTGCTTGTAGGTGCTGAAGCAATCAATGCACCTAGGCTGCCTTGGATGCCTGTGGCCATATCTAGCAGTGGTCTGATTCACTGTCCTTCATACCGCACACAAAGGAAAGATAATGAAAGGATTCAACAGCCATATCCTGCTATTCCCCTCTCCTTCCCCAAAAAAGATTAACTCCGGTAAAACAAAGGTGCCCATTCTTGTCACCAGGTGACAAAGGATGTGTGTAGCATCGTTATTCTTGCTCCTACATGTTTGTGATCTTATCCTGAGATTTTTTTATGAGCCTTTTTTAAAAAAAAATCTTTTGTTGCTAAGATAATAATAATGACCTAGCAAGGCAATAAGAATCTCCAAGGCTTGGAGCAATAAAGTCTTCTAAACTCTTAACTACTCTAAACTCTTATAGTCTAGCTACATTTTGCAATTTTATGGGAATATTAATACCCATTCTATTCAGTATGTTATACCTGCCAGTCCCTGATTTTTCCAAATCTAAAGTAAACTAGGTGAGTAGCCTTCTTTTTGTGCTTTGTCATTCATTACTTAAGGGCATAGGGAGGAAGTTAAAACAACATGTTTGTTAAATAAGTAAATATATAACAAGTTGACTCTGATTTTAACAGTCTAAGGGAACAGTACTATAAAAACTTAGAAAGTTGGCAGTACTCACTGATTTTTTTATGTGACACTCACGTTAGTCATTGGAGCCATTTTATTTCCTGGATGAATTACACAACTTCTGTTGTAGGACAATTCATCATAAACATCGATAATAAACAAAGTCAGTTATATCTGAAAGTTATTTCTAGTCCAGAGGGAGAGAGCTCCCTTTTCCTTATTTAGTGTTCCCTAAAGAGTAAAGGCCCCAGAGCAGTAGACCCTGCAGAAACTCAAAACTAAACCCACACTTGTTTTCTGAGATTCTGGGACCCTGACCCTCACAGTTGTGTTGTAATTCACATTTGGAAGTCAGCAAGCATTTCCTTATTCCTGCGATTTTCAGGCAATGGATGAGGCAGGCTGGGAAGCAAGTTTCTAAAGGCCACAGGAAGACAAAACCAAAAACCCTCAACAGTTTTAGGGGTTTACAAATTATCTGTGAAACTTGGTGATCTGCCCCCAGGCTTTCCATGGGAAGAGGAAACTTTTTGGTCAGAGTCAGAATAAAGGCCTCAAATTTTGATTTCTGTAAACTGAGTTAAATATCACTTTTGTCAAATAGAAATCAATAGGAATTAAAGTACATTAAGGATCTCCCACAGGGGCAGAGGGGCAGCCACTTTCTCATCAGAAATCAGTGGCAACCGACATGACAGTGAGCTGATGGTCCTTTCTCCCATTTCCTCATGGGTTTGTTCACATTTGCTATGTGGTCATCAGTATGAGGGTTATAAGCAGAGGCTTCACTGAGAACAGAACTGGCTTTATCATAAGTGAAAGAGCCTCACCCTGCCCAGTATCTTGTGTTTAATTCAACTCCCCATTCCAGCCCGTACCAGAACATTTATTAACCAAGTCTGAGAACTCACAACTAGTGACTGTGCAAAGTATTTTCATTGCTACAGCTAATCTACAAAGACCAATATTTTTGTGTTTACAGTGTGAGAAACAAAATATCCTTATCTCTCAATAAAAAAATATCTGCTCTTTGTAGGATACCAACACTGTTCAACTCCAAAACTGTTTGAAATCCTGGCTTGTTTCTTCTTATCTGACTCAGCGGTGCCCATAATAAAAGGAAATCAGAGAACTCCCTCTGATACCACTCTACCTCCCCACCTGAGGACTCAAACCATTGAGAATATTCTCCTCATAAAATCTTTTTTGATCATGGAAGAGATTACCCCCATTTCAGAGATATGAGTGAGATGTGCAGGATCATCAAGAGCCTTGCCAGAGGTTACATGTGAAGTCCCATGGCACAACCAAGAAATAAATTCCCATTTTTTAATCCCAGTCTATCCTCCATTTCACCATCTTTCTACCTCAAAGAAGAAGTATGGATCAACATTCTTCCTTGTCCTCTCTCCTGGCTAAGAATCTAATTTAACTAGTGCTCCATTCTGTTCTTTGGAAAACATTTTTCCTTCCTCTTGTAAATTTTCCATATAACTTCACATTTTGCAAAGAGCTGCCACACAGCATCGGTTGGCATTCCTGGAAGCAGCAGATCCGTTTGCAGACACAGCTCCCAGGCTCAACCAGCCCAGGTTCTGCCTCTACCATGCACCTGTAGTTATGCAGAAGGAGAACAACTTGAGGCATTAATGGTGAGAGAGGCACTGAATTTAGCAGCATCTCAGTGTCCTCTTGAGTACCTCGAAGCCTGAGCCTGAAATCCTGCAAAGCCCCCAGAGATCTTGCTGCTGCCTGGCCCATGCTCTCTACTTTGAACCATTTTGCACAGGCTTGTGTGTAAGAAGTGTCTCTTGACAGCCCTGTGGCCTTCGAGCCAGCTTGAGATTTTCAGCATGGATGTTAACAGAGGCCATTCCCAACATTTTGTCAATTAATTCTACTGTCAATATACTGGCTGAGGTCAAATTAGATCTGGTTTTCCACCTTTTAATTTAAGGTTGTGCTGTACTTAATAAACCCCCAAAACTGATTTTTCCAAGCCCACCACCTGTGCAATATTAGTAGCTGTTTCCTTGTGGGACAGTGCTCCTCTCTCAATCATCTCAGTATGGTTTTCTAGCCTTGCCACCTGCCGATCTAAGTTGTTAATTCTCTCTGACATTTCCCTGAATTTTTCTTTCAGAGTAGAAAGAGACCATTGAAGAATATCATGCAGAGTCTCAAGCAGTTCCCAAATTGATTCCTCAAGGCTCAGGCTGGTGAGAGGGCAGCACAACTCAGAGGCAGGGCCCAGCAGAATTTGTGGGATCCTTTGAGCCAGCAGCATGCTGCTTGAAAAGCCTTTCTCCTTCAGACACATTCATGCCTCAAATCACTCACTACCAAATATAGAATGTATTCTTTAAAAATACTACTTTCCCCACATGAGTTATCTAAAACTGTTGGAAAAAGCAAAGCTGAAAAATACAGTGATACCCCTGACCATGTATGAGGTTTGATTAAAAAAAAAAAAATGCCCCCACAGGATGATCTGGTGGCCATACAGGCCTTCCCTTACCTTGCCCTGTGTCTTGGGTTGCAGTGCAGGATGTAACCAGAGGTATGTATTCTATCACCGTCTGTTGTAACCAAGTAGAGCAGTGTTCTTTATCTTTTCCATGACCAATCCCTCATAACTCTGGGGGATTTATATCCTCTGTTAGTGGGCCAGCTGTTAAAAACCAGGTGGTGCAGTGTTCTTTATCTCTTCTGCAACCCATTCTCCATCCAGGGAGGTATCTTCTGTTTATGGGTCATTGAGTCTTGATACATGACTGATAAACTTATATCAACCCAGTGGGAGATGCTCCATCCAGGGGGAGGAGCCAAGCATTCCTACCTGGATAAAAATCTGAGATTTGGCACACCAAGGCAGCCTTTTCTCCACTGAATTCCTAGAGGAGGACCAGGCACATCTACAGCACCACTGGACCTTCAGAGGAAAACTACACCCTTCTGCAGGATCATTGCTTCAATAGACCCACATCTGCCACTCCAGGAGGACTGCAGCCACGATTTCATCGGACTGCTGCCAGCACCCTGACCCACAGGGTGTCAGGCTGTATTCTGACTCTGTCAGTGTTTGGGGATTTTTTTTGTATTAGTGCATTTTGATTTTAATTTTCCTAAAAAAAGAACTATTATTCCTATTCCCATACCTTTGCCTGAGAGCTCCTTAATTATAATAATTTGAAGGGGAGGGTGGTTAGATTTTCCACTTCAAGAGAGGCTCCTGCCTTCCTTAGCAGACACCTGTCTTTTCAAACCAAGACACCGTGGTTGGCATTTGAAGTAGACCCAGGCTCCCAGGGGTGCTGAGGTATTCCCACTCTGCTGGCTGTGTGGCGGATCACTCAGGCATGCCTTGCTCCAGCCGCCTGCCTGCATCTAGGAAGGGGCATTCAGCAGCATCCTTGTTAATAACAGGAAGATATTAAACCAAAACAAAGATCTAACAGTGTCTTGTCCAGAGGCAGTGGCTGTTTCACAGTTGCTGCTCCTGCTGCTGTCTTATCTGGCCATTACAAAAATGGTTTGTCTCAACATATGACTCTGTCAAATTGAAAATTGCCAGCTCCTCTCCCACCAGGGCTCCAGTCCCAGGCACCCAGTGCTCCCTTGGCCCCTGGCTGTTCTGCCCTCTTGCTCTCTGGCTGCTCCTGCAATGCCAGCCCTGCAGAGCTGTGGGTAATGCAGCAGCACTTGCCTTAGGCACACACACTCACTCATGGAGAAGCCCAGAAAGAGCCCTGTGCAACACATGTGTTTTTACATTTGAAGTGTAATCATAAGATTAAAAATACTAATTTGCATGGTTCACCTAACATATCCTTTAATCAGGAAATATAGTTCCTAGGAAAAGGAAAAGGATGAAGTCCCTCCTGCTACTTTTTAACCCCTTTCATGTTGAATAGGGTTCCTTTTTCCATCCTGAGAAGCAGACTCTTATTTTAGAGGGAGGTTTTGCTCTAAAAAGTATTCTAGATTCCTTCCCACAAAAAAAAAAAAAAAATTGTTTCTGTTACAGTGCTTATGCTGGGCAGTTGTTTTAGTCCCAAAAACTGTGCCCAGCAGGACCAGGGTAGTGATCATCCCCCTGTACTTTGCACTGATGAGGCCACATCTCAAAATCTGTGTTTAGTCTTGGGCCCTTCACTACAAGAAGGACATTGAGGTGCTGGAGCATGTCCAGAAAAAGGCAGTGAAGATGCTGAAGGGTCTAGAGAATAAGTCCTATGAGGAGCAGCTGAGGGTGTTTAGCCTGGAAAAAAGGAGTCTGGGGGTGGGGGGGACTTCATGACTCTGCAGTACCTGAGAGTGGAGCCAGCTGGGACTCAGCCTCTTCTCCCAAGTAACAAGCAATAGAACAGGAGGAAACAGCCTCAAGTTGTGTCAGGGGAGGTTTAAATTGGATATTAGGAAAAATCTCACTAAAATGGTTATCAAGCATTGAAACAGGCTGCCCAGAGAGACGTGATGCTTAGGGACATGGTTTAGCGGTGTACTTGGCAGTGCTGGGTCAATGGCTGGACTTGATCTTAAAGAACTTTTTCAACCAAAATAATTCTATGATTCTAAAGAAAGTGGAATAACTCTCCCCTCCTTTGTTTCTTTTTCATTTTTACCCAACCTCTGGTCTACTTCCCCTGTGACCTCATCTCTATGTTTTTCTCACATATCTTGTGAGATTACTCACTCCATCCATCACCTGTGCAGTTGACACACATTTGCCTCCATGCTGAAGTCCCAAATGAGCTGTTATGTAGCACAAACCAACCCAAAGTTGCAGTCACCTACCTTGTGGCCCAGCACTGCTTAGATTTCACTCTCTTCAGGTGTGTCCTTGACAGGTGTTTTGGGCTGATCCGGACCTTCCTACAGGGACCCAAACCCCTCAAAGCTGGTGGTCCAAGCTGAGCTCATTTGCTCCTTCCCAACAGTGCTGCCCTGAATGCCATTAAGGCACAGCATCCACCAGGAAACAGTGAGTATGAGGGAATTGCCTATGCTGCTGCAACACAAAGTGTGAAAAACAAGATCACAAATACCACTCTAATAAGGTATTCTGGATTTCTGATACACATTTTCTTGAGCATTTAGAGATCCCATCTCATCTCCAACAGCTGACTTTCAGTCAACATTTGCCTTGGTGTTTCTTTACCTTGTGCATAAAGACTAACCCTTTATAAGACAGTATTCAGGCCAAAACTGCACACAAGCAAATGTCTCCTTCCTTTGTTGTGGAGTGTTTAACCGTGGTATGAATTGTGCCATAAGAAAATTACAACCATTTACTGGAATTAGCACGTTTAGAAATAGATTAGCATAGTCATAATAAGGAGATACAATTTACATACTAGAAAAGCCCATGCTTTGGGTTGTGTGCATCTGATGTAAAATAGCACTGAAATGCTGCAGCACTGGGTGGTCAGGCTGCTTGGCTGAACGAAGGGAAAAGCATGGAGGGGAGGAGGGAAAGCAAATTGTCCCCACTCCTCAGGTCAGAGCACAAAAAAATCTGCCTGCTCTGTTGCTCCACCTGAGCACCTGAACTTGATCACACTTGAGCTTCTGGGACACCAGTACAAACACATCCCTTAGGTGCTGGCCAGCTGATTGTTTCTCTTGAAACATCTGGCACATTAATTTTGGTATCCTTTTATTATAAGGCTGATAAAAACAGTCCAAACACTGAGGAAACCAGAAGACCCGGCCTTCTTCCACACTGACTTTGCATTCCTAGAAGGTAAACCTAGTAAAGGCAAGTCTTACCCCCACTGCAGGAACTGAAAGAAAACCCCACATACTCCTAGTTTATATCTTTGATCCATCAGTTTTACATGTGGTGCACAGCATGACACCCATAGAATTTTACTGAGGACTATTTTCCCCTCGTGCTGCCAGTGAGATTTTGGGAGGCACAGTGTGCATCTGTTCCGGCTGCAGGGCAACAGCTGGGGGCCAAGAAAATCACCAGCAGAAGGGGCATCAAAAGTATTTTCTGACCCATCACTAAAAAGCAATAGGAAAAAAAAAATCTTTAAAATCCTCTCAAGATGTTTTAATAGTAAACATTAAAATTATACAGATGTGATACAAGTCTTTCCTAAATAAACAGGAACGTTACAAGCAGTTATTGGAATACTACACAGTTTGTGGTAACACTATTAAAACCAAAAAAATATTTACAGTCTTCCCTTCTAACCCAGGGGTATGCCAAAATGAAAAAAATAATTCTGGTAACAAGTAGATATACAGTCAAAAATGGTCTTGCAACGTTTTCCAAGCTGTGACTAGTAGAAATGCCTTGGAATCCTGTTTGTTCACAGACCTCATCTGAGCAGCAAACATCAGGTTTAAATATCAGGTCTCATCATAGGGGACACACTCCACAGCTCTTGTTTGGCCTTATGGCAGTGGGCATCTCCCCCCTCTCTCTCAAAGAACTTAAAAGAAGCGAAGGAAACAACTACCGCACTTCATTAATGAACTGTTTCTAGCTGCTCTAAGTGGGAAGTTTCTGAACATGAACCAATACTAAACTTCCCATTACAGTCGTGCAAAGAAAAGTAGCTGCTCCAAGCTGGACAGGATTTAATGCTACACACAGTGCTGACAGATGGGCAGAAGGTATAATCAATTTATTTCATTGTTAGAATCAGCCCAAATGCGGGATTCTAGGGGTAGCCTACACAGGTCTTTCCTTTCCAATGTAAGGCAAGGATCCAAGTATCTCCTAAGTGAACTGTGCCTTTTGGTGCTGATTTGTTAGCTGCTATACTAGATTGACCACTGGGGACTGCAAAAGAAATTGTCCCGTTCTGCTGCAGTCTAGTCAAGCAGGCAGCAGCGGGGCTCCCAGAGTCATATCCAAGTGGCATGGCAGGGACAGGCACCTCAACTGGGCTGTGCCATGGCTAGGGTCTCAGTCTCATGACATCCTGTCATGTCTTGTGGTTTCTTATATCCCACACCAAAGTTTTTGATTCACTTTCCTGACCCAGTACTTTCCTTTGTGTTCCCTTCATCTCTAGCTATTCCTGGTACTCATAGAAGTTTTAGTTATCTTCCTTCACCTTTGTTTATTTTTTGTTTATCTTACTATCTTTTTTTTGTTTGTTTGTTTGTTTTTGGGTTTTTTTGTTATCTTATTTTTCTCAATATTTCCACTCGAAGCTACATGATTTTTCCTGTCCTTTCAACCAGCACACTTGGAACAAACAGCCACTCTGTGAACTCTGTACTTATCCCTGCACAACCAAGGAGAAGAGAGGCATCGAGAAGAAATGAGAAAGAGGGAATGAGGCTGACTTCATTGCAGCTGCTGTGCTCCCTCTGAGCAATATTAGTCCTCCCACGTGAGCCTAGAGCCACCTACCTGCCTCACACCAACAGCAGTGACTTCAGCAACCCAAGTGTCCCAAGGCTTTGCCTCCTCCTCCCTGACATTCAGACAGGGGAAGGCATGTGGGAAAGAACCCACCCTCTAAAATAACACCTTCAGCAAGTCTGTGCTAAACCCTCTGAAGTGCAAAGCAACTGCAGTGTTCGCAACAGCTCAGTGCACAAAATACATGGCTCACCATTGTTCCCACCTCTTCCTTTCCTGAATTCCAACGAATCCTGGTGATCCCCGAATCGCACCCAGCCCAAGGGTGGCGCTCTCCTTCTGTGACTGGGTCCTGCCAGGAAAGCTCCCTGTGTAAGGTCCCAGTTCCTCCACCGTGCTGGTGTGGAGGAAGTGGGTTGCTGCCTTTGGCTGGTGGCCTCCAAGTGCCCCTCAAAAAGCCCAGGGAGATGAATGGGCCTTGTGAACCCTTGCATACACCTTCTTCGATGTGATTGGAGGGTCACAGACTTCAGAGAAAAACGGACCACTTCCTCCTGTCTACCCTTCAGTCAAAGTAGTCTTAGAAGTTCTTTTAAGTAACAGCAAGCTATTTTTAAGTGGCTGATGTCTTTCAAATACTGAGTGGTATCACATATTCAGAGAGTCACAGCAAGGTTTTTTGTCTTGAAAAAGCTTAATTTCCTGAAGCACATATCAAAATCCTACTCTATGAATCCCTTCAGTGCAACAGAACTCTCCTAGTTAAAATTCTACACAAGCATTTTTCTTTCCTCCCTGCTCCCTGAGGTATCATCCCCTCTATGTACACTACAATAACAACTGCGCCTTTACTAAAATTGAACACAATAACCAGGTCTTTGTAGAGGATAATTAACAGCCAGCAGTGAATCTTTGTGCTGATTCAATGGGATATGAATGAGTGATGAAAATTCTTCTTTGCTGGAGAGGTAATGGGATATTGTTACGTTTACATATGCTTTGCCTCTTGCATGATAGCATATTTATGGTGTCCATCGTTTAAACTCAGAAATACGCACACAGATATTTTGTGATTGTGTTCAGGCAGTTATGCCTCAACATGTTTGCCTGTCTTTCTGTCATTAACAAAATCCCCACTCCATCTGCATCTAATCCAAATTCCTCGTGTCCATTCTGAGCAGGATGAGTAGACCTGAGCCTCTCCAGCTGTTCCTAGAGATATGAAGGTTCGTTTCTGGAATTGAATTTCTGCAGTCTTACGTAAACTATCTAGGTTAGTGCCCTCACACGGGATACTTCACAGAGTATTTAGAGGTAAATACAGTGACATTACATGGTTCTGAAATATGTGGAGCCCATAAATTTTTGTGTGCTTTTCATTCCATGATAGAAAATTCTTATGTTGTTTTTTTCTACTGGATAACTAAGTATGTTGGAAAAGCAGCAATTCTCATTTGAAATACTGCTTGAATATCCATTGAGTGTGCTCATGCATGATATATTTAACACAGGAGTACCTCTCAACTCTAAGACTAGAAAACTATTGTAGAATAATTAAAATGAGAACATGGTCTTTCTAAAGTAGAAATACTAGTGACCATTGTTAAAAAGACAAGAGGAAGAAAATATGTCCAGATATGTTTAAAAAATTATTAGTAAATTAAAATTTGCAATAATTAGTTAAACAAAACAGCTCTCACCTGGCTGCACATTGCAAGTGAACTCCTGCATCACCAGGTCATATCCAGATGCAACTGCTTGAGTGCAATGGCCAGACAGGGACCTGAAGAGTTTTGTCACCACTATCACCTGGGTTTGCATTGCTAAGCACACAAAAAACTTGGGAATGCTGCCAGAAGAGGAGCTTTTTCATCTGACCTTAGGCCTGCGAAATGGTTGGAAAAGCAATGACATGATCTCTGGCACATCAACAAGTGTGCCAGGCAACCGGGCTGATGTCGGAGTCCTGGAATTTCCCATTACATGTCAGGGTTTGCCCTAACTGGAGAGATGGTCTCACTTCACACCAGGACTCCTTGCAACAGGTCTCCCACCATTTCTGTAATTGCTGCTGAATAGGTGGGGCTTTACTTCTCCCCTGCAACCTCAAAATCCCCTTTCAATCTAGCGAGTCATTTGCACTGAAGGTGTGTTTCCAAAGTGGAGATTTAAAAAGAGGATGGAAAGTAAATAAAAACATTGCAGCCATCAGCTGCAGACAGCAGCCCTCTGACGTGACCTCCAAAGGTGCCCTCAGAGCCTCTGTCCTCCCCTACCCTTGTATCATATTTTAAAAGAATATTGAATTATATTTTTCTTTGAAAACTAACAGGGATGAGAGGTTTTACAGGATAGTTTGTTTGTTTGTTTTCCTTTTGAAATATAGGTTCTGTCTCTCCCAGAAGGGAATCTGGCTTAACTGGACAACTAATAAAACAATAATATTGTCTGAGACAGGGGAGCCAAAATCTGGAGGGGAAACTTTCTTTTTTCTGTTTTTAATCTTAGTATTCCTTCTTCCTGGCTGACGTCTACTGGAGTTTGGTCATCAACTGACAATTTGGAGAAAAAAAATCTTTTTGTAAAATATTCAAGAGCTCCATTCCTTCTAGCAAAGCCTCCATGCTAACACACATCTGCCAGCCCACAGAACCGTGTTTCAGGCAAAACTAGCATTAAGTACTGTGCACATTTTAGGGGTTAAACAGAGCAAAAAAAGAGGGGATTTTTCTTTTAAGTATCTGTCCACTGCCTTTTTAACCATCATACAAAAGAAAACAATAAAAAGAAAATAAGAACTGCTCTGTAAATCACCTGTGGGTAGGAGACATGATGGGTAGGAGACATTTAGTTCATTTGGGGGGATTTCTTCCACACATCGAAAAATACGTGCTCTGTAGTCCTTAGCAAATGTATCCTGCACCGTGGTATAAATGAATGTGAACAGTTTGAACTGCTGGCCAGAAGGGCACACTCGACAAGCGCTGCACTTGAAGTTATTCATTGCACAAACAGTTTAAAACGAGTCTGATTCTGCACCGGTGCAAAAAAGTCACTCTTTGTACAGGAGGGGTTTTTGACATTAAATTAGTTTCAATAGATGATGATGGAGATGCACATAGTGAATTTGTAACTATGGGGAGGCAGAGCATTGCTTCTGACCCAGATAAAATCCGATGAGCTTTGCCGATGTCCGCGCAGGAGGAGCCCTGCCCGCCCCTGCGGCCCCGCAGCTCCCTGCCCGGGCTGACAGCGCTGCAGCCAGCACCTTTCCCAGCACCTTCCCCAGCTCCAGCAGCCTCGTCGCAGCGGCAA
Source organism: Sitta carolinensis (assembly GCA_032173965.1). Lineage (NCBI taxonomy): Eukaryota > Metazoa > Chordata > Aves > Passeriformes > Sittidae > Sitta > Sitta carolinensis. The sequence continues at coordinate 21,246,268 of CM063288.1, forward strand.
ACACAAACACGGATTACTACACTGAACACGTCAAGCTAAGTCAATAGTTTAATAACCACTATTAAGGCTTTTCCAAATCCATTTAACAACTGTAAATTATTCCAAAATAAAATAGCCTCAGCCAATCAGCTGTACAGTCACTGACCCACAACTATGTGCTTATTTCTCAATTAAGCAAATGTCCACATGCTGGTTGGCTTCAGCTGCTTTTGCGGTTTTGTATGTTGCAAGTTTCAGTATATAAATCCCTGTTCCCTGCCTGAGAGCCTCATCTGTTTCGGGCACCAGGTCCTGCAGCTTCCCCCCCGCTGGAGGCGAGGCTGGTGCTGGGCTAAACGCTCCCCGCCGGCGGTGCCCTCTGGCACCCGCCCCGAGCCACGCTGCCCGCGCCGAAGCCCCCGTGCTCCCCTGTGCGCGCTGACGTGCCGCCCTCTGCCCGGAGCCATCCCCGAGCTCGCCGGGCCGAGCCGGGGCAGCTGCCTCGCCTCTGGGAGCAGCATCTCGGCTCCAGCCAGGCTCCAGAGCCCGCGGGGTCCCTATCGGGCACCGGGAGCCAGCCTGGCAGCGGCGGGAGCGCCGCGATGAGCCCGCGGGTCCCGCTCCGGCGTTCGGAGCCAGAGGGGTTGCGGTAGCCAATCAGCCCGTCGTGGGGAGCGGGGAGAGCCCGGCAGGCACAGCAGGAATAATTGGAGGGAGCTCCTAATTAATTTGATAATAACCCTATCCTGTGTTAACACACTCCGCATGCAAAAATGGCTAAAACGTGCCAATTAGCAGTGAAAGTGAAAGAAAACACGTAATGGGGAACAAGGGAACCTCCCAGCCAAGACCTGGCGGCACACAGGTGTGCCAGGCCCTCAGCGGCACCGTCCCTTCTCCGGGACGGGAGGGACATGCCTTTGTAGCCTGGTGTGCTGCAGCATGTGTCTCCCATGGAATGAGTTAGGCTCCTTCTCCATACTTGCAGCCAACAACCAATTGTAGATGGGCTCATGATACATTTCAGGTGTGCTCTAAATTCATTTCCTGGCGGGTTTTGCTAGACCTAAAATCCTCATCCTCCTCAAATGCAGGGGAGTCTGTGTGACCTGCGTGGCTGCAAGCCCTGGGGAAGGGTAGAGCCAGAGTACAGGGCCTCACCTTCTTTGAAAGCAGGGCTGTAGCTGCGTGGCCAAACTGGGCATCAGGACACACCTTAATCCTTCCAGCGCCATCAGCTCTTCAATATTTCCTGCCACCCGTCCAGCGTGTCTGTCGGGAGGTTTGGCGGGAAGGGGGCAGAGCAGCCCCACGAGCTCCCGCCCCGCTGGCACCAGCAGAGCCGGCCACAGGACAGCAACTGCAGCCCTCTGCAGAGCCAGGATGTGCACGGACCTTGGAGCTGCCCCTTGCCCCCTGCAGCACTCAGCACAAGCTGCTGCTAGTCCACAAATCAGATTGAGGATTTAATTTCTAAATACTCACATTGGCCTGCCACCAGCATTTAAGATAGCCTTTTTTCCTCCCTTCTATTAGTCGTGTCAAGCTGTTTTGTATTTTTACTCCTGAATTTTCTCAAAACCATAAGTGTTCTGTAGTACAGCCTAATCCCAGGGCCAAAACTGGCAATTTCAATATATTTTCCAGAAAACAGACAACTCAGATGTCTTTACATGCTGTTAAAGTTTTACCAGGGATCTTGTACTCGCCACTTACAAAGCTTCCATAAAGCATGCGGCTATAATGAACTCCAGTTTGCTTTCCAGGCAAATATGAAAGAAGGTTTCTTTAATTAATATTTGTGAACCAAAGTCCACACTCTGTGATGCTGTTATGATTGCTGGAACACACAGATGGCTGGTGTTTTACTTATTTCCTAATCCTGCAAAGCAGAGGGCAGGTAGAGGCATTTGTGTATACCCATCACTGAGCAGTACACAGCGCTGACAAGGAGAGGAAAGCAAGGAAGGGACAGGGAGTTGCTGCTGTCTCCTGTTGGCACTAGAGAAGAAAAAGGGGACTGGATCCAAAAAGCCCATCTTAGAGCAGCTCCCACTCACAGAGCACGAGGTATCTTTCAGCCACTCAATACCCAGCATGTGCTCTCAGGCATGGCTGGGATGAAACAGGTGCCTCCAACACAGCAGTGTCCCACATCTCAGACTGAGCAGCCCTTGGCAAGGTCAGCCGGGGGTAAATGGATGAGAGCACAGTTGTGGGAGACACTCCCCTGGGTGGGAGTGAGCCACACTCCAGCGCCCTTGGCACACCCGTGTGTCCTCAGCTGGGCTGAATTCATGTTTAACAAAGCCTCAGAGGAACTCCCACCCTTGAGGAGCCCCCCAGGCTGAGGACGCAGAGAGAGACCAAAGTTGCAGCATGTGCAGGAGTGAAAAGTGGTGTTTGCACCTGTGCAGCAAAGCCAAGCAAGACTCCTCTCTGCATGTGGGAATGACTAATTCTGGGGCCAAACCTTGAGTTTTAAACAAAGCCAAAAAAAGAAAACTGTCTCCAAAGATTCATAAGCCTCGTTAGAAAGGTTCAATTTAAGACAAACCACAAACCAGGCACATTGCCATGGGACTGCACTGCTTTTAGCTGACCCCATATGTAATGGCAACCTGAGCAGGCTGTTAAATGCTGTAATGCAGCCCTCTGGCCCCCAAGGCAACTTCCTCCTGCAAATGCCAGAGAGCCAAATCTCTGCAACAGCAAGCTTTAAATCTGGAAACACAAACTACCCTCCCATGTCATTAGAGAACTGGAGTATTCACTGGGACACTGCAAAGAGTAAATTGAATGCCCAAGTTAGGGATAAAGGAGGCTATGTCTCTCACTGCTGTGAGAGCACTCATGTTTAGGAAGTGTCCTTAAATCATAGTGGCAGCACTTGGTCACAGCATAGTCTGCCTTCTGCCTTTTAATTAAGTAATGACACCAAGAGGCTGTGCTCCATACCATGTGCAACAGAGAAGGCATTGGTTGTGAAAGCCATCCCTGCCACTGCTGTCAGCTCCTGTACCAGCACACTGCACAGGAGGAGGCATCTGCTCCTCTTTCCCTGGGAATTTATTAATTTTAGATTGCATTGCAGTAGAGTAGATTCAACCCCCAGTAGAAACAAGAAATAAAACACAGTCTTTCCTTAGAGCAAAGAGACCAAAACAGAAGCATAGGACAAAGCTAAAAATACCCCAATACACATAACTTTGATGTATTTGATGCAGGAAATGACATGGTTTCTCTAGCTACATTGCTATGAAATCTTAAGTGAAAGATTGCTTCCAGCAGAACGCACTGATTAAATCTGAAGAGATTTAAGAAAAATTAAGATTCCAAGGCCCAATTAATTTTCTGATTAAGAAATCAAGATGGGTAAGGAATTGGGAGTGGCAGGTGAGTTGCAAGTCTTTCTTCCTTGATTATGCTTCTGTATATTAACAAAGCTTTAAAAATTAAGGTACATGAGAATAAAAGGCTGACCTTTGATGTATGTGATATGCCATAAACTAGAACCAGTACTCCAGATTTCTGTTTGTCAGCTTTGCATTTATGAAACAGAAGCTGCCTTTGAATATAGTTTAACATGATTACAGGTCTTTCTATGACTAAAATTCTCTCTTAAAGGGAATAGCCTACATATATTTCCTTTTTCCTTCATGGAGTGTAAAAAAAAAAAAAAAAAGGTCTGAAAGTTTTGAGAGCCATTGCTTCCTACTTGCCTCTTTTTCCTGAAATCTCAAACTCATGCAAAATCTTGTCCTTTTTTGCTAGAGAAATTTTTAGATCATTTTGGTTTCTCTGTGAGGGTAGAGGAGCTTCCTTACTCCTATGGGAAAGTAGTAGAAAGACAATTCCACACAGAGAGAGATTTGCTTATAAATGTGCTAATAACAAGAATAACAATGAAAACAGTCCAAATAAGAAACATTTCTGTGTGCTGAGCAAAGATATTGTGCATTTGGCAGAAGTGAGCCCATATCCTCCAGCCAGCCACAGAGCCTCGCAGAACAGATGTGCTGGTTCAGTGTTTAAAAACATACAACTGAAAAGCAAAACCCTTTCCAAGATCTCCTTTACACATTAATAATAAAGAGGCATGTTATTTTCAAGGAATAGTGACTAGAAATCATTTCTGCAGAACCATGTTCCTAACAAAATTTAAACCTCCAGCTGAAAAATTTTACTACAAAGGGGAAAGCCAGCCAAACTTACCCCTGTGATGAGGAGTTTGAGAGACTTCTCCGTGCCCAAACCAGCCACATGCAAATGCTGGAATAAGGGTTTACCTAAAAAACTGGGGGAAAGGGAAGTCACCCAGGAGTAAAGTCAACTATAACTGAGATTCCAATGTACTGCAGGTAGTGAAAACTGTCTAACCCCCTGAAGTTTGCAATCCTCATCTAAGTACTGTATACTCCATAAGTAAAACCTCCTGCCTCAGAAATCCAAGGGAGGGTGAAAGAACTCACTTGAAGGTTTGCCTCTTTGAAAAAGACCTAAGGAAAGGAAAAAAGGTCCATTTCAGGGCTCACAGAATAAGAGTATTTAGATACTCCTCCTTAAGAAAGGACCCAGACACAAGCAAGGTTTGTGCCACAGTTTAAATCCAGGTTCCCAGGAAAACTTGCTTACAGAAAGATGAGAAGATCAGAGGATCATTACTGCAGAGGATTCAGAGAAATTATCTCCTAATACACAGTTGAAGACAGAACTAGTCCTGGTCTCTCTTTGGCTTGAACCTCTACTGAAATTTAATGCTGACAAATCAAAAAGGGATATATCCAGAATTTGTAACCCTGATAAAAATGGGAAATCTGTATCATCTTAATCAAAGGATATGCCACCTTGAGCTGGATCTGTGTCTTGTCCCTTGGCCTCATATGACTCCTGTGTGCTAGAGGTTAAGGGTTTGTTAAAGAATATCGGTTTTGATTAAGTGTCACATATGGTGTAAAACATCCTCTTTATCACTGGCAGTGAAGGTTGGGGGCCAGACAGTGCCTTTTAGTGAGCTTCTAATATAAATTAGGTGTCTTAGGTAATGGGTGGTTTTCAGGCAGGATTGATCTTTCTATGGTCCAGTGAAAGTAGGTGTGTTTGGTGAGATGTCACAAAAGCAGCTTCCTGGCACCTATACTAATGGGCTGGTTACCCCTTTTGGAGTAGGACTTGAAAAATATAGCACAGGAATCCCCCCCTCCCCCTTCCTAACTTTTTCATTTTCTTGATGTAATGGGCAAAGGTCTATATATCCTTTACTCCTTTGGTATTTCAGTCCTTGTATTTGCAGTATCACTCAGTGTATCTTAAGCCACTCATCCTTTTAGTCACTTACACCTCCCTAAACTTGCATGAACTTAAAGATGAAGTGGTTATGAGTAGACTGGGTTACTTACTATTTTTATCAATGTACAGCCTTTAAAGAAAAAATATATCAAGGACACCATCACCACCACAACCAAATGATTTCTATTCCCCCATAAAGTCCTTCTTGGAAACTTTGATGGCACAGAAACCTAAGAAGAACTGTAGAGATGTTAAACCCTAAGTTCCCCTAGCTCAAAAACAAGAGCAAACATGCATTTCTATAGGCATCAAACCGTGTCTGTATTTTACTCTTTATGAAGCAGAAATCCTCTCAGCTTTGTGCAAAGAGTGGCATGATCAAAAGCACAATCTGAGCACATGAGATCCAGAAGCTGTTATGCAGAGTCTAACTATGGGCCTCAGGTAAAGAGGGTATACACAAAATAAGCCTTTTCTTTATAGTTCATTGACACGCTGTAGTTAAAACTTTCCTGAAACATTTACATGGGTTTATGAAGAAGCAAAAGCTTAAATTTGGTATTGCCAGCTCATAAACCCAGCTGCTGAACAAAATCCTCAAATCTTTAAATATGCAAGAATATGTCACAAACATTTTAATATTTCATCGCATTTCCCACATACACACTCATCACTGTAGCACTAGTAAATAACAAATTTGATAAAAATATTTAGATAATTAAGATACAGAAGTCTATTCTGATTCTGGCCAGAAAGGTTTTCCTTGGACCCCAATTTAACTAGCTGGGAAAACAAAGATTTAAAGCACGGTTACCCTTAATTTGCTTATAAAAACGCATTTGTCTTTAGGCAAAGATAGGCACCCAGCAACTACAACCTCAGAGTAGTCTCACTGGATACAGTGGGATCATTTTAATTAAAATTGCATTTTTCCTGAAAACCAAAACAGAACTGGCTCTAGATATGGCCTTCCTTTTAGGTTATTTCAGATATGAAGCATAAAAACTTTTCTGTTAACCTGGCACACCTAGAAAGCATTTTCTCCCTCTTGTCTCAGGACCCCTCCTGCTTATTTTTTCTTATCTTCTCATTATTATAATGAAGTAGCTTTGTCAAAGTACTTTTAAATATCTGTCTTGTTAGAGATAAGTCCCCAAAAATGGATTAACTAGATGAAGTTTGGGTTTGATTTTTTTTAATACCATCAGATGAAGGACACTCGTTCCTACACCCCACTTGGGTGGGGACTCGTAAGGGAACCAGCCAGGCACTGGGGTCCTCAGCCAGGCCCCCAGCAAGGCTCAAGCACCAAAATGCCTTTGGTCTCCTGGGCTGGACTTTGAGCTCCAAAAAGAAAACAGCTCTCTTATTTTGAGGGTGCCCACTGTGACTGTCAGGGATAGCATACAACTTTATTTCTAATACATTTAAAGATATTTTATCCCAAGTAAAGGCATCTAGTGGAATATAAATAAAATATGTATTCTTACTGATTGCTAGAAAAAATCCATGAATACTTCTAAGATACAATCTGACACAGTATTAAAGCACAAGTCCTGCAAATAGACCTCCACTACCTTTGAAAGTAGAATCACTGATTTCAGAATGAGCATACTCATCTCAGACCTTCTGCAATGCCGATGTCCTTCCAAACCATTCCAGGAGCTTACCTAGAAGATAAAGCCACATTTTTCAAGCTTGTCTTATATGACACCTCATGGGAAGAACTGAAAAATGTTTCAAAACTGCAGTTTGCCAGAATAAGTCCTTTGCCCATCAGAAACACTCCCAAATCCTGCGGGAACAGTGTCACAGCAGTAGAGTCCCTGCAATGCTGAGCACCAATTAGCTTTGCCAATTTGCTGTCACTGGGACCACGCCATCAGGAGTGCACAGGACACTTGTAAAAGCTGATGCCAGAAGCAGGGGAGGGAGGCAGAGCCACCACAGCAGAAGCAGCCTGCAAGCTGCCTGAGCTCTGGCAGGGCTGCCTTGGGAGCCGTAGGCAGCCCTGGGATCACACCCTCTGACTTCCATCGCCATCCTAACTCCTTGTATTTTTAATTTGTTGTTAATGGCTCAGACATAGTTTCAAAGTGCTCCTGTATCCTAAAACTAATGTAACAGGTTAACCGTGCCCGATTTGCCACAGGAGCACCCCCTTCTCACTGGAGAAGTGTAAGGGGGTGGTGGGATGGAGCACAACCGTGCCATGCTCACTGCTCCTCTCCCAGGCAGCAGGCTGGGGACTGGTACGGAGCCACAGGAGGTTGCTGGTCGAGTTGCTTCTCCATCCTTTCCAAATGCACTTTCATACAGTCTGGGAATTACCGAATAAGAATGTTTCCAACAAGGATACTCTGGTTTATTCCCAGTTTGTGTGTCAGCAGGGCAGGAGTAAATTAGCTGTTTACAGGACCAGGAGCAGCCTGCACCTCCCTGCAGCCCCATGTATCCAGTGGAGAGGGAAGGTTGTCTGGGCTTACCTTATACAGCCAGGACAGCAGCAGCATCCCAGCAGCACTTTCTGGTCTTCACTGTCGCTTTCTGTTTCCCAGAGACATCAGCTGTGTGGGGTCATGAGGAGCACATGACAGGATTCAGTGCCTGCCAGTTCATTTCCTCTGTTCCACAGCAAAATTACTGCAAAGACACGTAATAGAGATTTATCACTGCTGCAAAGAATTATAGAAATACAGGAGGCTCTCCTCCTATTTCCCCCATGGAAATGTTGGGCCTGCCTTGTGTTATTTAGATGGGCAGAGAGAAAAAGGGCTGAGAGGGTAGTGTCAAGCAGAAGCTGCCTGAAAGATCAGTTCTAGATTTATTACTCTTTTTTTTTTTTTTTTGTTGTTTTGTTTTTTGTTGTTGTTGTTGTTGTTTTTTGGTTTTTTTTGTTTTTTTTTTTTTTTTTTTTTTTTTTTTTTTTTTTTGTGTGTGTGTGCTGATGCAAATACAAATTAATGAAAGCTATGAAAAAAAGAAGTGATTGGATTCCTGGGGTTACCCGGTTCATCCTGTGGCCATCAAGCAGTGGACTGATGTCCTGGAGAGCCAGCTGCCCTTGCCCAAGGTGTGAAGAAAGGGAAGTCCATTCTGTTTGGGAATGAAGCATGGAGAGAGGGGAAGATTTAAGACCCACTGCCACGGGGCCTTGCTGATGGTCCTAGTTAAATGTACAATAGCATGTTCTACTTGAAAGGCAAACCAACTTTAATGCCAGCAAAGCCCAAAAAAGATCAATTAAATGCAGTTTGATACCCATCCCTTCTACATACCCCTGTAAAGGGCTCTCCTGCAGTCCTCACCAGTGCAAAATTGCTCTGTACAGAAGTGACCCTTCCAGGGTCTGATGGTTTCCTATTTGTGACTGGAGGAGAGGAAAAATACAGCCAAAATCCCTTGACCTCTGAAGAACAGGGCTGTCAAATTCAAGGAACAATTTTCATGAAATAGAGTGTTAAACTTCTCAGCGTTCTCCCTGAGCACAAGGTCCCCGACTACTACCCTGCACCCACTTTTGGGTTTATTAATTTCTAATTCTTATTAGTCTTTCTCCATTAGATGGAAGAGGAGAGGGTTTCATGTTCTGTGGCACAGACCCTCCTCTGCTGTGGAGACAAACCAGAGGCTGATCCTCTCCCACAGGAGCCCTGGATGCCCATCCCCACCCCAGTGCCCAGCCCGAAGCATTGCTGTGCAGGGGGCTGCATTTCTGAGCTGCATCTCAGCACCTCTGCTCCCTCAGGGCCTCATGGGGCTTTGTGCCACGCTGGGGAGTGCTGGGCTTTGCCTGAGGCTCCTGTGGTGGCTGGTGACAGATGAGCTTGACAGCCTGCTCAGTCCAGGTGACTGAGCATTAGCTTGCCTGCGAGTGCAGGCGCTAAGTAAATCTCATTCCTAATCCAAATTGCTTTTGATAAGAACAAAAGCTGTGTGCAAATGAATATTTCCATCTTATTTCAAATTCTAGGTTTCAACTGCAATATTAATGCTATTTTACAGTGTAATTTGCTTGTAATAATATGTCATTATTGTCATTTTACAGTTTTCTCTTAAAGTAGTAAAGAAAATGTTTTAAAAGGCACAAATAGCTGGAGCACAAATCTCCATTCAGCATAAGAATCTGTGCTCTCCCATCAGAATGGCACGTAATTGAAAACAATGACATCCCCAATGGGCTAAACACTCCAGTCATTAACTCATTTTTATTTTGGGATAAAGGGTATGCTTACAGCTTTTTTCCCCAACAGTAAAAATAAATTAAACATTTCTCTATCTTTCCCAGAATGGCATCGGCCAGTGAAGCCAGCAATGACCTCTAACACCTTCCACAAATGCATCCCAATCAAACCTCCTCCAGGTGAAGGGGTTCCTGCAACACAGCATGTAAAATGTGACTTGCAATAGCACAAGTGTCTTAATTACCTGGTGACAGGTTCTTGAGCACCAGGTGGCTGCACTGCTGGGTTGGTAGGAACCACAGAAAACTCAGGCAGCCTTCAGAGGCCAGGCTGTGTGCAAGGCATGGAGATGTCACAAGAAGATGGCATCACGTAAAGGAGATGATATATGTCACACACACAGCTGTAAACCAGCTGGGTTTCCGACTCTCCTGTGTATCTGTGGATGAAAACTGATGCACTATTAGTACTCTTGAGGACTGAGAGAACTCATCAAGACTGTCACAGTCTTCTCGTCCTTCTCCAGAAAGATTCCCACCACTCTTCCCCCTCACAAAATTCTACAGACTGATGAGGTCAAGGCTATTGGAGATCTGATTGGTCAGGAGGGTGTAGGTTACACATCAATTGTCTCCTGCAGGCTGGGAGTTTATCCCAGCAGCAACTATTGTTGAGCAGCTGTGAGATTTACATCACATTTCCAAAAATACGATTTCTCGGTGTGATCTCTGTCTGAATTTGGCAGAAAAATATTTAATGGCTGGCAAAACATTAGTAAATAAAAGCAGATCAAGATGATGTTGTTACAATAACAGATTACATTACTATTCTCTGTCCTTAGGAAAACCCTGATTAGACCAAGATCCTCATGGGGTCTTATGAATAAGTCAGGAAGGGGCTCTAATGACCCCGCGTGAGAGCGCGTGAGCTGCAGTGCAGCCAGCGAGGTGCCAGGTGCCTCTCAGAAGCAGGCACTAGCCTGGATGACTAACAGCACTTATCACAGGGGGTTGTTGATTTTTAATAATCTGGGACAGATTTTCTGCTAATATAAACTAGTACTGCTCTATTGAAGCCAGGAGAATGCTGTCAATATATAACAGCAAATTCCAACCCTTAATCTATTCTTAATCCCTTTATTAGTCATCTCTTTGAAGAAGTGTACCTCAGTCTGAATACTCCCCACTACAGAGAAAAGCAGCAGACTTTTCATGTTAACCAGTGTATGGGAAACTCCAATAGCTGAAGTATCCTTCCACATTTGCAAGCACACCTAGCACTGATTGCTGATCTTATATCTTGAAATGCAAAATTACTGAACTAAGAGAAAATTACTTTTTGCTTGTGAGTGTCAGGACAGCTCCGAAACCATGAATGACTCACCCTCAGGCACTGGTGTTTAATTTATGAGTTATTTATCTCCTTGCACACACCCCAGCACAAACAATTATACTTAGTAATTTGTTGATCTTATCAAGGCTGTTTGATGTTAGTATTGCTACCTCCAATAATGCTTGTGCTTTGAAACTTAAACAGGAATTATAACCAAATTTGGATACTTCGCACATGATTCGTATTACAGGGAAGTTTAACTCTTCAGCAACCAGAGGGTTTTGCATGCACTTTTCAAAGAATCCTTTGCTGGCAGATTTGGCAGGGTGTCCCTTCAGCAGCATGAGAACCTCTGGTTCGAGCTAGTTCTGTCCTTACACAGCATGGGTGAGTGCTCCTAGCACAGGACAAGAGAAGGGAGTGAGTCCTGGGCCCGGGCCAGAGCAGTGGCACCAGCTCCATGCCCCCTGCCCATGCCTGGGGCCAGCTGCAGTGCCCTGCTGCGGTCAAACCCCGCGGTGTTCACGGGCCAGTCTGCAGGGTCTCCCCTCCGACCCTCTGCTGCCCTGGCTTGCTCCTGGGAACGCTTTTAGGTGGGCAACAGCCTTTCTCGTTACTGAGCAGGAGCTTTATTAGCCTTTAAACTGTTACGTTTGCAAGCCCATGAAGCCCTTTGCACAAAGCACCTCCCTCTGCTGTGGGGTGCAGGTACCGAGCCTGGGGCTGGCGTTCACCCCACGCTGTGCTTTGGGGGCAGGCAGCCCCTCGGAGGCCATGGCCGTGGGAGTGAAGGTCTCCTCACAAAAGGATTTCCCAAATTTCCCCCCCAAACCCTCCTCCCTCCCCCTTGCGTGCTGCTGTGACTATTACACCAAAATACAGCAAGTGAACTTGATATCAGAGGTACAAGCAGTGCAGGGATTTCATAGATTCACAGAATGGGCTGGGTTGGCAGAGACCTCAAAGATTGAATTCAGACCCCCAGCCTTGGGCAGGGACAGCTTCCCTTACACCAGGCTGCTCAAAGCCCCACCCAGCCCAGCCTTGAACACTTCCAGGGATGAGGCATCCACAGCTTCTTGTGCCTCACTGCCCTCATGGTGAAATTTTTTTCCCAATATCTAACCCCAACCTCTTCCAGTTTAAAGCCACTGTCCCTTGTTCTGTCCCTACATGTCCTCCTAAAAAGAATTTACCTCAACTGTTTTGATTCCAAGCTCAAGTACCTTGCAGCCTGGTGATGTGCCTGGGAGGGGTGGAGGGTCTCTGCCTGTGGCTGTGCTCTGCAGCCAGTGCTGGGCCTGGGTCACTGGGAATGAAAACATGGTCAACACAGAGCAGTACTTCTTTCTTCCCCACTCTTACCAAAATAGCCTTTGGTATGTTATTTATTTGTGTTTGGAGAAATCCCATACCCAATCTAAGCCCTTTCAATTCCCCTGTTGTGCAGAGTTCCTGCCCCTCAGGACCCAGCAGCACCAAAGCCAAACCCCTTCCTCTCCCACAGCAGCAGCACCGCGGGCAGGAAACCCCCATGTTCCCACTCAGCCAGCCCCAGGCTGCCAGGCACTGCCTTTCCAAGACTCGGGTGCATGTACTTTGTTAACTTACATGTCCCACACCCTCTTGCAACAGCTGCAGACTTGATTTGCTGTGTGGTTTATCAGTTTCTGTGCTGAGCACACACATAGAAGATAAAGTGCTGCAGGCATAAACTGTGCAGAGCCACAGGGAGCTCTGATGGCAGCACCGACCCAACCCTGGCTCCTGACAGCAAGCACACGCAGGTACCGTTCCGCACTGTGTCACACGTGTTCATTCCCATGGAGCTGGAATGGGCGCTACCCATGAAGAGAAGCCAAGAAATACCTGCTCCAAACACAGCCTTGAAATGCAATATTTACTTGAAAACTTTTTGAGCCCAACCAGCACACCACTATTTCAATCCACAGTGATTCTGTGATGAATACCATTACTTTGATTTTTTTTTTTAAAGCCTCCAGTGGTTTTCCTGTTTTAATTGAAGTGAAATTGTGGAATAATGTAATCAAACATTTGGAATTAGTATGGAGGGAGTAAAAGCTAAAAGAAGTGATTATTAGTTTTAAACAATTACAAATTTTTAATGACTTTCCCTGCTTCACCCTCAGTGAGTTGAGTTTGTGAGTGGAGAGAAATGGTAAAATTTAGCTAATATTGTTCAAACTGAATAATTCACCAGACACACTGATCTTTCAGAAAGCAATGTTATGGTCCTATCCTGCAGCTGGTAGAATAAACGGTGTTTAAACCACCCATTGGAACAGGGCATGCAACATCCCTATCTCAGTAAGGCCCAACAGAGCCATGCAAAGGCAGTTTGAATAAGCCTGGCAGCCACAAGAACACACAACACCACACCAGGAATGCACCCCCCTGATGTCTGTGAAGCTACAAGGGTGATATGCCAGCTTGCTGGAGCAGAGGGGTGCAGTCACTGGGCTGAAGCCTGGGAACACATGGCCTGAGCAGGGCTGTCCCTGCCCACGGCCGGCACCACGGGGCAACAGCATCAATAAAGTGCCAGGAGGTGCTCAGCAGAGCAAGCCCAGCTGCAGTGCTGCACTCCAGCTGCAAACCTGTTCTGTGGGAAAGGAGGGACAGAAAATACGGTTTACAGCATGGCATTTCCAAAGCAGGCACTCTGCCATCCAGAGTCCTTGACAGGCCCTGTGGGCTGGGAAGAGATCAGGGTGAACTTGGGTGATGAAAGAGAAAAGGCAGGTGGAAATCTGCAACAGGTAAGAAAGGATCCTTCAGGAAAAGTAAATCCTTTAAAACAACTGTAGCAATTCTACCAGTCTCTACAGGGCTGGACATAGTCGACAAAAGAACAAATAGACATGAAGTTAAGACAGTACTTCTATATTTTATCTGGTATGTTAATCCACACAGAAAGGTTAAACCTTCTTCCCGCATGTTATTAGGAAACACCTGTTAGGACAGAAAACTGCATCTTATACATGAAGTATCTATGGGTACAAAGAGTCTAAAAAAGTTAAATTTCTGTGCTTTTTATGCTTCTTAATGATTTGAAATGTCACATGAGGTCCCCAAGCACATCACCTTCATATTGCTGTTGACCAGGAACATACCTTTAAAGTGAACCTTCTTATCACACCTCTTCTCACACACACACACACACGCACACACTTCCAGCTTCCTCTGCACTGCACAGGACTCACACAACAGGCAAACTGGCTACTCCTTGGGTATCAGAGCAGGCTGGTTCTCGACACTGAAGTGGAACCTGCCCTCGTAACTCCTCACAGGACCAGCCTGCCACCAGCCCTCTAATATGTGCCCTGGGAGCATCAGGTCCCCCAGGCAACTGCTTCCCTCTCCAGATCTACTCCTACAGAGTAAACCCAAGGCACAGCCACTTTCACTGCCATCTCCACATCACTTTGGGGTGCTCTCTTTTGGTAGCTTGGAGGGCGGTAGCAGCCTTTTCCCTGTTCCACTAGCGTTTCTTTAATCCCAGAAACATGCCATCACTGTCACAGCTATTAGGCACTGAGGAATGCCAAGTGAAGAGGAAGGGTTAGTACTCCTCCTCCCTTGCAAAATTCCCTACTTTTTGTATTTTGGAAGAGCTGTGCCTACAATGATTTTTCATCCTCCACAGCTGGAGAAACGTCTCCTACCCACTGCCACCACACCAGTGGCAGTGAAAAGTGTGCACAGATTTCACAGGGTTTTTTAATAGCAAATGTGAGTAGGATGGATACATTGCACCTGGAGTTCCCTGTGCAGGTTGAAATGCATAAAAAATGTGTGCTTAGCTTAAGTTAAATCACAATTCTATTTAAAACAGACTGCTTTACATGTGCTACAAGTTTTAAGAAGTTGTACACCTTGAATGCATAAACCCACTAAGGAGAAACACGGGCTGCACATATTTAACATGGCAGTTGTCACAAGTCACCAGTGATAGAAATAACAGCTCATCAGATTATTCTTTCTTTTAATAAAATCTGTAATTATTCTGGAATAATTTATTAGCTTCAGTAGTTAAAAGAACCTAGTTAAACAGCTGAAGAGATAACTATTCAGGCAAATTAATAAACTGAAACATAAAACATTAGAGAATATTCATTTTTTAAGATGTGGTAAACATTTTAAGTTCATTTTCTATATTCAGGATATTGCAGTAACTTCAAAGGACCCTGTCTACCATGAACAACTTAGTTTGATTTTTAATTATTTTTATTTTTAGAACAGGGAGGTATCGTGAAGTGAAAATGAAATAGAAACAATTCAGGACCATGGGAGTATTTTGGAAACCAGAACAAATTTCAGCCAGGACAAGAGAACGTGTTTCAGTGGGTATTAGTGCAGTAAAGAGTTACTTCTCTTTAAGCAGCACACATACTCCACTTCTCACTCACCTTTCATTGTGTCTAAAACCCAGCATGAGCCCTTCTCTGGTACTAGCACCTTGCTGACTTCCAAGAGAAACAGGTAGGCTCTGTTTTCTTTTGGATTTGACTTTTAACACAAGATTTGATGGTCCTAATCTTTTCTCAATTATGTAACATCAAAATTATGCCAGGAACAAATACTAGCTGCACCAGGGAGATGACACAAAAGAGAATTTCAAGGATTCCAAAACATCTGAAGCCCTAATTTCTCTGCTCTACTATACTGTCCCCTCCTGCCACCATGAAAAAAGGAGATTCCCTTTAAAACAAAATCAACAACTACGTGTTGAAGTCATCTGCCCTCCCTCTTTCTCTTTGGTGCAATTAAAGGCAGGATGCCAACTTTTCAACAATGAGGCTTGTGGCTCTGGCTTAAGCATGTCTTACCCTCCCAGAAATGAGTAGCGATGCTCAAAGGTGGCCTCTCGAGGGAATGTCTCGGAGCAGGACACAGCCAGCACCCCCAGTGCCCTACACACAGTGGGGCTGAGCCAGTGGCAAGCTGCCCTTTCAAAGTTCACAGCTAGGGAATTTATCACCATGACACAAGAGCTTGGTACACCAACAAGACACAGGAAACAACAGGATCTCCCCAAGCCCTTACCCCACTGAACCTGTAGCAAAAAACCCCGGTACATGGGCACTCAAACATGGCCAGGCTGTTTTAAACACACTAAACATATTGTGAGAAAGGGCAGTTCTACAACTCACATTAAAAGAACAAACTTGCTTTTATTTTTGCCAACGCCTTATTTTTATGTTACCCAGAGTGACCAGCTCTCCTTCATGGTTAAAAAGTAAGAGGTAAAAAGGTACTCCCAGCTGCAACCTCATTTCAGCAGAACAACTTACCTATCCAGCACAGTGTGACCTCTTCCTTCACAGCACTATCTGTGTCACTCTCTGCTGGCCTCAAAACCAGACCTGAGAGGACAATGCACAACATCAGGTACTACTGCTCCAGCCTGATTTATTCATTTCAAGGCAAGAGTGAAATACTCTTTCAAAATTATTTGAACAAAAAAGCTTCAATCTCATAGATAACATGATTTTTCTACACATTTCCTCTCTCCAGTAAAAATCATTTATGCTGCCATCATTATTATCCTTAGTATCATCTTTCAGTGAATGTCCATCTACAAATTCATTAACTTTTTTCAGACAAATCACTGGCATCCTAATCTTCTGATTCCTATGAAAGACTCACTTTCAAGATACAATTACAGCTGCCCCACACTGCCAGTTACTGTATCATACACGTCTTAAAATTCTGTAATCAGCATCCACCAGGTGCCGTATCGCATTCAGCACACCACAGTCAGTCAATACAGACATCCCCAAACACACCAAGGCTGGTTTTGTCAAATGTTTTATTGAGTGTAGACATCTGGAGTACTGTAAAACATGCATTATCTGTAGATTCAAAAAGGAGCAAGCCACATTGTCCTCACTGTCAAACGTGTCAGGCTTGGCATACATGATGGAGATTAATGAAGTATCATGAGAGTAATATGGTTCCCGAAAAGCTTCAACAATTTGGAGTAGGGTCTTAATCGTTTGAAATGCAAAGCTGCTCACATTTAGTGAACTTGCATGTTTGCTGGAGGTGCCACATTTTAATTCAAAACAAACAAGAATAATTTCACTGGGGGGAAGGGAGGTTCCCTAGGTAGAAACTGTATGCTTTTTGTTTCCAGATATTCCAATTCCAAATAAAAATTCATATGCTTTTTGAAGCAGCACAGTTCACTTCTGAGCGAACAACATCTGATATTCATTTCTTCTTGGGTTGTTGAGGTGTATTAAATTTAAAGAAGATAATATCTCCATCCTCCACTACATAATTTCTGCCTTGTTGTCTGTATTTTCCAGCAGCCTGTAAATGGAACAGACAAAAGGAAAATCAGTTAATTCATTAGACATTTTATAGTATTTTCAAATGGCAATTATTTAAATACATTTTGGTAAAGAGATGGCAATACTTCAGCTTCAGAGTTTGACAGTCACAATACTCCTCAGTTTGACATCACTTGGTTTGACATACATATAAAATACATATAAAAGTAATTTAGCCTCCACTGGATCTGTAGTGCTTAAAATGCACCGGCATTATATGGTGGTAGAACCTGGCGAGATAAAGGACACTATAACAGTTCCGGGTTTTTTTCTTTTTTTTTTCAATTTGGCTTTCTTTTCCTTCACCTGAAAACCCTGTGGATGGCAAAGACTGGCAGCAGGAATGCAAAGCAGGTTGCTGGAGGGGGGTGGCCAGCACCGGAGCCACGGGGTGGGAGGGCCCAGTGGCCACTGGGACACCCTGTGCCAAAGCCACAGCCACCAGGCTGGGGTGGCCAGCAGGGCTCTGCTCTGCTGCACCCACATAATGAAGGGCTGAGGAGCACAAAATGCAGGCTCAGCTCTTCTGTCAGAAATTTCCTTTAGAAGGCGTTTGCTTCAGAAGGACAGAGAGAAGAGCAGATAGGCTGTGAAACTGGGATACAGGAAAAGGCATATGGACCAAAGACATGAAAAGAAAATTCGTTATTAAAATGCTGTACTTGAGGAGAGCAGAAAATAGGCAAGGCATCTATTAAATATCAGCACTTCTTGCATTACAATTTATTATTATATTTTTCTACTGTTATCTCATCGTAATTAAACCCAGTATTACAGAGGCTGTGGCATTAGGCCTGACAGGCTGGGCGGGAGGTGGTCTGCGGAAGCATTTATCTTGAAAAGTGTCTACAATACGGAAAAGTTGAGAGCTTCTGCTTTAGTTCAATAACCATTCCTGTTTTGAAGTTTTCTCTTGCAGGAGAAAGTGCTTCCATGCAAGACCTCACTGTGCCATTATTCTCAATGACACTATCACAGTGGTGGCATGCTAAGATCCCATTACAGGAAAGCTGTTAACTAATGACCTTAGTTGCTGTAGAACAGATCAGATTAATGGTACACAGTTAACTTAGACACCTTTCTTTCACAAAACCTGCTCTGTAAAGCAACCCATTTCCCCATATTGCTACCTCGAAATTTAGAGGCTCGATAACCTTGTTGCTGCCATTCCTTATTTAAATGTGGTTCCCAGTGCTAGCCTGTGGAAAACTGCAGCTAAGACAGCCACCACAGTAAGTATACACTGAAATAGTAACTGACCTTATCCCACATAACATTATTGATACGTAAGAAATAGTACTTTGCAAATGTTCTCCTATTTCTTTCCCCTGGAAATTGGTTTAGACTGTAAAATGTTTCAAGTTCTTTCCTTTGAGGATCCTAATAATACTTAAAGTCAAGAGTAATGACAGAAATTGATGGCAAAAATACTAATAAAACAGTGCTGTAAAAATCATCAGAAAACATAAGCTGCAGGGACAGGTACAGAAATATTTTACAGTTGAATACATTTATTACTCACAAATATTTGTGAAAAAACTGTCCTCCACAAAGTAACACAACAGATTTTTTTTTTAGCACAGTGGTGCACACTATCAATGTGGCATAGACTTCTTTAATTAAATACATTTTGATACACTAATGTTAGTTTATGTATTTTTGTTACCAGTTTACAGTTAATTAAAAGTGACAGTGTTCCTTTAAATTCTCTAGAGACCATTTAATCCATTTCCATTGCTATCAGAAACACTGGTTGAAAAAATCAATACCCATTTGTGAATCTTGAGTATGTATTAAACAAGACACGTCTAACCAGTTCATTTGCACTTGAAAGCAGCCATCTGTAGAAGCCAGCTTTGCCTAAGCAGATATGATTGCTAATAATGTGATATCCCTGTAGACTACAAAGCCCACACAGAGCTATTCAGTGTATAGTTCACAGCACTGGCATTAAATTAGTTATGCTGTACTGGTGTTAAACACACACAAAATCAAACTTAAAAATCGATCAACTTGATAACATACAAAGCAAGCAACTTCCATTACCACTGTTATTTAAGACGACTCCTAAAAGCGCCTAAATTTAATTTTGAAATTTACCAGCAATATAAAAGCAGTTAGCATTGTCTACGGCATAAAACACTGTATTAAATGCAAATTAGAAAAGACCAGAGGAATATGACACTTTATTCTAAGAACATGGTTTTTTCCTAACCTTGATTTTAAAACTGAGTAACAAACACAAATCTGCTTGTTTTACAGCTACGTCATAATAGTAAAAAAATTAATCATTAAATATCATTTGAGCATGGAAGTTTGATTTTTAGAATCTCACACTGTAAAAAGCAAATAAAAATATACAAGCAAAGTACTGATTAATTTAATAGATGTTAACTGATGTGGCCTCTCAGGGAAAACACTCATAACTGAGCATCAAAAACTGATGGTGGCAAAATTCAAATCTGTTATGTAAAGTGGTTTCTGACAGCAGAATATTAGATTTATTTATAGCTGTGGTTTCCCTTTACAACTACAACTCTACTTCCCTTTTCATAAAGCAGTTCACATGCCGCAATGAACCAATTATATGGGATTTTTTCCCCTCACTTCCTGGGTTCAAACAAACCTATTAAAGTCCCGCTGCTCAGTATGATCTTCCTTAGTGATACCACTGAGAATAGGCTGAATTTGAAATCATAGTTTTGCATACCTTTCAAGCTATCAAATGGCAAACAATAAAGCTGAACCTTTTAAATTCTTTTACACATTATTGTGTGTAGGAACCTTCAAATACTGAGATTGAGTAAATCAAAGTAATGTGCTTTGTAATTGCAATTTCGTAAAATACAAATCTTAAGAAAACGTCAAAAATGCCAAGCGAGAAATCAAATGTATATGAAATAAAGGTAAGTTTTTCTGCTTAAAGAAGGAGGAAATATTGCATTGGGAACGCAGAGAACAGCTTTCCGTATGATATTTTTTGCCATGTACAAGTCCGTTTCATATTTAATAACATCAAATCAGATATAATTTGTCAGCTCTAAAAGGGCACAACTTTGGGCACCTGAGCAGTCTCTGCCCTCTAGTGTTGAGAAAGCAGATGAAACTCTTCTCAATACAAGTGTCACCACAAAGAAGCATAAGCTCAAGGAAAAAAGTTTCCATTAAATATCTTTACTGTCTATTCAGCACATAGTAGCCACCCTGAACAAACAAATTAACACAAGACACTTCTGAGTAAGACATCAAAGGGCAATTGAATAAATACTGAAATGGCAAATTTTAAAGTCCTAATTATGCTTATCAGAGCCTAGAAGTGGAACCCACTAATCCTGAAAAAGGGGTACAATTTTATAATATATTTTCTTAACTATTTGCATCTGACATTTTTAATATCTTTATTCAAAACAAGATGACACATTTTCAGAAGAAACAGATATTTCTATGTTTTATGTTTCCTTTTAGAAGTGATTCAAAGAATCTCTCTCATCTTAAAAATCTGATTTTTCAAAAACAAGTCAGTTGTAAAGTCTATTAAATTCTGAACACAAATATGTAGACAGAGAGAAAAACACCTCAACACATTAGCATAACATTTTGTCTTAGTGCTGACATGTAGTCCAAGCACTGTTATATCTTGGGTACTGAAGTAGTTGCATAACTGTCCAGTAAGTTGGTGCATTTGAACTCTTTCTTAAGTAAAAGATGAAGATGGATTTTGGTCTATTGCTAGAGGTGACTGAAGATTCACTTAGCCTTAAGAACTTTTTTCCAGTGGAAAAATCAGATTTGAAATGGAAAAAAGGCACATCTGTAGGGAGAAGAAAAAGTGGGGAGCTCACCTTGACAGCAGCCTCTGAACCTCCTTCTTTAAAATCTTCATATTTCATTACTTCAGCCATAATGAATCCCTTTTCAAAATCTGTGTGAATCTTCCCTGCTGCCTGAGGAGCCTTCGTCCCTTTCTGTCAAAGGAAAGATCAGAAGAAAATTAATTGCGTTTAAGAAGATTGATTGCAGGAAAGAGGTTTCTCCTTTTTTATATGCTTTCAGGTTCTGCTGAAACTTTGTTTCCTATCAGCTAAAATATCACACATGCAGCTGGGCAATCCTCAATACTGGGACACAGACAGTGCCTTCGTCACAGATAAACCAACCGACATTAAAGAACAGCAGCTTTGTTTTTCCTAATAGGTATCAACAGCAATATTGATTTCAGAAGCTATGACTGTGTTTTGTTGTGAGATTCACTTTGACCCCTAGCTTTCTACACAGAAAGTGAGGCAGATAAAGATTTTTAAATAACTTTAAAATCTGAATTACTCAAGACTTTCACTTACATCCAAATAATTTCAATTAAATATAACATTCATGGCAAACAACATTTGCAATGAGAATGACATTTGGATGTCAAGGCGTACACATTGCCTTATTTTTATTTCAGAATAATTTTAGTAAATTTGATATAGAACAAACTGAGTATTTTCACCAAAACATCAGCAACTGAATCACTAAAAAATAAAAAAAAAATCACAAACAACTATACAATAATTTAAGTTTATGCAATAGAGGAGAATGCATTATAGCTGCATGCTTTAAATTACCAGGACATACATTCTGTGCACATACAACCATGGAGAGGAATTTGAGCAATAATGGTGACCTAAAGGCTGCTTAATAAAGCATGTTAAAGTGCTAAGGAGTCTGACACTGTAAAGCACAGTTTTTACAATAAAAGATGTATTGGGTTAATATGGCTACTCACTGATGCTTACCTGACTAAATATCTTTGCACATTAAATCAAAGATACTCACAATCAGTCTTAAGACAAACCAGCTTTCAAATTCTCTAATAAAGAGCAAGCACTTCTCCTACTGCAAACTGGAATTTCACAATGTGCTTTTAAAAAATATGGCAAGAATCAAAACAACAAAACTCCTGCTTTTATATTATTTTGGTTGTTATTTCAGGGACTTCAGCAAGCAGTTATCTCATGCAGAGATGAGAAGAAAAAGCTAAAAAATCCCCACACATGCTTGTAAGAAAATAAGTTTAATGTGCTAAAACACATACACAAACATCTGTGGCAGTACTATTAAAAATATAAATTTACGGGAAATTATGTTGATTAATGAAAACAAATTAATTCCAGTGAATGAAATTAAATACAGCACTGAAACTCATTTCACAACCCTAAATACACTGATGCAAAAAACCCAGAAGCTCAAAGACTGAACTGCACCTCCAAAAGTTGACATTGTTGTAATTTTTAAGAGTTTGCAACTCTACACATTCCAAAATATTTTTTAATACTGATCTTTATATTACAACATATTTACATTCTAATGCAAACCACTACAACTCAGCTCTTACTGTCCTCTGGGAATAAATTAGTTGATGTCTATGGCTATATCCATTCTACATCAATATTTAAAATACATACTATCATTTTAGGCATTACCTAAGTTCTCAGAAAAACATATAAAACTACCAAAATAAACTAGGTTTAAATACTAAAGTCAGTAAAAGACCCGAATTACTGCACACTGATTTTAGGATTTGGAGCCCAACTGTGTATCCACGAGGAATATAATGACGTTATATTGCTTTTATTGCTGAAAATGTAATCCCAGCAAAGCACAGGAGGAATGAACCATCCGCAACCCAAACAAACTTAGTGAATACAAAATGAAAAGCAACATCAATTTCACTGCAGACAAACCCAGTCACACAGATTAAGCAAGCACAATACTGGTACGTCTTATCTCTGACCACAGGAGGAGGGTAGACAGATTCTACAGGATGAAGAAATTCAGACTATGTAATAGGCAGAATCAATTGTTACCTGCCTCAATCAATGCAGCTCCACTTTCACTGTTCAGCAGCTCACAAATAATTAAAGTTATCCTGGACAAAAACCTCATCTGTAATGACTAGCTAACCGCCACCATGACAAACTTCAAAGTCAGTGATATCAATCTGAATTCAATAGTGTGGAACTGGATATAGCTGATGAATAAGTATGAATCTTACCCTGATGGTCCATGCACGCACTTCATCTGGGCCTGCAGTGAAAAAGTATTCTAGTTGGAGTGCTGCATATCCAGCCTTAATGATCTTTGCTAAAGCGCTGAAAAAAAAAAGGGGGAAGGAATCCAATTCATTCAGCATATACACATAAAACAGCTAAATGCACCAAGTAATCAATTTACATAGAAAGACATCACATATTTTGAAGATACCAGGTCTACTTTTGAACAGAGCAATAATTGCAGTAGCCTTTTGCTTTGAACTCTCTTCAGAAGAACTACTTTTTTATTGCAAAATCATAAAGATAGTATTTTGATTTGTTTATTTGGCAGGCTACAGAAACATGGGATAAATATAAATCACCCTATCAGGCAGCACTCTTGTCTCATGCAATTTTCAGGACTCCAGGTCATGAAAGCGTATCTGTTTGACTGAAATTCAATATTGAAACAATTTATTATAGTTCTTCAGAAAACGATGGCAAAATTTTCTCCACTGTCCTTATTCCCTGTGGATGACGAAACAGTTTTGGTGATCTTTCCTTCTCAAAAATATACATAACTAATACCTATGTTATAATTAAAACACTGTACAGAGATGACAGATGACAGTTAAAAACTTAATTTAAAATAAATCTTTTCACTCTGTCTCATGGTAAAGAAAGGAGAAGATTCTCTCTTTATAATGGTAATTACTCTGTCATTTATTATTCTATCAGCGCAAGCAATTAAATTACTGCAAGGAAATAGTTGATAATAAAGTGTAGGGAAAATGAATGCTAATTAACCTTTGTGTCATGTTCTCTTCCAGATACTTCTGTTTCTCCTCAGCACTCATATCTTGCAACTTGAGTTCCAAGGCCCCACTAAAAGGAATGACCAAAGCACCCGGGTCGTGCTTGTCCACCCACTCTTTAATTTTTATCAACCTGTAGACAACAAAGGGCACAACATTATCTTGTAGTGCATGCATGGCTGTACCACATTCATTATTATCAAGTAGCACATACATATTCATAAGAATTGCACGGATTTATGATGCCATCTTTTTGTGTATTGCTTTCCAAGGTCAAGGCATTAACAGGCAGCAATTGCTTCAGGTGTATTCCATTAACATTTCACTGTTTCTTGGTTTCTGTTTGGCATTTAATCTATCAGAAATAGGAATAATTTGGGACAATAACTAGGTGTTTGGTAGAGGTTAAATACTTGCAATCTAAAAAGTGAATAAAACTTTCTGAGAGAAAAATGTACTTCCAAGGATTATATTTATCAAATGTGGTAAAACTGAGGGCCTTCAGTTTTTCATGATTTGGTTTTTTTTTTTATTAAAAAAAAAAAGCATCTCACTAGCTAAGACTGCTGACATTATCAGATAGAAAAGAACACTACACTCCTATACAGCAAGCTGCACCTGCTTTTTCTGCACAGTGATCTTGGAGTATGCCATAGCTGATCAATAGAGAACCACGTTTCTACTGGCTTTTCCCATCTTTCTACTGGTTTTTCCCATCTTTCTACTGCTGTCCCAGGACAAAGCTTCTGATTACTATACTATGATTTTTTTTTAAAGAAAAAAAATTACCATTCATCTTCAATAACTGGCAGCATTTACAACAGTTTGCTGTTCACCATTTTTTTTTTCATTGAATGAAACAACAAATTTAGAGCTAAAATCTCATGGCGTTAATTTTGGAATGTTAATTACCCTACTAAAGTTAACAAAACTGGCAGGCTCCTGGCAGCCAGGAGAGGCAACCGAGTCCTGGGGTGCATCAGGCACAGCATTGCCAGCCAGGAAAGGGATGTGATTGTCCCACTCTGCTCTGGGGCAGCCTCACCTCGAGCGCTGGGGCAGCTTTGGGCACCACAATATGAAAAAGATGTAAAGCTCTTAGTGAGAGTCCAAAGGAAGCCAACAGAATGGTGAAGAGCCTTGAGGGGAGGCCGTATGAGGAGTGGCTGAAGGCACTGGGTCTGTTCGTCCTGGAGGGTTTTCCAAGGGGAAACCTCATTGAAGATACACAACTTTCTCACAAGGGGAAGCAGAGGGCCAGACACTGATCTCTTCTCTTGGTGACCAGGAAAGAACCCAAGGGAATGGCCTAAGGCCCTGTCAGGGGAGATTTAGGTTGGGTGTTTGAAAAGTTTCTTCACCCAGATGGACAACGCTCTCAGGCACATGGCATAACTCTTGGGGAGGTTTTGTGCAGAGTCAGGAGCTGGGCTCAATGACCTTTGCAGGTCCCTTCCAACTCAGAATATTCTGTGATTCTGTGAAAACTTTAGAGCAGTAGATGGTGTTTAAAAAAATCTTTAAACACAAGTATCATATTCATGATTCCAAGTATTTATTGTAAATTTAAGGGAAACATAAATTATCCGGAGGAGTTCACTTCTGTTAATAGGAAACTATTTCTAAACAGGTACAATGGTAAGAATGACAGCACTATGCTCAGCAAGCAAACAAAGGAACCATGGGAATATTTCCTGTACACGAATAATCAAATTACAAAACACAGTACTTTGGGTGCCAGTGATGTTTCAGACCTGAAGCAACCACCATACAGCACAGGGCTTTATGCTTGCTGAGTTCTTTTTCTTAGTCCTGCTAATCTGCAAGATTTAGACTAAGGTTTTAGCTGCTATTATACTAAAGTACTTTGAAACTGTGGCCTGCAAACCTTTAAATAATCAATGCAAATGTCACTTCAGGAAAAAATGAACTGAACCACAAGTTCATCAACACACATTTGTCAAAGAAAATAGCAGGGATCAGAGCTATTATGAGATTAAGTGCATGGCCGACTGAGTAGGGTTTTAGATGGGACGAAGAATATAGAAGTTCACTCAACAGTTTTCACACATTTGTTATATAAGGCTGGTCTTCTATCATTTACTTATGTAAATACCCCATCAGTATTTCTCAATCCTCATTATACTAATCTTTTCTTGCCTCCAGTTATCCAGTGAAAACATAGTCTGGTATTCAGGACTGATCCTGAAACACAGTTGCCTTCAGAAACATCTGAACTGAAAATCACAATTAAGGTGTGCTTCTCAATGTGACATCTGACATTTAACAGCATTTCTAAAACTAACACTAGTAGTTAACTAATTTATTTTGGCTAACAAATTTTGTATCAAAGTCCAGAGCTCATAAATGCCAACATTTTACAGAAAATGTATCTCAAAATGAATCTACAATTCATAAGTGTACTTCAACATATGTGCATACATCCTTTATAGATGTTTTTTACAGAATTATCTAACACTAGTCTCTAGACTCAATAATGTGCCATGTGAAGAAACACGGAATGAAATGTGTAAACTTGAAAAAGTGAAATGAGCATGAAAGTAATGTCAAAAATTGGATTCAAATTCTGTTTGGTAAATATGGTCATCATAACTAATAAACTAAGAACTATTGTGGAACAACAAGATAAGAAATAATTACTTTGGCTAAAACACCAATTCAGAATAATAATAGTCTTAGACTGTCATTTTAACAGCTTTTCTATTGAGTCCTTAGAGGGATTATTTGCATTCCTCAGGTATTCTATTGTACGATTCAGATGAATAAAGACTTACAAATCATTCCTCTACCGCCAGTGTGAGACTTTGATCCAGTGAATACACCATTGTACCTTAACTATAATTGGCAAAAAACCTGACAGTGTAGAGCATCACAAGCTTAATAACAAAGGAGAATATCTCAAAGTGTTGACAGACGATCTTCATAATGCAGGAGCAGAGCTGGTACATTTTACCAATAAATGAGCACTGAGGTCTAAAGGTCTCTGAAGTGACTGACATCAGACCTGCTATAGCCTCACTAAAAGAATAAGGTAGTGCATCCCACTCTGTACAGACAGCCAGGTTCTCTGCCCGAGTCTTTTACTTTTGTGACTTTCAATGTCACAGAAATTACTAAAAAGTACCAAGGAATTCCCCTACGTGTGATCAAAATAAAGAAAACAAACAAAAAAGTAAACATTCAGATATGAGTATTGATTGATACATTTCAAATTTACGCTTTCCCCAAAGTAGAATGCTTAACTAATAATCAATAAAATAATAGTGCACATTTGCCTTCCTGTTAGGGATAACCAATTGTGCCAAACAGAACAAAATGGTCCTAACAAGTGGTAACAATTAATGTCAAAGTCTGTTTTATTTGAGCACATAATTTTTCCAAAGAAAATTATATATGTCTGTAAAAGGACAGCAATAGTACACTCATTCTGGGCCTTTGTTAAGATAAGCAAATCCTGGAGTACCTCTGTTATTTCATGCTATACCTGAAAATGAATATCGAAGAGTATTGGATTTTATGCTTAAAGACCTGTGACACTTAAAAACCCCACCACACACTACAATGTAACAAAATAAAAGCAAAAAACCAAAAAGAAGAACTGGCAGCACCAATGACCATGACTAACAGATAAAACTACTTTAAGAAACAAAGAACTGCTCGAGATGAAAACCCTTCCTAACAAAGTAAACAAAAAAAATAAGTGAAAACAGTGTAACAGCATGGAATTTCTGCAACATCCAACAGACTTTCCCCACTGGGGTAGCTTGGTTACTCCCTTCCCTGTGGAGAGGACTGTGCCAACAGCAACTACAGAGGGTTGCTCAATTGAAGTCTGATTGATGCCAGAAAACAGACAAAATATCTTTTCTGGAAAAAAAAATAGAGACTCAAGAGACAGCAAGACATCCATTCATTCTGTGATGGCAAGCAGAAAAGCATATTATGACTGTGTGAAAGCCTAACACAAGAACAAAACCAAGGCAAGTGCAAAACCAGACCTCATCAACTTCCAAGTGAAGGCAGCACTCAAAATTCTGGTCAGGGAAAACACTGAAGAGGAATTCAGATGCTCATTTCCACCTAATATTGTGACTATTGCTTGATAAGGACATAAGGAACATCAGCAGTGTTATCAGCTTATCTAGTAAACAACAGTTGCCAGTGACTTCAAGTGCAGATGGATGAGGACAACTGCCAGAGTTAACTCCTGATCCTAAACCAGGATGCAGAAGACCTTGCACTGAGAAGGCCAATAAAGAAAGAGCACCAGAAATGGGAGTTGTACAGAAGGGAGTGCCTCCATTTCAAAACGGTGATGCTTACTGAGGCAGAAAAAAACCAAAACCTTCAGCCAACCAAAATATAAAGGCATAAAAGTTGCAGAATGTACATTACCTACAAATCAATATTTGAGAGAGTTTCACATGAGAGATCCAGCTGGGAACAGAGACAGAGTTCAGATGGAAATCTGAAGTACTGACGGAAGAGAGAAGCTGCAGAGAAAGCTTAAGCTCAGTGGTCACCTGGCAAGACAAGATGATCTGAAAAACTGACCCCTGAGAAGAAAGGTGATTTGTGAAAGTATGCTTTTGTACAAGCAAGACCAAAAAAAACCACCTAACTAATGAAGAGAAACAACTGGTTTTTTTCTGTTCTACACCTGAACTATGAGTGGAAAATGGCAGAAACAAAAGAGCACTGCAGGGGAAAAGAAAATATCAGGCAGCACAAGGACAGAAACAAATGTAGGTAAGGTCAAACTAAATGATCAAAATTTACCAAAGACTGAAAAAAGAGACAGGAATGAGAACAAGAAGACTTAGAAATTCCAAGAGGCTCTTCCTGTTGGCAGTTCTGAGCAATACTGGTTTTTCAAGGCTTCTAAACTCAATCTGTTTTGTGCTTGCTCCCTATTGTTTAAGTTTTCCATAGGTGGAGCCTAAGCCACCTTTATTTTAGTTAAACAGAGCCTATAGGCTGTGGACCAAGAATATACACTCCTTATTTATATCTTTAAAATTTTAGGTACTTTTTATTTTGAGCTTTCCTTGTAAGCCACAGATTACTTCTAACTTTTAACCTTTTTATTTGGACTCTCTTCAATTGGTCTAAAAGTTTCTGAAAGCACACAGTACCTGATGCACTTGTCAGAGCCTTCAATAATAACAGCTTATAAACATTAAAAATAGCTAGAGGATTAACTCATTTTTCAGGTGATTTCCCTGTTTATTAAACCCAGTCTAGCATTTGCTTTTTTGTGACAGCACTGCAACATTATCTCATGCTCAGGTTGTAGCTTACTGCGTGACCCCGTTTGACTAGCTATTCTTAATACTATGTTTGCATAGTTAATTATTCCTGTATAAAATCCTTCTCAGGAGTTGTACCATGGCTATTTTTTCCTAATGATTTCTTCTATTTCTTGAGATGCTCCTAAGTTCTAATTTTGTTCTACGCATATAGGGACATCTCCTAGATTGGGGCGGGGGGGGGGGGGGTGTCATCCAGAGATTTAACAAGAGTGCTCACCATCCAGCTCATTAGTGGAAATACATAACCAGCAGCTGCTTCTGCAGTTCTCATAATGCAACATTCTTTGTTTGGAAAGGGCACCACTGATAACCACGCTTGGTGTATTACCTTCTAACCAGTCTTGCACATTCAACTCCCAGTAGCTTCCATCTAGCCAATATTTCCTATCTTGTTTATGATAATGTTGTAAGGCACTGAAACCTTTAAAGGCTTAATAAAAATGCCAATATGCAGAATATCTTTCCGCTACATGCAAGATCATTAAATTTACCACAAACAAAATATTAGACTCATCTGATAATCTAGACAAGTACTGAATTGTCACAATGAATTTGTGAAGACAAGTGGGATGCTTATAGAGGGATGAAAAAGTTGAATTGTTCCAATGTTTTTCTTGAAATTAAAAGAAAAACCATTGACTTAAAAATATCTTTTTTCTTCTCTCCTCTTTGTGGATTTCTTTTGTCTGCTGAAACCTCATCCGTTATGAGGTTTCAAATGAAACCTTATCTAAAATGATGATGAGTTAGGCAAGAATCATTTCTTTTGCCACAACCCAAAACTGTGAGGACCACTAGGTTAAGTTGATTTGGCAGGATGAGGGAGGAAGACCAGATGTACCTAAGTGCCAGTACTGTATGACACAGTGCCTAGGTGATGTCCTCGCCTTCAGTTCTGGTAGTGTGCACAGACTCCACGGAGACCAGGTCCCACTGCTCTCAGTGCTGTGCACAGATGAGGATAATGTGCATATGTATTTTTATAGAGATCAGAAACAGTCACGGCTTCAGTAAGCTTTCATTCCAAATTTCTGCAATTAACAAAGGATGGCATGGTAAAAATCACAGAATGAATGTATATAATGACTCTGCATCACAGAAATGGTCTGCAGCAGAAGTGAAGAAGGGGAAGAGGAAAGCACAGGTGGTTGTCACTCCACTGTATTGGAGCACTGTATTCTAACTCTTTATTGCTACCTGCCTTTCTCTGAGTATCCCTTTCCTCTTGCATTACATAAGGAGAAAAGATGAGTAAACAGGAAAACATTAAGGAGTAAAAAGGTACCTTCTTCCTCACCATGGTAAGTTTTTTATGAAGATGACTGTCTACAGAAGGTTTGGGAGTACCTGTTACAAACCTCGGCAACCATGACTTAAATCATCATTGATGCTTATAAGTTGAATTTTTTATTCCCTGTTCCTAGCTGGCCAGATGAAACACGGCAGTCCTTCAGTTTCAAAAAGCCCTTGCCCAGCCCTTACCTGCAAATGCTTTCTAGTTCAGAAAAAAAGCACTGCCCCCACACACTGGGCTGCTCTCTGGCCAAGAGCCTCCTCTCAGCCCTCAGGACAAGAGCTTGAAGAACGCAGCACTGCATTTATCCTGCACATCCTGAATGCCTTAAGCACCTCAGTACTTTCCCATAGTCCAATGTCTGTATCACCTCCAGTATTTAGTCACTGCATCCACCTGAACCTTACAAGAGGCCAATGTGGAGAACCCATCTTGTGTGAGATATCACTCCCATCTCCTAACAGAGACTGACTTGAGCCTTAAAACAGGAAGTGGAGCAGCCCTTAAAATTCTTCACCTTTTAGGAACTTGCCACACATTCCATGATCACAGGAATCTTATGACAGAATGGCTACATAAAGTATCTCATTCTACCAGATCCAGGTTTCACATTTTTAAACTTCATTGTAATTTCAACTTATGCTGTATCAAAAAAAGACTCTCTGTCATTTGACAACATTGTCATTTGTCATTTGACCAACACCGTCATTTGACATTTATTATAGATGGGTTTATAACTCATTAACATTCTCCTTTGAAACATAAGTAATCCCAGGTTCTCTGCCTCATGTCTCGAAGCAAGTTCTTCCAAAGCCTTGACCTCTATCATGGCCATTATCTTAAATCCCCAATAATTCTGCAAAATCATTTGTTACATGGGGTGACTAGTATTGCACCTACTATTTTATTCGAGTTGCATCCCAGAATTTAAATAAACATTTTCAGAACTTGGACATGAGCTACTCATCCCATTCCTTACCTGTCCAGATGTTACACTTGATTTTTGCTACCAGCTGCAGCACATGGAGCTGGGCCCCTAACAGCATTCCCTGTGGGTATACTCAAGCTGTTCACGATCAAAAATAATCCAGGAAAAAAAGCAGCTTTCAGAGGGAGAATTTAGTTCTTTCAAAGTCCCCCTCTCCAGCCATTGCCTTTTAATACTGATCAGTTCACTTTCTCACATATCCTTAGAACTGGCTATGCCAATATAACTGAAGGGTGCTGCAGGGACAGGTGAAGACTCCTAAGGACAGGATGTCTTAAGTTAGTCTACCACCAAAAAACACCAATGTCATGGAGCCAAGTTCAATCAGGAATTTTGTTATTTATTTTTGAAAAATGCTTATAAATGGCAGGACTCCTGAGCAAAACTTATCCCATATAAGATGACTTATAAATGGATTCTACCAGGCAGAAATCACTGCCCAACAAGGGAATTTAAAAAATCAAGGCAATATTCTGAAAATCCCTATCAAAGCACTTTATGCCCTCAAGATACTGTTCTGTTAACAAACTAACATAATATGGGAGTAGCAGAGGATTCTCGGCTTACCTGGTCTAGAGAGCTACCCAGAGACATTGGCTGTTTAACAGTATGCTAAAAACACAGAGGGACACAACGCTTCACTTACAAATTTATATGTATGATCAACCACGTTTTGAATTTATTTCATATAAAGACTTGGCTTAGCTGACATGAAACTTTTTTTGGTTTGTAAGATGTGGGAACTGTGAAAGAAATAATACCAGAGCACATGAACCTGCAAGTCAAGTGCAGACAGTAGTTAATGGACAAAATATTTCTGTATCTAGGAGAAATAAAGCATGTTTAACAGAAAAATAAAGTTCATGGCCTACAACCACTTTGAATTAAAAAATAGCAAGACGGTAGAAAGACAATGAAGTTAAATAATTCAAAACTTTTTCTGCTGATATATATAGAGAGCTCCCAGTAAGAAAAGATTTTTCAGTATGTTATACAGTTTATATAATCTAGCAAAAGGTCAGCCAAGGCAAGCCTATTTTAAACATTTGTAAGAAGCATCATTAATGAAGAATAAAGATCTTAAAATCAATTTTAAAAACATTCACTTCTGATCTAATTTTCAAGACTGTAGTAATATCTCTACCCAAATAATGGTCCCCACTAAGATGATTGAAACCAATTATAAATTGGTATCACAACCAAAATCAATTATGACTTAATAAGGAAAGTGGTACTATACTGCAACTGTAGCACCTGCTGGCACATGAAATGCTTACAGTCTCTAGTTCTCCTTGATCTAACAAGTGTGAACACTAATTCTGTCTTAACTAAAAAGACAAAAAAGAGATGGCTGTTGCAAGGATTGAGAACAGTCAAGACTGAATGTTGTTCTGAAATTCAGCCTTCTGAATGTTTTCATATTTGTAAAGTACATTCCCATAAACTAAACATGAACAACTGATTGTTTTTCGAATTCTTCTGTGAAGGATGACATTTAATGGACTTCTAGTTTGACCAGTGGGGTTGGAAAGGTAATAACCTCATTGTCCAATCCCTAGTCATTGTCCTGAATCTATAAATACAAAGTCAAAACCAAACTGCCGCCTTCTTTTGTGTCCTGACACCTCTGTGTGTGTGTGTGTCTGTGTGATTCTTTTCGTATTGTACAGCAACAACTGAACTACTGATGAACCCACATAACAATAGAGACTGCAACAAACTGTGCATATTACATTTCCTAGTTATGGGCACAATGAGCCCTACTTAAGCACATATACTTTGGACCAGAAAGATGATTTTAAAGTCACATCTTGTCATTCTTTCTGCTCTCATTTATAAAATGCATAGTTTAGAATGGTTATCTTAAAAACTGTAACAAAATAATTCAACAATTACTCATTCATAAATTATAGCAGAAGGAGCAAACCCGAGTCACAAGATTTCTGTGCAAATTGATGATGACTGATACTATTACAGATTAATAGAAAGAGTTCCTATTCCATAGTCAGGCTGATGCGATGGCATGATAATTTTAAGTTTTGTCTCTTGACAGGATTTCTTTATGTCACATAGAAAACTATTCTTGAGAGTTCTGTACATAGTAAGACAATTCATATCAATGCTATTAAAGTCACAAATATATAAACTCATAAAAAGTTATGAGCCATTCATAAATAGAGTATTGACAAAAAACCCACAAAGATGTGATGCCTTAACTTAAGGCATGACTCTTAACATGTAAACTTAAGAGAAAGTCTACATGAAAAGCACAACGGACTACATAATTTAAAATTCATTATTTTACTTTATTATTATTTTAAAATTTATTTTATTCTTTAATTCTTTTATATACTATGCGCGTGCAAGCAAGTACTAAGCCATACTCCCAGAAAAAAATAAGATCTACATAAAAATCCCATGTAAGGAAATAAATATATACTAAGATACTTGAAATAAGACACTATAAAGACTAATTGACAATGTATTTATTGTTAATTTAAAATCCTGCAACGGGTAACACAAATAAAGATTATGTCATTGTTAGTTTTGGCTTTCACTTAAGTCACACAATAATTTAAGGAAACCTAAATAAACACACCAGCATATTCCCCCCTCGTTCTCTTACTGAAATATCCTCTCCTTCTCACAAAAGATGGAGGGAAATGCCTTCCTCACTTCTCCAGAATTAGCCTGTGGGATCTTAACTGCAGAGCCTCTCCAGACCAAAGAATTCACATAAATGTTCTCTTCCTCTATCAGTTGCTAAAAATTACTCTAAGTATTAAAATTGCGAGAGTCAAATATTATTACGATAAGAATATTTGATTTAAAATAATAAACCCTGCTTATTCCCTTTGCACCCTTGAGCCATTAACAACGCCTTACTCACATTTTGTGATCTCTCAATACTACAATTCTATGTTTTAAGAAACAATTTTAATGAGATGAGTAAAAAGAATCACAGAAGCTGGCGACACTGGGCTAAGCTGTGGGTTTTTTGATGAAAAAAAAAAATCAAACTTGCTATTAGACTGGAATGACTGGAATACGGTACTCAGTAAAAGAGAAATTAATTTTGGCATTTATCCAGAGAAAGAACATCCAACAACAAGTGTTTAGTTGAATGGTTAATACTCAACCTAGAGCAACTCAAAGAATACAAGGCTTTATTTCAGAGCCCTGATTGAGATACCTAATTTCGCTCTGCTCCCTACATAGTTAATGAAGTAGCAGGCTCTGCTGAGGGCAATTCAGAGTACATAAATTAGGGCTCCCTTTCTCATTTTCTTCTTAAAGCATCTCCCCTCTCCTCTTTTCATAGGCTGCTTTGGAAACTAACCCTCACCTTATATGCCTAAGACATTCACATAAATTACATGATGTGCCTTGGTCTTGCTCCCTGATGATAAACTTCCCCAAAATAATGTCTAATAAATACAGCAGCATATACTGTACTGTCATGTGAACATGTCCATGTCTGAGTAAAACACTAAATGAGTATAGGATTTTCACAGTGTGCAGAGATGCCTTGTATGAAATGTACTTCACTAATTTGAAAAGCTGTCACAAAAATGTTTAATTCCACAGACACAGTCTGTTTACCTGTCTAAACTATGGTGAAATGAAAAAAAATTAGCCATGTCTGAATCATCTACTAAAACATACTTGTCCTAGGGGAGCAGTAACGTTGATATTTTTTTTAGAAGCCAGAATAAGTATCTGGATCAGTGTCATGCTTCATTTATCTGACAGACTAAAGGATCCGTTAGACACAGATTTTTAAGGCTGAAAATGCAATGACAAAGAAAATTTCTGTCAGAAGTAAATAATCTTAATCTGTGGGTGGGTGTGCAGAAAACATTTTTATTTGCAAGTACAAAACTAAAATTTGATTTATTATAAAACTGTTAAGTTTACCTATCTTCATTTCTGTATCAGTTATGGGATTATGAAGCATTCAACACCCTCAGCAATTTCAACAATAAAACCCCAATTTGACTGAAGAGAACTTCACCTTGAAGTTACAATGCTCTGTGGTATGCTTTACCCTTACAAACACCAGCACTAACAATAGGATCAGAAAGAAAAACCTAAAAAGCAAGCTGCTTTTATTTTTGTGACTTGGCCCAGAAACCATTTTTCAATAGAAAGTCAGAACGTAAGCCCAAAAACATACTAATTCATGTTCAGTCTCTTCTGAGTAAAGAAAAGGCTCCATGTGTGGTGGCAAACATGATAGTTGTCAACATAAATGAAAATGTTCATGAATAAAAAACAGGCTGCTATAAAGAGCTAATTATAATATTACTATCAGTTGCTAGCTTGCGTTTGCAAATGTTTCATATCATATAAATGCATTGTTTTTGACGTTTCTCTGTAGCTAAACATCACATCATTTCACTTTCTCAAAGTAGTTCAAACATGCATGGGATATACTATAAGGAATGTGACTTGATCTACAGTTACACTGAAAAGAAAACTATGACATAAATGTGCAGTCATTAAAATTGTAAAACATTAATCATCTACCAAGTAAAAAAAAAAATCTAGACTTCCAAGGGCGTCTTTAAAATTATTTCTTCTTTCTGTATACTCATTCTTGCTATCCAAAACAGCAGTTGAAAACACTTCATCCAATTATGTGAGAGACAACTAAAATAATACATACATACATAGCACTACAGACATTGTGAATTATTCAACTTTCATTCAGATATCTTCTTATCATTAGAAATGCGTTTATTTGCTTCAAGCAATCACCTACACTCTTCTAGCACATATGCTTTGACAAACGTTCCAGTAACAATGAACATTTCAATGACATTTCCAATGAAAAGCACTGTTCCTATTTTAATGCTCACATGTTTTCTTCTGTTTTAGAAGCGGTGAAGAATTTAAGTTTGGAAAAGATCTGCTGAACAGGGAAGAGCCCTAGTAAGTAACAGATGGTTAAAAGTAGGCCTAGCAAAGGAAAAATACTAAAAAATCATATTGGGCAGTTGTTCTGGAACATGATAGTCTATGCATTTCTCCACCAAAGAGTCACTTAATCAACACACACTGCAATTTTAGTCTTAGTTTGGTTGAGTAATGACACCATCAAAGAAGAAATGATGACAGAAAATAACCTTGAGTAAACACAAGTAATTTGGTTTAAAGGAAAAAATAAAGCATGCCCTGATAAATTTATTCTCTCCTTGATATGACATATGATTTTCTGTGCAGGAGAAATACATCTATAAAGTATGTGATAGTGTGCTGTGTGTAAAACTACTTATTCAGCTGGAGAAGAAGAGAAAGTAGATTTGTAGATACTGAGGACTGAGCAATGCACTGGATATGATAACAGAACAAATAAATCTTTCAGGGTACTAAATCAAACTTCACAAGGATCAAAATTAGGACTGATCATGTTAAATACATTAATGTCCTTAACACAAACACTAGTTGCATGCAAATTTTATGTTCAGTACAGGAGCAGGAGACATCTTCCTCAAGGCAAGTCATCATCATTGTCCATTGAAAGTGAAACAGAAAGGAGATCATACTAGGTTAGTGTTCTTCAAAGCGATTCTGAGCCACCAGGACAATGCAATAGGGAAAAGGCAAATATCATCTACAGATCCTATTGGAAATGCTTCCCTTTGCTTAACAGGATGCATTACATCTGCATCCAAGGTATTCTTGAAAGCATACAGAGCACTATGTGCAGCTGTGGTCAGCTCAATTGAGAACTGGTCTAAGATTATCAGAGAGACGGGGACCTCATGCAAATGACAGAGAGAGAGAAAATTAGTAATGCCTGCTTTAAATAAGTACAGGAGATAAACACCAATTAGATAAGATACTATTTAGTCTACAGGACAAAGCTGCCTGAACCACCAATGAAAAAAGGCAGCCATGGAAAAACATAAGCTGGAAATTAGCAGAACATTTTCAACCCATGGCAGCAGCAAGGTTCTGTAAACTGCCTCCCAATACTAAGTGCAGAACAATCAGCTACTGTTAAAACAAAACAAAACAAAACCACAACAAATCACCACCTTAATTAATTTATGGAAGTCATTATACTGTGTAGCTACCAACAATAACTGGTTCTGTAGTGAATGCAGAGGGGGGATTACAGTAATTTAGGGATTACCATATAGTTACAAGGAAGCACTACACTTTGTGAATTCAGAAGTACTTAAACGCTATGCAGAAATGCACAGGAGAACAAAGAGGTCTCAGTTTCATACAAATCAAGTTCCTACACCTTTTGTAAGAAGCAATGCCTTCACTGTGAAGAAGGCAGAAAGAACTCAAGCCCTGCATTCTCACCTTGGCTACTGCTGGCCAGCTCACCAGCAGCAGTAGGACTGTCACACTGCTGCTACCTGTGCTCACTGCCTGATGTCACTGCTTTTTAAAGGAGTATAAAATTTGGGTTCGCTGTTGTAAGGAAGCAAGACTCAAAACTCCTGAACAACCAGACTTCATGAGTTCTGCTCTTCTGATATAAAATGTACATAAAGACAGAAGGAGCCCATTATACCATACATAGTTATCAGTACCACTCACAAGGACACATGGGTAAAGCAGAAGAGGTGGCTGCAGTACTTGTATCATAGCTTTGCAGCAAGTCATCTCAAAATTTGGACAAGGTACAGTTTTTAAAATAGCACTAATAATAGCACTGGACTTCATTATACTAACTGGTCATATGAAGAAAATTAAGAGTGTTGTAATTTTGACTGTGTAAAAATTTCAAATTAAATTTTCCTACTTGGTATCACAAACAGAGATCTAAAAGAGACAAAAGTAAAATCCAGTCCCTCCAAATCTCCAGGCATGTGACTTTGAAATGTGCCCCATTACAGCATTAAGACACTCAATATAGCAGCACATAATTTCCAATTTATAAAAAAAGCAACCAACAAACATGCCGGATTCTAAACTGAAAGTACTCATTAAATACCCATTACACAAACCTGACTTTGAGCTAATGGAACTACAGTAAGCATTTGCCACCCAACAGACTAGAAGCCGTTATGCTGCCAGGTATAACAGGTACTTCCTAAGAGCACAGAAACAAAAAGACATAGTACCTCTGATTTTCATGCCATGGATTCCAAGGAGAAAAATCTAGTGAGTACAGTCTCTTCTGATCCTTTTCCCTAAAATATGGCCACTTCCCCATCCAACAGTTCTTCACATTCTGTTGCTTACTCTGCTTTCTTCTCCCAGTGTTATTCTCCAGACTTCAAAGCTTTCCATCCTGGTCCAACAGCCCTTTAGCAAGATGCTTCCAAAAGTGACCCACAGAACTGACCACTGAATTCACACCTCCCTCCTGCCCTTGCTTTGGTCACTCCCACACTCCTACTTCCTTTTTTCTCATTTGCAGGGTTACCAGCTCTGGTCCTGGTCACAGACCCTCCGCCTGCTCAGCTTCCTTCACGCTTCAACATACAGAGGTACATCTGAGACGCTTCCAAATTTCTGTTAGGTCTGCTCAATTCTTAAATTTAGCAACAGCTATTTCAAAGAAAAATTCCTTAACCCCTGTGTATCTCACAGTACCTAGCATTATATTAATCATCTACTACTGTACTTTCTTATAATTTTGTTTAAAAACAGATTATATATACACTGACATTTTGAAATTTGTTCTGCACAAATTCAATGTATATTGATGATTTTTCCCACTAAAAAAAGGATAAAGTAGTTATGTAATAGGCTGAAATAAACAAGGATCAGGTATAAAATGCCAATTTAATAAATAAAAAACCCAAAAACAATCCACTGTACAGTTTAAGTACCAGAGACAATAAACATATATATACAGTAATATCTATTATACAGAAATATTAGATACAAGTCCTTCAGTAAAGTCTAGAAAAGTACAGTGCATTTAGTTGTACTGTTAGTGCTTCCACTTATCAGATAAAATCTTGCCTTCACACAGAAAAAGGACAAAACAATGGGAATCTAAATATAGCAATCTGAACATAGTAACACTAACCAATACTGTATCTTCCCTTGAAACAAATATTTCTCTCAGAAAAAGATGCAGTTGATCATTTCTCTAGCACATTCATATTACTGTATCTGTTCTGGTACAAACCTGTGGAGCCTGCAACAAGAAATGCCAAGAGTGCAAAAGATTTCATATGACAATATTCTAATCGAAGCTGTGCATGTCTTCAATTTTGCTTTTCACCACAAAGAAAGCCCAACTATACATTATGAATCAATCAGAAAGAGGACATCTTTTTTTATGTTTTAATAAAAATAATGCAAAGTATAGAACTTCACGGTGATGAGTTGCCTAAACCAGAAGCATTTCCCCAGCTCTACAG
Source organism: Sitta carolinensis (assembly GCA_032173965.1). NCBI lineage: Eukaryota > Metazoa > Chordata > Aves > Passeriformes > Sittidae > Sitta > Sitta carolinensis. Next base: position 21,286,194 of record CM063288.1, read on the forward strand.
CAGTTAGAACAGATTACATAATAATCCTTTACAGAGAAAGCTCTTACTGAATTTGAAAAAAAAAAAAACCACTTATATTTTGCAATTTTCACAAAAGCACCACGCTAAAAATGCATTCCACTTATTCAGAAGCAACCCAGATTCAGTACTATAGAAGCTAAAGGTACTGCTCAATGCAATGATTCATAGTTTCTCTAATAGGAAGATTCAGCAGTTTTCAGATGAGACCTTTATTCCCTCTCTGAATAAATGATGCCTGAAATTTTTATTCTTGTTCTAATGGAATTTCAATGGCCTTCACTGCAAATCTACTGGAAATTTTCGCATATTAAGTGGAAAAAATTAAATGATGTTAACCACATTTTAATGTGATTAAGGCTGACAGGGTCATTATTTCTGCTAATCACTCAGTTTAAAAAGCTCAAACAAAACTTTGTAACAGCCAACCAGCCAACGTTTTTTCTGTTTATCTGTATTTCTACCGTAGTTGAGAATTAAAGCCACTACTGAATACAAAACACAGCATATATCACAAAAGGATACATCAAATCTTTGCTGCAATTCATACATGGATTTCATCATAATTAATTTTAAAAATTTAAAACCGGGGGGGAATCATTCTTTCAGAATGTATAGCCCTTTATTTCTTTTGTCTTCCTCAATCAAAAGACAAAATAGAACAAGGGAATATATGTTTCCTTTCCCACAGGTCCTGTTTGCTAGTGAACAAGAGAAAACATTTCTGCATGTCTTTACTGTGGACCAAAAGACATGTGTAATCACAGAAAATCATTTCTTAGAGCATGTCTGCTAGGCTGTGCAATAAGTTCTGCTTATTACCATTCAGGCTGGCATAAGCTGGAAAATAGGCACAGAGAAGGAGAACAGAACAAGGAGCAAAGATTATATAGTTTTTGGAGTGTCTTGCAGTTCACTCGCATGGAGGATCAAGAATAGGACAGAGAATTAAGGAGACTGCTGTGCTGGTCAGGGGCTCAGCTGGAGGGGCACAGCCTTACAGGCAGCCCCTTGCTCCCAGGTTTGGCACCGACTGCAGCAACTGTCAACGGAGCAGCTCCCTAAGACCACACAGGCTTTGAGGATGACTGAGCAGGGCAGAAAGACTTCACTTAAAAAACAGACATAAGTTTGTCTTGTTCACACTGCCAGAGGAAGAGATATGTTGTTTGTGGGATTTGGATTTTGTTTCTTTCTGGGTGGGAGGGGGCTGTTCACAGTTTTTCTTAGGCTTGTATTTTAGGCTTTTTGAGGGATTACCATTTTCTGCAAAGATGACCACTGTAATGCTTACTGCCTGCTTAATAATTAATACCACCCTCTGTGAATCATTATTTCCAGATGACCTGTACCTCTCATGCCATGTTATCTCTTTCCTCACGACCTCTAAATTTACAGATGATTAAAAAACAGGGGGCAATAAAAGCATTTCAGCATTCATATTCATGTTTTTCTACGTAAGTAACTTGCTTATACTTGATTTACTTTAGAAGAGAAAGAAAGTGCAGACAGACTGATCCACATTGATCACTTCCATATGGTTTAATAGATACATTTCAACCTTACTGAATTCCTAAAAAATGCTTCTTGAATTACCAAAAAAATACCAAAAAACCAAAAATAGTAAACAAGATCATTACCTTATTAAACTTAGGGTATGTGAAATTTATCTGAAGAATATTTTATTTCCTTCCCACTCCCTGGCAAAGTATCTGAACACAGCGATTGCTAGATCTACTTTATGACTACAACAAAAAAATGCTGTGTAAAAAAGATGGTAGTTAATTAATTATACACAAGTCTTTCCATATAAGATTTTACTTCTTTACTTCTTCATATCTCACATGTACTGCTAACTGTATTTCAACAGCCAGCAACTTCTTTTCCTAACAAACATTTGCTTCACACCTGAATACTTTACATAACAAGACAAAAAGTCCAATGACATTAGATGACTTACTATCAAGGAACAAACTACGTTAACATCAATACATTACAGCTGTAGTTTGTGGTGTCCTCAAAAAGAAACGTTATTGGTATTGTTGTACTTTCTAGCTTTAGTGTGAAGCCATGCACTAGTGCATCAACTAACAACCCCACTGAATTCTTGTGCTCATCTAAGAAGGGACCCTGCTGAATGTCCTAATGCATCTTATTGTGAATCTTCAGCAAATAAAACTTCATGTATGAGCTCATGATGTGCTTTGCTGCTGGAAAGTCACAGGCTCTGTGGGAAGCTTTTTATCTTCCCAGCAGTCAGTTCTCTGAGAACATCAGTGCAGCTACTGTAGTTACCTGTAGATTACTTGTATTTTCTCACATCTGTGTCCAGCAATCTAAACCATGATGATAAAGGGTCATTAGGTTTTGAGTGAGGAAGGGGATGGACTAGACAATTTGCTCTGATAAGCTCCTTGTTGCGAGTACCGGTTTAGAATGTGAAATGCAGGGTTATGCACATTCTCAACTCAAACACCAGTGCTCTCCAAGCACCAATTAAAAATCATACTCGGCCCATCTCAAACTACATGAGCACATCTCACCTGAAATTTTTACAACTAAAATATTGCAATAAACTAATTCTGTCATGGTAAGAAGGATATGAACTGTCTATTAGCCGCAAAAGAATTCAGGTACAATTACTAAGATAACTGCTGTTTGGAGCACAGCAAAGCAATTTCCCACAGTGGGGCTTACAGTTCAATTTACCAGTTGGGCAAATATTTTGTGCTCTGTAGTGGTCCGCAGAGTTAACAGTTACCTGTAACATTTGAGTAGCGTTATACTTGGAGAAAACTTTTTTCAACCTAAACAGGTGTTTCAGCTTTATCCCTCCACATGAATACCGATATTTTTTCCAACCCTCTTCTAAGAACTCTTTTAAGATTTTCATTTAACATTAAATGCAAATTTTATGAAAGAGCCAATGGGTTTATTTCCCCATTCCAAGCTACTCACAATGAGATCTTGTAAGTTATAGGCTGCTTGAAAGAGGAATGAGAATAAGCACAATGTCACCTATAAAATTATGTTAATCCTCAAGTAACTTGATGAGGTGGTAACAGACTTTTTTCCCTTCTTCCTTATGAGATATGCTTAACTCAATTAAAAAAATAGTAATAATAAAAAAAATCCAATCACATCACAAAAAATAATGAAAGAGGCTGCATTTTCATATGAAGCAAAACCAGGTTAAACCATGAATACAGTGTAGGTTCCAATGACACAGTCAGTGACAGAACCATGAGAGGCCTTTAAAATATCTATCATGAATTTTTGTGTCCACCTGCAGCCTGTATCATGGCATTATGTTAGATAACAGAGAAATACACAGAAATACAAATAAGCCATTAAATATTTGTTGATCAATGTACGAGCCATCAAAAGGAATTCAGGGATTTAAGAGGATGAAGAATGTAATTCTTACACTTCCCTCTTCTTGAAATTAAGGAGTAAAATAATTACCATTCAAACACTAACTCATCAGCTTAGATAGTTCAAAAGGGGTTTTCTCCATTGCCCTTGCAGAGATGATGATATCCTGCTATGTTGCTTTTGAGTCCTAATTTCAAGTCAGTGAAGAAAAACAGAAGGCTGATATTTTACATAAAAAAGGTCCATTTTCAAATTACAATAATTGTAACAATACATGAGCTCATAATGGATTTTCTACCAAGATTCAAAGATAAAAGCATTTGAAAAGGAGCTCTTTAATTTTATCATTTAGTTTTATTTTATACATATACATCTTTTAGTTCTGACTGCTGCAGGAGAACTAGCTATATGCACAACACTGTTGGGTTTTTTTTTTATCACTCCATGGTCTTCAATGAAAATGCATCATTTTGAGAACATTAACAGTCTGCATTATCCGAAAAAAATGAATCCTTAATAATTATTCATACACCACGTAGCTGTAAGCCCAAATCATTTCAGAAGACCTGAATGTGTCAAGAACTTTGACAATTATGACTGGAGCCAGGAAACTGTAGCACTGCAGAATTTCTTATGAATTTTTCTAGTTACTTTTTATAAATGCTGTCCTAGATGACAGCTTAATGTGTACCACATGCAATATTTATTCTTCTTCAGTGTCAGACTGTCTAGCCATCCAAGGGAATACAAAGAATGTCACTTATTAGGATAAAAGCACAAGGAAGGTAATCAAGGACATATGTAACATCAGCCAATCATGCCCTATTTCAACATCCTATTCCATTCATAACAGTTCAACAATTATTTGCTTACTGATAACTTGCTTTCAGGCTGTTTGTGTTCCCCATAATGGTGGTTTGCATTTATTTTGCTCTTTAGAATTGGACACTTGCTGTGCCATGCATGTTTGTCAAAACTTTCTATCTTCTGTCAGAAATAGCTTTAGCATATCAAACAATTTCTGTTTGTCAGAAATCAGTAACAGAACAATCTAGTTACCTTCTATGCCAACAGGGTACTAACACAACTAGAGACTAGAAACAAAAGGCTATCAGACACCACACACTACTGCAAGACAGGCAGCTAAACCCATGTTTCTATTTACTGTACTTTGATCATATAGCTGTGTCTTTAGGAAAAGCCTACAAAATTAGACTCTGAATGGAATGGAAATATACTTCAACAAGATACTGGCTGAGCACAAAGACATTAAACTTGCTTTTAAGCTTGAAAACTAAATTTTTTACGAGTCCTCCATGTCTCTTTACCATACTTCTACTTACTTATTTATTTTAGCAAATGCCTATATGAAATACTTGTAGACATCTTATCTGCTGGTTCTAATGTATATGATGGATCAAGTTATGAAAAATTGTTAGTTCACAAAGACAAGTAGAGTCAGGCAGACAGAGGGAGCCAAAGACAAACATTTACCCTCCATAAATTATTTTTAAATAATACTAATAATAATAATTTTTGAAAATCCTATGGGAAACTGAACACACATGCACATGCATGCACACTTCATTAATCTGAATATCCTGGGACATAAAGATTTTATTAAATAAAAAACAGGTATGGATTTAATGAGCCTCTGAAATAAAACATAAGTTGGAAGTACCATCACATGTTTTAGATCGGCAACATTGTTCAGGTTTTCAATGTATTAGGTGTAAGATTTTATTTTCTTTTTTTTTCTTTAATAAAAGCCATTTGGAATGAAATACATTTTTGCTTCAGGAATGTACTACTGTGCCAATGCACGAGAACAAGAGGAAGACTCAATATACAGTGAATCTGATTAACCCAATGAAGAACAAAACCAGCACATACACTTAAGTCTCTTTCAAATATTTATCTTCTAAACATCTCTTCAGGCTTTATAAACTAATATCAGAGCACAGTAAGCCCCAAGCGTTATTTGAATTTATATTCTATTTAACTTTTCTCCAAATTAACGATAATTAAACCCAAACATTGGTAATAAAGGATAGTAAGATACTCATACCCAATGCCTCATCTAAGTTCTTCAATTAAACATACATAATGTACAAACCTTCCTCTCCAATTTAATCATGAACAAGCATCTATTCCTGGTTTCCAGACAAGGATACATGGTTCCATCCACTGTAAGACTAGTGACTACCAACATCTGAACATTAGTCATCCATATTAGTCATTAGAAGAAACTCTAGCTGTGAAAATAAAATACTATGCCAAAACTGTGGAAGGTAAGATGTTTCTTGGGAAAAACAAGCAGTTAAACGAAAACATATTTCCATATACTTAATACAAAAGAATGAGCTGTAAATAACCATAAAATTAAAAGGAAAACTATTTTTTAAAAAATGCATCAGATTTCCAAAATAATCACCTCTCAAAGGTTTGACGTTGGCACAAGGCCAGTGCCCCTATGACGATATACTGTCCCTGGTATCTGTTGTGAGATGTGACTAAAAACAGAGCAAAACAGTGTCTAATTTAGAAAGCAAAAGAAAAAACTTTATTACTTATAATAGGTAAAGAAGACACATACAGAAGAACATGGAAACTTTAAAAAAAACACTCTTCTCCTCCCCCCCCCCCCCCCCCCCAGTTCTCAACCTAACAAAACAAACTGAAAATTCTCCATCACGTTACCACCTTTTAGATAATTAATCTTTAGTCTATTACCACCCTTCCGATAATCAGTACTCAGTTCATTGAGGAGAGATAGGAGTCCTTCTTGTACCACATCGTGGCCTCTTCCTCCATGTCCAGTGCTCTCACCACTGTGCATGGACCAGAGCTGCTTCTAGGGTTTTTCTTTTTGAAGATGCTTTAGTTAGCTCCAAGAAACGACAGCTTCTCAAATTTTGGGACACCAGTCCCCCCCAATATTACCCCCTGGGGCCGAGGGGCCTTGAGAACAGAGCTCTTCCTCTCATCTCTGTTCACACTACTGTCCACTCTTGGCTCCAAGCCAATGCCTCTTCCCAGATACAGCTTCTATGTTACAGGAAAAAAATGAATCTGTCCATGGCTATACAAAAGAGTCCAGCCAAAGCCACTCCATCATCTCCTCCCACCTAGGATTCTTTTCAGCATTCTCTGACAATCTTCTACTTGCACAAACTTTCATCATCTTTGCTTAGTTCTTTCTATCTTTCTTCTTCAAATTCAGGAGGATTAGCATTTATGAAGTTTCCATCATTTACGAAAAGGGTTAAAATCTTGGGCTTTGTTTCCCCAGAACTCTCACGTATCTTTGCTGCTGGGCACTCTTCTCGCGCCACCCCCCCCATACTCCTTCGGCCGTGCTGTCTAGTTGTTGATATCAAATTTCAAGGTGACGGAGATCACAGACACGGTTTCTCAGTTTCTCTCTCCGGGGAAGGGGGGGGGGGGAAGGGAAAAGAAGGCTGTCTGATGCCTCTCAAGGTTTTTGTACTCTCTCCACCCTTCCATCCTGCAGGATTTTCCTCTCCCCCTCTGTGCCCGAGGTTCCGGCCCTACCTCACCCAGGCCGCATGGCTTCCCCTGCCCCGCCCAGCCAGCCGCTGGGCAGGGGAGATCCCTCCGTCCTCAGGGACCGGAACCAAGAGAGAGCTTTCCGGGGAGCCCTCTGCTTTAACCCCTTGTGTTCTCAGAGGCGGATCCTTGTCCTCAGTGGCCACACCAGGTGCCAGTCTTTAAACCTGAGCACTCATTGGTTTGACCACTGAAGTTCAGAAAAACTCATTTTTTCCAAACTACGACATCACCAATGAAAAATGTGTCTGTGAATTGTGAAACAAAGAAGTCACTTAGAAAAAGAAACTTTTTAAAAGGGGGTCAAAGCCACAGGAACCTACACTTCCAATTGTATAAAAGAATCATCCTCCTCAAATACTATTTTTCCATTTATAATAAATGTTTGACTCCCTGATTTCCATGCAGTTTCCATGTAGTCCCTATTTATAGAAAACAGAACAATGTTGCAGAACACATTCCCCCACAGAAGGAGATATTGTAGACAATTCACAAAGAACAATTTCAAGATGAGTATTTTTCCCAGACCCTACAGGTATCTCAAATACCATGCATGAGAGAAATAATTGTAGGTGAAATAAAATCAACTTCAACTAGGAGAACTTAAAAGATATTAACACAATTCCAAGTAACACAAGTAGGAAGTGAATGCATGAAACATTTCAAGAAATTAATTCAATAAGCAGAATTTTAGATGAAGGTACTTATCTGCAAATCAAACACTACAATACTGAGTAATGCATCATGAAAAGAAAGTTATTTATCAACTGGGACATTGTTCAAGAGGTGGTATTAGAGCAATACTGATTGCAGTTCCCAACCCAAAATACCAAAGCAATACGAGGGTACTGTCTTGCTCTTTCTTAACAAAAGACAGTATTATCAAAATGCTTCTTGCTTTTAAAAATGTCTAAAACCAAAGCTCATCTGCCAGCTACTACAACTGTTGATGTGCCTAACATGAGACTTTTCCTCTCAAAACCTACCAGTTACAGGCAGCCAGGAGGTACCAGATCCTCACACAGAGGAGGAGCTACTCCCATCACGCCAGGTGAGACCACAGCCACGCACCTCCAAAGTCATTCAACAGCTTCCTCTCCATCTTCTGGTTCCCAACAGACCCTCACAAAAACAACTGCTGGTTTTTAAATGCCATGTCAGATACAGGAACAGTGACCCAACAGATTGGGACACAACCTCTTAGCATCTAATCTCCCCTTGATTTAAGAGAAATTTATTTGCTTTAAGGGCTACACACAACTTCTATGTAGTCTGGTTGACACAGACAGGCTAACAACGCTCATTCATTTGGAAAGGCACAGGGCTTAATCAATTAATATGAAGAAGAAATAAGAAATTTAATATTCAGTAACTTAAGGATACATGACTGTTAACAAGAATAACAATCTCTTACAAAAATATCTGTTATTAATGGGACATTAATAAGGTTATAAGAGAAATCACAGCATATGCAGGTCAGTCTTTACACTTCTTTCTTTGCCAGAATTCCCCTCACATGCAGAAAAAGATAACTTGATAAACTAGGGCATATTAGGAGATAGCATTTTAACTACAAGGAGAGAAGTGTAACCGGAGCTTTGCAATTTGCACCACAAAGTATTTTTGTAAGTCAACATTAAACAAGAACAATGCACCAGAATGAAGCTCAGCCTCCAGGAAAATTTAGACACTCATTTGCAATCAAAGAATAATCCTAATCCCTGGGAAATTTAATTGATGGAACTATTTCACCTTACTTTATTCTCATTCCTTCATCACTATTATAGCCAAAAATCAGTGCAGTGAAGGTGACTGTGCTTCTAACACTCAACAACCCAACTCCTCCATTACTAATGATGTTTCGCATCAGGATCTTCAAATGTGAAAGAGATTTTGACATGAGTATCTACAGGCTTACATGCACAGTCAAACTGCTTTACTCTAAAGTAAGTAAAATTCACAACTGAACTATTTACCACTAAAAGCAGGATTTGAAATAATGATACAATAGTGAGACGAGAGCACTGATATAGTACCCCATTCTCCTCCAAACATTTCTTAGGACCTGTTGATGAGGTTGTATTGATGATTCTCAGGACTAACAACCCTGGACTGAAACACAATGTGAATTACAGAATCTGGTCCTCAATATAAAAGCTGGTTTCTTAAGCTGCTTACCTTCCTGCTTTTTTCCATTCTGTAACAAAGACAAGTGACTAAAACACAGTTTTTCTCCTTCCCTTTTTCCATTTTGGTGTTTAGGACACCACTGTCTTGGAGTATTACGAAAGAGAAAGGCCCATTCTCCTAAATACAAGCTAGTCTGAATGTAAAAACTTAGGACATAAAAAGCAAGCTGAGACACTCTGAACCCGAACATCTCACTTAAAGAGTATTAAAAAAGGTATCGAGCTACTGAAAGTCCCCAAACTTTAGTTTTGTTAGTAAAACTAATATAGCAAACCTATATTAAACTATACATTTTAAGACTATGCATTAACCTATTATAAATATGAGGGCAGCATTGCTTAGCCAGCTAAGACAGTTGACAGCATTGCTCAGTGAGGTACCACAGCTACATACAACAAACACTTAAATGAAGGAGCACATTTGGATGGCCTCTGAAAAAGAGGACTGACAGAACACAGTGTCCTTGCAGATATCATTCAGGAGACAAAACACTGATAACATTCCTGGAAAAAAAAAGTGATTATTAAACAATATCGATATTTTCACTGGGTAATTTGATTTTAAAGTAGAAAACATTTCTCAAAAAAAATTTGTCTACTATTTCACCAGCACCAAGAACTTTAAGGAAATAGTGAAGAAAACTGAGGCATGAAGCACAAGTTTCTCCACAGTGGAAAGTAAGCAGCAGAAAACTGATGATCTTACACAGCATACTGGGAAGAAGGAAGAACAGTTATCCACAACACAGTAACAAAATTTAGACTGAGAAGACATCTCTGCATCCCACGTTAGCTTCTGAGCAGTTTAAGCATTCTCTGGATTTAAATAAGACCTAAGTTAAAAAAGGATTTTGTACCTCATTATGCATCCACAGTCAGAAACATCCCATTGCAATAAACCACAAAATTTACATCATTGTCTTTGAGAATGTCAACTCAAAACATTTTTTTTGCAGAGGTCCCCATCTCTGCTGCTCATGTTATTTATAAACTGAATTAATCCAAGTTGTGTAATTAATAGATCTGGAATCTAGTGCAACATTATTCTCTCCCTTAGTATTTTGTATCTTAAGCGGTATGTGTTCATTAAAGAGACAAAAAATATTTATTCGAAGTTCCAATTCCAATGAAGACCAGGAAGAAACAAAGCTTCTAAAGTGTTCAGAGAGTATGTAATAATAAAGAAGCCCTTTTTTACTCTGCACAAGTTCGGAAACTTTTCAAGCAGTTAAGTTTTTGCTCGTTGCAATTTAATACTAGATTTTGTGCTGCTTTAGATTTTGCCTAGGAAAGTCCAAGAGTTTAAATAACATATCATACAAATTACTTGATACCTCAACTGCTACGGAGATTAAAAGAAGCATCATTAGCAGAAAGCAATTCAAAAGACTACACAAGCCAACCATAAAACTGGTAGGGCATCCAAACACCCATAGCTGCAGTTGTTCAACATTAGAGCTGAACCCACAGAATGGGTTACAAACAGATCAGAAACCACAGTGATAATGGCCAAAACAAAAAATTAAAAACGCTGAGAAGAGCATCTGCACAGAGAAGAAGAAAAGCAAGAGATGGGAAGCAATGCCAAACTGATCAAAGGGAGGTTTGGATGACATGCAGCTGATAAGCCAGGAATCATACACACAGCAATAAAGCTCAGAAGCTGCTTGTAGCTGACACAGATGCTCTTGGAGTATGGGAAGCCTGGTGGGTTCGTGGCTGCTGGGCTGGGCTGGTTTTGGTGCTGTGGCATGCTGGGCTGCACGTGTCACTCAGAACACTGGAGAGACTGTCCTTCATTTCCCTGCAAGCCCTGCCCTCTAGAGTCTGTAGCCTTTGATGAGATCTAAGCAGAGTGTGATGGTATCTTTATGTGCCCAGGAGGGGCCTTCCCAAAGCCCAGAAGGTTTCCCTCTACTATGACCACTCCCCTCTTTACTAGTTCAAGAGTCAACATATTCTAAGTAAATTACCAAGGTTTTATTTCCTGACTTTGCAACCTACTCTTCACCTATTTAATAGTGCCATGTTGTAATCAGGTGGACCAGAATTTTTGAAAAAAGCATCCCCACATTAACATCTCCCACTTTTAAAACATACAGAAGCAACTTATTTGAAAAATTTTACTGTCCTAATGCGTAGGAACCAAGACATTTGGCACAGAGCAAACTTGCTATTAGAGATAAACCATGGGCAAAAGGTGAACTCTGGAGTGAAGTTAAAACTCCAGGAAGGTGCTTTTGCATCTGGGGCAAGGTTACACACTGAGGCTGAGAATGGGACCCATCTTTCTATGCTTAAAGGCATGGCTCCAACACCTTCTATTACCCAAACAATATGCATTCACATCCCAACAAACAGGGGACTCCAGAGGGACAGGCAAAAGAAAGCAAAGCAAAGCAGGAAGTCTGGTGAAAAAAAATTATCCAGACCAAAGGCCTGCGCTGGAACTATGCCAGCAAGAATAGGATGAAATCAAAGGAGAGGGAATCTGGCAGACCCATGGAGAACACATCAGCTGGGAAAATGGTGGAGTAAAAAGTATGGGATAAACAGAACAACTAAATGAAGCCACTGGAATCAGTAAAACAGAAGACTACAAGAAGTCAATCGGCAATGTCAGGACATGGTGCTGGAAAGAAAACAGACTGCCATTTGTTTGATGGATGACTAATTAATTTGTATTCATTAATTCATTTGTGTAAGAAACAATAAAGAATATCTGTTTACTAAGCAAACAACACGCACTCTCCCCTGCTATACTAGGTAAGTGCTCTACAAAAAACATACGCAATTCTCTAGTTTTAACAGCCTGAGCTGTAAGATACTCTCTCTCAGTCAGGCTGTAAACATGTAGCAGGATGCCTAACTTCTGGATCTGGTTAGCTTTGAGTATCTGACTTCTCAACTTGTGTGTGCAAAACTTTACTTATACCCAAATAACATAAATCATCTCCTAATATTCTTTTAAAGCATTTCGCTTGTAAGGCAGGAACAAGAACTGTAAAATATTTTTTAAAATATTATTTTCCAAATTTGTCAGCATAGAAGACAACCTTAAAATCATTACAAAGCTATGTCAAGAAAACATCTCAACACCACCTTGGCTTTACAACTTTTGATTTTAAAATTCCTTCAAATAATTTCTCAAATACATTTATTGGAATAAAACGTAACTGCCTAAACATCCATACCTGCAGAAATACAATCAAGAACTCCAAGTCTGCATTTATTACCATAAATTGTAATAAATAACGTCATTTATAACTTTGTTTCCTAACTAGTTTTAAACTGAAAGACCAAGTGAAACAAGTTAATTCATACTCAAACCTATGGAGTGTTTCTTTTACTTGACCCTTGATATTTCTTTTTTCATGTCGTATTTCCCTACCCCCTCCATTTTTATTTTTTAAAATATTCAGAACATCTGAAGCAATATGAAAAAGATGAATAGAAAAGAATTATTCACTCTCATAATACAAGATCTAAGGAGCATCAAATGAAATTATGATGTGGCAGATCCAAAACAAGCATAAGGAAGTACTTCTACATATAGCACCTAGTTAAGTTGTGGAAGTCCCTACTCCAGGATATTGGGATGCCAAAAAGTATACTTGGGTTCAAAAGGTGAATGGGTAAATTTATAGAATAAAATTCAGTCAAAAAGTATTAACCACAAATATATCATATCTGGCTTAGTCAGTTCTACAATAACAGATTGCAAGAAGCTGGATACTCTGTTTGCTTAATCTGTTCCTATAATCTTCCCTGGACATCTGTTAGTGGCCTGTCAGACCCATGATACAACAAAAAATGGACCTTTCATCTGACCTAATTATATCTCTTCTAGCTCAAGAATACTAAAAATGCTATGAAAATTAATGGGCAAAATTTTATTTATTATGATATATATGTCACTTTTCTAAATACACAGGAGCAAAATACTAAGTCCCCTGTCCTATTAACACTGATCAACATTTTAAACCCCTTAAAATAATGTTAACATACATACATTTGGATATTCAACAAGTCTAATTTATATTAGAGAAAACAATGTTCAGAAATCCATAATTAAGTTGCAATTTAGTTACTATGCTAGAGATACTAGAAAATCTTCAGCAGCATAACCAGCTTTTTGAATTACAGTCTAGGCACAGGATGAAATTCATCTTTTTGGACCTGAGAAGTTGAGTCAGAAGATCAGTTATGCAGCTTTAACATACACGGTATTTACAGTGCTTGCTGCAAGTAAGTACAAAATAGCAAACCAAACATGATGCTAAGCACAGTCCACTACCTTCACTTATTAATTAGCTCAATGTATTTCATAATTGGAATCCATCCTAAGAGCTGCTAGAAGCATGCTCTTTAGCAAGACTAAAAATATAAAGCTTAAATTAGATGAAGGGCTAATAAATCTGATATCCTGGATTTATGTGACATCCTGGGACTCAGAATGCAGTTTTAACTGATAATTATTATTATTATTACTATTTTGAATATTTTCATGGTAAAATTCAAATACAGTATACCCTGGTTAAGGTACTAGATCCAGATTTAAAAAAAAAAAATCAGGAATTATTAAAAGAAAAGTTTAAATATTCATCTAGAGCACAGCAGTATGTATTAAAAATGGTTTCAGTGGATTCCCCATAAACATCAAGATTACTGTCATCTGATCATAACACAAGTGCGACTAACACAGCTGCCATGTCAGCTTCTCTTCAGGGGCTAGGTCTTAATCATAAATCAACTGAATGACTAATTCAACATTGTTAAAACCAGCAAGTAACTGCTTGGAGCCATTCCAGTTTTTACATCTTTCAAAAGGTCAATACACCTACTCAAACACACAATAGTCCTATCTTTCACAGTGTTTTCTTCTTTTCTTGGATTGAAAAATACCACATTGGCACTTAAATATGTGTGTTTTAATTAACAATTAAAATGTTCATTAATTTTGAAAGAATGACCCAGTAAAATAAAGACAATTTTAGTTTTCCTCTCCATTCAAATCAAAAAGCCTCTCCTCTCCTTTGCTGTTTTAAAGACTTTTATAGTTGCAAAAGTCTGATGAAAACATTTTACGGCTGAGCATTTCCTGCATTAACCTTACCTTATTATAGCAATATTATGAATTACGCTCAGAAATAAACTTTTTTGAGAAGAACGACTACAACTAAATGTGGCTTGTATTTCAAATATGAATACCTACCCCTCAAAACAATAACAAAAATCACAAAGTGGCATCTAACAGTAAAATGTATTCTAATCACTTACATCTGCTTGCACCACATAAATGACAAGCCTACCGTTAGCATCCTTCATAGAAAACATTTATTCTGCTCTTAAATATAAAAGCTATGTTGCATAAACAGAGGATTTAAAGCTATGGCAGAGTAGCTGAAGGAAAGGAAAGGGCAATCTTTCTGGTTCTAGTAGATGCCTTTCCCTATCACACAATGTTTCCCACTCATAAATACATGACAAATACTTCCTCAATCATTTTTTACGAGCAGGGATGCACAGGGGGTAGTCAATGGCTAGCTTGAGGGAAAATAGGAACAGCAGGAGGCAGAAACTGTACTGAAAATGGCTATGTGGTAAATTCTCTTCTGGAACATCACTCAGATATCCAGGCTTTGATCTTTCAGCTACAATTACACTCACATCCACAAGATCTGGGTATACTTTTTAAAAACTAAATCATTAATTGCAATAGAAACAGTTAAACTGTTTCATTATATGACTCCTCAACACAAACATCTGATTTTTTACAAATTAAAAATTGCAATTTATCCAAAGATTTGCTTTCAATTGGGTTTAACTATGTCATCATCACAACTAGTCTCACAAAAAACATGGGGTGACTGGCGACAGCTAAATCACAGACTGGCGTCGCCTAAGTAGTCTGGCTACCATTAGGGTCTGGGAAATGGTATTTACTGTACAATTAGAGGCAGTGAGCTCTACCTGTAATCATCCAAATACAGGTGTAAGGATCCTTTTTTGGACAGGGAAACCGACTCATCCATTTTCACATAAACTTCCACGTCTGTACTGTTACAGCAAACCTTAAGAAACCACAGCATTTTTACTTTGAAAAAATATCACCTTACAATAACAGAGCAAATACGACTACCCTGATTTTAAAAGCTTCCTTGGGTAAAACCATTTCTTATATTTAAACTGTGATACCCAAAAATATTTACAAGAAAAAAAAAAATATTTAAAATTATAAAATTTGGCCAAATATAAAGATCTTACACTATTATATTGCTTGTCAAGTCTATTCTGAAGTCTGTGTTTGGGACTGAGAGGGTTTGATATTAAAATACGTTAAATTTTGTTCTTTAGTACCAACACAAAATGTCTTGGAGTATCAAAAGGACAGTTTTAGTTGCAGTAATTTCACAGAATTTATTCTAATGATTTATTGGAGTTAACCATCTGACATTAATTATTGTTTTGGCTTCCAGTCTATGAATGTTTATTTTTCAGTTTAAAGCCTTCTCACTCTTTGATATCATATGGAAATGAGAATTTTTAATGGAAAATTGAAACCATGTGCATCTAAGTACTTAATGAAGTACAGGGAGAAACAGAGGGTGTACTTTAGGAGAATTCAGATATTCCGCTTTAGATACTTCTGATTTGTTTGGATGAGTTACATGCATATATCTGTTCACAAACATACATTTATACATCTTCAAAGTATCTCACAAGAACAGTGTTTAAAATTCTGAACTGTAAGAACAGATTTGCTTTTTGCTTGGATTTTTTTTAAGCTAAACACACTGCTATAGATTTTCCTTCGTCACATACTAACTACCCAATCTGTTCCCTCCTCCACAGAGCAATATTTATGTCATCTAGAGATTCCAATGTCACGCTAAATGCTGTGCTTCTCTACAGTGGATTCCCACCATATGTCTACCATATTAAGACTGGATCTTCATACAGTTCACTGATAGATTGATTTTGTAACCATCATGGACCTGAATCACAATACTGATATCAGAAATACCTGACTAAAACCTGAGCTGCTCATGGCATTACAGCCCATCAAAAGAGGCCTGTAAACCACAAGCAACACACAAGAAGTAGCAAGAAAGCAAGGGACACAACTGCAAAGAGAAAAGTAATGTTAAAATGTGCAATTTTATTTGAAAGACTTCTGTGCAACTCACATGGCATTCAATTCACTCCTTTGGAATGAAAAATATGTTGTTCAGACAACGAGCATTACAGAACACGATAAAGCCATATGCTAATTTATATTAGTGCTCCTAAATCAAATCTATTTTCTTCCAAGTTAATGAATTCATGTTAAAACGTAAGGATGGAAAGCATATTCTTTTCTGCAGTTTCAGTCAAGGTTTCACCATATGCATTGTGCTGAAGCAGCATGTGAATGGGAGCAAAACAAGTAACAGAAGTGCAGGATTAGTTCATATAGCTATTTTAATTAATATCCTTGGCGATGTTAATGTGCAAGGAATTACTGACCATTGCAAAAGGGGAAACAGAAATACAAATTTAGACATTTAACCTGTACACACTCACCACTTGTTTTTCTTCCTAATGTAGTCCTTTTCAGAGAGATTAACCAAGTAGATCATCGGTTTTGAAGTAAAAAACAAATGTTGTTCAAAACATCAATCTGGAAGTGAGAATAGAGGGGGAGAATTTTAAAAACAGTTGATATTAACAAATTAATTTTATGATCATTTTCCTCATGGCATGTGTGAAAAGGCTACAGAATTCAAGTGTAATATATAAATCAGATAAGCACAGATTCAGCTAATAAATTTAACATTCAATACACTATGACTATGGAATAGTAAAAAAAAAAAACCCCAACTTTAACAAGAACCAGTAACAGGTAGCAAAATTAGAAGTCAATTCATGGAGTAATATTTATAGCCTACCTCTTTGTCATTCCAATCATGATAGAAGCGGACAGCTTTCTTTTCATCTATTACCCATGTCTTGATTTTGCACATTACATCCTACGCAAGATCAAAAAAAAAAAAAAACCCAAAGTCAAAAACTCAGCTGGATATCAAGACTATTCTCTTCCATAAACAAGGCATGTATCCATTAAGATTCAAAACATACACACAAACTAAAAATTAGATAATACTTTTTAGAAACAAATTTCTACTCTTCCAGAAAAACAGAAATTGCTGCTTTGAAAGTCACTAAAGTGCAATATGAATTATTAAAGTCATCCGAATCCCACAATTAGAAAGTTAAATACACAATACTCAAGTACCATCTCTTGTCACCAAGAACATCAGCAGAGCTCATAAAATATACGTAAAAATCAGCACATTTTAGATTGCTTTTCGAACTCAGTAAGACACAACATTTCAGCATCCAGTGGGAGAGACCACATACAATATAAACATGCCATTAAGAAAAGGGAATGGGTGGGACAAAACATGGCAAATATCTTTTTCTTTTTTTTTTAAACTGTGAGCAAAAGAAATGGAGACTATTATTGACGATCCACCCTCAAGAAATTAATTCAAACGGCCAAAGCCCTTTTTATTCCGCATTAATTTTTCGCCAACACCTTCTCCCTCCCCCCCCAAAATGAAACCTGCCAAAGCCTCCATTACACAATGGCAAGAGCCTTGCACTGGTGACCTCCAACCAGCTGCATTCACTTTCAGAACATCTCTCTCGGCAGGAAATCTAAAGGCCTTTTAGTTAGCAAGCTAGTGTGCATTCAGAAGGAGTAACTGCAGGAAGAGCCCAATGTGCTTTGTTTCTCTGGCCTTTCTTCACAGAAAGATTAATCATCTGTGAAATGGAAACGGCAAACAGCAAGTGACACAAACTGAACCCTTCAAGCCTTTCCTCATCAGTTTTGTGGTCGTGAATCCGAAAGCTGCGTGTGGCACGGTTTTCCTTACAGGCAGGTGTTAATAAAAGGCTCTTGGGTCTGAAAGGTCAAACTCTGCTCTTCTAGGAGTAGTACATTTTAGAGTCGCCTATTTTTTGTTGTAGATAATTTATGATCATGCTTTAAATAATGCATTTTTTTAAGTTGTAATTGATGCAACTATGCATTAAGATCTTTAAAATACAAGGACAGATTCCCTGAACTGTTCAGCGCACGACATTTTTTGCACTTAATACTACGCAGTTGAAGTACATTTATAAACAACCACAAATAACATCAGTATTTACTACCATCTTTTCTAGTCTTGCAGTAGCTTTAGTAGAGGGAAAAAAAAAGAAAAAGCTCTTCTAAATCTTCAGATCCTGATTTGAAACCCTCCAGGAACAGGACTCCCCACAGATTTTAACAAGGAAGGGGCAAGCTAAAACTTTTAATGAAATCTAACATGTTCTGCCTAAGAATAATCACTTTTACTCTCCTATAACTGAATTTCACTCATAAATGTTTAAAAGTGGCTAATATAACACCATTTCCTACAAGGAGAAGATCAAAGTGCTATATTACAAATGCATTATGATTAAAAAAGCACTGTGCAGCTTTGCTATTAACTGTTCTTTAAACCCTAAAAGGCTTCCCATAGATCTCACTTGGCACTGCATATACAACCTTTGACAAGTAATGTAGACCATTTTTATTCATTGCCTAAAATTGTAGGCAATTATGTGCGTCACACTGGCCACCTGCAAATTCTGAATGCCTGCTCCAGTTGTCAGAGCAAAAAACTAATGTCGGAGGGGATTAATCTAGGGGAGAGAGTCCTCTTTAATGGCTCCAGCAGGTGAAATGGCCCAGCTGGTTACTATGATGAGTGGCCAGAACAGCTTATGTAGAGACATGCAACAAGATTACACATAAAGAAGAAAACAGTAGTACCATCTTATCTTTAACCCTATGTACTCTTTATTTTTTAATTAATCAGTATAAACAAGATAAGGGAAGCAATTCTACCAGTAAGTACTTTTCAATTCAGATCTTTATCCTCAGCTTCTCTTTAAATAGATATATAGATATAGATATAAAATCAACACAATCACCAAGATTCCTGTTCAGCAGTGAAGGAATTCTGATAACACACTATTTTGGGTTTTGAACCAGCTCTGTAGGCACGTACATATGGCTTTCACCATTACAGTTTCTCCCACAATAGCAACACATTGCTACATATATTTATATGTAGCAATGGAGTCAATAAAAAATTGACAGAAAGAACCCACTATAGCAGAAGTCACCAAAGCCAAACTTTAAAGTATCTGCTTAAGCAGAAATGAAATGTTTTGTAATCACACTGTAAGGGGAGCTACATAACACAGAACCTCCAGAAAACTTCAAGCATCAGCACAGCGAATAAAGTTTGGCATTTCTAAAGCCTATCTAAGCACAGAGCTGCCAATCAAAACCTCTCTTCCACATTCATTTGCTACTTACAGTGACACACAGTCTAAATCCATTTTGCCACTGACCTAATTTTATTAAATTCCCATTTGTGCAACTGACTAAATGCTGTTTGCAACTGTTGTTCTAAAGGAGTTACCACATGGACAATTTCCACAGGTAAGGCAGATCTACAGCTCAGTATGCCGGAGACAACTAACAACCATCTACTTGCATTTTTATTTTGGTTTTATAGGGAAGCTGGCAAAGTATTGGAAAACTTTCTTTAGATAAAAGGATGGAAACTTGTAAGCAAATGCAGCATTTTTGTGTGAAGCTGATGAAGCAGTGAAACACAAATAAGTTCTCTGATGGACTATATGGGCAGCAGTCACACCGTGCAGAAAGTAAGGCAGACAGTCCAGAAACTTAAAAATGGGTCAGGTGAACTTAGATTCCACTGCATCAGTGGTGGTGTTTCACTGAAATAGGACTTAACTCCCTAACAAGAAATTGCTAAACACAAATGACAATGTGAAGAAAGGCACATGTTTCCACAGTTCTTTTTAACTCAGCTGCCCCAATAGTCTAAACATGCAAATAGTGCATTTTTGGGTTATTTCTCCGGTAGCACCATTTTTAATTATTTGCTTCTGTTTAGGACTAGTGAAAGAGTATAGCCCAATCATTTTATCTTCTCTATCACTGTACCAGTCATTTAAACATTTAATCGCTACTCAAGTTAACTTTGAGATGCTTAATAACAGACTACAGAGCAATAATCTGCTTTATTAGATCTGGCCCCCCAATTGTACCCTTTGAGATCAATCTGTCACCAGCAGAATGATCCACTTTGCCTTCTTCCTGAGAGGGGTACTTTTGTTTTCCAGCTAGCAATATTGTAACAAGAGCCAACCAGAAAGCCACCAAAAAAAAATCTGTCCAAATTCCAATTTGCTTACAGTTGTCAAGACATATGAAATACAGCAAACCTAATGAATATCAAATATCACTGTTTTAAAAAAAATTGGTTAATTTCTGACTATAGGCATGATGATTATTTAGCACATATGAAAACTCAGTATATTTAGCCATATGAAATACAGTGATTTGAATTACATCCTGCTCTCATTTTCCAAAGACCACAAGTAGTCAACCCACAAATACTAAGCATGACATTAAGTCCGGCAGTATAAAATAATGAAATACATGTAAATTGAATATAGCAGATTTACCAAGACCTACTTATGAGACATTACTGTGTAGAAAAATGTGCATACATTAATAGACTTTCTGGATGAATGATAGTAATAATGTGTGCCAATGCCAAATTCTTCTTACAGCATGAGGGACTAAACTGAAGCTTGGAAAACTCACTTGCCTACTTGGCATCAGAGAATTGTGGTTTTTTTGTTGTAAATTACCAGGGCATGTAATTAACTTCCGCAAATTTAATAAAGAAATAAGCAGTTGTGAGGATTATCACTTCACACTTCAAAGTGCAAGTGAATTCCCTGTGATCCTGCAGGCAGTGCAAAAGCCTCCACTACTACAGAATAACTGTGAGTACAGTAGGGTTTTTCCCCCACCAAGGGAAGAATGGAGTGTTTTTCAGCACCTTATTCATTCCCTTCAAAACTTCCAAGATGTAAAAACTTACCATCTCCCTGTAAAAGCTTCAAAATCACTTTAAAGCTTTTTATTAAAATGTTTCGACTGTCTAAAATTCTATCATTTACACTGCTCTGCTGCTTGGAAAAGCTACAAGGAGTACCCAAAACATTACCAGTAGTTCTTAGTTAGCTCCTCTCATTTCATTCCAGAGTCCAACACCATTGCATATCAGTAATGAAGGTGGCAGCATATAAATAGCATGTTCTAACTTCCCTAAGGAATCTGGCTCAGTGGCAGAAGGTATTTCTTTAATAAATCATTGCATATACTAAATGGAGTCAACACCACCTACCCAGTAGGTTTCAGAACACCACTGTAAATAAAAGCCCCAATATCTGTGTTTCTGATGGCACTCCAAACAAATTCTTTGCCTTTCACTGGTTACCATCTTTCAACAGCCAAAAAGGCCATGTTAATGACACAGGCATTCTGAGAATAGTCACTTGCTAACGGGGACCTGTGTAGGGACCAGAACTGCCCCACAGCTTTAGTGAAAGCGAACGATGCTTCTCCCTATGAAACACTGAAGTTCATACACTGCTGGGCAGGGGACAAAGGGAGGGTGGAGAGAGTATTTACCAACAGAGGACTTGCCTCTTGTGAGAGTGTCTGAGAAGCCTGGAGGGTCACAAGCAAGTGAACTGTAACTAGAAGACTAACGCAATCCTGGAGTATGCAAATAGCCTAATGTCCAACAGGAACGATTCTACACTCATCTCTGCTGAAATTATGAGAAACTGGAGAAAAAACAGAGGTTTTGAGAAATTGCTTATGCATGAAGACTTGGTGTTCTTGAATTCTATGCTTTTATTCATATTGCATTATATATAGCGTTTTTCTCACACTAGCATAGAGAAATCAAATGACTGCTAAAGCTTGACAAAATACAGACTAAAGCCGAGTTTTACTTCTAAACAGTAAAGATAATTAATTACTGGCATGGCTTATACAAGTTAAAGTAATTTAATTCTAGCCAGAAAATATTTCAATAAAAATTAATTTTTCCTGTAAGAGATACATTCCATTTCAACCACAGCTGTAAAAATTAAGTTGGCATATGCAAAGGATCAAACCAGATAATTATTATTCCAACTGGCCTTCAAAACTGCAAAATGGTTTTCCAGATACAGAACAATGCTATTTGAGGTACTCATAGCTAGTTTAACTGTGCTGCACCCAGAGTAATTTACTGAGTACACACAATTTCCCTTGTTAACACAAGGGGTATGGAGTGCACCGAGCCCACAGTCCTTCTATTCAAGGCTTTCCTTGGAAATATTTTCTCTTCTATTGAGCATCATCTCAGCTTTCTGCTCTTCCTGGAGGTTTTCTGGCAATTTAGAAGGTTGAGGCTGAAGTGACATAGCAAGAACTTATTCTAAAAACACTGTTTTAAAAAAATGGTATTTTAAAGGACAATTAAAACAAATTTTGCAGTTTAAAGAAAAGGCTAGATCAGGTTTTTTCATTGTGGTAAGTGCTTAAATAAGCTGTAGCAGCTGAGTGCAGGAAAGAGAACAAGCCAGGTACTGCATCAACTGGAGTGACAATGAGCTCCTCTGTGGTACAAAACAATGTCTAATCTCTTACAATTCCCTTGCTCACTGACTTTAATAAAAATACAATGGGACAAGTAATGGATTTAGGACAAGTGTATAATCCTTTCTCCTATTTAATACCTTCTCACAGAGCCAGTACAAGCTGTACGTGATACAAGATTTACTTAGAACTAGATGGCAATAATGTTTATGAACCACAACAAGCACTTTCACCCAAAACATCCTACAGGCATTCCAAGCAATGTAATTCATGTCAATAATCCCCAAATTCTCCTGCGTGGGTCATCCTTGTGAGCTCTAGAGCATTATACATGAAACAACTCAGTCACTTGTCACTTCTCAAAGAAAAAAGCAAGCAAGAGTAAAGAAAGCACTCTATCTAGTAATTACTTCCAGCAGTTCAGAAATTCATAACAGGGAAATTGCACTGAAAAGTAAAATGAAATATCTTTCGCAGAGTTTCACTAAACTTTTCTTATTGCATTAGCCAATCCACAAATATTTCCAAATAAATTCACGTGTGGATGCATTTGTTTTAGATTTGTGTGAATTAAGCCAAATGAAAAAGGTGTCTTTTTCAGAATACAGCTATTTTTATGTAGTGTTATTTTGGCATTTGCACATACAGTTTAAAATGGCTTGGATCTAAACATACACAGAGGCATGATATACAAAATTAATTACTTTAAGCTACTTGTCAAATCTACACAGGAAAGATCAGAATTGACAGAAAGTATTTAAACACTGACTTCTCTTTCTCTACTGATAATACCAAAAAAATCCAAACGTGTGTTTAGACATTATGTACTTTTAAGTCAGGCTTTACTACCAATCAATTCACAAACATCTGCCATGCTACATTCAAAATGTTCTCCAGAATGAACTTTAATTTCCTCTAAATACCACATTAAGCACAGTAAATGGTCCACTCAAGATTTTAGGCATAATTATATGCATTAAGAATATAAATATTTTCTCGATTCCCTATGATTTAAGTTAGCAATTGTAAAAGCCATCAGCAGAGAGTATGTCAACAGTGTATGTGTACACTGCTCCTTTCTTTCCCTCTCCTGTGGAACAAACTGGCCTCTCAAACTCTCCTCACACAAGGAGACCAAAGAAACTGGCAAAAAAATTTATACAATTCATCACTGTATTTATCTTCAACCTGGAATGAAAGAAAGGTGAACATTCCCAACTGACATCATCAGTTAGACGAAATAAGAGTTCATCCATCCGTGAGAACTCTGGCAAGCACTTGCAGCAAGAGGTCAGTGAATTCTGCTTGGCACCATCTCATTCATCAGAATACTGCAGGGAGGAAAGATTTTCATCCAGTATATATTGGTAATAAGAAGAAACTGAAACAACCAGCTCCTCTTTGCTGTATGTGAAGTATCTCCCATACTATACTGGTGATTTTAACAACAAATGATGAACAAAAGAACGTCTCTCAAACAGTTATTATATTCTCAGGACAGAATCCAAGACATTAATGTAAAGGAGGAGAATGGAAGGGATTAAAGTTACTTAAACCACCATTAGGATGATTTTGCTTTACTCTTCATAGTACATATACACTGACAAATACAATGACCATAGGCAGAGTGTAAGTATTCATTATTAGGTCATTGTCCACCACAGTAACAAAACAAAGCTTGATGCCTTTCTTTAAGTTGAATATGCACTAGGTGGTTCTGGTACCATCACACTAAAAAGGAGTCTCTAACTGTTCCTTTCATCACTGTAATTGTTTTTCCTGTTAAAAAAAGTGCTTGATTTGATAAACTAATCTTATTTTTAAAATGACATACTTTACAATGGAGACTTGTGAAAGCATCCCATTCAGCTGAACACTGGAAGTTCAAGTCCAGTGAACACTGATCCTGACCTAATGTAGAAACCAGCTGAAAACTGGAAGTTCAGACACTGTGCACATTGATTCTGACCTAAAGATTGTGTCTTCATATCACTATCATCAATAACCTGCATCAACTCAGCTACAAGCAATACCCTTGATATTACACAGATCTCTATATAAGAATCCTTGTGTACAGGAATTCAAGATTTTGTGCACCAACAAAGGGCTGAAGGAATAGCTATATGATGCAGAGCTATCAGTGTCTAAGGACTAGAACTGAATCAGGCTGGAAGGACGCTGGAAGA
Organism: Sitta carolinensis; assembly: GCA_032173965.1. Classification (NCBI taxonomy): domain Eukaryota; kingdom Metazoa; phylum Chordata; class Aves; order Passeriformes; family Sittidae; genus Sitta; species Sitta carolinensis. The sequence goes on from CM063288.1 coordinate 21,311,090, forward strand.
GAATCCTGCAATAATGTTCACTTAACTGTATTAGATGGTATTAAATTAAAGACTTGTCTTGAGGACTGAAAAATCCCACCAATTAAAAAATATTTTTTAATATTCATTTTATAATTTGTACATTCTGATTTATAAAATCATATTTATTTGAATTCTACTTTGAAATCCCCTGCTATCCAAAATGACATAATAATAAACTAATAATAAAGTTTAACTCGATATCTCATGTCTCTGCATATACCAGCACCAGACATTTAAAATATAAAATCAAAAGTATTCTGATTGCTTTCTAAAATTTTATTTCCACTGGTTTAATACATGCAAATAGCAGGAGTGTTTTTATTCTATAATATCTCTTTAGAAGGTTACAGCCAAAATAGTATTTAGAGATATATCAAGTCTGAAAGACTAGTACCCTTAATAATAGCAGACAGTCATTTCTGAGAAGGCAGTGGGAATACTTGCAAAACAGACAATACATATGTAAAGGAAGCTAATCCAAGCTTATGTCAACTTTACATGTTGGTGATCTTAGACCATATTGTGCCACTGATTTTTAAGTAGAACTTGAAAATTATTTCATTCATAGCTCCTTAACAACAGTCAGCTATTTTATTTCTGCTGACAGGGGACTGAGAAATCAATTCTCTGAGAGGACAAACAGTTAACACTATTCAACTGCCAAGCCAGGTCACTGCACAAAGGAGAATTTACCACCTGTAGGCAATGTGGGCTTAGACAGAGGAAAAATATAATTAACCAGTTATAACACCATGCCAGAAGACAGGCAATTATGGACAAATCTCAGATTTAAGTATTGCCGACTGATATACACTGTCAATTTTTTATTTTTCTCCTCTTGAACCTTTTGGAGATTTCAGACTACCAAATTACAATTGTGGTGGCTTATTGATAAAGCAAATCTAAAGCAGACAATTCATATTTATAAAAACAAGACAAATGACTTCTATAACTCTCACACAGATGAAATTCTTGAGACATTCTCAAGCACCTTCACCTTGAATTTTTCCAAAAGGAATGGGGGGAAAGAAAACAATCAAAAAGAAGGACACTTAAATTTTAACATCATGCTTAAAAACAAAAACAAAACAATCTACGAAAACCAAGTTTTTCCTTCATAACCTCCTGGTTTTCCTGAAATGACATGGAATACTTGGTGCACAGACACAAGCTGTTTGTTCCACATCTCTGCTATAGAAAAGACTTGCTAAGAACAGAAGATTAGCAATGGCTGTGTATCATACTGTCAAATAATTTTAAAAGGGAAATCCTGAGAAGTTCTCTTCAGTCCTGTCCCCACCCTCTCTTTTTTTGAAGAAAACCTGTTTGGATAAAAGTATTAATTTCAAGCCATACTCTCTCTCTTCATGATTTTTTTTTTTTTTTTTTTTTTTTTTTTTTTTTTTTTTTTTTTTTTTTTTTTCCCCTGGAAAGAGCAAGCCTTGAACAGCAGCTGCAAGCTGCATGGAAACATTACTAATTGTGCTGGACAGGGAACTCTCTCTGTGACAGACAAGCAAAATGCAGAATGCAATGAGTTTAAGAAGTGCAGATTGATCAAACAGCCAAAATATACTCCTAACATTTGGCTACCACTTTAAGAAAGAGGCATAATCTTTAACTGCTTTTTTCATCAATCCTACACGGTTTCCCTCCTAGACCTGTAAGTCATTTACTGCACAGTCAAACCTGCTATACTGTACTATACTGTATTATATAGAATCCAACCACAGGCCTTCTCTGCCACACAAAACCTGAAAGGAAAAGAGGCAAGGATGAACATCTAAAGCCCAGTAGTGGCAGAAAATGCCCAAGAGCTGCTGTTACAGTCTTACAGCTATACAAACCTGTGTCTAGAACCAGCCTAACGGAACCTAAGGATTGATTTACCAGGAGACAAAAGAGCTTTCACAGGCCTTCACCATTAAAACCGTCCATTTTACAAAGTCAAGAGTATATACATTATAATTCAAGCATAAGAGTCATGGAGAAGACAAGCAAGAAGGTCCAAGATCAGCAAGATTCACAGCATTATGCCCCACAACACTTCCTTGAAGAGATTCCCTAGTGACTATAGTTCCTATGCACGGCCTTTGTCTCAAGGGAAGAATTAATTTGTGCCTCCCCACTCTGTTCAGCCACCCCTCCCCATGAAACAAAGGAATTTCACGCCTTCGAAACCTCTATTGTTGTTGACAAACTCAGCTGAGGCTGGTCATGTGTAACAGCTATTATTGGGAACAGAACTGGCAGAGCAACATGACTTCAAGAACCTGATTTTTCTTTTTGTGCATGTGTTCATAGAAACAGGATTAAAAAACCACAACAAATGACAGGAAGTGTACGTGACAAATACAAGGTGACAAAGTCATTTTGACAGATCAACTACAGATGAAGTAATAACAAGGAGACTAAAGGAAGAGGCAAAGAAATGGATGAGAAACTTAAGGGTAAAGACAGATTAATAACAAATATTTGTTTTTTTTTTTCTTTAATGAATTTAAATTGCATTTCTAGATTGACGGTTTTTATTTAGAGTCTCCCTAAATTTGAGAATATTTGACATTTTCTGTTTTCAAACACATACCAACTTCCTGTAGTTAAAAAATGACTAAGAACAACTCTTGTCATACAATCATAACTGTACCTACCACCCACTAAGTTACACGATCACTATTACAAATTCTATTTAAAACACACTTCAGTTATGATTCTTTGTAAACACAAAAGTGCCAACATCTTCCTTCCCACAGGAAGAACATAAATTGTGATCTAAAATCCTCAAAGCATTCAGAGAGGTACACTCAAAAACCAGATAGGAACGTTCCCTCACAAGGAGCTGAGCAAAGCTGTTTCCAAAGACAGCCATACAACAAAGTGAGAAGAGCTCGAGGCTGGGGCAGAACAGCATCACAGCACTCCTCATTTTCATCATGTCATACCAATGTAAAATTTAGCTTTAGGATGAACTTTCAATTCACTATGGACAGGATTTTTGCTTGCCCCTTTCTTTAACATGAATTAAAAGGTGAAATACTGTGTGGATGCTATTTGAAACTGTAGGCATAAACTGCACTGCTCCTCTAAGCATGTGAAACCTTTTGTAAAAAGATAAAAATCACTACCCACACATACCCAGGGCTGGGTTCACAGGACAGATAAGACCTTAAATGAAGGTTCTTAAATGAAGGTTCTCTCTCTCTGGGCTTACATGAAAGCCTTTAAATCATCCAACAATAGCTATTTTTTCTGGCCTGGACAAATCAAGAAATAAAATACTTTTCACACCAGATGAAGACTAGTTCTTCACCAACAGAAGCTACCAAGGAAGTGCTTTTTAACACTGCATCACAGAGCTTAATATTTCAGAGAGGGATGTTCACTTTCACTTCCTATCTATTTCCAAACCCTAGGTAGGCCAACAAATTTCACTGCACATCAATACTGATAAATTAACCTAGCAGCACCAAAATAACAATGTTTTACTCACTACTTGCTAATGAAAAATCCATCTGAGAAAACAGTATTTTTTTAATATTTACTTGCTAGACAAATAATGGTACTTCCACACTGATAAACTGCTTTAATAATTAAAGAATGCATTTCATATATCACCTGAAATATTTAAAGAACATTAATGACAAAAAAAAAAAAGAATAACTAGACTACTGGCAAAGTGTAGGGGACTCAAAAGACAAGTGGCAGTAAAATAACAATTGGCAAAAAAATTTTTAACTTTGAAGTTGATAATTATTATACATTACTAACTTACAAAGAAACACCACTACTACCCTGTGATAACTGAGCTCATTTGAGCAGCTTTCCACAACAACATTCTAAAATTAATCTCAACCAGCAGTCTTTATTTCATATGCACTAAAAGACACAAAGTGCTATCACACCAAAAAAATACATTTGCTTGCTGGCTACAGGAATACTAATATCAACATCACAGTAGAACTTAACAGCAGGAATAAGTCAGAAGTAACTTTGAATTACAACTAGACATTGATGTAGGTTTTACAAAGGATTGACAATTCTCATATAAAGCTGTGTCAGCAAGAAAAGAACAGTTAAATTTCAAAAGTTACAATTAGGTACATCTATGAAATCTTAAACTGACAGCACAGCCAGTTATTCTAGTATTTTTTCAATTCATAATAATAATTACTTTAAAATACATATAAAAATAGTAGTAGTGTTTTGTATTACACATGTGGGATCAATAAGAAAATCCAACAACACAAATATTTCGTTTCAAGGCTGAGGGGATTTAATGATTTATTTTTATAGGTCATGTACTTACATATTCAGGTTTTAGTTTTTTGTCTCCTCCTCTTACAGCTACTTTTTCAAGCTTATCTATGCTCTGCATGATCAGCTCCTCATCCTTAAGTCTAAGTTCTTCATGTATTATTTCAATGTCACGAACAGGGTCTACACTTCCTTCAACGTGAGTGATATCATCATCTTCAAATGCTCCTAAAACAAAAGAACACTCAAATTACCTATTAAGCTAGAAAGATAAGAAATATGTATTTAGAACATATAAGGAGTCAAAAAAGTTTGAACGTGAAAAGCCACAAGGTCGTCCTGCCCATGTACAAGTGTCCTGTGCAATGTTTTATATTATAATGGTTTAGTATGTTAATTTACATATCAACTCCAGAATCCAAAGCTCCCTCTCTGTATAGACAAAGCATAGCACTATGTCATTTCAGGAGAGGACTTAAAGGACTTAAGAGTTTCTCCTACAAAGGAACAGGCTAGAGCAGTTTCCTGAAAATAGCTGGTGAGTTTAACAATATCTAACCCAGAAGTAGTAAACACAGTAGCTAAACTGAACATTGCAGAACACTTTAATACACACAGTAATGATTACAAGAATCATGGAAAGAAAACCCTACAAATCACCTTGGCAGACCTCACTGGCTGCCCAATTTTACGCATTAAGAAATGACGAAGTTCTAGACAAAGAATTCTGAAGTTCTGAACGATTCTTAGTGTTTCCAAGGGAAACAGGGCTTAGAAAAAAAGGCCTGAAATCATCTGGCAGACCTCGTCCCTGTTTCAATCTACTTTATCACTGTGGTTCTGACGGTGATTAGATAATGAACCACTCAGACACACAATTTACACAGCAGCTAATTTCATCGGCCTGATTTGAGGGTATGGTTTTTAGGGGCCATCAAAGAAGCAGATGAAGGTGCATTTGTCATATATGAGTGACAACCATTCACAGTATCTGAACAAAATGGTGCTGGCCCTTATTAGAAACACATGCTATTATCACATATTTAAAGTGCAGTTGAAGCCATAATTTCAAATTGCCAACTGGAAACATAAGGTTAAAACAACCAGATATTACTGACGCATGTGTGCTGACTTCATGCCCTTCTGATGACAATCTGGCAACATAATTCAACTAGGATTGAAATTATCAGATAAGCAGCATCACTTTAAAAAAAAATCCTGCTCCCCTCCAAAAATCAATATGTGCTTTAAAAATAAAAATATTAACAGTTAAAAAGAGTTTATTACTTCTTCCTGGATCAGTTTTCAGAGTATTTGCATGCCTAACCTGTAACATTAAAGATACACATGAGAAATCCAGCATGAAAAGAAGGTTATTTGAACATTAGCAAAATTAAAATCAACTGATTTCTTACACAGGAAAAAAATCCAAGACATTTCTTGTACTGAAAAAATATAGAAAACAGGGTAAACAACAAACGATTTCTTAACTGATACACAGAAAGTTGTGGGGGTTCTTTGTCACCATGCATATCTTAAACTTCGTCTTTTAACTTACTGAAAACCAAGGTTTTAGCAACAAAGCTCTTACACCAATGCACACGAAACACAGGTTTAAAATGTTGTTCATAGTCCAATATCAAAATAATTTTTACATAAACTTATGAATTCAAACAGTGGTTACCGGAAGTTCTCTCCTCTCTCATTAACTGTTTCTCTCCAAAGTTAATCAGTGGGTACAAGCAAAATTACCTCAGCAACAGATCCAAATCTGATGCTGGCCATGATGGGAGAACAGGCTGCTCTGTTAAATGGAAACACTCCACACTAATCTATACCAATGCCAGGCAATCAAGGAAGAGATACCATAGTCCTTATTTTCTATAAATCCTTACTTGAACACCTGACTGAATGAGATATAGGCTGTTCAGATGAGCAAATACTAGAAAACAGTTTAACAGCTCTGTTCTAATTTACAAGGAAAATATTGAATAAAAAGGGTAGAAGTATGAAGATGTCACCACACAGATCAGAAGTCTACTTGCCTCAGCCTTCTCAACAGGTATGTAGCATTCATTCAGCTAAAAGTTTAACCTTCTTCCTTGTTTCAAGGAAAAAAGCCTCCATTACTGTGCAAACAATATATTCTTAACATCCTTCTGCACCTGGTGTCCATGGGTTTAAAAAGCAACAAGAATCCCCACACCGCGAAGTCAGGAGAAAAGCTGCATGACTGCGAAGATCTTGCAATTAGAACACAAAAAATAAAAAATAAAGTAAACATCTTGTTTTGGTCTTAAGGAATAATGAAGATTTGCCAAAAAAGCAAGTGTAAGGTGAATTAGTAACAGCAAAAACCAGCTTATAGTTGTATAGTAGTATAACTTATTAGTTATACTTTTCTGTTCTCTTCAACAAGAGCTTCACTTCTTCACATCTTCCCACTCCTTTTCCCAAAAAAATTGTTCTTTATTCACCCAAACCCAATTAATTTAGTGTATTTCCACCACTACAAAATTGACTCTGTAACTTCATCTTTGCTCTCTTCTCAGCCCACTAAAGGCTTTAACCCACGGACTCTTCAATGTTCTGCCAGAGTTTCCTTCAAGTCTCCTTCCATGCTGCCCATGTCAGCAGCCATCCCGACGTTCATTCAGGTGACATGATGACAAGAGATCTGTCTGGCACAGGCAGTTGCTTGCTCGGGTAAAAAGCCCCTCTTCCTGAGCTGATGATTTCCCACTAGAGGCAACAATTTAGCCTTCTTTCCTCCTCACGAGGTTGCTTAGCTCTTTTTATGGAATGAATGAACCCTAGTTGCATATTCCATTAAAGCCATGGATTTGGAGTTTAAATTTCCAATTCCAGATTTAGAGGAATTCCTGTTTAGACAGACACAGTCCATAAGGAAGTAATAGCTTTAAGGGGTTTTTTATACACAAAAGCCCAAACTGGCAGTAATGTCATGTCCACATCTTGGTACAAATGAAAGATTCTTCAAGGCAGCGGGCACCGAAGAAAGGCAGCTTTTTTTGTGAATCTCTTGTTCAGAGTTTCTCAATGCCAACTTCAGTCATCAACCTAAACCAGACGACACTCTGACCAACAGCCTAGCTAGAGACACAACGGGGATACTCTTAGAAGACGGGAAGAAAAAGGCAGAGTGACACCACTAGGATGAAAGAGCCTTAGTTTTAACTTTGTCTCAATATCCATGTGGGATGTATCTTGAACAATCTCTTATGCCAGCCTTCAGCCTGTTTTGTAGTGATGGTCTGCTACAAATCACACTGCGCACTGCAGGGAATTCAATTCCAGTCTGCAGAGCTGCATGCAGACATAGCAAGCCAGAAATGGTGGTAACCTGAGGAATTAGGCTTTGGGCAAGACAGGAGATCTCTTGGAAAAAGTACAGCTGTAAGAAACTAGCAGTTAAACTACTAGAAAAATGTTTTACCCAGACCTGATTTTAAAACTGCCTACATAAAAATGCAAAGTAGTAGGAAAAAATGGGGTTTATAAGTAAGACATACAAGAAAATATGCATATTATTTACAACTTTCAATGACAAAAATAAGAACTATAATCTTAATATACAAATCTTACCTGAAATAGATTGTTAACAGCATATTGCTATTTATTACTTTGTCTTTCTGTGTTTGTGTGAATTCCTCTCTTTTGTTGGGGAAGATGATATGATAGCCCCACCTCCCCTGCAACATACATAGCAGCAAACCCAAAGGCTTTATTTTAAAGTACAACAAATGGGGTACTAAGAATCCCATCACTGTTCAATTAAAGATAAAGATAACACAATAGCTGTACAATGAACACGATGCACAAGGAGGATACAGGCTATGAACGCTGAGTAGTGCTAGACTAGTAGCTGACAGTGTGTGCTATACGGAAAAGCAGCCTGATGAAACTAAAAACTGCTCAATTGGAAGAAGCAGGGAAAATGGGAGGTGGGTCTTGAGATACAAGATGACAGCAAACAAATGAGAATTTTGTTTTTCTGAAGGAACAGGTAAGACTGTTTTGGGTATCAGGCAAAAAAACCCCAATACCAGTTAGTTTATGGACACTGAAGAAGAAAAATGAAAAACATTGACACAGAAATCCTCAGATTGGCTTGTCTGATAATGCTCTCTCATTACAACACAACCTATGAGATAAACAATGGGGAGAAGGAAAACCAGACATCTGGTAGTCTTATTTTGATCTCAAGCTGAATATAGCTTGAGAGAGCTTGGTAGAAAACTGAGGGAGCAAGCAAAGATTCCCCAAAATTATATTAACAGGGCATACAGGTGAGGAAGCGAAGGACTCAAATGGGATAGTTGTAAAACAGCAGAGTGCAAACATGGCCACGTCTCAGAGGTAAACCCATATTGACAATGATGTATGTTTAAATTTGGCGAACCTCAAACAAACCATGTCTGTCTTCTTATTGACATAATGAGGCCTCAATTTCTGTAAACAGGGACGTTTACAAGGTTAGGAACTTGTTCACCCAATATCTTCTGTAGTACACTCAGACCTGCCAGGCTACTGGCAGCTGAGCTCTGTAGTCTAGCATCCAAAGTTTTCCATTAGGAAATCATTTTTTTTCATAGTTGTGCTAAAAAATTAATCTTTAAAAAAAGCTGTTCTGATATTTTGGAATTGCAACAAGCCACAAATTGATCTAATTACTATATTTTTAAATAATACTAATTTAAAAGCATATTTACAATTAACATCTTTATTGTGCTCTCAAGACAGCATGACCTATGGGCAACGACCTTCCCCCATGAATATAATGAAAATCCATTGTACTGCCCATGGCTTCACCAATGCATTTGCTTTGAAAACATAAGGCCTCAGCATTTCTCAAACACTACCCCAAACCTTCCTTTTGACTGCTTCCTTGAGTTATACTGCTTGTGCTCCAAACTGCTCTCTTTCTACTACAGGAAACTATGACACACAAGTGTTAAGAGTAAAAGGAATCAATCTGCCGCATGGGAAAAAAAATACATACATAAAATAGACTTACTCAAGAATCTCCCCAAGGAAGCATGTGTTTGTCAAGAGCTAAGCTAATCACACAGCAGTAACAGGAAGGTCAACTGGAAAACTCTAATCAGTTAATTTCATTATTTAAAAAAAAATCATTGTAACTTCTCTGGCATCTCTCTCATGTACCCTAACAGAAGTAAACTATAATTTTATCAGAAGTTTGTCATAAGGACTTTGAACAGAAACAATGTTTTTTATTTTAAGTATTCTATATATATAAGCCTTTTCTCAAACGATCTCCTCTAACATCCTGATGGATTTATACTCTACCTTTAAAAACCCTTGTCACTTCCTTTAGTGTACAAGAACAAAGATTACAGAGTTAGAAACATCAGGCTCACAGCAAGTAAACATCTGCTATGGTAAATTCCCATAACATTTTAGCAGTACCCAGATACTGCTATTAGAACAACACAAGTATTTAGACAGGAAAATGGTGAAGCATAATACAGGAGCAGGATTCATTTTTGCCAGCTAACAGCCCCGAAATAATGATATAAAATGAAATTACTAGAAGTAAGGAGCTTGGAAATTATCACTGCCACACCCAGCTCCCTCTTCTGTTGCCCTTAGGTTCAAACTTGAAATATTCTTCAGTTTTGGGGAAGGGTTTAGCTTCTTCAGCTGAGCACTTTATCTGGGCTGTTTGGGTCCAAGTGTGGTGGGCCAAAAATAATTTTTAAAATGGCATCAACGACATAATGCAGCAATAGCTGGATCTGCATGTTTCTTTCAAATCATTGTCTTTAAAAAATGCAGAAAACAGAAAGAATGGATGGAGAAGATGCACAACTTTACTGTTTTTTTCCTGTGGAAACTGCAATTTGTAAGGTCTTGATGGCAGCCAGGACACAGTCTAGATTTGTTCTTGACAAGCAAAAATAAGAGCACATAAATATGTATACAGGACAGTCATGACGAATGTCACTTTTAAACAGTATCATCTAATGGCATGCACATTTCTTCCCATTTCTTTAAAAAATCAGCTTCAAAATTCCTTTGACAAAATTTACCTCTCAGCCTTCAGAAATTTTTGCATTGCTTATGTTATACCTGTCAAGATCTGATGACTGTATGTTATGTATTCATCTGAACAGAACCACTACACTTAGTTACAGGCTATCATCAACCAATTCATTCTCTTGCTAAAATCAAGTCATCCAATTACTCCTTGACTAATCAAGGCTGTTTTGGCTTTTTCTTTTTTCAAAAGGTACTCAACAGCATAAACAGTTCACTTACAAGAAATGGAAAGGGGCTAATCAGCAGAATTATTGTTTTGCTGCCACAATTTGCAGTATTTAAATGTAGTTGCTGATTGGACTGAAAGTTTTATGATATAGCATATAAAACTAGTTCGACATAAAAACGAAGAAGCTGCCTATAGACTAAAGCTTATTGTTCCTAGCTGCTCCAAGCTGCCACTGAGACACTAAAATCCAAATCAAAACACTACTTCTAAACTTATCTTATTCTGCTCCTAATTGCAATTATGGAAATTAATTATTATCTTCGAGATTAATTTATCTTTTATATACCGGTCGCTTCATTTCTCTAATTATCCTTACCCTTAAAGTAAAATGTAACCAAACATTTGGCTAACACTAAGCTTTATATAATGGCATTCTGGCATCCTGCATTCATTTAAAAAAGGTAAGCAGTGTATTGGTATGTGTTATGCTGTAATTAAGGGGGATATTTATTATTTTATCAGAATCTGAACTGCATCACAAGCTGAAACTCCCATTGGTATTTAGGGTAATGACTGGCGTTTTTTGTCAATAAACTATAAGGGAATGTTTAATAACACCACCACAAACCAGACCTAGAGAATAATTGGTACTTGCACTTCCTCTCCCACATACGTTCAATGACTGCCATCAAAAAGAGCTGCTCGGCAGAGACACGCACGTCACATCACGATACACACAGCCCGTTAAAAGCCCTGAAGGAAATGAGCAATAATATCTATCTGGCCACTTATGGTGGGAATGGGGGCGAGAACAAAAAGAAATAAAATACAGAAACTTGAGTGGGGAGCTAGAAGTAGGGTATTTCTTTAAGCTACAAAAAAACAAGACTAGAAGTGTAAAAAAAAAATTAAATTATTTAGAATATCTATACTTAGACTTATACTTAGACATGGCTTGACATGCTATCACCAGTATTCCAAAGACTTAAACAATAAAAGATACTGCTATTTCTGACTGAGGTGCAGGTATATTTAACATTACAGAATGTACTAAACTTTGGTGACAGTACATTTTACTATGCATATTTATCTTAGAAGGACAAAATAAAACCATCAGAATCAACATTTCACAGCTTCTTAAACAAAGCAGTGTTAACAAAGAACTAAAAACAAAGTAGGTTTAGTGTGTTTTCCCTTGCAAGATAATTTCAAGTGAAATTAATCACCTGTAACACAAACCTAATATTTTTTAAGCAGAGTAATTTTCAGTTGAAGAAGATGCACCTGCCTACATCTTCAACATAAGCAAAATCAAGTACAAAAAACATTAAATAAAACGCTGTAGTAAACCTTGACTTCTGAAGAAAGAATTTTTTCAGACATCTTTTGTGGCTTTGTTTTGTGCTACAGCCCCTTAAGTTTTGTCTTCATAAAGCCCTAACTAGTTGTAATCACTTGCAGTCTAATTGTGGACATTTATCTGCTTTTCTTATGCATAGAACATAGCTATTAAAGCTGAATGGTGATGGTGTGAAGTATAGGTTAAATTGGGTGAAATTAAAGCAAATTACTCTGGGATGTGGAACTCTGAAAATAGAAACCGCCAATGATTTGCAACCCTCTTGATGATCAGCTTCACAGAACCCTAAATGACAAGAAAACTTACATATTTTAAAGTTAACTAGATTTTTTTAAAATAATGTATAAATTTATTTTAAATGCAAGCAGTCACTCTGGCAATAATTATTTTGTTTTACCTGCATCATAAAAGTATAAGAAAAGGGTTTAATTTCCATTTAAAACATTTGTTTTATTCTCAAATTTAGATGATTTTTAGCACCAAAAAACCAGCTCAGAATATTAGGTGCAGCATTAATGACTTTGAACACAACATTACAGTTTATGTGTACCATATGGCTACACAGACACAGGATGGTTAAAGCAGCTGCTTTGGGCTTTCTTGACCGGTGCAGTATCAGGACTTAATTCATTACTTACCTATACATAAGATAAGCAGCTACATTTACCCTGCTGAGCCCTAATACCACAGCAATCAGGAGAGAGCAAACCACCCCCCAAAAGTCTGGAATAGAAGCTGAATGGCAGCCCTTTCAATAGCAAATCTATTGGGAGTATTTCACAAAAAAGGACACGTCTATTTCTGCACCAGCAGACACACAATGAGAGCATGGAGAAGCAACACAGGATTCTAAATGACTGTAGTATCAACTTCTTAAGCATACAAAGAACTTACATTTGCCTAAAAGTACTCATCAAGCGAGTACTGCACAAGGTCAGATATAAAAATTATAAATTCCCCAGGAAACACTGAAGCAAAGTAATTCCCTTTGAGACATGAGAATCAGCAGCAGCAACCACAATCCAGTTCCTGATGGAAGCAGTTTTTTCACAGAAAAGTTGCTACCAAGATAATCACTCCAATGAGTTTATCTGTAAAATCCTGCTCCAGAGCTCCTACTCTTGAGTGTGTCTGACAAATATTAGTGACTTATTTCAGATGCAAAATGTTTTAACTTGCCCTGCTCTTTCATGCTGGCATCACTGGGCTATAGTCATCACTCCACAAGCAAAACCCTCTACCTGCTGAGATTCGCTATCAAGTTGGTCATACTGGGTAAAGAACACTATTTGACAGATGAATTAATAAATCTCTGAGCCCTTTGTCCCTTCAATTGCCAAGGTCTTGCTCTGACTGCCCCTGGTTATGTATTTTAAATACTATCATTACACTGCCCACCAAATAACTGGGACACAATTGGGACACTCCTTAACGTCCTTTCTTGCAACACACCTTACCTGGGTAAATCACATAGATTCACTATCAGAAGGCACCTTGGGAAGGGCAGCACTCCATGTAAAACTTTTTGAGATGGCTGGCATTCACATAAATTGTTTAAAATTCCCTAAGAAAAAACAGTCTCTTGTAAAAATCTGAACAAACCATGACTGTATTAACTGGAAGAAGGGGCAAATTAGGAACTTTGCCTGGTCAAAATCCTAAATACCTGAGGAATGCATATGCTTGCTTCAGATTCAAGCACTCTTGTCACCCTGAGATCAGTCCCGTTCTATTTTATGTTACTTTCTGTTCTAGTGACCAAAAACCCTCCTCTGTGAGTTTAAATCATCAAAAGAGAAGCAAACAGGAACAAGGGGGATTTCTCCACAGAACTCCCCTCTCTGGTGAGTGCTCTGCTGCAGCACTGCCTGCATAAAGCATACGGCACTCAGGAAAATCTGGCCACAAACATCAGTAGATAACGACTAACATGCTTCTGTGTACCATATATCCTGACAATTTTCCCACTTAAAAGTAGACTGAAATGCATATATTTGCAATCTGACGGAATCTACACTCTACAAAAACATGGTTCCTAAGCAGAAACCATTTGGAAAGTAGAAATATGCCTATACGCATAACTGTGCATTCACACTACTTCCAGAAACACCCTACCTCCATGCTGCATTTTACCCCTTTTTTCTGAAGGTCAGTCATCCTGGTCTTCTCTTTAGGAATACTCAGTGTCAAGCTCTATGGTGCCACTCTTACTTGGAATCTCTGAGGAGCACCATAACAAAATAAAATTGCTAGCAATAGCTATGTTTTTAAGACAATGTATCTACAGAGATCATGAACAGCAAGTAGCTGCCATTAGAGAAACCCACAGGACAGTTCTATCTGGCCTTAAATCACCAGAATTATATGAAACATCTTAATTATTCATAGACTATTTATCTGGGTCACAGATTGATTATGTCAAAGATGCATTAATACAAAAAACTCACTTGAGCTTTGAAGTTTTTACTGGGTCTGGAATAGCACTACTTAGTGCTTACCGTGACTGTCCTCCTACTGAAACACACCAAATTCCTAAAGTTACAACAAAGCCCAAGCCACTAAACTCTGCTGAGCCCACTCTGACTCCTGCGCAGAGATAGCTCAGCTTCCTGTTCCCCATTCTTCAGCAACCTGCAAGGTTATCGGGCTTTGCAAAATAATGAACAGAGAATGAGCAGTTCAGTTCAGCGCAGAATACAAAACTACAACCCTCCTGAAACCCACAACAAAGAGTATGAAATTGTTTCAATACAGCAACTTCTCTTTAAAAGCATTTAAAGCAATAAAGGCTTTAACATTTAGATATATAAATACCAAGAAAAAAAACTCAGCAAGAAGTTTTCAGGTACAAGAAATTAGTTACCCAAGAAGATTCCAAACATTCCAAAAGTTAAAATGACATTTTTTTTATGATAAAACAACAGGCCTACAAAACTGTAAAAGCTCCTTGCAGTGCCTTACAAAAATGGTATAAAAATGATTATAAAATTTGACTGGGGAGGGAAAAGAAAGCTATGTTTACAGAGCAGTCACTGTTTACAGGAAGAATAAGAGTATTGAGAAGAAGAGTACTTACACTCAGTCCATCACATGTTAACAAAGAACTTGTTCTCTATTATCTCCCTGTTTCTCCTTTGAGGATCTATTTTGTTGCATAATGGAGGTGTGTAGGAGAAAACATACCTAAGGGAAGACTACCCAATGTGTAACAAAAATGAGAGCTGATAAAGACTTAGATCAGCAAATACTGTTTTATCAGTGTCATAAGGTATGCGTATGCCCTATGTAAGTTTGTAATGAAGTGCAGTGTTGCTAAGTGAATAAAATAGCTTTAAAAACAACAGCAAAATACCTCTCAGTAAATTTACCTTATAAACACAAAGCCCTCCATCTGGACATTCTAACCCACATAGTGTAAAACAAATTTAATGCAAAAGAAGCAATACTATTAATCCAGATTTATCCTTTGCAAATCCCAATTTTACAAGAGTGCTGTCTATGGGTTTTTACTAATAAAAATGAATAACAATCATTTTTTAAATACATCATTAGCATTAGCTGCATCATTAGGTTAAGAGTATATTACTTTTCACGTGTTTATTTTTCTACAAATTAAGAGATGTCACAGTTCTTAGGATCTCACATAACAGTACAGGCTTGCAATTACGAGAAATATCAAATTATCTTTTTGGAACAGAATCTGAAATACTATCTAAGATGCTAAACTTGATAAAGAGGGCTTGCAACCTTTTCAGTTCAATGTTCAAATCTTCATGTAACAGTTGACCACATAAAATTTGTTTTTTATTTTATTTTGGATGCTATGTCTCTTTCTTTATAATGATCAAAAAAACATCCCAACAAAAAGTTAATAAATTGCTTGCTATAGACTGGCTGGCCCATCAGATGGGAAGTAAAGAACTGATTTTGTACATTATTTCAGTAAAGTAATCCCTGGCCCTCAGACATTCGCGCTTTTTTTCCAGCAACATTTTACTTAAATGGCAACTATACTGTGGAACATATCAATCATGTTTTGCAACTATCTGGCACCATCTAGTAGCCACTGGCATCTTCTTTACTAGAAACCATTAAGAGATTGTTTTAAGAGATTGTGAAAGGGTGATACTGAGTAAGGAATAGTAACTCAGACTTCCTGAACATCATATGGTCAAGAAAATGTTTTATGTTGAATTAGGTAGACAGGTACAGTCACTACTTGTGTACTGTGCAAATGACTCCTGACTTCCTTGAAAAAGTACATTAAATACTTATGTGAATGTTGGAGTCTTCAAGAAATCTAAGAATCTGCAGGCAATTTTTAGTAACAGTTTACAAAACACATTGTTTTACACATGCATGCAAACCCTGGCTTGTTATTCTCTTTTCCTATCCTCAAAACACACAAATAAATTAGAAACTAAGAAAGAAAATATATGCTTTGATTAAACTGAATCCTGGATAAACAGGGTGTTTTTTCCATGATTGCCAGAGCAGAGTGCCTTGTAGGCCGTAATACTGGTGAGGGGGAATGGAAGAGGAGTAATATGAATATATATCAAGGCTACTTCATTACGTTCCTGAGGTGGGACTGGGTAGAAATCTTTATTTCCAATGGTAATACTCCTTTAGCTGCAAGCAAATATGCAGCCCTGCTATTCTGCTCCTTGCAAAATAAATATATAAATATGATACTTCTGCAACATCTAACCACGGCTTTTTAAGCTGAAACAGTTGTTCTTCTTTTACTTTAGATGTCGAATCCATCACAGAAAAGAATTTTGTTTTTAAAAGACCTCCTGAATGAAGCAGTTTGTCTCCCTGCCATTTAGCTCACTATATTTTTACAAGCACCAGGCTGAGCAAACTATGATTGAGAGAAGCCATCTTATGCACATTGCTGTTGTCCCACATCATTCAGAACAAACCTTTTTAGATCGTTAACTACCACAGGAGTGCTGATTACACAGGCACCAGCAATTTCCTAACCAATGACCACCTGAACAATGATGTGTTCAGCTTCTCAGACCCTGAAGCCTTTCAGAGGTGAATCATTTCACAGTTTGGAACTAGATCTCCATAGCAACTTCCCTTTGAGGGTTTTAGAATCACCATCCCGTAATTCTATGATCATCAAGCTCAACCATTCCCAATGGTTCTTTTCACAGCAGATGGAAAAGGAAGCCTTGAAATTTTACAGTCTATTTCAAGCAATTCATCTGGCAGCCTATTAGAATTCAAAATATTTCGACCTTCAATCACAAAGCATGTTATCTGAAGCTGTGGTGATCTCAAGTCAAGACAAGCAGACGTTTTAGTCTAATCATCCATGATGAGAAGAGACTGACAAAAACTCTTAATTCAACCACCATCAAAATGCTTATTTTAACTGCATGAAAGTCTTTCAACAGGCAATGAAAACACACCATGTACCATTTTATCACAACCTTCCATTCAAGGGAAATACGAATTCTGAATATTGGCATGGATCTTTGCACTCCCTGACTGCTTTTGAACAAATATCTCCTCCTTGAAAGTCAGTACAAATCCAAATCTACCACATTTTTTTTTTTTTAACAGCTGTCAAGAAAAATGATAGAAGCAAACTGCAATTAATCTTCTCATGACTGAGTACAATAATGCTGCAAATGAGTTACTTATTGATACATCCAGTTCATTATAGGCATCTTCTAAGAAATACAAATCACTTACTACTCAGAAAATAAATAACCATTAAATTATGAAAACACAGCACTGGCTAAAATCTTGAAGCAAAGCTCAGTTTCATGATAATCATAATCAGAGGGATGTTTAAACTGGGGGATTTTTTCCTTTTTCTGTTCCCAACTCCCAGCTCAATTCCTTCTGTTTGGAGTCCAAGAAAAGTTTCCCTTCTCCTGAATGTTCCAGTCGGCCACTGAAATAATTCCATCGTGGCTCAAGAGCTTTAAATTTGAAAATATTTTCACCTAAAAACCCAGGCTGATTTATTTATATTTATCAACCTTAAATACAAGCAAAATTAAAATGTTTTAAAATATCACCTATACACTACTACATTATTACTATTGTTATCTGGTGACTAAAGAAATCAGAAGACTTCAAACTTTTCATAAGTCAAAATGCCACTAATAGATTTTTACAGAATGAGCAGTAAGTTTAACTTTAAAAAAAATTTAAAGAATCACCATTTAGTGACTTGGCAGTGAGATACTGATACTTACCAACTGCTGTAAAATGCATCAAACTTAAAAGGAACAAGAGAAGGCCCCCACCCACACCCAAGCCACACTCTCCACTAAAAACAGTGAAATAAGAGAAATTAACATACATTTTATAACATTTGTAGAGGAAGGAACACTTAATTGTTTTATTTCCTTTGAATGAGAAAAATGCATATTCAGCGTCCCTAAGTAGTTACTTAACTGAGAGAGTGGCCACAATTGAGACCCTCTCCACAGCACTTAAAATGCCACATTTTATTAGCCTACAGAGAAAAGAACAACCCCCTCCCCCTTTACTGACCTTATTCTCCTAGGTATCGGCACTGCTGAGCCATATGCTTACACAACTTCAACCCAAAACTCTTTAAAAATAAGAAACTTACTAAAATAACTCATAAAACTAAAAGATCTTGAATATATGATTTACTGGATGGTAGCTTACTGAGAGCTAATATATTGGTGAAGTAATTTTGAAAAAATTACTGTAAAAGAAATGATGATGAAAATCTTTGGGGGAATAACCTGGCACAACACAGGATTTGCTTTCCTATATTTTTCATTATTTGCAAAGTAGCCCACGACCTACACAGCTGCTCACACTGTACTGCTTGAAGATCTGAGGGGAAGTATGTGAACATAACCACAAAATTTAACTAAGGATGAAGCTAGAATTTAAGACAGAGTAAGGAAATAAAAATGTTATGCATCAACTAAAAATGTAAACTGTTTATTTCTATGTACAATCGACTGAAATAAACACAGACTTTATTCTAGAAATCTGAGAAAGAAACACCATGGGGAAAAAAAACTTGAGTATGTTAAGTACCATCTCCTGCAAAGACCAGAGATTAGGGCAATTCCATATGAACAATATTAAACTTCTTAGTGGTTTCCAATGCTAGATCAGTTACTACTGCAAATATCTTTTTAAAGAGACAAAGCAGTTACAGGATATGTTTTACAATACTCACAACTTTTGCTCAAGAAAATTTTCAATTTTTTTTTATTTCAATATGAAAGGCAACCAAATATCTTTGTTATCAGATATTTTAAGTCATCTATAACACTTAGTTTACTTCTTTTTGTCTCTTTACCAAATGTAATGTAACCACCATGTACAACCTTTCATTTAGCATTTGGTCCAGCTGATATTGAAAATAAAACTGCATATGACCACCAAGTTAATTAATCATCTTGCTAATTACAAAAGTACAACTGTCACTGCAACAAAACCTACATGTGTAGATAGAACTACATATATGAAATTTTGCAATGTAGCTATTGCTAAATGTAATTTGAACGAGAGCATTTTAAAAAAATTCTTTAGTAATAATAAATTAGAAGTATCTTGCATTGTACAGTTAGATTGCCTGCAAAGGATATCCATTAGTAACACATATGCAAACCACCTTAGAGTTACATCTTTACAATCTATTCTACAGTTATGCATGTTTTGAAGCATTTTCATGGTATTTTACCAGATATTTCTCATAAACATTAATTTTAAAATCTAGGAGGCAATTCTTAAAGCTGTCTTCATATGTCTCTAAGAATGAGAACTACACTTCCAGCTTTTCCTCTTCCCAATATTCCCACCACCATATCTGAAAAACCTCATCTTAAGCACAGTAGTTATGTATTAGCTCATCGTTTAACAATCTAGAATAACCTTAAGTTTATTTCATAACATATAATCAAGCAACATACAGTAATTAAAGCACACTGAAAACAGCAGTTACTAGCTAATTAACATTACAGAAACACTTTTCTTAATGCTAGAAAAAGACAAAGATTATATAAAATACCATCGCATGAGGAAGAGTTGGTAATGAACCTTTTTGTTTAAAACACTGAAACTTCAGCTTAAGAATTTGAAGTTAAACTACATTTAATTCATGAATTAAAAATGTCAGTGTGGGTTATGCATGATTAGGTAAGCCATTTAGAGATTACCCTTGCACCACACGGTTCATGTAGGGCAAGGACCATTCACATAAACCCTCAGGATAGCTCACCATCCACAAACATGCCCAACCTCTACATTATCCTTATTCATGCAGAGTTGAAGAAATAATACAGTCTCACTATTTTCACGGCCATAGGAAGTATTTTGGCATCACCACGGCACCTGAACTGCAGCTAGGGCCAAGCAGCAAAGGCTAACTCAGGCACCCTGGGTTGGAGGTAGGGGATGGCTGCCAGGCAGCCTCTGTCTTCTTCTGAATACACTGGCTTGCAATGCCAGTACAGCAGCACTTTGTTTCACAGGTATTTTCTGCTTTGCCATTAAATTGCCACTTTAAAACAGTGGCTGCATTTTACCTCTACATGCTATTTTTGAACCCATCTTCTTCTTACATCATATTTTTTATCTGTCTGTACTAAGAGTAAGACCTAAAAATTCTTATGAGATAAAACTGAGTGCACACTCAGCTCTAGCAAGCAGTCTCTCTAGAGACCAACACTTTGATATGAAAATATGCTCTGATATTTTTTCCCCATTATTTGTATCACACCATAATTCACCAGCTTCCATATATTCTTACCTGTTCTGATATATTTTTATCACTTAACAGAGTTTTTCAATGTCAGGAATTATTTTGTGTCACCTGCCATGTTTTCTAAGCTTTCCAAACACAGTGCATATGCTGGTGAATTATCTTCCCACAGAGTTTCATGATGACTAGATGGGCAAACACAAAGATTACAGCTACAAAGCAGTGGTTGGTTAGGGTTAGTAGTAAACAAGATCAGGCCTTCCATAAAGTCTGGCACACAACCACAGCTAATTTTGTGCTCACATACAGGCACAGGGCAGTGCACAGGCAAAAACGTGGCCAACACCAAACTGACAGCAGACTGCCTTTCTCAGCAGTATTGCCTTTGTTTCCTAGTCACTATAAGCTGGCAATTCTATGCACACCCTTGCAGAGTTGCTTTAAATTTTGAAATCCAATAGATGTGCTTTTATAAAGGTACACTCAAATTCTCTACACATGATTGTCAGTATGAACGTTTGCATCACACAGCAAAGAAAGCCTGTATATCAAGCAGGCCATCTCAAATTGCCTTTTAGCATGAGGAAACATGTATCTTAAAACATTTCTGCTCTGATAAAAAAGGTATTTAAAATTCAAACATTCCAGAAAGAAAAATAAATACTAATGTTATTATCCTTCACTTGATCCCTGCCTTTTTAAACATCACTGTTACCACTTCTTCAATAGGCTGTGATACAAACTGTCAAACTCACTGGCAGCAAGAGGCTTTCAGAAAACACTGAAAGAGACAATGCTGATTGCTAATTCTAGAACAAAACATCATTTGTTCCATGTTTGGTTTGACCCCAGTCTTATTTTCCTGATAAAATAAACCTAAAAATCTTTCTTAGAATGAAGATTCTCTCCATCTCAAAACACTCAAAGAAACTCTTCAAAAGAAAAGGATCATACTGGCCACCATGGTTCTACAATTTCTGAAGCCTCTGAAGCAAATCCTTGTCCATCAGATTCCCTTAAATCTATTTAAAAAACCCCAACTTTCATCCTATTATTGCAGGAGGATTCCTTGAAATTTTCCCCCAAGAGCTATCTTACATTATTTGTCTTGGACCACATCTATTCTGAAGAAGCTATCATTACTATTAAAAAAAATAAAGAATTATTTCAGAGTTCCTAAAATTAGTAGACTCCCAGAAGATCCTGAGCCTCAACAGTTAAACTTCTTCACAATGCATGAAAGATGACAAAACTCCCCAAATTTCAAAGGATATGAGAAAGGCATAGACTATTCCAACATTTACACTGATGCCTCTAACACTACTGTTACAGTTGCCCTGCAGACCAGCAAGTCTAGCACCACCATCCCTACATGCAGTTTCACTCAACTTACAGCTCACCCTCTGCCCACAGGACAAGGGGGCTGACAGGAGCAAGCCAGAGGCCAGAACTGTTCTAGCAGACTTCACAGCCCTGCTAGTTCAAGGGAGAGAATCTGACAGAAAAGATTCCTTAAAGAGTTACATCCTATTTTAAAGTAACCTTATGATTGCAAAGGAGTTTGTTATAAAAATACAGTTCTCTGTTTAATTTTTTTCATTTTGTAAGAACCTCGATACAGAATACTGTATGTACTTTTTATGTAATGTAATGTTCTAACCTAAATTAGATCGGGGATTAAAATAAAAACCCAATTATATCACATAACACAGAATGAAAGCGTTACTATTTCCTTTGGATATGTCAGGAAAATCTTATTTCGGATCTCTCGAAAATATCATGCTTAAACTCCAAAAAAGTTTAGAAGAAACACACAACAAATCAGCAAGAGATTTTTCTGGTTCAAAAAAAATAGAAAAGTTTGAAGAAAGCATAGCTGTTGCAATGCTATGAAAACTGGATTTATTTTGTTTTTCAGCTAGCCAATGTTAACTGAATTGTTTATTTTTCAAATAATTTGTGTCTTTAAAAAATTTCTATATTTTCTGCTACTGCAGAAGAAGGAACCTTCCAAAACGCTATAAAGCTGTTAAGTTTCCATTCTGACATCTATTTAATAGTACATACACGTATAAAATCTTTTTTCTTTAAATAAAGTGGTAGGCAGTATAGCTAAGAAAAAACATGTTAAGTGAACAGAAGATGGATTACCCTTGACTAGACTTTCCATTTTGGTGAAAAATCAGAACTCTGATCACAAGCAAATTTCTCTGTGGTTTGCTGATTACTAACATTAGAAATGTTCGCCGAATCATTTAAATCATCTGTTTCTTTACAATGTGCTTTCAGTTACTTGTTTTCCATTTTCAGTACAACACTGCTGATAATATTACAATATTCCCTCCTAAGAGAGGCAGTCAGACCCTGTCTGCATTCCATGGGAACACAGCCTTGCTCTCAGATGCAGCTCCATCTGCCCTTCTTCCCCACACTGCCAGCCCGAAGCCCAGCTTACCCATCTACTCACTCCATCAAGACATGAAAACTGGTGACATATGATACTGATTTATGAACTCAAACTGCATCAAAAATTCAAACTGCATTTAAATACAAGTAGTATTTTCCCTTATCAAAGATTTCCAAAAGGTTCTTTCTTCTCAAAAATTCTGAATATTACAGCCTAGTTACATGGAAGTATTTCTATGCAGTGCAATACTATAGTTATTTCTATGCAGTGTTTGTATAACACAGAATTAATACACTTCCACATAATTATACATGTTTTGAAACAAAGAACGCTATTTGTTATTTGTTCTCCAAGGCGAAGTTTAAAACAGAAAAAAAAAGTACTTTCACAGTGATTTTATGGGTGAGATTTGAAATTGCTTTGTACTAACTTACTGAATTTCAGCAAATTTAACTTTTCAACTTAAAACTATTTTCCTACAGCTGCAGTGGTCCCAGAAATATTTTTCCAGTCGAAAAGCTTTTAGTTCACTGAGACTGTGAAGAAATTATCGTTTCTTATATTTTCACTGCTCTAATACAGTAAATTAACACTCTAGTATATAGCACCACTGATGTACAAAATCCTGTTAACCAACATCACCCTGCTGTTGCACAGCAAGAAAACAAAAGTGGGAAGGGGAAAAAACCCTCAAATCAGCAAACAACGCGCAGAAGCATTCTAGGAAAAAAAAAACAAAAAACAAAGCATAAACAGAAAGAGCTAAGAGAAAAGCTTAACTTGATGATTTTAGCTGACAAAAGCAGCACTTCTCTCTGTCGTGGAGGGAATTTGGCTGTTGCTTATTGGAAGCAGATGGAGGGACTGGTTGTAGGACTGCAGCACACAAGCTGGGAGCGCTGGTGTCTGCGCCCAGCAGCCCAGAGAGCGGCAGCGCGCAGCAGGCACTGCGCGCTCCCAGCACGCACCCCGCTGAGAACCCCCGCTCCACGGGCGGCCCCAAGGGCTCCCGACGCGACGACAGCCGCGCACAAGGAGGTCGCCCAGCCTGCACAGCGAGGGCCAAGCGCCGGCTACAGAGCAAGGAAGAGCCTGTGGCCATCAGCTCACTCCCCTGCCCAGGGCATCCAGACACTCGCGCCAGTGCGGGCAGCACACCGCGCACATCCACACCCCACCCAATACCTGCTTCGGCACTCACCTGGGCCCCTCAATGCACTGACCAGCAAGCTGCACGACTCCATCTACAGCAAGACTAGGAAAAACTGCTAAAAGTCTTGCCCCAAACGGTGGGTGGTTAGGAGAATCAAGATTATCATGTATTTACCTTTAAAAGTGTCTAGTCCATCATATAATTCAACAACAATGCTCAAATGAGGTAGTCAAAATACCCTAGCACGGCAACATTACCCTAACCATTCAGGAGGAAAATGAAAATTTAATAACATCTAACACTTTTTTTTTTTTTTTTAATAGGAGGCATCATTAAAGCAAATTATTAAATAATTCTGAATGGTTTTATCTTCTCTTAGTAAGTGAAACTCTGCTAAGGTTAAGTGAGCAAGACAACTGAAAAGCTGAGTAGCCAATTGAGTTGGCAGTACCTTTGCTCTGCTAGGACCATTCACACTGCACTTCCCAGCTCCAACAATGGCTAAAGCAAGTCAATAATGACACTGCAGTACTTCTCCATAAGGCAAATATATACACACAATTGACACTCCCCCCAATTACTTATTTAAAAGTGCAACTACATCAATTAATACTTAAAACCGGTCACCATGAACCCATACAGAGAGGGGAAAAACTAAATTTAAACAAGAATATGAGTGTTATTTTATTTTGGTGTGGGACAATTCCACTAGAAGGAAACAATCTATCTCCTCACAAGAAGAATGTGAATATGTAAATGATCAATTAACTCATACACTAAATTATTCACTCTAAATCACACAGTCACCTTAACTTTGAGTCTGCAAAAGTAATCGATACAGAAAAGAGGAAGAGATCTATTTTTGTTTTCTATAAATATATACTGACTAGTTAAGGTTCAGACCAAGTCATCTTTATTCACACTGAGCAGAACTTGACTGCAATTCATGGAATTTGAATCACACAGTATGACTAAATAGAAGAACTACACCCTAGGAAAAAATATGGAACTACTTTAAAAGGTCACTTTTGTTCTGTCTCCCTACCTGTTTACATACACATTTTAGGAAAAATGACAACAGGAAAAAAGTGAAAGGATGAGAGCATGAATTAGTAATTAGCCAGTTAGCAGCTTAGAATCATGCTGGAATAATAAAATGGAAGTATCTTAATAAAGTAAATGTTCTTAATGGCTTATCAGTTTAAAAATAATCATATTCTTATCAAAGCCACTGTATGGGAAGAGACTAAATGAGAGCTGTATGTTTTAATATTGTTTTGCATGGTCTTTAGTTTGTATTTATATTCTTTTCATATCCCATCCCCATGGGATTATTGTTGGAACAGTGCTGTAGTCATATCTGACTGCAAGCTAATTTTAATTTTATTTCTATCTAAATCTCTACCTTGGACTATTCCTCAGTAGGGCAAGTTACTAGACCAGTGTGAAAGAAGAAGAAAGTTGAATTTACATGCTCCTGTCTCAGGGCTTCAGGAGGAGGTGTGACTGCTGAAGGAAGCCGGTAATGCTCCAGAACTAGGAGGCAGCCACAGATTTTATCACAGATTCAGCAATCCCAGTAAGTCCTGCACACAAATATGGAATTACATAGTCACAAATTCCTTCCAAAAACAGAGCAACTGAAAACAAAAATCAGCAATAAGGTAGTTCAGTTATAACTTTTCTTCAAATGGGAACAATGCCTCGCCTGACTTCAAGTATACGGAAATTCTGAAGACATGTTATGCCTTCCCTAAGGTTATGGGGAGCAAGACAGGCCTACTGCATACTCAGCCAACACACAAAACTACACTAATTCCACCCTCTTCGTTGAATTCTCCACAAAATATCCCATTTTATTCAATACAAAGTAATTTGAGAAGGAGACAGCAGATTTTCCACGAATTTCTATAGCACTGAATCTGTTTTAATACAAGGAGAACAACTCTAAGAAATCACAGCCAAGTCACATGCAAATTCTTCCCATTCACTTTGAAATGGGAAGACATATAAATAAGGAAAGATACAGCAATAACAGAGGAACAGAACATCACAGACTGGGTATTTCCAACAGAGAAAAACATTCAGTAGGTGTCTGTACAGTCATTAGTACAGTAGGGTCAGAATCAGAAAAACGTGGTTTGCTTGTAGGTTTTATTTTAAACCGTGCAAACAGAAACTATTCTATTCGTGTCAAAACGTGTTCATATGGAACAAAACATCTCCTGCAGTCCAGATCACTTCACTGCAAGGCTTTTTTCTCTGTTGCAATATCATC
The DNA here is from genome assembly GCA_032173965.1 of Sitta carolinensis. Lineage (NCBI taxonomy): Eukaryota > Metazoa > Chordata > Aves > Passeriformes > Sittidae > Sitta > Sitta carolinensis. Next base: position 21,337,538 of record CM063288.1, read on the forward strand.
ATGTGCCATTAATTTGCTAGTTGGGAAAAAAAAAGGCCTGAAGCCTAACATGTATTTTTATCTACTTGTTAAAAAAAGTATGAGAAAAGCTCTCCATAATGGAGAAGGAAGGAGGAATGGAGGGGGTGGGAGACAAGAACAGGACACAAAAAAAACACCTTTTCCAAAGATTGTTCTAGGCAAAAGGGACATGTCATGTTAAACAGTAGTCAATAGCTGTATACAACCAGTAAACAAATTCAGCTCCATGAAAAAAGAACTACATCACCATTTAGTGGTTGCAATTTAGATTATTCTAGCGTGTAATACTTTAATTGTATAAAACAAAGCTGATGTCACAAACACAAAAGAACTTCTTGCAAAGCAAGCACCACAAGTAATTTTTATGCTGCCACTGATGGCTGACAAGTGATGAGCACTTTGTTCGAATTCATATACTTATGCATCTAAGGCAACAGGTGGCTTATAAAAAGAAAACACTAAGAGCTTTTTAACTCTTCATTATCAAAAATTTTATAATATGTTTTATCATAATGACTAAACAATCTCTACAAATAAAATCTCAACATACTAACTACAAAGATGAACTATGGCTCAGGGAAAATTATCCATTATTTTGCTAAAAGCAGAAACTGAGGTAAGGTTCTGGATCCCATTGACTTGAGCTCTGCCTACACTCACAACATTTTGTAATTGCACAAAGCACTCAATATTTAAACAGGACCCTGTGATATATAAATCAAAATTAGTTTAAGACAAAAACTATTATTATTATTTATATTTTCTTGCTGTCTTTTCTGTATCCATCTCAAACAACATTGTGTTATATTGTGGTAGCCTTGAGAAGGAAATTTCTGGAAGTGTATTCTCAAGTCTTAAAATCAACTAAAAATTATGCATTTTAGTTGCTGCTTTATGTAGTTTGGGCCAAGAGTGGCATTACAGAAACAATGCTGGTTTTTTCTAAATACTGCACAGTCCAATGAACAGTTTTGTTTTCTTTACGCACACAGCGTTAATAAAAAAAATAATTAAGGCAGCTGTGCTGCACAGAATGAAGGAATATACTTCATTTACACGTGCATTTAAGTGAAAAGGACTTCAAAGCAAAATAAAAAACACAAACACAGAGATAATTCAGATTAAAAAATAAAACTAAAATAAAATAACCTAGAGCAGTATTTACTGATTTTGTTACATTGTTTAAAAACTGGAAGGTACGTTGAGAAGACAAAAAGGCAATAAGAATACCAAAACAATCTTTATATTCTGCCTTGTAATTAAACTATGAAATAATCATCTGGTTACGATTAAAACATTTTAGTGTTTGCTGGTTTGGATAGATTAAACTCATTTCCAACATATTAGACTTTTTCCTCTGCATGGCAGTTTCACCATGCCATCCCTAACAATTCAAAAGTATGACATCAATATTTCTTATCCTGTACACTACGCACACACATACACACAATTTCTAAGGTGATGATCATTGGATTAAGTTTTCTGCTTTTTAACACTTCAGAGAACCCAACCTAGAGTCTCAAACTTTCGGATTCCCTCTGCTTCTTTCCATATTTTGTCGGAAAGCAAGCAATCCCTCTCAGGCAGCATACATTGCTGTACTTCTACATTTCCTCCCTTTTGTAACTCTTCCACACACTCAACACTTCTCATTCCTACTGCTATTTAGCTTTGAGACATTAATTTTCACATCAAATTACCAAAGCTGGGTGCATAAAAATATGCAGTAAGTGTCAAGGAACTTATCTAAGTAACAGCTATCTAGGCTAGTACTGAAATGCAAACCTATGCTCAAACATATTTTAAAAGTTGAACTAGTAAAGTGAGTTTGAGGTACAGAAGCTTCTGCCATCATCCATACTGGGAGAAAAGCTGTATGATGGAGGAGGGAAATGAAGGCAGAGAGAAGGAAGAAGGGATGTTGTTTGATTTTGTAAAGAAAGTCTTTCAAACTAACTTTAAAAGAAAACAAATTAATTATGTATTACTTAAATACACAGAAATTTAATTACATATCTAAAGATATACACTGAGATTCTGAAGAATCTTCTTGCTATTTTATCAACAACATATGAAGCTTCACTTAAACAGCAAAACCCAAAATAGGAACTGAAAGTAGCATTTCTGAGGTATTTCAAACAAGTAAGTATTTGGCTTGATATTCTGTTAACTGTCTCCAGGCACAGAGGCTTCAGGGTGTTGAGGCTAGAGACCCCCTGGCATCAAAACTAAAGCAACAGTTTCCAAAGCAGCTCTTGCAACAACTGCTGATAAACATGCAGCATTTAAATCCAGCCCATTTGCTAATTCTGTTTTCTGCAGAAGATACCAGGATAAAAACATCTTGAAATACACTAAAAAATTGCTGGGAGAAGCTGAGTGGAGCAAATACAAGAGCGATAAGATCCAAACAGAAAAAAAGCAGGCCATAAGAATTTATGCTGAGATGCCATTGATAACTGACTGACAATATATCAATGTTATATTGATACATAACTCCTTGTAAACCTAAGCAGAAAAACAAAACTTCATCTTCAGTCAAAGTGAAGCTGGACTTCATCAGGACAGAAGAGAAAGTCTGGAAAACATATTGAAAACATACCAACTATTTTGCTGAAGGCTCACCAAAAGAAGTCAGCAGATTTCCACATCAATACTTCAGCATTACAACAGCACAAAGCCACCATCTGCAACCAAACCCTGCATCTCAATAACATTTCAGCATAAATAAGTCATAAGAAAGTCAGATTTCTTCAGATTCCAGTGGACAATATGCAAAGTTTGAAAGAAAATATCTCTAAGTCTTGTAAACTTAGAAGGAAAAAAAAAAAGGGGGGGGGGGGGAAGGATGCAACTGGCATATTTCCTAAGGCTGCCTTTTTACAAACATTTTTCATCTTGCCAGTCGCAGCTTAAAGCTCCCTCAGCTAGAACAGCATGACTGTTTGCTGTATTACATACTAAATCTGATTAGAGAAATGACCTATTTTTAAAGTAATCCGGCAAAAAGAATATGGTCATTTTTAAGACCCAAAACCCCTTTTACTACATGGTTTCATATCAGTTCCAACAGCACAGAAGAAAGTGGCAGCATATCCATGAGAAAAGGTGTTGGAGTATGGAGCCACTTCAGCACGCAGAAGACCTTCCCTTCCAGGCAAAGTCTGGCAAAACACATGACTTGACAAGGGACAGACAACTATTTTTCTAAAAGTGGCATTTTGGCTGTTGTAGAAACCAGGCTGCTCCAATAAATAGCAATTCTGAAAGGAAACTGAACCAGAGGTTTTTCAGTCAGTTTATTACAGTCACATAAACTCAAAGTCACATAAACTCTAAACTGACAACCCAAGGATCTCAGACAAATTTGCTTGACAAAGAACAAAAAGTAGGTATATATTCATTAGGTCTTACAACAGCATATCTTAACTAACCCAGAAGCCTTGTTTAATTTGTCTAGGCTAAGTAACTTACAGCCAGAATAAGAAACCCAAAGCCAGGTTCCTCCTGGAATTCTCTTGCTGTAGTTACTCCACTGTTCAGTACACAGCAATCAGGTCTGTGAACTGCTCCTTGTCTGTTTCAACATTGAAGTCACACAGGTCTCAGCAATTATCCCCTCAGCTCAGCTGGGATGCAGCTCACCTACATACTCAACTCCAGAGCAAGGAGGGACAGTGATAAAGAGCCCCAGGGCAGCAACAGCGAGCTCCCACTGCCGTTTACAAACACAGGGCAGCCCCCACCCTCTGCTGTGTTAGGAGGCACAGCATCCACGATTTCACTGAGAAACAGAAGGGCTTCAAAGAACCCCTCTAATTTAAAGTTTTCCTTAAAACTGCATTAAAAAAACAAAAATACTTTCTCAAAAGCAACTTTTCTGAAAGGGATGTTATACTCAGTTTACAGACTACTCGCCTTTCTGATATGATCATGCAGCTAATTAAAGTGAAAACACTCAGCTGCTTATATTTTTGTAAAGAACTGCTACTTTACCTTTTCTGAGGTAGCCTCCCTCTCACCAAAGGAAAACAGGCTTTCACATTTCTTATTAGAAAAATGAAACAAATCCATCTGCAGATACTTTTCCCTTCAAGCTTTCAAGAAAATCCAAGGAACAGCAATTAAAAAGTTATTAATAAATTATTAAATTTTTTTTAAAAGTCAGGATATGCTACGCCATCAGCAAAGACATCCACTTAAACATGTAAACACATATTTCAGAAACGGTCACCTGAACATCCCAACTCTATCACACATTGACAATTTCTCTGAAGTATTACAGAGGAAAAACTCATCTGCATTGCCTAAACAGCAATTACACACTGCCAAATTACACACACAGAACTATAATAAAAGTAGTGTAGGTCAAAGAATAGCAATGATTCAGTAAAGATAGCCTGCCTGGTCTCTATTCTCAGGGGAGGGAGGGTTTACTGGTCAAGTACTTTATGACTCACAGTACAGTATATTAGAAATTTTCTATGTATTCTTTAGAATTGAGAGATTGCCCTTGTAGCTCAGTAGGTAGCTCTCCTGTTTCTGGCCTACGAGGTCATAGCTTTAAGTCCCTGCTGAGGAAACTTAACAAGTTCCATCTATAAATAGAATGGCATTAGATGCTGCTACTCTAGCAAGGGTGGTGGCCTTAGACACGAAATTTTATGTTTTCATCTGTTCTGATACAAAAAAGAAACTGGACATAAAGAGGCATAAGACATTATGCTAAAGATGAATGACAAAGTAGGTTCCAAAATCCACTGTCACTTCAATTAGCACGATACTAACAAATCTAGCATTACCAAACTATGATAAAGACTGCAAGAACAGTAATTTCCCTTCTCAGTGACAATAAGTAATTAAATAAAATTACAGACTTTACAATATCTGAGACTGAAACCTCCTAGGTATTACACAATCAAAATGCAATTTGTGACACCAAGAGGCAACCTTAACATAAAACAAATTTTGGACTGTTTGATTAAAAATATAATGTTTGAACATTCATAAATCTATCTGAAGAAGTATATCCTTGCAAAGCATTTATTTAATTATCACAGATTAATATGATACATATAAACTTTTGCTCCTAATATCCATATATTTGTGGAGGCTTATTTAGCTCTCAGAACAATTACTTGTGAGAAATTTGAGAATGAAACCTATTTTAACACTTACCTGAGTTTATTTGTGCTTTAAACTGTAACTATGTGGCCTTAGAGGAACACGGATTAAAGCTCAGGTATCATTTTCACTTAGTCTGGCAATGTAATTTACTGTTCAATAAAGACAAAGGCTAACTCACTACAGTGATGACAATTCTCCAGCACCTGTTCCACAATCTGTACCCACACGCCCAGGAAAACAAATTCACTCCTCTGCTGGAGACAAAGCTGCAAACAGAATACTGCAAACAGCTCTGAGGTACAAAACCACAAATTTTGTTCATGTACACACACCAAAAGAAAAGAAACACCAACAATAAAACAGGAGATTAGGGTGATTTTATAATGTGATTTCCTGCATCTCAAACACATTAACATTATTTTTAAGGATGACAATAGATCTCGTGATGTTCTTCTGCGATTTTTTAGCATAAGACGTTATTGCCCTTCCTGTTATTATCTTCTTGCCTAAGTGAAAAATCAGAGTAATTAAAAGTTTTCCACAGCTAGCCAAATTAAGCTAGCTGATCCTGCACTGGCATTGATCTATGAAACAGGATGTGGGTGTACAAAATGTCTCCATCCCTCCTGCAGGTGTAGATTTCATAGTAGTAACTGAAACTACGTGAGAGAAGATTCACAAGAATTCCACCCTGGTCATTTAATACCACTATCAATACTTGGGACAATAATGTACTAGTATCCAAAGCACACACAAAGCTCTTTTCTGCTCTTCAGATCCTTCTACAAACAAGCATTTCTGAATTTAAGATGGAGAAGTTACTGAAAGCCAACTGAAAGTTTAGTTGAACTATGATCCACTGCAAATATTTTATTAAACTTTAATTCAGTCGCTCTTATTAATAAATAAGAAAATTTCAAATTAAAAAAAAAATTTCAAACGTACAATTTCATCTAGTACAATCTACTAGATGGTAGTAAGACTACCATCTACTCAATAGCATATATCAATACATCTTGATTGTCTAACACTATCAAGTTTGATATGTGCAGACTATTTTTAAACTTTGGTAGCTTAGCAGTGAAAAGTCTGTATCTGTAAACAGGCAACCCTTTTTAACATCTATCAATTACACTTAGCAATATAAAATAAAACCAAAGCATCTTCAAAAAATTGAACCAAAATATGTCAAAGACAATACAATTTTTTTTAAATGTTTACATCATTTCAAGGTGAATTTTGACACATTATAAAGATGAAAAAACAGCTTCAGATATTAGAAGTGACAGAGCCAAGCTACAGCTGCATATACTGAGCCACTGTGATTCCCAAAGCACAGAACACACATGCTGAAAGGATGAGATGTAAGCCATACTCTGTTCAGTGAAACGTTAGTGCTGTGGAGTGTGGCTAAGTGATATCCTCACATGCCTCCTTCTCAGTAGCAGTCAGATTCCAGGAGCAGCAATCAGCAGGTATGGTTTCTTGTTAGAGAACATGGGGGAAAAGCACGTCATGCCTCAAGTAAATAAAAGCTACAGATTAGCATCTTTTATAGAAAATACACACATTTTTATAGGAAGTCAAATAAGTGAAAAAAGAGGATGCATCTTATTCAGTTAAGTAACTTTATCATCACTTTGATTTTTGTGTGGCAAATCAAAACACTGGCAGTATTACTAGAAGTTACCATTTACCTTCATGACGGTAAAAATATAAAGTCGACTTGATTTTAAATGCTGAGAAAAAAATCAGCAAAAATATTGTCAAACTCAGTTTTGATTAGTGCTTTTTTCAAGTAAGAATAAAGTACGCTGGACTGACATGATTCATAGCTATTGGAGCTTTAAGTAACGACAAATAGCTTTAGAAGTTACCTAAAACCCTGAAGGAGGCAGAACCAGGGGGTGGACTCAACAGTTTCAGTTTTAACAAACGTAAAACTGGAGTAAAAGGATTTAAAGCTTTCTAGGAATCCATTTGCATTATTCACACCAGTCACTTCCGTAAGACCGCAGGGGATGTTTACCTAGCTTCATAGTTCTTTCACTCTTACCACAAAGACCAAGATTTCACGGATTATCAGTCACCAAACTCCCCATCCTGCTGCTAAAAGGCAGCTGGAGCTCCTCTGCTGTGAAGCCAGAGCACTTCCAAAGGAGCAAAGCAGGAGCTTCCCAGCCCTACCTGCCTGCACTTCCCTGCACCGAGTCACCACAGGCAGCTCACACGATCCTCTGCAGGACTGGCACACCAGGGGCTGTCACGGGCGACCTCTCAGCCTCTTCCACAAAATCCAACGTTGCCTGTCCTACTTTAAACATTGGGCATCCAACCATAATGTCTCCTTATTAATTGAAAAGGAACATTTGATAGCAAAGTACTGTTACAGACAAGCTTCCTCCCAGTTTCTGTACATTTGAAGAGAAAGACTGGATTTCATTAAATAAACTAAAAATAAGAGAAAAATGTGGAACATATTTTCTAGAAAACTAGGACTGCAGAGTATTAGTGGTAAGAGAAATTCAAAAACATGAAGAGCTCTGGCTTTTTAACATCCAGTATGTTCAAAAAGTTGACAGAGACATAGCAGGGACTAAATACTGATATATACCATTTTCTTCACTGAAGCATTGTTTAGGCATAATGTGTAAATTTACACTTGTAACAAAGTTGCCATTCATAGTTCATCATACAAACAAAGTAATTTTCCACAAGTACTTGTGATAGAACTGCCATAAAAGCTGAAAGGTGGTTAAAGCCATTAAACTGGGAAGAAACACTCTGATAACCTTCAAACAGCTTGCTTTCTGTCACCACAAAAAACACTGCTGCCTCAGTTAAAACTGCCGTACACCTGAAACATGGAGAACAGAACTGTCAGAAATGTTTCAAATTAAACTGTGAAACTTGGAAGATGAACAAAGCTGTAAGTACCTTAAAGGTTTCAGGTTACTATGGGACTGCAAACACCACTATCCAGGACAGACAACACTTTAAAAGTTAAATCCCCATTCACTCAGCCAGTAAGCAAGTATGTCTGTCTGAGGTTTTCATAATTGGGTGTGACCAAAAGTAAATTATACCCCTACCCCTAAGAAACTGGGCTAACACTAACGTCTAAAATTTTTCTTTTTAGTGTATGGAGACCAACAGGTTTAGTATAAATATCAGTAAATCATTTTCAGTTAATGTACTTTTACAGAAAAAAAATCTACAGAAAGTATCAAAACCCAAGAATGGACTGCTCCGTTCTGCAGGGAAAAACTTAATTGCCTTGTTTGCTGAGCTAAGAGAATCTACTTCATACTGTCACTAATCATATATAAAAATACAGTGGTGTTCAACACAAACTTACCTCTCCTTTTTCTTGTCCTGTTACCCTACCATGTGTGGTTGTCATGTGTTGTCTGTTTCTGTGCACATACTAAAATATACTTTAGGCACATAACCAGTATTTTTATTGATTTAATGAAAAGCATGTATCTCAGGAAAAGTAACAGTCTAACAAGGATATGGAAATTTGAAGGCTGAAAACCCACAGCCATTTAGAGATGAGGGTATTGTCTTTTTTTAAATGAAGTAAAGAAAGTAGAGAATTAGCCAGGCAGAAACAGACAGCATTTCTCCTCAGCTTTATGCCATGTAAGAGCTCACTTGTGTACCTTGTGGTGGATCAACTGATAGGCAACGGCCTTCTCCAAAAAACAGAACACAGAGGTAAACAACAGTGTATTCTGTTATGGCAGCTAAAAAACCACAAATAAATCTTCTGTCTTAAAAAAAACCAGTTTAACACATCCTCAATAAATAAAGAAAACAGGATCAAACCCTTTAGCCTAGAACTATAAAATACCTTTGCTGAGCTACCCAAAGTTTGTCTCATCATACTCAACTCCATTCCTATCAAGCTACTTTCTTACCTATTGTTGCCTTAATTAATACAACCTGGTTAATTCTCAAACTGCTTTCTGCAAAATCACCAACTGAACTAAGCTAAGTCAAAGCCTAACAAGTCTTTTTCTTCAATACGCTCAGGCATGCAGAGCTTGAAGTCTACAGCACAAATCCACAATGACCTGCTTCTGACTTCCTGCCTGGCATCCATAAAAAAGAAAAGACCAATTCTCTAAAGGACTCTGCTTCCCATGCTGGCCATTACCACAGGCAGTAGTAATGCATATCACAACAGCATAAAGACAGGGAGCAACACTTTCAGTGCTTGAAGGTGAAAATGTGATCCAGATAAACCAAAATAAAAACAAACACTAATTTCTTCATGCTTTGAAAATGCACAATCCCCAGATCACTTCCTGTTACAGCTCTTTACCAACGTTTTATCATTCTTCTCTTCAACAACACCTCCTTTCCAGCTTGCTAGCATACAAGTTTCACCCTCCAGTCCCCTGCCTATTGCCCTAGAACAGGAGCAGCCTGCCTGGGTTCTTCTTAGGCCATTTTTTACTGCGACTGCAGAGATTCAGTGCTCAGTGCCCACCACCCAGGCTGAAAACTCGTTGGTTTCAGGGCACTGGTTCCCAAAGATATAGCTCATCAGGAACTTGGACCAAACCCTGGTAAAATACAACAATGAAACTTCATCCCCTCAGGACCTGCAAAGTTTATGGATTTACAAAAGCAGCAGATTTCTACTTCCATTTCTGTCTTTTATTAACACATTCCATTCCTCCTTCTTCATGAAATTAAACAAACAAACTGCCATGCACTGGCAAAAGAAAATGACACATCATTACTGCAGATTTCCAAAAACAGTTTTGTTTTAAGTCTTCAGTACAAGGCAAATGAAGACAGGCACACGTGTCAGACAGCAGAGGATGAGGATTATCTTGGCTGGAAAAACCCAAGACCTGATAGCTTTGAATTGAATGGCAGCAGTTAAATTGTAATGGATATTTGCTCCACAGTTATTTATTACAGAACAACGATGCTATCCTTAAGCTAGAGAAAACAGATAAGTAAGTTTACATACGCATCAGATGAAAGATCCCATCACAGGCGTTAATGTGAGACAAGAAGGAATTTCCTAAGCCTTGTCCAGTGTGGGCTCCTTTCACAAGGCCAGCAATATCCACCACATTCAGAAATGCTGGAATTTTGCTGAAATATAAAAGTTAGAAGTTTCATTACTAAAGCATATTAGCCAAAATTTTCGGCACAGAAATGAATTCAGAACATGAAAATCCAACACTTCCTTTCTGGAACAAGTTAAACATCACAGCATGGAATACATAGACAAAAATCCCACCATCCCATATAAAACTTCCATTCTCTAAGTTCTCTGTAAATATTTATATAAAATTTAGTTAAACAGTTTTGAAATGTGGAATCATACAGACAACTGCACAATAACCAAGCAGGTCTGTAAGACTGAGGCATAAATATGTCATGTGTAATGCACAACTTTCACAGGACCAACGGGATAAGACACAAAAGGCCATTGCACTCTGCTATTGCACACCTCCATGGTTACCATTTAGTTCAGTAGGTTATGCAACTTTCACAGAAGAACACTATTTTTTTAATACAGTGCTGATTAAAATTAGCAGTGATCAAGGTTATGTAAACAAATGGGGAAAAAAGCAGATATGCTAAGATGGCACTATAATAAAAACAGCTGTGATGTTTTCCACCGTAGTGAACAGCAAAGGGTTAAGCAGACATGTTCACATGCTCACGTGACATTTTATACAGCAACAACAGAATAGTCATTAAGTTCAAATTAGCTATTAGCTGACAAAAAAAAAAAGAAAAAAGCTTTTAAAGTTATGGAAAATTTATAAACTGCAAACTTTGTATCCTCCACAAATTTTCAACTTGTTAAAAAAAATGAACAAATAACTTAATGGGCATTAAACTATTCAAGTACACTCCAAACCAAATTACTTCTCAAAATCCAGCTGAGTCAGGAAAAAAACACCAAGAAACCACTAATACTTTGTGATAAGGTGTTGACTAAAAGCACCTTCATACGCTCTATGCAAGTAACATCACCATCATGAACAGTGGCAGAGACAGAACCACACTGAAATGCTGCAAATCCCTCACTGGCAAAAGACCAGAAACTGCACACCACAGTCTGAAGATCTCCAGCTTGATGGCTCCAAAAGAAATAACTGGAAGAGTAGCTCAGTCCCATCAAACACTTCATCACCATGATATTTCATTAGCACTATGGCAGGACTATTAGAGCACCTCACTATTTTACTGGCAGTAAGTAGAGCAGCAAACCCACAGCTTCCACACCCACAAGGAGAGGGCAGGACTGCCTGAAGGCACCGGCAAGAGCAAAACGAGACGATTTGGAAAGCGCAGTGTTCTGTTCTATGGTGAGTGCTCTTCAACACGAGACTCAAACCCAGAGAGAGAAATTCTGTGCTCTACCTTAAGATGCCTTTTCCTTTGCAGTGCTGCCCACAGAGAGAAACAACCACAAAGGTGGGGATGAGGGCTAGGGATGACCTAGCCAGTAATCTTCTAGGCAGTATTACACTTCTGAAATCTTTATTGTCCACAGCCCAAACCGAGCTTTATTTTTATTAATGTTACAACTTGCTGATAAATACGTTTTTTCAAATACTGATATATTTGACAACTTGACTGCCGTCAAATCTGTAACAGCATGAAACTCGACCAGCAGGAAAATCACCCTTCTCTTTACAGTGCCTCGTATGGCAGCTATAGCCCAGACACAAAAAAAGGTACTTACAGACAGCCATGGATCATTGTCCCTATTCTCAGCAACTGACTTAGGTAGAACAAGACACAACTGCAACTTTTTTTTTCTTTGGTGCTATCCCACTTCCATTTGACTGTAAATAAATCAGCAGATGTGCCTCTTCACTTCAAATTAACTGTCTAATTTGGGGAGAGATTGTTCACTAGAATCTGTTCGATTGTATCAGTTATTTCTGGAAGAGTGGTGACCTAAAGGTTTTGTTTTCAATCTTGCTCTAACACTTCCAAAGAAAAGTTATTTCTTTCAAGTAAAATAATTTCACAATACAAGATCGGGACAGAATCTTTTTGTTTACCAAGGTGAAGTTGAAAGTGTCACTAAATCTCTCAGGTATAATAAATCAGGAACTTAATGACACGTTTCATGTAATTAATATCTTTGAAATGTACTTAGAAAGAAGCAATTAGGTAGCACCATACAGTATGTTACTTAAATTCAGGTAAAAATAGTAACTTTAAGCTTCACTAGGCCCATGAAAAGAAGGGCCCATCCTTGGGAAGACAGATATTGTGCACTCAAAGTTAATGCTGTGTAATGTAGTCAAAAGAACATGAATATAAGTACACTCTGAAGTAAAGCACTGTTACATATTTCACATTTTTGTCCCACTGTATTTTTTTAACTGCCAGTACACAAACTCAGAACAAATCCTTATTTAAGACACTACCAAGAGTAACTCACATTCTGAAGACTGAAGCCAGTAAATATAAACGCATTAAGCCAGTAACTCCTTTTGCCTGATACAAACAGAACTAACATACTTCAGAAGAAACTGCGGGCAACTTCCTAGTCCTTGCTTTTTGACACGTAACTACTCAGAAGCAAGACAGAAAAATGCCACTCTTTAAAGCACTTCTCCATTGTCATTCTAAACTGTGTTTTAAGGAAAACAAAGGTGGTGTAAGAAATGTTCTATGCTCCCCTCTCACCTTTCTGGTAGGATTAACCTCCTAGCCAGCCATCAGAACAATTCACACTTTCACTACAAAGATGCCACATTAGAGCAAGACAGATACCTTCATATGCAGATGGCTTCTCTATCACCAGAATCAACCTCATTTACTACACAATGGAAAGAAAACCCCAGCACATTTCTTTCACAGTTGAGTAATACAAGCAAGAGGCCTTTCAAGTGTGTGGGTTTCCAGGGCGCTTTCTCACCTTCACTTCGGGTACAAAAAGCTCACATTACATGCAAATTAAAACTATCTCCACTGGCAGACACCTTCCTGGGTCTAAATCTCTGTTTCACTGTAGAAAGATGAATACACAGAAAAGCAGAAAAAGCACAAGCTAGTCATACTTGCCTGTACTCTGAAGGACAAAGAGTAAACATTATGAAACTAAATAAAGAGAGAATACTGCACATAATGGGGAGAAAGTACCATATATCTTGAATATGGTTTATTGAAAACTTCACTGCATTTTGCTTTTTTTTTTTTCTCCTCTAAACATATTAATTTCCATTTCTTAAGATTCGTTAGTCAGCATTAGCATAATGTCACTGAGCCTCAAATGATCATCAGGAACAGGTGGCATCAACTGATCATTTGTACAAATCAGTGCAACACCAATCTACCATAAAGCATGTCATAAGGATTTATAATATGAAACAGAACACCAAATCCAGAAGTATCTCTATATTTTATCTACAGGTATAACCTGTGAGCAGGTATTTTTTACCTCACTTTGAAAAGCATTCGCGTTGAGTTTGTGTTAGTGTACCACCTTCACTGTACGAGCAGTAAAGAGCATAAGATGGGGCCAAACAAAGTACAGTTTTGCAGGTGGTTAGGGTATTTTCAAGAATTTTTTCAGGTTTATGCATCCATAGGGTTACATATTTTGCAGAAAAGAGAAATTTTTCTTGCTTCCTGAAAATTCATACAACTTAAGTGATAATCATCTGTTACCATTCACAAATGACCTGAAGTAAAAGCAGCAACACAGAAAGAGAACATGTATATTGTGACATTCTCTTTGAGAGCCATTCAATTCTCAGTCTGTCCTCACTGCTATTTTTGGCTCATTTCCAAACAGAACAGTTTGGAACTCCCTCTTCCAGCAGACTGTACTCCCCATTACAGCTCCCCCAATCAATCTTGCAAGCAGTTTTGACCAATGTTGGCAAAATCCCTCACTGGGCAGTTAAAGGAATCTGCTTCCAAAGACCTAGGTACTGCAGATGAACTCTGGCCATTTCCATGAAGGAATGCTTTCATTAATAGCATTTTATCCATGGTACTGACGAACAAGACTTGAACCTAATGGCACATGAACCAGAAGTGAAAAATCTGCTAATTACATTGTGTTTATATGAATTATAACCAGATAAGAGATTCAGTGTGGATTGCAACACATACTCTATGTCCTGTACATACAATCAAACTGTTCAGTAAGTTATTTTACCAACAAAATACGACTAATTAAATTTTGCCTTCTCCCATCAGGCATAAAAGATGGCTCAAATCACCATTACTTAAGATTTTTCATTCACTGCTGGCAAATAAGCAATGCTAGAACATACATCACAGCCCAGATGATTTATACAGGCTCAGAACAAACTGAAGAGCAGGCAAACTCAGTAACACCTAAGGAAAAAGAACATTAATAATAGGATATAGATACCAGTTTAAAGTAATTTTCTGTAAAAAAATGTGATTCTTTTACAGATGCTGATATGTTAGAATTCCACCCAGTTAAGTTATTGATCTCTCATTCTGAAACTACAGGTGGTTTACATAAATGCTCTTCTTAAATATAGACTACGTCCCACATGATGTCCCTCAGAAAGCCCCACTGATGATCTGGTTTCTACAAAATGCTTTCCAGCAACTGATTACATAATTTTGACTTTAAAACTTTATCATGTATCTGAGTAAGCTGTCCTACAATGAGTTCAAGGGAATTCTCATTTAATATTGCACAGGACTTTCATGACCTAGACAGCAATAGGATTTACTAAGATTTAGTTCAGTAACCATCACTTGGAGCACTAAAGATCTAAATTAATTTTATCAATTTGCAATGCAAGAAAACAAATCAAAGCAATCTGCTGACAAAAAAAAAAAAAGACAGATCTCGAAGTATAAAGGATAGTGCTAGTGTTGAAGAGGGGCAGTTGCAATTTAAGTATTATCCTCCTTTGAGATAACCAAAATTGCTTTAAAATTTAAGCTTGAAAAGGACATCCAAGATAGATTAGAAATAGTCTAGATGGAATAGAAGCATTTGTGGTTACAATAAGCTTTGAGTTTGTGAACACGTGTGGAAGGCAATTCACTGGTGCAAACAAGGAGTGAAACAAATACTGACAACTTTTTAAGTAGTTTGATTCATCCCTTCTCTTAACTCAATCTGGTTTTATAATCTCATCTGATTTTAAGCAAGGGAGGAAGGAGAAGCATAAGACTTTAAAATCACATTTTTATTAATATTTTCAGACAGGCTCATTTCTATCAGCCAATGCGGTTATTGGGTATAATTACCTACAGTTAGGTTTTAGGTTAATTACCTTAGGCTTACAGTGCTTCTTCCTGAGCACTTCTTTTAGTTAGTCATGTAGCTTAAAGCAGAAAAATTGCAAGCAATTGCAGTGAGGAGATTATTTGGGTACAAAATAAATGAAATAAAGAGGAAATTTCAGTTTCCTCTACCACCTCAGTGAAAATAATTTTGAGGCTGGACTCCAGTGTCACCTGAAGCACATCTCCTGGTCAGGCACAGCACACTACAACTTTGGCAATAGGCTGAGGGCTAAGCGTGGTGGGTACATATACCCAGAGGTTTTCAAGCTATTTGTGAGTTAAGACACAAATCACTGTTCAAATTACATGAGTTTGACACACTTACACTAAAACACAGTACTAAGTTTAAGGTAATTAAGCAGCATTTTAATTAAATTTAGAGCAAAAAATATGCAGGAAAATAGCTCCATTACAGCTTTTATTGAGTTATTAAAATTTCTTCAGAAGCACTATACACACAGTTTGGGTTTTGTGTGAGATACCCATCACTCCTAAACACGTGGTGTTCCATAAAATATTAATTGCAGTTAACAGAGCAACTCTTTCTGGCTTCCATGTCATAATTTTCATGTCAGGAGCTACTTGTTGAAATGAAAAACATCTCTCTTCCATTACAGAATTAGCAGACCTCACCTTCTGCTACCTACTTAGTATTCATAGATAGGTGGGGGAAATACACCTTTCTGCTTTAGTTCCTGCTGAAGTGGACCAGTCTACAGAAAATACTCTCTTTCTAGTTACTAAACTGGAACTAATCCAACCAGTAGTCTGTAAAACCTTGCTTGAAAGTACTTGTACTGCAGTAACAGGGATAGGAGGACAACAAAATAAAAGATGAACCATCTCCTTTCTGAGAATGCTACACATGGGCACAGTGTAAGAAATGAGTTTTCACTGAATATTGTATGAAATTTATAGCAAACAAATAAGTACTTCACATACATACATTAAGTTAGTAACATAATAGAAACAAATACCTTAAAATAACAAGCATTCAGATTTGTGTTAATATATTAAGATCTCCTTTTTTTAAGTATCCACACCAAAAACAAGCAGTAATAATACTAAAGCTCTAAGAAATCATCTATATCATTTGGCAACAACATAGCAGTTTTTACTGCAAGTTCTTAGAGCCCACCTTCTGTGTACAGTCTATATCATTCAACTTATTTATTGCCAACAGTCACATACATCCCACTGCTGCAGAAAAGAAAAAAAAAGCACAGGTTACAAGTTCTGCCAGTGTACCTTAATCTATTAAGTACAGATTTACCTGTAGATAATAGTCTCTAAATTTTTGTCTATTTGATTTCACTTACAAACATTTATATTTCCAGTTAATACCAGTCAGCTTTCAGCATGGGCTAACAAGTAACAGCACACCAATCCTAACCAAGGCTCTCCTCTTTGGGAGAGAGGAATGGATCCTCAAGCAACAAACAGTACCTGAAGATCCCAACTCCTCCCCCAACGGCAGAACAGCCACTAACCCATGGCAGCAATGTCCCTGGCAATAGTCAGTCTCACTGGAGCAGAGCAATCTCAGCTCAGTGGGGCAGACCACAAGTGCCAGCCCAGCCCCTCTCTCCTCTCACAGCAGGCACCAAGGCAAGATCACTTTGTCCTGTCACACATTATTTCAGTAAAGATAAAATCACCCTGTTTTTCTTTTCCCCATCTTCCGACAATGACTGCAATTCTGTGAAGACTAAGTGTAACATATGGGAAATAAAAACCCGAATGCTTTAGATTTTGGAAGACAAAATCTTGAGGCTAGACAAGAGTCCAATTTAAAGAGAATTCACTGTTTATAAACATTCTGTGTGCACAGATGGATTACATCTACTAATCCAAACAAGTAGAAAATTACCACAGAACGTATTACATAAGGATGAAGAACAAAATCAAGTCTATACAGAGAAATTGAGACATTTAAATTATAATTCAGTAGCCTATCTTTGTGACTACAGCCTTCTTTCCCAGAGTTAGTCTCAGGCAGACAAGCACAAACAGCCCAGTGAGTTACCTTGGTCTAGTGTCCTACTGGACTATCACTACTTACCTCTGCTTTATTACTGTTACAGTGAAATACAAAAATCATATAAACAGCAAAGTGAACTAAGGAGCTATAACTACCCACCAATGCCCACATCCATTAACTTTAAGTAACGAATGTCTGTAGAAAGTAAAAAAAACATTCAAATTGAAGCTGATTATCCAGTTTATTATCAAACTCAGAGTATTTACTGAATACAGATTCGGAAAATACACTATTTTCTTTAATATTTTAGAGTGATGAGGAGGAAGGGAGGGAGGATTTGCTAGTCTGAGAACACACATATGAACATTTACAATCTTAGCACTCCCTGTAAAGGGAGATGGCCAAAGACAGCGTGAGGGAAGAGATAATCGCTTTGTCACTTCAACTATTAATTTGTGAGTAGCCATTCATAACTAAGTGAGAAGAAAAAGGGATCACTGACCCGGCCAAAGCAGCATTAATGGTAAAAGTTAGAAGAAAACTGTCAACAAAACTTAAAAGCCATACCATTATCTCTGCACAGCCAACAGCCTGAAAGACCTATCTCTAACTAAGCAGTTTGGTTTTTAGGATCTACGCAGTAATCATCATGCTTAACACTGAGCAGGAAAAACAAGATAATATGTTATAACAATTTACCTAAACAAACTGCTTCATATTAATGCAGTATTTAAAAAGTGCACAGTAGTTACAGATGGAAACAGCTTACTTAGACCTGAAAATTAAGTCAGAAAATGGATTTTTGATTAGCAACTAATCAATCTTTTTTAACTGTGGGTGAAATCTGGCTCTAAAACTGAGGCCCCAGAGTTGAAAAAAAGCACATATGTGCATGCTAGTTTACCCTATGGTTTAGGTACACCCATGTGATTCAAGATACCTCTGTGAGTAACTGCAAACTAATAAGTCACAAGTCCCTATTTAAGTTTCTGTTTTCTGAAAGCATCTTAAATTTTGCCGTTCAAGCAGAAAAAAAAAGTTCCCACAATGAACATACACAGCAGATTACAGTCAATAGCAAAAAAAACACGTGACAAAATTAATACACTCCAAGAATAATGAAAGAATTGGAAGAGGTGTAGTGGAATATCCTTGGATATACCACAGAACAAGTAGCAAAGCCTATTAAAAGGAGAGAAAATAAGGGACAAAAAAGACTGCCCATAAAACTGATTGCCAAATAACTGAGGATGCAGCGATAATAACAGATATTTGTTTAGCTACCTATAGCACATACAATATTTTGAATGTTTCAAAGTATAGGGTGGAAAGCTTTCAAATGAGCCACCTCATGACAGGCTAGGTATGTCCGCTACTGTTCATTTTCCAAATCTCTTCTGAAGATCCTCCAAGTCACCTGGGAGTAGTCACCTTCAAAGACAGGAACACCAAGCACCAAATGGTGCTGAGCAATGACTGAGAGCTCCTACATTTATTATTCTTATACAATAAAGATCATATCGGGGGCATGGGAAAGGTATAATCCAGGTAGACATATAATTCCACATTCTAAAACAGATGTCATAACAAACTTCTAGACATTACAGTTGCATTAAACTTTTATGAGAAGTTTTGGCTCAGTAATGCTATTTCAGTTGAAATGAAGAAAAATATTAAGGATTACCTCGGAGGTTTGTGATACTGGCATAGGAAGTCAAATCTGTCATCTGGCACAGGTACTCGACTCTCGTTTGGATCAATAGTACAGAAAGGAAAATTCTCTGCTGCTGCTTGACTCTTTGTTAACACATTGAAAAATGTTGATTTCCTATAAATGACATACAAACATTTTTAAAGTAGTTCAATTCAGAAGCATTTAAAAGTACTGGATTAAACCACATCTTATTCTAACCCAAAGTGATACCGAGCTTTCCATTTACTTCAACAGCAGTGTCCATTCCCCTGATTCTAGCAGAAGGCATATCTGGAATGCCCCAGTGAAACCCAGTGATGTTTACCTCTCTTCCCTACCCTTTAAAATTCCTCTAAGTAAGTATATTGCACACACACGTTAGCAAAAAATTAAGTCAAAAGTAAAGCACAGCCCTACTGGCTATTTCTCATTTTCTTCAAGTACAATGAGACACAGATAAGGATGCTTGATACTTTTTTCCACTTGTTTTTTTAAGTTTTACCATGACTCACCCTTTCCACAGGCATATTGTTACTTCAGATTTATTTACATTGTAACATACTTACAATATCTAAGCAAAAAAGTCAACAATGAAAGGAGAAAAAAAAAGTGTCGCAGAAAGCAAACCACATAAGTTAATCAATTACCAATAATGTTTTGTGCATATGAAGATTACAGTTATAGCTTATCAAAATACTTTCATCCTTGCTAAATATCAGTGGAAACAAGCCTACAAGTACTCTACTGGGGGAAAAAAGGAAAACACTTTCCCTTAAACCAAGTAACACATTATTTTGTTAGCTGGCATTTATTAAGCCAAAAGAGCAATTCTTGATTCATTAAATCCCAAATCTTCTACAATAAATAACCTGGTTGATATGGTTTTCAGAGCTGCTTTGCATACAGACAACATGCTCAAAACTCACTAGCAATTTTCTTTGAAAATTGTTACAGCAGAACATAACTGAAAATGCTATTTATCCCCATTGATATGCGGTACAATGCTACAGCTAATTATTTCCTTTATGAAGTACATCTTAGTTACACCCTGAAAATCAAAATAAATTATAATGAAAACATGAGAAAGCAATGCTTCCAGCTTTAAGACATGCACAAAAGTTTGTTCTCTAATTTGTTAAAGATGTAAAGATTGAGAATGGTGAGACCTTCTCTTAGTAAATAGGACACACAAATTAATACCGAAAAGTTTCACATGTATGTGAAACCAGGTAATCAATTTATCCTCCTCTTCAAGTACAGCTCCGGTGAGGAGCCATAACAACTACAGATGAGAAGCACGGCAGAAATCAATTACTGCTATTCCATCATCTCTTCCAAACTGTCACTTAGGCTCGTCTCACTACAAATTCCTTAGAAGTTTCAAGAAAGTCCTCTTCACTTCAAATGACACGGAATGATTAACCCCTTCCTGTGCACATCAGCCCAAAATATAAAAGGAATTTGTTGTGTACGTGTGCCTATGCATTTGCATGAAAACGTGCATTACACATTCACAAGAGTAGAAGTAAGGAAACGCAAAGGACACAGTGTTTTGTAAAACTCAGCAATTACTAAGACTTATTCTTTCTTTGAACCCTTCACGATTGTCTTGTCCAGGCTCGTACACACCTGCCTATCGCTGCCACTTTTGCGTCGCCCCACCTGCAAGTACTTCCAGCCAAAGCTAAAGCTGAAGCTGAAGCTGGGAGTGCCCCACGGAGCAGTACGCCTCGTACCCGCCTGTCCGCAGGCACACAGCGCCTCAGGGGCCGCCCGGCGCAGGGGCAAACGCGGGGAGAGCGAGGAGCCTCCCCGCCCGCCCCAGAACACCTACCCACGTTCGGCAGCCCGACGATCCCGATCTTCAGGGACGTCCCGAACCTTCCGATAATTGGGTGCGACTTAACCCCGTCGCCTCCCTTTTTTGGGGGCATCTGCAAGCACAGAGGAGGGCACACTGAGCTCCCCGCGACACCCCCGCGCACCCTCCACGCCCCGTCCCCTCCCGGCACGGCGCAGCGGCCCAGCCGGGGCCTCCGCCTCCAGGAAGCCGAGCAGACATCCGCACGGCGGAGGCGGCCCCCGGGGGCGCGGCGGCGGCGGCGGCCGGGGCCCTGCGGAGCCGTGCGGGGCTCCTCCCGGCCGGGAGGTCGCGGCCGTGGCCGCGGTCCCGGCTCACCTCGGCGCGGAGCCGCCTCGGAGCAACAGCGCCAGCGGCCCTGGCACGCGGACGCGCCGGCGGAAGGGGCGGGCCCGCCGCGGGGGAAAGGTCGCGCCGGGCGGGAGGGGCGAACGGCCGGCCCCGCCCCGGCAGGGCCCGGCACGGCACGGCACGGGCCGCCCGCGGGAACGCTGCCCGCAAAGGCGGGCGCAAATCAGAATTAACGAGGCTGGGAAAGACCTCCGAGATCATTGAGTCCAACCTATGACTGAACACCACCTTGTCAACCAGACCTTGTTACTGAGTGCCACATCCAGTATTTCCTTAAACACCTCCGGGGACAGTGACTCCACCACCTCCCTGGGCAGCCCATTCCAATGCCCAGTCACCCTTTCTGTGAAGAAATTCCTCTTTAATATCCAGCCTAAACCTTCCCTGGCACGGCTGAAGAAGACCATGTCCTCTCATCCTGTCTCTGGGCTCCTGGGAGAAAAGGCTGACCCCACCTAGTTCCAGCCTCCTTCCAAGGAGTTCTAAAGAGCTATAAGGTTACCCCTGAGCTGTTAGGTTTTTTTAAAATATATAAAATATATGTTTTCTGCTGTTTTGTTTTCTTGTCTGGGCCTTCCTGGGGTTTCTGAGAGCTCTGGGAGCTTGGCTTTCACCTAACTTATTTTGTCTCTGTGAAGGCTCTCTGTTTTCCCCCAGCCCTGCGTCTGAAGAAGAGCTTGAGTCGTCTGTTCTCTCGTGTTCAGGAATTTGTTTATTTTTTGCTTATCTCATATTAGTTCCCTGGCCCGCCACGGTCTTCTCTGCAGGCCAGGCTGTGCTGAACTCCTCACTGTGCTCTCTCCTGGCCAGGTTGTGGTGTTCTCTCCTTGGGCTGTGCTCTCCCCCTTTCCGCCCTTGGGACGGCACTGTCTTTTATACTGAAAATTACCTGTGCTTTATTTATAACAATTCTCCAATATCTATCCACTATGTTGTGCAGTGTACTTTTGTTCTAAACCAACCAAAATGTGCCACACCACCACAGAAGGTGGAGAACAAGAAGACGAAGAAGAAGCTTGGGGACACACTCCATTTCCTCCATCTTTGTTCCCTGATCTCACATTCTAAAATCCCAAAATTCTACTTTTGCACCCTGTGACATACTAATTATCATGCTATCTAAATTCTTGTGACTTATAAATCTTCCCAGGACAGTCAGAAGGATGTCCTGGTTCCCACACTGAACCTCCTCCAGGCTAAGGTCCTGGTCATCTGTTTGTCAACCCATCAATCCTGCACCAGAGCAGGAAGCTCTGGAAAGGTGAAATAACCCAATGCCCAGAGAAGTGCCATAGCCTTTTTGGATTCAAAGGAGCGCTGGTGCTTTGGCACACCACTAGATATTTTGCATGCTTGTCTGGATAAAAAGGTGTATGGTCAGGAGGAGATCCTTGTAAATACATTGTGATTGATTTATAACAATTTACATGGCAAATTAATAAAATAATCTAGGAATAAAATAGAGAGGTTATGAAGAACAGATGAAACATTGAGAATCTATGAAAAATGAAATGCAGAAAATGTTACAGAAGTCAGATAGGGACTCTCCAAAAAAAATTCAACATTTTCTTTAGCTCAGGCTCTTCTTCTCTAAACCTTTAAAGACAGGCACCGTCAAGTGTTGCCTGCTAAGAAAATTGAAGGAGAGAAGGCAGTAAAAACTATTCTTATAGCATGCCCTATTTTAAGTCTATAAGATAAAATTCTCAAAACTTGAAAAACACCAGAGTGAAGGAGTCAAGGTGAGAGTATAATCAGATATATATCATCTCAATCACAGTAAAAGGAATATAATAATGAACATTATTTTTTTTTTTTTAAGAAAGGACACTTTTACTAAGCCTAATTAGAAATTATACATAAAAGATGTCTGTTACAACTTCTATATATCAGTGACATGAGATTTTTGCAATGATAATATTGAGGAAGGGAATGTTATATCTGCTCAGGGTTTTCCTATTAGTATAGTGATAATAACAGTTCTTGCTGGTAATACATTTGTGGTCTTTCTCCTGTCTTCAAGTCTACCACTATACACTTAAGAGGGGAAAAAAGTATACCTAGTTCAAATTCAGAAACAGTTACTTAGTTGTTGAATAAAGCTAATGTATTACTACAGCAAACATTCAGTGAAATTGATATTAACAGAGATTATATATAAATAAATTCAGCAGAGCCCCTGCATCCTTCACATCCGTAAATTACAATCTTCAGTAACCAAATTTAGTTTTCTTTTCAGGAACAAAATAAAAACATCATGGTTTTCCACCCTTCCAAAGTTCAAGACACTTTACTTCACTTGTCCTGAAAGTAGTGTTTTGCAAGACTATTTCACAGCAACAGTACAGGATGGATTTGCCTAGCTCTATTAATAAGGCCACAAACTTTCTGAAAGACTACTTTTGGAGAGCTTTCCTGCTTTCTAAATTTTCCTCTAGGCACAATAGCTCTCAGTAGATGAACTTTTTGTCTTCTTAAAATAAAAATATTTAACTTACCAGTGTGTAAGCACAATAGACGTGTATGGCATAAGCAGTTAGATACATGAAGTAAAGGAGTGTATGTGTGTGTGTTTGTGTATATATACATACATAAATAACAAAGCCTACTATAGGTATAATTTTGATTTCAGCTGTTGGGGAAAATAGCTGAACTGGAAAAGAAAAAGAAATTAAAATCCTGCCTACTTTTGTTGCTGTACTTCAATGTGACTACATATGGTACCAAAGTCAGTGATGTGTGTACAAAAATGCTCAAGTTTGAATGTAAGTTTTTAATTTATGCTCTTCATTTAACTGTAATAATGGCCTGCTTCTCCCCTTCCCTCCCCCCTCTCCCACTCCATAGTTTCTATATCTAACTTACTGTTAGCATGGCCACTTCACTAAATGCAGATACAAGACTTCAAAGCATTTGAGTCCTTCAGCTAGAAATTGACTCATAGCCATGTAACACTTCATCTTACATGCTTTTGATTTCAAGTTACTTTTAAAGTCAAGGTTTCCCTTATTTGGCTGAATTTTCTATCCAAATCTGTCATAATGCTGAAAAACTCATTTTAAACTGGCATACATAGTTTAAACCATAATAATCTTGACCATATTACATACAAAATGTGTTTTATAAGTTTAAGGGAAGAAACCACAAACATCTAGAAAGCAATAATCTCAATGTCAATTCTCCAATACTGAAGTACTGTACAAATACAGCTTATTGTACAGCTGGATCATGTGCAGAAGCCAAACAGCCCTGGAGCAACTCTACCTGATTAGAAGCAATGTTTAAAGGACAGTAATAAAACAAACAGTTTTTTGTTTCTGCCACCAACAGTCTTTGCTTTCTGCTGGCCAGAACATATATTTACAGCAAAGTCACCGTTTACTGCAAAAATAAGTGGTTTTGTAGAAGTGAAAGAATGAAGACAGAGCCCTGATCCTTGCTGTGACCAGGTAATATTCAGTGCAGCCCAGGGGATGAGAAGAACACAGCTGCTTTTGTACAGCCCAGCTTGGAATTACCCGAGTCCCTGCCACTTGAGGGGAGCCAGATGACTCCCAGTAATAAATACACTCAGTACTAAAAAGAAACACTATTCAAGGGCATGGTCTAAACTAAATGGTGTCCATTGAGTTCTGTGAAGTTTAAAGGTAGTCATCACACAGCTGAACTGTGCTCGAATACAATATCTTTAAACATTATATATTTGGTATGGTTCAATAGTGTTTGTTCTAGCTGTGGATTTGGCTGATTTCATAGAGAATCTAAACTTACTTCATTATTTATACACTCATATTCACACTACCCTTTGCATTTTATATTTACACATTTTCATTCTTTTGTATTGTGATAACTGTTCTTGTTTCAATGGTAACAGATTGTTAATGGTGTTAGCACAGCTCCAAAGATGGTCAGGTCTGCTGTGGTGGCATAAAACGTCCCTCTCACACCTTTCTGTGGCATCCCAGACTTTGTCAGTCTAGAAGCATCTAGTGCTAGTGCAGAACAGTTTGATCTGCCACATATTATTAATATTTCTAGATCATAGCTCTGGAAATATCAGCTGAATTTCATAACTAATATGGACAATGTCACTAACAGGCATAATGCATACTGAAATGTTCGGGGTGAGAATAGTAAAAGAGATTTGCTCACAAGAAGAGAGAAAGCCAAGAAGTAGGACAAATTACCAGTGAATTAATAAAATTTCAGTTCAAGAGTGACAGGTCTACTTTAAATATTTCAATACCTTAGCAAAATGAGAGTACCATTATAAAATAAAAATATCTTTATGATTAATACCAATAAAAACAGAGAAAAAAATTAAATTGGGACTAATCATGAGGTGATCAATATTAGGGTTTTCCTAGGTCTCCAAGAGGCTAGGACCATGCTAACATCACGGGGGTTTTTTTCAACAAATAAACCATATGACATGAAAAAAATGTTAGAAGAAAATGAATGGCAGTGGTCCAAGAAAAAGGTGTAGATTTCACTTTATTTAGTGTTGTAGATGGTAGCACTGAATTGTGTATTAACCAAGTTGCTTGATAGTTGAACAATAAACTGAAAAAGGAACATAAGTATTAAATACTTCTCATGCCTTGAAGGGTATTATTGAAAATGAAAGAAGGTCCTCTAACTTATAAGTAGGGAGACTTCTGTCTCTGAATTTGGACTAGATCTGTGTACTTCAAAAAAAGAAAGCAAACAAAAATTCAAAACCAGCCCACCCTGCAAGAATGCTGACTTGGAATAAACCACAGAAGGACTTACTTTTGCATCAGCTTTTGTAATCTTTGAGCAATGTTCAGCAGCCTGGGAGACACCAGCAAAAAAAAAAAAAAAAAACCAAAAAAAAAACCAAAAAAACCTTAGGGAATATAAAATTACTTTTCTATAAATATCTCTAAACTCAATATTTTGTGTGAGGTATAAGTTTGAAGTTACAACATCAAAAGCTAAAATAATATAAGTTTTGGCATTTAATGTAGATTTTTAACTGTATGCAGTTAAATGTCTATAGAAGAATAGTAGATTTGATAGCTTTCAAAGACATTTCATCTTTCTCTTCTAGGCACAAAAATGTTTGTGATGTAACTCCTTAAGATAGATAGAATTACTTCATTTATTGAACACAGCAGAAAAATGTTATAAAAGGGACTAAAAATAGTCATCTACATTTCTAGAGGCCTAGAAAAAGAGTTACTTGTGGGAAATAGTTAGGACACTATTTGCAAAATAGCAAAGAATTCTTTACACGCTGGAAAATCTGCAACCTTTACCAGGTTGTCCAGAGTGCTCAACAAAAATTGCATGTATTGCTGGAGCCCGCTGCACAAAAAGTGGGTGGGACACGTTCCTCTGGGCTTAGTTATTAAAGCCCCAAAGTGCGTCAGCCCTAGAGAGATGGTAACAGGGATACAGAGTACACCTTCAAGATGGGATTGCAGAGGAAAATTTCAAGAGTTTCTAACTGCAGTCAGCTAGTTTTGCCTCATGAAGCTATATTGTGTAGCATGAACAGATGAGCGTATACTTCAGTCCACTTCAGAAACACTGTCATAGGTAGCACTGCAACCCCTAGAGAAGGTGGGGTGACAGTTTCTGTTCTACATTAGCATTACAATGACCTCTGTACAATGGAGGTTTATTCTACACAATGCTTCAGTTTACATGTAAATACTAATAGCATACTGCTGATACTGCATTCCTGCAGTTATAATAAGAATCCAATCATTTCTTCCTCATAACTTAGCTACTATATTACAAAAATCCAATAAAAATCAATTTAAAACTCAGATCACATGTATATAATTTTTCTTTAATTTCATGGTAGTGTTCTTATTTATAAGAAAAAAATCACAATGCAATTATGCCTCACTTGTGCGTTCAGGAGAGGACATCTTAGCTACTTTGTAATTTTGTAATTCTCTATTCAGAAGAGCTTAGCAGCTCAGCAAAGCTTCACTCAACACTAATGTTTTCCCCATAATTTACTTAAAAGTTTTTCCTAACTTTCTGTTCTCAACTGTGCAGTATTCTCATCTGTAAATGTGGGATTTGCCATACTTTAACTTAGGAAATGACCTGTATGTGCCCACTATTGGCAGTAATAGCATAAACCGAGAGTCCACAGCAATTGCAGAGACCCTGGCAGTCCTCATCTCTAAAGGTGCCTTGTCACAGTTGCCTTACACCCACCATCATCTGGCAACAACTGTTCAGGTGCCAGTGCACCTGATACAAATCTGTTCAGCAGCAGCTTCCCAGTGTTTCCCATGCCCTGTTGCCCTAAAGGAGAGTTACATTCACATATGTATCAGGAAGAGATCACCGTCCTGATCTGCTAGTTGCTGGTCTGGAGGATGCACACAGCAGAACAGAAGTACTTGCTGAGCAGCCAAAGCTCGAGAACACCTCTGCGGAGGAGTTCTGGAAAGACAATGAAACCCTCCTATCAAACACTAAGAAATTACTTACCAAGTGGTAAAGATTCCTATCACCATGTTAAGAAATAGCATGTGAACACAGAAATTCTGTTGCCTCACAATTGCAATAGTTTTGTGGGTGCAGCCAAAGTTTGACTTAACAGCATGACTGCTCGGACACAGATTTCACTAGGGATTTCAGAACCCAAATAAATTCTGGAGAGGGATTTCAGACAGAGTTTAATGACTGGCTGCCACTATGTAATTTCTGCCCCAATGAAGAAACACAAAAGCTTACCACAAATAACATTTTCTGCCAAACCAAATCTACAGCATTTTTATACTTATTCCAGTATTTTATATCCCAGTCTTCCTTTTAAACCAAAACTTTGCTTTACAAAGTATTTTTATTCTTCTCAGTAGCTTTATTTAGAACATCACATCTTTACTACAATGTAAAAGAAAGGTTTGTGCATGGGCAGCAAGCACATTGAAAACCCTAAAGTTAAGAAGAACTACTGCTGATCAGCTGTGGGAAGGCACTGAAATAACATCAGTGACCTGCTATGAGAAGAAAGACATGGCCACTCTTGTGACAAATGAAAAAAACCTTTAACAGTTTAATTTTTTATGTAAGTGAAACAGATTGATAGTATCTCTCTCTTTGTGACACTGAAATTTTGCCTGTCACAACGAATGTTGATGGGGAAGAGCAATCTTTATCAGAAAAGGTACCCACTTGCTCTGCTCTTGCACTGAAGATTCTACAACATTTGGCATGCCAGTCACAATTTACAGGACTCCTAACAACATCATCCAAGAAGTTACACATTTGTGTTGGTCTTTTTTAAAAATCAGGGTTTTAAAGTGCGACCCTTTGTTTCTAACCATAGGCTGTCTGATGAGAAGTGAATACAGTTGTCAGCTGGTGGGGCAAAACTTTTTAATGTCAAGAACATAAGAACCTCTGAAAGATCCATGGCCTGTACCCATGGCTGTCTAATATGCATGGGAAGCTTAAGAAATTTAGGCAGAAAAGTTTATTTCCTGACTGCACAGAGCTTTGACAGTCAAGTTACATATAACAGTTATTCTTTTTTCACTTCAAGGTGGGCAGTAATATTTTCTTGCGCATTACACAAACCTAAAGTGGAACATATTATTAAGGATTTGAGGTATCTAGCTCTTTTAGGCTGCTTTTAAAAAAGAGTCAAAGACTGCTACTTGAAGTTATACAAGATCCCTTTAAGATATTTGTAGAACATTGGACATAAGAAAATACTCTTCTCTGCTTATTTTTCTAAATATCTCTTCTACAAACCATCCTTTTATAATAAATGTGCGTGCTGATAAATCTTAAAAAAGAACTATAGAAATATTAATTATGTTGTGATTGTTTATCATTTTTCCCATAATAACATCTTTTGTGTATTCTGTTCATTTTTGGGAAGGTCTTATGATCTAATCTCCAACCTATTTAAAAGAAAATGCTTTGTGTGTCATTTTGTACTCATGGTCATTTGGAGTTCTATTTCAGTTTCATTAATATTGATGGAACTTGTCTCTGCACTCATTCTCAGCAGATTCTTTGAAATTAATCTTCAGCATTTACTGTGATTTGTTTCTGTTTTCTGCTTCATCCCTGA
The DNA here is from genome assembly GCA_032173965.1 of Sitta carolinensis. Classification (NCBI taxonomy): domain Eukaryota; kingdom Metazoa; phylum Chordata; class Aves; order Passeriformes; family Sittidae; genus Sitta; species Sitta carolinensis. The sequence continues at coordinate 21,366,930 of CM063288.1, forward strand.
ATCCTGCTCTTCTCTGGTTAATTTTGTTTTCTTTATTTTTATCCACTTGCTATGACGGTTCTACTACTTGTGCCACTGTGGTGTGTCAGTCCCTTTATGGGATCCCTGTTTCGTCTCTGCCTTTCACTGTGATTTTCCATCATTATGGGCCTCTTGAATAAAAATGTAGCCCTTGTTTCTGACAAAGTCCATGTTCCTTTTCTTTCTGTGTGATTTTCCATCATTATGGTTCTTAAATTTCTTGAATAATGATATATACTATGAACAAATGCATGAAGCAGTAATGGCTTCATCAGTGTTTTCTAAAATATATCTGCAGCTTTTAAAGCATACAGTGCTACAGCAGAGTCTGTGCCATGTTTGTAAAAGCATGATTTTTAAAGTGTATTTTGTAGGCTATTGATGACTATGCTGCTCTGCATTAAAAATTTGCCTTCTTTCAAACATTATTTACTTGTCAGGATAGTGGTTTCAAAAAGATAGTTCAGAAATAAGCATTAGCATTGCAAATCTTTGTTTTAAATGGTAAAAACAAAAACCCTTTGTGACATTTAGAGCAATACCACTATGTTATGGGACTAGCAGAATTCTTGTTAGGTGTTTTACATGAAGGATGTATGAACAGATGTCAGAGTTTTTATTAAAACAAGTCAACGTCTTAATATGAATCAGCATATCATAAAAAAACAAATCATCAGAATAAATGTTTTAAAAATATATCTGCAAAAATGTGATAAAGGTCGTAGTTCAGTACTAACTAGTTACATTACAGTTATGTCAAATCCATGATGAAAACCAAAAGTGTAAAGACATTTAAAGTTAAACGTCAGTTCACCAATGTGAACAATGAAATCGTTAATATGCCATAATGTAAATTGGGGTAAAAATAGGAATCGAAATATTATAAAATATTTTCTTCATTATTTAATAGTAGTGGAACAGTAACTTGGTCCGGAAAGTGCTTTAGTGATTTAAAAGGGGGGAAAATGTTAATTACAAAATACTTGGTTAGTATGTCAGTGATTCCAGCATTACTTTTTTTTTTTTTAAACACACTCTGTAAAATTATATCTATTAGTATTTCATTTTGGATAACAGATGGAAAGCTTGAAGGTCTTAAAGACCTGGAGAGGCTTGCTACAGTAGACCATAATTTCCAAAAACACTTACAATGGTATTTGCAATTGGGTACAGTCTCTCCCACCAAAATAAATGGGTCTTGTGGTACTAATCAGAGAAAACCAGGTTCCTATGTGTACTGTTTCCTTCCATTTGAAATACAAGTATTGAAATTCCTTGAAGTTCTCTACGGAAGCCAAGTGTGAAATGCCCCTGTTGGTGGCTCCAGCTGAAAACACTGTCCCCTTCTCACCAGGGCAGCTGGTGGCCTGGAGCAGGTGACCACCTGCTCCACCCACAGAACTCCAACAGGCACAAAGGGAGTGGGAGCAGGCAAGACCAGTGGGAACAACTTCCCCATAATACCTGAGCAAAAAGAGCAAAGCAAGTTTGGCAATGGCAATCAAGATAAGCCAGAAATCATTCGCTGCCAGAAAAACCAGTAGTGACAAAGCAGGCGGGTAGTCAAGCCAGGTAGCCAAGTGACAACAGGCTGGAGATCAGATCACGCGATCTTCACAGAGGGTCACAGAACTAGGAGCTGGCACACCTACAACCTCACACCTGAGTGTAAACATACCTTTCAACAGACAAGTCCACAGTGAGACTTTCTGCCACAGCTCTGTTGAAAGCACCTGATCCCAGGTGACAGTCCTGCCCAGGGCACAGGCAGCCAAGCTCCTCAACAGGTGGGAAAAGGTTGTTATGACTTAAGTGACCCCTTCTGCTTCACTCAGGGTCCTGACTCAAGCAGCTTGCAATAATTAGTGGTCCTTACCTTGGTGCCTTGATACAGCTGAGAAGGCTTTTATGTCCCTCTCAGTTTATCTTCCAAAGAATCAATGACTGTTTAATAATGTTTGTATTAATGATTTTTCTTACTCCGTTCCCTTACAATGTGAGCATGGTGCCTCAGTGACAGCTATTTAGCTGCACTGCTGGTTCAGTGAAAAGCCTTGGGAAGATCGCTAATTTATGATATGTATCTGCCAAATGATGATCCCACTTCAATTTTCTTCCCTCACAGTGTTTTGCAGATTGGAATGCGTAGGTAGGTGGCCAAGTTTGAATAGCTGTGTTATGTTAGTTCAGTAACAATGAAGTATCATTATTTTTGGCAAATGCTAATGTGTAACTGGTGTATGGCCTGACAGATGCATCTGAAACATTTACAGACTCTGGAAAAGAAATCTACAGTCACTCACAGAGCTGTCTCCAGCCATTCTAATGAGAAGATGAGATTGTTTTGCAGCACAAAGTGGGAGAAGACTTAATAGAATCAGTCACAGTTTTAGTGGTGCCTCCACTTCAATAACCAATTTATGTCAATTTATACACAATTTTCTTAAGTAGATGGTTGAGAAAAATATTTCTTTTTTTTTTTTTTTTTCTCTTTTTTTTTTCTTCCTTCTAGGTAAAAGGTACCACTCTTTTCATTTTATCTGGGCTAAGTTATGAAGTCATTTCTCAAATGCAAGTTTCAGTCCATCATTAAATAATAACTTGAATGATTGCTTCTTTTTTCTTAACTCTTATACTGGAAACACACTTGCCCTCTTTGAATCTGCAGGTTCCAGTTCTCATCATTCTTTGTTTCAGAGTAGTACTACCACAAATAGTATGTGACTCCTATCACACTTAATTCCTATTACAGAAAACAAAAGTTATAAAATGTTTCAATGTATCCAAGTTGTTTTCCCTAATTCAGCAGACTCAAGATGACATTCTTAATTTTACTAAGCAAAAAGACAAACCATGTCTTGTTTTCAAAGCAAGAGAATAATTATACAAATTCACACTGTAAAAAATAAGCTAGAAATGAAGAAAATATACTTCAGAACAAAAACAGGGACTCACATATTTATTGCATGTTTCATTGAATAAAAATACAGATGACTTCACAGATGAATCTGAGATAAAGTTAACCATTTTCACTGCGATTATCTGTGATCCTTCTCATGTTGGCTAATGTTTTCTGCACGATCCCAGCAGAAACATGGGCTACTTTTAAAGGCATTCAACAATCAAGGAAGATGCTGAGTCACTGAAAGCCCACCGGACACAAACCTCGATACACTTACCAACTCATTTCCTCATAGGAAAATAGTAATCATACTTCACCTACATCTTCTGCATATTTTTGAGATTCATGTGTGGCAACACAGGAAACATCCTATCAGTTCACTTTCAGTCTCGTGGGTGAAGTATTCAAGGAAATTAGCAAAAGCAGCAAGAGCAGCAACAACTTTTGAGAACTCACCTATCTGCAGGACAGGGTATGAACTCCTATCGATTCAGGTGATTTCAAGTCTCTCCTGTTATTTCTTCTGTAATTTCTACGGGGTTTTTGTTCAGTGCTTGGTGCCTCACTGGATTTCAATAAGACTGAAATACCATTTGCCTCAGGAGTCTCTCAAGCTTAAGATTCCTTCTTCTCTGGAGAGGTGTACTGTGAAGCACAAAATGCCTAAGAACAGCATACAGTCAGGAAAGAGATGATGCTCACCAGTGCCAGTATTCACCTCACTGCTGTGATAACACAGGGTGTAAACGACCTCCACAGAACTGAAGCTAGTTCTGCTGTCAGACTGACAAAACTACCTTTAATAGCCAGCTTTATTAAAAAGAACATGTTGTTTGTAACAGACACAAATCCCAGCCACCTCCCCAGTCTGTACCTAAAAGTATGAACAACAGAGTCATCACGATACACTATCCACTTCCCAAAGCTAGGAGAGGAATAAGACAATTAAAACCATGATTGGTCTCTTATCTAGCCTTATTACACTTAGCACCTGCTTGAATGCCTTCTGCCCAGCGGAGGAACATCAAGCTGTCTCAGAAGCACCCAAGCAACAGCTTTCAGGAAACAGACAAAGCTCGAGAGATCTTTGGCCTAGAAAAGAAAATCTAGGAAGCTTCTCTAGTGTTTCAGGAAACTACAAAATTAGTGAAAACCATTAACTGAGACAAGCGATGTTCTGTGGATGAATCCAGTTTTTCAGAAAATTTCCAGATTCTTTTAGAAATAATCATAAGTCTGTGAATCCCAAACAGTGCCTGGGAGATGCTATGTCCAAGACTATAACATAAACAAATGCAATCATTATATTTACCAAATATCTTCTGGATGGACTTTTTTTTTTTTTTAGTTCAGAAGTCAGCTTAATATCAATACTATTTAGTACATAGTATTACATAGTATTACATGCAATGCACTCAGTTTATAAATTAATTTCAAAAGTAGTTTTATTTCTTTTAGTTTCTCCACTTAAAATTGTATAAATATACATGCAGTCCATATTCAACTATCACAGAACTCAAAAATCCCCCAGAGTTGTGAGTTCAACTGGAAAATATTCAGCACATGTAGCATTTTGAAGGAGGGAAGAAAGGTAAACTGATTACTTAATTTTTGATATCTCTAAGGAGAGGTGATAACTCCTCTTTAAAAATTTCTGCCTTCAATGAATTTGTAAATAAGCCTAGCTGCAGCTACAAGTGGGATGCAAAAGCTGCAGGATACCGAAGCCACTCCTATAACATTTAAGGGAGGGTGTACATCAAACCAGGAGATTTATAGTAATCCCCTGCTATTAGACACACTTTTCTTGAACGTGTGAGTTCCCCTATTAGCTACTCAGCAGGGGACTCCATTTACCCTGCAAGTGGTCTGAGGCATGCAAAATGTTTAAATTTTGAGTGAATCACAAACAGCAATATCTCCAGAGTACAAAACATGACCTATTTTTTTAATTGCTCACAAAACAAGACACATCCAAAGTGACATGGATACAAATGGCTTAACTTGAACTTGCCTAGAGCCAGCTCTGTAACTCACACACCGAGAGGATTTGGTTGTGAAGCCTCATCAACAATCCATCAGGTGAAAAACTGATGCCTCAGTATCTGAGAGACCAGTCTTTCTGGAAAGATGAAATGGGAACAGCAAGGCTGCCTCAGACTTCGATTAGCCTTCCCATACATGACAAAGAGCTCATGACTGAAAAGGATTTTGTCAGCAACTTCTGTACTTCGGTTTTAAATTTCTGTAATTCTCGAAGACTGCATGAGCTAAGCACTTTGAAAATACTTGATATTTTAATGTTTTTAGGGTTTTCCTCCTTTTTCAGTATGTACCTTTTAACATTATTGACTGAAGAAATACCAGCCTACTTAGTTTTGAAATTTGAAATTGCAATAGACTGTGAGCTGTGGCAGGTATGTGCATTAACAGATTAGAAATTCACCCACAGAAACTATTTAGGGGAAAAAAAAAAAAACAAAAAAAGCCCCCCAAAAAAATCCAAAAACCTGACTAAAATGTATTTGTGCTTAAGAATTTTGAAAGACTATTTTCTCTTTAGCTGAGATAAAGATTACTCATTATTTACATTTTAGTTTTGTAACATTTTGCTTCAACTCTTCTGGAAGAGATTAAATGGACACTTTTTTTAATGTTGATTCCAACAACTGCAAAATAATCCTTGAGATTTAGTAATACCAATCCACAATTAAACTATTTGTTAATGTGGGCTAGACATAATTAGTGGGGCCTGCTGAATGTACTCTTTTATTCACATTTTTAAGATTCATGCCTACATTGATCTGAAGACAGAATAACTTTAGTTTCATTGTCCATTTTACACAGTGCACTGCTGAAAGCATATTCATATTGCAATCACTTTCCATCACTAAAAGAGAACTGCATTTGGAAGTATTTTCCTCAAACCAATAGATCAAATGCAGAACTTTTCAGAAATGTAGGTTATGAATCTTTTCCACTGTACATCTCTATGGACCCACTACTTCCAGCCATTAAAAACAACAAAGAAATGTTGGCTTCGATAAAAATTACAGGTACACTTCATCTTCCAACGCTGTTATGTCTGGACAGTTGCAGCATTGCAATGGCATGGTAAATGGCAAATCACATACTCTAATGTTAATGTATTCACATCAAATAGTTAACTACTTTGCATTTTGTTCCTGTAATTTTTTTTTTAATCAATGCTTTTTGATGGAAATTAAAGTTACAATTTTTTTCTGGTTTAGAATTTAAAAGGTATATATGCAAATGGGGTATAGATGTATGATGCCAGATTTGGGTAGGTCTTCGCTGCTCTTCACTTAGTAAAATAAATGCTTGTATGCAAACATCAGATTCCACCCTAGAGCTAAAAGATACAGCTAATATGTAATTACAATGGGATTACATTTGATCCTAATCTATTGGCAATGTGGGTATAAATGAGGTGGGATTTATAAATTAACCTCTCAGTGTAGGACACTACAGCATCCCTTAACATTAGTTCAAGTCCTGTCATTGGAAAGACTCCAAAAACATTAGTATTTTGCTTCCTCAGACAGAGTAAAACTTCTTTTGGCAGAGGACTCTTTAATGAGACAAGTTTCAACATTGAGAAGAGTATGAAACTCTCTAAGAATTTAACTACAGTGAAAGGTTCTGAGGCCCTAAGACTGATTTCAGTGTGAGCATTGCTCTTCAAGACTGCTATACTCAACTAGATCTCCTGAGTTTTATTATTCACATATATTAAGAAATTAGGCTAATATTCCCAAAATGCTCTCTGCTGAGAAGTTCATGTTAACCAAATCCAGGATTCTGCAGAGTCATACAGTATACAGTATGTATATTGTACAGTATGTACCTTTAAAAACCAAAGCAACAGTAACCCAAACTCCCTATTCTGCTGAAGGAGCATCCTCTTCAACCATGAATTTAGAGGAAAAGTTGTGGCACAAGTAGAGACAATGGTATAATATATTCCTAAACAATAGTTTAATTGGCTTTGTGTAACTATTTCCCTCCTGCTCATACATTGGTGTGCCCCCATTCCCATTCCCCTAACCATGTGGAACACATACTCTTCTGCCACATGTTAGATTTCAAACTTTATATTATTTAAATACCATGACACTGTATGTTATTAATCAAAATCCCAATATTCTGGAGCTGTTTGTTAAACAATTTTCTAGCATCAAAACCTTACAAAATCACAATCTGAGGCACTCAGCTGCCTTGAAGATCTCTTCAGAGAACACTTCAAAGAGGAAGTTTTTGTAGAGGTCACTTAACTATATTCAACCCTATAAATACAAAGAAACATTTTTTTGTTTTAAAAATTGGAGAAAAAAATGTTATGTAATTGTTTTAAATGGTTGGACTATTTAAAAAGTCATGTTAAAATAGTTACATTCCATGATGAGACTTGTCTTATAACTTCTGACATGCATAAGCTATAAAGCATGCCTATTATTAATTTCAGGAATAGTTTTAGATACCTACACTGAATTAAACTGTCAGAGTTGATGTAATTATTAAGCAAGATTATAGACCATGCTCAGAAGTTCAAATAATGCCCATTTCAAAAGTCCTCTCAGTAGTTATGAGTCCAAGAGCAACCTACCATGACTGGTCACACTCCTGGAGCAGGGTATGAAAGCTCTTTTTGTTTAAAGCTCGTCTTCTCGAACCTAGTTACAGCATAGTGGTGTGAATGCAAGAGATTTTTGTTTTAATGAATTTACTGCATCTCCTTAGCACTTGTTACGAGTACTTACAACCAATGTGGAGCATAAAAGAGGAGCATGCAGTACTTGTCACTTGATTTCAAAACTTCAGATTTGTTGCCTGTATGAAATGATCTCGGGTTGAGTAACCTCACTTCAGCAAAGCAAATCTAATGGACAGGGTGTGGATGAACATTCTTAGCATTATCAGTCAAACTTGCAGGCATCTGTAGTACCACTTTCCCCTTTCTATGTCAAATCATGTGTGATCAAAGTGTGTTAGTTAAATCCAACACAGCTCTGTTGCTAAACCAGAAACTCCAGCAGACAGACTAATGCTGGACTTGTTCCATTCTTAAAACTGGAACTAGTGTATTTCCACTTTTTTCTTAAAAGTGGAAATACATCCAAATGCGTATGGTTTTAAATACACTGAAATATGGGAGGAAATACTTTAAGAAATATTTTCAGCTACACACTGGAAAAAAAGAATCTGAACTTCATACTATTAATTCAGAATTTTAAGCAGAGAACCAGGGTTTGTGATGCTGTTTTCAACACTGCTGTCTTCAGGTTCAGTGAAATGTTTTACACCTTCGCAAATAAACAGAAGATTTGATGTTGTGGCAGTAGTCTCGTTGAAGCCATATGACCAGATAACCACTATGTTTTGCAGTGTCATTTACACTTGTACAAATGTGGAATGTCCTCTCTGGAATTAGTTTAAACTGCTCTTGTGAATGTGGATTGACATAAAAAGAGTATGAAACTTAATGTACAGTGTTTAGCAACACTGTTTTAAGATTTTTCAATATTATTTTTAGCTAGTACGAAGAAAACACGGGAACACATATATGCACACATCTGGACATACACAGTTACACACCTTCTCTAGAAAAGGGGCATGCCCTATGGGCTGTCTAGCTGCTACTCATTCTGATCCAGGTAATTAACACAGAAATAACATATACCAATATTTTCTTCTCCTCACAAAATTTCATATGGCGTTCAAGTATTATTACATGGAACTTTCTCTTATTCTGCATTAAATGTTTAAAAAAAGTTTAAACAAATTACACTAAAATATGGTCCTAGCTGATTATAAAATGAAAAAACTGATAATAAAATAAATAGTTGTGTCTCTGTTTCCAGAAACAAGATGGTATTAGCGCACAAATTGTTAAATATAATAATCTGGACATGTTTGCCACATTTAAGTGGGTGGAGGGGCTGGAAAAGCAACTATCTCTTAGTCATGCAAATTACCTGAATCCAAAATAAAATTGCCAGTGCTGCTGGGGCAGCATCAATGTTTAAAGTGGATTCCTTTTCTTTCACTTTTCCCAACTGTTTTTACTTTTTTTTGATATAGATAAACCACTTTCATCTATAGCATTCATCTATAGTTAAGAATTCAGTAAAATATGTGCTACAGAATCAGAGAAAAATACTGGCCTCCTAAAGGATTTTTACCTCCTGTCTCCCTCCCCTTTTAATTTTTTTTGGTTTTGTTATATGTATAGCTCCAAGGTCTGTCTCTTGGTGCTTGGTACACTATTGCTATGTTAAAGGAGAATCTTCACAGTTCAGTGTGAGATAGTTTTTCAGGGGTGGGTCACATTCTGCTGACAGGTATCATGTGCCTTGTCCTCTAGCAAATGATCAGTTTGGAATCTCACCTAACTGATATTTGCTCTTTGGGGATGGATGAAAAACCTCAATATTTTCTCTAAAGCTCAAATTTGCTTTATCAAACAAAACACCTGCTAGATGTGTGAGTGACTTGTGACAGCAGGAGACATCAGCGCTGGCCTTCCCAACAGAAGACAGTGCTATAAATGGAAACTATTATGGAAGAATTCTGGCAAGAATTTTTTTTCCAAACAGCTAAAAAAAATTAAAGAAAAAATATGTTGTTATGGTAACAGCTATTTGAAAAATACTGTAACAATAGGCAATTTAATATCAAACTACCAAGCTGTTAGTTTGACTATTTGGTTTTCTTTTTAAGCAGTTTATTTACAGAGATCACCTCCCTCTCCCTTATGCAGTTACAAGTGTGAGTGTGCAAGGTAAGGCACCATCTGCAAATAATTAAGTGCTTGTAAAATTCTGGCCTTGGAGCTGCAAAATTCCAGACACTGCCACTTTTAGCACACCATTAGAATGTCCAGTGCTATATGGGCTCAGTCTGTCCCTCACATGACAATAAACCAGATTTTGTAGCATCTCCATTATGTAGTTCTGGCACAACAAGGTGTTCTTGCACTCCTGTTGCTTCATGGAATGTGGCTAGTCAATTTGTGGGTACCACAGCTACTCCCTTGAAAAACACAGTATTGTATCTTTGTGTTTGGGAAATAAGCACTCCCCCCACTGCTGGGAAAAGAGGGTTTCAAAACAGTCTGTGGAGTTAAAGCAACTTATCTTTCCAAAGCCAGCAATTGTATTTTACACTTCACACCTTTTTAGAAAATTTCCTCTGAACAAGAACAAGATTCTATGTGCACTAACTTCAACATCTTACTTTGAATAGGAGCATGTAATTCTCACTCAGATAAAGTCTCTTCTGAAGCTGGTGCATAACGACTTGTGTACTGGCTGAATTTCTGACTGACTGATTTCACATCCTGATGTACGTACAGTGATAATAGGAAAGAGCTGGAGGACAATGCCTGCTCTTCCTCCTAGAGCTGCGCTTTCAGCCAGGATGTTTACAAAAAACCTGTCAAACAGGACACATTTTTGTACGCGTCTCAGGTGAACAAACCTTGGACCTTTGCTAAATTTCCTCCAAAATACATCATGGAGGATCAAATTACACTGTGTTAAGTACTGCATAGGAATTTGAACATCTTGTTTCTTAATTATAGAGATGAGATTTTAGAAATGTGAAACTTGCATTTTGTTTCCCTGCTTTCAATCCCTCTGAGGTGTACAACAGTCTGTCCCTCCAGAGAATCACATTTCAGTTAGAGTAACTAGCAAGTTTTATCTAAAAAGATTACAAATAGAGGGCTGTGGTGATAGAGATTTTGGCTTTTATTTGTTTTGCTGTAACTGGGAATTTTTCAGTCATGTTGTTTTCTGAATAGACAAGTATTTTATTGTCAATATAAAAACTTAGTTATGTTCACGTGCAGTAAAAACCATGAGAAATATTAAATAACAAAAATCCACTACAGCTCATTTTGCATCATTTTGCAAAAGAGAAAGTGAGTTATTTGTTCTCAGTGACAATCCAAATTCAGCAACAATGTGCTCTATAGGTCCTACTGACATTCATCTGCATATACGGGAATGCATTTGGAAACTTGAGTGCAAGTGGTGGTATTTTCTAACTTCCCCCCCAAAATCCCCTAAGCATTTCAGACATTCCACTCAAAAAAATTTTTTTAATGTGGGACCTACTTACCACATTTGTTTTACATTACAAAATGCTGTATAGGTTGTTTACATATGGAAAAGTCAGTGGGGAGTGATTTCTGTAACTGTTCAGAAAGAAAGATTGCAACATTACTGTAACAAGGACAATTATGGACAGACACAGGTAATAGCTGTTTAGAAAATGTTAGGAGCATTATTGTGGATAATAGACATTCCTTTCTTAGCACTGCCCTTGCCTAAGTTTAATTTTCCATTGGTGGTGTCCACCTAGATTGCTTAAGACAGCTGTAGTCTTCTTATTTACATTAAGGTAACAAAAAGTTGACTGCTGAGTTGTCCCAGGTGGAGTTCATCTGTACAAAGGTCTGAAACTATGAAGGAATACCTAAAATGTCAGATATATCCAGTATCTAGTGCTAAAGCAAATTATCACCTCTGTCAGGTCACAAAGGTCAAAATAATTTCCAGCTCTATTTTTCTAAAAGCCATTTTCATTTAATCTGTCCTTTACAAATGGTAAATTTAATGAGAATTTCAGGAATGATTCAAACTAAAATTAAGAAAAAAATACCTTTATATATACGTGTTCAATTCAAATATATTTTAGTAAGCAACAACATGGCCACTATTAAACTAGTTCTCAAATTCTATTGAAATAATAAGTGTGCTCACAAAGGAAACCCGCTTTCTTTTAAAGTGACTGCATGAATTATTCCAGCTTCTTCTGATAATAGCACATTTAATACTGAGGCTAAGATGCAATCAATCGTTTTTGTTGGAAGGAGGTGTTACATTGTACCCATATGCTTATACTCACCTAGGAGTTCCAATCCACTAAATTAATCCAGCCTGAAGTTCAGGAGGGCTGCTGCTGGCTTGGCCTCCACTGTGTTCCTCTTGCTGGCTTTGCAGAGCAGTGGGGAACAAATCAGGTGAGAGAGGGAGCAGGGGAAAGGAAGAGCTCTGTCTCTAAACAGACACTGATTTAGACTGGAGTGAATAGCTGACGTCCTCTGTAATTATAGACACATTGAACCCTTTATAGTTGACTTAAGTTACTTCAAACTGCATTGGTCTGGCCCTCCATACTGATTAAAAGCAGCATCTATTTACCTTAACAATAAATGTGGAGATTAGTAAAAATTCACTTGATCACAATAAGAAGACAGATAATTAAAGGGCAATGCAAGCCAGATTGGAATGTAAGGGGCAGAAACAGCATATTAGGAAGCATAGGCTGCTTTTGTATATGAGTTAAGGATTGCAGAAATCCCTTCAAGTAGACTGGTTTTGTAGCAATGCTTAAAGTAGAGGAAGGCCAGAACATGTCCTGAGGAGATTGGCCCAGCAACTCTCCTGGGCAAAGTGACAAATACAAAGCTTTGGAAAAGGAAAAATACTTTAAAGTACAATGTGACTAAATGGACAATCTCTACAAAATCTTTGAAAGAGGCCTCCAGATCTTTTATTCTTCTTTGATGTCTCCTCCAAGATAAAGAGTAAGTTTAAGGTAAGCAGGACACACTGCTGATTCTATGCGTAAAGCTCTGGATAGTGTAGGGTCTACAAGAAAGGGAAGAACTGGGTTTAATGTGTGACAGACTCAACAGAAATGCTCTTCTCTCAACAAAAATGCTCTTCTTGATGTGGGGTCTCTTTTGGGGAAGAGGGAAGACTGTTCTTATTCCTATTGCAACTATGATTTGGGTTTGCATGGTGGACATCATGTTTTACTAATCCCTTGCTAGCAAGAAAGAAAGCAGCTGATAACTAAGTGAATAGTATCTAACCCGTATGGACAGCTTGGAAAATCAGGAATGGCTGTATCCACGTTTGTAGCAAAAGGGCCGTATTTTTTCACAGAACTTGATGCTCATTCCTTGTTTCTTTTCTTTGTACTGAAACTGAGGAGGTCTATGCTTACCTCCTTGCAGAAAATTATGGGATGAAACAGTGACTTTTGACAAGCATTGCAGCAATTTCCAGAGAGCAGATTGTTGCCGAAACACAAATAATAACTGGAATCTTAAATTAATAACATTCTCTCTCATATGATATTCCAAAATAAATTTCCAGCTGACCCAAGACTTACAGATGTTTTGGCTTTTTCTCTAACAAACACTGTTACCAGTTACACTGGTCCCATTAAAGTCATATTTAAAAGAATGGCTTAGTTAGTTCACATGCATGGGGTTTTGGTTCTCAGCAGTTTTAATTTGAAGCATGTCAGAACTGTTTAACACCAAGCCAAAGATTCATTCAGTCGCTTGGTATATATAGAGAAGACTAATTTTGGAGTGACAAGCATCAAGGTAAATAAGGTTAGCAAAAAGGTAAGAAAAATGCAAGAAACGGAGGGCATCGGTTCAGTGAATGGTAAATCATGGTCCTGTTCCTTCTGAACTGAATCTTTGTCCCGCTAATAAATTGGTGGCAATTGCAAAGTCACCAGTCTCTCCCAACCCTTAGCTTCGGGGTTACCAGGAGCTAGGAAGAATTTTCCAGGTGTGAGAGGTTTCCTGGGTCTTCTGAAAGGAAGCAAATAAGACAGACCCACGGCCTACGGGCACAGGGTAGCAGCTCTGGCTTTCATAGCAGCTGATATTTTGCAGTTTCTTAGTTGTAGAATGGTTAGAATAATCACCCATGGTGGAGAAGACTGCACCTACCCTTGTCCCTCCATCAGCTGGCACATCCCAACCTGCTTTCCACTCCTTAGCTGTCTTGGAACTTCCAGGGATCATGGTTCTGCGTCCACACTGTCATTAAAAGGCTACAATAATCTAACCAAACACTTCGCTGAACACATGTGCAAGCCACTGCTTTCCTCCTTGTATTGCATCTGCACAGCAGATTAGTGTCCTCTTTAGGAAGCAGTCAGGGACCTCTTTGTTTCCTTCTTTCAGGTACAAGGTGAATTAATCCATTTGGAAACCAACAAATCCACCCCTCCCTTTCCCCCCTACAAACTCGAATTCTTCCAGCCTACATCTCTTGACAATAAAGAGATAAAGCTCGGATGCCCTACACGACGAAGAACTGAGCCTGTTTCTTTGCATTTAAGTTTTATTAAATAAATCGCTTTTGTTGTTTAAAGCTGTGATGAATGGAGACAGAGGGCCAGGTTGGTCGCTGGAACAGTACAATGGATGTAAGAAGGTTTTTTTCTTTGCCATATAAATCATTCACATTGTTTAAGGTACATTGATCAATCTAATGGCTTGTAATAGGCTCCTAATTGCCACTAGGAAAGTATTGCAAGCTTGCATCTGAACGTGAAATGGTTCATGATCTGAGCTGAAATTCACCTCAAGCCTGAGTTCCAGTAATTACAGAACACAGAAAGAGCATAATGAATGGCTCCCCTTCTTTCCTTGCCCTAATCCCAGGACAGGGTGATGGGGAAGAAGAGAACATAGGAATGGGGGTCTGGCATATTTTCCTCTACCAAAATAGCAATTCATTAAACGGCAAAAGCTGCAGGAGGATTTATTGGTCATTGTGGACCGAAGAGAACTTTGTAATGCCAATCATCCTGCCTATTACGCTGCCACATATCTCTATCTCTAGATAGACAGCTTGCTTAATCACAATCAACATTCTGAGTCACGCCTGGCTAAAAACGTGGTATAAAAAGCTAGGAGGGCACCGGAAGCGGGATGCTAGGACAAACGCGGGGACAGGACCCCTCCGCGCTGAGGCTGCTCCGCTGAGGCACCCGCCCGTTCCCTGCCCGTCCGCCCGGCGCTGCCGCTTCGCCGAGCCCGAGCGGCGCCGCCGGGGGAGCCGCGGGGCGGAGGGGCCGCGGGGCGGAGGGGCCGGGCGGGCCGGGGCGGGCCGGCCGCTGCCAGGGACCGCCGAGCTCGCCGTCCCGGCCGCCGCTGCCCTGCTCACCGCACACACCTCATTACCGAGTCAGCAGAGCTGCTTTAATGGACTTGTGTGGAAAGGCGGTTTTACGCGCTATAAACGTTGGGTCCAAGCCTTTACTAATTAAACTCTTTCTATTTAGAAACAGCTGCGTTTTAAGAAAGCTTTCTGAACGCTAGCACTGGCTGAATTTCCAACCTGCTGCAGTCTGAGCTTGTCATGCCTAACCTATACATCGTAACAGCTCTGGAAAGCATGTGAACCAAAAGGTAAAATCCTCGTACAATGCTCCTTGCACAGTGTTCCTCAGACTTTCCTACCAAGGCACAAAACAAATCTATGATGCTGTTGAATAATCTCCCAATAATTGTAGTAATTAAAATCATCATCCAGTCTGCAGTCACCTTCCTTCCTTTGACACTAGTCTTCCCTTCAATTGTTAACGTGTCTCCGGCTGAGATAAACAGAACAAGGGAGCTTTAAAATACACGGTCCAAATAAATTTAGCAGAAGAGAATTAATTCCAAAGACACGCTTTTGACTGCATTCAGTAAGCGACAGGATTTCTGAAACTATTGTGCAGATTTTTTTTAAACACAGGGTAATATGGGTCTCCCTGCTACTCCTAAACAGTGTCACCTTAAAGATCGAGAAAAGATGAAAGCCCAGCCTGATGCTCCACCTCGGGGCTCAGTGTGCAGGGGGCAGGAGGAGAGGGGAGTGCACCATGTAACAAACATCATATGAAAGATCAAGCAGAAATTGTGAGAGAGTGCCTTAATTTTCATTTAATTTCCATGATCTATTTGATCCCAGTGCTCATTCCCTTTTTATTAACTATAAAAGATTTCCTTCTAATCAAAAGCTGCACTTCATCTTTACCCACAAATGAAAAACTCTATAGTGGAAAGAATTCAGTGGACTCAACAGGCACCAAGGTCTGTATTTTAACACTATCTCTATATATCCTTCCCCCTTGTAGTATCTAGTCTTGGGCAGAATAGTGGGGAAGCCTTTTCCTAACTGAAGTTATTAATTTATCACCAGGTACCCCTCTGAGTTGCTCTAATAATCAATGCTGGCTTCTAGATCACGTAAATGAAGACTGTAATTGAGGGGGGAGGGGGGGTTCGCACGGAAGAACTGTTGCTAAAAAAAAAAAAAAAAAAAAAAATCTGGCAGGACGCAATTATTTATCTCGGCAATGAGCAGTTTGCCTGTTTCCTGCCCATGTCCCTTCTGTTTGGCAGAAAATTAGGCTGCTTCTCTTAAACTTGGAAGGGTTTGCCCCCTTCCCATCCGTAACATCCATGGGTACGACTCCGTGCCCTTCCTAGAACGCAGGGGAAATTGTACAGCAACCTTACATTTTAACTGCTGCTAAATCGATTTGGAAAATATTTGTCAGCTCTTTCCCAGAGCTCTTTTTGAACAGACGAGCCATTTCATCTGATGCTCTTGAATATAAACCCAGGAGCTTCCCAACCATCTGCAATGAACGAATTGTTTCCCAGCTCTACCTCCTAAAGACAGCAACTTTAGTAGTTGCACAGATCAAAAGACACTCGTAGAGAGAAGATGGGAAACAATATTGTTCAAAGAAAGTGAACTGTTGCATTTAATTAGGCTATTCTTTATTAGTATTCATATTGAGATTTTTTTTTTTTTTTAGATTTATGTTGATTTATCTGTAATGTATTTATGATGTAAATATATTCTGAGATGAAAACGTCATGGATCAATTGTAAAGGACCCGGATACATAATTTTAAAAAATCAGTTTCAGTTTATATGAGGTTCTCACCCCACTTTCGCTTCTTAGTCAGATTTGTTTATGCAGAATCGACATTTAATAGTGCTAATTGCACTCCAGTTAAATTGCCCTGATTGCAGAAAGGGAAGCAATTTTCGTGCTCTCTGTCTGGGTTTGGAAGAAATTGTTTTATATTCACCTCTTTATAAAGAAGTGGAGATAAGGCACCGAGCCTTTGCACAAATTGCACTTATGGGCTGACTGGCAGCATTCAGGCTCTATAATAGAGCATTATTTGGCCGTTTTGAATAATGTAAAGCATTTGCTGAAAGCTATTCTCCTGAAAATTGCTTTAACTTTTAAAAGGGTGATGATTCACTCCAAACCAGGCCTTTGTTACATTGTCATTATCCCCCCAAATGTTTTAACAGTCAGCTCAACACTTTAGCATAACACATTGATCTTTGTTTAAAAACTCGATTTTTGGAGTATGAAAAAAATCTGTCAGAAAATACTTGACCCCCTAAAGATTTTAGCAGCGTTCCCCTTTCCGCCGCCATTCGCTCAGCCTTTCCACCGCCTGCCTCGTTCCTGCGGGTTTTAGTTACTTTTCCGACTACAAAGGGGCGAGGAGATGGATGTGCGGCAGGCAGAGCCGCCCGCCAGTCTTCAGGCTCAGCAGAATCCCTACTTTGCTGTGGGAGCGCAAGCGGGCAGCGGATGCCTTTACGCGCTGATGTAGAGGCAACATTTTTAAACGTCACGCTCTCGATCTGCCTTCCAGACGTATTTTATTGATGACTTTCCCCAGGATGAGAGGAAAGACCCTCTCCCCCCGCCCCCCCGGGGTTGGCCCGAAGCGCCGCGCTGCCACTTGACGACCACCACGGCAGGCTCCTGGGAAGGGAAGGAGCGGGTTCCCCCCGGAGAAAAGGAAAAAGGAAAGAAGCAAGGAGGGAAGGAAGGAGTCACCTGTTGGGCGATGGCTCCCGGGTGCCCCTGTCGGACTCCTCGCCTCACCCGTGGGGGTTATGTCGCTCCCCCCGCCACCGCCTTTCTGCCGCCTCCACCCGCCGAGCGCTACAGCCCCCCTGGGTACAGCCTCCGCTCAGGATCTGCTCCGGGCAGACCTTTCGAGGGAAGGGTTTGCCATGCACTACCCAGACCCCTGCGCCGGCAGCGAGTCAATGTGGAAAGAATTAAGCTCAGAACAGTATTTTCTCCTGCTGCCCCGACTCTGTTTAATACGTGGCGACAAAAAGGCGAGCGCCCTTTGAAAACAGCCTTAGACGTTTAAATAAAAGATAATCTCCAGGGACGTCCTTCCTAGCATGGCAGTCGTCCTATAGATTGCATAACACAATGTAGAAAAAAAAAACTACCTTAAAAATGCCTACCTTATTTAAGCGTGCACACACGCACACACACACACCACACACATATATATATTTATATACACACATGTGAAGAAAAGCGAAATCATAATCTCAAATTCCCGGTTTCTCCATTTTGCTCCTAAGCGATGCCTATTTTGCATCTGCTAGAAGGTTTTACACTGGATGGCTGAGGCGGCACCGAGAAGGAAATATTGACTGAAATGCAGAGCCAAGGGCCCGGCATTGCTTGAACGCACTCATCATATTTCTGGTTCAGAATTGTACTCAGCTGCACTGGGAACGGCAAAAAGGAAGGGGAAAAGCTCCTATTCCCATTCTCACAGAGCCGACCGCGATGATGAAAAGTTGCACGCCTATTGATCTTCCACGGGCACAGTACGGGCAAGTTCTAGCCAATTACTTAAGAAGCCTCCGATAATTACAAATCAAAGGGACTAGCTTGCAAGACATTGAGGAGCCGAGGTTTGGACTTACATTTCGCACATGCAGAGAGCAGGTAAAGTCTCTGTCGCTCACTGGGTGCGTGGAGTGTGCACAGTGCAGAGGCCACAGGCAAGTGCTAGGGAGGCTTATTCCAGCAGCGCCCTAGCACTGCTAGGAGGGAGCAAGCCTTCTGCCATTAGCAGCACTGCTTCCACGGCAGTATATGAGGCTTGAAAAACGTGCTGCGGGCTGCGAATTTGACTTTCAAAGTGTTTTGCTGGAGATTACTCTGTAAAATAGTATCCTCCATCTTAAGCGAGAGGATGTCAAATGCCCCTCGTACCCTCTCCCGCCCTGGTATAAGAGCAAAGAGATGCCTGGCGGTTTCCTGCCTTTGGAATTTTTTGGCACTTTATATAACCACAAAGCCTCCTCAGTTCCTTTTGCAATGAAAGCAAGAAATACGTTGTGCACGAAATCACTTCTGGCATTTAATATAAGAAAGCAACAAACAAGCAAAAAATTATAACGTGTTTTCACAGAATGTGAAGGCGCCGTCAGGTTATTTGTATCCAACACGGACAGCTCCCAGATAGCCTGAGAAGGAGGCAAAGGGCCTGTTGAATAAAAGCGACGCAGGTACGGCTTACGGGCCGCGAGGACGGCAGGTGACTACACCAGCAGCGGGGCACCGGACACCTCCTGCACAGTTCGCAGGAGACGGCGGAGCTGCGTCAGGCGTGACAGCAGCGCTCCGCCGGCACTGACCTCGCTCTCGACTCCTGCCCTCTGCGGCTCGCCCCGCTGCCCCGGCGGGCAGGCGGTGCGGGGGCGGCGGGAGGCGCGGCGCGGCGGGAGGCGCGGCGCGGGGCGCCGGGGCCGGCGGTAATTGCGGCGCGGCCGCCGCCGCGGGCCGGAGCGGGGAGTTTTCTCCCCGCGCGCTGACTGGCACGCGCCCCGCGCCCCGGCGCCGGCACCTCCGCGCAGCCTGATTGGCTGCCGGGCCGCTCCGGGCCGCTCCGCCCGCGCCCTCATTGGGCGAGCGCCGCCGCCAGCGGTACTTCAAAGCGGGCGCTGCCCGCACTTAGGCAGAGTTTGGCCCCGCCGCGCCGGAGTGTCCTTAGCGCCGCTGGGCAGCGCGGGGCGCTCACCGAGCGCCGTCCCCTCCGCCCCACCGCCCAGCCCACGGACGTGCTATGGCTACGTCTATCCTCGGGGTAAGTCGCACCGCGCGCTTCCTCGCGGCTTCCCCCTGGAAAAACTGCCGTTGCCGCCGCGTTGCGGCTGCCCCTTGCGCAAATCGCGTGGACCCGCGGATGGGAGGTGATCCCGGCCCGCCTCGGGGGATTTCATTGCGGGCTGCCCATCGGGTCGTTCCCAAAGAGTTTAGCCTGAAAACTCGCTGGGCCGGAGAGAAGCCGTGCTGCTTCTGCTTTCTTTTGTTTAGTTGTTGGTTTGGTTTGGGATTTTGTTTGTTTGGTTTTTAACTCGAACTACGCTCGATTTCCAAAGATTTTCGCCGGCCCGGCGTTGCACGAGGCGACAGTCGGAAGGCTCCGCACACTGCTCGCCTTGCTGCCATCTCTTTTTTTCCGTCGCTCCTGTACGGTTGTTCGAGGAGACGCCGCATTTCGTTCCCACGGGATTTTTGGTTTAACGGCGGTACGCCCGAGCAGCCCTCTCGGAACACGCGTGTCGCTTGTCCCCATCGGGACCCGCTTGCGATGTAAATCTCTCGGGCGATGAGACCGGTCCCCGGCGGAAAACGAGTTGTGCCGAGCGAAAGGCTGGAGCCTTCCTCTAAAATAAGAGAAAACTTTTCCGCGGTACTGCTCGTTGCGCCGCGGTTCCACCCGCGCCGCCGTGTCCCCGCGGGAGCCTGGCGAGGTGGCAAGGGTTAGGCTGACGGGCCGGCTTTGTCTCTTCCCGCAGGAAGAGCCGAGATTTGGAACGACTCCCTGGCCATGCTGGCCGCCACCTGCAACAAGATCGGCAACACTAGTCCTCTGACCACCCTGCCCGAGTCTAGCGCCTTTGCCAAAGGCGGCTTCCACCCCTGGAAACGCTCCACCTCCAGCTGCAACCTGGGCTCCAGCCTCTCGGGCTTCACGGTGGCCACGAGTAGGGGTTCCAACGGACTGGCCAGTGGCACGGGCACCGCCAACAGCGCCTTCTGCCTGGCTTCCACCTCGCCCACTTCCTCGGCCTTCAGCAGCGACTACGGCGGCCTCTTCTCCAACTCGGCGGCGGCGGGCGTGTCCCCGCAGGAGCCCGGCGGGCAGTCGGCCTTCATCTCCAAAGTGCACAGCTCGGCGGCCGAGAGCCTCTACCCGCGGGTGGGCATGGCGCACCCCTACGAGTCCTGGTACAAGTCGGGCTTCCACTCCACGCTCTCGGCGGGCGAGGTGGCCAACGGAGCGGCCTCCTCCTGGTGGGACGTGCACACCAACCCGGGCTCCTGGCTTGAGGTGCAGAACCCGGCGGGGGGGCTGCAGAGCTCGCTGCACTCGGGCGCCCCCCAGGCCTCGTTGCACTCCCAACTGGGCACCTACAACCCCGACTTCAGCTCCCTCACCCACTCCGCCTTCAGCTCCACCGGCCTGGGCTCCACGGCCGCCTCGCACCTGCTCTCCACCAGCCAGCACCTGCTCACCCAGGAGGGCTTCAAGCCAGTGCTGCCCTCCTACACGGACTCCAGCGCGGCGGTGGCGGCGGCCAGCGCCATGATCTCGGGCGCCGCCGCCGCCGGGGGCGGCTCGGCCCGCTCCGCCCGCCGCTACTCGGGCCGCGCCACCTGCGACTGCCCCAACTGCCAGGAGGCCGAGCGGCTGGGGCCGGCGGGGGCCAGCCTGCGGCGCAAGGGGCTGCACAGCTGCCACATCCCCGGCTGCGGCAAGGTGTACGGCAAGACCTCGCACCTGAAGGCGCACCTGCGCTGGCACACGGGCGAGCGGCCCTTCGTCTGCAACTGGCTCTTCTGCGGGAAGCGCTTCACCCGCTCCGACGAGCTGCAGCGGCACCTGCGGACTCACACGGGCGAGAAGCGCTTCGCCTGTCCCGTCTGCAACAAGCGCTTCATGCGCAGCGACCACCTGAGCAAACATATCAAAACGCACAACGGGGGCGGCGGGGGCAAAAAGGGCAGTGACAGCGACACGGACGCCAGCAACCTGGAAACGCCGCGCTCCGAGTCCCCCGACCTCATCCTGCACGAGGGGGTGGGCGCCGCCGCCCGCGGACCGGGCAAGGAACCTACCGCGGGGCCCGGCGACTCCTAGGGGCAGCGCCGCCGGAGCCGCTCGGACTGTGCCCCGCGCCGGCCGGAGGGACGCGAGCCGCCCCGCCGCCCACGGCGCCCGGGCCGCAGCGGGGGCGGGCCGGTGGACGGCGGGCCCGGAGAGGCGCGGCCCCGTCCCGCCCGGCCAGTAGGTACCGAGTGACACTTTCTTCCGTTTCCCTTTTCTCTTTCTGTTGGAAGGTAAGCATCCTAAGAGAGGCTTAAGGTGAGAAATACAACTGCAACTCTTGAGACGGTCCCTCTGTATCTCATAAACATCTGTATAAATAGGGTTCAAAAAAGAAGAAAAAACAGAAAAAAAAAAAAAAAAAAGTAAACCAGATCGTGTTCCCTTATTTTTCTTGTAAATGTTGATCTGATAGGGGGTTTGGGGATTTTTTTTTTTTTTAATTGGTGAATTCCTGAAATTCAGGGAGGTTTTGGGGTTTTGATTTTTTTTTTTTAATTATTTTAAATTTCTGATGCACTTTGTGGAAGTCAGTATATATGTAAAAGATATTTAAAATGTTGAGTTAACACTTCACTCAAATACACGTAAGTTAAGGTCTCTTAAAGAAATTAAATGCGTTTATCTGTATGGAAAAAAATCTTGACATATTTTCATTTTGGTATTATTAAAGGACTCTGAACAATATACTCACGGGTTTGTTCTTCTTCGTGTCCCCTCCTTCCCCCGTGCCCAGTCCTCGCAGGGGTCACTTTTTTAATGGGAGCCCTCGCACCCCTTTCCATCGTCCTTACAAGTCACTGTGATTAAAAATACAACTAGCAATGATATAGCTGGGAGAGGATGGGACCGGCCCCCGAGCCAGGCACACTGAACCACTCTGCTCGCTCTTTTCAAGCCGCCTTTGCTTTGATTTACTTTAAAAAAAAAACAACAAACAACCAATAAACCCCCAAAAAGTACAACAAAAAATCCCCAGATTTTAACCGAGTCCGAGCCTTGCTACAGCCGAAAACCATGCTGAGACCTAAGTATCTTTGGTGAAACCGTCCCCAAAAATCGAGCGAAGGCGAACTGGGCTGAGGAACTATTTATTTAATTTTAAAAGCCTTCAGCGCCACAAGGCTGCCTAGGCTGGGAGGTGATCTCGGGGGAATAAATCGCTAGAGTCAATACTCCGGAAAAGACATTTCATGCCTAAATGAAAATCTTGTTAAATGTTATTAATTTTGACTTAGAGCACACAGCAGCCCCCTGTGCCTTGTATTCCCTTATTAGGGATTCATGTCTTATCAAATATCTAATTAATCTCCTAGACATCATTTGTTCTGGCCAACTTTATCTCAGCTGGTCCACGGGGAAAACTCCGAATATTCTCGGTGACAAAGCTCCCTTGAAGATCCTTTTAATTGTCCAAATTAACTGCACCAAATTTGCATGTCAAACGGTAAAGGGCAACCTAAGATAAAATGTAAACGTTTTAAAAGCCCCAAACTAAGCACTTGATTTGATAACTAGGCTTTTTAATGTTATGGAAGACAACTGCTCCTTTCCTTTTCAAAGACAGTTGATCTATGCAAATAGTGAATTGGAAATGCTTATGTCCCCATGCAGTCAAATGGTCCTTGCATGTTATTTGAATATCAGTGGCTTTGCTATTGAAAAGGTTCAAGGATGCTCTCTGACTTCTTTGTGATTACTCAGTGCAGCGTCTTATTCTGAAGAAAAAAAACTCAGGAATAATTAAAGGCTGGGCTAAGGCCTGGGAACACATTTGGGACAGGAATCTCATTTAGACAGGCTCTTTCAAAATAAGGCACAGTTAAATTGACCAGAAGGCAATTATTGAAATGAAAATTATTTTCACTCCCTTTGTCTCCTGACCACCAACCTAACAGCCACAGTATTTTTTTAAAGGCAAATTGTTAAATGAGATAATTGTGTTATTTAAAAAAAAAAAAAAAAAAAAAAAAAAAAAAAAAAAAAGAGGGTGAGGGAAAAAAAGTTAATTTACTCTGGCCGGTACAGATTGGATGAATACAAATATTTTAATCCTCCATAAAACAGGGAATGCAAATAGCATCGGGAAACGGATTCTGCTGTCGGCCACCAACTGGAATAAAGACGTTGCGTTAAAGAAAATACATCTGCCGTGAATACTAATAACGGCGTCCCACCTCCTCCGCGCCACTGTTGCACAAAAGCGGCCGGGCAGCGCCGACACCGCCTGTGCCCTGGGGCGGCGGCGGGAGCCCGGCGGGCCGTTCCGCGGCCCGGGGGCAGGGAGCCTCCCGGGAGAGGCACCTCGCATCGCAGCTGCCGGCAGCACCTTCCCCGAGAGCCGCTCCGGAATTTTGCTGGCCGAAAGCACCCCGGCAAGGTGTCTTTCCTCCCGCCCCCGGCCGGGTGCGTGCAGTCCCCCGGAGGGCAGGGGAGGGGAGCGGGGACGCGCTCGGGCGGTGGTAACACACAGAGCGGGCCGGGCGGCGGGACGCGGCTCTCCTCCCTGCCGGGCGGCCTGGGGGCTGCGCAGGAATGCACCCGCGCGGGGTGCTGGGCAGAAGTCAGCTTTGTTTTCGATTTATAATAAAACACATCAAAGGACACCATCCAGGTCCAGTTTCTGCCAGGCCGGGGTTACAATTCTCAGCTCAGTGATCAAGGACCTTTTTGCATTGCCTTTGCCCCTTCGGGTCAGAAAACGTCCATCACTTACAGACTCCCCAGAAACGAGGAAGGGAGCAGCTCTGGGCCGCAGAGCCGGTTCGTTTAACCAAGAAAATAGAAAGCGTGTCACCTTTTTTAAAAAATAAATTACACCACTCTTTCGTAAATGTTGAAGATAATTATATGGTCTGGGGAACTTCTACGCAAAAAAAACCCCTAAAGAACAAACGGTGCGAGAACCGAAAAATAAATCTGATGTCGGTCTTTGAATCCGTAGTTCACCTCTTTAGTAAGAGGACGCTATCCCGAGAGCGGGAGAGTACCAGGAATAACAGGGATGCCCTCTGGGGCTCCGGCGGGAAGGGAGGCACAGGGGAAGCCGGGCTCCCCGCCGCCTTGGCCCCGCTCACCCCGGGCTTGCCAACGAGCTGAGCCTAGCTCGCTCCAGCTATTGCTGCCCATTCCCACACCTCGCGGACAGCAACTTCAATCCTGCTCCGTGAGCCCGTTAAAACACGGCAAACAACCAGCCAGCGACGGCAACCGCCACAGACGGGAGAAGGTAAAATATCAGGAAAAATTATCCACTAAATGTCATTCGATCGCCAAGTCCTCCGTTCGCAGGAAGCGTGTCCCTTGCCCCCCGCGGCGAGTTACAGACCCAACGGCTCGTTTTACGCTTAAAAGGTAACATTAATGTTTTTGTTCTAATGAGATAATATATAAACACCCGATCTCGTGCCTGGACAGCTTCTTAATTGCGTCTTTTAATTCAAATGGAAACTTTATCTGCGGGAGCTGTAATTTATTTGCAGCCATTATCTGGTCGCCAGGATCCTCTACCACCCTTCCAAAACGCAGATGAAGGGAACCTAACAGACAGCCCGCCCCTTTGAGTAATTGGTGTGCTAAGTGTTTATTTTAAGTGAGAATAATTTAGCTACAAATTTCCTCCAGGAATACCATCCTTCACCCATCACAAAAAGGCGAGCGGGATCCGGACCGAGCCCGCTCCCCGGGACGCCCGCTGCGCTGCCCCGCGCGGGGCTGCACGGCGGCTGCCGGGCGCCACCTAGCGGCGCTCCCGCGGCGGCCGCAGGCTGGGGGCGCGGCCGGGGCGGCCGCGGGGGCGGCGGCGCTGCGCGGCCCGGGCCGCGGCGGGGAGCCGCAGCGACTGGGGCGGGCCGGGGCCGCGGCGGGGCCGGGGAGCGGACAGAGTGGCGCGAACTTTTCTGGGAGACGGCGGGGCGGGACTGACCCGCTGCGACCGCGCGCGCATCCCGCCCGGGGCAGCCGGCCCGGCCTCGCCGCTCCCCGGGCCGCCAACCGGCGCGGGGCCGGGCCCTCGACGGTCACCGCTCCGCAACCTCCGCGCGGCCCGGCTCCGCACCTGCGGCCGGGCGCGGCTCCCGGCGGGCCCCCGCCGGCGGGCCCCGGGCGCGGCTCTGCCGCCGCCGCCGCGTCGGCGCCGCTGTTGTTCCACAAACGCGCGGCAGCGCTGCTCCCGAGATGTGCTAATTGGTACCTGGCTTGCAGGGCGCGGGGTCCCTGTCCGCTCCCCGGCACAAAGTAGGCTGCTAGAAAATTTGAAATTGCCTTTCAGCCTAAAGCTGCCTTACCTGAATGTCATAATTACAGTAATTATGTACATCCAAATTACATGCTAATTAAATTAGAATCAAATCGTTCTAAATCGAAATCAAATGAGGTAGCGAGAATTAATCAATGACAACATAAATAGAGAGCTTCCTTCAGGGATATTTATTGTACCGATCCGAGCAAGAGCCCCATCTGGGAGTCACCCGTCTATTTACTTTCGGAGTAGCAATAATTTTATTGCTCGGCTTTAATTCTAAGCCACGGGTCCGACGGGAGGGCACACCGGAAAAGCGGCCCGGGACCCCTCTCCCGACGCTCCCTGCCGCCCTCCCCGCCCCGAGAGCTACCCGGCGGAGCCAGGAGCCCAGCTCGCCCCGTCCCGACGCAGCCCCGAGCCCGCGGGCCAAGCAGCAGAAGGGCGCCCGGCAGGAGAGCCGCCGGCCCGCTCCTCCGCCGGGGGAGCCCCTGCCGGCCGCGGGTGCTGCCCTCCCCGCCGGGCTGAGGGAGCCACCTCAGGGCTCCGCGGCCCCCGCCGCCCAGCCCCGCAGAAGGTGAACCCTATTCCGCGGCTTTTATGAAAATAAATAAATAAATAAATAAATAAATAAATAACGGAATAACCATCTCGTTAAGAGCTGCTCTTACCTCCATCCGCGGAGCGACAGCACCTCCTGCCGGGCCCCGCCGGCTCTGCCGAGGGCCGCGCTCGACCCGGGGCGGCGGCGCCCCCTGGCCCCGCGGGCCGGGCGGGGCGGGGCCGGGCGCGCGCAGCCGCCCCGCGGCGCGGGCGGTGCCGGCGGGGCCCGCGGGCAGAGAGCGGCCGGGCCCGGCACGGCCCCGGCACACCCGCGCTGCCCGGAGCACCCGACTGGGCCCCACCCTCCGGGGCCCCGAGGGTCACTTCCGTACCGGTGAGGGGACACAAAGTGGCCTAGGAAAGGTACCCGGAGCAATGAGACACTGCCTGCACAGCCACACCAGCCTTCCTCTGTCAGGGTAAGTGGTTTGCGCCAAAGCTCTTCCACATGTAGTCTAAGAACGATATATCCAAAATGTCATGACTTTGCTGACAGCCTCTTCCTATAGGAAAAGGCAGGATACACTAACTACACAGAAAGGAGTAAAGTGCAGTGCCCACAAAAGAGTATACAGCTGTGGATGTCAAGCTGTCCACTCTTCTTCAGGTGGGAGTCAATTGCATTGTAGTTGGCAGGATTCCTGAGCCAAACACAAAACAACTGGAGAGACCTTTCTTTGGAACAGAGGCACCTTCCAGTTATTCCTCTCATTCCTGCTGCACTTAACACAAAAATGTTCTACCAGAATATGCCTTTTCCCCTATGACATTACTCTGTCCTCTCTTACACAGAGGTTTTGTTTAGATTGCTAAAACAGGCATTTTTTACAGTCTCCTCCCGTTCTTTCTAAATCAGAGCTTCCACACATCAATATAGTGGGGCTGACTCTACTGCAGGGGCTCTTTAACTCCCAGCTGCTTCAGCAAGGATGCCCAGAGCAACCTAATGCAGACACATTGAAAAGGTGACATCTCTTAATGGCTCACCCTTTCAAACTCTTCACATGCACTTAAGTGATGAGCCAGGTCACTTTCACCATGTATTATTATGCTCTGTGCAGTGCTGAAAATCTTCTGAGTGAAGTGGAAATGGACTGGCAATAAAAGACAGTCCCATTTGTCCTGTGAGTGAGGAGGGTAAGAAAGTTGCTGGAATACTGACTCTGTATTCACATATCCACTTATGAATGTTCTTCCCTCTGCCATCCTGAAAGAGAAGTCTTTCCTTTGCAATAAAAACCTTGTGAAGTGTTGCCTTGTGCATTTGTACTGACTCAGAAGTCTGAAGAAGATGGCAATTATTGCTGGTTTTAAAGAATAAGGTATTTTATTATGGAAGTTCATCTTCATAACAACGTATGCAGAAAAGGACTGACAATCACTAAAAACACAAAAAGGTTCATGAAAACAAAAGGATGACTATTTACACTAACTTACTACCAGAAACAATGAAATACCTGAAACAGTTGAGGCAGTAAATATTCCTTTCATGTCTTGAGAGATTATTGAACAATAACTTGACATTGTACTGACATATACCAACAGGGGTTCAAGATGTTTAGATAGCCCTGACCAAGCTGTACACTGCAGGAGGCCAGAAAATGTTGGCAATACACTTATGTGAACTATGTCTCTCTGTTGTTTTAACTCATGAAATTGATCTCTTACAGGGAACTTTAGGAAAAATGTTTCAGTATGAAAAAACCAAAATGCTCTACAAGACAATGCTTTGATATCTAAAGCAGTGATCTTATCCAGAACTATCTCAAATGCTTTCTCTGCTCCCCCTCGCAGTTGCAACTAAACAGAAATCATGGATGAAACCAAGAGTATCACATACTGCTTTTAAATATTTTTAAATCCTAAAATTAGGTCTGTGAATTACTGCATGTATACAAGAGGTATTGGCCAATAAGCGTATTTAGACAGTAAAAAAATACCTTAACGTTTATACCTAATTTACAAATATTCCAGAATGATAGAATTGATGCTGTTTGCTATATGTAGGAAATGCTAGTTATGGAGGTTGGAAAATGAACAGCAGTATGTAATTGAGCCCTTGTTAAAAAGTATTCATCGAAACCCAGAGAAATTCTTGTTTGCACCTGTCCCCTATACTATCTATTTTTTTTCTCTCTGCTTCTGCTTCTACTGCGTCTGCCCCTTGCTCTGTGTTCCACTTTACTGTACTTGTCCCCATAGCCTTCTCTACACTTATCCCGCTCTCTGTGTACATCTGTGCTGGGGCTTCTGGTTTCATTTCTCCTGTGCCGCTCTTCACCAGGGCTTTGACTTGGACTTCTTCTTATGTGCCTTTGCCTGGAACTGCTGTGATTTGAGCACGGGCTTTCCTGCTCCCTTCATTCATGTTTTGGCTTCTACTATCCTTCTCCTTTCTTTCAGTGTCTCTCGTATTCTTGCTATGGTATCTGCTTGTGGACTTTCTTTCCCTCTCACAGGAGTTCCATTTGTTGTTCTCTACAGAACTATCTCGCTTTAAAGGCTTGTACTTCTCCCCGTCTTTGTCCTTGTTACCGTGACTACTGGAGAGATCTTCATAAAGTTTTTCCTTCCTCGTTTTTGCCTTTCCTTCTGAATCGCTGCTGCTGCTAGCCTCTGAAAACTTGTCTTTTTTTCTTTTCTTAGAATCCATCTTCTTTTGTGCTGCTTTATCTCTGCTGTCAGTCTCGCTATCACTGCTGCTTACTGAAGTCTCACTGGAGGATGAGGAAGAGGATCTCGTCTTATGTTTCTTGTGTTTACTTTTGCTTTTTTTCTTTTGCTGCTTTTTCTTCTTTCTGTCTTTCTTTTTCTTTTTCTTCTCTAGACGATCCAACTTCCTTTTGTTTTCAAAATAAAAGAGTGGCACAATCAGACATATTAAGATATACTAGATTACAAAGTCATTGTCTTTTAAAGTTCACTACTTCTGATGACCTACACAGTAAACACATTCATTTTCATAAAAACACACTGAGTTCTTTTCCTTTTTCAGCAAAGTTTCAATTTAAAACTTCTAACCTGGTATTACCTGTATTATGTAATCCACGGCTGCTCCCTCAAAACAGGAGTAATATAATCTTTTAATTCTTTAATTTTCAAAAATATAAGTAAGAGATGTCAATTTGGGCCTTGTAACTAGGAATAAATACATTCTGTAGTGTTTCTTTCCCCCTGTCAGGCTGCTCTAGAGACTTTAGAAAATCATTGCTGCCTTTGTTTGTGGATTTTGAAAAGGAAAAAAATTAGTATTCGCTTTCTATTAATGATGAAAACTGAGACTAAAACATGCTTTTGAGTTCTTTAGGAAAAGAATACAAATATTTCCAGTAACCTCTTTTTTCACAACTATAAACTTACATTTTCTATCTGTAAATATACAATATTCCATCATACACATGCATTCACTGCTATTCGATTACTTTAATGTAGTTTTTATTTTGCTTTCCGTAATTACGCTCAAAAAATCAGTGAGTAAATAGTGAAACTGCTTCCAGTGAAAAATCCCTTTAGATTAATAAAGCCTAAAGAACCCAAATATTTACTAAACTTCAAGTCCTAAAATATAAAGAATTATAAAAATTTCAGTGTGTTGGGCCAGCAGAAGTTCAAACAAAAACATTTTAAATTACTCTAACTACATACATATTCCTTACTTAAAAGGAACATAAAACCTGTCAACTATTTTCAGATAATTATTTATTACATATGTGAATACCGTAAGTACCTACCTACTCATGTACCTGCTTAGCCATTCACCTTCCCCTCTCCTCCCACTGTCCATATATGTGACATCTTTTATCCTAAAAGCTTGTTTTAGTTGCATGCCTCTATGGGATCTACCAGCCAGTAGTAAGAATTTTTGATTTTAAACATTTTAAGGTTATTTCAGGGTAACATCACAAATTAAAGAGAGAAAAAAACCTGCTGCAAACCCTGACACAAGCACAGGGTGCAGCTGGGCCAGCCTTGGCCTTGGGGTGCAGGGTCAGGTTCACTTCAACCACAGGGAGAAGATAAACTTTGTCAAGTAGTAAACCAGTGAATGAGAACACAAAGTTTTTAATCACAGATGAAGATACTGTAAACAATGGAGTGCAGAATAATATTTTAAAATAGCAGCACAGCATCCCTATTGAGCCAATTAGTATTTCAGTATCCCAGTTATCCAAACTGGAAATGAGCCCCAGCCAAAGGCATCAAAACTAGATTAAAATAAAACAAGTAGATTAAAAATCATGCTACATAATACCATTTGTGGTCAAGTGTATGTTAAACTAAGCAGATTTTCTTCTTTATTGATGGTGCTAAATGGCACCAAAGAGTTACAGTGGCAATCACGGATGTAGTCAGAACTACTGGCACATAGTACAGATACATATCCCCTCCACTAGGTACCAGACATACCTTAGAAGTTTCTGTTTTTGTTTGGTTGACAGTGATTTTAAAAACTCAACTTCTGGATCGTCATCTCCTTCACTTGTAACAAACTCCTAGAAAAAATGCAGTAGGACATTAGGTTTCTTATAGACAAGAATAACATCTTAATTCAGATTTCTCTTTTAAAAGTGGTGCCTCTACATATGTTATTTTTGCAGAGTCACAAACATATTTGTATTATTAAGTCAGCCTAGGAATACCCACTAGAACAGAATACCCACTACCAAGTGAAAAACCCTGACATTCTCTCTCAGAGCTGAGTAGGTGTTATAATGTGGGGGTTATACAACAGGAGTTATTACTGACATATGAAAAAATCACTACTAGGGAAAGAAACATTTCTGAAATAGTTAATAAAAATGAGACAATTTTGAAGCCCACGATTCCCCAGGATAAGTCACTCCATTGTTATCACGCTTGGATGAATAGGTAAGACGCTAGTCCTGCTCAAACTCAGAGTAATTTAAGCAAATTACTTTTCTGTCTCGGTTTAGTCATTAGGAAAATGGGTAACACATCTACTTCACTGTTGTGTTATTAGTCTTTAAATGTGCACAAAGTCTTCTAGCAATGCAAAATACTGTAATCATATAATCTACATACAGTAACGCAATCAGCAAAGCAAATCTACTTTGAAGACCCTGAATTCCTCAAATTATGTGCATCTGGTACACCACAGTTCACAGTGATGTTTTTAATTTTAGCCACACTCAGTAGACGAAAGAAGAAATAAAGATTAAAAAGCTCTTACAAAGAAACTCTGGCACACCTAACATAAAGCAAACATACTGATATCAACATGATTCATTTAACAGTGCCCATCTGCTACATTTTTTGGGGTTATATAGCTTTTTTAAAGGCAAAGGTACATCCATCTGTGGAGTCACAATGAACTGTTGATTTAGTGAAGATTTCAAGACCAGCTTGTAGTCATCCTCTCTTTACTAGTGGTTTGACTATCCTGCCATATGAACAAAGGTTACTTCAAGGAGTGTATATTAATCTTTCATTTTACACTTTTATTAAAGCGACTCAATTAGTAATATACTTCAAGCAGTCTACGTAAAGGCAATTGAATCATTTTCACTTCCAGAAACAATAAATGGAACAACAGTGAATCAAGTAAAAAAAAAAAAACCCTTCAGATAAAGCTCTCCTGGCAGTAATTATTTGTGCATACTGCCACAAACTTCATCCAAAGGGCAGCAGTGCATTATAAATATGCAGCAGAAGCCCTAACCAGCCCTTTATGAAAAATTCAATTTCTAGTCACCCAGAAGAGGGATTTAATTTATTATATGTGGTTTTAAAAGAAGTAATTTGTGATTCACTATTCTGTATGAAACAAAGCCGGAAAACTAAGTTTTTTGACAATTTTTCTACTGGCATAGCTATTCGGCTTTCCTATGGATATGCATATTTGAAAACATTAAGTAACAATTCACAAACAATCACATTTAGATTTACAGACATTTTCAGCTTACTGGTAAAGCGATATTACCTGTGATGGATCATTTGCGGTCAAGTTTCTCCCCAGTACATTTTGTTTCAGTGCAAACCCACTGTTTCTCATCTCCGCTATTAGCTCCGAGGGGTGCATTGATGGCCCTGTTCACAAAAATCACAGTTTGAATGTATCATTTATATCTCTCTACCTTTTTTGGACTCCACAGTAGGAATTCAGTTGAAGCTTTGTTAAGTAAAATCACAGCTAAATCAACTCAATAATCTTCTGCTGAGCAAATAATCAGATATGATTTTCTAAAACAGCAGTCTGAAGATTCAGAATGGAAAATAATTGCATTTTTCTTTA
The DNA here is from genome assembly GCA_032173965.1 of Sitta carolinensis. Classification (NCBI taxonomy): domain Eukaryota; kingdom Metazoa; phylum Chordata; class Aves; order Passeriformes; family Sittidae; genus Sitta; species Sitta carolinensis. Next base: position 21,399,753 of record CM063288.1, read on the forward strand.
AGTACAAGGGGATTCTCTTATGTAACTTTCTCATGTTGAAACAATACATTAGATAAGTCTAGTAATATATTTTATTATAGTAAAATAGCACAGATCTAAATAAAGCACATTAAATAAGACTCAGGTGCGCCCTCTCCTTTAAAACGATGAGAAAATGCACCTCTAATATGTCACTAAAAACTCATTTTTCATGACATGTAAAAAGTAACATTAGAAGAACACATATGGAATATAAACCACATGAAAAAATATCTACGTCCTTACTTATTTTAGGGATTGCCAAATATTATGTAGCCTCTAGACTGTTATCTCCTCAGAGATTTCTGGTTTTATTAGCTTAAAAACCATGCTATGTTTTTCCTTAGAGTAGGTGTTGGCATTAGGCACATGATTCCTTTCTTTGTAAGAATCTAAAAAGGAGTAAAATATGGGATGTGCTATGTATCATTCAGATTTGACTGCATAATTTACAAACCTTGTAACTCTTATGCTTTAGCTGAATCCCTGTGATCATCATAATGCCATGTACTTGTTTGATTAGGTACGTTTTCTTCATCCTATATATTCACTCTCTTGTGAGGTCACTTCCAATAAATTTCCTTCCCAGTTCCTTCACTAACCTTACTGTCAATGAACTGTGTGAGGTAAATCTAAATTTAAAGGAATGTAAAACAGGGCATGGAGCACACGTTTACTATTACTTCAGCAAACTACTGTAAATTATAAAATTAATTAGTCTTATGAAATGTACTGATCCTGCTCTGTGGTTTAAGACTTTCTTCGTTGTGAAGACTGACAAAACTCATAGATTTTTAACACAGACAAGTACGGAAAAATAAAGTGAGATTTTTGCTATAGAAAAAATATGGAAAGTAATATAGCACTTTTTCAAAAGAAGAATTTTTTCTTTGTCTTCCTGTATAATATATTACCTTGCAGAAACAAATAGGCCTACATGTAAAGCAGGAAGGAATAAAACAAAACTTTGGAAATGGTTTAAGGAGCCCCTGCATTAAAGACTTTCTTTTCACAAGTTCCTTATTTTGCCAGGCAAAAGAATTTTCAAATGAGATACCTTTTAGTCTTCCCTCGAATTTACAATGTGAGTTAACACCTTAAGTAGGGTGTTATTTCCCATCTCTCCTGTACTTTGCTCAAAGTGCTTTTTCTTTTTATGTTTTATAGTGTAATTGTAAACTCAGTGAATGAGTATAGGCCCCAGTGTCTACATTTTTGCATATTTCAAATTTCACACCATGGCGTGCTTGCCAAAATCTTCTCTGGCTGGAACAAAACTAACATTAGAAAGACACACATAATGACAGAATTTGGTACCAGAAGAGGCCTTGAAAAAGTACATATAAAACAGCTATACAATTCAGTCAAAACCCCTGTATGAGGAAGCAAAACGGAGACAAAGCACAGAGTCATGAAAGTATCTCCAAACCAAAGAAACCAAAACACTTGACAAATTCAAGCCTACAATACCTCTATTATTCAAAGGCAGTTCTTCCCTATTAGTCAAAGAGCCGCTGCTTAATGAAGTAACTTAGGTAACCTCTTAAGTATTCCTCTTCAGTGTTGCAGCATTCTACACATTTTGGTGTGTATCCAATACCTAATTATTCTCATTAGTGTGATTAGATCAATAGAGAAATGCAACTTGCCCAAATCTACACAGCAGACTCGCTAAAGAGCCAAGACAGAAGCCCTAACCTTGTGGTTCCCTATGAGGACTATGGGCAAAACTGAGACCAGAGAGACATGAAGTCATATTGGCCTTCAAAAGCACAATTCGAAATTATTTTCCAGAAACAAACCTTTGTAATGCTGAGAAGAGACAAGCAAAATAAATTACTTTTTAAGAAAAAGCTTGTTATGGATGCCCAACACTAATGATTTTTGTGCATCTGTTTCCTTGAATATTAGTGACGTCAAAGAGAAATTCATAGCTCCACCTACAGTATTTTAGTTGCAATGCAGTACTACCATGATAAGGACAGTAACCAAACTACTGTTATTCTTATTTTGTGGACGTATACAAGCTGATCAAATGCACCCACAGAAACTTGAGACTCAAGTTGTTTATGAAATAAATTATTCCTGTTTTGGTCTCTCTACAATTGTGAGGGAAACAGTAATTTAGGTTGAACCTAGCTATTGTGAGATCCAAGAAGCTTTATTAAGTACGTTATTTTTCCTGTAGCTAAAGGTTTTAGAAAACAGGAAGAAATGAGATTCAGAAAATAAACCAACGCCATAAATGGGAGTAGTGCCAAAACACAATCCTGTTTCACAACCCTTCTGTGTGCAGACCTCAGGTAGGCATGACATGGGCAGCTGTCCAGAGTGGTTGATTACAGAAGACGCTTCCTTGCAGTATGGCATCTTTGCAGTTTGAAAAACATTAACATTTTGAGAAGATGAAACAGATGAACCTGCTAACACTTTTTTTTGAACAATGATGCCACTGAGCTTTTCAGAAGTTCTGCTGCCCAATGACAGCAGGACACCTGTAGAGACACAGTAGGGAGAAAACAATCTCTGATCTGGGAAGTCTAAAGAGACTGTTTCCTACCTGCTTATAAGTCCAGGCCGATAAATTCAATTAAGACATCATATTTGACAATGGCTGCACGGCTTAACTGCAAACCTCTATTACTATCTACTTTCTGCAACAGAACAAGAATCAAGAAAATGTTTATTCTCATAATTAAACTCCTTTGCCTGGAATCAAAGGAATCAAATGCTTGATGACTTCCTTCTCCCATCCATACCTCAACAGACTGCTTTTGATTTATATTTTAATGATGCTGATAAGCAGACTGATTTTCTTTGAAATATCAGTGACAGGTTGAAGTCTCTCAGGATTCCTGGGCACAGCTATTTTATGTGACAGCATTGAGGCATGTAACATACTTCCTTTTGAGGTGCTTTTTCACAGCCCTAAAGATACCTAAATCAGTGAGTAAACAATCATGTTCTCATTTCCATACTATAAAATTTAATAGGGGATTTCTCCTGGTTAATGCAAATGAGAAAGACAAAGCCTCTAAAAGAAACCCTAAAAACTGAACCTCACTTAACACAGATATGAAAAAAGCAACTTCTCAAAAGTGTCCTTGGCTTCCCTATTAAGCAGCTAAAGCTTAAACCTTGATGCCACTAGGTTGCCTGGTAACCCAAAGTGGTAAATCTTTCCAGCCTGCTTTTGGCTGATGACCACACTTGTGACTTCACCCTCCAGGACTGTCAGAGAAAGCAGTACTAGGTATATGTGGCAGTCCTATGCTCCAGCTGAGACATTAACTGTAAAATAGATGGTAAGACTGGGCTGAGAGGCTCTCAGTTGGCTAAAATCTTTGGCTCTGATAGATTACTATTCTTAAACAGCACCCATCAACTTGCAAAGACTCACTCCTACATCAGGCACAAAAATCCTTTACATGCTATGAAAATCAATCTCCTCATATAGGCATTCCTTAAGATTTGTGAGACAGCCTGTGAAGAAGTTACCTCTGTGACCTCAAGCAGGTGAAAGCATCTAGAGATATTATACCATGAGCTGGCAGAACTTTAGATACAGGAATCCTATAAAAATAGCTGATTGCTACAACTTCTGACAACAAGTCTCTCTTTCTTCAGCAAACTAAAAAGAAGTTCAAAGTTACAATGTTTCATTATCTGTCTCTTATTCTTCCTGAAACAGTCAAATACAGTACCTTGCTATTTTTTACTTACTATTGACTTGCTATTTTTGACCTTAACTGTCAAGGTTATTTTCAGAAATTTGCATTTTGAAAGGAAAAAAACAAAACAAAACAAAAAAAACTTTAAAACCTTCCAAGACACCACTTGTCTAAAATGAAACCATTTATCTGCTTTAGAACTAATTCTTAGTCTTGGAAAAACTTTTTGTCATATAGTGTAATTAAATATGCCTGTGAATATTATTTTTATGCATTAAGACAACTGACAACTTCTTATATTTTCTGTAGTTACAGGTGTTTTAAATTATACTAAGGGCTTGCACAAAAAAGTCTCTATAGTTAAAGACCCACCAAAGGATTTTTAAAGGGTTTTTTTTTGCTATTGTAATTCTCAAGAAACAATGTTGTTGCATTTCTTCCTGCTTCTTACTTTCCACAGAAGTTCTTGCTGTGCTAATTCTCTCTGTCATCTTCTGTTTAAGATACTGTTTAAAGATAAAATTCAGATAACTCAGCTGACTCAAAGAGCTGGGGCACTGCGGGTGATGCGAGTGATCACTCAGATGGTCCCTCCACAAGCAGGTACTGAAAACCTTGCATTTTTTCATGTTTTTTAAACTGAAAGGATGAGATTTAGTCTGGTTTTCAGGCCTGGACTTTCTGAGTTTCTAAAGCTCTGGTTTTCTGATGTTTGGGTTTTCTGGAACTTGTTCCCAGAGAAAGAACATAAACACCAGGAGATTGCTTTTGTAACTATATTCATGTTGTGAATTCTTTCTGGGAGGAGGGATCTCTCTTGAAGTCCCTCTGGTTTGACCAGTGTGGGTGAAGAGGTTTGTCTTTCTTTCATCAATCACAGTGGTCTGTGGAAAATCGTATACAAAAAAAAAAAAAAAAAAGAAAAAAAAAAAAGAAAATAATCACAAGAGTCTGTGTCGTGTGTTGTATCCCACAGCGACAGAGCACAAAATCTAGAAACTCAAAACATGCAATGAAGTGTGAAAAGAAGGATTTGAGTCTTTACAAAGCAGTACCCGAGTACAACCTTAGCTTGAAAGCTTTTGGTGCATCTTTATAATACTTGTACAAGTAAATAAACAGAAGAGAGTTTTTTTTTTTTCTCAGGCATGTATCAGCATCAATTACACTGGATTGCAGAAGAATATCATATTAGGGTTTCTAGAACATATTGTAAATTTGCTTTTTTAGAACAAGGAGCACTCCAATTTCTTATCACACAACTGAGATGAATGTAACAGAATCAGTTCTTTTTCTGTTAAGCGATCAGGAGGGGACTACAGTTCTGAATTTCAATTACTTAAGTGCCTGCCTTAACAGCAAACTCTCCCATCCTGCATTACTACCCCACGCCTGTCTCAGAAACCAAAGAAACCTATAGCTGCAATTAATTTTCTATTCTGTCTGTACTTCCCTTGATGCTACAAATGCTGAGTGCATGTAACACTCTGCTGTTTTCAGAACATTGTCTCTAGGAGGCATGGGCACCCTTAGGAGAGCAATGCCAGCTGTAATACACCATCTAGCAGGCCTCCATTATGTATAAAGCACATTTTTCTAATTATTCAATATGAGGGAACAGTATGCAAAAATACCTTTTCATAACAACTGTGATTAAATACCACTTTTTCTGCAATAGCTTCAGTGGCAGAAAGGACAGACCATCATGTTATGTTTGCCAGTATCACCAAAAATAGCAGTTTTACTTCCACCTAGCCATGATGCACAGTCTTGACAATATTTGCACAATTTACTGATAAAAGCTTTCACTACTATCACCAGTACAGACAAGCAAACGGAATTATTCTTTACAATCAGTCAAGTTTTAAATGGATTTTTATTGTGGAACATAAATGGAAAGCAAAACATGAGAAAGAGTAATACCATAAGCATTACTGCCATCTTTGGCAGGGGAAATGACAGTAACCAGTTGTACTTACATTACAGCTACAGTTACAGAACTAGATGATATTTAAGGTTGTATGTATGTTTTGGTTTGTATTCTACGTATTGTTATGAAATTAAATAGAGTACACTATATAAAAGTTACTGGAAAATTGTAGAAGATACTGGAAAAAGTAGATTCTTCATGGTGTCATTTTAATTGCAACTATTTACCTTTATTTACACTACTGCTCATTTTGCATATCATCAAAACAGAGTATTTAGAATATGGCTTTTAGAACAGGCTTTTCTCCCTTTCTGAAAATGTGTTCTGGCATGGGATCATTTACAACTGTGATCATTTTAATCTAAAAGCATCACATCATCACACCATCACACTTCTGACTTGGTAAGAGAGGCAATTTACTTGAAAATGTAAACTTATGTACCTGCTCTCAATTTGCCAGTATACGTCACGGTCAGTAAACTCCATGCTACCATGCTTAACATTTAATTTATGAATCAAGGACAAAATACTCTCGAGGCTTCTCTTTTATTGCTTCACATTTTTTGTTAACAAAATAGGCCTAAAGCATGTTGTCATCCTTTCTTATAGGCAGCTTGGACCACATGAGACTGTAACTCCTCCTAAAAGAATTTTATTTAGTTTTCTACACGACAGTGGTACTAAAGCCATGCTTTGCTGTGTAAAAGTAGATAAATAAATACCTAGAGGGTACAAAATTACCTCTTTTGCATTAGCTAGGCTTTACAAAACATTCTTGCTGGTGGGTTTCAGTCTAGCACACAACCACATGAAGGATAAATATACTCTGAATGCAGAATGATGCCTTTTCTGGGTGGTAGCAAAAACATAACATATGATACAATGCTTTTCAGGTTTTGCTTTAAAAGAGAAATTAACTTTAAAATTAGAATAGACAGTTGTGTCAATACATCCATACACTTTCTTGTTCTGTCCACCAAGTTTTCTATGGCTTTTGTTAATATGGCTTAAAAAGAAATTGAGCAAAAATGGAAAAAAATTACAGACTGAGCTTAATCACACTCCATAGTCTGTGAACTTTTACTGAGGTTGTGACAGAGATGAGAGTAGGCACTTATTTTATCTAAAGGACAAAGAACTATTATCAAAATTATGTGATCATGACACACAGTAAATTTATGCTGCCTCCACTAATTCAGAATCAATCATCTTTTACTGATAATTGTTTCATCTACTTCAGAGATGAGTGCACTCAGACCATATTTACACTTCAAAGCAACTGCTGCAGTTGGCATTGAGAGAAATCAATGACTAAAACCTCTGGCTTTTAATTATCTTTTCTTCAGAAGGCCTGCAGTTTAACTGTATTTAACACTTTAGCACAGAATTTTGGTGTAATTTGCCATGCTTTTGTGATATGGTATTTCAGAGAAACCTGAGTTTCCTTTTTACTTTTTTTGAGTAGTAAAAGTTATTTAAAATTATCAAACTGCTACTGGAATCCATATTTATTGCTTAAATGCTAGGCTCAAGATTTCTAATAGAATCTGTATTTTATGCATTCACAACAAATGCCAAGGCTTCTGAAACATAAATGGAGGATTATTCTAAAATGTGACAGTTCTTAAACTATGTGAAGATTTAGTTAAGGTTCCTACTGTTCACAATCAAAGGTCTCAGCTGCAGATCATAAAGGAGAGTTTCACACACTGAACATTTCTACAGATGACCATTTATAAAAATATTCACAGTTAACATATTCAAATACCTTTCCTTGGTTTTTACAAATTCAAGAAACATTTGAAAAAAAAAAAATACCTGCATTCCCAATACAATACAGACTTTTCTCTGTTGGGAAAAAAGGTACTGTATTTGTCATTGAGAAACTGCAGTGAGATACAGTCATAATGTAACATAAATATAGATTTCATTTTTTGCTGTCTCTATGTGACTGGTAATTTCAATGATTACTCTGGAAAGATATTTCACCTAAAAGATATTTCACCTAAAAGCTTCAGATCAGTGGAACACACTAAGTCATAGACAGATGGAAACAACACCCACAGTTAGTTTAGGGGCACTGAGGAGACAAAAAGAGAGGTGCAAACCCCAAAACTGGGAACTGAGCCTTTAGAAGGCTGCACCTGCACAGCTATACCTAGAGTGGCTTTATCTTGGTAAACCCTCAGACACTAGATACACATACACGTTGCTCCATTAGACTTTTTACCTCTTTTTTGCCTGAATTTTCCACAATGTGCTAAGCATTTTACAGTACTTTTTCCTTAGTAATTCCATGGCATGGATCATATATGGAGCCAGTCAGCTGTAAGATATGCAAAGTAGTCGACAGCAGAGGAGGATGCCCAACACCCTCCAGGCTCAGCTTTCAAAGGCAAGGGTGCAAAAACATCTTTTAACTTTACCATCCCACTTCTAACTATGCTATTCACACAATTTGAGATACTAGCCTCACTTCCTAAGATAGTAATACCTTTCTTCATAAGAAAGAAACAGATCCATAGTGGGGGGTTCTTTCTTCTAAAAGTCATATAATAAAAGCATTCAAAATAGTAAGCATTCAAACCTTCATAGCATTTTAGTAATCCCACCCTACATCTGCCCAAACCATCGTTGAACAGGATAGACTGTTGGCAGGAAAGAAGAGAAAGGAAAAAAATGTAGTTTGTCCTAACTTCACCTGACCAAGCAAGTCACAGGCAATTTTGAAGTGAAATAACAGTACTATTTCAAAACATTTTGCACAGGACACCTAATGATCTCTGTTCAAATCAAGTCAATGGCTTCTCAGGAGTCACAAAAAAACCTCACAAATCCCAACAAATGCTGCTGGTTAATGATAAAAAAGGATTGTAAAAACAGGCAAACTTGGAGATGCTAGTGAGCTGGCTTTTTGCTGGTAAGCATGCCATATTTTCAACATGCATATATACACAGTGGCACGTAAAGTCAGAAGCACAACCGATATTTTCATCTTGTGTGAACTTTGAAAGTTAGGATTTCAGTAAAACACTCTGTAAATCAGTTTAGCCCAAAGAAGCATTTTGATTGCCTAATTTAACTTGGTAAAGAGAAGCAAATCTTCTAAGTTGTTCTCTGTAAGCCTCACAGCTGGAACATTCTAACACTACTTTGCAGTTTCCAGTGATCAAAGTAAGTTACTTTATATCTAAAACTAAGAATTTCATAATAGAAATAATGCAACACCAGGGGGTGCAGTTATCATGCAATAATTACACTCCTGGGAGATTACAGACAAGGCTGTACCCCAGGGGTGTGATTATCCCATGATAACCACATCTACTGAAATTGCCTTATTGCAAAAATAATCTCTATTCACTGGTGAGATATTATTCAATAGGTGCTTTTTTAATGGTAAGATTATTATTTTTTTGTATGAATTACCAGCTAGATTAGTAAAATGGTCCCAGAAGCAAAATAACCAAGCCACCAAGCCCAAGTTAAGGTACTGCTTGTAACTATTTTTGTTTGCTGAAGCACTGCAATGTATGCCAGATCTTGAAAGACAGCAGAACCAGTTCTGTGTCTGTGTCTGCCCTGCAGCAGTTTCACTGGAGGAAGCTGAAGGCTGTGACTGGTCTTTGCACATGAAATACTCAACACCAAATCTGACACGACAATTGCCAACCAGATTTATGTGTTAAGAGGAACGTTACAATGTAGTCTTCACATCAGCTTAAAAGACGGCTATTTTTCTGCAGAAATGACAGAATCGCAGCTTATAAAATTTCTGGGAAAGAAAAAGCCTATATTAGACATGGGGGGGGGGGGGGGGGGGGAATCTCAGTTAACAATTCTTTTCCTTATGGAGAACCAGAGCAATAACTTTAGATAAATCAACTAAATCAGACGCGAGTTTCACTTTCTTTTATTTGCAAATGTTTCCTCTGACACTGAAAAAAATGAGTCCAAACAAGATATTTTGTTTCACTCTTTCTGAAGGAGGAAAAAATTAGAACAAAACACAAACTGAACTTGTATCAAGGCCTGCTACAAATCTTTGACAGGGAAGCCAGACCATTTTAAAAAACCTACTTTTGTAGAAATAAGCAATGTCAGTGTCCTTAGCACACCAGACTCAGAACCATGAAGCCCAATGTTCCCACACATTGACTGGGCAAAGATTCATCACCAGCCAGGATGCTCAGCAGCACATGGACCAGAGCTTTCCAACACTGTGCTGATGCACAGTGTGCTCTGGCAAGGGAGATCATTTGCAAAGTTTGAAGAATCTAACCTAAATTTAGCTAGGGTAACTACCACGCACTGCCTAAAAAAATTATTCCATTCAATTTGCATGAAAAGGATGTAAGATCAACTTCTATTAGGATGAAAAGATTATAAATCAGAAGAAATAAAGCACTACCAAGTAAGTAACTTCAAAGCAATACAAGTCTTTCCAAAGAATATAAAAAAATTCCAAAGATTTGCTCTTAAAAAAAAGTTTAGGTTTTCAGAACTTAGACTTGGTCCTTCTAAGACAATTAATCATAAACTAATTGGAATCCTTGTACATGGACTACTGTACTAAAATTTTACTCTATTTTCACCTTTCATCCTCATTACAACTGTATTTCCAGCTGTACCCTTTCATTTATAAGACAATAATTATATTTCAATTTCCTGAAACACCAGCTAGAAAGTTTTCAACTACTTTCTAAATATGGCAATACTCCCTAACCTTTGAAAGTACTATATGCTCTAATAATTTAGCCAAATGTTTTTCAATGCTTTGAGAGTTCATTGCAAATGTATTTTCACACAATGAGTTATTAAAAAGCCCAGTCAAATAAATTTAGTACACATTCCAGTGTATATATACAGTGACCTGTTGTATACTACCAGTAATCACTGCTTATCCTTGAAATCCCTATTCATTTCTCTGTTCAGAGACATGTGTTTCAACCTCTACATTTTATAAACAAACAAACAGCTTCAGAAAAATTGAATCAACTTTACCTGACCTTGGAAGAGCCAAGTAGTTTTCTACTTTTTTTTTTTTCCTGGTGCTGACAACAACAATAAATGAAAACTGTGGACTATTTACATGTGTTTTACCAGATTTCTAGGCATGAGGAGACACTTGAGACACTTGGAGGAGGGGGTGCTTGGGAAGCAGTTCATGTGCAATTCAGTTTGTTTCAAGTGCAAGGGATTTTTTTAAACCAAATCATCAGTTCACAAAATACAGAACGGATTCATAAAAAGATGATCTCATAAAAAGTCTCTGTCCCTTCCAAAGTAATATTTTCTGGAGTTTTAGTCAGTCTAAAGAACAGTGTGGCAATGGATATTTTTGCAGTACCATAAAGCAATAAGAAATAATCAGGAATTTAGTCTAGAAAGCAGCTTAGGAGTGCATGCAACTACTGGCAGAGAAGCAGGAAGAAACAGAGCTTGAGAAGGTGTATTGCACAGAGCAACAGAAGAAGGTTCTTGGAGGTGGAAACAGATGCAGCAGAGCTAACTGTGGATCTGCAGCACTGTAACAACTGGGCTGAACTCTCAGCAATGCAAAGTAATTACTCCCATCCCAGCCAACACAGGAGTGCTCTCAGGGTTTCAACGAAAAAAAAAACCAAAAAACAAAACAAAACAAAACAAACAAAAAACAAACAAACAAACAAAAAAACCAAAACCCACAAAAAACCCACAACCATACCCTTTTCTGAAATATGTGGCATACACTTTAACATACCATGTGGATGAATTATGAGTCTTAAGAGAAGCAGTGAGTTCAAGAATTCATGTTGTCACTTAACTGTAGTGCTTCATTTACACACATTTCCAGAAGTCATCAAAGGAGTGTAACTTAACTTGTTATTAAATCAGATGAAGTTTTAGAAAAGTTGATGAAAGGGTTGCATTCCTGAGGCTAGAAAAAGCAGACAACCTTTTATATGATGTTGTAATTAATATTACAACTTTCTCTAAGCCTTGTATTTGCTATTAAATCAAGAACTTTAAGCTTTACCTACAGTGTTTCTACATAGCTTCCCAGGAAGAAAGAGAAAGTAGCAGTATCATTACAGCTGACTATTCAAATTAAAGAACAGCGTCTTACAAATTATATATACAAATCCTGATCTATCGCCCACCCCTACTCCCTAAAAATCCTTCCTCAGCCTACAAGAGTCTAAGCTCTGCATAGCACACTGTCTTCTAAGTTCCAGAGTTGAAAAATGAGAGGGCACTGGCACAGTCTGAGAACATCTAAGTACTTCTACACCATTTTCCTTCATGCAAAATTCATCATATATGCTAAATGCTCTCTTTAGGCTTAGAAAGATGATTTGAAAAGCCATCTGGGGGACATCTCTTCAAGTGGGAAACACCCACAGCAGTCAAACGTTGCCTACACCTATATAGATAGTTCAGTAAGGTTTGAAACAAGCAGTTATTCTTCTACTGACACTGCAGAGTGAATGCATTACACTGAAATGAATATTAAGGAATGCATATTCAGGTTTGTGCAAGCATGTACGTGTATTTTCTGCATTGTAAACCAAACACCCTAAAATTTACTGACATCATTTGAACTGAGGTGTGGACAGTGAGTTCTGTAGCACAAAAGCCTCTCTGACATGCAAGAACTGCACAATATAATTCTACCAACAAATGCTCTAAGCACAGTTTTTTTTCTAAGATAAGAATCCTGCAAGAAAGTGATTTAATTTTATAACCAACTGAACAGAAAGGCTGAGCAAATCAACTACAGGATGAGTAATACAATGGCATAATCATCAGACAATGCCTAAAAAAGACAGTAGAGTAAGAGACACCATTTCCTTTAACTCAACTCTTCCAGGCCGCATCCCAAAGAAACTATGTATTTATGTGACCTAATTCTAAAAAAACCAGATTGTTAGTAGGCTAAATATGTAACAGAACTAGGAGCTGCTACATAAAATAGATAACCTGAAGGAACACAGAAGAAAAGCAGAAACCACCAAGTGTGCAACTGTAATAGTATCCCTGGCAAAATCCAAGACACAACATGTGACTTTAAAGCACAGTACAGCAAGGCTGAAGACTCATTCATGTTACCTGATGTTTCTTTAATGTGCCCCAATTTTAAGAAACTTAAAAGCATTACAAATTGTGTTAACTCGCAGAAAAAAAAGTTAGCGTAGGCAAAAAAAAAAATATTCAATTTGAATGTTTATACCCACTTAATCAAACATAATCTAGCACTAAACTGCTGTGTGACTTCAAGTAACAGGAGAGCTATTAGAAGAAAAAAAAATGTAGTTCAATAAGCAAAAAGAAGTCAGATGAAAGGGAACCAGACATTTGGAAATCTAGGTTTCAACTACCTGTCGACTTACACAATTACGTATTTATAAAAAGCCCACAAACCTCTCCTTTTTACCAAGTGATTAACAAAGATATAATGATATAGTCCATCTTATCCAAGCAGTTCGCTTAAATTTGAACTGGGACAGTCTTTGACAATCCACTCATTTTTTGGTGACAAATTTAGCCACTCTGATCTAAAGCCTCGTTGCAGCTACTCAGTTTTAGGCACAGTAAAAATCAGAGGATCAAAGCAATACAGAATCTTTTTCAAATGGGTTACTAATTAGAAAATTAGGTCCCTGCAATTTGAAATAATTAACTCAAAATTGTGGATCCTACATTTGGAGTTAGCTGTTTTCCAGATTTCATCAACTCTCTGAAATACGATAAACCTTCTAAAATTAAACCTGATGAGCTCCTCCCATATCTCTAACCAGAACCTTTAAAAACCATTTACTGCCTACCTGAACCATCACTGGAGACTGAACTTGCATTGATTCCAGAAAGGCCAAATAAGGGACATTCTCGATCAGTGTTTATATGACCCCACTTGTGGCATTTAATACATCTCACGTTCCGCACCTAAAAGCAACAAAGGCAATTGACACAATTTAGTCACCAATACAGCCCAACGATTACAGAAGTGTCTCTGTCCTCAGGCATAAGAGAAGCTTTTAAACCCACTGAAAAAGAAATGATAAAATTAAAAGAGTCCATGTGAATGCTCTGCAGTCAGACACCATTTGAAATACACCCAGACATCCACAGAGTGAAATTTATGTAACTTGCCTGGATACCAAATGGCTGATCTCTGATATTCATATCATCCTTAGCGTATCTGTTACACAAACACAAAAGAAAACAAACACTCAACTCACTACTAGTTTTTAAAAGACATCATATACAAAACTACCTTTTGTTGATAAGTGTGCCCCATTTCAGAGGTATAATTCCTGTAAACGTTGTTTTTAATGCATTTTCAAATACAGATGTAAAAATCAAACCAAAATAAAGCTGACCAAAGAAATTGTTCCAGGTTAACAGGTTTTACTAATTGTCAGAACGTGACTAGATCACACAAGCGACCTGCTCAAAAATATAACAGGGGAAAAAAGGGGGGAAAAAGGGACAAAAGGAAAAGTATATGAAAAAATCTAGACATCTTACTTTTCTCGAGGAGCAACTTTTTGCCATTCGAATTTGTATTCAGTCTCTCCTTCCTGCTATAAAACAGAAAACATGGAAAGTTTTAAGTTTTTCAGAATACATTTTAAGTAAGCAAGAAAAAAATGTAAAGAAATAATGTAATGTAATACCTCTTTTGTTTCCTCTTTGAATTTTCAGAAAGCATGCAAAGAAAAGAAATGATGCATTAATTATATATGTAAAATGCATATGGAATTCTCCCCCTAAGCTAAAGACAAAATATTTTATGGTTTATACTAATCAATAGTGCAAATACTCAGGAAGTAGCTTTATTTAAATAGAGTGCACTTAAAAATAACCAGCCTCTAGTATATAGCTATAAATCCTGTAAATCCAGAACCACCTTCAAAACTACGTTGATATGTTACATGTGTAAAAACTTTAAATATTTTTTGCAAGAGTAGCAACAATACTTACTTTTAAGACATTAAAGAAAAAGTTTAGCAATAATTGCTACTTTGAAATTGCATTTCCTCTAAGATTAAGAGATTACTATTAGAGGTTCTCAAATTACATAATTGCAAAACTTGGTCTACGAGAACAAGTCCATCCAAGCATTTCCAAGTGATTTCATGCAAATGGGAAAGATGCATTTTAAAGGGAACGTGTTTTCTCTTAGAGGGAATGTATTTTCTTCGTTATTCACTTACATTCAGATCTTGCTAAAATTAAGTGATTGATGTGAGTGTCCTCTAGGTATTTAGAAACCTCCATTTATGACACTACTGAACAGTCATAGACTCACCAGACACAGGTCAGGCAGCACTTTTGACTACTGAATTTCAGCATTTATTATTTTTATAACTTCTGATAATTAATTTCTTGCTCTGGTATTTCCTGTGTTTGACAAGCATCGAGCTGAATTATGGATGTAACTTTTAAACAAAAGCAACCTGCTATTTCTGTGAAGGAGAGCAGGCCAAAATACAGGTTTGTGTTGTCTGAGTCGTTGCCTTGGTAAGGTCTAGTACTCCTCATCCAATAGCTTTATAATTGGCTAAATA
Source organism: Sitta carolinensis (assembly GCA_032173965.1). Classification (NCBI taxonomy): domain Eukaryota; kingdom Metazoa; phylum Chordata; class Aves; order Passeriformes; family Sittidae; genus Sitta; species Sitta carolinensis. The sequence goes on from CM063288.1 coordinate 21,414,923, forward strand.
AACATCCTTGGTTGAAGAGAGAATTTATGCTGTTTCCTGGAAAGATGTTTTATCTGATTTTTCCCTTCACATTGAACTGTTGCTTAAAAAAACCCCAACCATTGTCTTTGAGAGATCAAAATTATTACATACTAATATATATATATATACACATATATATATGTGTATATCTATATACCTACCTATATATATATTATGTATCTATATCCGCATATTCCCACAGAAATAATTGAAAAATCACACCTCCTATCATTACCTCACTATGAACATGTTATTTTCAAATAAAATACACTGTGCTTATTTCTTCAGAAGGTTTTTAGCTTTGCAGTCCTATCTGTCCACAATCAGGAAATTGCAATACCTTTCTTTGCTCCAGGTGGGGCCTCATACATGAAATTAAGACCATTCTTCACACGCTCATCACCCATAAGCAACCTAAATAAAAAGCGCAGTTTAGGATGTCACACACAAAACAGTCACATTGGCAACAGTGACCAAAAAAACCCCAAAAATCACAGTATGAAATTGTTGTGATAACTAGCATTTTTTCATTTGTGAATATAAGTAACAAAATCTGAGTATCAAAAAACCTGAGAGACCAGTCAATGCTTTTGCACGAGCCATTGTGTACCAAAGTAGTATGTCCAGAGAGTTATGAAAAACACATTTCTGTGTGATACAAATGTATTATTATACAAGGTTACCAACTATTCTATGAAACGTAGCATATTTTGAAATTAATTACAAGACAGCCACAAACCACTTTAAAGAAGTTCTCGTGACTCCTGCTTAATCAGATGTCACTTAATGAATCACTGCCCTCTCCTACTACTAGTCAATGGGAGACAGTACTTCCAATTGCTCACAGCAATGTGAGCTTCACTACCATGAAAACAAGAGAGGAGGAAGAAACGTGTGATCTTAAACCAGTTCTCACCTATTATCATAGGATTCCTGTTCTTTCAGATACTGTTGCATTAATTCTTCTTGTTTCTTCTTGTCATATGAGATTTTCTGTTCTGCCATCCATACCTAGTTAAAATAATTAAGCTTCTACTTAAAATCATAGGCTACTGCAAAATATATTAATGTATAAGTAACTGGCTTACTCAACTGAAAATGCTTAATGAGGAATGATCACCATTCTAATTACATAAAATACTTTATTTTCACCCACTATTTTAACAAATGAACTCCCCACAGCAGTAATTTTGAAAAACTCCAAGCTCCAACTACATTTACACACTGAAAAGACAGGAGAAAATTTGGTAGCTCAAAAGGAAAAGCAGACTCAGAAAATACCCTTGGGTGCCACTGTAATGCCTGTAGCGACCCTCGCTCGGCGAAGTCTCGGCAGACCCAAGGCCCAGGTCCCCTCGGGGGTTCCTGGCATGGGGCACGGTTCTGGGAGAACACCTGCAACCAGCTCGAGGCAGGTGTGAAATACTGGGAAAACATGGGCACATCGTGACAGGCGGCTTTTCCTGGACGCTGGGCAGTGCCTGTTTGTCCCGACAATCAGGAGCTGAAAAGCCTGAGCCAGGAAACTGCCGCAGTCATACACACCTGGGAACAAGAAAACCCGAAGCTTCAAGTCTTTCTTAACTATCTTCCCTGCCTCCTCCTTCCTCCCTCTCTTCCCAGCCCCGGTGCCAGCCCAGGGAGGTGAGGAGCACTGCTCGGGCCGCGGCGGTGCCGGCAACCCGTCCGCCCCGGGGCACCCCCAGGCCCGCCTCACCTTTTTGATGTTGGACTTGGAGGCGGGGTGGAAATCCTTCTTGCACATGAAGTTGGCGAACGACTTCCCCATGGCGGCGGCGGCAGAGCGAGAGCCGCCGGCCCCCGCACGGCCAGGCAAGGGACAGGGCCGGCGGCCGGGACGGAGGCGCTGCGGGGCGGGCGGCCTCGGCCGGGCCTTCCGGGTCGGCGGGCGGGCCTTCCGCGGGCACCGCCCCGCGCGGAGCTGCCGCTGTCCGTGCCGCGCAGGGGCTCTCGGCCCGCGGCCCGCAGCATGTTCCCCGGCCGCCGCCCCTCTCCTGCGACACCTTCGTGGCGCTGCCGCCCGCCGCGCCCGGCGGCCGCGTGGTGTTCGGGAAGAACTCGGACCGGCCGGCAGATGAGGTGCAGGAGGTCGTGCACTTCCCGGCCGCCGCGCACCCGCCCGGCAGCGCGCTGGAGGTGAGGGCGCGGGGCAGGAGCGCTCCTGCGGGAGGCGGCCACAACACACGGCTGTCAGCCCTTTCCCTGCGCGCCGAGCCCGCCGTGCGCCCGGCGGGGCGGGGACGGTGACTCGGTGTGTGCTCTGACCTCTTGCAGTGCACCTACATCAGCATCGAGCAGGTGGAGAGGACCCACGCCGTGGTGCTGAGCCGCCCCTCCTGGCTCTGGGGGGCCGAGATGGGCGCCAACGAGCACGGCGTGTGCATCGGCAACGAGGCGGTGTGGGGCAGGGAGGAGATCTGCGATGGGGAAGCTCTCCTCGGCATGGACCTCGTAAGGTGTGCGCAGGGTTTGTTTGTTTTGTTTTGTTTTCCCTTTTTGGCAAATGGTACCGAATTTAGAATTTACGTGGAAACATGTGGTTGGAGTTATATGGGGAAATAGTACTTTCACTTTCAGAAGACACTTCTTCCACTGTTCTAGCCACGGTTAAAAATAAGTATTTCTTGGCACAAGCACTAGATTTCTGTCAGGAGCCCATGAGACGTATCAGGCACTAGACCAGAATTTGTCACAGAAATTAGCAAACGTTTTTCTTTCTATAAAATTTATACTAAACTGAAACAAGGCATTTTCAAGAGCACAGGTGGACTTCAGGCACTACTGTTTGGGCCTTTTCCTAGGCTCTGTATTCCTTTCCTATTCCCCTATCTTTCACACACATACTTTTAAGTTTTGGTCTCAGCTGCACATTTCCATGTAAATAACAAGTTCATGTTTGTACCCTATAGGTGCCAGTGTAACTCTCATTAACCTAGAGCACTCAGTCAATTCTTTTGGTAGTTTCCCCCAGTCCAATACCTGCACAGGACTTGGAAGCATTTTGTAGGATCCCTCTCCCTGCCTTTCTCTATTCCCGTTTGGTGTTTTTCTCCATGTCAAGTTCATAGAGGACCCATTTCAAAGAAGCCCTTAACCTGACTTGTGTTTCTCTTACCAGATCATACAACAGGCAGCTACATATAGAAATATCATTCCAAGTCAATTTGAATACTCAGGCTGAATAGTTCTATGTGACGTTCATAGTTCCAAAAATAACATTTTCCTTTTGTTTTAGGCTTGGACTTGAGAGAGCAGACACAGCTGAAAAGGCTCTTAGTGTCATAGTTGAATTGCTGGAAAAATATGGACAGGGAGGAAACTGTATGGAGAGCAAGATGGCATTTACATACCACAACAGTTTTCTGATAGCTGACAGAAAGGAAGCATGGGTGCTGGAGACATCAGGAAAATACTGGGCAGCAGAAAAAGTAGAAGGTATGGATGATGCTCTTCATTCTAAACATTTCAAGTGCAATGACCACTCAGATTTCCTCACTTTTCATTTACCATTTCATTAAGGCATCAAACTAACCTCGAACTGCATACACATGCCTGTAAACAACAGGCATTGCTTCCTGGGGCATGAGTGTGGAGTAGCTGGCAGTTTGTCAGAGGAGCTGAGTGACAGGGGCTTTTACAGAGCCAGAGGTAATCACTCCTGCACTTGGAAAACAGAGGACAGTGAGAACATCAGCATGAGAATGACAGCAGTAGGCGTGGTCTTAACGATGGGGACGGGATTGATGTACTGGGCCCTGAAGTGGTTGATTCTTCCAGTGGACTTAGGAGGACAAGCTCGATCTTTGGATGTCTTAGAAGAAAAATGTAAAGGTGGGAATAATCAGGACAGAACCTGAAATATAATGTTGACAATAGAAGCAAATGAGTCAGAAATGAGTAGCAGTGAAAATTCAATCAGAAAAATACATGTAGCTGAGGAGAGAGGGGCAAAAATAAACCACCAGACACACTGATCTTGTAGGAAACTCTTCAGGGCTAATTTGCTTTACTAAGCTAAGTGTAAACAAAATACCAAGAAAAATAATTCAATGTATTAAAACAATTCTTTCTGCAACTTACAAACAGGAGGCGTACGGAATATTTCCAACCAGCTCTCTATCACAACCAAGATTGACAGAGAACACCCAGAATTGAAGGAATATGCCAAAAGCAATGGCTGGTGGGATGGGGTAAAGGAATTTGATTTTGCTGCCACGTATTCTTATGTCAATACTGCCAGAATGACCACATCTGGAGGCCGATATTGTGAAGGCTATAAACTTCTGAACAAACACAGAGGTACCCTTTAAATTTTTTTTCAAGATATGCAAAGTATTTAGTGAGCCACATTAATTTAAATAATAAATGATTATACATCTGATGCAGGCAATCATTCACATGACTTGGTAAAACAGAACTTACTAGAATAATTTTTTGCCTAAAAGAGAAGTGCTGAACTTGGAAGTTTATATCCATTTTTCGCTAATTTATTGAGGAGGAAAAATTAAAACAAAGGTCAAATATCAAACATACAGAGCTACAGTAACAACCCTGAGAGGTCACATTATGGCCATACCACTAAAGACCCTGGAAGACCTGTTCTGAAACATTTTGATAGGCTACATATTATTACTGTACTGCTAAAGAAAAAAACTAGAGGCTAAACCAGGTTCCCAGCAGTCTGCAGCCACAAAGAACCTTATCAGTTCAGTCACTGACAGCTTCAGTCAGGTACCACTTATATAAGGCAACAACACAGTGTTCAGATATATATCTTGCATTTATTTTTGACATTATTATTTAAATCTTTGTAGTTTCACTGTAACAGCTACTCTAAACTTGTGTAGTCTACTAAAACACACCAAGTGCAGAACAAAATAATTTTCTGTACTTTAAGCAGTCACTAACTCATATGCTTACTTTTCAGACTTCTAAAGAAAGAACCTATTACTATGCTTCTAACTGCATCCATCTCATGGGTTTTTGCTGGAGCTGTATTCACATGCTCATTTGAAGTAATAAATCTGAATCAAGATTACATTGCACCCCTTTCTTTCTTTTATTTATTTGGCTGAACTCTGCCAGACCAGGTTTAGCATATAGTTAATGCATCAGAGTGAATTACTTTTGCTATCTTGCTCTAGTGATCATGTAAATCCTGCATTCATTTTGGGAATTGCAGGTTCTGAATGCTGAAAGCATTTTTATAATACCTGTATTTACTTGTATTATAACAATGTTGAGATTGTATCTGTGTTTTCATTCTAAATCCCCATTTTCAGGCATTTACCTGAACCATTTTAAAAATCCCACTAGGTGTTCAGGTTATCAGCCTCATATGGTTCACTTTGTTTAGATTTATTTTAAATAGGTGCTCTAACTAAAAGCTATTTGGTTTACAGCATCAGTAAAATCACTGGTTTCTTCATCAATCCTTCCCTGCTTTTTAACTCAGTGGCATAACAGTTGTGGGGTTTTTCCAGGCTGCCTACTATGTGAGGGCCATTTTTACAGAAATACTATTCATATTTCAAAACATAGGGAATGTATTTCAGGCATACAAAATAACAAGAGTCTAGTGGAAAATATGCACTACCTTCTTCCCTGCTGGATAGGTTGCCAAGTTGTAGCTGACAAAATGACCATTGCTTCTTTTAATTTCTTTGATTCATATATCTTGCTGATTTCTTTAATTCTCTGACCTTCCCAGGCAACTGTAGGAATACCTAAGTATGTTTTCTTGCTGAAATGTAGTGCTGCATGCCTGTCTACAGGCAACCTGGGTCATGTATGAAAAAATAATATTGGAGACATGTGACTTAGCAGCAGAGTAACTATTTTAAGAGGAAACAGCAAGGCAGTTAAAAAAATAAAATTACACAGATAGAACTCAGTAAGGGAAACACTAAAATATTAAAGTGGTAGATGATACCTTCCAATTAAAAAAAAAAAAAAAAAAGCGAGTGAACTAATGTTTTTCTGCATAAGCATACCCTCTACTGGTACACCAAAAGCAAAAAGAAAACCATTCTGCAAGAGCTGCCTGTTAGAATATTGGATGCCAGTATCTGAGCTTCAGTGGACACTATACAGTAACAGTGATATCACCTGAACAGGAATATGTGGAAAGGGTCTTGTTCCTCCTGAGCAAGAGTTATTTTCCAGGATACTTGGCACTAAACCTCACACAGGTTGCTGATAAAGACTTTCCTACAAAGGGATATACTACTGTAGCTTCTGAGCATAGAATGTAATGCCAGTCCAGTGCATCCTTGAAAAGGATGGAAATAAAAAAACCCACCCACCAAACCTCCCCAACCCCCAAACAAGTGACAGTCTTGGTGTTTCATTTTCAAAGTTTCACACAAAATCCACGCATGGCTGTTACTATTTTTATAATTTCAAAGCAACATAGTGGTATTAACTCTGTTCAAGTACCAAACAGTATTATAATGATTTATTTTAACTAACACAGAGTGCTCAAAGTTCAGCATTTAGTCCAAGTTACTATTTTTCATCTGAAAAGTTACTTTGTGACTGACCATTTGCTAGCCCTATGAAATTTACCTTTCTGGGAAATACCATTTGTCTTTCTACTCCCCCTTTTTTAAGGCATATTCTTATCACCTTTCTTGAAATAAATACTTTGGGGAATGCAATACAAGTGTATTCCATATTAAGGTTTGCCCTTAGGATGATTTTTCCCACCTGCCAACACAGACAAATTAAAACTGGCATTGCCTATTAAAGGAAAAAGCAGCCAGTTGTAGGGAACATGTCATTCAGTTGGTATTATATTAGCTCTGTGGCTAAATAATTTTATCTTGAATAGGATCTATCACTGCTGAAATAATGATGGAAATTCTTCGTGACAAAGAGAGTGGCATTAACATGGAAGGTGGATTTATGACAACTGGCAGCATGGTGTCTGTACTGCCACAGCAGCCTAATCTGCCCTGTATTCACTTCTTTACTGGAACTCCAGATCCTGCCAGGTGATGTAGCAGCAAGTAAATTGGATAAAAAATTGTAAATATCTAAATGAAAAAAGTATTGCAGTTTGCCTAATTATATTCCTTTTTGCTTTGGGTTGGTTTTCTTTTTCCTCCTGAAAAAGCACAACCAAAATGTAGGAGGAACAGAAATGTACATTATGTATATTAATGGTATCTACCAACCTACTTAACGGAACACTGCTGTGACAATGACTTTAACACGAGTTAGATGGGTTTTTTTATACTTCTTTCTTAAAAGAAGCAAGTAGAAGAATGGGGGAAATACAGCAATTTACTGACTCAACAATTTTAACAAAACGGTGTCAGTAAAGGATCTTTGTTCTATTTTTTCCTTCTAGATCTGTGTTCAAGCCTTTCATTTTTGTGCCCGGTATTACTCAGTTATTAAAAACTACATCCCCTACGTTTGGCCATGATGATCCAGTTAAGAAGCAACCACGTTTTCAGAGTAAGCCAGATCGAAGACATGAGCTCTATAAAAAACATGAAAGTGCTGCTGTAGTTATGGAAACTATCAAGGTACGTTGATTAAATGAGATTTCAATGCAAGCAGGTGGTTTATATAAGGTCCTTGCTCACATTTTGTTAATGTGATACCAGTTAATGCCTTTTGATGGATTGCAAAGAACAGTGCAGTGCCCCAGAAGCCCAGTGTGTTGGCATCTGGCAGGCACATGTTTCTAACATTGAAATTGGAACCAGCACTGCCCTGTCCTGGCAGGCTGAGTCCCAGGTGAGGATCTGTGCTGCTCACCTTGCAGAGCAGCCCCCCACAGACTCCCACACCAGTCAGATCATGGGGAAATGCTCGAGCAGCCTCAGGCAAATACACAGCTCCTGCCAAGAGTTCTTACAGTAATTCAGGCCCCCGGTCTCAAGTGGAAAGGAGAGCTTGCCTTTGGTCATTGTTTGGTATGGACTGGAAAGGAAACAAGATGACAATAAGATGAAAATAAGGACAGTAGAACAGAATTTTGTTAGGGTGATTAATATATGTTCTGTATAGTTCTTACTGAAATTAATGTTTCTTTTTTTGCAGGACAAAGGTAAAGGAATGCTCAAAGAGATACAGGAGTTGGAGAAACAGAAGATAAGTCAAATGGAATCAATCCTGCAAAATGGATGCTTTGACGTTAACCAAGTAGTTAATCTTTTTTCACAGTGTGTAGAAGAAGAACTCAAAATATATAGCTAAGAATATTATTTGAATGTAGTAAAATTTGGATTATAATTGGGTTTTCTAATGATGAGGCTATATAGATTAACATCCTGTTTTCCATATACCACATAGCATGGACAGTTTTAAAGATGCAGATTCATATTCAGGACAAATGGCTTTGGATTGCAAGAAGAATGCTGGAAAGGCTCCTGAGAGCCAGGCTGTGGCTTTGTACTTGGCACAAAGCTGTCAGCAGAGATTGACTGCCAACAAACAGATGCAATTAGAATGCAGTAACTTGACTAAATTAGGGAACAACCCCATCTCTGAATGAAGAACACTAACTCAGCTCTGGAGAGCTCAGGTCTAGCATACACACATGTAGCTTTTATAGTCAAGAAAAATGTCACAGAATTTCAGACTACCAGAATTAAAATGGCCATGCTGAAGACTTTCTAAAATCTAAAAGCTATGATCAATTTTAAAAAAAAAAAAAAAAATTGACACACAAACCAAGTATGATTGATACTCAGTTGTTTGGTAAAACCATTCTAAGATACATTTCATAGATGAACCTTTTACTTCTTCAATGTAAAATGAGACAAAGAGTATATTAAAAACAAGTTAGAATAATATTTTCCTGTGACTGATTGTGAAATCTTATTACATGGAATTCAACAGTGCAAGCTTCCTGTAAATTACCTGCAGATTTCACTTTTCTGTCTATTTTTCCCACCCTGATAGAGAAAAATAAACTTATTTATATACAAGGTGATTATTGTCAAATTAATTCTGTAGCGCCCTTTATAACATCATGGGGGAGTTCTGAAATGTTTCTTGAATTGTGACTTTTTAAAATTGAGCCACTAGAAGGGAAGAGGTTGGGCCACACAAGTATATACATGTACTCAGCAGGACACTTAAAAGTACATTTAATTTTTTTTTTCAATTCATGTGAAGCCTTTTAAACTATGACTTGTTTTGCCAGAGTTCATGGACTTAATTTAATCAAGGTTTTTGCCCTGCCAGGAACTCTTCCTTCCAGATCCTGTTTAAAAGTAATGATCAATATATGACACCACCTTTGTTATCTGTGGCAAGGGATAAACTAAACAAACAACAAAGAAGATTCTGATTTTGCCTTATGATCAATAAGTCAGGATAAAAAACATGACTGTAAGGAAAAACAAACAAACAAAAAAAAAAAAAGCACTCAAAATGCAGCACTTCTGCAAACCTGAAGGAAATGTGAAATGGTGCTCTAGAGCTGCAGCAGCCATGTGGGACATGACACTGCATCCCCAGCGACACAGCAAACCACAGAAAGATCATTCTTTGACTTTTTCACACACAGTTTCTCATTCTGTAAATCTTTAGTACCCCACTGGTAAAAGAAGTTTGCAGAATTAATAAGAAAATTAAGAGCTTGGTAGAATTCATTCTTTCTGATCCTACAATAAGAGTAGAAATGAATTTGGGATGCTGTGTTCAGATCCACAGCAAGAAACTACTGAGTTAGGAAAGGCTCATGAACTTTCTGTTTCTAATGACCTAATGTGTACCACGTGGCAGTAGCAAGCAAGACTGAGTGGGAGGTAAGACAAAGTATGTTTGAATTGACCGAACACTTTGTGCCTCTGTTGTCAACAAAATTTCTTAGAAGTTCAGTAGCACAGTGGTTCAATACAGAAGTTCAACAGTTTGTTAGTTAACAGTTTGTTAACCAGAAGACAGATTTAATAAAAATTTGCTGTATTTATCTTTTCCTTGTGGGATATCTGGATCTAACAATTATGTATCTTTTCCTATTTTTGATCATGAGCTGTTCTACACTGATTCTTTCATAGCTTCAAAGGATCAGTAAATGCGGTGAAACTGCTGAAAACCAAGGTATGAATCAAGTTCTCAGGCAGCACAGCAAACCAAGTGAAATAGTTTTATGCTCCAGTGCAAAGACTGAAGTTACACAGGAAGAACAGTAGTGAAGATGGAGCAGGCCTTTAAGTGAACTTCTTGGCCACTTAATCCTGGGGTGGCAATTAACGAGGTTAAGCACATTGGTCCAGTCCTAATGTAGCCATACACAGTCCAACTGTGCCTCTTGTTTATGTGTTGCTTTTTCCTTACTGGTCTACAGGATACAAAGTAAAAACAATGAAATGTGTGGAGACAGTTCAAGTGATGGCCAACAGAGTACAGGATATTTCAGTACCTTTTTCCTTGGGATTTCATTCGTCCTAGAAGACATACAGTGTAAAACCAAAATAAAGATGGGATCAGGGGAAACAACTAATCCTCCCTACCATAACCTTGTATTAAAAACAAAAAAAAAATTAAAAATCAGAATGTCCCCTAGAGGGCAATCTTTTCATGGGTTTTCAGCTAGGAATGCATCTTACTGACTTTAAAAGGTCTAGAGCTTTATGAAGGATCACTATTGAAATAAAAAAGTCCTAAAATTTCATACTAGAAAACTAAGTGTTATATCCATCCCTGTTCATTATGACAATTATTTTGAGATTAGTCCTAGAGAAAAGATCCAGTTTTTCACTGGACATTCCTCTCGATTTGTTCAATAGGAGTTTTCATGGAACCTAGCTTCCAAGAGATTTATCCCAAACTAATCCACCTTCAAAATAAAGGAAGTCATTGCACCACTGACCACTTCTTTAAAGCAAAGCTGTTTCTAACTACCAGAAATCCACGTAACAGTGTATCAACTATTGACAGAACATCAGCTTGTCAACTATTCAAAACTTGCCAGTGCTCCTTGGTGGAAGCAAATATTTACCAGATAAAAGGGTTACTTAACTTTCTAAAGCAATTCAAAGTCTATTATTGGCTTCTAGATGTACTCAGTGATTTAGAAACAAAATACTAGATTTCATTCTGTATTTCATTCCTATCTTCTTTAGTCTATTTATTAACCATCACAGACTCATCAGACTAATGGGTATGATATCAGCAGTCACAATGTTGTAGCAGTAAATCTAAGAGAACTTGGTGTTGGTTGATAATTAAAGGTGTTCTCTCTATTAAATTTGTAGCAGAGAGCCTTTTCTACACAGACATTTTGAGCAATTTCTTATTCAAAACAGGTATGTTGTGTTCAAATCTAGGGGAAAGCAGAGCCATTATGAAAAGGGAAGTAGGACTTTTACGATGAAAATGAGAAAGACAAGAGTGCAAGTACAATGACTCTAAATAGAACTGTAAAACTGCCCTAAGATCAAATCTTGAATGTTTGAAGACTTAATTAAAAAACTGTATTTGGTAAGTAGATGACAATGTGACACGCTTCTAGTATGGAGTTATCTTTGGGTGGACACCCATTAAGAAGTGTTCTGCCTACTTAGAGGATCAAGGGTGGATTTAAGAAATATCAGGACTGACACCCAAGAGCCATGTTAACAAATCTCTCAGAAAAATATATTTGCTGTAAACCTTGATGCACACATTTCCCTCTCACATGCCACATCACAGCTCAGAACTCTGAAATCAAGTAACAGATTTATTGACAAGTTGCAGTATTTAGAAGCCATACATACTTGCAGTTTCTGCTCTTAAGTCACATATATCTAATTATTCCAAAATATATGATGCAGCTGTCTTCAACATTCATAATGGAAAAATGCTAATGCTTTCCTTTGTGGCCACGGCCTGATAACAAACATCAATTATATTGTTGATGGAAAACACTAAAGTTTACCAGGTTGTACAGCATACATAAGCAGCAGGATGTTACATTTCTGTGCACGCTGCAATCAGACTGACAGTAAAAGGAATAATTTTTTCAATTTAAGTCTTGCAGGAAATTATAGCAACCATAAAAGAACTGCTTGTTGAATAGTAGCTTATGCTGCTAAAATCACTTTTACTTCTTAATACTAAGTAGATGCAAAAGTAGCTGTAATAAAAATTTATGTACTAAAAAAAAAGGAAAAAAGAAGGGAAAGACTTTTTAAAAAAAGGATGAGAAGAGTTATTCATATGCTTGAGCAAATTATTTTTAATACCTGGATTCCTTTCCCTCACTACATAACATTTTTATATAGACATATAAATGCTGTTCTTGCAGTTTTAAAAGGGCAGCATAATGGCCATCAGATACAATACTTTGTCTTTAACCTTTTCAAAATATTACAGAAGACACACGGGTCCTCAGATTCTGCCTTTAGTGCACAGGAATCTGAGTGACACTAAAGTAACTAGCAGGAGGATACCTGAGGTTTATTAGAAACTGGTGTTAGGCAATCAACTAAAATCTAAGATATTTAGCTACTCTAAACCCTAATCTGGATGTTCATTTAGGATTCTTTACATAATAGATTTAAAAGTCATTAATTTAATTTAAAAAGTTGTATGATTTGAAAAAGAATTTTGTCTTGACTTGAACTTACCCAAGGCTTCCATAAAATCTTTACTTGAGGCTGGCACTTCTGATTCAAACTGTAAAGGCTAATTTCAGAATGTAAAAATCTGCTCTTGATAAAGCTGTTACTACCACCATAAGGCAAAATTTCAGAACAAATTGTTTATTGCATTATATAATTTCCTATTTTGGGAGATATAATTCCTATTTTGCTGAATATTTCTATGGTTTTAAGATTTCGTAGATTTGTACAAAACCATTACTTATTCCACTCAGTATCTGCCCAGCTTTGATCTCCTGATACTGGAAACATTGTCACAGCAATTCTATCTTTTTAATTGGAGTATTTTATCCTTAAGGGAGAAAAAACCCACCTGATCTCAGGTGTAAGCAGCTAAAAAAAGTTCCTGGTGATAGACAAGAGGGAGTAGTAAAAGCTGAGGTATGACAGAAGACATCCTACTTCTGTGAAGTCAGGGGGAAGCCTGACTGTAAATAGGCATCAATACTTAATCACACTAAAATATGGAGAACATCCAGCAACATGAAAAATACTTTTCATGGGTTTTTTTTTCCTCATTGTGGCATCAGTATTAGAGCTGCAGTTATAATGCCTCTAAAATACAACAGTGACACATGATTTTACTATTGTTTTGCTCAAAATGGAAAAAAATGTTCTAAATCCAGAGCATCTAGTTTTGTTTAACAGCATTCTGGCTGGAATGCTGACTAAATACAACTTTCTACCATTTTCTTCAGAATAGACGCAATAACATAGAATAGAGATTAACAATTCTGTGAGAGCTCTGAGAAAGAAATACTTCCAATTCCAGTAGTGAAGGCAGAGGAGGTGCTCACACTCACCCCAACTACCTGTCCTTTGCCTGCACGCTCAGGTCAATGCTCTCAACTGCAACGGATTTCTTGGGAATGAAGCGGTAATACAGGTATTCATCCCGAAATTCAAATTCGTTTGTTATGTGCTGGACAACGCCTCCTTTCAGCAGCCTGTCCCCATACACCACAGCTTCTCCACGGTCAGAGGCAAGGCCAACTTGCATGAGCCAGTTCACCAGGTCACAGCCAAAGAAGATGCCAGTGGAGATCTTAGCACCACACCTGTATGTCAAAGGAATGATTCACCCACATGTTCTGTAAATCTGGTATCACCACGGCACGATGGGGAAAGGCAAGGAAAAATAGCAGGAAACAAGGAAAAGACATCATGATAGTTAAGAGCATGTTAGAAGAGAATTTGCAAGTTTTGTATATTAGGGACATGCCAATGTTCACTATCTTTTCCTACAGACATTTCACTGAGAAGCAATATGGCTTCTAAATAAAATTCAAACTGCAAATAAAATTCAGTGGGCATCAGTAGCATTTTTCCTAAAAACTCAAATTTTAGCAAATTTCCTAAAAACAATGTAATTCTCTTTCTTGGATACTTACTTCCCACGTACTTCTTACCAAGACCCTTTCTGCAACAAAATATCTGACCTGAGAGCAACCTGGCCCCAGCAACAGGTATTCTGTTTGAATTTTAATTATTTTTATAATTTCTGAACACTTTTAAACAGATACTAACTGCTTACACATGTTGTAAACAAAGCCCATTTATAACTTGCATATCCTGTTAAATACTGACCACACATGCAGTACTAAGAATAAACAAAACCCTTACAACGAGACTATTTTTTTTTACATATTTATGAGACAGTGATGCTATCATCTGCCTAGTTTCAGCAGACATACCATGCAAAAATCTACTTGCAGCAATGAATATTTCTCGTTATCTAAAATCTACTCTGTGGAACCCAAGCACAAGGTTTCTAAAGACGATTAAGAACTAAAAAACAGCATAAGTTAAATTTTTCCCTACTTTTTTTTTTAAAGTTAAAAGCAGCAGTAACACAGAGCAAGTGTTAACATCTATTAGCATATGCAAAAATGAAAATAAATTAAAATCCATGGTTTCTACGTCTCGGCACACTCATATCAAAGAGGATAGGATCAGGTTAGATGAATATTTAAAACGAGAAGATAAATGCATTGTTTTAATTCACAAGGAGAAATAAGACATGAACCAAGTTCTGCAGAAATATAATATAACAACAATAAAGCAACAATGTCATAATTTCATGTATTCTCAGGTGGATATATGATTAATAAAACCCACAGAGTACAACTAAATGAACAGCCCAAAGCCCAGGAAACCACAATAGTAGCAGAGGTATGGGAAAAACAGCTATAAAACCCGTTCCATTTCACAACAGACATTTTCTGATACACCTTTCTTATGGAATATTACTGACTTCTGAAGAGACTGAACAAAATCACGATGCTGTCTAAAACAGTTTTGCAATATGGTTTTGGACTACCTGCCAAGCTAGTCCTACTTAAAAGCTTACATGACAAGAATAGTCAAAGTGTCCTGTTAGAACAATTAATGTCTCCATTTCATATATTTAAATAAAGGCAGAATCCTTTTCTTGTTCCTGATGCTTCTGTCCGCATTTCTCTTTTCATCCACCTACACATATCTGAAGGCATAATCCTTAATTCAGGCAACATAATTTGCCTCTGAAATTTTAACTGGTCTCATAAATTGAAGTTAAGTCCTCATTAGAAGTATGAGTAAAAGAAATTATATAAACTTGGAAGCTGTTGAAATTCTAAACCCACTATAATCTCACAGGTTAAGGGGCCTCTGAGTACACACTAAAATTAGTTGCAACAGTTTTGCCTCCCATAAAAGCTACATATTGCTAAACATTTAGTTACAAATACGGATAGCGTCTTATTCTACAAACAAAACAGAGAGTCTCAATGCATTACTACAGGTATTATTGTATACATTTTTTAAGAAAGATTTTATCCTCTGAACTCCAGTTAAATGCAAAACCTGGAGAAATCCCTTAATGATTTAAAACTTCTTATACATTATTTAAAACCTAGGTGGGATAATATGATAACTTGCACCTCAATGTTTCAGGGTGAGGCTATAAATGTTTCTCTGTCACAGTTAAATTTTTAATCCTTATTTTGAGGTTTGAATAAATATACCACAACAGGAATCACCTACAAAATTAACTGCATTTCATTATTTTCAAAAGGTGAGCTGTGTGCTTTGTAACAGGTTATACGTGCAAGGAGGAACCTTACCTTCTGCCTTTGACAATACTTTTGACACAGTGATCTCTGTGATAACGAACAAACTGCTGACAGGTCATCCTGATTTCCTCAGGTACAGAGGCATCTGTATGCCCTGCTGCTTCTCTTCCACCCCAGAAAAACTCAAGTCTAGGAGAAAAAAAATACAAGACAGCAAATCAAGCAGGTGCATTTTTTTTGAAACTGCAAATAATAGAATGGATCTCCCAGGACGCTTATCACAACCTGGTTTTGTGCCCAATACTCTAAATATAATCTTTCTAATATGATTGTATGGCTTTTGAACACAGAGTTGTTATCCTAGGCTTGGGCAGAAAGTCAGAGAGTAGCTGGAAGCCAGCTCTAGCTGCTGGATTCACATGGCAGCCAGTTAGCTCCAAGGTAAAGGCAGCTTTGTACAACTCACTCCTCCACTGTGGAAGGGCCCGTCCACACCAAGTACTGGCATGGGGTTATGAACACGGCTTTAAAACAGTGATGGCACATTCTGATTCAGCATCCATATCTATGTTTTAGTTTATCAGCTGAAATTATTCCTGAAGATCCATCATTTGGCAAAAATTTCACCTCTAGGGAGCCTGCAGGACTTTTATCTTTGAAAGTGTCATTAGGATGGCAGAAAAACCTCACACACAGTGAACAGCAATTGCCTCTCTACAAGTGGGAGAGAAAAGAAATTTTTAAGATTAATTAAAATGGAAATGGAGTACTCTAGCACTGAAAACTCAACACCCTTCAAAAATTATTAGTAGTAATAATGAAGTTTGTAGGTGTAAATGCAAAGTTTCTATTTACCTTCGCTTGAATGGCAGAATGATTAAATGCTTATCTAAGCCGAAAATACCAAAGCAAATGAAGCCCTGGAGAAAAAAAATATATAGAAAAAGCAACATTTAGCAAAAGCTTTGGTTTCTATAGAACAGATATTAAAAAACTCAGTGCCAAATACATTTCATGTATACATGGAAAGCATCCCTCTTCTCTAAATATCATTCAAAATGCATTTTGTTTCTGCTTTGATTTTTCATTTGGACCTTAAAAAGACATATCAATACCTTTATATTCATCATATAATACCTTCAAGAAATAGCTCAGTAAAACTAATGCTGTGACATGCCACTTGACACTTTGGGATAACTGGCAACCTTACAGAGTCAGGTATTAAATCTTTCTTTGTTAATGCCAAGGAAAGAACACACTTCCTGTAATTTGAGTGCTAGAATTCTCTCTACTTAATTCATTTCTCTGGGCAGCTTTATATAAAACTATCACTACTTGATACTGCAGTGCCTCTTGTAGGCCCACGTGCCATGGATGTGTAAAATGTTCCTCTAGTGTGGTGTTAACACTGCCTGGCTTTCACCTTCAGGGGTGACAAAGCTGCCTTGTGTCAGGTGCACTGAAATGGGCCACGTGCAGCCAGAACCAGCATCCACCTTCAGCTCCTCGCTGTGGTGCTGCCACTGAAACCAGAGATAGTCATTTAAACCTTACAGAGAAAGCAAGCATCCATGGAGCTGCCTTGCCAGTGAAGCTTTGGTACAAATAAGACTAAATTCCTACTCAGTTTCAATGAGCATTGGGCATTCAGTTGTCATTTGCACTTTTGAAAGTGTTCAAGTAGAAGATGAGCATTATCTCCTGCAACACCCACCAACAAGGTCATCTTCAGAACAAACATTGGTAAGTACCTGACCAAAATTAAACACGGCACAGAAGAACTGCAGCTCCACATACAGCCTCCCAGGCTCTTGGTTGAACAGCCACCACAAGCAACTAGAGAGATTCTGTAAAGAAAACAGAAAACAACAAACCCCACAAACATAACCTGACTGCTAAAAATCAAAAGCTTGCCTCTCTTCAAATGCTAGTAAGTCTCCACAATGTTCATGGTCTCTATTTAACAAATAATTCAGATAAAGACAAGTAAGAGGGAATAAACACCTTAAAACATCATCTGTTAGGCTTAATAGCTTGGTAGGAGGGGGAACCTTGGCTGTTTTAAAGATAATAAATGCAAAACACAACAGTATAAGAGGTCCTGCCTCTTTACATGCTTATGTAAGGAACTTGCCTTAAGCATATGTTTTCAACATAACACAGGCAATATCAGCCCAGACAGATTTGCAGTGTTTGTCTTTAGGCTGCTTAGCTGAGACCAGTGCTTTCTACATATTTCTTGTAGAGTTAGGATTACATAAAGCTGAAGCACATTTCCACTTCAGCTATTTGAGATGCCTGACAGAAGGAGGAAACCTCCAAAGTTAATAACTCCTTTGGGTGAAAGTAACATTTAATTCTTTAAAGTAACTGATCTTATTTCATAGTATCTATGTAATTATTCAGATACAGCTAAAATATAGGCTAAGGGTTGAGATACCCCTTAAATATAAAAGTTGCAAAAAAATACACTAGCATGGAATGCTTGATACAGGAAATTTGAGAAGGAAACATTTCCTTTTGTAATTTAACAGAACTTGGAAAAGCAACAGCAGTAGCTATTAACCCACATTGTTGTGCTGCACTGTCCTGCTTTGTAGTATAATGTATTTGTGTCACAGTATTTTCTATTTCAAATAAAATGCTTCCCCCAACTGTCATCCACAAGAAACTCAACTTTGAGTATTACATTCAGAGAGCAGTTTCTTGCCTTTGTCTCAGATAAAAATTAAAATTATATCCCCAATGCATTACATTCTAGTATTTCACACTTGTACACGGGAGCAACCACCAACACATCTTGGAGTCAGTAATGATGAGTGGCAACATTAACTTAGCAACGTTGCTCCAAACACCACTAAAACCAACAAAACTGCATTTTCCCATTTAAAATACTCCTAATATTCTTAACACCTCAGAAAAATCCAAGTTCCAATATAAGCCTGATCAGATGGAACAATTTTTGTAGTCTCCTTCAGAAGTAGTATTCAGTTTATATTTTTAATTGATAATTGTCTAAGGAAGAAGACAACTCTTGAGAAAACTGGGAAGAGGGATGGTAGTGATTAATGATATAATGATATAACTTCACTTTTTTTTTCCATTTAGGGTTCCCCAGTATCTTGCTCGCTATCATCAATCTTAACTTGTGTTTAATTTGTGATGTGGCACATAAAAAATAATTTTATGACATCCTTCTTCCAGTAAGGAACCAAAATATAGCCTCTATTTTATTTAATGAACTGTTACTTAAGCAACTGGAAGATTTTTACTGGATTATCTACACAGCTTTCCTAAAAATAATTCTACCTCAATAAGTTAACATGGGAAGAAAAAATATTTACAGCAAATAGGCCAACAATAAGAAGTAAGCACAGCAGAACGTGTCTGGCCAGCTGTTTGTCTCCAGTCTGTAGAAGCTGCTCCTCCTGAGCCAACACACACGTTTGAGCACTGCAGTGACTCACACACTGATCCGCTGAAAAACAAATTAGAAATTTTTCATTAGGCTTCTATCTTGACTGAACAAACTTGCTCATAAACTGTAAGCATCTCTACTGAAGTGACATGCACAAAATTTAATATTGGCTTTGACAATAACCTGTTCAGACATCTATTCTCAAATAAAACAGTTTAAGTTTACATGTGCTCCTAAAACGAAAAAAGGTTTTGCAACAGAATTTTCCTTTCAAAGATTTAATTCAAACTGAATGTGTGGTTAACAATGAGAAAACACTATAAGAAATAATAAAAAATAATTAAATAATAATGAATAATGAGAAAATCTCTGAACAGTTTTTAAATTTTTAATTTATTTCTGAAAAGAATCAAATATACTGTCAGCTCTAATGCTTTTACCCTGCATCTTAGTGTTGTTGAGCTCTGCATCAGACAGACAACCATATTTATTTCAGGTCTGTGACAGTATTTTTAACACAGTATATCAGAACACAATCATAATTCTATTAATAAAAAGAGCCAAACATAAAGAGAATGGGTGCTTGTCTTCCAGCTACAGAGTTCTAAGAAATTCTGAGTATCCTCCTCTAGATGGCAGTGAAAAACTTCCTGGCAAGGCCATACCTAAGAATTTGCACCAGATAACTCAAAGCAGTTCAGTGAGATAGTAAAAGAATTAGTAACTATTGCAGCCAAAGTTACACAAGTGCCTGCATTACAATTTGCTTTTACTGGTTGATAGTTTTGAAGTGTTCACTCAGGAGGGCGAAATAATTTCTACTCAACCATAAGGTATTTTTGACCTTATCTTTAGGATAAGAAAATTAAATTTGCCTTCGTCTATTCTTGAAGACATTCTTATGGTGCTTGTCTGAATTACTTAATAGATAAAATAGTTGGCAGTAGGCAGAAAGGGAGCATTTTGTGAGATGAGACATAACTGAAGTATGCTTCAGTGTGAAATATTTAGATTTATTGAAAATTACGTTGCATGCAAACAAAGCATAAGGATACAAACTTCTTGTTATGAATGTATGAAAACAAGAAAAAAATCAGGTAAAAGAGCCAAGTTGTACTGGCAGCTAGCTTTGATTACTGACAGTGATGTACAGTAAGAACACACTGGGCATATAGTTTTCAGACAGGTGTTGAATGGTCAGTTCAATCCATTTTTTTCTCCTTTAGTGACTCCTAAGGCCCTCTTGGTCGATTTTATCCATTTCACTGCTCTAAATATAAATGGTACACAGCAGCATGGACATTTAATCTAATTCGCAGTAAGTACTTGCTCCTCTAGATCTCATTTACTGTTCAAAGCCTGTGCCTGATTACAAGAAAGGCTTTTAAAAAAAGATGCAAGATGTGAGTATGAGAATGTAAAGAAGCAGTTTATGTAAAAAGCTTGATGCAAAGTAGGGTTGCATATTCGACTTCCTAGCATCCAAAGAAGACAATGATGGAGAGGTAAAGTCTGAATGCTCAGAACACATTAAAGTAGCTTTGTGGTAAAAAAGTGACATCCAAACCAACTGTCCATCTTGAGCACTGAAAGACTTCAAATGACTACCAGCAGAAGAGAACAAGCACCTACAGTATTGCCAATAATTGAATTAATACAAAATGTTGATTATCCAGGTGGAGTTGAGAGAACCATAGCTCCAACAGTTTCTTTGTGAGAATAACACACAGATGTTGGGGAAGAGCCTGTAATATCAAAACAAGGAGATATTACTGCTTTACCTGACTCAATTGGAGGAACCTTGCTTTCAACAGCATTTGACACTGCTTTGCTGTCTTTACCACAGGATAATTCACCATTTGTTGTTTGACAAGAACAGCAACCTATTAAGTATATACAGTAATAAGATGGTTAGCTTCCTTCACTACCATAATTTATTTTCCAAGTGTAACAATATATTCTATGCAGCTTTAACTATTCTGCTCAAAAATAATCCAAAAGGAGAAGACAGACAATTTTTTCCAATTTGTTGAGAGGGTAAATGGGTCACAATACTAATAGGTCACTAATACTAATAGTTTAACATAACACTACCACCATTGAAGCAACAGAAGTACTTTTAGTTATAGGCAAAAAAAGAGGAAGTGATAAAAAGGCTACATAAAAAAAGGATTAGAAACACACTGAGTGTTTCTGTTGGCATTTAATTCATTCTCAGAGAGACAATTTAGTGGTTAAACAATCTAAGATGCCTAGTGGGCTGCATTTATCACATCTTTATTAAGGTACGACTGCTTACATAAAAGTCATCCACAGGCTTTTCTTCTTGTCCACTTACACAACTCTTACAATGGTAAAAATCAAACTTTTCTTAGAAACACAAACCTAAATACTTGGACAGTTATATCTAGATTTTCTTCAGTCCTAAGTTAACACCTGAAGCTGTAAACTATCCTTCCCAGGTCAGAATTACATCTGGAATATTAGTTTATAGCACCCTAAGCCAATTATTCTATATACAAATATACTTTGTTTACCTCCTTCTGCAGATGTCTGAGCCAAAGATCTTGGAGAAGACTGTTCAGAAGATTCTGGAGACGACTGTGCAGAAGATTCTGGAGAAGAGTGAGTCATAGTGGCTGAAATGTGATTCTGCCCACTCTCTTCCACTTCGACCTCCTCCACTGAGCTACGTGGTGAGTATGGGTTCAGCACCCCATAGCTGGACCCTTGCCTACTTCTGTTCATGCACATCAGTGAGATACCTGACATCAATATACTGATGAACAGTATCACTGCTGTGGTAATGATCTGTTAAGAAAGCAAAGAAAATGCACTTAAAAATAGGAAAATAGTTGCATGTCTGTCTTTCTAACTTCTGTGCTTTTCTAAATGCACTTACAAATGCAACTGAACAAGACTATGATTTGTATATTTACTGCTCTTGCACCTCATGGCACTGAAAGATTAATTCTCCTTGCCTGAGTAACTCAGCTTCCTTGTTTGTTTTTTTTGTGTGGCCCTGTTTCCCATGCAATCCAAAAACATCCCCTCATTGTCCTCCCCATTCCTCTCAGGATCACCAGTGTTCTGGGTTAAGTTCTGCTCAAGTACTTTTTAATTCCAAAGAGGAATGTGCTCTAATTTACATGCTTTAGCCAATGGGGAGCATCCTATTAATTAGCCTTTCCTTCTAATCATCTGCCATTGATAACCAGAACCCACTCTGAGGCTATTTAGTATTTGTGAAAGTGCCAAATGAACAATCTTGAGAGACTCACAGACTCTCTATTGATAAGAAAGAGAGGAAGAAAACATGGAAAAACACCTATGCTAGTGCATTTCATATCCCTTGGTAAGAGGAACTATTTACTGGTAAAAATGTTAGTTCAGGGTCTTTCAACCTATGACTGTGCTGAGAAGCCTAGCATAGTGCAAGCAGTTACTGCTACATGGGTGTATATCCTGTCTAGTACAGACCAAAAGCTATTAATTAGATACTGGATAATAACAATTTTAGATAACTATTATGCTAGAATACAAATTAGTCACCAGGAAAAGGGCTCTGCAATTCATTACCACTCCTAAGTTTTTCCTTCAAGAAGCCTACTCCCTTTTTTTCTTAGTCATAGCATGAAGGTCCTTCTCCAAACAAATGCTCCTAGCGATTCATTACAGAAATATATTTTTGTATCAATCTACAGGCATTCTACTATGATACTGTTATTGTAGTAGCCTGTACTTTGACTGAAAGCTACTTGCACATGTGGCATGGCAGAAGTCTGAGGTGATGAGAAAACATTCATACCTGATGTTTTCCATAGAAAAAGGCAGAGTCAATACTAGTGCTGTTACGTTCACCAACAATTAGTAAGATTCCTACCAGAACAGTGGGATTCTGAAAGAACAAAATAGGAAGTACATAACATATTTAGCATGCTCCCACTAATTCAGCAGGGAAGCATTTGAATTAACTTACCCCCATCCAGCTATGATGATGAACCCAAGAGGAATCTTTACTGTTTCTCTCTTCTTCAACAGAAACAAAGAAAAAGACAGAAAACCTAAAAAACCAAACAAATAAAAAAAAAAGTCTTGTTTATTATTAAAAAGGGAACAAGTAAGTACAGAGCCTAGAAACTCTACGATGTGACTTGCTCAATAGCTTAAGATATTCTTCACAGACTTTTTTAAAGAGTCCAAAATAATTTGTCTGATTGTATTCTGAGAAAGTAAATTAGAAATGCCCATTGCCTAAAAATTCATGTTAATAGTGAAACACTGAAAAAATGCCAGGACATGTTATATTAAACATTCACTTCTAAACACTAAGAAAGGTTCACAAGAGTAAAAAAGATGTTATAAGAACATTTAAGATACAAGTAACTAATTTCTTTAGGTATTAACAGCAGTTTTCTATCCCAGCACTGTTTAGTAACTAACAAATAGTGTTGTATTCAGTTATAACATTTCCTTAAAAACTGACTAGTTCTTTGTAAAGTCAGTGATAAATTTAACTAAAAAGTTTTGCCTATTTTTACATCTATAACTCTTTATGGCAGTATTTTCTGGACCTGCCTATCCTAAGCACACCTCAGCAGCTCAGCAACACTCTCATGTGGATAGAAAGCTAGTGTTTATGCTACCAATCATGAGCTATGTACTTCAGCTAAACAAATAAAACTCACTCCAGAAAAACGCCACAGGATTTAAATCTGTAGGTTCTGGACACAAATATCTTGAATACCCAAAGTCTCTGGTTTTGTAATCATACATGTAAGATTCTCCAAGCTTCTTGAAGCATCTTTCAATTCTTTCTATTTCAATTCCTGCGTTCATCTTACGAGCACATATTGGTTTTAGAAATTACAATTTCCAGGGGGAAGAGGTTTTTAACACTCGAGTATTTCCCTTCATTCTGCATATTCTACCTTTTGATGCACCAGATTTTAAAATCTACTTAATGCTAAATAATTAAAATCTTAAACTCTCCATTAATTAAAAATCATCATTAAGACTTTGACTAGCTGAAGGGCAGGCCACCATATTCACTGTATTTGGAGCTGCTTCTGCCTTGAGAGTAGGCTCTTGTCTCCTGTCACACACCAGCCAGGCTGCTGTATCCAGCAAAGGCAAGCCACACCTGCCCAGGGAGAAGCTTCCAATGGCAGCAGCAGTGCCTAACATTAAACCTCAGCACAACCTACAGGTATCCCTATTCATAGAACTACAAACAAGTGAAAGGAACAAGTACTCTGAAGACTATAGCAACATTATTTCAGGACATTAATCTTTTATTACAGTACCCGGGCTCTGAAAAATCATACCTGTCCATAGGTAGGTGCTGTAAAGTGAGCTGTAGAGGAATATAAATACAAGGATCTGTATGGTGATGTCTTTCTCTTTAACAGTGAAATTCCATGCCACCATTCCAATGCAAGCAATAAACTGGAAAGAAAAGTAAGATACCATCATTTAAACTTGAAAATGCAAATTTAAAGAAACTTGCAAAATGACAAGAAAAACTGAACAGACAGCTACATACCTGCAGTAACCTTTAAACTCCACCCCCAGATGCAATGGAGGGTGGTTTTATAAAGTGGATATTTCATTTAGCAGCAAAGCACTGCCACAGTAAATTCAGCATTACAGTAGTGTCAGCTATGCTACTATTTTCAGATGTTTTTTTGACAGCAAGTACAAAGCTATAAACTAGAAGTAAGGCAAATCAGGTAAATCCCCCAACCTTATAGTAAGTAAATGGTGATGTTTTTGGCAAGTACAAACCATTTACCTGAAATGAGCTGCACATGCAACTGAGGTTAACAGGTATTTGTTCAGCCAAGAACTACACCAGTTGTCACCTGGTGATATTGCATGTATGGTAATTTTAGCACTGAAGGAATCTGAAAAGATTGGCTGAAGTCTTATGGAAACGGTAACACAATAGTTCAATTTTTTCTTTAAAATGAAAGCTAGCTTTGTTGTTACAGAACAGAAGCACCTGCAGTTCTCATACATGACATTTTTCAAATGTGACTCCATGATCAGAGCTCAGAGAGTTTACTATATATAGAGTGATAATTTAAAAAAAAACCTACAGAACACTTCAGAAAGCACTAGCACATAGATGTATTACAAGCATAGGCTGTTCCAGTTGTGCAGTTGACTTCAAGGGAATAAGCAGCATGTACTCTGTAGTTCTCTCTCAGATTAAATAACAATTAAGATTAATCCAGAGCCGCTTGGCTTTGGCCTTCCCTAGCCACAAGCCATGCATTCCCACACACCCTTGCACATCCTTGCACCAGCACATGTACCTGCTGATCCCTCAGCAAGAGCTTCAGGGACATAAACAGGTACAGGGATTATTTTTCTATCTAGCTCCTTGAATTGGGACACTATAGAGTCAAACACAGGCTGCTGCTGCTGCTGGTATTGCCAGCTTCACACAGGCATAAATTGAAACAGAAGTGCACTCAACAGTATTGGGCAATAAGTAAGAAAACATTTCAGATGCCGCTCTCTCTTCTGATTGTTTAGAGTTGTGTTTAGGAATCATAGTGCCCACATTAACCATCATTTTCTTCAAGGGTATATTTCAAGGCAGAGAAATTGTTTAGCCAAGTCACACATTAGCTTCCCCTGCCGTCCACAGTTGGCTATAAAGATCTCACTGTAGAAACCAAACTTTGTTAAAAAAAACTTAAACCCTAAAACTTACATAACAACATTCTCCTTACCTGAGCAACAAGTAGATTTGTTGTAATCATATGAGGAAGCTGTTTGTATTTCTTACTCAGAACAACAACAGTAAGAGACCATGTCTGTAACATACAAGAAGAAAAATTAATTTAAGAATAAAAAAAAACCCAAAAGAACAAGATGAGTATTCTGGCAGATGTTGGTGAAATTAAAAATACAACAGATCTTAGCAACATGACTGCTCCAGTATGCTGCCAGCCC
Source organism: Sitta carolinensis (assembly GCA_032173965.1). Lineage (NCBI taxonomy): Eukaryota > Metazoa > Chordata > Aves > Passeriformes > Sittidae > Sitta > Sitta carolinensis. Next base: position 21,441,010 of record CM063288.1, read on the forward strand.
CTTTGCCTCAGCAGCTGTAGTCAGAAATAGCAATGCATCTTTGTGTTCTCGTGTTGGTGAAGTACTTCCAGGAAAGACCAAGAACTTGCCTGGAACACGCAGAAGCCTGTTAGTTCCTCAGGACACAAATGACCACAATGTAGCCTGGCAATTTAGAATTTAAAAACCACACACACCTCCCTGAATCTCTCAAAATGATCTGACGACAAGAGGTAGCATTCACTTCTGGCTTCCCTTCAGGCACAGTTTCAAGATAAGAGGACCTCAGTGAGACAACAACTTCAGAAAATTCCAACTCCTTCCACCATGGAGGTTTTTTTATTTTAAAAAAAGCACACAATATAGTCATACTATCTGTACTTTCTATAAAACCAAAACAAAATTCACATTGGACTTCTGGATTATCAACTCAGTTTTTAAGAAAAGAATTTCTAATAAAGGAATTTGATAAACATAATTTTTTCAGGTTAAACTATTTCATTAATGCTCATTAAGACTTCATTAAACAAATATGCAGGCATTTCTGGAGCTGAAGTTTGTACACAGCCTTCATTACTGTGATATCCAAGCAACTCACCTGGCTTGATGTAACTAGTCTCTGTGGTGTAAGCTAGTACTTCAATTCCTCACACCCTGTTATTAAAAAAAGAAAACAAACCTAACAAAAAAACCTCTCAAACACTCTAAATTCAGTCACTCATCTTTCTCTACAGTGCAACTTCCCAGCAGACCCACTGCCTATCTGAGGTTTTTAACTCCTTCCTCCTTCTTCAGCATCAGGCTATGATGAGGAAACACAACTGTGACCGTGACTCAGTCTGCTGCTTACGCACCCCGGCTGCCCAGAGCGAGAGTGCCTGCGCGTCTCACCCACCAGAGAGATGAGGCTCACGATGCTGATGTCAAAGCTGACATTCTGGAGTGCAGCTGCCAGGGGGTTGGGGTCCATGGATGGGATGGTCAGCAGCCATGCAGAAACATACATTATGGGGGCAGACACAAACGTGCTTATCACCATGCCTGAGGTAATCTGCCAAGAGTCAAACAGAAACAACAATGGAGCTAATCACATCTCAAGCTAAATAAGCTGCTTTCAGGAATACAACCCCTGGCAAAACTGGACCTTTGAATTAAACATATTTAGGCCTTTAACAAATGAGCTGTTTCTATAACAACTTATTTAGAATTTGAGCCAGAAAGTATCTGGTTTATACACACAGCTAAACTGAAAATTTTAACAAGCTTCTGAAATAGCAGGAGTAAAGTTTCCTACTACAAATTTCTACAGAGGTTTTTCATGGGTATCAAATATACTAATGACTGCAGCCTAGGGGTGAATTTACACTGTCACAATTTGGTTTTGGATATAAATAGTCACACCATAAATAATTTTAAAAATTAGCTATGCAAATATTAATATGCACCAATTCACAAGAAGAAACCATATGTATTTAAAAGTCATATCTAGTCTGGCTTTTCATTGTCTTTCTACTTTCTAGAATTTGTATAGTGATGGAATTGTGAGTTGTTACTCATACTAGAGACTCCGCTTTAAAGAGATTTTTTAAATTTGTAGGGCATAAAATTCTATCTTGCAAGATTTATGTTTATTATCCCTTTTTCTTAAAAAAAACCCAAATACATCTAAACAATTCCGAAATAGAAAGTATCACAAACAATGAAAATCAACGAAGATGTGTTAATGTCACTTCGAGTGGAAGAAACAATTCTAAAATTTCTATTCTAAGTTGGAAAGATAATTGGTACCTGCTACTATATGCATATAAAAAAAGTAAAATGCTTTCTATCACAAGATTTAACTGAAGGGCAGCACAACTGAATCTGTTAAAGCTTAAGACCTTTCATAAATTTTCAGCTTTAAAATGACACTGTTCTTACTGAAGTCAGTAACATAATTTCTTTTCTCCCCTATGAAAACATCTCAAAGGTAAGGTCTTCGAAAAAAAAGCAGGCAAAAAACACAGCCCCAAAAAACCAACAAAGATGATACAAGTTCTTTATATCTAAAGTTATCCTAGCTCTTTCTACTAGAGTCAAAAATACTAAAGAAAAAGGATGAGGACTATCAAGACACTGAAGACCTCAAGAAAGATCCTGAGAGTACAAGTAATTCTAAGATAATCTATACTACAGAAAAGCAAATTCTTCAAGCCTACTTATTTATTTATTTCACTAACAAAGTTAAGCTAAAGTTAGGAGATATTTGAAAAAGTTTAACTACATACAATTCCTACTTCCATATTAAATTGACTTGCAAATATTGCGACACCAGGTGCTGCTGGAAAAACTCCATAAAGAAATGCATAGTTTGATAAACTGGTGTGATTGACCACGCTGTCACTCTTGTCCAAGAGCTCCACCATCTCTCTACAGAGAAATGGCATCATGAGCCTGAAAGAGAGGGGAAAGAAGTAATTGAAAAAATATTACACAACCTATAGACTTTTCTTTATCTAGAAAATAAATAAAAAAGAAATTTAAGGCTTATTTGAATACTACTTACAAAAAGCAAAATACTAACATCACTTTGAACAACTGCCTTTATTGTTATCAAAATATTTACTATCTGCTTAAAAGTCTTATATAACAAATTACGTTAAAATAAAAGGGACAAACATGACAACAAATTCAGCTATAGAAGCAGCTTCCCTGATTCTGCAGACACATTCTCTGTACAAATTTCAAATTTAGGATGGCAAAACATTGAAAACCCTTTCATTTTTTAACGGTTACAGTAATAGTAGCTATAAGCAGTCAGCAGCTCTGTAATTCAGCCAACCTTTCTGCAAGCTGTCTGAAATATAATAAGGGCTCAAGCTTAATTATCCCATGCCCAAAGTTTTGGCCAGCAAACTGCAGGCACCTAGGCTATTTCAGCAACAGTCCAGATCTCACACAGGCCTACAGTAAAGCAAAGTAGGAACATCAAAATGCAATGTTTTTCATGTTTTTTTAAATTACAAAATTTGTCATTAATCTGGTTTACAGACTTGGTCTTCAACTTTGCTGGTTAGTTGTACTTGATACTCAAATGCACCTTCAAATTTTACAATATAAACTTACAAACCAAACATTGTATTATGTTAATTGCAGTTCTGTAGGAAATAAAATATTTAATATTAAATAAATAAATATTCCCTGAGATATATTCAAGGGGAGATAATGATAGTATACGTTCTAAACAGAACTTGGCATTTATTCATGCTTAAAAGTCAAGCAGTTTTAGAGCACAAAGTGACCATTTTTATGCTCTTCCAACCTAGCAATTTCAAAGACTTACAGGTAAAGCAAGGAAAAACAACTGATTTGGAGGTGCACTGTTTAAGCCAAATAAAATACAAATACTAATCAAATATACTTTAATTCACTACTAACTATTTATTCAAATAAATAAAATAAAATTGTAATTTAAGCTACTAATTCCCCAAATATCCAGTTCATGACAGAAGGCCTGCGGGCAGTCCATTAAGGCACAGCACCCCTGATTTTCTTTCTCTGCAGAGCCTGACAACACATTTTTAGTCTACTAAATTTCCTTTAAAAATTTATAGCAGTATTCTGTCAAAGAGTTTGGGAAACACTCACACAAAATACTGGAAGTGAAATATACTATCATTAAAATGTTTCTGAGAGAAAAGCCATCTGACCAGGGTATTCAAAGCTTAAAAAATCTAGGGAACAAAATTACATAAAAAAATATAAATTGAACTTACAGTTTAGCTGTGATGAGAAGGATCAGTGCAACAAACATACCCTTTGTCAGTTTTTTTGTTTGTCCCACCATAGTCAGTCCAAGGTAAAAAAGTGCAGAGCCAGAAAATGAGCTGCCCAGTCCATCAAGGAAGTTTTCAAGGTATTCAGGAATTTTCTGGCCAAGAATAAAGTTTGAGGCAATTCCTATGAAGACCATGAATACAATTGGGTTCTGCAAAACTCGAAGGAGTGCTAGGCCCACTATTTTGATTTTGCTCTGTGACACAGTGCGATTATTCCTCCACTTCTGGATTTCACAGAAGATAAACCCCAAGGGGTTTAGCATCATAAGAGATATTGGAGCCACTAGGTAAATGTACTGGAGATACTCTGGGTAAGTGGTTTGATATAAAGCTTCAACTAGAAGACAGGAAATGAAGAGTTACGAGTGATAACATTTCAGCAGAAAAAACCATTGAATTACTGAAATTAAATTTTGCTCTCTGAATACTAAAGAAACTTATTTCTTCTTTTCTTCAGAAGGAGCTGAAGGAATCAATTTAATTAATAACCAATATAAGATAATGCAGGAAGAGAAATATGTCCAATCGTATTAGGCTACAGTTATCTAAAGAACACGTTAAAGATCTAAGATTAACCCTCCAATACTATTTAATCATTCTACAATTAGTCAACATTACAGAAAAAAAGAAAGAAAACAATATAACAATTCTAGGTTTCCTTTGAGTCATCCCAAATGCTGGAAAAATTCTGGCTTTATTTCTGACTTGTTTTTTCTCCCCAGAAACAAGACATTTGTGGAGAATTAAATGCACCTTTGCAGGATACAAGTTGCTTCCCTTCTTAAGGGAGTCTCACTTCTCTGGAATTTAATCAGTTTTCAATGGGTAAGTCAGGTGTGATCTTTCTACATTGATTCAGTACAACACAAAAAAGCAACAATTAGGGAAAAAAGGGTTTATCACATAATTACTGGTTCATTCTTTTGGACTACTTAGGACCAGAGTTACTGCTGTAGTTATGGTCCCTCAAGGAACTCTAAATCATAAGCCTTTGTTTTCATTACCACTACATACTTCTGAGTGAAAGTAGAATTGCTTCTTATTTCAAGTTTGTACTAAAGGCACTTCAAAAATAATCAAAGAACTTTGGAAATATAGACAAGATTCAATTCTAATGTGAATACCCTCCCCCCAATGCTTTAAAAATAGAATGTTCTCTTTTACCTGACTTATAATTGTTATATTTAATAATTTTCTTGTTATTAGGAATTATCACTAATATGCTATAGGTATTAATAGCATGTCAATTATAATATATGAATATATAGTTAATTGTATCATCATAATTATAGATACTATTTATTAGATATATACTATGCATATTATTAATAACAACATTATTAACCTTTTCCGAAAAAGATTTTCCTCATGCCTTTTCAAAATCCGAAAGAGTTTTACCTTTTATTTATTTGTCCTGTTGCTGGAATGACAGGAACTTCCAAGTGCTAAATCAGTGCTCACTTTGAACAGCCTTCTCTTTAGACCAAATAAACTGACATTCTCAACTAGCTGATTTCTTACACATAAAACAAGGCACTAGAAGTGTTTTTACTTCTACAGGCCATTATTAAAGTACATGTATGTACAAGAACGACCTGTACTAAAATCCTAAACAGATTGCTGAACAGAAGTACCAAGTTTGGGGTTAGTTACTGCATTTAACAAGCCAGTTTTAAGCACTTAAATACATCCTGGTAATCAAAACCTCTTTAAACATGCTGGACATTTTTTATGCAAATAGTTTTTCTCCTAAAACCTCAAACCTGAGACTGATGTTTTATGTTGCTTTATACAGAACGCCCATGTCACTTGAACACAACTCCACACAAGTCACATGTAAGCAATGACTGAGTGAAAAAATAAAAAAATCTTTACTTTGTGGTAAAGTGAAGCTGCATACTTAAGACAATAATTTAACGTCTGTAAGTACTTTAAATCATGAACAATGTCAGAATGCATTTTGCTGGGTACAAAAAGTGGAATTAGATCACTGAATCAGTATGTGAATAAAAAAAGAAATCACTTTTAAGGAATCATTAAAGCAGTATAAATAATCCACAACTTCTACCACTGATGAAAAGTTTTCTTTTTATTTAAATCATGGTGCCTGCTTGCTGATCATAACAAAAAACTGAAATCAAATATATTTTGATTTTTAAAAAAAATCAATCTCCATGTCCCAGCTGCTCAAAAGTACATATAAATCACACACTAGTTGTCCATGCTTAATACAAGGAGTATGATTAAAGTCACAGTGACTGTCACACACAACACCTCTGCTACACCTGTGCTTTAACACACAGCTTGAGAGAATACCTGAATCTGTTTGAGTTGTATCATTATTACCCAGTAATAAAAAAACCCCAAAGCTTTCTATCATAGTAATTCTGTCTGCATCAGGGGTGTGCTAACAAACCTCTCTGCCAATTGGTTCTTTCTCAGCCCAACATCCCTTTTTAATCTGGAACTGTCATAACCGTAATAATAGAAAAACAGCGATAAGCTTCAAAAATTTGACCTTTTTGCATTTTAATTTCCCTACGTGCAAATCTTTTCAAACAGCAAAAAATAGCATAGTAAAGAAATAATAAATAATAATAGTAATGTATTAAAGAAATTACACAGGATGAAAACTCAGGAATGATTAAGAGTTCAAACTGCCTTTTTAAATAGTGTTGGTTTAGTGTACAGTTTGTCAATATTGGGTTTTTTCCTTTACAAATTTCCACTGCTACCGCATTTAAAAATACTTTTTCATTAAAAGATCAGGCTTTGTTCAAAACACTGCCTCTGTCACATAAAAAAAAGCAAGGCATTCTTTGTTGACCAGTCCTGCAAACACTTCAGAGAAGCTTGGGTAATATTTTACTAATAGCAAAAAGTTTGCACAGGTGACAGCATGAACCAAATACCAGTGAATTTAGGGGATGGGGAAAGGGAAAGGACAAGAGAAAATAAACCTCAAGAGCCTACAATGTTTCTGTTGCAGTAACTATTCCAGTAAAGCTCTAAGTGATGTAGATTTTGGGAAGATCACACATAGAAAACATATAAATCATATCTTATAAACCATTTAGTACCTGAAGAAATATGCAGTCTTACAAGAAAGTAAAAATAAAAAAGAATGTTTTAACCAGGATACAATGGAAATACATTGAGAGACAACAAAAATTCATATATAAAAAAAAGAGAAACTCTAATTGACATCTAAAATGCATACTAAGAAACAAAGATATTCGCAGCCCCATTTGTGGAACACTTCTGATTTCTTTCAAGAGGAATAAATCTTAGGAGATGCAACTAAGGGAAACACAGCATTTTCATCTTAAAAAAAGAAAAAAAAACTATGTAATTGTATTTGTCTAAATTTTATACATAACAAGCAAATTTGAAGAGAATAAGAAAGACTGAGGATTCTCTTCAGCATGCTACCCTGAAAGAAGGAGAAAGATACTGTTAACTCCTAAAGTAATCTAAAATATGGATCTACTTGTCACATATAATCTGGAGTTGAATATTTGACCTTTCCTTTGCAATTTTATTTTCAATTCTGTAATCAAATATCTTGCTTTTTGTTTTGCTAGAACCGATTTGCTCTCTTTTTTTTGGTTCTAACCTTTCCTAGATGATGAGTAGTCTCAAAGAGAATTTGAGAGGTACTTCAGAAATTATTTCAATTGCATGGAACTTTCAATTCAGAAGTCAATTTCAAATTATAGAAATATAAAAGCAAACATGTCTAGAACAGTGACAACTAATTTTAAAAAAGAAAACATACTTACCTATTGGATATCCCAGTGCAAAGTCATTGCTTTGTGTAGCAAAAATAGGGAACAAACCTGCTTTGCTAAATCGGTTCTCAGGACTGGCTACTAACAATGTTAAAACACAGACTAAAAAAAACACAGCAGCTTTGGCAACTAAAACACTGTAAAGGAAGGACCAGTTCACATTAGAAAAATTAAGTACCACCATGTTTTTGAACAGTAAAGCCGGGAGTGCAAAACGGGACACAAAATTTCCCAGTCCTTTGGCCTGAGTTGATGTGATAATGTTGGCTCTTCCAGCTATGTAGCCACAAAGAATTATTCCGAAGCATTCCAACAGGGCAGGGAAAAGCCTGCTTATTGACATAGAAGGAGAACCGCCAGTGATATTGAGTCCAGCTTGTCCAGGCAAAGAAAGAGACATATTAGCTGAAGAGGAGAGGTTCCTTGCAGTGAAGTCTGAATAGCTATCCATTTCCTCTGACCACCTCTTCCAAAAGAAGAGTGTGAAATGATCTCATCTGTCAAAGGAACAAAAGTACATTTATTAACTATATTCCTTTAAGTACAAGCTTATGCCCTGTTAAATTATTACAGAATAGACAATAGGAATAGTCCTTACAAGAACTGAGCCCCAGGAAAGGAAGATAAATTTGATGAAGAATCAAAGCTTCTCCAATCTGGTATAAAAACATTCGGCAAGGAGCTCTTTACCTTCCAGAGAGATTTAGAGCTTAAATCATCATATCACCCTCGAAGTTTATACCTTGCTTTGTGCAACTTTGACCTCTCCCAACATTTCAATATGTCCTAATGATACACTTTCCAGTTAGCAAAGAATCCACATATGACACAGCAGCCAGTGATCTCATTCATTGCACTAGAGCCAACCCATATTTCTACATACAATTCTTCAGGTCTGTAGCAGTGAAATTTATGCATGAAGTATTTTTGTACAACAGAAGTATCTGCTGACCCCCGTTCCTCACTTGTTAGCAGCCATTCCCTTTGAAAGGGCTGATTACAACACCACAGGCTCTATAAGCAAGCAGACATGTAAAGTCTGCAAATCAGATGAAGAGAGTGGACATCAAACACAAATATTCATTGGTCAATAGCAAGGTCCTGCCAGAAACAGATATGGCTTTGGCAATATAGCTCTGAAACCTGTGCAGTCCATCAGCTAACTCTGCACATAAAATTCCAACATGACTAAATCCTGAAGTACTCTGTTTAGGAAGTCAAGATGACTTACCCCACATTTTAAAGATAGAAACTAAGGCAAAGGTGAACTGATTTCCCCTAAGCTATTTAAGGTATCAGTGGTAAAATCAATATTGCCAAGTCCCGAACGGTGCTTTGTACGGCACAATCTGTGCAAATAAACAACTGGTTTAAGAGTCTTCCCAGTCTCTTTGTATCCTACCCACAAGGAACACAGAACACAGCAGCCAGGTAAATAAGCAAGGAAATCAAGCCAGTGCAAAGGTGAGGTCTTGTAAGGTCTACTTCACACCCTGGCATCCAGCGTATACATATTCACAAGCATCAACTCTTTGACTCATGACTTTTATTTATGCCTGAGGCTTTTGGTAAGCACTTCTATGATGCTGTTGTAACTCATCTGGACTGAGCTGCTGCATCATCCAAATCTGTCCAGTAGCCTTGGCTATCTCTTCTCCCAAGGAAAATGAGTCTCATTCCAACTAGGGCTTATTTTAAAGGCTGTACTTTTCTTATATTATAGATGGTAAATTAGCTTAGATGTATTTGGACCAGGAGCTCAAAGTATTATTTGCTACAGAACAAGGGGAAAACTTGCAATAAATAAAGCAAACAACAAACTATTTCTTCTACTAGAAAAACTTAAGGATACTGTTGGAATTTGTGAAATGCCCTAAAGAGGATCAGAGACAGATTTCCAACACTGAATTCTTGAAAGAAATCAGCCACATTCTACACTAGCTGCAAGGTAAAAAGCAGGTTTTCAGCACAGGCACATGTCAAATTCTCCAAGCTTACAGCACTGCATAGAGGTTAAGGCTCCCAGCAGTGCAACATGTTCAACCTACTTGCTCACTGCTCTCTCCAGGTATTTTTTTCAGCAATAAGAGAAAGATGAAACTTTTTTAAACAAATGCAACATTTGATCTGTAGTGGAAGTGTATTTCAGTCGTATCTATCCCTTAATTCTCGCACTCCTTCTCCTATGCCTTCCTATTCAAGGCTAATGACAAGGCTCTCTTCCTTCTGTATTGAAATCACTATTTCTCCTCACAAAATTGCTACAAAACAGAGAAGTGCCCTTGTCTCCATTTCAAAATTCAGGACTTAAACAAATATGACTGACTCTTATATTGCATCCTCAGATGAGGAAACTGACATGGATACACATCCACACATCCCAAACCATCTTTTGGGATGGATGGATGGATGGATGGACGGACGGACGGACGGATGGATGGATGGATGGATGGATGGATGGAGCCTTCCTTCAGCTTCATTACAAGGGACCTTGCGAAGTCTTACAGGACAAATTTTTGGTAAACCACAAGAGTTTCAAAGAGAAGAACTCCATCACAGTAAGAGCTGCTACTGGCACTCCTCAGAGGGCTTTGAGAGTGAATCATCTCCCAGCTTGAGAGACATGCACATCCCAAACTCCTCATATTTAACACAAAATATCTATTGTCAAGCAGTGTTTTCCAGAAATGCAAGCTTTTGCATTCTGCTTAACACAGGGAGGACATCTCAGCATCTTTGCTCTATAGGATACAGACATTTATATAACTGTTGTGAGATTATGTAATGACTAATAACAGATTTAATGTACAGCCTTGTTATACCTCAGGCTTATCTCAAACTAGCATCTCACAAGAGTGAAATTATTTCCATTTCATAGTTCTTAAGGAAATTCAAGATAATGATCTCATGCGAACCCAAAACCTGATATATTCTACACAGAAATTAGTTTGTTCTTATAGCAGATATAGCAAACTAACCAGACAAATTACACTAAAATAAAGAAATATAATACAGCTGCAAGGGAAAGCACTTAGCTCTGACTCCATAGAACATATGATTTGTAGTTATTCCTTCAGGGAATTGAGGATCAAGATTTGAATCCTTGAGAACTCAGCCACAGCTGCATTTTTAGGAACTGCAGGCCAATACAGACACAGCTTTTAGCAATAATGCTGCTTATCTGCTGTTGACTGTGCCAAGCATAGCTGCTTGCAGCCAGACTGCCAGCTTGCACGAGTGGAAGCCTTGTATAAAGACCAACAAGAGACACGGAGCAATTAACAAGTGCATTTTAAACTTCCCACAAAACACTTCTCTTGCAGGTTGTCAATACTTGTAAAATTCACCAGACCAGAAACTCAATTTTTCAGCAGCTGTGAGTTAAGCAACATCAGATTCCTCTCCGAGTACCAAAATAGAGAAATTGTCTCCTTCATCAAAGGAAGGCAAAAATCCCTTTCATCTTCTTTTTCTAATGAAAGTCAAAGACAGCATGAGTGAATAAAAGGGCTAACTTCAATGTATATCTCCCCTCTGGTCTCTCACTCTTAAGCTTTCAACTGATAACGACTCTCAGGATAATAGGGTGACACTGGCAAGACTGTGCACATTGTTCATAAATTATATCCCACAACATGACCTACTTTAATGCAATGCAGAAACTCTCCTACTTTAATATAAGGATGACACATTATTTTACTCAGGAAGATTAAAATGGAATTGGGGTAGGAAGAGTTACCACTCGTGGAAGCTCTACTACCCCATTCTCAGCTAAAATAAGTGTGTACAACATGCATTTTCACATAAAAATTTGTGAAGTAAGTCAAAGAGGAAGCAACTTTAGGGAGATACAATGATAAAAGTAAGTGGGAAGAAGTGATTATTGCAGTTCCTATTCTTGCAAGTTAACCACAATTTTTACTTTTCTCTTTACTGGGCTAAGAAAGCAGAGAGAGAACAATATTGCCAACAGCATTAACACAAAAAATGGGCCACCTATATGTGGAAACCTAGACAATGCCACAAGAAACATCACAGACCTTATGTGTCTCTGAGCAGTTGTTTTTCAAGATCACACTTCCTTGGTCATCCTTCTCTCAGGATGCCATTCCAAGAAAGCCCCTGGCTGTGGAGCAGCGGGGATGCCGCATGGACTGGGCACCTGGGGAAACTGGGGCCTGCCCTGGGCGCACGACTGGCACCGCTCACACAGCAACGCTTCCAGCTCCACAAAACTTTGGCAGTGCAGGAGCTCAGACAAGACCAAATGAAGCAACAGCCGCCAGCGGCACCGAATGTCAACTCAAAAAATGAATGAAAAGCATACCTCCCCTTCATTTTCACTTAGGCTGATCTTTGGGCTTGTCAACAAATAGATACATACTTCTGAAGCAAACAGCAAAACATTTTTCAAAAGGCAGATAACATTTTCTAGCCAGCACCCCTTAAAACGCACCTCACTTGCACCACCTGCCAAATTGGGATGTAAAATCCTTTGACTTGCAGCCAGAAAGCTACAACAAAACCAACGCCTCCCGCCGGCCGCTTCCCGGCCCATCACTGCTCTCCTTGCCATGGTCACCCCAGCTACAAGCACACAGCATTTTCAGTCGAGGATAAAAAACCATCGGCACCGTCCTGTGTGACAGCTGCCTCAGTAGAAACTAACGCCAGAAGCCGGGGAAAGGAGCGGGCAGCTTACCTACTTAGCTTTCGGTAGGCGCCTCCGCACAGGGGTGCGTGGGGAGGGGTTTGTGCTCGGCCAAACTGAGAACCCCTCCAAGGCCGAGGCCGCCGGTACCGAGGCCAGGGAGGGCAGGGGAGGTGCGGCCCGCCCCGGCAGCGCCAGCCCCGCTCCTGCAGGCGGCTCAGCCCCGCTCCTGCAGGCGGCTCAGCGCCGCGGGCGGGCGGGCCCCGGGCGGGCGGACCCCGGGCAGGCCGGGGCTGCGCGGCGGCGCGGCCGGGGGAGGGAGCGCACGCAAGATGGCGGCTGGGCGGCCGCCGCGCGGGGGGCGGCCCGGGGGCGGCGGGTGTCCGCCGCCTCGGCCCCGGGGGGTTCCCCCGCGCTCGGGAGCCGCCTCCCCCGGAGCACGAGAGCGGAGCGAGCTCCGCCGCTGCCGGGGCGCCTCTCGTGGCTGCCGCTGCCGCCGCCTGCCCGCAGCCGGCGCTGCGCCCCGCGGGGCGGGAGGCCGGGCAGGGCCGCCGCTCGCCCCCGAGCTCGGGGGGCCGGCGCGGGGTCGCCCCCGTTATCGGCCCGAGGCAGCGTCGCCTGCGGCTCGGCGGGGCCGATAGCGGCGCTGGCTCCCGGCAGCAGCCCGTCCCTGAGCCTCCTACACTCATTCCAACTTTCCTAGCAGTCAGAGCGCTTAAAACAACCCCCCGTATTTTCCACGTCCCATTGGTTCCACAAATTCGGCCGGTCAGTGATTTCCCCGGTAAAAACTAAAAACTGGTAATGACCAAAGATTCAGAAAACGAAGGCACAACTTTCACAAGGCTTTCCCTTTGTAATGCTATTGAGGACACAGCAGTTCCAGCTGCCCTTTTCCTAAGAACCCAGACAGATACCGCTGCTGCAAAGAGAGCAAGTGTGAACTCCGTGTACGTAATTCTCCCCTCCTGATCAGACTCAAACCAGCTCGCCTTACTTGTTAAGCGTGGCAGACACGTGGCAATAGGTGTCCCAGTGGGAGTACGGCAGTTTTCCTGACTGGTAGAATGTCGACCAGTCTGTGTGCTCATTAGCTTCCCACTCTGAACTTCCAGCAAAAAACCCTCAAAAATACTCAAACTTCCAAGGAAAAAAAGCAAAAAAAAAAAAAAAAAAAAAAAAAAAAAAAAAAAAAAAAAAAAAAAAAAAAAAAAAGCCGTATCTTTTTCCCTTTCAGGTAACACCCAAAAATGACCAAAATAGAACTGAGAATTATCTCAACCAGAAAAGATGCATGTGACTGACAATTTATGAAGTGTTGTGTCAGATATTTTTTCCATAGTCGGTACTGTTCATAAAGTCTACTGTTGAAATGCTTACCAGAAACAAAACTGATATTATATAGTAAGAGCAGCCATATAACAGAAATAACACTGAAGGGAATTAATTGAAAGTCCAGTTTAAAAAATCCTGTAAAGAATGCAGACAGGGACAGAAACTTATGGGGATAAACATACCTGTTAGAAACTTATAGAAGGTACTATGTTGTTGATATATGTCTGCTTTAAATTTTAATTTAAAGATACTAATGCTTAAATTTTATGTTTCTGCACTAGACATGTATACACTTAATAGAACCTCAACTTGACATGAAGCAGCAGTGTCAGTGCTTGAGTCCTCACTGCCTCTTATTCCTGTCTACATCCTGTCCCAGCTCTGGGCCAACAGAGCCCAAGCAAAAGATCATCAAAGGATTGTTCCAAAGCTGTGCCAAAGGTTTATAATGTATGTTTACTGCTGGAAGGTGCTGCAGCCTGTTGGGTAACGCTCACTCACTGCAACGTTAGGGTGAGACTTTGTTTTGATGCAAACACTAATAAAGAAGACTATTTTGTTAATTTTTTCACTGTTGAAGCTTCTCTGTTTGGCACCTGACAAAGACCACCTTCAGACTGATCTGGATTTGGTTTTGGAAATACAGTATAATAAAGCTCTTCCAGTTCTTTGGCTTTCTGTCATTCATTCTTTCCTATAGAAATAACACCTTAGGGGGACATGCTCTGGGGAGTAGCAAGGGAGGTATACCAAACCATACTAAGAACTCTTGGTAAAAATGTATGCCTTCCCTTCTCTTGAATGCATTTTTCCCCATTGAAAAGATCACTAGTGATATAGCAATTTAATAAAGTATTTAAAATACAAGAATCCTTCAGCTGTTTTAAAAGAGCATACACTTGGCTGGATAGGCTGCTCATTGACGGCTTTTGATACCCACCAACCACCAGCTTGATTTCCCAGGAGATCAGCAGAACAGGACTAGGACTAGAACCTCAAAACCCCAAAAAAGTAAAATACTCAAAAGTGTGAAAATGTAGTATCAAAGACATGTTAAAAATACAATAAAATTATTATAGCTGCTGTCTAAATACATGAAGCAAAAGTACTTAAATAGGACTTAATATAGCATATTTCCTCTCACAGATTTTAGTCTTTTTAAACATATAAACAGCATATAAGCAGCTGCATATAAGCAGCAAAAATATATATATATATATATATATAGCAATTATCTCTCATTGACATGTAGCCTGTTCTGAGATGAAAAGAGAAGAACACCAGGGTCTGACCTCTTGCCCTGTTATTAATGAAATCATTATTAACCAGACTGTACCACCAGAACAGCACTGTGACTCAAGCACTGTATTACAGGACCAGTTCTCCACTTGTCTGGGAAATGTTAGGAACACAGTTTTCTGATTTTTTTCAGTCTGGACAATTAGCAATGATAACAATGTTGGAGTCAAGAAATCTGTCTAATGCAGTATTCAATATACAAGATACTCCTAACCATATCCAAAGACCATACAAAGTCCTGCTTCCCAGAACAGTAAAGGACAGTATTTTCTCACTGCTTGACACATCTCTGCTCCCTCAACACTTAATCAAAACTCCACAGGCACTTTCTTTGAGCCACATGTTCTCTGGCCTTGAACATCCCCTTGAGTTCCACGGAGCATCTCTGTGTTCCAACATCCTGCCTTCATAACACAGTTTAATTTCTTTTTCCTTTTAAGGTCTCTGTAAACTAAGGGTGACAGCCATGGACATCAGTTCTCATGGAGATTCACCCAATCCACAGAAGTATCAAAATGCCCCAATGCATTAATTAAACCCCCAAACATAACAATGCCCACAGCTGTAACAGTGCAACTGTGCATGGGAAAGGCAAGGTTTTTGATACAGATTCCTGGGAGGACAGGTTTATAGAGCCCATCAGCTCTTGATCACAGCTACCCTCTACCACTGCCAACTCAGCCTCGGCGGTTGAACTGTAGATCACAGAAAACACAGTTACTGCCATGGCAAAGCCAAGCTTTCCAAAAGCCACTAAACAAACACAAAACTAAAAGTTGTCCCCAAAATTTTAATTCAATCTTCTTGAACATTCCCTTAACACAACATAGCATTGTATAATCATTAAATACTATCCCCCTTGAATTTTGTTCTGGTTTTCACTCATTGGAAAAATGGGATGTTTCCATCCACTTATGTGCCACCAAAGTAGTCAACAGATTATGTGGGAGACAATTTCTGCTTTTTGATCTGGGCAGCAGCTTAACCAATGAAAAGCATCTGAAGCAACCATGACATGAGTCATCCTGTGGCTTTCATCATACTCATTTACCTGCAACGACTACACGTACGCAGACTGGGCCCACGCAGGAACTGCAAGAGGTTCACTCTCTCAGTAAGAGCAGGTTTCAGACAGTGTCACTTTTAAGAACTGGCAGTGACCACATGAAAACATTTTAAGAAGGCATACAGCTGAGCCAATTTGGAAAGGTTTTCTAGGAAGTCACAAATCTATCTTTGTACTAGGTATGAAGGCTACTTCACTGGTAAACTCAAGCACTTGGTGCAAAACCTGAAATGCTGGAGAATTCTGAAGAAAAGCACTCGAATTGACTGTAAGCAAGTACATTTCTCCAGTTTGTTTCTGAAAATACTAAAATTGGATTTTAATTTTTTTTTCCAGAGAACCTGCATAGAAGTTGTAGTCAAATTGTTAGGGTGTAGTGGTAACTGAATGACAACATTGCTTTACAGTAGAAATTGTCAGGTGAGCTTCAAAGAAGCATTATTGATTAAAAATATGCAAAAATTCCCTAAATAACCTTTCAGTAGGGTATTAGAAAAACTTACCTTTTCCAAGAAGAAACAAAACAAAAAAAAAAAGAATACAGAATATGAGAAGACAGGAAGAATGCGAATTCTTCAGCAAATACATCAGGATGAAATCTGTCTGGAAATTTACAGGTATAATCTCAGTGCGATTTCCAGACAGCTGCGCACCTAATTTTCAACAGCATGGAAAAATCCAAGTATCTTACCAACACAGTAATTACAACAATGGGTAGAGACATTAGCACTTCTTAGGTAATCTCCTTATCAATCACAGGAAAAATACTTCCTCAATGCTCCTTGGTTATTCACAATGAGCTAAATTTTATATGCACATTGGATTTATACCTCCAGACAATGTGGCTTTGTAATATCAGTACTGGAAAAGTACCCTTTTCATAGTACTTACTGCTTAACAAGTAAATGGATTATGTAATGCACAAGGCAGGGACCCGTGCTCGACTTCTGTTAAATTTTCTTAGCCGACTCCATCCAAAACTGTGTGTCTAACTTTGCTCACCTAAAACTGTAGTTGAGGGTTCAGAAAGTTTGTTGGTTTGTGCTGTCTGCTCTCTTACCGTTGTGCGTAGGGCGTGCAGGAAGAACGTGATGTGCTTATCGATACTTAGATATGTCTGGTCACTTACACTGACTCACATGGTTACTGGCAAATAAACTGTAGTGTACAATACACAGATGTTTGATGAGGCAGTTAAGCAACAAGGGAAACCTGAGAAAAATTTATCTGTAAACAGAAAATAGGCCCCTGGATTGTGTCTCCGGAGGGTGGTATCAAATGAAAAGCATTTGTCCCATGAAAGAATTTCTAAAACTTCTGAGGCTTAAATACCATAAAAAACATCCAACATCTGATAGAATTTCTGAGTGTCCTGAAAGCAATATAACCCAGAGATCAGGAGAATGCCACATACTGTTACCCATAAGCTTGAAGCTTGTTAACACAGAAATGACAAGGGATGGATTAGGTGTTTACATTTGCCTCAGTTACATTGGAACACTTTTGTAAAAGAACTTCCTTCTTAAGAAAGCAATTTATCAGCTCATCTATAATTTCACACTAGTCCACCTCATTATCTGCGTTGGTTACGGGAACTTAATTGGTATTTTTCATATAGCATCTTTTGTAAGACAGTGTGTATGTTCAAGATGGTTTTGAAACCATGTTTACTGTACTGCACTCATTCACTTCCACTTTGTTCTATGGCTGAGACAATTCCACAGAACTGAAGGTGCAATTATAGTCTTCAAAATACTGTATCTGCCAAAAGAAAATACATGAAGCTAGTACAGACAGATTTCAGAAAGTCAAACTAAGTCTTTAGTATTATTTAGCATTTAGTAATTATGTATGCTCAAGAGTGTTGAAATAGACTGCTCTAGAAATGAAGCCAAATAAACATTGTGCATGCTGAAATTCACCTCTCTAAAGCAAAAAATAAAGAAAAGTTCAAATTAAATTACATGGAATTAAATAAAATTCAGACTAACCCCATGTGACTTCAATACCAGAAGTTTTTTCTGAAACTGCTTTCAAGGGAGACAAAACAATGTTGAAGAGACCTCCTAAAGATACAAATTCCATCCTTAGTACTAGGGCATCAACATTTTACTTGGCTCAGCAAGAAGGTAAGTGAGTGCTAAACTCAAATGCAAGCACTCAAAAATTAGTTACATAATTAACCAGTCCAACTGGGGAAAAATATGCAAAAGTCAAACAAAAAAAAATCACTAATTTAACTTACAGATTACAAATGCTTTATCTGGAAAATCATTATCAAGTTTTGTCCATTTGCCTCATATTATGATTAGAGCTGTACCTACTGTATGTAGACACCTAAAATATTAAGTACTTTTATAATATTTATATTATAGTATTTTCACATACTAACAGGCTAACAGTATGTGGCGAAATTATTAAGAACAGGGCATAAGGGTTACAGCTCTTTCTCAACCTAAGAAAACCTATTCACTCATTTTGGCATAGGCAGCTTATTACTTACACGTTGTCAGTACTCTGTATGCTCTGTCACTGGAAGACTACTCAAATTTGGCCTGAATCCTCAAAAACCCCAAAAATCCAAAGCCCCAACCAAAAAACCAGAACTGTATCAGTGCTACACACAAGTTACCAGATACTGCTTTGCTCACGAAAACCATTTTACAACAAGGTGCAGTGCTTAAATAAGCTGCTTCTGGTGTGTGACCTGCTCTAGCTGTTGCTTATTTAACAAGCAACTGATTCGTAAAGAAATCCCACCAAATATACCTCACACACGCTCCCTTAATAAACCCCAGCAAACCAACCCAAACAACCTGCAAAGCCAATTTTGGTATCACAAAAACCTTGGAAATATTTTCAGAATATGACCCACATCTCCATAAAGTCTCTCCATATACTATGTTTCCATTTGTGGTCACACCATGTCTCGCCATTTTGCAAGCCACTATTTATTACTCACAGGAATATGTTTTAAATGTTGTCCATCAAGCGTATAGACTGCAGTGTATTGTCTCTTGTGATAGAAATCCATTAGTTTTTTGTTTATTTATTTCATATTCGTTTCACCACTACTACCCCACTAAATCCTTCCTGCTACTGTGTCACAGGACTGTATTAACAAACCCTCTTTTTCCTGAATTCTCCAGCAGAAAGCTACTGTACCTTTTCCTCCTTATGTTCAGCAATTTGTCACTACATTTAAATTAATGGCGAACAACAACACAAAGAACTTTCTTTCTTAACTATTTGAGTAAGTGATTTTAAGACCACAATATTGACAGAGTAGCTTTCTTACAGCTCTCTGTTACTTCCACTTGGCATTTTCAAATAAAAAAGGTATTTTGTTTCAGTTCTTAGCTCCATCTCCAGCTGCAGTTAAACTTTATTAGCTAAAGACTTGATTTACTTAGGTCTAATAGCGTGCTGCTTCCTGTTGAACTGAAATGGAGTAGTCAGGTGTACTATTCTGTTGCATCATTTTAATGCCAATACTGGAATTTGACTTGCCTAAGAAGTGTGTAACAGACTTAGATTAGACACGTTCCTGGCTGGAAAATACATTTACAATTCCTCCCCTTGCTCACAAGTGGCCGTATGTGTAAGAGAGGAGGAATGAAGGTTCTGGCACAGAGGGTAATTCTCTTATAGCACACAGCAGGATATTGTTTTTAAATCAGCAATTAACTGGAGCAAACACACCAGCCCCACAGCTGATTGGCACTTGGATGAAAGCACAGCAGCAGTCCCACAGGCACAGCTCAGGAGATGAAAATATATATTTAGAGGAAAGGATCATGTATTTCTATGTTTTAAAAAAAGGTCCCCAGGTTTCATAAGGCACCCAAGCTCCTGGACAAATAGCAGAAGTGAAAGTTTCTGGTTTTAAGTAAGGAGGGGAAAAACTTCAACAGGAGGATTCCAGCAGTTGGCAGTGAGGGCTGGTTTTGAGACAGCACAGAAGGTACTGATGGGCTCTGCAATCTGACAAACAGCACAGTGATGTTATCTACAAGGTACACTACTTCCAGTATCAAAATACCTATGACAGAGGCTAGGGTTTCAGCCTGGACTTTCATCCACAGCTTTTACCTTGCTCTCTTCCAAGTGCTCTTATTGCCTCAGCTGCCTTTTGCTCTCATGGCTTGGTAGTGCTCAGCCTTCAGATGCAGGGGTTCTGCTGCTCCTCGGGGCACACAAGGGCTCACCAGGAACTCTGAATTTACTAAAATTTCTGCTAGAAAGGAGAAGGACAGGAATGACTCATTTTCACATCCCTGTATACATATGAATGCTTCCTTCAAGTTGGGTTACACCCAACACCCACTGCTTAAACAGCCATCTTTGCATGAATACAAAAACATTTTCAGAAGGGAACTGGTTACAGGCCTTATCGTGTACAGTGTTCACACCGGGTTGGAGCCAACATTTTTTTGCACACAGGCACATGCAAAAGGTAGCCAAAGTGGTCCCCTTTGGGAAGGCATTGCACAGTGATAAAGCCCTGCCCCAACTGCAGGGAGAGATCACCAGTTCCTGTTTTGGAGAAAGAAAGGATGGACAGCAACCAACAACTCTCTCTGTTCACTTTTAACATAGAGGTGCATAGGCAGAGGTATCACCTGTATTCTAGCAAAAAACAAAACAACAAAAAAACAACCAAAAAACCCCAAAGAAAACCCAAGAATCCCATTTTGAAAACAAGAAATCTATTTACGTATACTACATATCAGTATTCTCAAAGAAAAACTTTTTTATCTGCAGGAAAGAGTGGTAATAACAAAGAGGAAAAATTATGGGAATGAGAAGAGCCTTATTGCAGTATTATATAGACAGCTTTCATGATAGATTGCTATTTTACATTTTGAATGTAGCTTTTGCTGAATCATATATCTTAAGCCACAAATATGTTTTAGGATTAAAGAAGATATCTGATGTTTTTGTTCAGTAGACAGATAGATATTGGATATGAGGTAATGTTAGCAGCAACCACCCCATTTATTCTCGATGTTAAATCAAAGTAATTTCGTGTCAGTCTTCCTTTCCTTGGGATTGTTTCTGTACCTGGACTGCCATTGAAATCTTTAGATAATTTAAAAGCTTGATTGCCAATGATCTATTTCATTAGTTAACCTAAATAATATAGTAATTTGTTTTACAGAGATATATGGGTCAATATTTCGTTCTGAAATCAGTAATTTTCTGGGACTAAGTTACTATGTTCAGTGTCAGGTGGAGTCAGACTGGGTGAGAGGGCAGGGGGGAGCAGCTTGTGCACAGGAGGCAGGAAGGTCATTGGAAATTGCTGAACCACGATCAAAGGAGTTGCATATTTCTATGTGTGCTGTGTGCAACAGATGAGCCTTCCTGCAACTGCAGGGAGCAGTCAGAACTGTGTTACAGGGTAGTCCATGGGTTTCTTTTAAATCAACAGCATTTTTGGAGTTAAATGAAGGAAGGACGATGTTGTGCTTATGACAAGGTCACAGAATGCTCAGCTCAGTTCCCTCTTTCTGAAGCCAAGCAAGTGATTTGATTTCTCGAAAACCAGAAAAAAGCATGTTTTCTTTGGTAAAACATGCGATAGACAGTCCAACTAGCTGATAATTAGATTCATACCTCCGTGTTCTCATTCAAGGCTACTGCCGACCGAGATCTGCAAACAAAGGTCTCACAGCCTGCTGCGCCAGCTCCTTTACAGCTTCCCCCCACTCTCCATCATGGTTTCTCTGTTTCTATAGCCCAGGCACCAGGATTGCTGGGTCTTCAGGCTACACAAGGGTTGATGGCCTTCTAAGAAAGTAGTCTTTGTCTCAGTCAGTCTGTAAAATGAAGGTATCAACAAGCAGTCCCCAGAGATGTCAAAGGATCCATAACCCGTGTAAGAGTAAACCTGATGCTTTAGTCTTTGCAAGATAGATGAGTTATAGAACAGAGCTTTTTAGCTTTTCAAATGACCTTTCTAACTTCTGAGAAGCTGGAAGTACAGCCTGAATTTGACCCTCCTGTGGACTTTGATAAAAGGTCTTCCTTTGATGAACCTGGTCTGAATTATCTGAAAAGCCTAACACCTATGATAAAGAACAGGGCTCCAAAGTCAAAAGGAGGGTTGCATTTGTTTCTTATTCCCTGGCAGCTTTCTGCCTTGTGAGTGGAGACATAACAAACAAAAATCTACGCTTAACTACAGTGATTTTCCATGTCATCTTCCCCTGGCAAGTGCCTAGCTTGCCTTGCAAAAAGCAAATGGCCATAGCTCACCCAATAGCCACCTAGAGGTACAGCATCATGAACCACTGGTTTTCAATCATTCTTTATCCTAAAGTAAACGCAATATTTCTCCTTATCTGCAGGTGTCCTTCATTATATGCAGGACCGAAGTCCTCTGAGCATAACTGCTGTGCTGCTGTCCAATGGCAGACAGGAGAGGAGGGGAACAGCTCACCCCAGCTCCTGCTAAAGCCAACATGTGTTTTTGTCAAAGTTTTGTCAAACTGTTTGTCTTCAATGTAACAGTCTGCACCACCAATTAAATAAAAGTAAAATTTATTTGGTATAGGACAGAAAAATAAGGAGAACAAAATCACTTACAAAATAAATGTTAAGCAAAAAAATTCACAGAACTAGATTAATATTTTATAAAATCCTCAGACTTTAAGCATCTGATAGAAATGTTACTTTCTGCTCAGCCTGTTTTATGTTTCCCTCCCTCTCATGTGGCTTGGGAAGTCCAAATTTAGACGTCTTCTTCTGCATGCATCAGTTTACACAAAGCAGTATTTACCACAGACAAACTGTATTTCAAAATGCCAACATACATAAAAGCTTACTCCCTTAAGACGTGCAGTTTCCATTTTTGTTTTTTTAATCTGCATACCTACCTGCTGCATACTCACTGAGACCATACACACATGCTCTGCTTCTGCCTGAGTTATTCCAATACTCCCCTCTTTGCCAATGCTCCAGTTTAGATTTTAACTGAATGGTCCAAACACATCCATCTTACAGGCTACAAGATCTCTGTTTTCTTCCAATGTACATGAAGAACCATTCCATGAATTTGCATTTAAAGTGCTCCTGGATATCTTAGGTGAGAAAGTCTCCTTACTTTCTGGTGAATACTGTTGGAAAGATTAAAGTCCACATAGTCTGTGTTACATGGAGTCAATGTACCTCTGTAACAGGTTGTTTGCACCCAGCTGTGAGATGAAGGTGTTCACATCACTGCACATTTTATACCACAGTTTTTACTCTAGTACTGGTAATAACATTCAGCCAACGGGGTCTTATTTCCTTGAGCAATCTTCTTTTTTCCAGTGTCCTGTGGCCAAGGGTACGTCTCTAAATTGCTCAACATTTGACATTCTGCTTGAAATAATCTCAGTTTGATCACTCAACTCCATCCTTTACCTCCAAGGCAAAAAGTACCCTTTCTATTTCTATACTTCTGTACAGAAGATTGTTGTGTTACAATACATGTGATACATGATAGCTCCTTTATTCTTTGCCCAAGACAGATCTACTTCTCCAAGTGTCATGCAAACAGTTGATGCTGCAAGGAGAAACTACCACCCAGTTTAAGTGACAATATAAGGAACTTCTTTCACAGTGCTGTCTTGCTGAAAAAAAACCCCAAACATCTTATGATCCTTTTAGTGTTGGGAAATGCTGGCTTTTAAAAAAGAACTTTACAATGTTATTTATTTCATTTACAGAAATATACACTTCGTGAATCACAAGCTGAGTTTCCTTTAGCAACTCTGAACATTCATCACTGACCTCTTCTCCCAATGGCTGGTGCAGAAAGTCATAACAAACATAACATGTGCTCTTCTTCCAAAAATACAGAGGAGAAATTAATTTTACATGGTACAAAAGTTATTCTCATTTTATTTATGGAGCTGAATTAAACAAAAGTAAACATCTGTGGCCATTGTCACACAGTGCAAGCCTCAGTGATAACGTAAAAAGATAGGCCGAGATGTGAGGGTTTATAATACAATGCCATTGAAACAAACCCAGAAAATCTTATATGCAAACACTGAATCACATTTAGTCTGTAACCTATGCAACCAACTGAAGTCAGCTGGGCTGTGTGGACAGCAGCATCAGACACTGATTTTGGGACAGGTCTAAATTTTGAGAGCAATACCAGCAATTGACTGCGAAGCCAACCAGTGCCCACATACACACACCTCACCTACACACTGATCCAGTGGCTTCTCCAAACACTGAGCTCCACCTGGAGTTAGCAGATTGAGCACACAACAACAGCAGGGCTTGGCTCAAACACTGTAAAATGCTACTATTTATTTAGGACCTGGAAGAGCAATGTCCATTAATTCTACTACTGAGACACAGAAAAGTTGATTAAAAAAGTCATAAGGCACCATTGATTCAACCTGGTTTGTATTATTTTTTTTAAATATTTCATAGTGAAATAAATATTTTAATACTGATCATATTGTATATAGCTACTGCTACATGAAGCAATATATTGAATGATAAAATGCTGCATTGTTCTGGAATATATCTAGGGACTTTTACAGCAAAACATATAAATGGAAATGCTGTTATGTGAACAAAAATGCCCCTTTCTAAATAGCTATTAAGCTATTTTACATGTATGCCAAACATCTATTCTGAAGAGGTTTCTAGAGTAAAAAAGAATTGCTAAAACCTAAGCAGCTCAGGATTCTTGGCTTTTTAACTGTGGGCCTTTAATGTGGCACATTTTAAAGTGAAACTGAAGCTGGTTTTCCAAGTCTTTGGTAGTGGTCCAGATTTCTGGTCAGAGAACCTTGTTCAAATGATCAAATAAAAGATATTTTGAATGATATAGGGAACTGGCAGAACATTGGGCAGCATTTTCATTGACTTACCAAAGTAAAACAATCATGTTGGAAGCAGATAAGTTACTAAAAAGATATTTCCAGCGGGTTGGGGGTGGTTTTTTTTTTTTGGCTGCATAGCTATTTGGATATTAACAAGGATTTGGCAGGTCAAGGTACTGAAAATATTGTATTTTTAAATTCAAAATATTGTTCCTTAGAAAGGTATTAAGTGCTTCACTTTTAAAATACAAGTACAACAATTTATCCTTTAAGTTATTAACCAAAAAATCTCATTTGGACTTCTGTTCACAAAATAATATCCCAAAGAGACAGGCACTTTAAGTGACATCCCTAAGATACATATACATATTCAGCATTGTGCCAGGTTTGATCCCAAGGTGCACCTGTCACATGGAGGTCCCACCAGTATCTGTTTAAGAAACTCTTACAGCCACGATCCTGCAGCTGGATGTAGACACATCCCTGCGCCCGCGCATTTAATTGCAGGTTCAAGACCATAAACAGCAACTTAAAATAGGTCATTAGATACAAAAAATGTAAAAAAATACAAGTACAGAGTCAAATGTTATCACAGCTAACAAGATTTTGTAAACAAATACTGAAAAGACCAAATTAAATTTGATCTGGCCAAATCCAACTCTAGTCTCATGCCCTTCAATGCGATGTCCAGGCTGCCAGGCAGAAAGCGGATCTGCCCCTCCCTGCTCAGACAGAGCAAAAAGCCCTATGCACAGACATTTTAGCAGGGTCCAGACTCTTTGGCTAAGTTCCCTAGATTTTCAAGGACTGACCTCATTCTAACCACAGAGTGTACTTAGGGTAATATCTCCCATGCTAGAGAAACGTTTTCTTAACCTACATGACTAGTTTCTATGTTTTAATTTGGGTTTTTTTGAGGAACACCCTGTGAAGCATGGCTGCTGACACAGGCTTGGTAGGGATCCCAAGGAAAACACTGAAGAAACGTACTGCTGATGAGACTGCAGGGACATTTTTCAGAGCTAAACTTCAGAGGTTCAGTAAACAAAGAGCTATCATTCACAAATATTTCAAATCCAGAATTATAATCTTCCTCTAATTTCCAAAGGCATTTTATATGCACTTAGATCCACTTGTAAAATTCACTCATTCAAGCTCTTTTCTCATAGACAAAGTTTAAAAGCCATTAAACCATGGCATGGCATTAAGCCATGTCATTCTAAACAAATTAACCACTTGCTACGATGGTAGAATACTTTACTCTTTCTTCTATCAATATAAGCCTTGAAGTTCTCTGTAGAGACTCCTTTCAGAAAAAATTTGAAAGGACAGGCTTCATGGCCAACTCGGAAGACCAAGCCTTTCCATTTCTCTTGAACCAGCACAGACAGCAAATTTTGGATGCTCTCACCTGACTGTACAAACCCTGGACTCCCCTCACAACATCCAAGGGCTTTCACCAATTTTTGACCTTGGCTGTTCTACCATAATGGAAGTCAAACACAGGCTCTCTGAGACTTATGACCTAAGTGCCAAGAAGCTTTTTAAGTCAAACCCCATCATTTAGTTGTACCAAAGAAACAACTGGAAAGCAGTCTGTGGAGCACTGGCATTAGAGATGCTTTACAGGAGGAGCCTGCAACTACAATAATTGCTGTGTTTGCACTCAGACTCCTTTCTGAGGACTCTTCTCATGCAGTATCAGGCAGAGGGCATTACAGTAATCCAGGGCATGGATGCATGATGTGGGTTGGTCCATGTAAGAGCAGGAGAGAATTAGGTCACAGAACACATAACACTATTTAAAAAAAATAGGAAAGAGGGTTAAAATATATATATATATATTTATGCTGATGAATTCTTCACTTGTGCTTTTCTTTGGAATATTTTCTGCAGATAAAAATGAGGCCAGAGGCACATCATCCTTGAGGCAGGATGTGCTGTGCATTGTTTAAGATGTGCTTGACTAAGCTGAAGTAAAAAAGTTAGATGAACTCTTTGTCGCCACATAGTAGGTCTATGGCTTGCAGAAGCAGATAGGTTGAGTTAGGCATGCAAAGAAGGATCCAGGGAACTCTTGGCTACACTTCTACACAGCAACTGTTTTTTTAAAATCAAATACTTTATCATTAAAATAATACAGCTACTGTACCCAAAGCAAATGAAACAGTTTTGTTCAAGCTCTATCAAATTAAAAGCCAGACCTCCCACGGAGCTCTCCAGGATGGGGTTGGACACATGATGCACACGTGTTCTGTAGGGTCCACAAAATGCCTGCAGTTTAAGCAAATAAAATTCATAGCCTTGAGCAACTATAGTCCATAAGCTGCATGTATTACTTCTGTAATAGAGACTGAAGTTTGTTCCAGCTGACAAGCCAAAAGTGGAAATCAATCAAGACAGACAACTTTCCAGTCATGTTTCCATGGACAGGAGAGCTGACTCGAGGGAACCTTGAGAACAGATGTCACCCAAAGATGGGCCAGAGCCCATTTCACCTTGGTATAGGCGGCAGCGGGGGGGCGCCTCTTTCTTTTCTGACAGACCCACCTAAAAGAGAAAGAAGTTTTTCTGTGTTACTCCCCCTCGAATACTCCTCCTTTTGAAGGGGGAGTTTACATCCAAGTAATTAATTCAGTAACTGGTGAAGATCTACTAATTTTCATGCCTGGCCATTAAAAAAACCCCAACTTTGTAGAGTTTATGGTTAGTTTATTAAACAACATCAGAACGCCAAACACTCTAAAATAACATTTTTAACTAATGCTAACCCTAATGCCTGGAAGGCACATGTATTTTGGTCCACTGCCCCCTTCCCAAAAGAGACTGATAGTTCTTGTTAGCCTTACTAATTCACGTGAACACACAACTTCTCAGTGCTACTTGCAATACATGCAAATCTCAACAAAAAGTGGCAAGCTCTAAAGACAAAGCTCTTAATGTTTTTCCCTATATGATGATTTTCATAGCAAACTCATAAAAGGAAACACAAAAAATGTGTATGTTACTTTGCCTTCCTTTGTGGACTAATATAAACGGGATGAAAGCTAACAGGGCAAAGTGAATAGTCAGAAACTAACAGGAATTTCTGCTTCAAACCAAAACTTCATCATCTGGAAACAGGAGAGAAAGATCTGAGTATACAGACAATTACAGGATATCTATGAGCTACCAATGTCACTGGTTGTGAAAGAAGTAATTGATCCTTGGGTGTATCAGGCAAAATACCACTAAAGAATATAGGAAAAATTCATGCTGCTGTAGAAGACATGTTTGAAACCTGAGCTGGAACAGCATGTAACACTGACTGGAAAAGACAAAAACAAACCAAAATGTATACCTAAGCAGCTGTGATGATCAGAGAACATGGCTTAGAAGCAGAGTGTAGAACATCCGGATTTAATCAGCCCAGCAAAACAAAAACTGAGAGGAGGCTATGACTGTTGTCTTAAAAAGCATGAGGAGTTTAACACGCAAGAAGAAAGGAAAACTAAACTCAAGGATGATGCTGGCACAAAAATAAATGTGTTGTGCATGAATTTAGATGGGAAATGAGGAGAAAGTCCTGAGGGATTTTGTGGTTCTGGCCACCTAGAGCAGAAGGGCTGACCATAATGGCAGAGCTGGTCACTTACAGCACATGCTTCAACTTAAAAAACCTCACTCAATTCCTAACTCAAAAAGCTTTAGAGGGCTTGTACCTGTGAACCTGCATTTAGCTTTTCCTGTGTGGTGAGGGAGGATGACCAGATTGTTAGTCTAAGAAGTCTGGAAATCTCAGCATCCAGACTCCTCTCCATGCGCATTGTTTTTAGGACAATACACTGAAATTCCAACTTACCTCTACTGTCATTTCTTGCTAATTTACTGGGATAACTTCTGTTCACGGGTACATACGGCTCTGGAGGTGGCAAATCAGATATCGGATGAAAAGAAAATCTGCTTTCCCATTCATCTGAAAAAAAACCCATGCAATTTACTCATTAGTTTTCTGACATAGCTTAGGAAAGTAAATTGTTATTGACGTCATGTTTAATGCATGCTTTATATTGCAAAATGTTTACACAGCTGACTACTGAACCAGCATTCCCTTAGGAACTCAGGGCAGATGATGCTTTAGGTTAATTTGGGAATGAAAATTTTTATCAACTTTAACTGATCATTTTGCCAATTTAATTCAAAATCACAGATCAGGAAAACAGCCATAATTCCACCAAAATAAGTCTTACTCTCCATTCCATGTATAACAGATCTGCTTTTTTAACACACACACATGCACGCACACTACCAGAATTGCCTAGTTTCTCCTGCTTCAGAACAGTATTTTGTTCCTGGTATAGAATTTACCAATATTCATGTGTTATTGATATACTGAGCTCAAAAGCATCATTAAAAGCACACTCCTATAAGCACTATTTTTTCTCTCTTATTATTTATACTGGAAGAAGAAAATTAACCATTATGTTAAAATTTATGACAGAGAATCCTGTATATAACTAGTGTCAAAAATGAAAAAAATACATTACTTGAAGCTATATCTCTTTAGACTACAGGGGCCCTTTTGCTGTATTTACTGAGTCTATAGAACTCTCAATAAAACAAGCTGACCAGTTTCTTCATTGAAATAATAGGAAATGTTCCAAGAGCTCTTTTCTGCACCTGATTTTGAAAGCCTAAGGAAGAAAGTGTGGGCTAATGAAACTTTGTAATTTCTTCACTTGCTTGCTTCAGGACTTTGCAACCATAACTTTCTTACGATATTGCTGTATTTTATTTTACTGCATAATGTAATGAACAGCTGAGTACACTCTACCTGGCATTTGTACATGTGGTTATTTGCTGGATCCAGTTTTTCTGTGTTTACTTCCAATGGTTGCAACCAAAAACCAGAGTATAAAGGAGCTGCATGTTCTGAACCCTGCAAATAACTTGTGTAGGGAGAAATATGCCTGTGATCCTTCTGCCTTACCTGATGTGGGAAGATGTTTCAAAAAACATGAGTTATAGTTTCATTTTCTGTTTGCTTTTTTCTAACCTTATAAATGTCAGGAATACCAATTTTGGCCTCCTGTAATTAACTGAAGGATTTATCTCTTCTATGAAAATAGAAAACAATTAAAAAGAAAAGCATGACGGATCTTTAAAAGACAGCAATCTTGGACCTCATCTTTTTAATAAACACTAACAGAAATAGACACTTGACATTTTCAGCAATGTTCTGACAATCTCTTCCCTCATCTGTTTTTCAGCTTTCAGCTTTTGAGTCATCTAACTTGTTCCGACTTCCAAAGTGTCACTGTAGCTGAGGTTTGAATTCATATTAGAGTTGAAACAATTCCCTTCCTTTTTTCAGGGTATTTTTCAAAGGGTTCTTTTGGAGACTTCAGTGATGACATTGCAGTTCTCCTCTATGTACGGCATATTTATTCTGTTCTTACTTGCCAGGGTTAATTGCCAAGTGACACCTCTGTTGGTCAGAAATCAAAGGTGGGCACTAGAAACAAAGTCTCTTTTTGAGACACCCAACTTTTTTTGAGGTATTAGGGCCAAAAGCCACTACTACTGCCATTCTCTGTGGAGGGCTAACAGCTGGGAGGATGGCTCACCGTCACCTGGATCCTGGAAGCCGTTTCTGACGGCTGCTGGAGGCGGCGGCGGCGCTGCCGAGCCCGGCCGGTCGGGGGGAAGCGGAGGTCGGGCTGCGCTTCTCTGGCCGTCCAGCCCTGCCCGGGAAGGCAGCTGGGGAGTAGCGGGCAAAGCCCTGGAAGTGCTTCCATTCCTGCTTATGGGAGGAGGTGGTGGGAGCGGGCCTAGAGCAAGGCAAGAAGGAAGCGCAAAAATGCAGTTAACACCAGGGGTTACTCTGCCAGTGGAAAGCCACTGCTGGCATCCCAAGGCCTCCTGCTATAAAGGGCTGGTTTAGGACCCTTGGCCCTCAGCACCCACTTCCCTGCTCTCCAGGGCTCTCTAGGGATTTAGTGCTGATTTGAAGAGTACAGATCAGAGGAGCAGGATATATCTAAACATAAATACAGTGGTGTCCATGTTCCCATTCCCTTCAGCTACAGAACCCTCTGTAGAGGTCCCAGTCCTCAAAGCTAAATTAAGAGTGGCCACAACAAGCAGAAGTCACAGCTGGAATTCAGGGTGCTGTGGAGGTCTGAACCGTTACACATTTCCTTTCTATGTACCATTGCAAGGCAAGAGGCCATGTAGCAGAAGACACCTGCTACCCTCAGAGGCTCTTTGTCCATAGGGGTGGTTCCCTCTGGTGTCACAGCCAGGGTCTGTCTGTGGAGTAGCACAGGAGAGCTCTGCCCAGGAGTGGCTGCGTTAAGCAGCAGCTCATCAGCTCACTCATTTATAAACAAATGAGCTGCATGACAAGTTTTTCAGTAGTTAGAGCATATCCATATCCCTGTAAACTGGAAACAGACCTCACACACTGGCATTTCCAGTGTCTATCTGTAACTGGCATGGACGTGACAGGTCAAATACGAAGGCACAGCCTATGTAATACAGACCCAGGGCTGTCCTGAGGGCAGGGGAAGCGTGCTTCTACAAGAAAAGTAAATAAAGACAGGAAAGCTGCTTCTGCCAGGGAGAGAAGTGCCCATGGTTAGGACACAAGAGGGTGTGGAGAGTTACGCATGTTGAAAAGTCTCACTACCTCTGTTTCACACAGTTGAGCAACTGACAATTAAGTTAATTTTCAATAAATGCTTCCCTGTCTTGATGAAATCTATCTACAGACATGCACTTTGAAAAAGAAAGCAGTAGATATTGTGTCTCCAGCAACAAGCACTGAAATGTTTCAAGAAACATGCTGTACTTTGTGTATTTTTGCCCCTTCTTATTTTACAAATGATTAAAGTTTGCCTTCAGGGAATGGTTTCAAAAAATGAGAAGAATTCAGCAACTTGCAGAACAGTTTTGCTTGCTTTCTCTAAACCTAGCTAAACTCCATTGTCTATATTGAACTGCTTCAGAACAGGTGTATTTATGTCCAGAAGAAAGTTAGTGCAGGTTTGCTAAAACCATCTGCCTCAGAAAAGGATCAACTAGGAAAGCACTGGCAGAAGTCAAGGTCATCACAGAACAAACTCTTGGAAGTGACTGAATAATTGCAGACACTCTACAACTTTGATCCATCCCCCCGGTCAATTGTAATGGGATTTCTCGGATTTATTTCCTGCAGGCTGCACTAGCATTGTGCCATCCTCTGGGATTGCAACCAGCTCCAGAAAGCACAGTTTCAGGGCCACTATTTTCTGTAGCTGCACAGCTGCTGTAGGTGTTGCAGATGCAGGAAGGTTCAAGGAGCTGGAAAGCAACACAGCTAGCTGTCTGTGGGAGCTCCCATGACAATAATTTCTATTGTCTAGGACTGGGGAGGCTAGAGATGATTTCTGAGTTTATTCCAAAGGACAAAATGAAAGGCAACTCTACGGAGTTTCACAGCAGTATCCTCTGTGCAGTGCTTTTCTCCACCTGATGTTATAGGGCTTGACTGTGCCTAAATTCTCTCATCTCCAAAGGGACAACTATCAGATATCAGAGAGCTGAGTTATGACGCGCAATTCTTAAAAGTTATGAACGGTAGTTGTCACAGAGGACAAAGTACATTATGAAATTGCTCAAAGGTGACAATTCTACTTTTAGTCTAATTTGATATCTACATATGGTAAGTAACAACACTTAGTCATGCTGTAACAAGTGCTATTACATTTAACAAGTGTTGGCTAGGTCTCTTATTAAAGCTATTTGTATTTGACTGTGTGTGTGTCTTTGAACACGTAGAAGGTCAGGTTCCACAAACCTCCACTCGAGAGAAAGCGACCATTAACTCATGCTGGTTGACTCAGGAGGTCAGATGCTGTCACTTTACCAGAAGCTTCTTTGCATTACAGAATGTAATGGGCAAATCCGTTTGCAACCCTTTTAATTAGTGACTATAATGAAAGTTACCAAGATTTGCAAAAGTACATGTGAGCACAGAGCGATGCATTTTGACTTTCCTTAAGCCATCGCGATGCCCATAAACGTTCACTTCCAACTGCAGAATCCCTAGTGCCTAACAGGGATGTCATCTTGGGATGTGTTTGTTGTGCATGTGAAGCTGGCGGGGGCATGGCCAAAGCACCCTCACCGGTGCCAGCTGTCCCGGCCAAAGCATCCTCTCCCCGTGCCACCTGTCCCCGCTCCCTACCTGAGCGGCCGGGCGGGTCTCTGACGGGCGGCGGCGGCCTCTCGCCGGGCGGCGGGGGCAGCGGTCCGGAGCGGCCCCCGCCGGGCGCCGGGCACGACCCCAGCGAGAGGTTCCTCTGCGGCAGCCGCGGCATCTCGTCGCCGCCGGCGGGGGCGGGCGGTACCGGGGGCGGCCCGGGCCTGCCGGGGGGCAGCGGCGGTGCCGGGGCGCCAAGGGCGGGCCGGGGGCCGGCGGGCACGGGCGGTTTGCTGTTCTGCGGCGGCGGCGGCGGCAGAGACGCCTCCCGGGCGGAGGGCGGCCGGTGCCCGGCGGGGGGCGGCGGCGGAGGCGGCGGCTTGTCCTCGGCCGGCCGGCCCGGGGTGGGCGGCAGCGGCGGCCGGCCCGAGAAGGGGGGCGCCGCGCCGGGGCCCGGCTGCCGGAGAGGCGCGGCCGACCCGGCGCCCCGGCTGCCCGGGAAGGGCGGGGGCGAGGGCCCCAGGCTGGGCTGCCGGCTCAGCCCCGGCACCGGCGGCGACCCCCGGTTATGCAGGCTGGAGGCGATGGGCCGGGGCGTGCTGGGCACCGGCGGCGGCGCCGCCTCGGGCTTCGAGCCGGCGTCGGGCCTGGGCGGCGGCACGCGGCTCCTCTGCGGGTCCGGGGCGGCGGTGCGCGGCCCCGGGAAGCGCGGCGGGCCGCTCGGCGGGGAGAAGGGCTTGGCGGCGGCGGAGCGGCCTCCGGGCGGCAGGACGGGCGGCCGGCCTCCCCCGGCGTCTGCGGACACAGCAGAGGGAGCATCAGCACCGTCGCACCGGAGATGCGGGTCCGAAGGGGCCGCGTCCCCAGGCTCTGCGAGCGGCCAGGGCGCAGCCCGGGATGGGGCACCCCTGTCCTGAGGCTCAGCCCCAACCCCGGCACCATTGGGAAACCAGAGTACCGGGAGACATCCTGATAATGCACGAGTTAAGTGGCCACGAAGTAACACAAGCGATGCAGCCATCGTACAGCAAGCAATGAAACAGGGAGGTGAAGAACACGTACTGAATACCGTCAAACCGAGAGCAAAGAAATCTTAGCTTTTAAATCAAATTTAACAACAAAAGTTCAGCAAAAGGCTCTTTTCAGTCCTTTCTAGTAGATGAGATCTAAGGATGTAGATGTGCACATAAGGAAGAAAGCCGGGCCTGCAGTTCACAAGTACTGTTCTGCAATGCCAGGAACTTTTGTGTTAATGCAAGTTCCCAAAAATAGACTGTGATACAATAGAAAATACCAGCTCTGAGAGACTGTTTTGTACACATGTGCTGAAAAATTATGTTAGGCTATAAAATACGTAATATTTGTAACACTCCCCATTGCACAGTCCTTCTTCAACAAGAAGGAAATCCTATGTCCTTAAAAATAAAAAACTCGTTGGTCCCAGATGTCCTTTGTTTAAAGGGGCATGAGGCTTTGGGGCATTTGTTTTGTCAGCCAGAAGCACACTCCAGACAAGCCTCCATCTGCAGTGTGCATACCAGCCAGCTGGGATGCCTCAAGCACTCCCTAAGCAGCAAATCATGTTGTGCAGCTGACACAAGTACTTTCCACTTGGAAAGTAGATCCTTTTTCCTGTTGCACAACAAAGATCCAGGATCCTCCTCTGTTCCCCTCTGGTCCTGCACACCCAACAGCTAAGGCAGAACGTAATCTGCGTGACTGTACTTTGCAGGTAGCCATTCAACACTACCAAGATCTTTAGTTTTCATCAATAAGGAGGAGGATGGGGGAAAGGGAGTCTGGCTTCTCCCTCATAAAACCTAATAGTAAGAAGAACAAGATTCAAGTTGAAAATTGCATTTCCTAAGAGCCTATGATATTTGATGGCTTTCTCAATCCCAGCATGTAATTTAGTGCAGTACTATGACGTTTTTAAGTAATGTAATTTTTTCACACTGGAAACTCAAGGTCTTTCTCACCAGCATCTCGACTTGCAGTACATCTGAGCTTTGGCATTCCTGCTTGAAAAAGGCCTCCAAGGCCAGGTGGTCCACCGCCACTGAAGCTGCCACCACTGGCACCACCAAAACCCCCGCCGCTGCCACTGCCACCTGCTCCAAAGCCACCGCCGCCACCTCCACCAGATCCTTTGGGTTCTGTTGGGAAAAAATATCCCCCATATTAGTGGGACCGATCCTGCAAAGTCACCTCTTTCATTAGAGTAATGCTTGTAGCTGGGGAAAAGCACATGAACTTTTAAAGCACACAAGGTTTGGATCATCACAGCTACCATCACCACCACCACCACTGCACCGTGGAGGAGTTGGTGCAGTAACCATAAACACCATAGCCTCTGTGTTTCATTAAGCCATCACTTTAGTCTGCTCTAGACTGGAGAGCAGAGCAAATTGCTGCAGAGAATTTGGAACTGAGCACGGATGGGACCTCTGAGAATATAATATAGTCTTTGTTAGCACCTTAGTTGCTTCTTCCTGTCTCTTAGTACTTTTGCTCTCTTATCCTTCCCATCCACTTCTCCATAAGCAGAGACAAGGCAATCTCAGGGGAAAAAGGGAAGGAAGGAGGAAGGCAGAAGGTCCTTCCTCTTGAAGGTATCTCTGGGGATCACTACTGGGAATGCACAAAATTCTCTCATTATTGCTGAAATTGCAACATATCTACTTATTTAAACAAAGCCTAGTTGGAAAGGAGATGCCATTTCTGTAGTTCAGAAGTGCAGTGCCAGAATCATTTGCTGTTAATCCTTCCAATAGGCAGGAATTATTTTATCAGCCCCCCCTTCCCCTTTTCTCTTCCATTTCTCTCTCATGTCAATATTTCTGCTGTGACAACTGAGTTGCCAAAAGTAAAATGAAAGTGTTTCCACAACTACAATACAGAGAATAGCCTTATTCAGAGCATCATTGCAAAATCAGTAGGTGCACAGGTTGGGATATCTGTGGAGATCAGCTCTCAGATGCTGGGCCATATAGGTGAAGATCAGTTACTCGATTTCTTGGAATCTTGATTTCCACAACTTTGTGTGGGTAAAAATTTCACTGACTTCAAAGTAATTAAAACCTGTGGATGAAAAACACTTCTAAAAATTTCCCCAAGAAAAAAGGAAGAGTGCATCCATGGGGGAATATGTCACATTATCCTTCTCTTTCTTAAGCGTGTCAGCTCAGTTTGCCTCTGACTCAGGGTGTGAACCTCTGGAGAAAGACTTAGTCTTTCATGATTTGTTAATTCATGTAAATAAGATAATAGGCTGCATAATTTTTTTCTTACTGTTTACCCCCTCCTTTTATCCCCTCCAGCTGACTACTAAAGCTAGAACATGTAACTCCACATTCAGAGACAATCTTTAAAAACTGTAGCTGGTTGATTGAAGGACTGTATCTAATTTTTCTTTAAATTATTTTTATTTGGTCACACTCCTCTGGGCATTTCCTTTCTTTGTCACCATGCTCCTATCACAGTCCAGCATTTAATTGCATGGCCAAACCCAGACTAAGGTGTTTCACATTTGCTGATCTGTAGAAGTGTCTTTTCTCTTTAGGTAATGAATGCTGTTCCTCTCTCAGCACAGGCCTGTGTTCTTCATGCTTCTCCTGTTTCTGTTCTGCCTTCCCAATACTTTTGCTACATCGGTTTCTCCAGCGTCCTCTTGGCACCTACCAAGATGTGCTGTGAGACGCAGCAGCAGCAGCACAGCTGGGTAGAGACCTTATTTCCATTCAGGTAAGTAGAGTCACTGCCTTGTGCAGTACTGCTGGGCTGGCTGAGCAGCAGGCTCAGCCAAAAAGATAACACCCCTGAGTGACTCCAGGAGTGGCTAAACTGCATGCAGCAGTGACACACAGGTAGAGCTGTGGCTTCTGGCTCTGGTTCTGCTCTAAGTGGTACTGGAGCCAATGGTGTCAGGCCAGGCATGCATTTATTCTTATATTGTTTATGCAAAAGTAGAGTCTGAAATTCCACTTTATTCTCTGCCCTCTGCTCAGTCCTTATGGGGGTTTTGTTTGCCTGATCTGCTGCAGGTCCTCAGCAGAACGCCTGGTAGGGCTTGCATAGTTTTCAGATATAAGCAAACAGGAAAATAAATCACTTTATGAGAATTAGAACACAAATTAGCATTCACATTTCATAAGCAGTACTTGATTTCTCAGCTGACTGTTCATTCATGATGAATAGAATTTATTTTTATGCATGCAAATTTCTGGAACTTTCTTTTATC
The DNA here is from genome assembly GCA_032173965.1 of Sitta carolinensis. Classification (NCBI taxonomy): domain Eukaryota; kingdom Metazoa; phylum Chordata; class Aves; order Passeriformes; family Sittidae; genus Sitta; species Sitta carolinensis. The sequence continues at coordinate 21,478,187 of CM063288.1, forward strand.
TACTCTCATGGCAATTCATCTGATATATAAAATAATTTTCTGCTTTCAGATCTGTAGAACCATTCATTCCTACAGAAATTTCAACATGTAGAATCACACTTACTGTCTAGAATTGGAGCACTTCTGTCATTAGTAACAGTCTTCTTGAGCTTTTTTCCTTTGGTAATGTCAGATAATAGAGCATTTCGCCCTGCTTGTTCTGACCTGCTTAGGGATGGCTTTTCAGTATTTGCCTGCAAAACAAAAGTTAAAAATGAGGGAGCAAAATAAACCCCAACTTCTAGATACAAAGTTCTGCTCAGATATGGTAGTTACTTCAGACTTCAGTGTCTGTTTTAACAGCATTGGAGTGGGTAGGTAGCATGCCATGACTAGTTTTGTGAATGATATTAAAGGTAGCTAGCCTTGATACTGACTCAAAGTTCCCAACACTACTACTATTCTAACCCACATTATTCATTAGAAACAGAACACTTCTATGTGAATTCACCTTTTTTTAAATCATGATTTGGAATCTCTGATTTTTTAAAGCCAAGGTATATCTGTGGCAAATCGCCATTTTGGAGACTGAACAAGAACAGACCACACACACATAACTTGATTATACAAGAAGGTGGAAAGTTGTGGTGAAATACAATTTCTAGATAAATCAGAGCAAAGATGGACCTTCGTCTACTATTTTAATTTAGATAGAAATACTTAAAAGTCGCCACTTCAATAATATTGACCTCTTCATATAGACCAAATAAAACCTTTGGATGCATGAAGTTTGTCTCAATGGTTTTCTCTTTCCACTTTATGTTTTGGTGACACAGTTTTTCAAGAAAGAACAAAAAAATGCCAAACAATACACTTAAATGCACATATACATGCACATATATATGGCTCACTCTTCTAGGAAATGGTTCCTGAAACATTTTCTAACTTATCAGATCAGTGTATAGAGATTTCCTGAAAGGTAGGGAGAGTTGTCATGGAGGGACCAAGCAGAGTCCGTATCTTGCTTGCGGTGGAAAATGAGGGAAAGACTCTTGAGAGACAGCCCATTCTGTGTAATCAGCTAGGGTTTTTCTCTGAAAATATCTAGGTACTTCAAAATGGCATTTCAAGAAGCCTCTTCCTTCTTGTCAGTGAGGTGACTGACTGTTGGGAGGGCAAGCACAGCACAAGCTCTATTCCACTTCAAGTCAGGTCCGATGTAGTTTCACCCACCATATTGCACCAGCAGTGGATCCTGTGCTCTGATACCACAGGCTGGCTGAGGGAACTATGCTAGCTAAGAGCTATCCTTACCAAATTTAAACAACAGGCTTTATTTTTTTCCAGCTCAAGTCATGGAAGTACTGGAATAGAACAAGGGAGAAGGTGGGAGTACAGGTTAGGAGAAAGGCAAGGGGATAGCAAGACTTCAACTGCCCTTAGACAAGCTGTTGTCTCTCCACCAGATCAGCCACCAGTGTGGGAGGAATAGAAGGATGGAGAGTTAGAGTGGATAGTAACATCCACATGAGAACTGGAAGGCAGTGGAAGTGATGGTTCTTCTCATAGGATCAATGATCAACCATAAACAATCTGTTGGAGAGCTTTCCCCAGGTATCATGAACACACTCATCCCCAATTCAGTATCTCTGGGCATTCTATTCAAAGTGACAAGCAGCAGCAGAGAACAGTGCATAAATTTACCTCCTATAAAACTTACCAAGGCCAGTGTTGGGGGTGGAGGGGGAGCTGGTGGGGGAGGCACAGGCATGGTGGAAGGCTGAGCTCTGTCTGCTCTTGCTAAGAAACCTGCACAGCAAAACACAAATACACAAAATACAGAGATTAATACATCTTAATAAATAAATTTCTATTCAGCTAAAGCACATCTTGCAGCTAACAGGTTTAACTTCTACATTTCTGAAGTCTAAATAATCAGTAAAAAACACTTTAATTTTCTGGAAACCAGCTGCATCTTTAAAAAGGAGGTCCCTAAATGATCCCCACTGCCATTCAAACTCATATATATACATCCAGTTTTGAACACTTACAGAATCAATGCATTACTATGGCAGTGCACAAAATGCAGTAACCAACCTGAACTCCATTAAATCCAACAATCTTGTTCCCATGGAAGTGCTTCAGGATAGTCCCATAGCTATACCATCAACCCTTACTTCAAGAAGGCATCATACTTTAAGATCAGACTCAAAGAGATGCTGACTTGTTAAATCCCTTTAGCTGCTAAAAGATTGTTCCACCAACACTGTTATGGGTAGAGTGGAACAGCAGGGCTCTGGGACAGACTCATGCTCCTTCCTCTCTCCCTGTTTGCTCTGAAGATCCCAAGCTCCATGACCCTGTCTGAATGCACCTTCCTCCTCTTCAGAAGCAGCACACACAGACATGTTCTGGTATTCTCCTTGAGGAGGAAGAGCAAGCAGGCAGCCTGGCATCTCAGCTGCAGACAGAAAAGCCTGGCTGCTAAAGATCAGCCTTTCACAAGCTTCCCTGCCAGAGACCAGGCTCCCACTTTTCCCCACCCCAAGGTGAACTTTGGGCCTTGAGCAATCCAAGGAGGGTCACACCTGAGATACAGAGATTTATTAAACAAAAATTATGGAACAACAACCAAAAAAAAAAAAAAAAAAATATATATATATATATAAAGGCCCAAGTGTCAAGGACTACATTTTCAAGTCACAAGGGCTTTTTGTGGCATTTTGTCACACAACTTGCAGGAATTGTGCCTATCAGGGGGTTTGGAACATTTCTAATAGTGCTATGGCTTTCAGCCTGTGCTTTATTCTTTTATCTGAACTTTCACACATGCTGGCCATTCACCTGAACCACCTTTACTAACAATGATTTGCCACCACTTATATAATGTTTGCATAAGACAGGTAAACACAGTGTGAATAGGAACAAAGGTAATTCTCCAGACAACCCCAGGCTGATAGCTGAGATCCCCAGGGCAGTTATTTACACAAATACACAGCTCTTACTTTTTAAAGTAACTTAATTGTTTTAGATGAAACCAAGGGAGAGCATAATAGCACAGTATCTGTCAAATCAACATCATGCCAGGTACAGTACCCTTTACAGTTAAAATGAACTTTAGGAAAATGTGCTGAATTAAACAAAATGGCATTTGCAATGAGTCACCACCTACAAAGTCTGTAATAGCTCTGACATGATCCATGATATGTGTGTGTCAGAAAAAACTGTTTAGAAGTACAGATTTATCTCATCAGATGCTCATGCTTCAAAAGAATTAGAATACAGTTGTAACTCCCCCTTCCCTCCCCCCTCTCCCCCCTGAATTGCTGAGTTACCTTTCTCATAAGAAATATTTTCTGAAATCAGACTTTAACGTATTTTGTGTAAAATCTTTAGGGGGGAAGGAGCCAGACGCATCACCCGTAGCTCTGGCTGATCTAGAAAAATCATGGAGTTCAAAGTGGTGTGAGGCACTTGTGCTGCCTCTAGTGCCTGAAGGTTTTCTTCTCCCATACTGCTGAAACTGTTTCCAGTTACTGTGAAAGAGCAGTAGAGCAGAGGGGAAGCTGGCAGATAGACAGACTGACTGACAAAGAGGAAACCGTGAAGCCAAGCCTACACAGTGCTGTGCAAATGCACGCCTTCACAAAGTCCTGCAAACAGACCAGCCTGCTCTCATCAGTCCTCTGCTGCATTACTGAGCATGTTAAACTCCGCCAGAGAAACAACTATTTCATAATCAGAGGACCTGCTTGAATTTAGTTATATGCCCATCTTCCAAATTTGTAGCTCTCAGTTGTTACATAAAACTCTACACAAAGCCCTAACCTTTTCCAATCAGCATATTCTAAATACAATATCTGAAATCTGAAACCTATTAAAAGCACCAAGACTAATGCTGCTTTGTTCTTCAGCTTCCTGTTTAAAAAAATAGTCAACAGGAAAATTATTTCTTACAGTAGACCACAACCATCCTGTTTCTTAACACAGTCTTTTCACAGCTGCGGTTGTCTCTAGCTTAACTGTGCCATGAGGGTATCTCACCAAGACTGCTTCACTGGATTTAAAAAAGGAATTCTTCTCTCTGCACTGCTTTGCTAGGAAGTCAAAGCAGTCTAGAGAATATACCATCAGACTCCTTGGTACTCCATGTGTCATAGGAAAGTTTCTGGAGCAGGCAGAATACAGTTTGGTTTGATATCCAACTTTTAAATGAATCCCTTAAGGCAGGTGGTCTGTGAAGCACTTCTGTAAAATACCATAACTTGTATACCTCCCTGTCAGTTAGAGATTGTTTCCCACTTGGGCTGCTCTGTTCTACTTTTTTTTCCCTTTTAACTGGATTGTTTTAGATCAGCTTCTTAACGAATTGGTGGCATAAAGAGGAAGTAAGGTGATGCTTGAAGCCTGAGTTCTCTAAGGCGAAGCCACTACCCACTGACACATCCAGCTTCTCCAAACCCTCTCTGCACATAGGATTTGCAAGGAGGCAGTGGGGAGAAAGGCACTAGTTGTTCCCTCCTTCTCTATCCCATCTTACGTGTACCTGTACTCAACTGCTGCACACTAGCTGGTATTTCTGGTACTGAAGGGCTCTCTCAACAGAACTGCCATCGAAATTAGGTACACACTGGTGTGCTTGCATTTTGCTGCTGTTTTACAAGCCCTAAAGCCCTCAGACAGGCTAGAAAATAGCATTTTGGGAGCACAGGACAAACCTCTGTAACAAACCAAACTCTGGCAAAACTAGTCCGAAGTTTAACACGAGCTTCCTGCAGGGTTGTTTACTCATGGTGCTCTAGAGCACACACTTCCTTTAGGAGCCATCAGAAAAGAGATCATCACATGGCGTGACTGAGAAACCTGTGTGCCCACACAAAAACGTATAATGGTACACTTACAGAGCCCATAAAGCACCCTAGACTGCTAAATTTTAGTTTGAAACCAAAGTTGCAATACTGCTTCACTCTTGACACTCTGCTTCTGCTGATGAAAAAGAGATTTTTAGAAATGCAAGCTGAAACTTTGCAGAAAGAAACAGCACCTCTGTCTTTGAAGCTCTAACTCATCCTTGCTGTTTGTTGTTAGATTTTGTAAAATCTATTTCTTTTTCTGACTTACTGTAAGCAAAAATAAGAGGTGCTCTCTGGATTTCAAAATTTGATCACTGTAAGCCTATATGAAGAATAACAATGGCCTGAAGAGATGCAGTGACCTGGTGACTTGCTCCCACAGCGCAGGGCAGTGCTGGGAGTAGCCCTTGGGATGAGAGCACCTCCCGGGCTGCAGAACCAAAGCAGCTGAGACAGCACAATGCTGATCTTGAGCTCAGCAGCTGCTTTGTTTGTCACCAATTCATAAGATCACTGTTTTCCACAGAGCATAGATAGAGATGTCCTGAGATGTTGTGTAACTTTGCAATAAGAGGAAAGCTTTGGTTACTGTCCTACGCTTCTGCAATGGACTCACATCATTATTTGCTCTGGGTCAGTGGGAAAGAGCTGAATTTAATAGAAGGCCATTATGTTAAATTGTTAATGGCTGACGCTATAAAATAGTAACCAATCACCTAGTAATAAATTTTACCCACCAAATCCATTAACGACCAAGTTTCTTAAAATGCTTGGTGCTACAGGGTGTTGAAAAGGAACTGGTTCCAAGAGACGAAGGCTGAAGGTGCATTGGTACTTGAAAACCCAGGACGCACGCCCTAGCATATTTTCTAGGCACCAGTGTAAATTATCACAGCTTTTAAGAAGCCGTATGGAAACGTTATGTCTGGGTGAGTGTTGGTGGTGCTGCAGGAAGGAGGGCAGTACCTAAGCCGTTCTACACCGCACCAGCAGCTCTCGGCACCCACCGCCCTGCCCTGCCCTCCCCGCCACGGGCAAGGGAGATGCTCAACACTGCCTACAGAAAGAATACCTGCGTGAGAAAACTCCAATTTCTGCAAACTACCAGGCACATGCAGCAGCTGGAACGATATTAAAGTGCTACATTATGCAGTGCATCACGATAAAGACTGCTCTCATTTAAGAACCAAAACAGAGGAGAGAGGATGCACATTGCATTCTGCGAAGAGCCCCTTGCTCAGCGGAGTGAATCCGTAAGGAGCGGTGGGCAAAAATGGCACTATGCTGAATCTAGTGAAACACACACTTTGGGCACTGCAGATTTAATTCGGTATTTCGAAAATCATTTCAGGAACATTACAAACGCTAAAAAGAAACAAAAAGAAACACGACCTTTATTGTGGGATGGACAGTGTGAACAACCACATGGCAAGTGCATGGTTTGTGTCTGGTCAGACATTTTGAGCTGCTTGAAGGCCCTCCCTCTTAAACACTGAGTCAGAGGCAGACAGACAAGCTCACTGCGGTTAAATCATTTCCTGCATGATTAATTTCCAAGCAAAAAATGAGGAAGGAACAAACAACTGCAGAAAGAAAACAGAATTTATAAATTTAAGGGGAAAAACCCTGAAGTTGCCAGTTAAAATGCTGATTGTTCCCCTATGCAAAAGGACCCAACTTCCAAACCAATGTTGATTTGGTTCTTTCAAAATCCATTACTTTCTCCTGATGAAAGAAGGGAAATTTTTTTTTGTTTTAAAATCTGAATTTGAGGAAATTGGGCTACATTACCGAGTACTTTAGTAAGGTAGCTCTCAAAACAAAAAAGCTGACTCTAAACACATTACAGAGTAGCTGGAAAATCACTTACTATCAGTTTTATACAGACCACAATATTTTTTCATTAATCATTTTTTTAACAGAGTACTGAGCTATTAAACTTTTTTGCCAAAAATAGTTACAGTGATGTCATGAAATTTGAGCCCCCCTGCTCCCACTTTCCTTGGCAAACCTGAGTCATTAATAAGTTTACATGTCCCATGTTCCACCATCACATCCTCCCAAGGCCAGAGGGGCTGCCTGCACCAAGTGTCAGTCCAGGAGCATGGCACAGTGTGAATGAGAACTTCAGAGGAGGCTGAAGGTGCTCCTCCCATGCAACACCATGCCAGTAAAAATCAGGTGTTTTTCTTCTCTTTTTATTAAAATTTCTAAATATATAGAAATCTATAAATAAATATACAGATAGTTTACAGAGTTTAAGTCCCTAAAGAGTTCAACAAGGGTACCAAACCAAATTCAGTTGAGCGTGAAGTTACCAGAAGATGCTGAAGAAGAATTCCCCTATAGGGTGAAGAAAATATTTAGGAGACTCTCTGCCCTCAATCACTGGCACACGGAGGAGTGAACAGCCTGTCTGGCACTCAAGAACCTGATACTCAAGTTTTAATTGAGACACTGGGGACTGCTGCATAACAAGCCTATACTCAGCAGGAGAGCCTAGATTTTCATTCTGCAAACTGGGATAAAACTTGTGAAGCTGAGGAGCTCCAGGGAAACAAAGTGATATCTAAAATGTTACTGTCAGTATTTTTGTGGTCCTTTAACACCAGTGATGGTCTTTTAAGAATAGTTTTTGGCTGAGAAGTCAATCATTTTGGTGCAGGGATTACAAGACTTTGTGGCCCAAGAGAACACATCACAAGGGTGTGACAATGTAAATTGTCCAATCCCCTCTGGAGGAAACTGTGGTAGTGAAAGGAGGCACTAACTTTTCACCCTTAAAACCACTTGCAGAGATCTGAACAGCCAAAGGAGAGACCAACAGAGAAGTTACTGTGGATGACTGAGACCCAGGGAAATTCTGGAGACCTGCTGCTGCCAGAGAGAGGAAGCCTACTTTACTGGGGACTTTTGGCATTTCAAGGAAACTCTCCACAGTACCCGAAATTAGTGGTTTGTGTATGACTTTACACCGCTGAAAAATGCCACCCCCTACACAAAATGCCAGGGCAGAGGATGCATACCAGTCAGAGATGGAGAGCTCTTGCCTAGACCCAGAGCCAAAGTTTCTTTTCTTTTCCCACAAACTGCATTTCGAGGGGTGATGGATGATAAGCTTTATTCACAGGCACCTGTGAAAGTGGTTGAGGTCTATGTGGCCCTGAAATAGGATTGGCCCAAGCTGAACAACACAAAGGAGGATCTCCCATAGGGAAGTGCACCTTTCCCAAGTCAGCAGGGATTGGTGTGGGGGATGCAACACCATCCTGCTGCAGGCAGGGAGCAAAAAGGGAAGAGGTGGAACGCAAGAGCCTGAAGCGTCTCTAGCAGAAGTGCATGGGGTAGTTCTTGGGAAAGAAACAGATGTCAAGCCAGTATCACAGTGAGCATTTTTCCTACCTTACTCAGGCTGCAGAGAGAGGATATATTTTTTGTCTTGTCTTGGACACAGCCTTTTCAATAAATTGCAGTTAGTTTAGCTCAGTTACACCATTGTATGTGAAAAGTGGAGGTGTTGGGGAGCTAGTGAGGACCAGCAAAGATAAATAACAACAAGAACAAACAAAATACGTGACTAGTTAGGAAAAAAAAAAACTGAGGATGCTGTCAGGTGCTTTCACATCTCTACATGTTACCCCAGTGTTTTGTCAAGCCTACAGCATTTCCATCTTTCTCCAAACTCCTCATGCTCACTCCCTCATCCCAGAGCATCCAGCCAAGTGCAGTGATCCTCTAGTCAGCATGGTCACACTGGACAACTCCCCAGAGACCTAAAATCCCCTAAAGACTTTGCATGTACTTCCTACCACCACAGGAACACAGTGACAGAGCAGGGTACTGTGCGTGTCAGTGACAAGTGAGTCACCAGACCCCTGAGCTAGCCCATGAGCACAGGTGCCTAGAGCAGTGACAGCCAGATGCACCTACAGTCCACAGCAAGTTGCATCCAGCAAACTATCATCTGTCAAACACAATCGAGAGTTATATGGAGAAAATCCAGTGGTGCTGCATCCATGGAAAATTACAGCTAAGAAATAGGCTGCTGTGGTCAGAGAATGTTGTTTTAATCCAAGTATTTTAAAAAAAAAAAATTTCAGTGAAATATTTTTCAAGATATGTGAAGGATGACAGGCAATCGTTAACTTTGGAAGACTGCCTCTAGTAAGAAATATAGTCCCTGTTTGGAAAAAACAGCTAAGCTCTTGGTCAGTTTAAGTGTTTGGATGCTGACTTGAGAAAAGCTGATAATGTAAGAGCAAAAAACAATAGCAGAAAGTATCTGACTCACTAGAAACAGACATTGCTTACATCTAATCCACACTCCTATAATTTCTTTCTGCTAGCATGCTCAGAGGAGTTGTACAAAAATATTCCTGTCTGCTCAGACAACAAGGGTCAGGTGATATTCCACACCATAGTAACCTGGAGCCAGGGAACAGGACCTCAGGCCTGCAAAGGACACCTGGAGCAAAGCCCCTGCACTGGGCACTTCAGGAGGGAGTCTACACAGTGTTTTAATACAGGCACATGTGTGTCATTTCTCAGCAGGAGGCCAGGGCCAAATCCAGCAGAAAAATCTAATTAATGGGCTATATTCCAGTCCTCAGGACAGGAGGACACATGTTCAGACACTGCAACCTTTTACAGCTCCATCCCCATCCCCACTGATGCCCCCATATCAAAAAATGAAGAGCCCTTCCCCCAACCACTCTACAGGAAGCCCTAGGGCAAAAGGCTTCACCCTCTCTCCCAGAGAGAAGTTATGATTAAGGAGGAACTGTTTGTGAGCTCTCCTTCAGAGCAGAGCTGCCTGCTACACTCCACCATCTCCCACCCACAGCAGCCTTTAGTCAGGGAGAGTGCTGGACCCAGTACATGAGGCTGTTACCCAGGCACACTGTCCCAGCACAGCAAGGAGCACTCACAAAGGCTGGAGGCGACCTTGGAAGGGACACTTGACTCTCAGTGCTTTGGAGAGGCCACAGGGACAACCTTTCCACACAGGGACAACATACTTGTGGCAAAAAAGGACCTGTTGTCTCTCTCCAGCTTATTCCCTCATCTGTTCCTCCTTGTGAACATTTTGTGTTCATAAAATATATGTTCCTAACACATAGCCCAAGAGCTTCTCTGCAACAGGGCAGCTTTTTCCAGTCTCATCACTGTAGTAGTGACCACTCAATGTCATGTGTCTGCTCAGCACTGCACAGCTTTCTCCCCAAAACCGTCTTAAGCTCAAGGAGTTGTTGGTAGGGTGAACAGGCTAGTTCAGCAATCAGGGATTTCTGAGTATTGCCTCCAGATTATTCGGTCCTAAATCAGAACAAAAATAATTGAACTTAAGAACAGGACTTTTTCCACCATTTTATGCTCACAGCATGGCACCACTCATCTCTGACCAGACAGGGTCACTCATGGCCTGGCAGTGGCAGGCAGCACACAGCGAGGGGCAGGAAGGGATGTTTCCCACAAGCCACACCTGGTGACCCAGAAGCAGAAAGGCATGGCCTGGCCTTTGGAATCCCCAGCTTGTTACCATGGGAAAACAGCTTTTGTTTACATGAGCATATCCACCTTTTGCCTTTCCACCTATTGCTCCACTTTTATTTCTAGGTTGTTGCAGCTCTGACCACTTGTTTGCTTTGTGCAACATGACAGCAATTTTGCTATTTGAATCAAATTGACAGAAACCTGGAGCATTTTTTTCTCTTCTATCCACTTTTCTTGAAGCATAACAGGCCTAAAGCACCATAAATTAGTGCAAATGGAGGATTTTTTGGACATTCAAGCTGTTGCAACTTTCAGTTGCAACACACAGGAAAGAGTCAAGAAAGTAATCAAATATGGAGAGCAAGCTCTGGGATTCTGCTGGTGGACTTTGCTGCCCACAGCTGCTGACTGGTGTGCTGCAGTCCTCTTCAGAGCAGTAGTTCTAATGAGAGGGGCTTCTCTCTGCAAATCCTGAGGCTGGGATGAAAACAGCCAGTTTGAAGCTGCAGATTACATCATGGGGAGCTATGGGACATCCACACCACATCCTCTCCATGCCCAGGGCACCAAATTAATAATGATGTGCCCTGCACAACACCGTTGCTGATGGTGCCTTCATTCATCTTTTCCTTATCAACAGGATGATACAAAGCTGCAGTCAAAAACATTTAACAATAATGGATGCATATAGAAAAGGATCAAGGATCTCCCACATGGTCAGATTGTTTTATTTCTCAGTAGGTGTAGGGTTAGCATTCAATTGGCTTCAGCATTCAAACAGGCTTTTTTAATATAAAGCATTTTCTTCATCACAATCTTACTAAATTACTTACTTCATTACAAGTCTTACTAAACATGCAGTGAATTGTGACTGGTCTACTAAAGGCAGCATCTATAAAATGATATTAAAATAGTAACTGCCTCTAAAGGGGAAATTTGAGGCATATAAGGGCAAGACATGTGGAATGAATTTAAAGCACCATTTTCCAATCCCTGTCTCTTATAAATATTACAATATTCCTATAAGAATGCTGAAAAACTACAGTGCACAGAAATCAGCTCAGATTTCACATCAAAAGCCCAAACAAAAAGCTAAGTGGCCTGGGCAGTCATCAGGGAAAGACCAACTGCACAAGCGAGAGTGCATTAGAGTTTTTACAGCTCAGGTGTTGACGTAAATTAGAGTAACTTGAATATCTGTCATCAGAGGAGCAATCAAAGACTGATCTGCCTGGAGTGTGGGAATAACAAAACAAAGGCCAGCCCCAGATCTGCATAATGTAAGGGAGCCTGCTCCACCACAGACAGTGCAGAAAAACCACCACCTCAGAGACAGGTTACTACCAATAAAAGCCTCAGTTCAGTGCAGCAGGACCCATAAATCAGTTTTGTGAGAAACAGGCAACCAGGTCTGGTAGAGATTTTAATTAAAGAAAAAAAATCGAATTTTCCATTCTTAAAGTTAATTCTGAATGATTTGAGGCCACAAAGTGGTGAGAAACCTTCACTAGACTGGGTGGAGATGGAGAGCCTGAATTCATTCTCATTAGAGTTCATGGAAAAGCTCAAGCCAGTTTCCAGAGGAGACTGGATGAGACTCATTGTACTTCCTAACTTTGCTGAAGCATTTGAACTTTTTGAGATCAGACTTAGAGGTTAAGAAGAGTGCGTCCCATTAAGTCCCTTGATGTTTTCTCCTGTGCAGGGATTTGCACTGTAGCTCAGGGTTAGTCATTAAACCAGATCATTTGTGAGGCACCAAATCATATTTGCACATAAGTAATGAATTTGAAAAGTGTCACAGTCAACAAAAGCAAGACTGGCACTGACTCACACAGCATAATCCTTTGCATCAGGAAGGCTGGTGGAGCAAGGACCACAGCCACAGTGTGCAGAGATGCCATGCCTTGTGTTCAGCACTGCTGGTACCTTCCTTCATGAACATGGGGAGAGCAACCAGCAAGATATGCTGCCATCTGTCTCCAGGGACCACAATCTATTGAAAACTCCCCATAACCTACCCTCTGTGCCCTGCTCACAAACCACAAAACAAACAGAAACTCACACCACATCTTACTAATTGACTAGGTACTAAATGAGAACTCATTCTGCATATGACTTGTATTCCCTGTGCTTACAAACCTTTTCTGACATCCACTTCAAAAAGCTGTAAAATAGCATTTGATCTGCCATTTCAAGGCTTATTTTAGTAACCTAGCCACGGAAAGTTCTTCGTAGACTCTACTGGGCTGCTACAAAACAGTTACTTTTTTACAATTCACATTGCCTTAGGAATTAGAACAAGTTTGTAATAAAGCAATTAAACATTTTCAGTTTACTGAGTTATAAATTAATAAACAGGAAATATACCATTACTTTGCCAATGGTATATTGAAATATACCAATACTTTTAGTATTTACCAAGGTAGGTATTTTATCTTAGATCCTCCTCTGAGAACAGTTACAAAATGAAACTCTCTCTTACAAATTTTACAGGATAGCTTACAGTAATAAATTACTATCTATCACTTTCAACCCTACAAAATGCTGATATACATGAAACTGGGTGACAAAACACCCATTTGCACAAATATCCAAAGAAACTCCCAGTACCCATTCTTCCTTGCTTGGAAAAGAGCTCTGCCCTCTGAGGTTTGGCCTGCTCTCTTTCATACCATGTCTCAGAAAGCTTTCAGATGGGCTGCTATGGTTTCAGTAATTATTTTTAAAGGTCTGGGCAATATAAAATCAAATCTGTGGAAGAGACTTTAAAATCAGGATGGAAATAATAAAGAAAAGGGAAAAGAGGGACAAAAAGTAATCTGAAGCAAAGAGAGGGTTTTCTTAAGCAAACAATTCCTTACTAAACTCTGGGACTTCAATCACCCTTTCTTCACATTGCAGCCAATTTTAGCTCATCCCAAACTATTCAAGATACAGTGGCCAAAAGTTCATAATCTGTTCTAAATGGTCTACAAAACTTTAGAAATTGCATCCAAAGCAATAAAAAACCCATCTAGAAGGTAAATCAAGGATAAGAGATTAATTTTAATCTTAAATATCTTACCATACACATTTTGGGTTGAAAAAGATCAATTTAAAAACAACAAAGAAAAGCAATAATATTACTGAAAACACATTACTGCACGTGAAACTACATGATCACCTAATATCCTGTCAGTATTGGCAAATGATGCCTTGTTCTAATCCATATTAAAAACAAAGCCAAAATGTTCATTTCCTGCACTACCCAATTATCTGCCTGGTTGGAATCCAGCAGTAAGCTTCTGCAACTTCAGAGATATAGATAGAGGAATCCATACACACTACTGCTATTAAAAAATGTTCAATAAGACCACTCTAAAACTACCTTTAGATGGATCGTACAAAACTAACAGACACGATAACCATTAAGCAACCATTAAGTAAAAGAGACTGAAGGTTGCCATTATCTCTGCATTGTTTGGTTCTTTGCATCACATATAAAAATATACTAAATCTGACCATCATTTTCTCTCTTTCAAAAAACAGATTTTTATACTGATATTGTGTTGGAACTGCAACAAAAAAAGCTTAATTTTAGGAGTCTAACTTTTCCATAAAAAAAAAAAAAAAAAAAAAGTACCACCTGTCTTAAGCTGATAGAAACTACTCTGGTTTCATTCCAGACCTAAGAAGTCTTCATAGACTTAGAGGAAGTTATGATCCAAAAGTATTAATGAGAATCTGTATGATAAATGATGAAGGCTGCCAGTTGAAGTTCAAGGGCTAAAGCAGACTACCAGCAGGGACAATAAAGATTCATCTTTTCCTCTTGAGTACTGAATTCAACTGAGTTGAATCCATCATACGTCTTATTCTGAGCTGAGCAGCACTTCCCTGTGTCCAACATCAGTTACTGGACAAAAAGAACTGCTACCTAATGGAAATATATATAGAAACCCTGCAGAGGATCTCCTGCTCTAGACTCACTCCTTGGGAAGGACAGCTCCAAAGCAAATTAGTGACCTGCTGAGTGCCCTGCAGAAGATCAGCTCCAGCCCAGGGGCTTTTGGAACCTGTGGATTGGTGTTTAGAGATATCCCCAGGCAAGGACACCCTGGTGGCTGCTCACTCAGATTCCCATCTGCAGCTGAAGGACAAACCTGAAATTCTTCCTCCTCTGTTTGGATTTGGTTTGTCTCTTTGCAAAGTAGTTTAAATCTAACCCATAGCACGCTGAACACCTCTCCATAGGTTACAGGAGAGACCTTAGCCTTCAGCATCTGAGTTTGCATGTGTGCAATCACCAGCAATACTCATGTGCTGTTCCTATCACCAGCAATTTCCATTTGGTCCAATCTGGAAAACATCCTGAGTAATACAAGGATGAATATTTCTGTTAAGTATTTCCAACACTGCCTTTTGGCAAGAAAAAAATGTCAGAAGTCACTTGGAAAAAAAAAGGTACAGCTAAGAGATATTTCAATTATTTCATAAATAAGCTGCCAAAATGCAAAGAACAAAATCCAGGCAATACTAATATTCTTCATATTTATATCATTATAAGCCAAGCTGAGATCAAAGTATTGACCAACCACAATTACACTTTGTTTCATTTACTAGAACAGAGCTACAATAAAATTTTTACTCACAATACCTTTATAAAGCCATTTTTACATAAATCCTTTCATCTGCTTTTGTAGCAGGACTTGATATTTATGCAATAAATACATGTATGAAATATAGGTGAGATAACATTGAATTGGAGGTTTCTGATTATACACCTGGTCCTTTACCTGAATACTTAATGATATGGGAACCATGAAATTTGCACACATGCATCTGCAGCAATTCAAACACCTACAGTAAGGGCAAACAGTTAAGTTGTCTGTGACTAATCTAAGGTTTCATCATTCAGTTGGAAGCCCTATAAGTAAAGATAGCTTCTGAAGATTTCATTTATGAAACAGGCTTCTCCACTTGTTTTGGCAATTATCTAATAGATCGCAAGGTACCAGTTCTGGTTTTAATCAGTCTGTGGTTTCTTCAAAAACAAAACAATTCTAATGTTACCTGAAAGACAATCCAGAAATTTAAATTCCCCGATCTACCTGGAGAAGCACTAAAATTGTGTGTTTAATAATGTGGGGTTTGGTTAAAAAAAAAAAAAAAAAAAGAGAGAGGTAAACTATTTTCATGTCTTGTCAAAGTTTGAGACTTGAAGAGATTTCTATCTTAATGTATTGACATGGCACTGCTGATGTAGCACAGGGCTCTCTGACTGATGCTGACTGCCCTGATTATCCCCTGGACCCCAGAGACATGGGCAAATTGCTGCTGCTCCAGCTTGGTTTGGGAGGACGCAGATGCAGACAAGCAAGAGGGCACACAGTCCTGTAAAGGGCTCTAGTTTAAAGCATGGCACAAATCAAACAAAAAGCATCCAAGGACAACAAACTGAAAACTCCGTTCTGCTTTCCTCCCCATCTCCAATTACAGAAGTTTTTGCTCCAGTTTATTTCTCTTTGGAAACAACTTTTTACAGCTGCACATGGTAAGTACTTAGCTAGTGGGCAGAGGAGAAGCTGGAAAGAATGATTATTAATGGTTTATGCAAAAAAATAGTCAGGGCAAAGCTCAGGACACAAACTAGTCGATCTCCCCCTGCACAAAGAGGAGGCATATCCTGGCCTGCCTTCCTGAGAGGAAAAACAGCACAACTGCATTGCCTACTGCAGTTACCCAGCTGGAAACAAACAGCACCCCTCCACTTAATACTGGCTCAGTGAACACATGCTGAAAGAGGGTGTTTCCCAAGTTAGGGTGAGTAAAAACCAAGAGGTTCCATTCTGTTATCTGCATTTTATTTTAAATATTTATATCACTTACTGTTTTCTATGACCTTCAACAACAAAATGTTCCCATGCAGCAAGTGTAGCCAAAGGTAGTGTGCCATGTGGGTGCCTGCCCTGGAGGGCATGGGTTTACCAGGGGCTCAGCCCACTGCAGTGACAGTCCCTGTGAGGCCACATCCAGTGACTGCACATCCAGTGACCTGGGCAGAGGTGCCAGGCAAAGGAATATGACAAGAGGGACAAATCCACATCTGGCCTGAACTTGGCAGGTGCCACAAGCCATTGCCTGAGCAGAGACATGGTGCCTCATCCAGCTGCTCCAGGGTCAGCAGTGGCTCCTGGCTCTCGCCAGTGTTTTGGAAGTGGTGCCCAGCCAGCATGGCACCTCAGTGTTAGT
Source organism: Sitta carolinensis (assembly GCA_032173965.1). Classification (NCBI taxonomy): domain Eukaryota; kingdom Metazoa; phylum Chordata; class Aves; order Passeriformes; family Sittidae; genus Sitta; species Sitta carolinensis. The sequence goes on from CM063288.1 coordinate 21,494,746, forward strand.
TGGCAGCCCTGAGACAGCCTGCCACACAGGTGGCACAGGAACTCACTGGGACACAGGGAACAGCTGGGTTTGAGGTTACTGGCCTCCATTCAAGTAGCAGGTCTAGCTGGGCTCCTGCTGGTATTCCAAATGAAGGTTTATTGCATGAAAGTAGTAATTTAGTGTAGCTCCAGCTAAAAAAAAAAATCATGTATGACATACCACTGCCATGAAAACATACCCACAAAACCAAAAGCAGCCACATACCGTCATTCAGCACTTGCATTTCCTCTTTAGAACATTCAACAAATCCTCTTACTCCAGAGAACTGCTGTAATTTCTGCTTGCTAATGCCAGTCTACCAGCAGTTCAGGAGAGAAAACAAACCGGTCCTGTAGGCTGCAGTGCTCACTGCAGGTGTCTTAAAACAGCAGGTATCAGAGGGTGGCAACCCGCTTCCCCTTGAATTTATTTGTAATGAGAGTGGCTGTCACAGCTATTGAACCCTAGCTGAAGTTACCATCACACCTGTTGCATCGTGTAAATATGGCCAAAACCCTGATCAAACTGGCTGAATGATTTGCTTAGCTTGCAGGAGTGAAACTAAACTTTATTTCACGCAAAATTTGAAGGCTAAATTTAGCATATGGCAGACTGACCTATAACTCCTAACGTCTCTGCTTTCAAAACCAGAATTTGTAATTACATGGAGAGTTAAGAGCTGCTTCAAATCTGAGGCCACAAGGATCCAGATAAAAAGCAAATTTTCTTTAAACTCAGAGAGCTGTAATATCTGGATCAAACTCACAGCTGAAACGAAGTTTTGGATTGGTTTTATCAGGTCATAAGACATTATTACTCTCATGAAGTCTACTTTCTCTTTTAAACTGCAGCCCTGATGATGGGCAGTTCTCAAAAAAAAGATGGTGCAGGGATCACGGTCTTCTTCCACATCTGCCAAGGCCCTTGTGAGCAGGAGGCTCCCAGGAGGCTGGGTCACAGGGAGCACCAGTCCAGGCATCACCACACAGAGAAAAAGCCCTGCTTCTGCACAGAAGGGTACAGCAGAACCAGGGCTGCTGCATAAGCAAAGCCTCAACTCTACAGCCAAACATTTCTTCAGGTGAGCCTTGATCCACCCCAACTTGCTATTAGGGAATGCTGCTCAATGCAGCCCAGGCTGATTTTGCACAGCCAGCAAAATGAATTCGAAGTTTGCCATTAGTATGAGACTTCTGAGATCTGTGCCACAAATGAGCAGTGTTCTGGCTTCCCACAACTGTTCACCTGAGAAAGCAGCAGGGCCTGCCTTTTCAGGTCTCCCTCTCATGCCAGCAGCAGACCTGGTCGTTACCCTGCCAGCTGCTAATAATAACTCAATACTTTCCCACAGTGCAGAGTATAATGCACTCGTTTTATCTGTTTACTTCCAAGAGAAAGATCTCCTCAGGAAACTCAGAAACAGCACTTTTCATTCCCTCCCTGAAAACTGGAGTATGAAATATACTGTACCATCCACATGGAAATGTTTATTGCCTCTAAAATAACTATTCAGCTTTCATTAATAACCAGAAAAATTTAGACACTGTCAACAAGGAGACTGACATACAGAACAGACAGCAGGGCTAGAAGAGGGCATTTATCCTTCCTTCCCCTGAGTCACCACGGATTATATCATTCCTGGCAGTATTCATCTCTTTATTCTCTAAAAATCTCCAGTGACGGAAAATCTGCAATTTCTCTGTCATCTATCTTGTTATCCTAACAGCTAATGAAGCTTTTCCCATTACTTTATTTAGACGTCCATTTGCTGCAATTTCCTTTACTATTTTTCATACTATTTACAAGTGATGCATAAAAGAATTTATTCTTTTCCCCTTCATGGTTATCTGAAAACTAGTAACATGTCTCTTTGAATTTCTCCTCTTTAGACTAAACAATCATATTTCCTCCAGTCTTTCCTCACAGGTGGTATTTGTGCTGTTTGTCATCATTACTGCTGTTCCTGGGACCTTCCATAATCACATATCATACATGAAATGGGTGAGAGTGACATAATTACTGAGTCTTTATCTCCATATTGCATTGTAAGTTTATAAACATCAGTTTAAAAATGCTCACATTTTCCTTATCTGCATGTCTCCCCTCTTCAAACAGGCCATCCCTTCCTACCCAAGCAGGTATGTTTGAGTACTGACCACACATCTTATTTGGTCCTGTGCAATAACCCTCCAGGTAAGTCTTTGCACCAACCCTCATCCAGCAGCAGTCCATCATGCCGTAAGAGCTGTGGATCCACAAATGAAGTGAGACATTTGTCTGTTCCTGGGGCTAGCTCTTCCCTCCTACATCTCCCAAGCCTAGCACCCAGATTTCTCCAGACTGTGCTTTCCAAAGCAAGTGCACCACTGAAACTACACCAAATCATCAACCCTCACAGACCAGCTAGACCTAATCTAGAAGGAACCCTGAACGGTTTTGTGCTCATGTCCACAGACAGACAAAATTCCAAACGACTCTGGGACCCTCCCAGTACCAGTTTCTACATGGCCCACTAACCATAAGGAAGCCACAGTTATGGCTCAAACACAAAGCATTTGAGATAGGAAATACTTGATCTGCTGGACTGCACCAGCTCTAGATCAGTACACTGCAGTCCATCTACAGCACATGCTTTCTGATGGAGCCTCTGCTGCAACAAGAAAAAAATTACACCAAAAATTAAATTTAAAAATAATTAAACTAAAATTAAAAAAAAAAAGGTATATTCACTGTTCTTTCTTTTTTACCAATCATGTGTTTCAGTGAACTTTTTCATACTACACCTGTTCATCAGCACCAAACTGTAAACATTGCAGTCTTCACTGTGCAGTTTTCAAGCGTAATGTTGTCTGCTCTAAGTCAGGACAACTACAGATTCATTGTGCCTGGTTATATCACACCTTAGGTCTCCTGACTTAATTGCCAAGCCTTAAATCCACTCACTGTTAGCCTTGTACTATTGGAATGGGACCCCCCCCCCCCCCCCCCCCCCCAAAACCCAAACAGAAAATAACTCACTGCACATCTTAAAAGCTTATGGATTTGGCATAGAATCTGATGTGACCTAAGTCACCTAAATCTGACATTAGGAAAAAGGCATGGCACATCAGAGCATGTCCATAAACTGGCACTGCCATTAATCCTGCCCTGGAGAAGAATGACTCCTGTATTGTCACACTGCAACCCAAGACATGCAATGGCTCTGTGGCTTCCAACTCTCGCAGGCCAGGAATGGCACACAGCAGAGGTGCTGCAGTGCTGCTGCTCCCACCCCTCCCTCCCCTCAGTGCAAACCCCACTGCCTCTGTACCTGGTCACCAGCAGGAGATGCTTGCATAGAACAGGAGGTCTGGTCAATTCAATCCAGAATACACTTTCTGAAGTTAATTAAATTGCAATAACATTTACCAGGTTGCACAGTCCTGCAAGGAAGAAAGGAAAAGCACTGTTAATTGTGACCTGTTGGGGACCACAGAGTCTGAGCACTGTGTTCATTATGTGTTTCCTTGCATAAGTAGAAATTCTGCATGGAAAGTGGCAGTGTACTGTAAGGAAGAGTCCTCCTCCTTCTAAAGAGGAATCAGAATGGGAAGACACACTGGCTGGGTTCTCCATATTGCTCCCTGAGGCCAGAGGGCCCAGTTTGTTCTCAAACAAATTTAAGACAGCTTCTCTAACTTCAGCACAGCATACATAGTAAAAGCCAATATAAATGGTGGAAGGAAAACAGAAAGGCATAAAAAGCTATGGATGTGATGGTAAGACTGAACAGAGTTATCCACTACAACAGCTGCTCCTCATAAGAGACATGGTTCAAGAACTAGCTTTGTAACTAGGAGGTTTCTATAGTTTAGGCTAGAGAAGAACACATGCAAAAGCTGAAACAAATGTGCAGGTGGAAGAAAAGGAGAGGCAACATCTCGGAAGATGTGACAGGTATGCTGCAAATAATGTCCCCGCAAAAAATACACTTGACTACTTAGTGTATTTTATTAGAACCAACAAAATAAAATCCTTAAAAATCCAGTAATTTAAAAATAAAATGCAAGAACAGTAGCCACTCAGCATTTTACAGATTTACTTCTATTTAGAAATCAGTCTCCAGATCCCAGTCCCTCAGTGCCACGCAACCTTTGCATACGCTGTGTGGTGAAATGAAACCCACAAGGGGATTCTGCTATAAACTCTCTGAAGCTGGCTGACACAGTTCCGGTTTGCATTAGCTGGTGTTGCACATCTTAACTCCTACTTTTTCCCTTGCAGAGAGTAGAAAAACCCTGTGCTATGGATCCAAGTGCACAGTGGACACAAGCTCAACTGTGCAGTGAAGCCACCTAGTTTTTGGGGAGTAAAACAGGCCAGTGATTGAGGTGACCTTGAGTGGTTTATTCCATTTTTTTGCAGAATTGAAGATGCTTTAATGATGCATTCATCTAACTTTGAAGCTCCCTCAAATCAACAAACTTCTATATTAATACTGCTGAAGGGAAGAAACAAGCAAACAATTTTAAAAATCATACAGAAAAAAATATTTCTTCCACAGATAATATATGCACAAACACATGTACAGTCTCTCTTCCTTCTGAAGTGCAGCAGAAGAGTAGCCTTTTTTTCCTGAGCACAGACTTTGTCCCCAATACTGATTCCATTTTTTATTATTTTCTCCTTTTGGTTTCCTTCTCTCTCATTCCAATGCATATTTAATTTATTTTGTTTAGTCTATACTCTTTATTCCCTTTCCTCTTTTTGCAGATTTCCTTTTTAATTTGTTAGAGGAAGAAACATTCTTTCCCTGGTTTTCATAATACAAGCTGCTGGAAAGGGCCCATTCAGAAATCCCCCCCTCTTCCATAACTCTCCTTCTCTTTCAATCCTGGTTGCCTGTATTCCTTCCTGGTAGCAGAGTAGAAGTGTTAGGGTTTATTTATTCAGGAATGCGTATCAGTTTATTGTTTAATTCCATTTCAAATACCTGGCACAAGCCACTGCATGGAGGCTCAAATATATTATTTACGAGCCATTATATTTAGCTTAAAACAACTCCTAATCTATTTGAGATGAGCCACTATAAGACAGGATTAGGCTGAAATGAAAATGTCTGCACTGGGATTTTACTAAATTGCTTTTAAATCACATTCCTAGTTAAACAGTGCTCCAATGAAGGCTATAAACCCTAATACATCAGAAAGGCTGATTTGGGGCAGAACTCTGGCTCTCTGAAGACTTGCTGGTTTTACAGAAGCAGAGTAGCCCAGCTAAGGCCAAAGCCTTCTCTGCATACAAAGCACCAAAGCTCGAAATACGAGAGCAAAGCTCCGCAAGGCTGAGCCGCTGAGCTGTTTCACTGCCCAGGAACAGGGCCCTGCTATTCCCAACTCACAACAACCCACCATGCCCTGCAGCAGGGCCAGGTGCAGCATCCAGCTCCAGGTGCAGGAGGTGGCAGCAGCCTGGTCCGTGGTGAAATCAGGACATATGCACTAGGTGGAATGAGGGGGTGAAAGAGCTGGGCAACTTAGTCTGGTTTCCTACACGACCATATTCCAAATATTTAAAAAATATTTTTGAAGAAATGTGGGCAGCTTTAGGGCTTCTTACCTGACGCTCAAATCTCTGACTTTAATGCCTGGCATGGCCTTGTTACAGCACTGTCATCCCCAGCAGCTGCATTTCGTGTGAGGCTGCTGCCACTACCCCTGCCCAAGCCCTCTGCCTCACAAGCTGTGACCCTGGGCGAGCAGGGGACTGACTCTCTGTGCAGAGCAAGCACCTTGGCTTCCAGCCACCATTGCCGGAGCTGGCTGTGGGGCTGTCACCTCCTCTTCCCCCTGCTCTCCCAGCACCACGTGGACCCCACCCTGGGACTTAAGTTTTAGTTCAGATTCTGTGCACTTACTACTGCACTAAACATTTTATCATCCTGAAGGTTGTTTTCTTTGTAACTTTCACCCCAACTTTGCATTTAAGACTTGTAATTAATCACAATTGCCTAGTAATTGAAAAGTAACAAATTTATCTTTCTGCCAGAGCACGAAACATACATCCTATTAAAGAGTCTCCCTCTGAGAACTCCCAAATTCACCAGCACCAACATAGCTACATTTCATTCCTGATACAATGTGCTCTCAAGTTGAAACCCTCCAGCACAGAAATGTCATGATATAATTTCTCGACAGAAATCACCAGGAATGACGGAACACCTTAACAAGGAACGACGCCAGTAAAATCAAAGAGAAGAGCTACATATTTGGTACAGCCAAAACAAACTAAATGAAGTATCGACTACAGTCAATTATTTTAACCTCTATCTGGAAAAATACTTTCTGGTATTAACACTGAACATGTCTATTAAAAATCCAGACCTTTAACTTATTTTATGAAAGTCTTAACAAGATGGAGAAGATTTCATTCACACTTCCAATGTGACTCAAGTCCACACTGCTGTTATATTGCAAGGCAGGCTCCAAGCTTTGCACAAACCAAGCTAACTCAAAGATGAGCTTCCTATTTTTGCCCTGTAGAGTTCTGCTCTAAAAACACACACTGCTTACTACCTGCTTCCACCACTGCCATACAGACCATTCCTTATCCACTGTTGCCAAAAATCAGTGAAAACACATGTGCCAAAGCCCTGTAGGACGGCTAAAGAGATGTTTTCAGAGAACTAACCTGTGCTATTTGAATCCGTTGGAGGTCGCCCAGTTCTGAACTTCCCCAGCAGCTCCAGTATCGTTTCCTGTAGAGGAGCATGTGACACACACTTCCCCACTGCACCTTGATAGACTCGCTCTGTGACATAAGATGAAACAACTAACTGTCCCTCATAACACGTTAAAGAAACTACTGATCTAATGTTGAACCACTGACATTTCTGCAGAGCCAGAAAGCCCTCCTCTACTGCCTTCTGAGTCACTCCATGATTCAATGGACCATTTTGTACTATATATTAATACCAAATGCTGAATGTGGTTCTGCCACAGTATGCTCAGTGTCCCTCCTGCCCTTCTTTTAAAGGGGAAACAAATGCAGTAGTGGAGAATGCAATTACACTGCAGGCGTGGGAAATTTCAGTTCAAGGGTATTTGTTTATCAAATGTTCAGAGTGGTAGTGAATTGATGAATTCAAACAGATGCAGTCATCAGCAATTTTCAAAAATACTTTCATTTGAATACAGTAAACAGAAGTTTCAGTCCCAAGAAAAGTAGTTTATGCCTTCAGAAGGGTAGAGATTTCCTCAGTTGTAGAAGCGTGAATTCACATTTTGTTAACTAGCACTGGGTAAACAGGTCTGAACATTCTCCACAAAAGGAAGGCCATTAAAGTCCTGGGTTAGAGTACCATGTTTACAGGACTAGTCAATAGGTGGTGCTTTATCAGAATTTATTTTTTTTAAAGACACATGAAGTTTGGAAAGGCAATCGAACCCTAAGTGCAGCACCAGCAGAATAATACTGACACAGTCTGAAGATAAAGTCTGAACACTCCCATGTCACAGCAGACGCAGAATGGTCACACCAGAGTCAGGAAGGAAATACTGCTCTGATGGAAGATGCTCCTTGTGGAAAACACTAAACACTTGTCAATCAAGCTAAAGGAGGGCATGAAGACAAATGTCACATTCCTTTATTTAGTGAGAGCTGAAATAACAGACAATGCCTGGTGAACTGATCAGCCTGGCAAGGCCTGTGTAAAAGCAGTGGTTTACAAACCCAGAGGGGTTCCCTTGCAGGCTTACTGCAAAGGTCTGTGCTGGGACACAGATTTGCTTTAGCTGTACCTAAGTGTGAATGTGAAAACCTTGAAGGTAGGAAGAGAGTGAACAGACAGTGATATTGCAAATTTGGAATGCAAATCTTTTGGCAGCAACATTCATTCATGGCTGTCTTTCCTTCACCATTCAGTTCTCCCACTGCACCCCACAGCTGCCTCAAGTGTGTTGGCACAGGGGCTCCACAGCCTGTGCCATGGACCACACTGAGGAGCTGATCAAGTGGTCAAAAGCTCATTAGATTTTCCCCCCCCCTTTTCTCACTTTCAGGGAAAACCAGACAAGTGCTAGTAGGAAGCAGGCTCTGCCACTACCCAGGCTGTCACACAAAACCATGGCTACAGTGAGACACCCTGAGCAAGCCAATCAGAGATGCTTCTTTGCCCATGGGTAGATGAATTCCATGCAATTTCTACATAAATTAAGAGGTTTCCACTAAAACGTCATCTTTATAATTACACTGTACCAGATGAAGACATCAATGTTGTGAGCAGCCTCCTGGTGACCACCAGCCAGGGATTACATTCCCATCTGCTGCCTCAGGGCTTCTTACCACCACTCACTAGTTCATTACTATCAAATGAGCCAAACTATTGTATCAGTGGGTTAAAATAATTGGAGTAACAATGGTTTTGAGAATCCCTCCTATCCACTGAGATGTGAGAGTGGTGACCTCTGGCAAAGATGCAGCGACAACAGGACTTACAGAGCAGCAGCTAAGTGTTAAACAAATTATCCCCAGCTAATAAAAAAAATGCATGTATTTTACGTGCAAACATGCATAGGATACGCATGCAAAAGGAAGCAAGTGCATGACTGGAACCCCCCAACAAAGTAGTCCATAAAATGGATGCTTTTGCATGAGACTGACACACACATCCTTCTTGTGCACGCAGCTCTGAGCTCCTGCAGCTGTAGTAGGAAAAGCATGTGCGAGCACATGTCTGCAGATGCACCTGTTCTGCCCCCACTGAAGGTTTTGGGCCAAATGGCCAAGGTATTATTTACACTGGAAGACACTTGAGAGCACTGTGAGGCTCATGCAGCTTAAGCATTTTCCCCTCAGTAAGCGTGCAGAGATATGATACACAGGACCCCGGGCTTCAGAGGCACTGAGGGGAAGTTGAAGAGTTCAGGAAGTGGCCATGCTTGCTCTCAGCACACTGCCTCTTTGTCCTCACCCAGCTGCTCCCCCAGGAGCTTGCAGACAGCCTGGATCCCTCACAAGAGATGGGTTATTTCTCTCCATTTTAAGAGGGGGCTACGTTTACAAAGTCACTTTTAATGTGTCAACCTCTCTGTGAGGATCTAGTCACATATAATGGACTGTGCCAGAGCTGTGCTGGTGGGGCAAATATAGTTTTATACTCCCCTTCAGACATTTGGGGTTGTTCAAGATGGGAGGAATTTGCTCACCCAGCAGGTAACTCGCAGCAGGCTCGCAGCCACTTTTAATCCACTCCCAAAGAAAACAGCCTCCCAGGGCGCTCTTCCAGCCAAGCTCAGAGTGCTGCATGCCCTTCAGCAGGGCCACGGAGAGGCACTGCCGGGACAGCAAGGGCAGCTGTGGGACACGGGGGGACCCAGCATGTGCACAGAGCTCTGGCACAGCGGGGTTTGCTGAGTCACCACCGACACCAGAGCATCTGTCAACCCTGACCGAGGACCACCGCGACAAGAAGGGAAACATCTGAAGCCTGGTAAATTCCATCCCCTGTAAATAAACCATTCGTTTCTCCATCCTTGTCACAGATGAGGAATCTGTTGGCTGGCACCTTTCACAGGAGCAAAGAGACAGAGATTTTTGGCAGCCATCTTGTGTAAGCCAACCATTTGCAACTAATGCTATGTCTCATTTTATATATATATATTCACACATATACACTAGACAAAACCATCTCTTTAGCTCCTGAGTGGAAAGTGTACCTGAAGCTCTCCTTTCTTAGTGGTACTTAGTGGAGACATGTGTTAGTAACCGTGTAGATGACACAAGTTGTTTTTAAAGCCATAAACTGACTTCCCCTCACTTGCCATGAGATCAAACTGTTTGATTTATGAATAAAGGACCATCCTAGCAGAAATAACATGTTGCACAGTGACCCGACATATAAGCTACAGAAGGATGTTAATAGACACTGATGTAAAACTATTTACACAAATTATTTGCTTGTCCTGTGCTATGGGGATAAGAATGCAATCATGGGCTCTGTGGTTTTTGGTTTAGATTAGAAACTTGCACTATCCACACATCTGAGTATGCTGGATATGATGATCCAGACTAACAGACCATGCTGAAACCCAGCATTCAAAACCAACATATACTTTTTGTCTTATAAAAATGGGCCCTATTTATTCACTAGATGGAAAACTCACCCCATTCACCAATATAGCTATGACTATATACACAGACAGAAGAGTGGATATGGTGGGGACTGTTTCCAATCTGGAACCTGTCACCAGCAAATTTGAGCAATGAACATCTCAGTGCTCGAGCAAGACAATCTGTATTGCCCAGACTTCAAGCAGGCACAACACAGGCAGGTGCAAGAGTAAACCATTGTGTGCAACCACAAATAAACCAACCAAGCCCAGATCTGTCAGCCAAATCACCAGAGCCAAGCACTAATACAGAGGTCTTCAAACTTCAAAGCGGGAGCAGAGTCGGCAAGAGTTTGTTGAAAGAATTACAACCAGAAACTGGGACTTCTCAGCAGCATATAAACCCTGCTGTTTCCATTTCCTCTCTCTCATTATCAGCACAGATGGGGGCTGAAGATTAGTAAACAGTGGGTGTTTGGGGTGAATTAGAGCATGTGTGATGTAGAGCTAGGTATCCTGGTGGCATCTGTGTGACTTCAGAGAGATGTAAATATTTAATGTTGCCCACTGCATTTCCCCAAAATGATGAAATATTAACACATTCCTTGGGGGTGGGGAGAATCATAACAGATAAAACAGGGAACCTATTTTGTCCCTCATCCAGGATGTGAACAAAATCTGATTATCAGAAATGTTCTGGCAGATTACCACTCTCTAGTCATATCTATGTGGAAAATGAAGAGTTTCTATACTGTTCCAGTCCTGTCTGAAAACAATGAAGCCCTCTCCCAAACTCAACAAATTCTGGGCCAAAGCCCCTTACACAGCTATGTGCATATGAAATTGTATTTTCAGCTATCACCCTGGGTTTAGCCACAGGCTGTTCTTTCAGAGGACAGCCACATAAATAAAAGCCATTCCTAAAAAAATGTACTTTTGCCTAGAAATGCCTATGCATTTCTTCACTTGAGTAAAAACTGCTGAACTGACAAATCTTGCTCTCAAAGTTACTTGTCCTCCCTGCTTCTTTAACATAGACATTAACAGACTCCTGAAGAAGAGTTCTGCAGTGCATATGTATTATTTATACATACACACGTAATTAGATATTTCTAAAATGAGAACTCCCTCTGTGCAGAAGTCCCTTCATATTATTGTAGATATTTCTAGTAGCCTTAGTATGTTCTCAGGAACTAAAAAGATGTTTTAATAAAAGTAAGAGTGCTGGTTGTAGCTTCAAATACTTATTTTCACATAAAACCTGATTTCATAGTTTGTACCTTTTTTATACAATAAGCTTGGGCCACAAGCTCTTTGGCACTATCACAGACTATGGACTTAATCAGCAGGTCAACCAAGAGAGAAACAATCCATGCTATCCTTCCAAAGGGTATTTTCAACACCCTATATACAGTAAAATCTGCCTAGCTATTTTTCTAGAGCAGTGTTTGCTATACTTTTGCAATGGCATGCCTAAGCTTCAAGTACCTTTTCTCAATACATAAGCATTGCTATGATGGAAAAGTTAAAATATATTGATTATTGAGCAACTTGTCTTCAGCTAGTGACATGAGTCAGAAAGCTTTCAAAGTATTCAACTAAATATTTGATGACAAATTTTTATATATTTGGTTACTTCAGAAAAGATATTTGCTATTATCTATTATCAGTAGAAAAGTTCAAATAGTTTTAAAAGATCACACTTGAATCTGAGTAATATTTATATTCAAACTTCCCATCAACATCTGTGTGTGTGTATATATATATACATGGATACATATATGTACATGCAAGTAAAGCTAGACAAATCTACACCTTAGAAATCAATCTTCCAGAACATCACATATTTTAAAGCCACACAAACAATATTCATTGATAAGAGCAATTTTTCATCTGACTCAGGCCATACAATTTCAAGCTGTTACTGAAGGTTTATTTCCCCTTTACACTGAATCTCCTAGCCAAAGCTCACACACTTTTTTTTTTTTTTTTAAAGGGAAAACAAGTCCTAATCTTTGGGAACTTTAGTCCATTTCTTACATTCTTCCCATGGGTGGTATATTCTACATCAGGAATAACGGGATGCCAAATATAGCCACAGATGGGAGTCTATGCATAGTTGCTGGGTAATTACAAAATAGAGTCAGCTTCTCTGCTGTGTAACAGATGAGATTTTATTCTTTGTTTAGGTATAAGTGCCAGAAATTTCATACTGATTTGAACTATATCCAGGTAAGGCAAGCAAGATCAGGTCATGCACAAGATCAGACCGCGTCTTTGTGTTTCATTGATATTTACTGACAATTATATTTCCCCCCCAAAAAAAAAGAAAAAAAAAACAGGAAAAAGGGAGGCTCAGTATATGAATACATATATACACTGCATATCACATTATCATTTGATTATTTGTGCAATTACTATGAATTACAAGAGCTTGCCGCTGTGATTTCAGAGAACAGTAGTTAAAAAAGTGAGAGAATTGCAGAGGCCATGAAAAATGTCCAGATAACAGCCTTGGAGACTAACATTCTGTTTCCTTAGACAGTGAAAAAAACTCAGCCCTGTTGTGAAATCCTACATCTCACCCACATGTGAAGGGTAGCCACATGGGCACATGCAAGCAAGACTGCTCACACACTATGCCCACCCCTGGCCCTGGTCCAAAAGGATCACTCATTAGCCATCAGGAACAGCCTCAGTCCTTGCTGACAATCTGATTATTTCATGATGGCTTCCAGCATGGAAGCCACACAATGCCATTTGGAGCAGGAACTTCTGTCTTGCAGACCTGGGGTTACCAACTCATTGCATGTAGAGTATGCTTAATCTGACAGAAAGCAATGTTTAGTCACGGCTCACCTGGCTTAGAGAGTAAACTGCTGATTTAGAAATAAAACACCCTATATTGCCATTCATCAAAAACTGGTTTCACCAACTGCTGAAATTGAGTCAGTTATCAGGAACCTGCACTCACAAGACAAACCAGCACCTCTACCTCAAAAGGGAATGTGAATATCCTGTTGTTCCCATAGCCAGACAAATAAAAGGTGATTGACTTTTGATACAAACTCCCGTAACACACTTGGGAACTGACAGTCAGGGTAGCCCAAATATGAAGGCTGAGCTTGAAAGCAGAGGCAGTAGTATGGTATTCCAGCTCAAAGCAGCTAGGCACCTGGTCTCCCTCATTAGCAGTTCGACACACAGCTATAACTGAAAATGAAAAATCTGTCTGCATCCCCCTCTACATGTGTTTTGATTCTTCCTTCCTCTCCCACTAGCAAAATGCCATGTATACAGTAGAGAACTGAGAAATTAAATTTACAGCTAAGTTTATGGCTTATGGCTCCAAGGGCATCACCTATGCTCAACAGAAACCCCAGACTGTATAGTTTGAAGCATGGCTGTCTTAAAGAGTGCTAGTAAAAGAGCAGAAATGCCTTACAGTCCAATTTCTAGACTAAAGCTGGCTGGCATTCCTGAAAGGCCATACCATAGCAGTGACCTAAGAGAATGACACAGAGAAAAGCAGCAGAGACATCTTAAAAACCCTCCTGCTTGGCCTGAAAACTTAGAGCTGCCCCAGAGTAAGTGGGACACTACAGCATGGGTCCCTTCGGGTAGGAAAGATTAGTCACAGGCATTTGGGTAGAGCCTAATGGTTCCAGTTCAGCTGTGGGCCAAGTCCCAGCAGACCCAGCACAGTTCCTTATGGAGGATGAATTGTGAGCTGATACTCCTGGCTCTCTCTCAGCAATGCCTCAAAGCATCCCATGTGCTGAGGGAGTCTAAAGGTGTTTCTTCACCTGTTCCCTGTCACTACAAGCTGCCAGCAGGGGCTCGGCTGCACCTGCTGTGATATAGGCTGTATACACTTACTTGATGTTACGAGTTTGGATTTAAGTGAACTTTGTGACATATTTAACTTCAGGCTTTTTGCTGGTAAATGGGACAAGGACTATTCTCTCATCCTCAAATGCCAAAGCCAGCACTTGGCATCATTTTGGGAAATTTGGATTTTGAAGACCTTGGCTGTCCCAAAGGCTATTTCCATAATCATAACCTTAAGAAATATTTAAAAGCTGTTTTACACTTGTCCTATACCAGACATTATTCCCTAGTGGCAGGGTCTGAAATCCTGATCCAATGCATTTTAGAGGAAATGACAGTAAGACCACATGCTGCATTGTGAAATGAAGAAACCAAAACCTGCACATGCCAGACTAAATAAACTTCAACTGCAATTTTTGACAAGGTCACTTAACAGAACTCAGGTTTATGCACCAAACAAGCCTGCAGATAATCTGGTTTTTTTTTCTCCCCAGCATGATCACATAATAGTGATCCTGCAATACTTTAAGGCAAAGACTTCAAGAGCACTGGGGCTTTAAAGCAGAAGAAAGAGTCATCCTACCTTCAGAATGGTGATCTCCAAAAATAACCAGCAGTGTCTGCCAGACAAGAGAGGGAGAAACTCCAGAAGCCCAAGAGAAAATAGCTTGGAGGAAAGTTCTGGAAAATGCTGTCCTGACCTTGTCTGGAGCAGTCCTGCTCCACTGGTGTCATCTCAGCACTGATCTTCCACAGCAACCACATATCAAGGGCAGGACTGGGCCCAGGTTTTACCTACCAATCCTTCAGCTAGTTCAGAGTGAATTTTTGTGTATCTTTGTTCTCACTTCCTAGTGCATGAAACCTTGCCTCATTAAGAAATGGCAGTGGGACATTTCTTTATTTCTATCTAAAGGAAAAAAAGTGAAAAAACAGTTTTGGGTTGTTTGGGGGTTTTCTTTTTACTTTCCCTTCTTTCAAGTTTTTCCATTTGTGTTGGTTTGAAAAGGAAGTGAGTTTTTGGGATTCGGTGCTCAAACCAATGAGTGCTCAGGTTTGAATATCGGTACTTAGTGCGGCCACTGAGGACAAGGATCTGCCTCTGAGAACACAGGGGTTAAAGCAGAGCGCTCCCAGAACTCTCTCTTGTTCCAGTCCATGAGGGAGGACAGAGCTCCCATACCCAGCTGTGAGCTGGGCAGGGCAGGGGAAGCCATGTGGCCTGGGCAAGGCAGGCTGGAGCCTTAGGCAGAGAGGGGAGAGGAAGATCCTGCAGGATGGAAGGGGGGAGAGAATACAAAAACCTTGAGAGGTATCAGGCAGCCTCCTTCCCCCCGGAGAGAGAGAGACTGTGCCTGTGCCACCTTGAAATTTGATATTGGCAGCCGGGCAGCACGGCCGAAGGAGTGAGGAGGGGGTGGTGCAAGAAGGTGCCCAGCAACTTGCCATGGGAGTTCTGGACAGGCACAGCCCAAGGTTTTAACCCTTTTCGTAGATGATGGGAACTTTATAAATGCTGATCCTCCTGAATCTGAAGAAGGAAGATAGGGGTGAAATAGAGAGAACTGGGCAAAGGTGATGAAAGTTCATGTAAGTGAAAAGATTGTCAGAAAATGCTGAAAAGAATCCTAGGTGGGAGGAGATGATGGAGTGGCCTTTGGCTGGACTTTTCTTGTACAGCCATGGACAGATTCATTTTTTTTCTGTAACACAGAGACTGCATATAGGGAGAGGCATTGGCTTGGAGCCAAGAGTGGACAGTGGAAGAGTAGTGTGAACAGAGATAGAGAGGAAGATCTCTGTTCTCAAGGCCCCTCAGCCCCAGGGGGTGAAATTGGGGGGGGCTGGTGTCCCAAGATTTGATAGGCTGTCATTTTTTTGGAACTGACCAAAGCATTTTAAAAAGAGAAACCCTAGAAGCAGTTCTGGTCCATGCACAGCAGTGAGAGCACTGGACATGGAAGAAGAGGTCACGATATGGTGCAAGAAGAACTCCTATCTCTCCTTGATAAACTGAGTGCTAATTATCAGAAGGGTAGTAATAGACTGAGGATTGATTATCTGAGAAGTAGTAACTTGACTGAGAATTTTTAGTTTTGTCTCACTGTGTTGAGAACTTGGGTGGGGAGGAGTGTTTCTAAAGTTTTCATCCCATTCTGTGTGCGTCTCCTTTATATATTGTAAGTAAATAAAATTTTTCTTTCCTTTTGTTCCTAAGTTAGAACCTGTTTTGCTCTGTTTTTGGTCACATCTCACAACAAACACCAGAGACAATATATCTTCATGGGGGCACTAGCCTTGTGCCAACATCAAAACTTGACACCATTATATTCTCATTTGCTTCTGCCCATATCTCACAGTGGATGGCCTGGAGCAAAGGCCTTGGAAGCTGTAAATGCTGTGGTATTAGATATCATGTGGTATAATTACTATGGTTTCTCTAGTGCCTCCTCAGTCTGGTCAATTAGTGAGCAGACAGTGAGCAAACATTTTTGAGAAGTACAAGAACTTTCAAATAAAAAAGAGCAGTCAAACCATTCTTACTCTAAACTCCATTATTCCTCCTAAGTGGAAACTTTCTTGGGGAACTTCAAGTAACACCAAACAGAAGACAACAATGACAATTCTTTCCCTTGGAAACACAAAACCCCTCAGTGTTCTCATTTAAGTACTGTACATGATGACATCCAACTGGGTTTTACCCTGCAATTCACTCACATTACCAGGGATGTTCTGCTAAACAACTGGCACATTTTAGATGAATAAAGAGGGAACTTGTCCAGTCATCTCAAGCTGTTTGTCCATTATGGAACACTTCGTTTTCTAGTTCCCTTTAGCAGCTGAAGTTAATTTGTCTTGCTCTTGACACCAGTCAGCATGCACACTTTTTTCAAGGACACACAAATGAAAAAAAAAAGGAAAAGCTACAATAAAACTTGGAGACACTGATCCTGCAGAGAGCTGCTTGGAAAAGGATAACCACTAAATGAGAAAATAAATATTGCTCTAGTTCCACCTAAGGGTACAAGTAAGTATAAGTATACAGCAACTCCTCAGAGGAAGATGTTTCACTTTGAAAAGCATTATCTGGTCTAGTTTTAATTTAAAATGAGATAAGAACATGAGTTGTTCATTTACACCCAAGAAACACTGGTCAACTCAATTAAGAATAATCTATTTCAAGTAAATTGTGCCATGAAGCAATTATTTTGTCCCTCCCTAAGCCACCTATTAAGATCAAATGAGGAATTTTTATTTGAAAATACAGTAGGAAGTTCCAAGTGATAATTATTTGTGGTTTGTTTCTGCCTAGTATTCAAACAAAGGTTTGGAGCTGCCTGCTGCCATTTGAGAGTTACAGATTACAGATGCCATCAGGACTATTGACTGGAAAAAACTGTACTTTTAAGGAATATCTTTTTCTGTTTCAAAGTAGTAATGGTCTGGAATGGTTTAAAATGTAACCTGCAGACATAAACAATGATACAGTGGTAGGTGTTGCAGGTGTGCCTCAGTTGAATGGCATTCTCTGTAAAACTGAAATAATCACACATGGATACCACCACGTTGCTATCATGTGATTTTTCATTTCATCCCACTGAAATAGAAAATGTATTCTACAGGGCACTGTTCAAATGTATTCCCTATCTCAGGGGTCTGAAAATCAAAGACAAGGCATACAGTCATGAAATACACAAAGGAGCATCTGACCAAATAAAGATCCATATAAAGAGAATTTGAATTGTGCAAGCTCACTTAGAGTGAGCAAGTGGCTTCTTTGCTTACAACGTACACAACACAGCAGCCTTTATGGTCTACATTTAATACTTTCTTTGAGAACGGTCTTCAGTAACTTCAAATGTGAAAGTAACAGTGAAAATTCTCTATTTTGCATTTCTATGCCAGAAAAACAGTTTTGGGAATATGTTAGGCAAAGTAGGTCAGTCAGTGCTGGGTAATTAGGACATGAGGAGAACAATGACTGATGTGATAGGCATGGGAGAACTCAGGAGTTGGAATAAGTTGAAGACAGGACTGTAGAGCTCAGTACTACATGGCTGATGCTGTCCATGTTTGCCAAACTGCAAATCAAATTGAACCAAAAGAACATCCAAGTATAGTACCCATAATTACGAACTGAGGAATCTCTCCTCAGGTGAGAGGTGAGAGGGGGAATAAGCAATCCTCCCTTCTCCCCACCACCACATACTTTCCATCCTCCACGCCTTTCTCCTCAGCAGCTACCTAGCTGGTGCTAGTTACAAACAGCTACCATCCTGTTCAGACTACTTAAAAAGGAGGGTTCCTGATCCATGCCACACTTGCAGCTCTGGAATGCTACTTCAACCAGAGCTGCAGTCTGCCTCCAAGCACCTACAGCCTTCCTCAGGGACCAAGGCAATTTGAGGGCACCTAAAGGTCCCACGATTTTCAGAGCCTGCTGGTGAGGTAATGAAGCATTGCCTGTTGTTCCCAGAAAAAGTATCAGAGAAGACACTTATCTGGGGAAGCACCCTCACTTGACTGTATCACTGCTTTAAAAACAGCAGGGAAAAAAAAAAAAAAAAGGGGGGGGGGAAGATAAAAAGAGAGAAAAAATAGAAAGGTTGGGAAAAAAATGGGACCTCATCCAAACTTCTCTTGCAGTCTTGAAAGATGGGACAGAGCTTAGCTTTGAGCCACCAGGTGCATGAACTGGTTCTAAGAGGACTCTATCTGCTGAAACTCATTATATCTCCTTAATTTCCAAGAACAAGTATTGTAAGGATCATATTTTGGTAACACCGTACTCACCCTTTCAGAGTCTGTCTTGCCTGCGGAGATCTTTAAACCACCAAAAGAAAAGATGAGATGAGAAAAAAAACCCTGAAAACAAAGTCAGAGTCTGGATCAGAAAATTCTGAGTTAAAAGTCAGAACCACAGGAGATTAAGTTCTCTGTAACCTCAGGTTCAGTGGGAAGAAAGGCAGCCTGCTCACCAAACCCTGCGATGTGCTGGGCCAGCATCACAGACCTGGGGGGAGAGCTGGACCTGCCAGCCTCGGGCTGCTGCTGCCAACACACTCACATGTGCACTGTAGCCTTCCCCCTTCCCAAGACATTCCAGGCTCTCAGCTCTGTACATGTAAAGATGCCTTTTCTAACGCTAAAGAGACTGTTATGTTCAGCCACATCACTAAGCATGGCGAACCTGGGATACATTTGTGAGCACTCACACTTGTCTGGCTTCCACGGCAGCCAGGCATAGCACCCACACCCATCTTCCAAGCAAAGCTGCCCAGACAAATCAGGTTTATGCAGCTGGCAGGCTCAGCTGTTCCAGGGCATTACTCTGACACAGCTCTCTTCACAGAACACCAAGGCACATGTCTAATTGGACAGCAGATTGTGGCAACAATAAAATAATGCATTATCCTATCTGATTTCTATGACTTAAAGGATTTCCCAACTTGCTGTGTTTGCTGATGCCCTCAACATTTAGGGATTTGTGTCAACTGAGCTACAAAACTGATCTGTTGTTGTGGAGAACAAGCAATGGATAGATCTGTAGAATGATGCAAGACTCCACTGACTTTTACTTACACTTATGCAACTCCACAGTTGCACAGCTGCTAATACTTAGCAGATGACCTGCGTAAGTGCTAGACAAAAAAAAAAAAAAAAAAATCCTACTTCATCACTTAAAAAACAAGCTACCAAAACAAGAGTCATGATTTTTTTTTGTCTGACATGGTTTTCTTTTTCTCCTCTGAACAGAATTCAGAAAAACGTAGCATAACGAATTCAGCATAACTTATAACTGAAGATCTGAATGGTGCCTTGTTCATAGCATTTGGATTTGAAACACAGATGCAGTTAACTCACAGCTTAACTCCTTCCATGATACTCTCTAAAATGCTGGTCTATGTTCTTCTTAGATTCCTGATTTTAAAAGTTTTCAAGGGATTTTTTCTTTTTTAAACAAAGAAAGATTCAAACTTGGATTCAGTGTGCAGCTTCGTCTTCTATTTTCTGCTCTTAAAAAATACAAGATTAATTGTTGTGCAACTAACCAGGAATAACATCATTTTCTAAAAATTTCCTTTGCAGCTCTTGTCTTTATTTCACCAAATTCTTTTCCAGATCAAATTTTCTAGGTTTCTGAAAAAGTCAATGCACTACATTTTTCTTTAGTACTAAAACTCCCTATGAACATGACAGGTAAGGAAAAAAAATAATCATAAAAAAGGAATATGATATCTCTCAGCAGGTAAGTGTATTCTCTGCCAAGTGATCTGAAAATAGTCAGGTAGGGAAGGGAGGTAGTTTTATGTGTGAAGACAAAATCTGTTTGCTACCAAGGCACTAGTTTGCCAGCCAGAAGATTTATGACTCTCTCCCAGCACTATTACTGACCTGCTGCTGTGAGACTTTGGGCAAAATTACCTCCTTATGCTATGCCTCTCTACATACTTCAATTTTTGAAGTCTTTATTCAGAATTCTCAAGGCCATTCTCAGATATTTTAAGACTACATTTATTCCCACCAGTTTTGGGGACAGACAAAGGCAGCCATGCTTCCCCATAATGCAAAAACATGGCATACAGCCAGCTAGGAGGAATTGCTGGATCTCAACTAGTTCAGAGCAGGGCTAACCTGGCTTCAAGCAGATTGCTCAAGCCTTATCCATTGTTTTTACTATCTCCAACAACAGACTTCACAATCCCTCTGGACAACCAATTTCAGTGGTTTGCTCCCCTCACCAAGGACTTGACTGGAAATTTTTATAGGAAACAGGACACAGTGCCAAGGAATGCAATTTCTGTTTAGGGCTCACTTCTGGCCCTATTAAGTCTGGGCCCAGAAAAATACAGAGAAAGCCTGCTCCACACTGCCTGCTCTTCATGGCAAGAGGATTTCAGCACTCAAAATATTACAGAGAGAGAGGAAGTGGGAATCACCCCTTTTCCTGAACTTATCATAGGAGAAACATGCAGAAGCTATTTTGGGCTCGCTGAAGCTGCTAAGAGCATTTATTTTCACATCTGTACTACTTCCTGTTAAAGAATATCCTGTAGTTTCTTCAGCAGGAGTTATGTGCTCAAGCTTAGCACAAACAGAAAGAGGGTACTTCTCATGGGCTGTATCCTAAGGAGGGAATGGTGGGAGCTATATTCATACACATACTGAGGAGATTAAAGATGAGGGCTGCCTTATGAATACATTACAACTTAGAAATTTCTGCTTCTACAACATCAGTAGTTAAAGGAATTATAAAACTGTACATTTTAACACCAAAGCATACTTTGGTGTAATTTTATCCAAATGAAGAACACTAATGAAATGATGGTTGAGTTAAATGTTACAAAACAGACCCTCAAGCTACTCCTTGTGCTTCCCGTTTATTTCCTTCCAGGAACTAGGAAAAACTTTCTATTCAGAACTCCTTTGATCTCTCCAATTTAGACAAAACTGCTCCCCCACCTCTTGCGTCTCCAGCCTTAGACATTCTTGACTGATCTTTGTGAACTGTGCTGGATGAGGCCCAAGGACAGCTGCACTCAGCTGACTTGTGTGCCTGCAAGGATGAAGAGCAACTCCGGTACCTTCCAGGGCCTTCATGTTCAGGGTTATTGCCACTGAAAAAAAATAACCCTTTTACTAGTCAGAGTTCACTCTCAGCTCAGCAGCAGTGACACAGACCTCACAGAGGATCACAATGGAGTTTAATACAGTAAACAGATTGTTACTTCTCCTTCCCCCTCTTCAGATACACATGCACAAATGTACCTGGTGCTGCATGAGAGCTACGCTATCATACTGGCCACCACCAGCACACACATTGCTTTAAATGAAGCCTTCTACTAAAGCATGATTAGAGACATCTTTATTACATTTACTTTTTAATAAAGCCTTTTTCTGGGCTATTTTCCAACTAACAGTCCAGCAGTTACTATTCAATAACAGGTTTTCACATACCTCTTTGAAGTAAGGAGCTAAACAAGTAGGTGTTAACTGCACACAGGACAGAGAGATGCCTTGAAAATTTGTGGCTACTTACAGTATTTGCTTCTTCAGTACTACCAAAATCTGTTCTACCGTCCCAGAATTTAATTATCTCCCCATATACTGGGCCTCCACACCCCTACTCAAACACAGATAGCACCAATGATTTTGAACCAAGACAGTAAACAGTCCCTTTTTATAAGAGATCCTACAGACCAAATGTTAGAGTGCACCATATGAAGAAAATGAGAAAGTGTTGGAGTCAAGAATAAGAGAAATCAGTAGAAAGAACACAAAAGTATTTAATTAGATTTGAATTTTGATAACACTTCATTATTGTGAAGAAGCCATTATTAAGATATGTTTACCTTGGCAAATGCATAAATTTTAAAGTAACCCACCCCTCTGCTGCATCATTATTTCATATACTTTCTATACATAAGTCCATTAACCAGATGATGAGTCAAGGTAGCTAAAAGGACAGAACATTCCTCAAAGCTGCTGCATAATTTTACTAAATTGTACACGTACACCATCCACAATACATGAGTTCCAAAGGAAGCCTATGCCTTCCTGTCATGTCACAATTGTCAGACAACACCAACATACACTCTTTTCTGCACACAAAGTAGACAAGTGTTTATACAGGCAGGGTAGAAAACTAAATAGCTGTTAGAACTTTATGCAGTGTAGGTAAGGGAGACAAAGAGTGCAGCATGCTCCCCTCTCAAAGGGATTAGCATTGCTTATGCTTCTCAGTGGCCTTTTTGGGGTCTGGAGGTCATCAGATGTAAAGGTCATATCTGCTATCACAGGTGGGAAACTGCTCCTTCCATAGCCAGCACCTTTTCTTAGATGCACACTTTCAGTTCCGACTGTATTACACCGGTAAAAGCAGTGAAACCCTGCTGGGGTAGGTAACTGGGTTTTACAACCCGATGTCAGTCAGAGAGTAAACTAATCCTAGAGAAAGTTAAAAGTGTAATTTCAGAAGAAATAGCAAGGCAGCAGCAGTAATTAGGAGAGTTTCAACTGCTTTAATTCCCAATTGTTGATAAAGGGGGGAGTCAGCATGGGGCTGAGAGAGGACTTCTCTACATGACAAGGGAGTAGCTGCACTCCTTTTCTCCTAACTCAGACTTCGGAGCTTTTCAGCACAAGCCCACAGATAACTGGGAGGGAGAGGCTGAAGCAGCTGCAGCACAGGCAGAGGAACAGGTGAGCAGCAATAACACGTAAGAGAAGAGTGGGAGGGACAGGAGCAGAAGCAGGAATCCCTAAACTGCCAAGGATAACACACAGAGTAACCACAGCCTCCAGGCACAGCCCCTGTCCCAAAATGCCTGCACTCCAGTCAAGACCAGCCACAGGAACTGGCATGCCTCTTGTTTCACATTCCTCGGAAACTTGCCTTTAACCAACTATGGAAATAATCATTTCATGTACAACATGGAGAACTACACATTTGACAGGCAGATGTTAAGGGCAATGTTCCGCTCAGCTTGAGGCCAGAAGATGCTGAAGAGCCTAGAAGAGTGAGGCAGAAAGACACACATAACACTTGAGGAATGAAAAGCAGCACTTTCAGAAGGAACAATAACAGGGACTGAAGAGATACAATCTCATGATTTTTGGCTATTTGCTCTTGCTCTACCTAAGCAGATCTTTAAATAACATTGGTGCATAAAGAGTTCTTCCTCTCCATTTGTAGCTTTCCTCTCCTCCCCTTGCCCCTCCCCAACCTCCCATACTCTCTTCCTGAATCTCCGTTTCTGCGTCTGTCCTCCCCCCTCACGTGCTCAGGCTGGACAGAGGGCAGAAGTGCTCTGGAACAGCTGTATTTCCTCCTCATCTGCTCCTTCCCCTCACAGCAAAGGGGAAAGTACATGCCAGCTCGGCTTGCCTCGTGCTTCACAGCACTTGAAAAAGTGCACTGCCAGAGAAGCACTGCCATGCCTCCCACCTTCACTGCGGGCACGGCCCTCAAGCCAAGGCTGAGAGGACCGTTTCTTTTTTACATGGCCTCCTGGGTCTGCACCATCCTCCCAAATTGGGCTTGGAAGAGCTAGTGGACAGAAGGAACAGAGAGAAAGGCTGACAGAGTTAAAAAGGGTGTGAATGAGAAGCAAAACACACTGTACATCCTCAGGAGGGTAAAACTGAGAGCAGCTGCTTATTACAGCCCCGTCGAGAAGGCACTTCAGGAGTTAAGGAGCAATTTAGAAGTAACTCATGGTGGGTTCCCGAACACGCACACCTTGGTGCCAGAAACGAGTGCTGTTCTCCCACTTCTTTTAGAGAGGCTGCTCAAACAGACTACATTGTAGCTGATGAATATATACTCTCTGAGAAGGCACACAGCCCTGCACTCCAGAAGGGTTCATTAGAAGAAGGAACACAGCCATTAGAGCAGCAGAGGCAAAACGCAAGACGAGCTAAAACTCGAAGACTGGTTACTTGACGTTCCTAAAGTTGATTCCTTCCAAAAAACCCCCAAGAGCCAGCTCAGAGGGCAGAGACCTGCTCTGCTGACTCCACCATAAAGCCTAACTACACGGTCCACCTCAACATGCGCTGCAGATGAAAGCACTTGAGGGAGGCTACTACAGGAACACCTGCGTGTGTGACCAACGGCGCTCTGCGTAGGTGCTACATGAGCAGGCAGCGGTGTGTGCCACAGCTCCAGCGTGGCTCTCCCCACCCTGGCATACCAGCCAGGATCTCACAGCCGTGGCTGTGCCGCAGCAGAGATGGTCAGGGATGCCAGCAGGCACTTCGCTGTTGGCCCGGGCAGCAGCGCGGCTCGAGCTGCCAGCAGGGCCCGGGGGCTGCGCCCAGCGCCCGCCACCACCGCGGGCACGCGCCCAACCCCGGGGAAGCGGGAATGCGAGGGGAAGCAGGGAGGGATCCCAGCCTGCCAGTGCGGCTTCGGGAGGCAGGAGGAACGCGTCCAGCCCAAGACAGAGCAGTCTGGAAGAAAAGAGAGAAAGAGCAGACAGGCACGAGGCGAGACTCGGCTCCCGACCCTTGTACCCGCGGGGGCCGGGGGTGCCGAGCCGCCCCAGCGCGGCGGCGCCGGAGCCCTGCTCGCCCCACAGACCGCCGCCCCCGCCCCGCCGGGAGCCCGCGCGGCCGCCGCAGCCCCCTTACCGCGCTCCGAGCGGGCGAGGCGGCGGGAGGGCTCGGCGGGTCCCGCGGCGCTGCAGCCGCTGCGGCGGCCGGGACATGTTGGGCCGGGCGCTATTTATAGCGGCAGGAAGCGGCGCGGCGCGGCTCTGGGGCGCCGCTCCCCCGCCGCCCGCGCCGCCGCACACGCCCCGGCCCCGCCGAGCGCGCCCGGGCCGAGGGGCACAGCCCCGGAGGCGGGGGCGGCCCGGCCCGCGCAGCGGAGCTTCCCGGGGGTGGTCCTTCCCGGGTGGCGCGGGTGCCCGTGGTGGCCGTGCCCCCATCCTTCTGTGCCCAGAGAGAGTTCACACCAGTCAGAGTTACAGAGAGCCCCGGTACAGGGAGATGGGTTCAGGTCCCCAAGTGCCAGTGGGCTGAACTGTGACCGTGGCGGCTCTGCCGAGGACACATCCCGTTCAAGGCCTCCCCGGCCATGCCCTTCCTCCGCAGGGGCGGCTCTGCTCCCCGGGTCGCCCCGCACCGCCCGGCCCTCGGCACGGCCCCCGCTCCTCTCGGCCCGCTCCCGGGGCTCCCTTTGGCCCCTACCAAAGGCCCTTTGGCTTTGTCTTCCCTACCTGCCTCCGATGGTCTTGATGGCAGCCAGCCGGGGAGGGGTAGTGGTGCCCGGGGAATAGCAAGGCACCAGGCAGAGACACACACGGTAGAGTAGAAACGTCATTAAACAGTGGGAAAGAGGTGCTTGCTTTTTCCCTGTTAAGGTTTGCAGTATACCGAGATGCGGGAAGGTTAATTTCCCCTCTCTGCAGGATGCCCCAGACGGTATTTGTGTTTCATACCTCAATTAACTCATGCAGAGATTGCTTTGCCAGGCAAGCAAGAGATTCTGTTCCCTTTTCCACCTCAGCTTGACTAAGTTTTCTAGAAACAAAATTTCTGTTAATGTTTATATGTCCAGCACTGAGGTTTTGGATGGAAAAATGCCCAAGTATATGGAGTAGGTTGTGCGGGTAGGAGCAAAGTTTGAAGTGCAAGAACTCTGTCCTGACTGTCTATTTGAGCCAACATTGATCTCGCATGCTTTTGTCTCCATAGGATTTCGCATTTTGGAGGTGTTCAGATGTTTTTTGTTTACTCCATGGACATGGTCCAGCCCAGCAGCTATATAACACTGTTATCTAAAATAAAAATGTTAGGGGACAGGTGTCCTGAAGAACTGAAATACGCTCTTGATTCACTTGTAGCGACATGTTCCAGCAAGGTCAAAGACTGAGTAACCTGTGTGCTAAGTTAACTTGCTGCAATTTACTTTCATGTTTCCACCAGGAGATGAGCAGTTGCCTGAAGGCACAGCATTATGGTGAGACACGCTGTCATAAGGGCAATGGCATTACTGTGCTGTCTTCAGTGGAAGGCTAGAAACCTTGCCAGGCTTTTATGTAGGTCATTTCTCTGTTTCCATGTCATTGTATGCTTGGAGCATTACAAGACAAACACAAGAACTGGTACAATTTTTTATGTGTACCCTTTTCTTACCCGTGCACACAATGTAGATTAGCCTGCAAGTAAAAATTTCAGTGCTTGCAAATAGTAAAACTGCAGGTACTCTGTGTTTACTGTCTTTACAGTCCCAATGCTCTCTAATGAGGGTCACAAATCCACATGAGGTTCCTAAGCACGGCTGTTGTCCCTCAAAATAAGCTTTCTGATTTGTTTTAGTATAGTGGAGTCAGTTCTCATGAATTGTAAGATAAACAAGAATAATGTTTACATTCTTTTGTAAAAGATATCACCTGATGGACTTCTCAAGTGACCAGTGGAGATAGAGAAGTGGTAACTTCTCTGTCCAATCTCTGATCACTGTCCAGAAACTTATATATACGAGGTCAACGATAAACAGAGGCTTCCTTTCTTCTTCTCTACCTGAGCACCTGTTGTGTGTGTTACTGTGTGTTTCTATCTGCGTCACAGTAACACACGGCAAACTGCAATTTGGGACATTGGTTAGCTGAAAAGTCACGTAGAGGCAAACAGCTTCCTCTTGTCTACATGCTGGAGAAATACCACGTGATGTGTTTATTCCAGGCTCCACATGGGATAAATAGCAAAGTGATACAGATCTGCTCAGCTTTTAGAAGTTGGGAAGATGTGCTGCAGTGGGAGATCTGTGCTGGGATGACAGGAAATGATTACAACCCTTGCTAGGAAATAATTGTCCCTTTATGGGGAATCCACTGAGTGCTCCATCATCACTGTGCTGCAGTAGCCTACAAACTCCTTTGGACTTCTGCCTGCTGGTCAGGCTGGCCTGTTGCCTGGTACCAAGTGAAATTGTCCTGTCCTTGCTGCTGATAACCCACCTGCAGCCAGCAGGACTAAGCATGGCTCTCACAGTGAGCATGGAAATGCTTGCCTACAGGTTGGCTCTTTTCCATAGCCATATCAGTCTCTTACACTTTATCAGGGACTGAAGTACAATCATTTTAGAGAATCTTTTGCAAAGCAGTGCATGATTGTCTTTTCTATATTTGGGGTTTGAATTCCAGAAAGAGATGAGTGCTCCAGAGCTTTGTTAGAAGTCAATGTCTGTGCAACCTTCAGGTGATAGAAGCTTGGGAGACTTTCTATCAGTTTCACAATTTTTAAGAAAAGAGAGGTAATTCATAGACAGCAGCATGCCTTGAGGCCTGGAGGCTGTGCTAGAATTTATCTAGCACTAGTAAACATATGAAAATGTGAGGTCTTCTGACTGGAGCCAAGGACGGCAACCTTCTAAAAGTGTCCAAAGTCAAAAGCACTTCTGATGTGCTAAACTATCAGTGACTTTAAAGGTGTTATCTTGCCTGTCACCATACCAGAAAACAAACCTTTCAGGGAGGTAATGTACTCCCTTTCTCCACCAGCAGCACAGCGTTTATGCACTTATGTGGGTCCTGTGTTACACATTCTCTCTAGCCCTGCCGTCCCTACCCGCTGTGGTTTGCCTCAGCTGTGGAAACAGGAACTGCCGAGTCAGCACACTGATGAAACTCACACTGCTTTCCCACTTCTCTGGGGAGACTGCCACAGCAAGGAGGTTGGCAGCAACTTATATCCTGGAGAAAAAAATAGAAAGAGTACTTAAACTGCTTACAATTGCCTGAAACAATAATCTGATTTTTAAAAAATAATCTCAAACTGAAGGAGGCTGAGGGACTCAAGCACTGCTGGCAGAAGAATGATCACACCTGGCATGCACAAGTTCATAATCAAGTGCTTGGAGTTCAGCGAGTGTCATTTTTCTGTTTTCTCTCTTGATCAGCTCAACTACATTTTACAAAGCCAAAATTCAACTGGCTGAAGAGACAGAACAAGGACATCGAATTCAGCTCAGCTGTCTGGTGACGATGGAGAGCAGCAGCCTGTTCTGATTACAGACTCATGCAGAGGTGAAACTGCTCCCTTGGAGCTAGTTCAAGATAAGGGACTTTAAAAATTCAAATAACCCTCTCAGAAGAGTCAGATCTCCTGAAGAGCACAAGTGCCAAAGAGGAAAGAGATTTGGGAGTGTGACTGCATCCTGAGAGCAATATATCCATGGCACAGTAGAGAACAGCTAAGGTCAGCTAAACTGATGGGGAAGGGGAAAGTTAACTGCCAAATGGTTTGAAAACTGGAAAGAGAATCAAACTGAAAAAGTTGGAGACATTCCAGGAAACTGTTCTATTAAGGACATAAATAGGGTGTTATCAACCAGCTCAAAGTGAACAAAAGCAGCTTTAGTAGCAAGAAGATGGCAGTGAAAAGAGGGACAAGTTAACTGCTCCAGGTACTATCACTATAATAGCAACACCTTTCCACCCAGATGCCCCTCGTCTGCCTTTATTTAAATGAGGTCTGTTTACTTCAGCACCATGGTATTTGCATGTCATTATTTTTTATACTTATAAGAGAATTTAACAATAAGTGTGTGATGCCTGCTTCTTGTTTTGATTATCACAAGATATGTTAGTTGAAGCTCAGTGCTGAAATATGCCTGTTTAAGGCAAGGAGGAAGCAGAGATGCATGTGTGGGTTGCAGAGGGTTTTCCAGGGTCATCTCCCTGATTCAACCCATATAGGAGAGAGGAGAGTTTCATGTTAAGGTTGCAAGGGGGGGCTACAGAGCTGTAAATGAGAAATCATCAGGCTATACATACTTGCACATTGACAGTGGATTATCTGTGACTGTCACTGGGACAGAACAATTACAACCTCCAAAGCTATTATTTTAGCAGGGGCTGGCATTAAAAGGACAGCAGCTTGAGAAAAGTTAGTCTGCAGATAGGTAAAGGTATTCTGTTAGTAGATGGATACTGGTAACAGGGGTCATAGTGGTATACAAGAAAAATGTACCATAAAAGTGATGTAGGAAGAGAAAATAGAGGCTGGTAGAGTCCAAGTATTCAAAGCAAAGATGAAAAAAAAAAAAAAAAAGTAAAACCATGTGCTTATCTGATGCTTGGAAAACCCTGTTTAGAGAGAGAGTCAGAGGACAATGCCTGGAATTTGCAGCCTAAGAAGGGAAGTTGTTAGCATTTATTTTTGCCTGCTGTTACATCTTTTGAGACACAACTAGCTCATCAAGGGTCAAAGTGACAGAAAGGCAGAAGATTTGCTGTGTCTATAAGATAGGTCAAACCATCATAAATGAAAATTTTGGAACAAATAGTTTCAAACCTTTTTCTGAGGAAGTAGAAGGAAAGCACCGGTACCTAGCTATCTATAAGGAGAGCTGGAGAAGCAGGTGGGCATGCATACATGTAGACACACTCACTCTGGCACACAAATAGGGGGAATTTAGAGGCTAAGACTCAGATCAGCCTTGGGGAAGCTGAACAAAGATACTGTGGATGCTTACCATGAATCTTGTTACTTGGTGTTTATTTTTAATGCTAAGGTTCAACCACATGCTGCTTTAAGAGGATTGTTCTGTCTTTGCCTATCACAGGCTCTCAAATTAAGTTCCAGGCACCATTATGCTGCAGCTTAGCTCATGGTGAGCAGGGAGCTGCTGACTCTCCCCAAGGGGGGAGCTGGCAGCTCCCACCGGAGATAAAGCCAGCTGCAGCGAACATTCCCTCTGTCAGCAGAGGTGACGCCCAGCAATACATCTTTGGCCTTCACTTGCAGGGTTAATGATCATCCAGGGAGGCAAAGATTACCAGAGTGCTACGGAGTGCTACAAGTGATCCATTACCCCACACAAACTGTTTGCTTAGGACTGCAGCTCACCAAAACATTGTCCAGCACACACTACTCAATGCTGGGAGTGTTGCTCAAGTGCCTCATTTTCCCTATAGTGCTTCAAATGTCCTCTGCAGGCATGACACATTTCTGTAGAGCATTAACATAATACGAATTATTTTACTAAACTCAGAGCAAATTGTTTACAGCTGTTAGCAAAGCAGTCCTCTTGGCTCGGACAACCAGCTGGAAAAGATGAGTAACTTGTCGCAGTTGCCCCACCTATCCTTATTTATTTTTGAGAAGAAGAGGCAGCACTGCTGGTGTTGCCACAGCGCATTTACTGAAACGCAGAGAGGCTCCTTGCTCCGGCGGAGTCTGGAGTTACAAGCCAGCGCGGCGGTGTCTGGCCAGACGCAGCACCACTTTGCTGCAACCACCAGAGAGAGCTGCTGCCCAACTTTTGATGGGAGCTCGGAGCGCTGCCGTCACCGCGTCACGCCCGAGCGCATATGGGGCGAGCGCTGGGATGCTGCGGCCGACCCCAGTGCTCAGGGTCTATGCAGTGCAGAGGGCAGTTTTCAGGAAACAGAGAGAACTGGGTTTAGATAAACACCCCCAAGATTGAAGGTGCTCCCACGTTAGTCATCACTCCAAATGCTGAGTGGAAAACAACCTTCCAAGACCAGAATACGCTAAATATGGAGATTATCCTAGGAATAGGTTGGATCCTTCCCACAGTAAAGAACAAGTCTCTTCTGTTTGCTGCAGCAAGAGCTTCTACGGGTAGAGTCACACGACAGTCAGTCAGTTCAGATTTGTGCATGAAAATCAAGTGCTTAAGTATGGACTTTGAGATATTTCTGACGGTTGTATCTAGTGATACCAGAGGAGTCACCCTGCTAATACAAAAGCCACAGAGCTTTGAATGCTAAATGAATTGAATGCTTGAATGCTAAAGCTGGATACAGATTTACAGCTCAGCTTAAGCTTATTACACTGCTATTGACTTCACTGGAATACTATCTGTTGCTTACAAAGTCAAACAGTCTTATTAATACTTAATAATTACCATTTTTAATAAAGGGTAAAATGGATCAAAACCTGGCTGACAGCCATTCGATTGTACCAGTAATGCAAATGTTTCTTTCTTGCAATTGAATGCTACTGAGCAGCAGCTCAGAAGTGCTAAGTATGGAGTCTTATGTTTCACTATCCCTGCTCTTTCCAAGAGGTTAGTGATTCCTGTCAGTGAACCTTTCAGAGGCTGGCCAGATTTTGATGGTTATGATGCTTTCAGATGTTCAGGGCAGCAAATAGTTTCCACTTGACGTTCATCCTTGCTGATTTAATTCAATAAGGCGACCAGCAAATACAGCTAATGTTCCTATAAAACAAACTAGCATAAATATGCCAAGGAGGAGATGATCAAGCACCATTGCAACAAATTTCCATTCTTCTGAAGCCTGGGAAAGAAACAAAGGAGATGGTAAAATCTCTGCAGAGCCCTGTTTGTTACAACATTCTTGTAATTTACTGTCTTGAACAAGGTGAAGGCTCTTCTCTGAGTGCTATGCAAAAAAATGCTCATTTCCTTCTCAAAAAGCAGGTCAGTGGTTAGGAAAGCCTAAGCAACCTAGAAATTCAAGTTTCAAAGCTAAACTAACCAGAAACCCTGGTAAATTACGTAACAATTTAATTTTAAGAAAATGTTGAAAAGCTTAATTGTTAGGCCAATTGTTGCTTTGGAAAGAGAGGAGAAAATCTTGAAAGCAAAATGTTTAGTTTGACCCAACTGACTTCTGGTTTTCCATTGCTTTTTTGTTCTCATGGGATATCTGGCAATTCCCATTAATTTAACCCTAATCTCTGCTTTCCACACACTCTAATGTCTTGTAAAGTCTTCTTGGTAGTTTGTCAATTTTTCCAGTTTTGGGACACCATGAACCACTTGCTCTGTGCCTTTTCACTGGATGTTTTTGGTGGGAACCCAGCGCAGTAAGAGCATGCAGAGTGCAAGGCACCAAGCACAGCAGGGCTCATGATTTCTACCCTGTAACTCTGCCTTAAGGAGTGACAGGTGCTGGCCTAAAGCACCTTCTGCTTGTTCCTTGGTGCCTTGTGTCACAAGTAGAAGAGGCTATTGTAATTAGTCTAGAGGACACTGATAATGAATACTGTTCAGAGGTGGTTCAGAAGTGAATGCAATGAAGTGACAGCCTTCAGAAGCCACAGACTTCAGTTTATTTAGGGAACTTGACTTTTGAAATCCCCTGGAAGTGATATATCAGTAGTGCCCCGATGACACAAACAGCTGGGTTCCACTTCCGAAGGGGGCATTTGCTGGTAACATGAAGACCCTCCTTGTAAGCCAAGGAGGAAGTGAAGCCCAGAGATGTTGAAGCCCTGCCAGCCCTGCTGAAGACAACAATTTGTCTGCAGAGAGGCAAAGGAGTCAAGGGGAACATGAGACTACAGCCAGAGCAATTTCACATGCTCCAGGAATTTGGTCACAGGAACAAACACCGTGGTGTAAATCCTGTCTTTGGGAAGGAAGCACCTCCTTTTCAAGAGCCTGGGTCAGAATATTTTCTCAGAGAGCCTCCCTGTCTTCAGACTAGCCTGCAGCTCAACAGAAGAGG
Organism: Sitta carolinensis; assembly: GCA_032173965.1. Classification (NCBI taxonomy): domain Eukaryota; kingdom Metazoa; phylum Chordata; class Aves; order Passeriformes; family Sittidae; genus Sitta; species Sitta carolinensis. Next base: position 21,527,642 of record CM063288.1, read on the forward strand.
TCTATGACCACTTAGGAAGGTGAAATACCAGGACTGAATTACCCCTGCAAAAGCTGTATGAGCTGTGAAAGCTGAAATAAAAGAGGGGTTAATTGTACCGAATATGCTAGAAGGAGGCAGAGCTAAGTTTTCCTAGGGAACACTGCCATGTGTGACTCTATATGCTTTTATCCTTCCTTTGGCTTGCAATGTGGAAAGAGTCAGTAATCAGAGTAGCTCATGACATATTTCATTTGGAGGGACTACTCATAGTATTCAGGAATAAAACAAAACAAAACCTTATCAAAATTGGAAATATTATTTGTAAGTTACATTTAACACCTCTCAGATAAGACTACTAGTCTTTTGTAGTTTGGCTTGCTTCCTGGGTTTTTGAAAGCACTAGGATCTTACCACAGGGGCAATATGCTTGTGTGGGAGACAAAAGAAATGTGTTTTGGAACTTGCTTACAGTTCTTGAAACTGGTTTCCTAATCACAGACACTTCATCTCTATGGCTTCCCATATCACATAAGAAAAATTTAGCACTGACACATTTTCCTTTTCTACTATTTTGGGAAGCAAATACTCAATTAACATCTGTGACAATTATTTGTTGCTCCTTGTTGACTCCATTAAGAGGAGAAGACTGTCCACTGCTACAGCCAAAGCAGGACTTGGAGTGTTTTTGTAAGGCAGGGATATTTTGCCAGAAAAATAAGACATAGCACCTTGAAAGCTAGAAATGAATCATGCACAAAATATTGCCTTACATTACTGGCTTCTTGGTCCGATTTCATCGTTTCTGCAATGTATTTGATTCCCTCTATAGCATTTTTCACATCTGGATTTTTGGTAAGTGGGGAGTAGAAGTTGACAGGCACAGAACCTGACTTCCCAGAAATGTCAGAAATGTCAATATCTTCCGCAAAAATATTTTTGTCTTGTTTGTCTCTTGATGGTCGTTTCATTGTAGAGAAAAACATGATGTTTGGGATTGTGTCAATGAAGATCTGAAAACAAAGGGAGAAGATGACAGTTGCTGGTCTGTGGGGCTGTGTTACAGCTGCAGCTGTGTGTTGAACAAAGACAAGCCTCTCCCCTCCCAGATCGCTTCCTGTGCTGGGTCTGCTGCAGATTCCCTCTCCGACCGTGTCACAGCCCACGCCTTGGCTGCAGAGGGGCTTTTGTCAGCCTCGTGTCCCGGGGCAGAGGGAGTCACCCGCAGGCCTGCAGCACGTTTTCTGGAAGCCATTCCCCTGCCCTACACCCAACAGCACACGTGAAGCGGGAAGCGGTACCACGGAGCAGATCCTCAGCTAGCACAAGCTGACAGAGTTCCAGCCATCCCATCTAACTTGAAACATATTGCCTACAATCTGACTTGAAGAATGGACTACAAAGAAAGTCTTGGCTACTTAGGTTTGATTTTGCTATTATGAATGTTTGCTATACAGGCATATAAGGTTTACAGTAAATTCCTTTGGAGTGACAGAGACCTTCTGCCAGAGCAATGTTAAGCATATGCAATGTTTCCTGTTGAAATTTCCCTTCTGCAGTGATTGTTTATGCTGCAGAGGGAATCCGATATAAGCTGTAACCTTAAAAGTATAATTATACACAGAAAAACCTCCTTTCATGTCACGGTTTAGTACAAACCCAGGCAGGCTTCAAAACAGCAAGGATTACTGAATAAATCAGATGATCTTTGATACTGTCTCCCTGGCAAAGAACTTGTAATGACAGACAACCAATTTTTTCTAGATCTTATGATTACCATTTAGGCTCCTGTACAAGGAACTCCCAAGGGCTGCAGAACAACTGTATACTGGAAAAGTACAGAGAAGACTATTTAGCTTTTGCTAAACCATCTTTTGCAAAATGGGATGCTGAACTCAGGTATTCCCAGTGGCCTTTGTGCTCTGCACACATGCAGGCTGTGGCAGCAGTGCCTTGCAGTCAGATGGAGAATTAGACCAGGATACGTAATTCGAGTCCAGATGGACATTTTCTTTTCCCCATTCCCTACCTTTAGCTGCCCATGTCTTGTCTCATCTGTTCCCTGCAAGATTCTACCCCAGTGGACAATTTTGTTACTTAAAGGAGCACTTCAGCACTCTTGCTGACTTTATGCACAGCTAAGTAGTAAACACTGGCTCTTGAGCCGAGAGACCTTTAACATGACACATTTACTTCCCCAATTCTCTTTGACTTTTATTAGCAAACCTGCCAATAAACTATGGAGCATTTGGTGGAAACCAGCAAGTGTGCCAAGGCACAGAGCTCACCTTCCTGACCCAGTGGGGCATGGTGTGCGTGCTGGGGGAGCGGTGGTGGGTGTTGATGACGATGACGGTGATGATGATCGAGGCGATGACAAACACCATGGTGAACAGCATGTACTTGCCGATCAGAGGCACTGCGCTGGAGGTGGAGGGAATCAGCTCCACGATGACCAGCAGGAACACAGTCAAAGACAGCAGGACAGAGATGCTGAGAGTCATTTTCTCACCTGTCACAAAAAAGCCCCCCAAAATCATTGCTGCTCCTACCATTCCGTACAGAGAGCATTTATTTGAGAAGCAGGACGTGGTTGAGAGTTTCCAGTGCTATCATCTCTGCCAGGATCCAAAGCACTAACTAGGCTTGGCAAACCTGAGAACCTAACAGCATCAGCTCCAACACTAAGTTGGGAATTAGAGGGAATGACTGGGCTGAGATGTAGGCAGTGGATATTTTTACTTGCTAGGAGCATTTCACAGGCTCTGCATTTTGAACAATGCAGCATATGCACCTGATTAGTGCTCCACAGCCTCCTGAGGGTTTGCTTGCCTTACTCTCTGTCTCTGGGTTGAGAGAGCAGACTAAAATCACATCTGACATGAGGTCAGTTGCTATGTGAGATCTCCTCGCATATGAAAGGTGTCAAAAAATAACCATAAAACAGTCACACATTATTTTTTTATCCAGTTCAACTTTGTAGAAAGTTTTCACTCAAAAAAATGCATCAAGTATTTCATAAGAAGGGGCTTACACTGAAATTAAGCAGTACGAAAAGCTGACAAAAGGCAAAAAGAATGAAGCAGAGGAAATGGTTGCAGGGAGCTTGAGTGCCTCAGCAGAGACAAAGGAGGACAGAACAGGTCAGGATTACTCTGTGTCACATGAGGTGATGTGTGTGTGTGCAGGTAATGAGCTCTCTGCTCTGAAACGATGCAGGAGGGCCTCTGTCACCCCTGTGTGCTCATTTACTGCAGGACCTACTAATGCACTGACTGCCTATGGCAAAACATAAAAATTATCCAGCTAAATCTTTAGTTTGCAGAAGTTAACTGGATAGTCAGCAATTTCTGTAGGAAAGCATCCCAATTTATTTATATCAACAGTTTCAGTTTTCAGCACTTATCCTTTCTTTGCAGATTATTTAAGACCATTACTTTCAGTGGAAATGTTCTGTTTTAGTATGCCTTCAAGTTGGCTGATGACTTCAAATACTGGGAATTTCTTAGGAACTTCTTAGAAGGGCAATTTCTATGAAAGGAGAACAAATAAATTTACATACCTGAATCTGTGGGTAGGTAAAAAACTAACCCTGTTAAAAAGGAGAAGAGCAGGCAGGGGATGATGACGTTCACAATGAAGTAGAGAGGCAGGCGTTGCATGAGGAAATGGTAGGTGATGTCTAGGTAAGGGGTGTCAGGGCAGCAAGCATAGTAAACCCAGTGCTTCCAGCCACGGTAATCCTTCATCACCCACTCCCCACTCTCCATGAAGTTACTCAGATCCGGACGATCACTCTCCTGGCAGCAAAACACCCAAACAAGTTCTTAATACCCAGTATTCTGGACCAAATCAAAACTTGGCAGGTTTGGCTCAGGAACAGGATTCAAAATATTACAGATGAAAGACATACCTGAGGGGACAGGGAAGGAGTCTTTGGCAATGGAAAGTCATGAGCAGAGAAAATGTACCCCCTCAAAAAACCCCAAACCCAAGAAAACAAACAGAAGCAGAACTGACAGCACCATAAAAAGTGGTGCTAAGCTGCCAGAGGACAGACAAGAGACTGTTAGGGCACAGGGATAATATGTAAGCAGAATTTAGGAGCCAAACCAGGAAATCTTGTGCTAGAATTACAAATGAGAATTTTCTGGTTTACAGGTAAGCTTGTTTTTCCAGTCAAAACTGGGTCATATTCCATTCTAAATCTGAGATTTCTCTAAAAACATGTACAGGTCTTTGCTGCTTTTCCCAATTAAAACTCCTTGCTTACCGGGTTAATAACAACCATTGTACCATCATATGTCCAAGTTCCCAACTTCATACTGCAGTTCTGCTGGTCAAATGGGAAGTGCGTGACTATAATTTCACAGTAACTCTTAAAAATAGCTGGTGGTGTCCAGGTGATCAGACCTGTGTGCTCCAGAAGGACTTTGGTGTATTTTACAATGGCAAAATCACCGTCTGCACTGCAGAAGGAACAAGGACGTTAAAAGCAATACGGGCAGCAGAATCAACACAGTCACAAAAGATTTCTCTGGCTGTGGGTCAAATGACTCCCCAGTGCCTTCTCCTGGAGAAGCTTACTCTGAGAAATTGTACCCACTGGAGCAGATGTCATAGGAAAACTGTCCCATCAGAGTGGTGCCACAAGGCAGAGCTCCTCCTCCCTCCTTCCTTCCCTCCCTCGGCAGCTGGCACCCCTTACTTGTTGTAAAGAACAAGGTCTGGCCGCCAGATATCATCTGAGGGGATGCGGATTTTTTTTACGCCACCGTAGTCATCTGGATTCCATCTGAGGTTGACATCTGTCCATTGCTAAAGAGGGAAGATTTCAGCCCCTAAGAGCCTCTCCTAGCACTGCGGGCTTTGAGTACTTCCCAGAAACAGCTTCTCCCTTGCTTTGGGACATGCAGGTAAATGTAAACATACGGGAGTGGGACCCCCAGCTCATTTTTCACATTAACTTAAATTTGGGTTTAAGAAGCTTATAAAGAAACCTCAAACATCCCCCCCTCCCCCCCACCAAAATAATATAAAGATAAATATATCAGAAGTCTACTGTTTGAAATACAACCCCAGATGCTTTTCTTAAGATTCTCAGGGTCTAGAGCAATTTATTCATAAGATTCTGAGTAGAAAGTAATGTTCTGCTACCTGATCCACCTGTCCAAGCTGTCCCCCAGTATAGTCAATTCCTGACTGTGTCCAGTGCATTTATTTGAATTGGATGAAATAGTTAAGAATACTTAGATTTACCTGTTTCAGGCGTACGTTGGTTGTCACAATCTGATTTACTTCATCCTTAAAAAAAAAAGGCAAGGAAAAAAAAAAAAAAAAAAAAAAAAAAAAAAAAAAAAGGCAGTATCAGCAAGCATCAGGATTAAAGGATAAAAATGTTTTCCATAGAAAAACAACACTTTTTTGGCACTATCACATGAGCCAGCAGCTCATCATTACCCTGCTCATACCGTACCACGCTAATGAGCTGGATGAGCTGCAGCCCCACGGTGACAACGACGGCGTCCCGGTGGTCCTCCACGGGCCGCACCACCTTGTTGTAGTTACTGAACAAGTGCTCCACCAGGCGAGTCTCGTCCTCATAGCACAGGGCCAGCCCAGCTGCAGAACGGCAGGGGTGGCACCAGTCAGAAGGGGCAGGGAGCAGCCTGCAGCACCGTCAGTCTGAGGCTGGCACGGAGGAAATGCTGCCAGGCAAGCTGCTGCTGGGGGAATAACACCAAGTCCTCCCTGTGACAATGGCCTCCAACCAGGAGATGAATAAATCCAAACGGGCAGGATGGCGAACGTCAGACTGAATATCAGGAGTCGTCCAGCCTGCAACCGTGCTAACACGCAGTATTTATGGGCTGTTAAACACAGGAAATACCCGGTCTCGGGGATTTCTAATGTCGCCTTTTCCATCTTCAATTGCACAGACCTTCCTGTGGCAGTGACATTAAAGGGAAGCGCCAAGCACACCAGTCATTGAGAAGGCATCACCACCCAGACTCCCTGCATCCACAATCTAAGTGGAGCAAGAGCTCCTCTCTACAGCGGGAGTTGCTCAGGTTGTGCAGGCGGTGAGAGAAGGAAACCACCCGGTCTGTGGGGTTGATCTATGGGTAGCTCTGCCCACAGGCTGCCCAGCATGACATGTGCCAAACAGCCTTGAAATAAAAATGTCACAAGTGAAAATGGCACGGAGCAACCCTATTCCAGTGGAGCCTTCACAGTGCCTGTGCATGGCACTGCATTGCCAAGAAGCAAGGGTGCTGGAAAACAGAGGGGCCCTGTTTCCAGAGAGCCTGGGGCAGAAGAAGCAGAGAAGCAGGCACACAATGTCCTCAGATTGTAGCTGCTTCACTGTTACAGGGGTGGAAAGCAAATGGAAGGGGTACTTGGGGTTGTTTTTGTATGACTCCTCTCTTAAAGGTAGTGAAAGGAAACAGAACAGTTGAGCCTCACTGCAAGCATTTTTGGCAGACTGCACCCTTGTCTCCCCTTCTCTGTTGAATCCTGGGCCACAGAAGTCAACAAGAATTTTACTGATGACTCCTACCTAAGCTAGGATTTCTGCTGATTTCCTAACTGGTTTTTCATCAACTCCTTTTATACAGCTGAGCTGAGATTGCCAAGGATTCTGCCTTGGCCTTGTCCTGCCATGAGATTATATTATAATACTTGGATGCCAATGAGAAAAGCTGTCCGTTGCAGACAGGCACTGTTTGCTTCCCCTGCCAGGAGGCTGAACTAGGGTAGGCAGGAGATTTTAATTTTTAAGTTATGATTACAGCATCATATCTAATGGAAGCTCTATGCTTTATTAATCCAATTAAAATCCTTTCATATTTGCTCTCTTCTGGTATGGCTTGATAGGAATTTAGTATACTGCTTGAATTTTCTGAAAAGCTTTTAGGATCACAAAATATTTATTCTTTTAAGGGACAGTTTAAAAAGAATTATCTCAGTACAACAGAGGCAGCTGCCAATCAATTCTACCTCCTTGTCAGTCAATGAACGAAACAATTTAATTAAACTCTTGTAATAATTTCTCACATTCCAAGCCATATTTACTAGATCATTTCACATATTTTGAAATACATGTAGCACTAGGGCAAATGGCAGCCAAAAAAAAAAAAAAAAAAAAGACTGCAGAGAGAAAAACAAACAAACACAAACTTCTCAGTTCAAAATATCTGTTACCTGAAATTACAAATATCTGAACTGCTACTAATGCACTCCAAACCTTTCCTTTAAAAGATTTGGTGCATTCATAAAACCTTACCAGCAGGACAGGTTGCTCCTGGAACACACACTTGCTCATGCTGATACATAGGCAAAGCCCTGGTCCCACATGCTCTGGAAGGAGACAACCCCCCTTCCCCTTCAAGTCAATGGCTGGAACACCTTTACCTGTGGAGATGAGGAAGAGTACACAATGGAGCTTCATCATGCTCTTGCTGCTGTCATACAGATGGAGGCACGCACAAAGCACCTCTAAGGTCTCTTTAGAGGGGGCTGTGCTGCCACAATATACCCACCAGGGTATTGATTTACAGCACCTGTTCTGGGAATGACAGCTGAGAGCCACTGCATCACCGGGCTGGAAACAGGAGCACAGTTGTTTCACTTGTCAAATATCTTCTGCAGTTTACAAAAGGTCATTTTTTTATGTCAATGTGATCTGTGACTTACTAAACAAATACGCCCACAAATGAACTAAGAAAGAATTATCTATAAGTAACTGAACATCTTGGTGAGATCTCAGAAACTTTATGTGAGCAGAGCAACTTGCCAGGTTTAAGGTTTTTTCTTCTCTGAGACAAAACAGATCACAGTCACTTATTTCTGATACACCCCCAGCAGCATACAGACAGCATACCGGGAGGATTGGCTTCACAGAGGGATGGGAAATCTTTGAAGTAAACAAATATTCTCGAGAGAGATCCATCTCCTTGAGTCTACCAGGACTTCCTGGAGGAGTCCCCTCCTTGAGAGCTGTTAAGTAAGAAAAGACACCCCACCTTCCTGGCTGTTGCCACCCCTATACTTACTGAATTGAGGAAGTCAAGTGGTAGAAACATGACTACTTTTTTTCTATAGCAGGGCAGATGCAGTGGATTTCTGTAGGGTATGCAAGTGCTTGCTCTTTAGTGACATAAATCACCTGGAAAGGAGTGAAAAGTGATGTGTTTGGTATTAATACTCAGTCATTAAGGCTAGTAAAGAAAACAAGGAAGAGGGGAGAATTATATATATATATATATATATATATATATATATATATATATATATACACACACCCCTATCTACCTCATGTATATGTGATTATCTACTCTGAGCTCAACAATATCACTCAGGAACAAAACCTTGAGAGAGATAGCCCTGTGAAGTGTTCAGCAGCATAAAAAAAGCAAGTCTATCAGTTTCTAGGACAGGAGATGAAGCAAAAAGGAAAGATCCCACTATAAATCCATGAATGTCCTTTGCAGTTAAGGTCATCTGGTTTCAAAAGACTTGGAGAAAGTGACAACAACATCCACAGTACAAATTTGCTTCTGTACCTGGAACAGATAGAGTATATGAACCATCAGTCTGAAAGAAAAGAGAGAGAGCTTTGGTAGGGTCTGTAAAATCCCAAATGGTCTGGAGAAGGCAGATTTGGACGTACTTGCTGTTCCCATGCTAAAAAATGGAGGGCAATGAGGTAAATTCAGAGTTGTCAGGCTTAACTTCTTTGCAGAGTGGGTCTGCAGTGGAGTTCAGTACCACAGGAGTGTTTGCAGAGGTTTTTCTGTATTCAGAAAAAGCAGTCTGCTAAATAATTTCATACTATTGAATGTACATACACACTCTCCCCCTAAGAAGTCTGTCACTGAAGTCTCAAGTCTCAGGACTCTGGGGTGGTGTCCTGGGGATATTTTGCCTAATGCTAACTGTGTTCTTCCATTTTTCTCAGGCAACTGCCATGTGGAGATAGAACATGGCACTGGGTGACCTGCCACAACCACTCTTACATAGTGTTCCAAATTCCCTCTTCCAGAAAACATTCCCCACAAAAACCTTTCTTAGCTTTGCCTCTGGGTGACACCAGATGTATTTTCTATTTCTGCTGGATAGCCTTCATGCTATCTGTCAACTGGCTTGGTGTTTCATGCTGGATGCCTTTATTATCATTTTAATTATTTTTTAATCACCCACCTCCCTCCACTTTGCATTCAGCCTCTGCATTTACATTTTTCCTCCAGTAAAAACTCTCCACCCACATAACTCTGGCCTTGTTCCTGGCCTATTTGTGGCCGGCAGCTTCCATTGTTGCAGTGATCTTATTTCAAACCCATGTCTGACTGCTCCCAGCCTTTATCCCAGGCCAGGCAGCTGCCGTGGTGATACAATTGCATGGAGGCATGGCGGGAATGCAGACCCATCCCAGGGTCTCAAGCATTCCTGCCCACCCCAGGAAGGGCTGCCAGGTTCGCTCCAAGACGGACGGAGGAGAGTGTCACTGCACTCTGGCAGGTGACGGCTCTCAGGTAACACAAGTGTCTGTCCCTCCTGACAATGTCTGGCTCTTGGAGCCCACAGAGTGTGTGGGGGCCCCAGAAAGTCTGCAGCCCCAGCAAGGGGTTACTCCTCTTGCAGCTGAGCGGAGCCCCCCAGCCTGGGAGGTGCCCCCCCTTACCGGCTGGAAGTCAGCGCTCGTGTTGGAAGAGGAAGGAGCAGGTATTTGGAGAAGGCCTTTGGGGAGTAACAGCCTGGCTGTGAGAAATGTTCCCTGGCAGAGGCACAAAGCCTTTTACCTTGCAAAAAGCCCAAGGCAACCTGAGCTAATGCAGTTAAATATGGACAGAGAAGTGAATGCTGCTTGTTGTTAAACTGGGGAATGTGACCCATCGTGACCGAGGTGAAAAAGCAAGGGGAGGGGCTGAGCTACACTGAGTGCCTGAATTTGATCCACTGCTAGGATGGATATTTTCCTTTCTATATTCAGAGTATCCAGAGAATTTTTTGACAATTGTTTCATTCCCGCACCAACCCCTCTTTTTATATCTGACTCCAACCTTTCTGGCGTAATTTTATGAGCCCCCTCCCCATCTCTCAGACAAACCCATACCATGCTAATGGCAGACCAGCCTCATTCAGATGGACTGGAAAGCAGCAAACTCACTGCTTGCTGAATTTAGGGCGTTGCTCCTTCCATCCTCTTACGAGGAACAAGCGCTGCGAAGGCTCCTGCCCAGAGGAAGTCGGCCGTAAACAAATACTCCTGCAGGTAAGGCTCTTTGGCAGGGTGATATTGCACAGACACAGTGAAGGTGAGCAGAATACCTAATGCTTTTGACAGAGTGAGGAATACAAGATTTTCACTGAAACTTTGGTCACAGAGCTGCGTGCAGACAGGCAGTGCCCGATGGAAGAGAGCAGGTGCCAGAGGCTCCAACAGACACATGGACGACGGGACCTGTGGCAGGGTGGAGGTGGTGAGAAGCAGAAGCCAAACCAATAAAAAGAACAGAGAAAGACTAGATATCAGGGAAATTAAAGGAACGAAAGCTTAAAAATAATAGCACCGTCCAGCAGTTTAAGCTTTAGTTTTCAAACGCAGCATACACCTTTTAAAACGCATTTTTTTATCAGGAAAATGGCATTGTTGGCGACAGTAGGTTACGGCAGCACTGAAGAAGGCAGATGGCTAGACAAGTATTTTTGAGATTGCCAGGTGTTCGTTCCCAGGTTGCCCTGGGCAGCCATGGCACACATTCCCCGCTGGAAGCCCGGCCGCTCGGCTCCGTGGCCACCAGATGGCAACAGCTGGATGAGAGGACAAGCCGAACACGGGAGCGCAACCGCAAACTGAGCCCGCCAAGAGAAAACAGCGGGAACAAATATTTTCCAGAAGAAATTCAGTCAATGAATTAATGACAGTCTTGAGATGCTGAAGGATTGTACTTAGCCGGTTTATTCCAGTGCCCATAAGAACATGCTAAAAGTTAATATACATGTCAGAATGTATCAATAGACAAGATTAAATTCCTCAAATCAAGAAATACAAAGTTGCAGTTTTCCATGTTCAGACACATCTCCACCAACCTTCAAATATGTTTTATCCCCAAGGATGCTTGTAGAAAATTTGTTTTTAGCATGTATTTGCTTTGTTTTCTATTACATCATCCAAAGGAAATGAAAATATCATAAACTTGTTCAAAAGTGGCAATCTTCACCTTTGCAATTACAGAGCTTTCATATTATGGCAGGGACATAAGGCAGAGACAGTTCCCTAATCTGAAGGATGCTTCTGGAAAGAAAAGTAGAACTTGAGTCTGGAAAGAAAGAGAAGAACAAGGAAAAGGGCCCCAAACAGAGAAACCATAATCACAAAAGACATCATTAGATCAGTAGCACAAGTTTAATGAGAAGAGACACTGCTCACCTTTAAACTTGCACCGGCCCTCATGGTCACACTTCTCTGACAGAAGGGACACTGTCAAGAGACTTATTTACCCACTTTGGTCAAGGCTGTGCCAAAAGCAGCAAGAATGAAGACAGGAATAATTGAAAACAGAATCAGGAGGGGTGACAGGCACAAGCTAAGCAACCACAAATGTCCAAGGGATCAGTAAGCAGGCTGCCTTTTTGTTATAGACATGCCAGGAAACCAGTCCTGGAGCTGAACAAAGTTGCTGAATAGAGCAGTGGCAAATTTAACTCCAGCTGACATCCCTGACAAAGTTGCTTCTCAGGCTCCCATCCAAATACGAAGCTTATCTGTGGGGCCAAGGTGAGTCATGCTGGAGAGCCAAAAAAGAAACAAAAGAGGACAGTCCATTAGCTGTGAGGTTTGCTCTGCCCTGCTCCTGTGGGCTTCTCTGCCAGCACAGCAGCTTGTATGAACCATTCCAGAAAGGTGGGGACAGCAAAGGAGCAGCTTTGCTGGTCCATCCCCTCAGGAAGACTTTTCCTGCATGGCAGGACTCCTGAGCTACTCTGCTTCTGTGGTCAGGAAAATCTTGTTACTTCTCAGATAAAGCAAGGTGACACCTGTATTTATTAAAGGCTCTGCCCTTCCTCAGCAGCACAAGCTTAAAAATGCACTCATCTGGCACAGACCACTGATGCTGCCTGTTCTGAACTTTGTCTGTAATGACCAGCCACAAGTTTTTCTCTCTGCAGCTTCAAAAAAACTCCACAAAACACAAAAGTCTGGCAGCTGATAGTAAAACTGGGTGGAAAGGGTGGCCTGGATGTCAAAGCTGGGAATCAGTTCCGCTGCATCCTGACAGCAGAGACATCCAAAGCGAAGTTTAAATGAGTGTGAGGCACCCAAGTGCTCTCCTAGGAGGGTCAGCCTCTGGAGGTGACATTATTCTCTTCTAAGTGCCTATTCAGAGGCTATTTGTAAGTACATAATTGAATTACTACCAGTGCAGAAAGTGGAGCTCAGTGTTACCTGACTTTTGGAAATATATTTATCATATCCCTACCACATTCCATACAGTGGCTTTCATGAGTGGGACCACAGGACCATTTAGCCTGAAGTACTTCTCTGGATACTCACATTTACCTGTTTAAATACATCTGTCTGTTTCTAAAGGCAGATGTTTCTCCACTGGAGTAACTGCAGACCAGACTGTTCAAGTTTAGCTTCACATAAAAGCTGCTTGTTCAGCTCCCATGAGGTCTGACATATTTTGGCCAGTATTCCATAGTTCAGAGTTTTCCTGAAGGCATTTTGAGGGGTGCTCCACTAAACAGCCAGAGGAAAGAAGAGCTGGCAATGTAGGAAATATGCTTTAATGCTTAAAGCAGCTGCACAGATTAACAGACACAGGCCCTTCTCTGATTGCTGCCCACAAGGATATAATTGACTACAACCCTTTTGCATTGTCATCAGTCCCAAACACAAAATAAATCCTGAAACATGGGGCACATTCCCCATAAAACCCCAGATACAGGATGAGAGCACAAACATCTGTCTGGATGTCACCTGCTTCCCACGAGGCTCCTGTGCCGTGGTGAAAGGCAGGTGCTAAACCATCCCACAACACACCTGCAGTGAGTGCAACTAGGATCAACTTTTGTAATCCTGAGAACACCTCTGTAACCCTGTGAGAGCACCAGGCTGCCTGCATTTTGGGTACAGGTTCTCCCATTGCTGGTATGATCTGGGTAAACACATAGAAACAAGTTTGTTCTATTTTTAATTCTGCTGGTACATTGAGTGGCAAAGCCTCTCCCTTCCCACGTGGTGCTTCCCCCCCACAAGCCCTAGAAAACACTCACCACAGATCTCTGCAAAGCATCCCTCTCACCTGGGGCTGCAGTGTTTGCCTTTAAAAAGCTAACATCTACTTCCCTGTGCTAGCCAAGCCTTCAGAGTGTTTTAAAGCAGGAAATGCCACCCTCTAGCCATGTTCCCAGGGACAGAATTCTACTCCTGCACATGACACACTTGGAATTGTTGATATGTGCTTTACCCAGGACTGACCTCATACCAAATACTCACTTTTATTGCTTACATTGGGATCTTTGCCAGCACACACAGAATTTTCTTGGTAATTAGTGGAAAATACTGACTTCTGTGGCTTCTGGTGTGTAGCTCCCACCTATCTCACAAAATTTATTTAGCCTCCTTGGCAGCCTGCAAGATCTTGTCTGTGTTAGACAACAGGGAACTTACAAGGTTGTGTTTACAACTGATAAAACAGAAAAACAAAAAATAGACCCTAAACTCCAGAAACACCTTCAGAGTGATAACTGGGTCCCCATAGAAGGGTGGGGGCTGGCAATGGTGAGGCACAAATGGGTGGGACACTGCACACCAGGCAGGAGTCAGGGGTGGCTCCCACTCCTCTGACAGCCCCACAGAATTTTACTCAGTGTTTCACATGAAGACAAATTCCAGATTTCCCTGCTCACCAATATTTGGTATTTGACAGGAGTTCAAAACACCATACTCAAGGCAGTTGGGGAATATCTTGCTAAACACACTCCACAGCAAGGGGAGCAATGTAAGTGTAACCCAAGCTGTGCAGGAGTCAGAGGAGCAGTCCCATAAGAGAAACTGGCACTGACACAGAGAGTTCCAGTTTAATGATTCTTAACAAAGTCTAGTTTATGGATTAGCCTGATTGTGAACTTCATCCTCCTAGCAGACAAAGGCTACATCCACACGGACTTGTCACACAGCCCTGGAGTTTGCCCACAGCCTGTGTTCACACTTAAAAGGTTTTAGCACTGAAGCGCAGCACAGGCAGTGGCTTTGTGGTGTGAGCAGCTTAGCAGTGCCCAGGTGATACACAACATTCCAGGCAACACCCAGCCCAACCATACTGCCTTCACTAAAAAGAATATTCCGTGTGACCAATTTCCTTGGTCACTTTTCCTGGCTACTTTAGGTAAACAATTCTGAAAACTTTTTGTCTTCCCTTTCTTCTCTTTCTGTGCCCCCTGCACTTGCAGGTCACTGGTGATGTGTTGGGATGGGTACTGTGAAGGCTGCTGTGCTGACTGCTGGCTCCCCAGGAAGGTTATGACAGCAGCAAGAGCCTCATCCTTAGCTAACACTACTGGAAAAATGACAGTAGCTTAGGTGTGAGGCTAAACCTGACATCAGAGCTGCAGGTCTAAAATGGAACATCAGTGGGTGTTTCCTTTCACCAGTGCAAGAGAAAGAGAATGCCAGATTATTCCTAATGCTGGGGGAGACTTCCAAACCAAGGATGGACACAGACCACTGACCTCTTTCCATGGCAGTACCTCTGACTCCTCGTTTAGCTTCCTCCCCTGCCAATATCCTCACCAGTCAATGCCAAGTTGCTCCTTTGTTGCAGCTTCAGACAAACCTTTCCTGATTTAGGCTACAGAGAGAGAACTTCAAAATAAGCTGTGGGCAGGCCACAATTCTTTCTCCAATGATGGGGCGTGAAGGAGCTGAACTCAGCATTGCACTGTATTTGAAATGATTGAGATGAGTGAGAATTTGGATTGCTAAACATGGACTGCTTAGGTTTGGGATGTTTTTTAAGACAATTTAAACCAAATGTATCCACTGTACTGTAACACATTTGGAAATTATACCTTTTTCTCTGAATGGCAAGGAAAGTATTTCCAGGAGAAGCTCACAGCTTTCCATGAGGAAGGGATTTGTAAATGTCAATTCAACTGACCTTACAGAAGCTTGCAACAGGTGTTCCACCTCCTCCATGTGTATTTCATTATTTGCCTCTGCCTACTTTAAATAAAAGTACTCACTGGATTTTAAACCTTTCTTTTGTGAGGTATCTTGTCCTGCACTGCATTGGTGGTGTCTAACTCACCTTGCAGCAACCTCAGTGTACTTGAATTCCAGGAGTTTTGTGGAATATGTCATAGGAGAGTTGTTGCATGGTATAAACACTTATGTCCAGCATCATGATGCTGGAAAACATGAAAGGGGAAAAAAGAACAAATAACAAATTAGAGGAATCTCTCCCCTTCCCTTTTTGAGAACAGAGTAGGTGCGGATTTGAGCAGTGAGCAACAGGATTGTGAGAAGTTCTTTTGAGTTTGGTGAGTGATCCTTCAAACAAGCTTTAGGATAAACTCTCTTATGAATATTAATCTACAAAATGAGTAATTTTAATAGTTTGTACAATCCTATTTGCATTAGTGACAGAGTTAGTAATGAGACATTAAAAAAAAGAGGCAAAGAGAAAAAGCTGAGCATTCAATCTCTAGGCTTGGTAGCAAGAAAGAAAAATTACAGGCAACATAATGCTTGAAAATAAACCCTGGTTGGCTGCCAAATATATACTTGAAATAATGCCTAATTTCCTTAGGAAATACATTAATCAAAGGTTCCCAGAGGACTAAGAACCATTTGCTCCGATTGACCAAGGCAGAGTACTGATAAACACCTGAGTAATGTAACGACTATGCATGTCCTTGAGACAAAATACATGAGAAATAGAAAAGGACATCTAAATAAAAGCTCTTAAACAAGTTGCTTGAGCAGCTTACTGACATCACTCTTGGAGAGATCAAAGACGAATGTTACTCTGATCATGAAATCAGCAACAGACATTTGATAATCACTAAATCACATTGTCCAAATTGAGATTTAGGAGGTATCAAGAAGAGTATCTTGTGATGTGGGCCAGATCATGGAGAGAGACAATCAGCCAGCATGAAGAAACGATCAAATTATGCAAGGGCTCTGGTGAAGAGCATGACTCCAAATGTCCATGACTAAGGTAGGGGAGGAACGTGCTGAAAAACTGCAGAAGAGCTGGACCCCTCCATGCCCAGGTTAGTCTTCCTCCTCCCAGTACATCAGCCTGGGGTCCCTGGATTCAGCTAGAGGCAGAGTTCAGGGCACCAGCCAGGGCTGTGCTGCAGGGAGGGGACCCTGGGCAGTTTGCTGGGGGGCAGTGCCAGCCCCTCACACACCCCTGGCAGGCACAGGGCCCTGCCCTTGTGGTCCTGCCAGCACGTGGCCAGAGCACAAGGCCTCTCCTTGCCTTGCCTGGTTTGCTCAGCAATCCCTTTGATCCACGAGGCATGTCCTGGCCCTCCTCCTCCTGCATTACATAAGCTTTCTACTGAGGTGTAGTTGCTAAGCAGTAATTTTGCACGACTGAAAAAGAAACCCATGATTGCTAGGTTCACTAAATGTTGGGTTTTTTTTCCCCAACTGCAATATAATTATAGCTATAATAAAAAACATTGCAGAACATTCATCAGCGTGCAGAAATTAGGTCAGGAACAAAGTGAGTATATTATATATGCCTTTCAGAGACCTTTTTTCCTTCCTTTGCCATTGGAGGGGAAGGACCAGAAAAGTTTGTTATTGCATCTAATCATAAATAACAGGTTTTTCCATTCCATCAGCTAACCTGACATTAACAGAAGCTGCTGTTCTTGTTTCAGCAGGCAGCTCGCTTCCCTCATCACAGAGCTCTCCTAAAGCTTCACCAGAGGTTCCCTGCCTATGGCCTCTGCACACAGTGTTTTCCCTGAGCTCTGCAGTCTAAATGGGGATGCCCACTCATCCCTCTGTTGGGGAGCTGTAGTTTAATCCCTTTTCCCCATCTTTTTCTGTGTCTAACTGCCCTTTGATAAGGTGTTGCCAGTGAGCTGGCTCCAGGGCCTCTGCCGAGCTGTCCACATACCCCACAGCACTGGAGACAACAAGGTCAACTGAGAGACAACTGAGAGTGGAGACAACACTTACTCCTCATGGAAATCAATTCCTTCAGAGAACAGATCAACTTAGTGATAGCCCTTGCTTCTCATAGACCTAGATTATTTATTCTATTATCACTTAACTAATAGAAATATTAAAAATACCTGCTTTCTGTGTTTGATTAAAAAATCAAATAAATGAAACTTCAATTGCTTGTATGCCCATGCAAAGCATCTTCCTGGTTAAGCAAAAAAGAAATACCAAAATTCACTTCGAAGACAATGTTTCTTCTGCACTACCTGTTTAAATGATTACCACTCAGGAAAGATAATTTTCATTAAAATAGTAACAAAAACAAGATTAAAATGGAGGCTTTTGCCTACACACTTAATAAAAAATGCAATTAAAGAGATTAAAGAAAAGTCACTGCAAACAGATTCCTGGGATTCCAAGACAAGAAAGCACTTCATTGACTGTTGGGGTCCTCCATCCCACATTCCTGACACTAACCCAACACGTGACCCACATACCCGAATCCAGGAGCTGTGCACTCTGTAGGGGCACCTCTGTTCTGTGCGGGGTGAGCAGGGTGGTTGGCAGGCAGTGTCAGCCTTAATTAGTTGAATATTGACATTGTCTGGTGTTAAACACATTCTGGAGCTAAATCATCCATGCAGTTTCCTCCACAGCCCATCGGATGTGAGACCTGGGGAGAGCAGAGGGTGTTACTGCCAGCATGCCCTGGCTGCCCGACCCCAGCTCCTGTGCTGCCCCTGCCCACGGGGGATGGGGGGCGTACACCTCAGGGAAAAGTGGAGTGTCTTAACGTGGGTTCTTGGAGGGGTTTATTTACTGTTGGGTGTGGGGGGTTGTAGGGCCTTTGCTTGCTCTGGCTTTGGGGTTTTGTGTGTACGTATGTTCAGGATTTTTTGTTTGTTTTTTCTTTCAGCAGTGGCTCCCCATTTAGGTTTTCCTCCTTTCCTGAAGAAACTTCCATTATTACAATCCCTTGTTAAACTGTGCCTGGAGATGAGGGGCATCTCCAGCAGGAGGCTGGTTCTCAGTAGCAGCTAACAAACCTTGTTTGCCCCGTGTGCATTGACCATCCCCAAAGCAAACCTAGGCTTGCTGTTTCCAGCGGTCTTTTCTCTCGGTGGCCACCACTGCTTCTAAATGCAGCTGAAAGCACCTGTAGCAAAGCAAGGGAGCAGCTGTGTCAGCAGCGCCCGCCTGCTGTTGCACCGAGATGGAAAAGCTGGGTATTTCCCACCAGAAGAAAAGGGAATTATCCTGATTACTGCTATTTACTACGTGCGTCCTGCAATTCGCTTTAGAAAGAGGAACTACAGCTACCTAGCTGGGGTCTACCTGCACAGCGCTGGGGACCAGCAGCTCAGGTAAGCCGAGCGTTCTGCTGGCTCCCCGGGGCTGCCGAAGGATGTGGGGAGCCACAGCGTCAGCTCCTGCTGGGTGCTCCGGCGCTGCCACAGCTGTGACAGCACCGGCTGTCAGGGCCGACACTGCGGTGCAACACCCCACCAGCATCACCCGGAAAAAACATAAAACATCCCTCCTCCTGATCACTGAGCCGAGGACATCCGAGTGCTGCCACCGCCAAGGGCTGAGAGCTGAGTGCGGTGACAAGGCAGTGCAAAGAGCCACCCAGAGCCACTGCAAGGGATCCCCAGGGGAAGGCAGGAGTGATCCAAAACACAGGGCCGAGTGAGGAAATGCATCACAAAGTGTGCCGGCAGCGGCGGGAGATACGGCATGCTTAGGAGCCGGCTTGGAGCAAGGTCGTGGTGAACACGTGTGGCTGCTGGAGTGCCTGGCAGATGTGACTGAGCAGCATATGGGCCACTCCTTTTGGGCTGGGGGGAGGCAAGTCTATGCTCGGAGAAATAGAGTTTTCCATCTGTTGCACTTCATTGCCATAAATAAAGTGATAATGTGCACTAATTAGTACAGGAATTATAACAGCAAGCCACTTTTAATACCACAGATGATTGAAAAAACCCTCAAAAGCAAACCACACTTTAGATTCCCTCAAAACTTCCCCCATTCTGTCTCTGCAGACCAGAGCAGCACTCCCCACTTGCTTACCAGTGTACATCCCCAGCTTCACCTTTTCCTTCCTGGGATCATTCAATCCCCAGCTCAGGAGAGCTGTAGAAAAGCCACCACCTCTCCTCGCCAGACATGCCAGGCACGGTAGGATGCAGTGAGACACCTTACTGCTGTCAGCTGTGCTGACAACACAGCTGGTTCTGATCACTAGGGGATTATTCCTCCTTGTTCTCCTCCTGCTCCAGGTGGTGTTTGCAGGGCAGAACAAAGTGCTTGCATCAGAGCTGAACATTCGAAGTGCAAAGCAAATGTTTTGGGATGTGTCTGCATTTGAAATTTGGTGGCATATCCATCTACTGAGGGCTGCTACAGTTGTATAATTGTAAACTGCCATTCCAATTCACATACAGGCAATTATAACAATAGATATATTTTATGAAGTAATAGATGGCTTGACAATTCTTTTCTTGGTTTATTTAGGAGTTCTGAAGCCTACTTGAGAGGCATCTTGGACAAAGAAGAAAGGAGTTTTCAAAGTAGACAGGAATTTGTGGGAACCTTAGCAACGTGTCAGGACCCAAAATACTTAGAATAGTCTTGTCAAAACTGGTAAAACTCTAACTCATTTCTTTAAGTAAAAGGTTGTTCAGCATTAAAGTGCCAATGTAAGAAATGAAACTTTGAAATAAGTTCATTAAGTAAAAATAAATAGCATAATGTTAGAGTTCTAAAAGCAAAATTTAATAAATTAATATATGCATGCCAAATAAAAATACAAAATTACAATTGAAATAGCAATAATAAAGGAACACTGTTCAGTATTGCAGATTTCACTGCAACCACCATAAACATCATGGAGAATTACTTAAAGTAACATTTAAAGTACAATTTTTTTCTGTTAAAAACAAATTACTATATGATGAAAAAATGGAAAGAAACCCAAGAAGAAATCAGCCCCAAAAGTGGAAGAGAAGAATATGAAATGTCAATAAATGGCCAGAGGCTCCATTTCACATAAGTCTGCCTTCTTTTTAGTATCAGAAACCAATTACATAGAACAAAAAAGCAAATTCACAACAGGTTTACACGGAGAAACATGCTGAATTACAATCACAAACTATCCAGAACAAAGATGCTGCACCAGTTCAGTTGTTTTCTTCATGGAATGAGTCTCACCAGAACAGGGAGAACAGGGAGCAAATCATGCAATAGCTTTAGGCATTTTGTTTTTTATTTCAACATGATAAACACCCAGGATTACTAGTACTGGAAAGTATGTGTTAACCTTTTTCAACATCAGCTGAATGGCACTACAGAAACGACAAAGAGTTCCTTCATTTTTATCCTGAAAACATCAAAAGCTCTAGCAAATATGGAATTCAGTGACAAGAGCCATTAAATTACTTTAAAATATTCCTTCATCCATAGAACACTGTTGCTTCCTTTTTTATTACAAAACCCCCAAAATATTCAAAATAAAATGTCTTCATTTTTTATAAGCATCTCCACCACAAGTCTCTGATAGCGGATGTCGTTCAGCGCAGCCATCGCGTCCAGCTCCGGCGCTCTCATGAGAGTTGGTCCAAAAACTATGCCCAGGTTTTCTGCACTCATCAGGTTTTCCTTTTCATGGAGCGTTACTCTGTAAAAGAAACCCAATGATTTCTTCTCTGCCAGACCATGCCTGCATATGTTTGAAAATCAGGGAAACTGGACAAAAATGTGTGCCTTTGCCCAAGGAGCAGCCACTGTTTCCAGCAGGTCACACTTGAGAGTGTCAGGCGAAAAACCTGGGAGTGAGTGAAAGCAAATGCTGGGTGGGTTTGTGGTGAGTCAGTGTCTGTCCTCCTCAGAGCACACAGACCGTGCTCATTTGCACTGCATGAACAAGTCCTTTGGTATACAAAACCTACAAACCCAAGATTTTTCTTCCGTTTCTCCCTTTCTGCCTTAGTTTTTATTTGAAAACTGGTCAGACCGATGTTACCAAGTTGCTGTGTCTCCAGTCTGTAAGAATTCCAAATAAAGGAGCTGTCTCTGATTACCTGAATTCAGCAGCATAACAATGGCCTGTTGAGCAGCACAGCTCCTTTTAGTAAAGCATTTAATAGAAATCCAAATATAATTAATTTTGCCACCTTTCTACCTTATCATTCACCTATACCAGAAATATGATGTGCAAAGTAATGTGCTAGGTAGAGCAGCAACAGCTAATCTTGAACAGGGTGAGGAAAAATGAACTTCACACTTCACCAGCTGTAAGGTAGACATTTTTGTTCCTATGTCTCCAATCTCTTTGTTCGTTTTAAAACACCCATTAGAAATGTCATGGAGATAAAGGGACGAACCAGGCAGAAACTCAGTAGCTGAATTTTGCCTGAGGCACTCAGCAGAGTCAACACAGCCCTACTTGTAGAAGAACCACAGAATGAGAAAAGACAGAAGAGAGCTTAAAATAAAGTAGGGGAATGATTCTGACATATTGACAGTAAGTTCATGTTACTTAAGAAACTAAAATGGATGCCTTAACATTCCACCTTGGTTTTGCTGTGCAAGGGATAATCCTTGTCTGAGTTTTGCTGTTGTGCACAGCACTACTCCTGCCACAGGCCCTCTCCAGAATTTGGTGGGCCTTGACCAGACTTTTCTGGAGGTGCTAACATGGATTTTTGCTAAAAATGAGTGTGGCTTAGAGTTCCTTGCAGCTATTCCACCCACCTCTTCAGATGTGCCATGAGATACCGTAATGTTTCACAGTGTGCAGGCGGCAGCAGCTTCAGCGCCTCGTGGAGAATTTCCAGCTGTTCATCCGGATCCGTGGTTTCTGAAACACAGATGTTCAGCTGTCACCACACGGACAGCCAGAATTCACACACAGAAAAGCAACAACTGCTGGCCTGCACAGGAGATAGGGTCTCACAGCTCTGCTGGATTATTCATGGAGGATTTGTCTGTCCAAAGAGGTGCTTAGAGCACCATTAAGGATGTGACTGGTTTTGGACAAAGAAAACTCCCCAAAGCAAACTGCACTCCACCAAAAGATTCCCTGCAGCCTACTAAAAAAAAACTCCTCTGGAAATCCTTGCTAACTGGACTGGTTTTGCACAAATAATTTACAGGTGCAGCTCTGGGAGAGCAGAAGGTACTGGGAACTTTGCCATCAGTGCCTTTGGCTGTCTCCATGTGACGTGGAAAAAGCCTTCTCCAAAGGAGCTGTAAGGCCAGCATGCAGTCCTTCTTTTCTACCCACGGCTACCTCACACCTTTCCACGTGTGGCTGGTGTGAACACATCACAGAAATGCTTCAGGCAGCCAGGATGTTTGGGAGAGATGTTCCAGCTAGGCTTACTAGACCCATTTTCTGCAAGGCGAGCCCCAAAGGTGGCTTTGGGATGCTGAGTGGTTATCAGCTTATGAAAACACCCAAAAAGGACAACTCCAGAAACAAACGACATCTTATTTATAAACATTTCCATAAATCACCTTCTTTCTAGCAACATAAACCAAACAGACTTTAAATATCACTGTCAAGTACCCAGGACTCATGCAAGCCACACAAGTGATGTAATCCCTAACATGTGACGAAAAGGAAACATTCCTGGTGACAAAGGCAAAGGAAAATGTAACAATGCTCACAGAGCATCATGCAGTCGGGCTGTAATGTGCCCTGCATGTTTAGTCCTGCGATCCTTACTAAATTGGGCAAGCAGGGTAAGAGCTGATGGGACAAATATAAAAGAAATAGAACAGTCCTGCACAAAAGGGAAAAAAGGCTAAGAATGAAAAGCAGACAAAAAATGTGTTATACTTACTTGCAGACTCTATAAACTTTGGGTAGGCATCATACGTGATGAGTGGAATTGGCAAATCCCTGAAGTACAGTTTAAGTGCACCAGTGATAATATTGATATCTTCATACATATTCACAGAAATATCAGCTTTTTCCCCATCTGTGTGGAGAAGGCACTGATATTAAAGCCTTGGAAATGTAAACAGATGTAAAGCAGCATTCAGAAGAAAAATAGTAACTCATTAAGCAAGCATTATTGCAAAGGACACAACTACAGATTTTGGCTTTTGTAACTGAAACAGTTACTGGACTGTGACGTTCATGGTTTCAGGGTGAAAACCTCTAGCATTTTATAAAGTAACATACCTTTTCTTTGTTTCAAATAATTACTAAAAAATACAGTTTGTGTTTTTTAAAAACCTGCCTGCTGTAGCTGACAGTAGCAGTATCTGTCTTGTATTACCATGTGGACGTTTAGCTATTTCTGAACACACTGCATTGCAAAACAACACGTTCATCAGCACTGAATGAGAAATCAGGAAAAAAAAAAGTAGAAAACCAGCTTAGTCCACAGCCCCCCTTTTTTGTAGGAAAAACATGTGTTCACTATTTAACTACAACATACTACCTACTCCAAACTGCAGCGGACACAGATCCAGAACTTGGCTTCTTCAGCATGTCCCCACCCTGCTAACATTGCAGATGTTGTCTGAATTGGTCCAGTCCTCCAGACAAACAGGAAAAAGTTTCCAGCATGGATTCTGGCCTTGATTTCTACTGGGATAGAGAGACTGCAGCTGGAAAGCCTTTAATTTTCCCACTGTCTTTCCTCAGAGAGACGAGTTTGTTCTCAGTGACCTTCTTTTAGTCTGTAATAATTCAAACTTTGTTTGCACTATTGCATTCATCTTATTATTTTGGAGCTTTCATCCAGAATGATGGATTTAAGTTGCACAGCTCTCTTAAGGCACTTCACCACTTACCCTCTCTCCCTCCCCCACCCCTCCAAGTGCAGCCTGACTTGCAAACTAGGGCAGTAGTTCACAAGCTTTGTCCTTCCTACACACATGGTTACTGAAGCACGGATACTGATGGAAGGAGAAAAGTGGATTTTTGTAATAAAGGCCAAAGTGAAGCTGATCTGCTTTTCTGATGGGGAGTCTCCCCTCCTGCCAGCACAGCCGTCGGACTCCCTCAGACCACTGGTGCAGTGGAGCGTGAGACAGAGGCTCTGCAGAAAAACTGTGTATATTTTATACATCAGCACCAAGTTCCTGCATGCAGGAAAGACTGTACCTCTGTCAAATGCCATTTTGACATCTTCAATGAGATCACTAAATCCTGAGACTCTGTACAGTCCTTCAGAATTAAGACCTGCAATGAACATTTTAACAAGATTAAGATTCTGATTTTAACAGTTGCTTTCCACCTGGTTTTTCCCTTGGCAAGTTTTTCATTTAGGGCAGAAAAAGCAGACATGCTTTAAAAGTCTTATCAGGTTTTTCTTCCAGAACGAAACCTTATCCTGGGTTTTTAACCCTGACCATTAGCAGTAGATGCCTTGTTCTATCAGCACTAAACAGTATTTACACAAATGACTTCAGAGCTGAAGGAACATATCAAACCAATTACAACTCATTTAAAAATAACTCATATTAACATACTTGATGATCAATCATTATTTCAGAATAAAAACAAATATCCTAATTCTAGAAAAGGATACTCAGTGTGAGCTAGGGAAACTAGCAGGAGTGAACACATTAATATGAACCCCCTTTGTTTTGCCACATTCATTTAATTTTTTAATGAATATATTATTGTAAAGATAGGCACTAATATGTAACTATAAAGCAGTAACTTCCCATTAAGCAATTTCGAGAAGAATCTATAAAAATTATAAATAGTATGAACCATGAAATAATGCACAGTATAATATTAGCTGTGCAGGGTAATTGGCAGTCATAAAATGTCTTGTGCAAATCTGTTTTGAGCAATCATACATTCAGCAGAAACCCAGATGACCCAGAACAATCTAAATGGATTATCAGTAAAGCAACAAAAGTCCATTAACGATGCCTTACCTCTAGATTCAATTTCCCTAATGCACATATCTACCACCATTGGTCTCTTGGTGAAGTGTGCTTTCACTAGCGTGGTAAGGTCACAGCTGTACACTTTTTTGACATGCTTCAGGTCTGGCTTGCAGTCATTTGGGACCATCTTGGAACATTGCTTGTGCACATTTAAACCACAATCTGGTGGAAATAATGAAAACATGATTAGGCTGGTGTTTGCTGAAAATGTGTTCTGAGATCAGTGCTATGGAGTACAAATGGCTCTTGCAGGATCTGACCTCAGCTCACAACAGTTAAGGGCCCTTCTCTTTAGAGCCCTTAACATCAAATACCTGAGACAGGGACAGCCCTGAAGTCAGAAGGATTTCCTACCCAAGACATTTATTCTTTTTCTAGAAGGTCTAACACAGAGTAATAAGCTTTTCCGTATGTTTTTTCAAATCAGGAGCTAGGGGTCAATTATGTTTCCCACCACTATTACATCCATTGCTGTCACAATGAAGGCTTTTCTCTCAAGTTACTGGGATTTCCTAACACCTCCACCTTCAACATAATCCTGGCTCTGGCACTTCAGACATCTCCTGGGGGAGATGAATGTAAGGACTGGGTTACGAACAGGCTACAACCCCTCTGCTGTGAGCTGGCAAGGCAGTGCCAAAACCTGAGCCACTTCGGGGACCGCTAAGCTCTGGATGGGTGTGGCAGCCCCACCCTGCCTGGAGGGGAGCTGACCCCTGCCACTGACCCTGGGACTGTGCTTTCCGTGCCTTCTCTCCTGTTCTGCCACGCAGACCCCCAGGCGCTCGTCAGGAAAGAGCCGAGCCCAGCGAGAAGGACCTCACACTTCAGCGAGGTCGGCTGCCACGCTCCGAAGCGTGCTTGGAACACACAGGGACTCCTGTTCTGCAGGCGTTTCTGCACCTTGCTGCCCCGCCATCCCGAGTGCCCTGCACTGGCACAGGATTAGGGGATGTAGCAGCTTGAAGGACCAATACCTTGATAAAAATCTGTACTTTCTTCTCTCATTGCAGGACTGGGTATCCATCTAGTGAGAATCTCCTCGTTTTTTGTTCCTGCCGATTTTGCCAATACTTGTACTTTCATTAAAGCTTCAAGTTATTTGACTTAGTTCCTTCCAAAACAGTAAACTCCAGAATTCATGGCTAAGTTTAATTTCCACTAAGTCAGCTGTAACCTGCTGCTAAAAGCACTTTGTTTACTTAAAAGGCCTATAAAGCAACCAGATTTGTCACTTAAGATCCTCTGGTTGCAATTAAAGTTTGGCACGTCGCCTTCAATCCATCAAAACTTGCACAGATCCTGATCCAGACGAAATGGCTGATTTGAATTCTCTTGAGGTATTTCTGTGCAGGAGTGACCTCCCTTCCTCGTGAGGAGCAGGGAAAGCACGGGCAGGGAGCTGCGGGGCTGGATTTCCCCTCTGGATGCGATTCTGGGCCGTGCCCCCCTCGGTGGGCAAAGCTACGAGACCCAAACCGCTGCGAACGCGCGGTGTCCCCAGGGGCCAGCCTGGCTGCGCTGCCCCACTGCCGGCTCTCCCTGCTCACTGCCCGCCGTGCGGGGCCGGGGCAGAGCCGGCTCTCCCCAATCACGCACCGGGCCCGGGCAGAGCCGGCTCTCCCCAGTCACGCACCGGGCCCGGGCAGAGCCGGCTCTCCCCGCTCGCACACCGGGCCGGGGCAGAGCCGGCTCTCCCCGCTCGCACACCGGGCCGGGGCAGAGCCGGCTCTCCCCGCTCGCACACCGGGCCGGGGCAGAGCCGGCTCTCCCCGCTCGCACACCGGGCCGGGGCGGAGCCGGCTCTCCCCAATCACGCACCGGGCCCGGGCAGAGCCGGCTCTCCCCGCTCGCACACCGGGCCCGGGCAGAGCCGGCTCTCCCCAATCACGCACCGGGCCCGGGCAGAGCCGGCTCTCCCCAATCACGCACCGGGCCGGGGCAGAGCCGGCTCTCCCCGCTCGCGCACCGGGCCCGGGCAGAGCCGGCTCTCCCCAGTCACGCACCGGGCCCGGGCAGAGCCGGCTCTCCCCAGTCACGCACCGGGCCCGGGCGGAGCCGGCTCTCCCCAGTCACGCACCGGGCCCGGGCAGAGCCGGCTCTCCCCGCTCGCACACCGGGCCCGGGCGGAGCCGGCTCTCCCCAATCACGCACCGGGCCCGGGCAGAGCCGGCTCTCCCCAGTCACGCACCGGGCCCGGGCAGAGCCGGCTCTCCCCGTCGCGCACCGGGCCCGGGCGGAGCCGGCTCTCCCCAGTCACGCACCGGGCCGGGGCAGAGCCGGCTCTCCCCAGTCACGCACCGGGCCCGGGCGGAGCCGGCTCTCCCCAGTCACGCACCGGGCCCGGGCAGAGCCGGCTCTCCCCGCTCGCGCACCGGGCCCGGGCGGAGCCGGCTCTCCCCAGTCACGCACCGGGCCCGGGCGGAGCCGGCTCTCCCCAGTCACGCACCGGGCCCGGGCGGAGCCGGCTCTCCCCAGTCACGCACCGGGCCCGGGCAGAGCCGGCTCTCCCCAATCACGCACCGGGCCCGGGCAGAGCCGGCTCTCCCCAATCACGCACCGGGCCGGGGCAGAGCCGGCTCTCCCCGCTCGCGCACCGGGCCCGGGCAGAGCCGGCTCTCCCCAGTCACGCACCGGGCCCGGGCAGAGCCGGCTCTCCCCAATCACGCACCGGGCCGGGGCAGAGCCGGCTCTCCCCAGTCACGCACCGGGCCGGGGCAGAGCCGGCTCTCCCCAGTCACGCACCGGGCCCGGGCGGAGCCGGCTCTCCCCAATCGCGCACCGGGCCCGGGCAGGCCCCGCGGCTGCCCCTGACCTGCGGGGAAGGGCGGTTTGGTCTCCCGGGCTCCTCAGTGTCCGCAAAGGTACATCTCGTTCTTGGCAGAGATGGAACAGTGACAGCCAGGCTTTCACCTGAGGGCTTATTTAAATCTCACATTTAGTTGAGCGCTCCAAGACCCCAAAGTGATCCCATGGCCAGCATCTCCCTACCTGTAGTTTTTGGGCACAGAACAAAGAAACTCTGAGGCTGCCAGCCAGCACAGGCAAAGGGAGCACCTCCTATGTTTGAAATATCTGTGCCCTGTGCCACATTTTGCCTGAACTTTGAAAAACCAGGTCTCTCTGTGCTTTAAATAGGGAACCCACATTGACTGAAACATGTGACCTGAGCCCTGGTGAGTCACTGCTCCAGTAGCACGGCATGGAGAGGATGTTCTTGCCTCCTCCGGATCTTGTAGAACCAAATCAATAAATGTTTTTGGAAATGCACAGGTAAAATTACTCTTCCTTGCTGTTAAGGTTTGAATACTGTGTCATTAGTAAGACCAGCACTTTTAAAAACAAGAAGACAAAATACTGAATGCTATTAAAGCAGTTTGCTTTCAAAATAAAGATAAAATTGAGGAGTAAAAATAATAAATAGTCAAATAATTAGAGGCAACATCTTAACACACACACACACAAGGGAAGCAAATTGAGACCACATAGGATACCTCAAATCTTGACTTCCTTTACTTAGGAATAAACCTTAACATTGCAATAATAGTATTTACAAATGCAAATATAATTATTGTACGTACGACTCCTAAAACTGCCTCAAGACGCACCTCTTCCAACAAGCATTACATACCTATCAAAAATGCTGTCTACAACACTGGAATGGCAGCACCTCACTCATGAGAACTCATGAAGGATTCAGTGAGTGCAAATTAGCTGCTTCACACAGACAGCAATACAGCTTAGTTATGTTTCTGAAACCCGAGGATCATTAAGAATCAAATACACAGAAAAAAGAAAAAAACACATACTCCCAAGTACCTTACACTTGACTTAAACCAATTATTGCCTTGACCGAGATCATCTTAATTATATTTATATACAAGAAATCTTCAATTCATTAAAATCTCAATTTACAGAGATGTTTTCATTGTGAAAACCTTGCTTCTGACAGTAATTGTGTTACTGCTAATCCCATAGAGTCAGACAGGCTCTGAATCTGACCTCATGAATCCCAGAATAATAATTACAAATGCAGAAGTTAACTTTTCTCCTCTTTCATTTGTTCTTCCTTTGCATTTGATTAGATTTTATGTACCAACTCACTGCTCAAGGGCTTATCAACACTCCTGAGAAACATTTAAAACCTGGAAATATTTCAGATACCTAATGTTTGGAAAACGTGTGAGCCTTATCTTCAGTATTATTGGGCTGTGTAATATTGTAATAGCTAAGGCTTCTTGCCTCTTGTGTAAGCACAGAATACCATCTTCCTTGAACAATTTCATATCAGTAAATATCTCAAGGTGATTTCAGTGAATTTGCAACAGAAAATGGGATTTTTTTCCAATGAAGAACCTGAAACTCACAAGTGCTGTTCTTCCTGAACCAAGTGGGCCTCTAACTTCAGCTGACAATGCTTCATGAAAGGCAGAACACCCATGTCTCAGTCCCTTCACTCATCTCTGGTTCAGTTGATAACTAAGGATGATGTCTTGCTAACTCCACCAAGGTAAAAAGCATCATGGCAGGAGGTCAGTCCTCTCTCTACAGAGCACTGGGAATGTCCCAGTTTTGTACTTAACTATACTCAACTTGTTAGTACTAAAGGGCAGGAATTGTACTGCAAACTGAATACCATTAAATAAAAATAATTTTAAAAATCCTCTGTTCTCATTGCAGATGCCTTGAAAGCTTCAAAAGCCATTATTTTAGAATCAAGTAGGAAGGAAGAGTCTTGTCTCCCTGCATGCTGCCGTGGGGTAAAGTCTTAGGACTGCTTGCCTTATTTGCACATGAGCTTCATAATTTCGCTGGGTTCATTAAGACCAAGAGGGTAATTTCATTTCAAACTGAGGGTCTATATACTTTTTGTTATGTCAAAAGAAATCCAGGATAGCAGCTTTACTCTGGATTTAAAGTGACCAGGAGCCTTACCCATTTCTTACAGAACCTGCTGGCTGGTGAAGAGCTTCAGAGAAATCCCCCTAAAGCATTGTATCTGCTGATAAATCCTAGAATAATATAGGACAGATGTAAAAGATGTAGTCATGTGCTCTTGCAGGTCAGTAGTAAAACTTCTGCTGACTTCAGTTAATCAGTTTCACCTTATAGAGATGATTTCTCAGAAGCCGAATTGTAAGTCACTCTTACTATTCCTTTTACAGTGCTATCAAACTGTAGCCACCTTTCAAATATACCACATGGACCAAAACCAGTGCAGTCATAAATTCAAGAGTTTATAGGAAGTTTGGAAATTTAAGGAGGGTGCACAGAAAGTAATTCTAGATGACAGGTTTGGAAGTCGGTGATAAGCTGCCCTGGCTTTAACAGCATATTGATCTAGGAGTTTAGATGGGCTGTGACATTACTTCTATGAGAAGTAATAAATTTAATACCAGCCGACAATAACTTCCTATGATGCCTAAAAGAAGGTTTGGTAATGTAATAGAAACAGCTAATACTGATGTTAGTCCACTGGGCTAAGAGAACAAATAACATGTTCATATTAAATGCATGAGCAGTGTCAAAAGATAGATGTACATTACTACTGCCCCATGAGCATACATTATAAATACTTGCAGGGACAAAAGTATACTTAGCTGTCGTGTTTACTGTTGATTTGACTTCAGTCAGTTTTAGATTTCCTTTGGTTTCTGATTTACTGGTTAACATGGCTGCTGATCATGCTCCATCAGAATGATACTATGTGCTACATACATCACTCCAACAATATGTCCAAATTATACCCCCAAAATTGATGCATTCTATCACTCTGAAGAGCAGCTTTAAGAGCTAAAGGGTAGATTTACATTATCTGCAAGAAGTCTTGAAAGACTCTTCTGAGATTTGTGTAAGTGTAGGAGGGTGGGAAGCATGGAGCTGTGGTGCTGGCACTGAGTGTTGCCTTGGGCTGGTCCAGAAGAGAGAGGGCAACACCCTCACACCTGAGCTGACACAGGAAGACAGTGGGCTTTACACAAGCACAAAGAACTGGCTTAGTTCCTTCTTGCAAGGATGAACAGGTTAGAAGGCATTTGCTCTCATACATCACTCATGAGCTTGTAGCTTTTCTTTAAAAATTTAACACTCCTTCTGCAGCAGAGGAGTTTTCTGTTTTCTGTTTCGTGGGAAGCAGCATGTTCCAACAGGGAAGTGAAGGTAGCAGCCCCAGTGGCCCCACGTGCTGTGCTCTGTGCTTCCAAGCACAATCCAGTGGGGTGCTGTGAAGGTCTGCCCTCTTCCTCCTCCTCAGCTGCATGGCTGTAACTTGGGTGGCCACACTGGAGCTGTCACAGTGCCTCAAATATATGCTATGTGTTCATCTGCAATGTGCATCTGGAAGCAACCCTGGTCCCATCAGAACCTTAAGTCACTTCACTAAGCAGTCCCGTAGCCAAAATTGCTTCCAAACATGAGTCTACTCCCTAAAATCTGCTTACATCCGCACCACTGTACCATGCACTACAGGGTACATTATTTTAAGACAGGAATTTCAAGAGAGCAGCTAGTTACTTGGCAACAAAATTACCTAATGCTACTGAAAAATCAGGACTGATGAAATGAAAAGAAAAAAAGCCCATCAAACCAGCCAATATTCCCTTATCTCCAATCAAAAGAATACTTAATTTTGTGTCTCCGAAACGCTTAGTGACAACAGTTTTGTTTTATGGAAGTTTTGAAAGATTAGAGTCAGTTCGTTCAAAAACTCCCCAGGCTTCCTGCCACGACACCTGCCTACCTCCTCAACAGCTCCCTGGCTGGGCTACTGGCTTGCTCAAGGCTTCCAGGTCTGTGTGGGCTTGGAGATAAAGCTGCTTTTAGGGCTTTACAGTTTCAAGAATATATAGCTCCAGAATAGCTTCCCCTTGGGAACAGCTCTGAAGCAAGGCTCTGCTGTCTGATTAGCATTTCAAAATTCCAGAGCTCACTCCTCGCAGGAGCACCACCAGATCCCGAGCTGGTGGAACTGCTTGTCAGGCAGCACACACCTCCAGCAGCATCAGCACCTCCTGTGCTGGGCAGGGGCTGTTGTCCAGTTCCCCTTTCCACAGCCCTGACCTCTGTGGCTTTGCTCTGCTCTTTGGGCCTTCACTGGGCTGATGGTCAGTGCCCGGCATTCTCCAACCAGCAGGATCTGGTGCTCATCTCAGAAGGAGCTTGGATGTGTTTTTAAGGCACAAGCGTGGGTAGAAGCTTTTCATGACTGAGCCATGCAAAATGTGATTGCCTTGAGAGTGGGCAATGTGATGAGAACACCTTGCCTTTCCCTTTGCTGATTTCAGTCACAAGAGCATCAGCTGTTTTTCCAGGCAGGGAAAGCACGAGCACTCTGCCTGCACAATAGGTGCCTGAGGATGGACGGGCTCCTTTGTGCTCTTCTCCTTCATCCTTACACACCAATGGAGCAACATAGGACTGTCCAACACAAAGGATTTCATAGCAAGGCAAAACAAATAGCAAAGGAAATGGGGCAGCTGTACATCTTTCAATTGCTGGAGAAGGAAATGAATGAAACTGGGAAATTAAACTCTTAAGCAGTAATTCACAAAACAATCCTGCTTTGAGACTGTTCTTTAACACTTTTGAAAATGAACTCCCAGATCTTACTGTGGTCAGGGCTGGCAGAAATATTGCTTGGGCTCTGCCATTGGCAGCTGGTTATCTGCACACTGATAGTTCAGCTGCAAGTTAATTTCTATCAGTTCTTCAGAGAGAAGTTAAAGGCTCCAAGGAAAGCAAAAGATAGGAAATGCTAAATGTGTAGCAGGCTGAGATAGTCTGGAGCAAAACTATGAAAGCTGCAGAAATGGTGCTTTGTGTACAGCCTCAGAGGGTCGTGCTACCTGGTGTTACTAGGAGCAGCCCAAAATGCCACCAAAAGCACCATGGAAATAGATATATAAAAAAATTACCTTTAAGATAAGCTAATTAATACTTTGCAACCAGCCTGTTAAAAAACTATAATCTTCTGATTAAACTGCTTATTAACTAAGAACAAGCAAAAGGGTAGAGAGGAAGGCCTTGGGGAGTTCTGATGGGCTGAATACATGTGGCAGCTTGACAAATTTACTAATCTGTCAGTCTACCACTTGGGTAGCACACAAACAGCATCAGCAATGCCCTTGTCTCTGAGAACACACTATTCTGTTAATGATACTGATTGTTATGTGTTTGGATCATTCACAAAAAGAACTCCCTGGTGCACATCTGTAAATTTTCTTTGAATATTGTTATATTTCTCTTCTGAAAACATTCTGGGCAGTGGGATGAGCCCTGTGAACATGGGAGAGCTTTTACCTAGGAGTAAGGTAACTAAGAATATATTTTTCTAAGTTCATGCATTGGATTTTGATCTGGGGTAAAATCTTATGTCTTTATTAACTTCTACTGACCTTCAGTGTTTACACAAAATGGTGGCATTATAATTTCAAATACTTCTTCAGTAATTTCTACTTATGGCAGAAGCCTGCAAGAAAGCACACTAGAGATGGAGCATGCCATCAGGAAAGGCACATTCCTCACATACTGATGTGTCTTCATCTCACAAAAATTTTAAGGACCTGTGGCTTGGATGCAAAAGTTGGAAATACGACCCTCTGAAGTAGTAGGGCAGATATTTATTATAAGGATTCCCTCTAAGGAAGCAAATCTGTCTTTAGACATGCTGATGAAATAAAGACCAAGTTTGAGAGAATGACATTTAAGGAAAAAGAAACTATTTCTGTTTTGCTAGATACCATTAGTAGAAGTCAGACTACCTACTACACACACCAATTAATTTCCTAGAGGTTCCAAATCCCAGACATCATCTCACGTTCTAATTTTGGAAGACAATGAAGTTCATCTCATGTTTGGTGGCTTGTATTAATCCCCAAACCTTTGCAGTCCAGATAACACCCAACATCTCATTTCAACCAACAACCATTCATCAGGTGTCCAATGTGGAGCCTATGTTTACCTCTCATCTTTAAGGAAGGAAAAGACATTGTCCTCCTCCTTTGTCTACCATAAAACCTGAGCAAGGATAAGTCTGGGAGAATCCACCATCCAGGAACTAATAATATGGGACTGCACCTGACAAGATTCTGAACACACTCAAGTCTGTCTTTTGGCAGAGAGACACACATTCAGCCAGACTGGACTGAAACAAAGCACGACTCCATTTGAACTTGCTAAAGCATCCTTGCTGGTTGCTATGGCATGTGCACTCTTATGAATGCTTAATTCTGGCTGACAATTTTTTAAAGGATTTATGTTACTTTGTGTAACATAAACATACCAGCCATTAGAAATAAACTCTGTTTATTCTACTGGCTCTTCCTCCTTTCTGAAATGGGTGACATTTATCTTTGCTGTCCAGTCTTGGACTGTCCTACACTTCTTTTTGCATGTTTCTGTGCTTCTGCACAGAATAGGATTTATAATGGTTGAGAGTAGCCCATGCAGTAGTCCATTTCTATTTGCTAAACTTATCACTTCTGTACAGCAAAGAGTTCTCTTGAGATGTGCAACTATTTGCTATAAAAAGCAAATGCTTTAAAAAGTATAAAATTATATATGATCCATGCAGCTTTGCTCATAGGTATTTTCAATAAAATGATTATACAGACCACCAAACAGATTTCATGAATTTCCCTGAAGTGGCATTGAACCCCACTTGAATTCAAGTGGGCTGCATCCTGCTAAAAGCTGTAATCTTTTTCTTTGAGTACAAACCCACTCTGAAAAGCAATGGCCTCATGTCGCTCCTGGTTTACTGTGCCTCATTGTTTCCATATTAAAATGACTCAGTTCGGAAGCAAAATTATTACTTTTTTTTTTTTTTTTTTTTTTTTTAAGCACTCCAAGACCACATAAACTCGGCCAAACTTACAGCACTGAAGCCTGAGCTCCCCTACATTAGTACATCAGCACTGGCTGTTCAGGCCCTCATTCTGTGCCTGTGCACCTCCAGCATTCCCCTGAAATGCCCAGATCTGTGCAGCCTCTGGCTCTGTTGGCTGCACGGCCTCAGCTGTGGCAGACACTGCTGCAGCCTCACCCCAGCCCGAATCCTCGCTGCCACTTCAGCAAGCAGGGCTGTACAACCTGGAATTTAAAACACAAATAAGACCACAGAAACTACTGGAAGCTACCAACAACTGATGTGAAACCTCGCACAAGGCAGAAAGCCCTAATTATAGTTTCTGAACCTATGAAGTCATCTAATACACACATGTTACTTACACTGCAAGGAGGAGAATGGATACATGCAGTACTTATTACCATCCTCATAAGAAGGAAAGAAAACCAGATTTTGGAGGCTTTTGGAAACCCACAATTTAGAAAAATCTGCATAAATCCAGGAAATCAGCTCTACTTCAGTTAAAAAAAAAAAAAAAAAGCCAGTACAAAATAATAAGCACTTTGGATTTAATTGTAAAAGCAATAGTATTAATTCCACAGTGCTGTGCAGCACTGCAAGCCTTAACATCATTTATTTTTATTGTTTTTCTGGATCAAAGTTACCTAACATTGATCTGAAAAGTACTTGATATCTCTCCTAATTGCCCAAATGGAGGAATCTAAGGCAAGGAATAAAGATGGCACACTTATTGATTCAAGTGTCATCAAAAACATACTAACCAGAAAACCAAAATCAAGCTTCCTCTTCTTCTCCTAGCACTGCACACCCTATATAAAATCAAGAGCAGTAAAAAGTACTAACAATCTTCACTCACGAGTGAAGGACATGGCTGCAATCCTGTATTCTTATTAGAGGGAAAATACTGAGAAAATAAATGCCATTTTTACATAATTTTTCCATGTCTTAAAACTGAGCTGCACTCTCTAATGCATCCTGGACAGTGCAGACTCTAATGGTAACAACAAAATATTGCATTCATATAGTAATGGGTGAAGAATTTTGCATTCATATAGTTATGGGTGAAGAATTAAAAAAAATATTTCAATCCTATGTGGTGAGAAATTATTTAAAATATTACACTATTTTGCAGTTGTGTGATAAAAAGCCTTCTTATTTCTTAAGACAAGACTTCAGAAAGCTTTAGACAGAGCAGATTTTCTTAAATTAGCTTGAAAATTCAGTTTCCAGGGCAACGTAAGCAGGTCTTCATACATCAACATCTCTTTGCACCATTTTTATAAATACGGTT
Organism: Sitta carolinensis; assembly: GCA_032173965.1. NCBI lineage: Eukaryota > Metazoa > Chordata > Aves > Passeriformes > Sittidae > Sitta > Sitta carolinensis. The sequence continues at coordinate 21,563,894 of CM063288.1, forward strand.
TGCTAGAATGTCATAAAATACTTTTTAAATACAGCGAACTATTTTGATCATTTTGATCCTTTTCTCTGCCTTTGAAAGAAAGCCGACTGTCCTTTCCTTTCAGAAGAACCTTATCAATAAAACTGTCAAACTGTTTTCCTTTGGAGAGGCTTTATCCCAGAAATGCCTGCAGTGATACCCATGCATGTAATACATTTCTACCAGCACCTGAATGTTTATGTAACATTTCAGTAGGCATCCCTTATTCATCATCCATTTTCTTACTTTCTTTTCATTTTGCAAGCAGGAGACATGATTTAGGGACTATGGCATGCTGGGAGTCAGCTGGTTTATTTATAAAATTAACCTGAATGTCTGTTTCACAGAAGCAACATGGAATTTGCTGATGCCCACCTTGCACATCAAGATCCCCAATGACTTTTTCACACCTACTAATACATGGAATGGTATAAAAGAGATAAACTAACTATGCACCTATTTTCTCCCCCATTCTAAAAGGGAGTGGGGAAAAGAAATCTCTTAATGATGATGACTGTGAGGGCACGAGGGGTGCTCTGCATCACCCCAGTGAGTTACTGAAACAGGCACCTGAAACCAGCAGCAGCAGGTGGATTTGTTTCCTCTTCCCATTGAACAAGGAGCAGCCTGGCCCCTGGCCCCACGGTGGAGCAGGCTCACATGACAGTTACAACACCAGGAACGACTCAGGAAAAGAACACTGAATGACTTTTACCTGCACATTTTACTCCCTGAGCAATGAGGCCCCACATGAAGTTGGCACAGTATTCACACCAGTGCGGGCCCCTGAACGTGTGCACCTGGAAGACAGTAGCAGAAAGGAAAATTACAGAAAATGACCCAACCATTTCACAGACCTCAGTATCCATGCATGCAAACAGTGCAGAATTCCTCTTCTTTGAAGGTACCACATGCAGTTTCTGGAAGTTTCCCTTTATCACGGCAGGAAAGGGAGGAAGGAACTAAGAAAGATTTAACAACCAAGACTCTTGCAGATGTGTGGAAAACCAAAGTCCTCCATCCTGAGCCATCCAGAGCAGCAGAACTGGGTCTGGGGGGTCTGCTCCAAGGTCAGGTCAGAGAAGCAGGCATAGCCCTTCTCCTACCTCATGGCATCCCTCTGTCTGGGCAGGAGTCTGGCCATAAGGCAAGGCTTTTGCAGCGACTGTGCAAGAGCTCACTTTTCAATTTCAAGTGCCTTCTGTTATGGCCTCCCCTTCATAAGGCACTGTGTGAAATGGGAAGGGGCTGCAAGATTTCGCCTAAATTTGCCTAGAGACTTTCCAGTTTAGAATAAGTCCAATAAGAAATTAATTTTCTTCATACTAATGCTACATATTAAAAATCCAAAATGAAAAAAAAAAAAAAGAATCCAATGAACCAGGAAAAACTTGAAAGCTAAAGAAGAAAGAAAACCCCAATGTTGCTTTTGTTCCTGGCTCACAAGCTTGTAACAAATCCTGCAGCCACCATTAACTGCTTCTGATTTTATTCTGATAAAGCTCCTGCTGTAGGAAACCACAGGATCCTTTACAGAGAAAATCATTACTTCCTTAGCCAGCGTAAAAGGCTTTGAGCTGCTATTTAGAATAGACAGGCTGAAAATAAAATTAGTAGCTGATGATCATAAAGAAATGAAATCTGCAGTGAAATATAGCAAAAATGCTTTAGGCCAAAATCTCTCGGTCCCTCAGAGTTACTGAGCAGGTACGGGAGCAGGCAGTAACCTCTCTGAGTGCAGTGCTCCGTCGGATCAGTGAGGAGCAGGAGGGAGAAGGAGCTGGTGGAAACGTCTGTTCCTGACACCTGCACACAGCTCTGCCTAGGAACATGGAAAGGCAAAGTGGCCTGCCTGAGGTGGCAAGCATCCCCCACGCCACTGATGTAAGAGGCAGCTGGACACAGCTGACACCCCACAAGTGACAGCACAGAGCAGCACCCTGCAATTCAGCCACAGTTTGGTTCTGGCCAAAGGAAGCTCTGCAGCCTCCTGGGCTTTCAGTACCCGGGAGCAGCAGTGAGATTGCTGACAGTCTGGAAAGTTACTGCTGAACAACAAGTAATTCACATGCATGGCCCCTGACTGCCGGTCCAAAGTGAGCCCAGGCTGCCCAGCCCCAGCCCAGCTCAGCCCCAGCCAGCCCGCTGTGTCTCCAGCCTCTGGAAGGTGAGATGTGCTCCACGAGGCCTCTTCTCCCTGCAGCTCTGGCTGACTTCAATAAAGCAAATGATGACAAGACTGTCAGCAGCCGTACTTTCCATTTTCTTTTTTTCCTCTCACCACAAGAGATTTTTCACACCATTCATTCCATTACCTACCTGCACTACCCACATCCTTTTGACTTTCTTCCTCAGCCTGGTGGTTTTTATCCAGGTTTTTGGCAGTGTTCCCTTCCAAGAATAAGAACACTCTAATATCCTCAAGCAAAGTATTGCACTTTAATGCCTGCAGGACTAACAGAACTTTTTCAGGGAAAAAAAAATGGCATCATTTCAGTCACCATCTTTCTTTTTTGGGTCAAATTCCCCCTGTAACATACTTCTTTAAAATACTTCTCAAAAATCCCATCAAGGAAGATTGAAACAAAATTGACATTTCAAAACTCTGGATAATAAAGAATTTCTTTTCACAGTATTTTTCAGTTCCATAAATTGTTTTGGCTTTAGTATCTCTGATTGCACAGAGGGGGAGAATTTTGTTTTGTTCCTTAAAATACTGACTGACACATTATCAGTTCTTTCTAAATAAAAAGAATTACACTATCTTACCTAGAATTACCCTATGCTGTGCCTCTGTGGTTGACTTCAATTCATCAGACATCAAGTCAACAAATGTGCTGTTTGCTGAAGCATTTCTAATCCTGTCCTTAGGTGCTGGAGTCCCAACTTGGCTTCTCCAGAGCCATCCCCAGTGCTGATACTCACTAAACCTCAAGATATCTAATCTCCAACGGGCTGTTTCAGCAGTGAACATCCTTCCTTTTTGGCATCTTGCTCCCCGCCATGCATATTTCCCTCTCCTCCTGATTCTCCTTAGAAACTCTTCTGCAGTGTCTATCACATCCCGTCAGATCTACTACTCTGATCTTTTGCCTCCATTTTTAATAGGATGAATTTTTTTAACGAGCTCAGTTTCCTTACGTGTAGTAACTATGATTCACCTGGATTCTACCACAGCCAGTTCTCTGATACCACCCTGGCTGTCAGCCTGTTCCTCAGAAGAGTTTACATGACTCATCATCAACCTAAAAACGGCAAGGACAAGGTGGACTCTTCCCTACCAACACTGCATGCGCTGGTCACCCTTCATAACACCAGGACTGACTTTGCCCTTCAGAACCACTGTCTCAGCAGCATTAGCACTGCTGTCTCATCCCACGCAGCCAGGCTTCATCCAAATCCCGAAACACCTCTCCATATCATCAGCTGGATTTACCCAGAGCCTGCTCTGCTTTTTGTTGCCCCATCCAAATTACTATTTCTTATCCATTATTCTGATTGCAAACTCAAAACAGATTAGAAGGTGAGGGTATGTTTTCCTATGATCCATGATGCTCTGCCTTGCTTAATCCTTTATATGAGATGGGAGGTTCTTTGGCAATATTAAACAGGAGGCCTGAAGGTCACAATGTCCTTCTGGCCCTGGGGTATACAACTCTTGAAGATCAGCTCTGAAGCCTCTGTTTCTGAGGGATTTCTGAGCAGTGCTGTCTTTTCCCAGAGCATCAATACTCCCACCTCTGAGGAGTGGAACTGAACACCTAACACTGCACTGGTCTGAATACACACTCTCTCTGGGACTTAAATCAGACACAGTGAGTGATGCCAGAAAATACTGAAAAATTGGTCTCCTGAGGAAGGTCAGAACAGCCTCTAACCCTAGCTAGAGGATGGGTGGGGTCTGGCAGCTAAAAAGAAACACCTTGGCATCCCTTTGCTAGTTCAAAAGCCAGCACCTGTGAAGAATACTGCATTTATCACATGACACTGTTTAATACAGCATTCTGACTTTAATATTTAATTCCCCATTCTAAAAACTAGCCAAGCATCTTGTCTGTTTTCAAAACTAACAGATGCTTTCCAGAAAAATGTCTAAAAACACACCCAGCAGAGTCCCAAAGATCCTGATTTAAATTACAAGGGGTTTCTTTCCCCTTGTAAAAAAGAGTATTTGCCATATACAGATTTTAGTCTCTTAAAAATGTGAGAGAATAGGACTGCCAACAGTGGTTTTACATCTCCCAATCCTTCCATTCTCACTCCCACCCAAAAAATCTTCTTTTCTCTCTTTCCAAATGGGAATAAATTTTTAAAAGAATATGGAAAATGAGTGAGTGGGAGAGCAAATTAAACTGGATTTAATCTTGATTTGTAAAATTCCCTGAGAAGAAAATCAATTTAAAAGAAAAGTCTAGATAATTTTAAAGGAAAATATCTGCTTCAGAAACTATATAAAATAATATTACTATGCTGTCCTGCAAGTCTGAGGTAAGAGGAGAACCTCTCATTAGGTTTACACCCTAGGCATTTCTATTTTGATCTCTCCTGCACTATCAACAAGGTATAACAAACATTTTATTACTGTAAACTATGTAGGAGAAGTTTTCTGCTCAGGCTTAAAAGGTATACACACAAGGAAAATAGCTTAATTCTTGTGATTAACAACTCTGAGTGTCAGAAAATTTCACTTATTTTTGTGCTGCATTTAATTAAAATTTTTTTAGAAAGGTCAAAATTTTAGGAGAACCAAATAAAAAATGACCCAGTGGTGCTGACAGTAGATTATACTACAAGCTGTGAACTCCTCAAACAGATCTCTCCCCATTATTTCTCAGGCTCTATAAAGGTCATTGTTGAAGTTAGTTACCCGTACATCCTGTAACTCCACTTATTTTTTATGCTTTTGGTTTTTCCAAGGCAGTTATTCAGCCACCCTCGATTGCTACCTGAAGAACAGGAATGAGCCAGCAGATAATTTGTATTCTTAACTGGAAGACTTACATTTTTTCACTTGTCAAGGCAAGGAGGAAGAGAATGAGAAAATATCAGTGAAGTGCTGTGCAAACGTGAAATGAGGGAAGATGGTGGCTCAACAGAGCTTTAGCAAAACCATTGACAGGAAGAAAACAGGGCTGGATTTGAAAAACTATGGTTACAGAAAACCAGAACTGAGTACATAAAACAGAAGTGTTTGGGACAGCATACAAAAAAGGCTTCCTTTGTTGAGAGGCTTCTGCCACAGTTTGTTCCATCAGACCCTGCTCCCTACAGAGCAGCCCTCCACACCAAACTGCTGGTCAGAGCAATTGGGTCTGGAACATCCAGGCATCACCATCTATTGTGGGATGGGACACAGCACCTTGGAAAAGGATGGAAAAAATTACTGCTGATCTCTACTCTTGGACTACCAGAGCCTCACACTTTAGGCAGAAGCCTTGTTGGTGCTCAGAGAGGAGACCAAGTGCACCGGAGACTGAACATGTGGCACACCCCCAGCATTTGCACTGCATGGCACTGCAAGGTTCAGGTCTGCTGGCTATACTGTCCTTTAAACAAATTCCCAGGGATGATGAGACACTGAGACAGCTGATGAAGACTGTCAGCTCAGTGGTCCTAACTGATTTGCAATTCCATCAGCTGAATTCTGCCTATTGGGGCTTTACCAAGCTTTTAATTGAATACGGGAGACATTGTAAATCTCAATTAAAACGATGAACTCAGCCTGTATTATTAACATCTGTTTTCCCTGTCACAGTTGATTTTATCAGGCACTGAGCACACCCATGCTGACATCAATTAGGCATTTCCTCTTCATCCATCCCTGGTCCAGACAGAGATTGCCTGGACATGAAGAGTAAAGAAGAGATATGAGTGAGAAACTCAACCATGGGCAATGCTTCAATTTATCCTTGTATATGTTACGATGATTAGACAGTGCCTCTAAAACAAGAGTCCCAAAGCACTTCAAATATTCCAGCACACCATAATTCTCCTGTGAGGAAAACATTGTTGCTGACAAGTAATCTGAGAAGCAAGAAGACTGCCATGACAACCCACACTGCAGGGCGGTATCTGCAGGTTAATTGCTTCCACGGGAAGGTGTAACAGAAATGAACTAACTGAGACCTGTGGAACAGACCTCCTCCACAACTAGAGCTGACTCTGCTTAGCCCAGCTGGGGTGTTTGCCATGGGGAGCCAGCCTGGAACCTCCCCAGTGACTTTGTGCAGCAGTTCTGGAGAGGAGAGATGCTGTCAAGAGAGCTGCTGGCCCCGAGCATGGGGCATAAATAGCATCCTATCATCAGCAGGGGCACTGGGAATGTGGAGCAGGACAGCCTCCCTCCGTGTCCTCAGCCACTTGGAGCCAGAAGCGCTGTCAGATCTTGTTTACTCTCTGGTTTGCACTGCCTGTGTCAGCAGAGATGGAACAACTGGAAATTGAAGTTACTCTGTGCTCTACAAGAGCTGAAGTGAAAAATGAGAATCACCGGTTGTTGGCTTTTTGCTTCTGAGTGAAAATGGCCACATTTTGCATTTTATTCCAGATCCAACTTACTTGACAGATAACTCCATACAAAAAATTCTGAAACTAGAGGTGAAAATTGAATAAAATCCTTAGAATTAAAATTGTATATACATATGTATCTTACGTGTAAATAGAATACAAGCCCCTGAGAGATTCCTAAATAAATGCTTTTGTCATAATTCTAAGGCTAATTTAGAGGAAAAGCTGTTGATGATGAGAGTATAACATGCACTAGAAGCTTCTAGAGGCAAAGTCTCAGTCCTCCCCAGAGGAGTGCTTCCTGGCCTTACCAGAGAAATGAGCTGGTCTGGCTTTGGGCTGTGCAAAAAGTACACAGGATGCACACATGTGGACTAAAAAAATTGCTGGTGGGAAGAAATTACAGCCTAAATAAAATTAAATATTTAGAAGAAAGGCTCTCTCTCGCTCTTTTTTTTTTTTTTTTTTTTTTTTTTTTTTAACAGCGGCAAAGCCTTAATTCAGGGACTAGCACTAGGAAACCAGAAATGTTTAAATAACATTGTGCTATTTGGAATCTGCTTTGGAAAAAAAAAAGTGCAAGTAACATTAAATAAATACTTTAGGAGACTAAAATCCATCAATGCCTAAAAGCTTTTCTGGATTGAACTGTCTTATGAGTTTCAGAAGGCTCAACAGAGAGCTAATGAGGTCTTCTCAGAAGTTTTGTGGAAGTTTTTTTTCCCACTTATGTTCTCCAGGTATTTTCCCTGCCTTTGAATCATTTTTTTCCCCTCAAGTCCTAGGAGTCTAACAGAAACATTCAATTTCCTGAGGTTTTCTTATCTGTGGGAACACACACTGACTCTCCCCAGGGACTATGCTAAAGGCACCCAGCTCTCTCTATGTATATTTGTATTAGTGCAATGGCTCAAATAAAGTATATTTCGAAAATATGCCCAGTGCCAGTTCTGTTCTTAATAAAAAATCCAGCATCCTCTTTTCAGTGGAACTAGATCAATTTACCCCAAATCAGCATCTGCCCCAGTTTTCAGAACATCAGAAATAGAAATGAGTTCATGTCAGAAGTCACAGAAAAATGGCTCTGCTTAATATAGTAAGAGTTTGTTACAGTTTCTGGACTTTTTGCAGCATTTTCCATCTCCCAGCTTCCCAATGTTTAGGCATGGCTCTACTGAGAAGCTCACTAGAGTAAGAACTGGCATGGAAGTGATTTTCTATGACTTCTTACACAAGCAAAGCACCCTGCACAGATGGAATTACCCCAGTAAAATCTGGGCTAGGGCAGTTTATTTGTTTCCAAGATGTGATACAAATTTCATTGGCAGAGTAACTCTTGTTAATACCAGGAGTCTCTTCATTAAAGTGAGACTTGAGTCTGTCTATACTAGCAATGTCTTTCCAGGGACTGGTCCTCACTTGAGACTTCACTCCTTGGGCATATTTCAGGTTATTTTCTACTTCAGGAAAAGCATGTTGTCTCTGCTCTGGAGCTCCCCATTTGGCCTTGCAAGTGGATCATCCTCAGAGAGAAAGCCAGGGTATTGCTTCAGTCGAGGAGGATGAGGAATCTCAACCAACAAGGCTCATTAGCATCTTGGCTGACTTAGTTTAAGCAGCCAGGGAAAAACATCTCTGGAAGAAGTGTTGACTTGAAAGGGAATTACATTGTTAATGTTGACAGATGTAGCAAGCAGCCTTGCAACTGTTATTTATAACAATTAATTGACTGTGCCGTCAGCACTAGTAAGATGGTGACTAGGAAACAGCATGAGAGTACCCAGCACTCAGAAAGAGAGAGCAAAAAATAAGTCTTCAGGAGATAGATCTGTTTTGTGAAGTGCAAGGGAGAAACAAGACAATATCCTGGGGAAAATGAAGCATGGAAGCACAGATTTCAGTCCAGCCCTGACAGGGACAAACAGACACCTTCTTGCCTCAGCGCAGCACCATGGCACTAATCGAGGAAGAGGAGTGGGTTCTGCCTTGGACTGTCGGCAGAGGGATAACACCTGCAGGGCATTCTGCTGGCTCGAGTCATCAGGAGCCAGAGATGTCTGAAGGAATGCCCATTACCAGCCAAGGGAGCTAAAACTTCCCCAGGGCCCATGAGTCACAAAAGCTGGTGGGGAGCGAAGACCTTTAAGGTGTTTTGTCCAGGTTTATTTTAAATTTGCCAAGTGAGGAGGAAGTTATTGCACTGACTAACAAATTTTACAACCCAGGAGATTTCTTGGTGCTAATATCAGATTTTCACCTTCCTCTTCCTTTTAAGATATCATACCATAAGTCCCAGCTCCTCTTCTACAACTGTCATCCTTATCATGAACATTTTTCAAGCATAGTTTTATCTCTTTTCCCAGCCCCACACAAACAGCAGGTGAAGGAGTGAGGTCAGTGCCCAAGTCCAAAGCACAGCACCAGGCGGTGAAGAGATGCAGAAGATACTCCATGTCAGATAGAGTGGACTCAGGGCAGAAGGCATCTCATTAGGTGTACCTTTTTTATCAGCAAAAACCTAAGGGATGTAGAGCAGACATGGAGAGATGAAAAGATGAAGAGTGGAAAAGTGCAGAGGACTGAGCAAGGGGAATCCTATGTGTTCACTACCCTAATAAACTGTCTCACAAGGGAAAGAAGATGGAGAAAACCTCAAACCCAACTTGGATTACCCTGCTGTCTAAGGTTTTTGGCCTAGAACCCACTTCACACCTGCCAGCCCAGAGCATCTCCTGATCCTCCTCTCATTTTCCTTCCCCTTGGCACCTTGCCACAGGCCCCTTTTCCCCTCAGATTTGCAGTTCCTCTTCTGCCTGCCCAGAAATGCCCAGCTGCTTCCTTAAACTTATTGAATAGATTAAATGTCAGCTGGGTAAGGAATTTTATTTTAATTTACAAGCTATCGCAGTTACTGCCTTTTGGGGACAATATAAGAAACTATGAGAATTTAAAGGGACAGTAAAAAAAAAGCATTCTTACTGGTAGGATCCAGGAGTAGAATAAATTTTTGAGAATGATTAGGTATGAACCTATTCTGTCCACTTCTATGAAGTTATAGAACTTTGTAACTCTTCTGTTACAGAACTTTCCCCGATGATGAAATTCTTTTTGTAAGAAAATAACCTCACTGGCTTCAGCTATGCTCCTTGTCAGCAATTCAAAGAGCACAGGTCTCCCAGAGCTTCCAAATAAAGATGCTCTTGTTCATTGGCTGGAAGAATAAGCTTGATATCCATCACATATACACATGCCCCTGTCCATATTGATATGTGTGTACTACAGACTATGGGGAGATTTATTCCCCATAATGGGTAACTGGATAGTAAGAAAGAAAAAGCCTTTCTGTGAGAAAAGGTAGGGCTGAAATACTGAGGATGGTGAAATGACTGTCCTCATTTGGTCAAATGATTTATTTTACAAGAGATCTCATTCAGTGTGCTGGATTTCAGAAAAGCACAGTAAACGAGGGGAAAGCAAAAGTAATCCAAATATGCAGAAAGACAGACTCAATTGAGTCAAGTTCATGTCAAATTCCATTATTCAATGAGAGCTAAATAAATTCTGTATCAAGCACTGTAAGCCTCTTTAATCTGATATATTTGAATTATTAGAAAATAGGTCTTTTATATTCAATTTACAGAGAAGAATACAGAAATATTAATTAATTTTTTTCTATAAATTGGAAAAGGCAAAAATATGCTTAAAAGTAGAATAATTTTCACACCTAGCTTTCATCCTGAAGGACAGGCCTTTAAAACTTAGTCAGAACTGGCATTTATAAATAATCATCCCTTTCTGTACTTATGGAGATTAATTTAAGAGAATTCAGGCACTCTGTACTTGCATTTGAGATGTGCTCATGAGAGACCAGACTTCCCCAACCAGGAGAATATTACAGAGTTAGAGATCATTACCGACCAGCTCTGCTTGCAGAACTCCCTGTCACCCTGACTACCCAGCCTGTTCCCTTCAGGCAGGAGACAACTCACATTCCAGGAGATTTAAGTAAGATTAAATCCTCTCAAAAACCCTGCCATGTCAGCACTCCTGGTAAAACTGTCTTTACATTCTTCTTTCAAACAACCCTTGGAGCAAAACATAGGTTAATGGATTTATTCAGGAGACCTCTTGATGATTTAAAAGCAGCTTTCATGTTCACCCCTCCCCTAGGCACTGCACTTCTGCAATGACGATTCACCACACTGCTCCTCTGCCCCTCTGCCACCGAGTTCTTCTACCTGAGCTTTGCTGCAGGCAGCAGAGTCTGAGCATTCAAACTGCACCGGTGTTCCCTCCACCTACCCCACAGAGACAGGAGGTGCAGGGGCAGAGGGAGAACTGAGGTCCCCTAGCCTGTGGTCAGGTTTCTGAGATGTCTGCTAAGCCCAGCCTGCCTCTGGAGTAGCTGTAGCTGTCATCTTCCCTTCTCCAAGAAAACAGCGCTGCTTGTGCACTTGTGATTCTGCATTTCTCCCCTCTCTGCCAGGATTTCCAGTATAAAAGGATTGTTGAGACCTCTTCGTTTCTGGGAGCAGTGATGTGACTGATCAAAGAAGCAGCTGGGAGAGGGTTAGAGGTCCCTATCTGGTGCCTCGTGCCTGCAGCACAAAAAGCGGATTAGCTGCAGAGCTACAAAGTAGCGGACACCCTCCTGTTTGCTGTGGAGCCCCCGGGGACAGCAGTCACTGTTGATTAGCTGAACTGGATAAATTTATTTAATTTCTGAGTTGTTTTTTCTTGGTTTGTTTCAAAAGTCAAGGTTGAAGACTCTGGGCCTGACATTTCCTTCCTCCCCACATGGGTGGCAGATTTGCTACTTGGCAGGCAACCTAGGAGATTCATGTAGACATTTTAAATGATGACATCTATACACGTGAGTGAAAAAAAATTGACAGATACAAAGAAATGATAAAGGAGAGAAGCACAAGAGCTAACGATGGCCATTCATTTTAGAACCATAACATGGTTCTCACTAAGAGTTGGTACTTACTAAGAGTTTATGTTTTTGCTTTTAATTCTGATGGGACAGTGGACACATTTAGAGTTCAGGAACGCCAGCAGCATTCCTTCCGTGGGAAGGTTGGCTGCAGCACACCCCGTAAGGGGCTTGTCCCCTTCTAGTCCTTTATAGCAAAAATTATTTATGAAAGGCAACTCCATTCCACTGACTTGAGAATAGACTTACTTCTCAAGGTATGTTTTTCTGGCAACAGTATGTATAAAGGAAATAAAGTACAACTATTATAAAGAAAACAATCCACGTGGAAAGTTTATGCCACAGCTATGACCTTGGAGCAGACATACAGTCTGTTTTTGGAAAAGGCTGGAAAACTCACAGCTCCAAAACTTTCTGTAAACAGTTTATGGAAGAAAAAGAAATAAACAAACCCGAATGAATGAAAATCAGGTTATCAGATTATTTTCAAAACAGATGTGTTTCAGGCTGTTACAGAAAAGCAACTAGGGAACACAGATGTGAAAAATTAAATACTTATTATCCTACATACACTGTAGTACATGGAAAATCACGATCTGCTGGCATCTGCAAGAATTATCTTCAAACTCTAAGGAACAAATGAGAATTGCAAGACATTGCAGATATTTAGGACACCTCAGGAGCCTGTGAAAAAATGTTCTGCATTGAACTGTCAGCCAGCACAGTTATGCCAAGCATTCATATTAAACACTTCTTACATACCATTTTGTACATGGTTTTCAAATTTATGCTTAATGGAAGAACTCGAATGAAACAAAACATCCTGATCACATAAAGTTTCCACTTTTGGTGATTATCTGCACTCAAAAGCAGTAAATTAATATACATGCATGCATGTGGACATTCCCACATTCCGACATGTGTGTGTGATGGAAATCAAAACTGAAAACAGGAGGCATTTAATGGATGCTTGTATCATCAGACACGGGTATTATATTAACATTCTGCCCTTCTCCTAAATGAAATAAAAGTAGGTTCTTTGTGGTTTTGGGTTTTTTTATTTTTATATTAAACACAACATCTGGGCTTCAAATTACATATATGAAGTCTGTACTGTCATCTACAGGAATCCAGTAAAATATCAATTTACATAGTCTTAAAATTAAGACTGCCTATCATCAAATGTATTTGACCACCAAAAGGTTACATTACTGCGTCCTTACTGGACACCTAATACAGATAGACACAAAACATGAATATGTTGTATTGACATGTATCTCTCTTACCATGTATCTTATCTAACGAACACTGGTTATTTAAAGCAATTAAAACAATAACTAGAAGCTACATAGAAGACTAAGTAAATTTTATTAAAAGACAAGGTAGTTGCCGATGCCAGCATGTCCAACAGCCTCATGATATAAGCCTCGCTGGTTTCAACACTCAATTCACTGACACAGGAGAAAAGCCAGAAACTAAGGGAAATGCAGACCATCTGCTCAATCCAGATGCAGCAGAACATGCTTCTTACCTCCAAAGCTATTTACCATCAACACACTGAGATAAGATCAATTTAATTATCTCACTATAGATCTAAGAGATTTTTTGGCATTGAAAGTAAAACTGGAGTACATTCGAGTTGAAAGAAAACTTTGCTGGTTTTCTCACCCTTAGCATCTCTCTCAGTATAAACCAATTCTAAATAAAACAGGTAACCGGACATGGCAAATATTATCGACACAAATGTGTGCCCACAAGCAGCCAACAACAAAATCCCAGTTCCTCTGCAGTATGTTCTAAACGCGCCTAATCGACGTAACCGGCAACGAGGTTTACTTGCAGTTTCTAAATTCCTAGAAAGTCACAGTACGATTTCCTTGCAATACCAGACGCATTTCAAAACACGAGCTGAAGTCCCTGTGCCTGAAAAAAGAAATTAGGTAGGAACACGTCTTACCTTGAAATTATGAACCTTCTCGTATTTTGGAACATGTTCATTTTCCTTCAGAGTTGCTCTTCGGACGAGCGACGTCAACTGCGAATAAGCAAAGAGTTTAAGAGGTTGCCAGATTGTCACAGACGCCTTGCGAGCGCCTAGTTTCATGCCCAAGGCTGCGAGCAGCAGATCGCGCTGCCGGCCCCCGTGCCCGGCGCGGTGCCCCGCGTTGCCGCCGGCTCGGTGCGCTGCCCAGGGCTCCCTGGCCGGCATGCTGCCGCGGAGGCGCGCCCGCGCCGCCTCTGTCACACTCGGGCTGCCGGGGCGGCGCGGACCATGCCGCAGCCTAGGCTGCTGGGGCGGGCGGCGCGGCCATGGAGGGCACGGGCTCGGCGGGGCGCGGGGCTCGGCGCTGCCGGCGGGCGGCCTGCGGGCCGGGGGCGGGCGGCAGCCGGCGGCGGGGACGCGCAGCCCGCGGCCGCTCCCTCCATCGGCGGCGGCCGGCTCGGGGGCGCGGGGACGCGCACGCCTCGCGCCCTGCTCCCGCCCGCTGCCCGGCGCGGGCCCGCGCGGAGCGGAGCGGCCCCGCCCCGGGCCGGCCGCAGCCAATAGGGCCCCGGGGAGCGGGCGGAGCGGAGCGGAGCGGCCCGGAACGGCCCCGCCCGGAACGGCCCGACCCGCGCCCGGAACGGCCCCGCCCGGCACGGCCCGGCCCCGCCCGGCCCGGCCCGGCCCAGGAGAGGCGGCCGCGGCAGGAGCCACGCACCGCTCGGGAACGGCACCCGTGCGCTCCTGCGGTGCTGCGGGCGGCAAGGCAGCGACCTGCAGCCCCAGGGGACACGGCGGCAAGCGACCCTCCCCGACCCCCCCGTCTGGCATGGCCTGTGCACCGGGAGGTACGGCCCGGAGCAGGCAATGTGACTGCTGACGGGCACCACTCTTCCCTTAAAATTACGTTTGTCAGTGCTTTACGTGTGAAAACATGGCTACCAAGCTCACATCTTGTAAGGATGTGAACACAAATGTCACCCCAAGTTCATTGCAGCGCTCCATCCAGCAAAGACCCGAACCCCGAACTGCTGGTGACGCCTCTCTTTAGGAATTTACAGATCCTAACAGAAGGTGAATGACCACAGCCTCCTACTGGATGGAAACCTGAAGTTTGGACGGATGCAACTGACGATGAAATGTGCACAGGGTAGTCTGGCCCTGGCCAGCCCTCACACAAACTATTTCACACAACCATTAAAGCCTTGAACTTAACTGCCACCGGAGCCAGAATTAAGGGTCTCATAAAGGAGCAGGGCAGGCTATGCCTCATGCAGCCGGAGCTGCCCACCAGGGCAGCCCGGCTCCGGCGGCTCCCTCCGGCTGAGCACTGTCAGCCGGAGGGCTCACCGCCATGGCCACTGCCTTCTGGTGCTCTCCAAGCATGTGTGAGCGGTCTTTGTCAGAGACAGCAAAACCGGACCCTCGATCTAACTACAGCCAAGCTCTACACCGTGGGGCTGACCACCCTCCTGAGCTGCAGGGTGCCCGGGACCTTGCCTTGGCACCGCCTGCCCGTGCAGACAGCCGGCGCGCAGCCCTCCCTCCTCCCTCCCGCCCCCCGCGCAGGCTGCCGCACTGCAACCGCTCTCCCTGCTGCGGCGGAGGTATTTTTATCTCTCCTGAGTCAGAAACCAACGAGAAGCACAGTTTGTCACAAGCTTCTGGGTGTGTGAATTGGTATGTGCTTTGCAGCTGGATCACAGTGTTCCAGTTCAGCTCAGTCCTGCCAATACAGCTGAGAACAGTGCTCACCGAGAGCCCCTCTTCTGTTCCCTAGTGTGGCCACCCATACATTCCCGACAGGTTTTAAAAATCTACTGCATTTCAGCATAAGGTCATGGTGCAGAGATTAAGGATCAAGGCTGGTGCTTCATTAAACACTAATCTGCAATACAACTAGTAATTGAAACACTGGCTACAGATTATACAGGAGGATGCTGTCAGGCATTACTGGCTCATACAGGACTCAGTGCCTGCTTTCAATACAGGCAGGAGGCTGCTTGATCCATCCTATCAAGAAATACTTTTCCAACGTCTACCTCCATCTGCCTGTCTTGCTTTTAACCACTCCCTTCTGCTGCAGGTGAATGCTTTTCTGTCATTTTTCTGTCCATCCTTGCAAGTAGGCAATAGGAGATCAAGAAAACTGAGATGATGAGTAAGAGACGCCAAAAAACTGACCACTTCAACTACATGAAGTGTGAAAATAGCATGGACTCTGGGAGGAGGAAGCAGACAGGTTTTTGAGCTCATCCTTTCCCTTTCCCTTTCCTTTCCTTGGCTAAAGTCACTTCATGGTTTAATTCCCAAGAACTACATCAGGTGAAAATCCTCATGGAACAAGGTGGACCTACATATGCCCCTGAGGAGTCATCTTCTCCAAACAACTTTGAGTGACAACAGGCTCAGGAAGTAAGTAATGAATTCTAAAAACATTTCATTACACTTTTCTCTGCAACCCAAAATTCCTCTTATTTTTTAAAGGGGAAAAATGCATCACCAAAAATTCATATTGGAAATAAACTCTTGGACAATGGAATTTGCTGGAAATAAATAATGCAGTGATTTTAAACAATAAATTTACTATTAGAATCAACTCTTATAATTTTATGTATTTCCACTTAAGAAGCAAGGTAAAGCAAGATGAATTTCCCTTTCAATCACTAGTAGAGCACATATCTGGTTTTTGGCATACTTACTCCTTAATTGTCAGCTTCCCTTTTCCTAATTCTGAAGAACTGAGTTATTTTCAATGACACTTTAGAGTCATGCTAGGAGAAACAGATCTCTGGATCTTGGAAAATTAAATCTAAGAATGCCAATAAAAAGGTAAGCAAAACTACCCAACAGGGAAAGGTCCTATTTCATGGTTGTAATTACGAATATGCGTTATAATCTGGAAAGCAGTTATATGATAATGAATTTTAATTTTAACACTGCTTTTTGTACTCTAACAGAGATTGCTTATTGGTTTCACATAAATTCCGTTCAATGCAAAGCATTTTCTGCTGTTTTACAAATAAAGGAGTACTGGGCTCACCACCTACCCTTACAGCCATTTGCCTGGGCTGTATGGTCTAAGAAGCGTACACCAGAAACAGAGATTGAAAGAAAGATAAAGCCATAAAGCTAGCAACTGCAAAATTAAAATTTATACAACTGCTTTCAGATGACACAATTTTGTAACATGTATGCTCATTCTTTTGCCATTGCCTGACTTCGGGTGTTTGGCTTTTCAAAATAATGATTTCCTTTACACAGACAAAATCCCTCCTTTCAAAAAACAAACTGAAGAATGAGATTTCTGTTGTACACGCCTTCCTGACAACAGTTTGGGTCATCAGGCAGGTCCAGATCTTTAACTTTTAGTATGTGAGATAACGAAGTAAGAGAGAGCAGGCCACTGTCCTCAGGCAGCTCTAGTCACTGCAGAGATGAGTCATCCCTGAGAGCAAACAAGTGAAGTCAGGGACTTGGGGCTTAACTCAAATCCTACAGGAAGCTATCCACTCCCAAGACCCTCTCCTGCCCCAGGTTCTGTGCTGTCTCTATTGCCTGTAGCCTGCAGGTCCTGCTCCTCTTCTTACACCTTTGGCTGGCTTTTGATTCAATGCGTGCTCTCCACCAGTGGCTCCTGCTCTCCCATCTGCCAGCAAGGTCTCTTCTCCAGAGCCCTTTCATTTTCCAACAAATTAGAATTTGCTCTGCCTGAAGATAACTGCCTGAAGGTACTGTCTGCTACATACTGGATGAAAAAAGGTAAAAATCTGAAGGAGAAAATGATTTCCTTTCCATTTTACTAAGTCTCAATTTTATTTATTTTTTTTTAGTACTTGTGTGTGACAAACATTTACAATCATAGCTGCACATGCAGGGAGCAATATACTGTGCAGACTCCATGAGGAAGGAAACTGCAACGCTGTCATTCTTAAATTTGATTTCAGGACATGATTTCACAGGACTGAGGTGAACTGAAAATGAAATGACTGGAAGCAACAGCCGAGCAACTTCTCAGCAGAGCATGCAACCAGAGCAGCCTCAGTCCTGCACGTTTTAGTGATTTAGACACTAAAAAGCCAAACCCAGCAACACAACAGCTTTTAAACCACGACGTCTGTTTAGAGGGTCTACATCGTGCACATGGACTGAAGGGAAAAAAAAAAAAGGGAAAAAAGACTAATATGCTATTTCAAACGTTCCCATTTGTTATAAAACCTCAGCTGTAGGAGTGGTTCAGTCTAGGTCCTACTGGGACTCCACTTTCCTTGCTTGTCCCTGGAGTAATCCTTCAGGGTGCAGGAGAAACAGCTGTTCTCTGGAGCACTATTTGCTCTCAGTGTTAGCTGGATAATGTATGCGTATTTTCTGGTACTAATCTCCCAATCAGTAAGTCTTATTATGAAGCCTTCACAGAATTGATTTAAAAGTCATCCGCGACTTGCAGTAAATTCCAATTAGTCACTCTCTGAAAGACACATTATGTAAGTTTAATCCAGTCACACAGTTCAGTCCACAACGTACAAATTATCTTTCTAAAAAGGGAAATCAATGCATTCCCATTTGTTGAGTAATAAAGTGAAATTAATTCAGGGGGAAAAAAAACCAAACCCAAACCAAAACAGAATTCAAGACAGGTTAAGATCACAGGTCCTAGAATAACCAGATTAGAACTGATCAGTTGATCCTGAAGCCCACATGCATTTCCAATACAATGGAATATTTAGTTTTCTGAGCACCTGGCTCCACCCTCAAACATATTATCATGTTTTCTTCAGAATGCGTATGTAGTACACTGCAGGCATTTCATCCTCAAATGGTATTTTCACATTGTTATGGCTAAATATGCCTTTATGGTTTCAGAATTTATATATAATATGATCCCTTCCCTCTATTTTAATAATAACCAGCATTTATATTGCATGCATTTTTAAAAAAACCATCAAAGATGATGCCCTAATGTACATATATCAAGAAACAAGACATTTGGTTTACTATGCAGTGAGCCACTGTACATTTTGTAGTATTCTGTTTCACTGTATAGCTAACTTAACCAAATGCATATCTCAGAAAATCCTTGCTTGTATGAACGCTTTATGAGCATATTTTATGGCCTCAGTACATGATTTTCAAAAGCTAATCAGTCAGATTGTGAAACTGAGCCCAATCTCCTCAATGCTGCTCTCAGTGGAAGTTTGTTCCAAGCTAAATATAACTTTCTCAGTCATATCTTTCATGGGATTGTTCATTCTTAAGGGGAAAGAAGAGCCCAAAATTTTATTTTTCATATAAAAGTGGTGATAATCTGCTTTCAGTGAATTTTCTTCACTCGTAGAATGCTAATTCCAGGCATAACCTCTGCCCACATGGTGTGAGCAGAGGGTTGGAATGCTTTTAAAAGAAAAGTTCAGCCTGAAAGATGACATCTCAGGAGATGGATGGGAAGGACCATCACACAGTCTCAGCCACCAGGCACTGCTCTTGCTGCCATTCCAACCCAGCCTCATCTACCTGGCACATGGACACCTTCAGGCTCCACAGTGCTCAAGTAGAATGGAATCCTCAGGCAACACAGAGCCCTGCTTTCAATTACCCACAGGGGAGATGGGTTTGAGAACAGTTAAATGATGTAATCCTACTCCTGAGAAAAGTTCCGGGTTTTGCAACAAAATGTTCCAAATGGACTGACTTCTAATTAAATCAGATCTTCCCCACACCCTCCAGTGAAATACTTACGGCAAAATCTAAAGAAATGGCTATTTATATTTTTGACAAAAGCATATATGATTTCCATAGCTGGAAATGAACATTTTTTATATCTAGAGTTCTAAAAGAAGGTTTAAAAATGTTTAATTGAAAATTTAATTAAACAAATTCAGCCAAAATGTTGGCTTGACTTAAAGTAAGGCTATTAAATAAAATAAAATAATAATAATCAAATCCAAAATTTAAATTATGCAAAAAATGTTGCTTGATATTGCTGCTAGAAATTACTCCATCAAAAGTGAGTTCCTTCAGTACTGTATTGTGCAATACAATTAAAGTGCATTGGCATTATTTGGGAAGATTGTATGTTCCCAGTGGTGTGCTTACCATGCAGAGCATACTCATAAAAAAGCAGAGAGATCTTAAGGAAAGCCAACAGAAAAGCTTTTCTGTAGCTTTACTCCTAAAACCTACTGATCACTGCAGCTGATTAGGATCTGGGTTTATTTTGTTCCTAGGGGGCCACCAGGTTGTAGATTTGCTCCTGGCAGTTACTGATATGGGCCTTTGGAATGACAATTCCAAACTGCACCAGCAAAATTCCTCTCTTTCAGTTACTGGCAAGGCAAAACCAATGAACATTTACTTTTCTGGAGAACTGGCACAAAAGCAAGGCACTTTTCAGTGGCAAATACAACCCATTCTTTTCCTTGGCAGGGGGAGGGGATATATTTTGGTATATAACTATGGATCTAGACATGGAAAAAATAAAAATAAAATTTTCTCAGTATCCTCAGGAAGAAGTTCTGCTTTTGATCATGTGCTGGAGGGCTTTGCTAATATCAAGTGACTTAGCTTTCAGGGAGTTAGCAACTGGCCCACCACGTACAGGTAATTCCAGGAGTTTCCTCCACACTCCATAGGTACAAATCCCACTACAGGGGTGTATGTGGGCACATGGTAGGGGTGTGCACAGGTAGGAGTGTGATGTTGCAATCAATAGTGGTGCTCACTGTTTTTTTTGAGCTACAAGTTCCTTTATAAACAGTGATAGGCTTCCTCACAGAGTTGCATTGTGCATGAAGAAGTGCAGTCCTGCCCTCAACCCAGGACAAGCAGCAGCCACAGAGCTCTTCCTTGCAGACACCAGTGTGAGATGTCCGCATGGTCCCAGTTGCCTCTCTTAAAATAATCCACTGCTCCAGCCCTTTCCCTGAAGAGAGAGACTACCAGCCTACTTGCAAGAGGCAGGATGTGACTGCTTGACAAAAGGAGTCACACAAGTCACACCAATCTGTGTGACATAGAGACAGGAGATGCCAATCAAACACCATGATAAAAGCTACCCAAAAAGCTAAAAAATGAGCTCCTAACTCTGATAGTGGTGGGGAAAGAAGTTCCCATGACTATGAGTTCAAGCTGAGGCATCAGCCTCAGAAACTGTCTCCTTGCTTTGTAGTAGCTCCTCACCACAGTCCAATTCTTCTGCCTGAAAATAAACTGCATTAAAAGGGGGCCAACCCCAACCAAATCTGGAAAAGTACCAAAGGAGACCAAGAACTAGTAGAGGACAGAAGGTACCAGCCCCCTGCCTCAGGGGCCTGGCAGCATCACTGTTCCCCAGGTAAACCATTCAAGACAATTTGTGAAAAAGAAGAGAAGCATCATTAAACACTGGAATATGTCTCCGGTAAATCCTCAAGACAAAAACTGTCCTTTGCAATTTTGCTTTCTGCCCTTCCCATCTACCTTCCATTCTTCATAGATTTGGTTCTGGCCCATCCTATCTTCCTCCCCTCCTGCCAGAAGCCTGGGCCATGGAGGTGATATGCTAAACAGTGAGTTAAAGCATATGCCTTGGTCAGGTACTCATCTCCCTGGGCAAGGCAGGAGCAGAGAGACTGGGAGGACTACTCACATAGTTTAAGTTAATTATTACACCATGACACATTGTTAAACCGGAGCTAGAGAGATCTGTCTTGCAGCCACAAGGCCTTCAGGAAGAGGAGCTGATGGAACAAGGAGCTCTGCCTAGGGCAGCAACCCTCACCCTGGTCAGCAACAGAGACTGCTCCTCAGCAGCTTCTCCATCTTGCTGTCATTGAGTCAGCATTTCCTATTTCAGCTGAGAGCACTGCATTTTCTTCCCATCCCTTTGTCTGGGATATGTCTCCCTGCTGGTCTGCAGAGAGCTGTGCTGCTGTGACTGAGGCTCGACTGACATACATTGCAGGGAAGGGTCACTCCAGCAAAAGCCTCTTGACTCATGACATGTCAAGGCACACTGTACTCCAAAAAGACCTCAAAAGTAATTTACAAATGCCATGTGCTCTATAGGAGTGACAGCAGTTAAAATGTAATGCAAATTGGCAGCTGCATGAATGCTCCTCTTTTGGCAAATGCTCTTTATTACTGATATACTAAATTATTGTAAGAGAAAACAGGCTATTAAGACTAATCCCACAAGGGGCTGGTGATTTCATTCCTCATTTGACCCATACTGTTATAAGGATTTCCTCAAATAAAAGGAAAGATAAAAATAAAAGAGAAGTTTAACCATACCTTTTGATGAGAAAATAAATGTTACATTTCCTTTATAACATCCATTTAAGAATCTTATAGATAAAAGCAGTTTCTTCAATCAACCTCTGTTATCTTTTTGTAACTGAAAATGTATACACTTAAAGATAATGAAAATCATGTAATCCACAAGGTCTCCTAGTCATATATTTATTAGGTGCTTTTTAATTTTTTTCCTTGTGGAATTGGACTTTTGGCTACTATTGTAACATGGGCAAATGGTATGGAAATTTCTTTTTATGTCTCATCAATATTTTTTTACCTGATGTATAATACTCTTTTCACACTAGTCCTGACTGGCAGTCTAGTGCATCTAACATTAGCCTTTTTTTGTTCTACATGGTAATTCAATTTAGACTAATTCAATGTATGTTATAATTGAAAACCGCAGCTCATTAATTTCTAAACACTCTTTGTATTTCAGGCTACACCTGCTCCTTTGGCACAGCCTCTATTTTGAATCCATCCACTTCTTCCTGAATAAGCTCTGTTGCTATGGTACACGTGCTGTCACAGTTTCTTTCTTAATCATACTTTCAGTCCATAATCATACTTATTTAGCCTAAATAAGAGCAAGAATGCAAAGTCTCCTAATCCTTCCTGAATTACCATTTGATTTGAACCAATGAGTCAAGGTGAAAACAATGTTTAACCTGAAGGAATACTAGAGTTGTCAAATGGCTACATGCAACGTGCTTGCAAAATTTATACTGGTGAAAACCTGCTTATGGACCACTTCACTGCAGAAAAATCAAACAATGGGGTAACCCCCAGTGCTCCCTAACACTCCTCAGGGACCCTGATTACCAGTTTTGTAGGGCCATGTGTGTCCATGGGCTTAGCTGCACCAGTGGGTCCGGGTCTGTTCATTTTATACAGTGCAATTAGGCACACTTGGAGAATCAGATGGGCAGATCATCCTTCAAATGAGTCTCATGACTCTCACATTCTCACTTCCTGGCATAAACCTCTGTTTAAATCAAGACTGCTTTGAAACTTGCAATGAATGAAACCAGAGTGGAATTGGCAGCTGAATTAGTCTGCTCCCAAAGTCACATTATCAATTATTAACAAATTATCAGTTTATTTCCACCCATAAAGTCTTCTAATGCCTGATCACATTCTCAGAAAAGGCTCATTTCACTTCCGTTGACCAGTGTTCAAATTTTCTCCTCTCTCCTTTTACATACATGGTTCATCTTTCCTATTTATTCCCTCTAAGTTTCCTAATTAACATTTAAGTAATTTAATTTTAAAATGCTTCTGTCAGGAAAATTTTTCCTATAAGGGCAGTAAACATCCCATTTCCCTACAGAAAGCTATGACTGTTAAAAATTCTTGAGACAGGCACTCAAGAAATTGTCTCAAATGGTCAAACACAGCATCTTTGAAGCAAATTTAAATAACCACTTGATTTGAAAATTGAATGATTTTGAATGATTCAAAATGGGCTGGCAGTGTAACTCCCCATCATAAATCTTGGCTATACAGAATATTTACCTTCCAAGGGAGAAGCACTGGCATGTGGACACATCATACAACCTCTGTTACACAGGAGAGACTCTAGGGGGCTTTATTTTATTAAACCACAGCAAATCTGTGGTTTCTTACAACATAATGTTTAGCTGATGTCTATTTTCAGTTGAAATACACTAGTCCCAGATTCATGTCTACACCTGGGATTTCAGATGCTGTTGGTCTTTGACCAACAGTTTTTATTTTGAGTACAGGTCACATCAAAGCTAAAAGACCGAGTTTAGGGTTTCTTTGCATTACTTAAATTCAGTGGAAATGAACAAAATGTTAAACCAGCACAATTTCTTCTTTCTTTCTTAGCATGCTTTTCATCTTATCTTACAGGGCAATTTTTCATTTGTACTGCCACCATCAACCAGCACTTTAAAAATGACACTGCTTATAAGATTTCTAATGCTGAAGTTGTGTGAATTTTAAACAATAAAAACCGCCCTAGAGAATTAACCCATCAGGGCCATAAAAAATTGTCCAGTAAGCTCTCAGCACGATCAGCTGATTTAGCAGTGAGTCTGCCTTGAGAACTGCAGTGTGGCAGAGGTGACTGGAAGCTCCCAGGCACCAGCTGCGACCAGTGCTAGCAAGGATTTTGGTGGAAGCTGGAGGGAATGAGAAGCTGTCACTTAAAGAGACTGAGCACTTGAAATTCTGTGAAACATAACGCAGGATACCTTCTGCAATTTTTGTGCATTTGCATTAAACATATTGCTACTCTAATCATCACCCAATTCACAGACATGTCTGAATGCAACTGTATTCACTATCATATTAACTTTGGGAAGTGGCTTCAAGACTTTTCCAGCAATATAAAATCATCAGAAATCTTTTACCATTAAACTATTTGACATATGATATAAAGCATAGAGCTTTTAAAATGTTTCACCACAACATACAAAATGGAAATTGGGAACAGAGGCTTTTCATATTTTCACAGGATTCCTCCAATCCCCTCTCAGAAAGCGTAAAAGCTGCTTGCCTCTAAGTGCTACAAATCTAATTCACAAATTGGAAAACAAGAAACAACGTATTCAATCACATACACATATGACTAAGGCTTAATAGAGGACATTATACTCTTTGATAGTAGCTCTAAGGTTCCTTAGGCAACTTATTTCTAACTGCTTAAGCGCTAAGAAAATGCAATAATAATCCCCACTACACAGCAATATAATCAACGTGCATTATAATATGAACTTCACTATTAGAAACACATAATCCTTTACTTATTTTGGAAATTATTTGGAAGTTGATACTGAGGAATATCAATACTAGCATGATGAAAATTAGAGCAGCAACTGAGAACCAGAATTTTCAGTGTGGTGATTCTTGCCTTACTGAAATATTAGGACTGTAGGAACACTAAATGCCAGAAGCAACACTGTTTCTAACTGCTGATGCCATGCAGAAGAAAGGTTAAATATGGAAAAGTTTAATATTCTAGAAATTAATGATCAAAGGAAGACTTTGCAAAACTGTCAAGAGTTGCTGTCTTTGCTGATGACAAGTGTGACAGGTTTGAAATAATAGGAGCAAGTAGTTTGTTGAGTTTAGTAATAAAACTACTCTCCTACTTTGTTCAGTCAGAAAACATTCAGCTAGAGACTAAAATTAAGCATGAGAAGCTTTAGCTGAAAATATCTTTTTTCTTGTGAAAGATTAAAAAGAAAGAAACAGAACCAGAACAGAACAGCTTCTGTGGCATGAACCACAGGCAAAATGTTGTTTCCTTTCAGAGTCTAATACTTTTTTTAGGCTTACCTAACTACTTCTCTTTCTGATACCACCTCTAAAGCAAGCATTTCACTCACTATGGGCCTTAAGCATTTGGTAACCACTTATGAGCAGGCAATTATTAAGTGGAGCAGACGTGCCTGCCGATCAGGGCATTCTCTAACTGGAGGGGGTGATGCATCAGACCACCACAGCTCCACATCCTTTCCATCTCTGTACAGAAGCCAAAAGACATGTATTTGTACTTGGAAGCATGCAAAAAGTGACCAGTGTAAAACACTTTCTCTGCTCCCATCTAGACACACACAGAAGAGTGTGGAGAGAAAGGAGTTTTTCTGAATAAGGACAGAGATCGCTGGAGAAAAAATCCCTGTTAGTCAGACTCCTAGCACAGGTTTGAACTGGCTACACAGAGCTGCAGAAGGCATAAAATGCAAGACATTTCAGATACCAGTTCACCAACTGCACTGCCTCAGCTTCTCCTTGAGCCTCTCAGGTTCTACTAGTGGCCAGACCTGACCCTGCCCAGTTTATGACATTGGACACAATCGTAGCCCAGGGTGATTATCACCAGCTATACAGTGTCACGTTATAAAGTTTAAGTGAGGTAAGAAACTTGTAAATAACAAAATTATCCTTTTATAGTGTTCTTAATTCAACAGTCCAGTCTGTTTCCTGTAGAAGTGATTAGTAATAGAAAATAATTAGGAGATGCCAGATGGGAGGAGGAGTTAAAAAAAAAGACCCTAAACTCACACAGCTAAGGAATTAGAACAACAAAGAGGGAGCTGCCAGCTAGCAACCCACCACAGTCCCTCACCATCCAGAAACCCCTTTGTACAAGCAATAAATCAGAACCACACACCTGCTTTAGAAGCTGTTCTGAGAGAGACCCATCTTTTCCCATCCATGGCCACTGCATAGATTATTCAGTTGAGAGAAGGCATAAAAAGTCAAGGGTAGCTACAGGGGTTTTTTTAAATAGGGGGAAAAAAGACTGTAATTTACTTATATGTGTCTGTGTGGCTTCTCCACTGTATCTCTAGGCAGCCTTTTGGAATCCTCAGGTGTAAGGCCTATAGGGAAGGTCAGCAGCAGACTCCCACGGCATGCTAGGACTGAAGTCATGACAGCTCTGCACTGCTCATCCAGAGCTGAGCTGGACCTCTGTACTTCTGTGTCCCAACTACTAAGGTCCACCAGGGTGGGAAAACTCATTCTTACCCTGAAGAGTGCCAAAAGAAAGCTATCCTCTTTGTCTCTTCAAGAGCAAAGGGAGAGACCTCCCTTCCTCCATGTGTGTCTTCTTGTACTAGCCTAGCCCAATTACAAAAGAAGAAAAATCCTGCTAGTGCATGTAAGACAGGCTAGGGCTACACAATACTTTTTGAAGGGCATTAAAAATGTAGCCAGATCCAAACCACCAAGCATTAGAAACCCTGAAATGAACTGAGGTGAGGGCTTCACACTGACTGACCTTACAACACAGAAACGAAGGAAAAGAGTAACAGTTTATTCACTGCTAATGGTTTCAATTTTATCAGTAACAACACAAGCATTATACTTTAAAATTAATTGCACAGCAACTGTACTGCTTTACAGCCTTTTTAACAGTTCTGCACATTATTCATCTTACAAAGGCTCAATCAGGCACAGGGCATATGCTGAGGGTAATTACTCACCACACATCTGCTGAGGGTCTGATGTGCGAGTTTGAAAGCCTAGCCCTACTCGATTTCACAGGGCAACTGCCTCTCTCAGTATAATTTGACACCAAACTTTCTGAAGACTGTATCTTTGTGTACACTTCTCACATGTAAGATCATAAAAGAGCCACTTAGCTGAAAAGGCAGAAAGTAACTTGAAAGGTCATCTCAGCAAGCAGTGAAATGACTTGTACCCATGAAAAAAGGCTGCAGCAGGATGCAGATCCTCAACTGTGTTTACCTCCAGAATGCAGGGAACACCTCTACAGGAGTAGCATAGCAACAGAGGTGCAGTCTCTGCTTGAAAGGCAGGCTGACCTAAGGCACTCCTCACTGCCTGCAGGCTGTGGAGCCTTATTTGTTCTGATCCTTGTAATACTGGATCAGCAACATGCAATCGGGCTACCAACATGAGCACACAGCTTTTCCTTCACATTAATCCCCCACATTATGGTGTTGGCATCACATGAATGTGCTCTAGAGGTGCAGACACACACACAGAGGCAGGCAGGCAAGTCCTGCAGGCCTCACTGGAATCAGCCAGGAGGCCATTTGCAGGAATTAACTGGGCACAGCTAAGCATAAACCAGAGCTGGCACCAACAGAAGAAGAAAGAATTTGGCCTGGGAGAAACAGAACTATGGGACAATGCTTAACACTGGAGGTCCAGTTAGAGACCCTTAAAAAGCAAGTTTTGCTTCCTAATTTATCTTTTATAAGCATGAGATACTGATAAGAGCAAACTAGATATTCCATGTGTGACCTGGGGTTTAAATTAGCAAAGTGAATGCTTCATTTGGGACCTCTGTATCTTAAAACAAAATCGGTTTATTCAACTTTTTTAGTGAATCATTTTACTGCCATAATGAACACAGATAAGGGCTTGGGCTACTCTTGGTGATTATAAGTAGAAAAAGCAGTCTGCAATTGGGAGAAAATAGTTTTTTTTTGTGCTGTTGTCTGTACACTGGGCAGCATGTGCCCTTAACTCTCCTTTCCTGGGCATTAAAAAACTCAGGGTTAAGTTAAAATCATGTATGCTTGCAAAAAAATGCATCGTAACCATTTGCAGTCTTAGTTTGGACTGTATGTGCCATATATAATACCATACATGACACTGTTGGTTCCCCACCAACATAAATGCTAATGCACAGAAAGGAAAGATGAGGAAGACTGAGGCTGGGGCAATCTCTTCTGAGCACGACATTGCTGATATGCTGGAGCAGCTACCTAAAAAGTAGGCTTGTCTTTCATCCTGCTAAGAACTTTCTCGGTATTGACAAAATTGTCTGTGCTTTGAAGTCTCTGCTGAAAGATGGGCTAAACCCAGAAGAAATAAATAGAAGTTTCTGCCTTCCACCGAGTTATGTTTTATTTATAAATTACATTAAAGTTACAGAGTGATTGTCATGGACACCCGCGCAGGGACTGGAAAGGAACATTTGTGAGAAACGAGTTGACAATCTCCTCAAGTTAACCCATGGGATTCTTCAGTGTTCAGTATCCTGCATCTTTAAACGTACTTTAAGGTAAACATTCATTAGTTGCACTTCTAAAAACATTATTGCTTTGTCATTACCCTACAGCTATGGCTTGTTTAGATGTTGTGTACATTATACACTCATCTTTTAAGTTACTTCAAGTAAATAGAAATACTTCAAACAACTACTGCTTCAGCTCTCAAAGCACACTTCGCTCCCTGATTATTAAGACCAAGTCTTTTTTTTCACCCCTATCATTTCCAGAATTGGCATTACTGGACACCAAACAGTGCCATTCAAAGCTGTCTTCCTCTATCACAGGCCTCAATAAAGGTGCCTGTACTTCTGTGACAGCTACTGCAGCTTCCTCGGCTACAGCTTCTCATGTGCTGTCACTGAAGACAAAATAAGCTGTGGTGAAAGATAGGCTTAAGCAGATCTTATTAACAGATTTGACTGAGAGCAAAAGTAGAAAAGCAGTAGTGTCATTAATGAAAATACAAGTGTCAGTTTAAGGTTGGAAAGTAAGACTGGTCCCTCTGCAAACACCTGAAAGTTTCACCCTTAATTTTATATGTGGAGTCTGTTATGAATTCATTAGAAATGTACACAGATCACACTTAACTTTGTGATCTGGATTATCTTTGGAGGCAGGTGTAAAAGCATGTTTCCTACTAAAATTATACAGATCTACATTTTCAGATCTCCTTGGACAGAGTTGCAGAAAATCAGCCTTCTTCACTATAGAGGAAAAAATGGTATCACCAACTAAGGTAATTGAAAACAGAAAAAGATTGCTTTTCTTGGGTGACTGCTGCCACAAACCTTCTCTCAATTCCTTCCATCTATAGGAATTGAATGGAATGTAGTACAGTCTAGAAGGGGTCCTTAATTGATTTGCAGCCACTGAAGTTTCTTGAAGAAATAGCACATATGACCGAATAGATGTGATTCAGCTGCTATCCTAACATTTACCCCAGCATTTCATTTTGAAAGACAGGATAACTAATGATTTCATTTTTTCATAACAAATATTAAATCTTGAACCAATCACTCATACAACTTCTTACACATTATACATATTACAAAGAAATCAAAAACATGCCAAAATGAAAAAAAAATGTTTTGCAGGGCTTTAAAGAAGGATTTTTATATATGTTTCTAGATATTTACTAATTTCTGAGAGCTACGATTTTATAAGGTGTTTAAGTGAATCAACTCATCTGCTCTAAGACCACAGTTACCTTTGAGAGTAAAGAATGTTCGGAGACCCATCAGTACTTAATGCACAGGAGGAATACTAAATCTTATGATACTGGGTTTATTTCCACTTCCACACTAGGTCTTACAGATTGAATATACACAGGAAACCCTTTTAAATCATTCTTAGCCCTCTCTTAACACACAGACCACAAGTGAATTCTGAACAATTTGCAGCCTGTTTTGGGAACCAGCATCACCTTTTCATCACAACAGCTAAGATGTCTATTTGGGACACTCAGGCAGGACAAGCACTCTCCTATTTTCAGTCTCTCCTCCTCCAGTTATCTCTTGACTATTTAGTATTTCCTTAATAGGTTATGAAAAGCATTAAATCATTAACCAGGAATTTTAGCTTTTAATGTATACTTGTACATAGTATGCCATCATATTCTTTCTCACAATCAGTGAAGCACATGCTGTGCAGTGGATTATATTCTCATGCTTTTCTCATTAAAAATTGCATCTTAAATCACACCACAGTATAGTCTCTTTCACGATTCAGAAGCATTGCAGTTTGTGTCTTACATTCTTTATCTAATGATTGTATAAGTTTTGACTTTTCATCTCTTTTGGTCTTGAAATCTTTTCCCTTTACTAGGGCTCATTTTATATATTATGCAAATGAAAAGTGTCACCCAACACATACTGAATTTTTCTACCATACTTTAATTACAGAAAAGAGCAGGGAACAAAAAAAGTTTTACAAGCACCTGCTGGAAGGCAGCTAACACAAAATGCAGCATTTCCTGCTACTGCCCCACACCAAACTGCAGACTGGATGAGTGCCCTTTAATATTTCATTCTTAAGCTTGGGGTGTATTCTCTAGCTGCCCAGTTTCCATGGCAGAAAGTGAGACTCCGTTCCCACCAGCTGTTCCACAGGCTCTGACTGATTTTGTGTCCCTTCTTTCCTTCTTCTGAAGGACTTATATTCCATACACCATCCACATACAATTGGGCAACAGTCACAGGCACAAAATTTAGATTCATATCTAAACAGCCTCAGAGTCTCCAAATCTGGGAACATTTTGGCTCAGGATGATCATGTTAAAGACCAGACTTCTTTCTCTCTTTACAGAGGAAGAAGCATACAGTGCAGAGAGAAGCTGTGTGACACTACAAAACTGACAAAGATGCATTAATGGCCAAATGCTGTACAAACTGAGGAAATTTTCATCCTCACCATGGGGCTAATGGGCACAGGGATCTTGCTACTTGGATCACAAGACAATGTTTTTTTTGAGTTGAACTCTGAACAATTTTCTTTAGTTCATTGCAATTCAACGATACGCTCTTCATATTGGACAACAGGAATCTGTTGCCACCAAAAGAAGGAAAAACTACTTGACCTATTTATAAATGGCTGTTTGTTCCAAATGCTGAGGTTGCTAGTGGGATCAGGTGTTGGTCATGGGGCTGAATGCCTTACTCTCCTTAGAGATTTGCTGGGTGAAGTGACATGCAGGAAAATCTGTGCCATCTTCCCACTAAAACCCTGAGAGGTGCAAAGACAGCCAAGATGTCACCTCTGTGCCACTCAGGGTGAGAAAGATCACACTGGACTGTCCTCATGCAGCCACAGATAGCAATCCCAACTGGACAATGACTCAAAAAGTAAATTGAAATTTCCACATTTAATTATCCTGTCATGTCTGTGTGCCTCAGTGTGTTCACATCAATATAGTTCCAAGACAAAATAAAGAAGAGTATTAAAACCTGGGTTTCAGGACTGAAAACACCACTACTGTTGAACTGTTATGTGTCTGAAGCCCCTTAAGTCACTTGTAAGTTCCAGATGAAGAGCGCAGGATGCTGAGGTTATGTGTCTAACTTGACTAAAAGTTTTTTACATAAAATTTTAATCTTTGAGAAATGCTCAATAGTCCTTGAGCTATTTAATGAAAAATGTTTCAAAACAGTATGTATACCTTGTTGGTGAGTGACATAATACAATGTAATCCATGGAAAAAACAGCATTCTTCAATGTTAATCATTGAAATCCCTTTACTATGAACACTGCTTCATCAATCTAAAAAATGTAACAGAATAGAGTTCTGCTGTCACTTGAAAGTTTCTAAATGCAGGTAGAGTTAATATTACCAAAGAAACCCAAACTGGTAACTTCCAGAAGACTTAGAGAAGATTTTTACCCAGGCTTTGCATTATAATAAACTGCATATGATAATATGCAAAAAAAATCCTCTTGAAACATCATGCTGGAAGCAGCAGCTGTCAGAAACCGTAAGTGATAACTCACCCCTCTGCTACTGGTACCTAACAGGCAAGAAATTGGATATTAAATGTGGTCAGCTAGCTTCAATATCCCAGCAGTATTTCTTTTGTCAAAATGATCTGATAACAGTGAAGATTCATACTTTAAGCTAAGTTGGGTGCTTCATCTCTCAGCAAATTCAGTGCAGAATGACAGATTCTGCTGAAGGAGGATTTGAAGGACCAAAGCTATGAGCCTGTCTCTCTGTGGACTCTGTATGGAGCTTAGTTTCACTGTAATAGTCATGTATGTTGGAAATTGTCAGTCAGACCTTTCCTCCACATCCACAAAAACTAAAATCACATATTTCTGATTGGAGAGACAAAAGATCCCAATTAAGTTTAGCATTTCTTCTACATGCTATAAGCATTATTATTAGATAGTCCTAATGTATCTCATCCTGAAGTTTGCGAAATAGGGAAACATATCAGACTATTATGCATGCATTAACACCTACAAGCATGTAAAAATAACTTTAAAAAAGACTTTCATTTGTCAGATTTTCAATAAACAAAGTATTTCATTTAACACAAT
This sequence comes from Sitta carolinensis, assembly GCA_032173965.1. NCBI lineage: Eukaryota > Metazoa > Chordata > Aves > Passeriformes > Sittidae > Sitta > Sitta carolinensis. The sequence continues at coordinate 21,596,145 of CM063288.1, forward strand.
GAAATTTACATTATGGTTTCCTTTTATGTTTAGTCTCTGAAACACAAATGAAATTTCGGGCAGCTGCTTTGTCTGCCCAGTACATTCCCAACCTCCATTAATATTTTTATGTTCACTGGTTCTAAGATTTCTTTCTTCTTCGTTTTTCTTTTATAATCCAGGATGCAATTACTTCTCAGCTGATACTGCAACTCTCTGAAGAGAGCAATCCCTCTCTGTAAGCCTGGCTGAGGCCAAAAATAGCTCTGTCAGCTTCTGACAGGCTGAACTTAGCCAAGTGAAATGTTTTAACATTTTATCAACTTAATGAACAGTCTTATTTATAATGTGGACAACTTTACTGTCATTATATGCAGACTACTGAACAGATTATGGAATACATTTGTTTGGGGAAAGCTGAATATACTAAGAAATAAAATGCAATTGTCTTATATACTATAAACAATTTTAATATTAAATATTCTTTGCCCATTTGAAATAAAGGAGTGGCTTAATGGTAACATCTATAACTTATAAAAACACCTGAAGAATCACAATGAGAAATAACTAACCTCCAAATCATGAAAATTTGCAATATGCAAAAATTACCATTACAAAACTCTATAACCAGTTTAAATATTACTGTTAATGTAACACTGGAAATAACTATGTAGACTAAATAGCTGCAGAGAACTTTAGTACTCAGAGTAGAGGGGAAAGGTTAAAAGTACAAAATAAAAAGTATAACAGAAAAAAAAGCATGGGTTAACAATTGCTTACCCTCTTTTCTGCTACCTCATCCTCTCCTGTAGACTCTTTGCCATCATGTTCATCTCTCAGGGTTGGCATATGCTTTTTGTGTGCTGGCTCTCTGTTTAAGGTTGTATATCCTATGTGTTCATAAATTGGATTAATTGTCATCTTGGAAATGTATTCAGCTGCCTTCGTTTCAATATAAAGAGTAATCAATCCATCTGTCACCAGGTCATGGATGGACTCAAAACGTTTCTCCCCAACAAAGTGTTTTCCATCGTAGTAGAGTCTGAAGTTTCTGGTTTGACTTCCAAATCTGCCTCAATGAAATGGGAAAGTTGTTTTTTTTAAAGACCAGTAAGCAGAATAAATAAGAGTAAGCAAGCCTTTGCAAACAATTAAAGATACTTTATCACTTTAAGCTGTGACTACACTCTGTGTCTGGTCCAGCCGAGCTGGGGAACTACTGCTTAGCACAGATAGGAAGGAGAGATCAACAACTGCAGATAGATAGCCAAAAAATTTACTGCCCCAGATGGAGCTGTTTGTTCCTGTATTCTTTTAGCCTTTCCATTATCTATGGAAAGAACTGAAAAATTACTTCACACTCTTTATGGCTTTTTTTAGTGCTTCACTACTTTATCACTGTAGTCAATTTGCTTGGCTCCGATATGAAGGGTGCTCATAATAGAGTCCTCTATTACAGCCGATCAATACGGAGCTTGATGCCGTCTCGAACCTCTGCTCCCCTGCTTACTTGCAGGAAGAGGCCATTCAAGGTTCAGCTGAGCTCAGTGCCCAACAATTACACTGAAGCAGAACTGCTGCCAGAACCAGAGTAGCACAGGACAAAATGGCACAAGGGCAAGCATTCTTTATTCCTGGCCAAAGGCCCAGGACTAACTCTCCAAGCTTTGTACAAAAATCCTTCTGTGTGATGCTTGTTAAGTCCCAAGCTTCAAGCAAATCTTTGTAATATACAGGATATATAACAGGAAAACTATCCAACACCAGCCATTCTGCATCAGGATGGAACCACATTTTGATACAGGCTCTTAGCAACCATAAGAATGCTGAATTTACCTGAACAGTAGCATATTTTTAAAAACTGCACTTAGACTCTGCAACCATTTTCTGCCTCAAAGCAGTCTAAACATGTGAAAACACACCAGTTTTTGCTCTTGGCAACATTTCCTGCAGAGAAGATGGAGGCAAGAAGCTGCCTTCACAGCTCACTCCAATGTTTTTCCTTAGTCACACAGCAGCAAGGGTATATCATAAGGCCCTTTTATGAGATCAGATGAGCCAAATAAGTATTAAGAACTAAATTTAAAAGGATGGATAGGTTTCACTTTACAACCAAATGCTTCATTGGAGATGTAAAGGAACACAGTAAATGATAGTTTGCAGAAAGGGGTTCCTCTTCTCAGTGGGGCCTTGCCAAATGGGAAAGCACAATTTTAGACCTTGCCTCAGGTGAAATATTGCATTCTTCTTGCAAATACGGACAAAAAATACATGGTTCTGGAATCTATTTTTTTCTCTGTTCTGCATCAAAATGCCAAACCTTCCCATTGCACTATCAATAGTCTGACAGTGACTGCAACTTCAGAAGCTGCTATTTCTACATAACACTCAAACATGAATGGAATCTGCATCCTGCTCAGTAAGGAAAGAGGACCCAATGTGTAGGAACTACATGGGCATTTTCCTGCAGATTAACTTGTACTTCCATGCATATTTTTATGCCACACAAACTAAAAGTTCATTGACTCAAATGTGAGAAATTACAAAATGACAGCAAGAAATACATTTTTACCCAATGCTAATTTCATCACAAGATGCAGTTCTGAGTGAATACAAGTCATTCAGAAAGTAGAAAGATAATGTCCTAAGTTATAGCAGAACAGGTAGATGTATTCAGACTTACTCTTTGGGGCACCTTTATACTCAGCACAGTATGTAGCAAACAAGCTTTGACCATGAGACGCCCTCTTTATCCACCCTTGACTGTCAGAGAAGTCCACGCGAGCCAAGAGTGCTTTGCAGTGCCAAAGTGAGCAGCAACCTTCACTGTCATCTGCTCAAGTCCGTGGGAATAGTGCACATTGAGCACATCCAAACACCTGGATGGTTATCACTTCATTGGGAGAACCAAATAAGTTTGAAGGTGAAGAATAACGGGTCTTAAATAACAATATACATTAGAATTACTTATATTAAGAGATGCTGGTGAACTGCTACTCTAATCAGTAACATTTGCTCTGGCTACTTAAAGCAGTTTTAAGCAAGCTGGAAGTCACTTATAGATCTTAGTTTTCTAGAAGAAAATATATTACACTAATTTTATCAAGAGAGGATAAGGCACAGAAAAGCATCACAAGGCCTACTACTCAGTACACATAGTGTCTTGATTTTAGGAACATCCCTCAAAGTCTCAAACCAGTCTTGTCTGGTTCTGAAGTCTTATTCTGAAGAACAAGATGACCAAATGCAGAAAACAAACAGAACTTCTTAAAAGATTAGTTGTCTTTGCAGCATGGTGAGAAGATCCACCCTCCTACCCCAGGTATGTTTCACTGAGCAGCCTCTCTACTGTAGATCTGTTCAGACTGCTGCACATGAAGTATCTCGTTGACAATACTATAGGGAATACAGTTTCCAAGAGATGAATGGTTTGTCTTTATCTAATTTCCCATTTATTCCAAATAATTTTTTTTCTCTATTCTTTTCTAATTGGATATGTTGTGGAAAAAGGTACCGGTTTTCAAATAGAATCCTACTTGTAATAAGGAGTTAAACCCCCAAAATCCCCACAAATCGATGAAACACTAGTCTTTTACAAAGACTGTATTTTCAATAACATGTCTCAGAATCCTGTTTTATTTCTTTCAAGCTCATTTAAATTTTTTCCTGACCACACAATGACATTCTTTTTATCAAATTACAATATAAAAACAAATATACGTGTCCAATTGAAAATTATTAATGAAGATTTAATCTTCACTCTTCAGTCTTAATAAAAACTATGGTTTAAATTTTTCCATTAGCTAGACTATTTCCTTGTTTACTTTCTGTAACATTCCTGCAGCCTAGTTAATTATACATCACCATGGCAACTAAGTAGAGCCAAGATTTGATATTTCAACTTCCTGATGCTCTCCTCCTAAAGGCAAGTACTAGTACCAGCTGTTTTTTGTTTAATAACTAGAAAGTGGGACACAGATAAAGTATGTTCTCTTTTGGTTTATACAGGGAACATTAGACGGTTTTCCAAGAAAAAGAATTAGACCTCTGACATGTCAAACAGTCTCATTGTGTCCACTGTGCATTTGTTTGCAAGCAGCAGGACTACAGATGAAAGACGTTTTATATTCCAAGTTGTCTGAAAAGCAATCACTGTTTAGTTCCTTTGGCTGCCAGTGGGGCAGAGTAGATAATGTGGGAAAATGTATTAAACGGTAGAGCAAATGTGGCTAGTAATAAAGGATAATAAAGGACTGAGGGGTTGAATTAGGTATCACACCATGACAGCCAGGCCTCAGAATCAGCCACCTACCTGTATGCAGCATTCAGTAAAGAAACAAAAGGAAGAAGTGAAGGATTGAGAGCACAGACACACTCTCTTACCATCTGAGAAGATGAATTTTATAGTGCACATTCAGAATTGAACAGGAGCTATTCTTGTAAAATACCGCTATCATTTTCACAGGCTATTTTATGATGAGAAGAATTTCTTAGACACAGGCATTGTTTAGAATGCATAGCTGCAACCAAATGACAAATTAATACCCCTCAGGACTACTCTTGTCCTCCTTAGTTTCAAGCAACTTCATACACTGAACTGGGAAAACTTAAGTCTGAGTCTAAATGTCACTTAACTTAATCTTCCCTTGGAGAAAGAGTCTTAATGTGCTTTGCAGCCAGAAGGGAGAAGTCTTTCTTAAGAGCCAGAATTTCAGTTCTATCTTCTGAAAACTCTTAACCAACACTTACGACTAGAGTCTTGACACGCCGTAAAAAGCCACAGGAATATAAGGAATCTTGCAATCACGAATGTCTCTTAATCGTGCTGTGTTCTTGGGAGTGAAAACAAATTATCCCACAGATCCTCCTTTGGCCCATTTTCTTGTCAAAGAAAGACAAGCCTTGTTTGCAGCCAAAACCTCTTATACACAATTATCCCTGAAGGTTTCCAGGCCTGATAGCAGATACTTTTTAATTTTTTAAAAAATATTCATCGGCAACAACATTTCTGACAATGGCTAGGGAACTGCAGAACTTGCCAACTTCCCGGAATACCTGCCTGACAAATAACAGTTTCCAAAACCTGAGCAGTATTTTACAAGAATACAATATGTATAAATGAAATCAAATGCATTAGGGGTTGATACAAATGGAGACAAAAAGTCCTCTCTGATATGTCTGGGAAGGGTGGCAGAGTACAGTCACTATGGACAGTTTTCCCAAGCCATTTGGAAGGGCAGTACTGGCTAGCTGTCTGTTGCTTGATGAACATTAATTTAGTGTAAAGTTACCTCTAAAACCTGGTAACACCCATGCTGAATGCAGGATACTTGAATTCAGCATGAAGAAGCATGGCATCCATCAAAAGAGAAAACATATCTTAGACCTGGTACTGCAACGTGTCTATCCTCACCAATGCAGACACAACCTTTGACTCCCTCTGTCTAACCTGGATCAAACAAAAAAGTTCAGAGCTTGTACAGTATCACTGATAACAGCTTCCCAACAGTGTCTCTCAGCTGAGGCTGAAGAAATCACTACCCAAACTTCCTTGTCCAAGACAAAAAACAGAACTGCACAAACAGTGTGCCAACAGCAGGCAGTGAGGACCAGAGCAGTGGTGCTTCCCTGTGGGTCATAACCACTTTCAGGGACAAACCAACTGCTCTAGAGCATCAGCAGTAGGCAACAGGTGCTGAAAACAATGAGCAAAAAGTGTCACCAGCCCTTGGTACCTGTAATAGAGCATTTCACAAATAAATCTAACAAAATTAGAAAATAATTCCTTTGCTTCAATGTATTATTCTACCATTAACAGCTGATTTTCACTATCTTAAAATGTTGAAAAAATGTCAGCTGATCAAGTACTATGTATGCTATTAATATGCAGTAAGACCACTTAATACTTAAGGTAAATGTTACTGTTCTTCATCAGTGGTGAGAATTTGAAAAGAATCTGTTTGGTTTGAACAGATGCATTACACCTCTTCTTAGTACTGTGCTTGAATGTCTTATTCCAGTTAACCTTCTATAATTTGCTGGGATTGATTTGATGATAAAATCAATACCAATGTTTTGGGCAATGTTTTACTGCCTTTTCTACCTGATGAAAGTTCCATGCTCCCTGGAAATAGACTCACTGTGGTTAGTGGCTAAGACACATTTGAATTCCACATGCACATGGGAAGGTATTAAAACTCTGGTATCTTCTCTTTACATGAGAGCAATATTTGGAGACCTATGCCAGCTTGCCTATATAAAGATCATCTGGAAGTGTTACTAGCAGGAATGTTACTAACTTTCCCAGTTTCCTAATACATAAATAACATTTACCAAAATTTTTAAAGAAATGTTCTTCAAGAGTTAATTTTACCATGTGACTTTGTGCTACAGAGAGCTCTCACATTACTTTAAAATAGAACTGTGTTTCAATTCATCTAAATTAAGGTATCAACCCTACCACTGTCTGCTCAGCAAACTTCAAAACATGCATGCAAATTTTATTCTACATAAAACATTTTCATTTTAGGTCATATATGATAATGTATTTCTGATATATTTTGAAGTAAAACAACATCAGAAATGTAGCAGGAATTCCACTGAAATTGTGTACTACAGAGAGAAAATTGCCACAGCATAATGCTCAAATAAGTTCATTTTTGTTTCACTTAGAGCAGCTTTTCCTACAAGGGTTTAGGTTCATAGAGACAAAGAATGGTTGGAAAGACACCTTTAAAGGTCATCCAGTCCAATCCCCATGCAATAAGGAGTGAGACCTTAACCTAGACCAGGATGCTCAGAGCCCCATCCTGAATTTTTCCAGGGATGGAACATTTGCTACTTCCCTAGGCAACCTCTTCCAGCGCTTCACCACCCTCATCATAAAAAAATTTCTTTTGGATCTACTCTAAAGCAACCCTCTTTTAGTTAAAAAGTTACTCATGACTGTCGTATTTCTCTTTTGCTTCTATAGACTTTGTCACACTAAAAGGAACTTGCTATTAATTTATTCTGCTAAAAAAATGTGGATATTTGAATTCAGTATATCAAGGAAACCAGAGTAGAAGACATCAAGTGAAAACCCAAAGAAATGCTCTTATTGTGAAATAGCTTTGCAAGGCCAGAAAGGGTTTTTGAAGAGCAGAGTGGAACAACGTTGTTTTTGCTATTGTTCCTGTTTGTTTGGGTTTTTTCCTAAGGTATACAGCAGGTTGTTGTTCAGGGTCTCAAAAAAACCCAAATTCACTTAGATTAATAAAAAAACCAAACCTACAGTAAGATTTCTGTTCCAGAGAGATTTTGTCAAATCTGATTTGCCTTAAGCCACTGCTAATTCAAATCTTACAATACGGGTTTACTTAACTTACTTAAAGGTATTACAGAATTTGCTATTCACTTAAATTGTTTTCTCAGTGTATTCTACCTCTAATCTTCTAGTACTCACTTATCACTTCTCTGCAAACAGTGACAATCTCCAATATACTTATACTGCTCTCTAAATGTTTTTTTTTTCCTCAAAGCTGCATTCCTTAACAATAAACAAGCATAATAACATAAAATGAAATGGTTCCTGCATACATAACATGCTTTGTTAGAATTCTTGGGGCTACTAACAGTTCATCAATGAAGATTAATAGCTTTTTTACTATTATCTTCTGTTTTTCTAGAATACAATTTCTTCTTTTGTGCAAGTGCAGCAATAAATGTGGCAGATGTCAATTTATTACTGAAACTGTTGGAGTTCATTTATTCATCTCAAGATATAAAAGAAAAAAAAATTAGTTTGATTCTCTTTCTAGCACTTATCAAATCAGGAGGAAACACTCAACTCAGCTGAGCTTCACCAAGTATAAAGGAGGGAGAAGGAAAAGGAAAACTGGGCCAGATAACATTTATTGCTGTCAGTTGTTTTGGTGTTTGAAAAATTAATAAATGTTTTGATGAAAACAATTATGACATTAAACAGCAATGTAAGGCTATTGTGTATTATCTTGAAAACATGTCTATAAAGCACCCACAGTATCTACAGCTGATGAAGTACAGGAATAAAGGTGTTTCTCCAAATATGAAAATTTCTAAATATGTATTCCAAAAATATACAAAAGAAGAGGCCAATCAAAAGGACTAAACTGAAGACAGATTTCTACTTAGCATTTTCTAAAAGCAGTAGCAAAAAAGAGGCATTCCAGTAGAACTTGCAGAAGACAGAAAAGATATGCTTTGACAGGAGAGGACAGCACAATGTACTTGCTTACACAATTTCATTCTCAACTGACTGCATTATGATTTTATTTTTTTCAACTATTATTTCAACTCCAACAGTGCCTAGAATCTTTAAACCAGGCAGACGTTATGCAGCATAAAAACAGCAAAGTCCAACAGAGATTCCTGCTCAGGAGCTGCAACTGGGGGTAGTCTGAGAGAGGGGATACAACTTCCAGTCTGTCTAGGCCATTTTTAAGATAGCCTAGACTTTTGTAGTGAACAAGCATGGGAAACAACAGAGAAGAGAAAACATCTCTAATGGAGAAATGAGGCTTGCAGAACATCATGGCTGAAAGCCAAGAAGTGAGCCCAGACCTTCTGAGCTCCCTACACACAGTACCTCACACAAGCCCAGTGCCTCTGCTGCTCAGCAGACCACAGCAGACCTTTGTGGCACAGCAGGAACTACAGCCAGGGTGAAGGACACGGCACAGAATGAACATGAGCTCTGTATACTGAGCTTGGGCATCTCTTGGACAAGTTCTCCCAGAAAGTTCACAACATGCTGAAGCAGAGAGTATTCCTCTGAGAAGTGCTGAACTTAACACGAGCCGGAGAAAGACTGCAGTAAACTGAATTGCCAAAGATAAATTAGACACTCTAGCCAAAAGAAAACAGAGCTGACAACAACAACAGATGGGAAGAGGAGGGAAGGAGAACAGGAACACAGCAAGAAGACGTGAACCATAAGGAAAAAAGCATTCTAGTCTGTGGGAGGACCTAGGTAGCCAGTTAATTACGCATTAAGGTTAGTAGCTATTTATTATTATTCTAAATACTTAAGTGAAGCCATTTCAGTAGTGCCCAGGTGCACTTACATAAGGCAGATGACAAGCAGACACCTCAGCTGCTTACTGATAGCTGAACCTTTCATGTTATTGACAAACTAACAGAGTAAATTATTTAGTGTGAAATTCTATGTAGGGAAAGAAACTTGTTACATGGAAGATCATTTAAATAGAGGATCAATTGTTTTTCTTGAAGCAGAAAAGCGAGCTCCAGAATTTATCACCACTTTTCCCCCTGTTTTTTTTCCAATTAGCAACCAAGGAATATTGTATGAATATTTTAGAAAGGATTCTAAAAACTGAATTCAACCCTTGCTACTGCCAATCACTTAATTTGCAAATCAGGTAAAGAAAATATACAGAAAGATATGCAAAGTTTAGTCTTTAAAATGGTCTTTATAATTTTCCCTACCAACTAGCACGATGTCAGAATACTGTTACCATGGTAAAGTCAAGAGATGCAGTTAGCTGCTGTTTTGCTGGGCTCCTTCTGACTACTTATAGATCAGCTGTAGATGCAAGATAAACTATGATCAGACTTTGATACATTCATAATTCAAAAAACTTAATTCCGCTATTATCATGTAGAAAGAAGTTTCAAACAATTCTTTCCCCAATTGTTCTCCCATGTCCCAGTATGTACAACGAGGCTTCTCAGCAGAATGCAGATCAACAACTTTAATCTCTGAATTCAAGACGCCTTTTGCAGATGTTGAATTCTACATGTGTAAGTAATCCCACAGCAATCCACACGTGCTCTGGAACAGCATTACACATGTGTCCCAAAAGAACCCACTGAAAATAAACAGCATCCAGCTACCAAAGCAGTCATCCTCTGAAACTTAAAAGGTGCATTTGCAACATTATGCTCTAATAGCCTACCAATTAGGTCTCCTTTTAAATGCCAGTGGCTAGTTTCTTAACAAAATTTCACAATTTAGGGATTGAGAATGTATGTACAAATTTGCACAATACATGTTATTGGTTGACTAAAATAAAGACTGCTAATTTCTGACATTCATTTCACTTGAAGAATTCTTTCCTGGTGCTACATAATCTTCAACATGCCCAAACCCCCAAACATATAGAAAACATGACTCATAATCATGGCTCACCTTTTTTTTTAAAAATCATGCTGCAGAACCTTATTTCAATTCATTCTCAGTATCACAACAATAGAATCTGCAGGAAGGGAAACCATGGTAACCAATTAAATGTGCTACAGCAGCTATCTGCTCAAAAGAACATGCAGTACCATCACACTTCAACGCCTACCACTAGTACACTCTCTACCCATTTCCTCTTTATCCTCATCCTAATTATTAAACAAGCTCTCCAGCACAAAAGGCTACATTGCAAACCATGTCTATTGTTACTGTCATTTGCCATAGGTCTTAACATTAAGCAATGTACTACTCTTTTGCCAAATTTAAAAGCAGATCTAATAGCTCCAGAAGTGAATTGGGAATTTTCATTCTTCTAATCTGTTTGGAACGTTGAATTAACATTACAATGCATTTTATGTATTTTTATTCTAACAGAGACTTGCTGACATGTATGGACACAAATATATATCTACGATAGTCTTCTCACGTTAGTAATTTTTTTTAAACCTCAAGATTGCAAAACAATTTCAGTGGTATTCTCTGATTGAATTGATTAATTAGTAAAGATGGGTGAATGAATCCATGATTAAGTACAGGCATTAAATATAGTAGGGTGCTGATTTGCTGCTCTCAGTTGTGTTTATGCTTCATTCTCCTTTATATGGTACCTGACCTGACACAATCTCACAGGCCTTCTTAGGCTCTGAATATCAATTTTATTTGAAGGACAGCTCTGAATATTTAGTCAAACTTCTGTACTTAAAATTTAAATTATAATTTTCTTCTTCTTTAAGAGCATACTTCTATCTCTAACAAATTCTGAAAAATTTATTTTCTGAATAAAACACACCAACTTTTGTTTCAAATCTAGATTTAAAAGGTAGTCTGCCTTTAAAAAAGTCTTGATGCAAATTAATTGCACAATAATGGATGAAAGTAGACAAAAATAGCTCATCATAATATGATCAAAATGCAGCTTGTTATATAAGCGGAAAGAAGATTTTACAGTAACTCAACAGCAACTTTAAAAACTGACAAGTTTTTTTGGGTAAGAGTCACTTTCCCTGCTCTACAAAGAAAAAATATTAAAAATCTTCACTTTGAACTCAATTAACTATTCCACAGCATTGCACTAAGAACAGCTGACTGCCTTGCTTAAGCTTGCAAAAAGAATTATTTTTCCTGTCCTATATTTGGACATTTAAGTGGTGCTGTGCTATATCTGTAGCTATAGCAGCTCAGGAGCAAGCTCTTCAGATCTACTAAAGCTAGTTCCATAAAAGCACCACAGCCTAATGCTTCGCAGTGGTGAAAAACTCCTTTAGAAGGGTTTGGAGAACAAAGAACTAAAACACATGGTGCAGTTCATCTTGAACAGGATGTGCAGTCCTGGCTGGTATGGACACCGAGATTTTGGACATCAGCTACAATAGCTGGTGGAATCAAATGTAACACTGAAAGTGTTCCATCAGGATTTGAGGAACTGTCTGGCTTGGGTCCTCAGGACAAATCACAAAAAGCTTGTTCTTCTCCATTTCAGAAAAGATGGAAACATTTCATTACAGAGACACCATACCTTGCCACAGGAAGGGATATGATCCTGTTTCACTAAACTGCTCTTCACGACTGGATGCACTGGGTTTTTCAGGATTCCCAGGCACGCTGACACAAACACAGGAAGAAGACATCTGCCAGAGCTGGACGTGCTGGGCCGTCTGTCTCACTGAATTGCCTGCCTCCCCAGCAGAACCATCGGCAGCTACAAGCCAGGAAACAAACCTGTCTCAGTCTCAACATCAGCTGCTCCTACCCAAAGCTACCACAAGGTTTTCATGCCTTGATGAACTGGGATTTCATGATGCATTCGCGCTTCATAGCCACTTTCCAACTCACCCCTATCAGAATTGACAGACTGTCAAAGACTGACACATCAGACAACAAACAGTGAGAAAGATTGAGGAGAGACACAGAAATACAGAGGGAACCAAGTATTTATGCCAAGAGTTGTTAGTACCTTCAAGAATATAAATTTTACTCAACTTTTTCCCATTTTTTTCCCAAAATGCGCCTGAAAACCAATCAGAAAACAAGGATATTTCATTTTATGTTTTGTCGCTATGTTACTGCAGAATTAGAGCACCTCTAGAGAATTGCTGTGTTAACTTCATAAAATTTTTGGAATCTGTTCTGTGTCTGTTTTTTTATGTAACAGCTGACCAAGTTTTCTTTCCTCCCACACCTTCTAAGGGGTAAAACATAGGTAAAGAAAGAAAAGCAAAAATCATACTGAAGTGATCCTAAAGTTAACATGACTGCTTCAGAGACAGAGTGGCACTTAAACCTAGTCTCAAAATACCAAAGTGGTTTGTACAGCTAGAAGAGAAAGGGTGAAATGAGAGACCCTGAACTCAATCAGAGCTTTCTGTTGAACTTGGAAAAGCTTTGCTCATACATACCACCATACTGACAAGCTCCATTTCTGGCCGTGGAAATTACATTCTTAAATTCCTGTTGGGATTATCTAAACTGCAGCCGGGGCTATCTTTGCCATCTGGCAGTGTAGTGACCCAAACACAAGTGATGCTCTCAAAAAATGATAGAACTACATAAACTCATCATGGCAATCACAGCAAACTTCTCACAGTCAGAATGCACAGAGAGACTGTAGAAAGGACCTGGTTTTAAGAGAGGCTACAATGTCAGAAACACAGTCAGTGGGAATTTTGACTAATGGTTATATTCTGCATTTATAACTCCACAGAGAATGAAACTAAAAACTGAGCAAAACTCTCCCTCCAGTCAATGGAAACAGAGACTCCTGTGTACACTGCCTAATGGTGATAAAAAAGAAATCCTACTGGCAAAATTCCAATGTGTGGAAGACAGAGCACCACAGCTGACAGAGTTCCACTTAAGGTATAAGACTTCACACCCTCATTCATACACTTTGAAGGCCAACAGAGCATTATCTGCTGTGGGAAGGAAAGCAGCCACCTAGACCCACTGCCCTTGATACTCAAGTCATTTAGCACTAAAACATAATGATGTGGCTGAAAGACACTGTGGTTTCAGCTCCTGATGTGTTTTTTCCAAACCCTGAATTTCATCAAAATAAATCAATGATAACAACTTTGCTATTATTTGAAACCTTTTCTCGAACTGATCGCTATCAACTATCCATTCTTTTCCTATTTGTTATGAAATTGATTTTATTGTTTTCAGAGGGGTTTTCCAGTGTGAAAGAGATACCATCAAACCTGGGAAAAAAGCCATCTTTTGACTTGCTGGACTGGAGGTGCATTTGAAAAGCAACCTGTAGCAATACATTCTACAAGATTCTCAACAGCTTTATCTTAGTCTATAGGTCCTGTGCCTTCTGCACCACTGGAAGCAGGGGGTGGGAACTCTGCTTTCAAGCCAGGTGCCACAACAACTGATTTCTTTTTAGCATTAAAAGAATATTGCAAGAGCAGAAGATGATGAAATTGAGTATTATTTTAATAAGAAATACCAAAAGTACACTGTTAATGGAAGTCAGTGTAAATGCCAATAATGTTTCTCTTTGAAATCTTATTACTACAGAAACAAATATCCTATGAAAATATACTCCTTTTGTTCCCTGAAAAACTAATACATCACAACCTATTACTTCAAGACATTATTATTTTAATTATAATCTTATTTTACCCATATAAAACTTTCAGTAACTGCACCTTCTCCTTCAATGTTTTTCTGCCCCACTTAGATTTACGACACTGCTAGTAATCACCATCTCTCATCTGAGTACTTAGGTGTACAGCGCAGGCCAAAATAACCTCCAACATCTTAATTAAGTTATTCAAAACTTAAAACTGCTTTTTATTTGAGTTTTTTATTTATAGCTGACCCACTTGCCAGAACTTTGCAGAATGAAGCTGTAGATCTACAAACACTGTTAGCTAACAGGTGTTCAGACAAAAAAGCCCTCCTGATTTGTTGCCATCCCGTGGAGAGACTGGTGAGAACTAAGTGTTTCTGAGCAACAGCTACCTAGGCAGTACATGGCAGACTAGCCAGGGGAACTCCTAAGAAGCCTTTTACTTCTTGATCACCTGCTCTCCCAACATCTGCATGGGGTCACATCTGTATCATAGTGGGAGAAGGGAAAAATGAAGCCCCACCAGCAAAACCCCACTTGTTGTTATCCTGATGGTGCAAACAATAAGGAATGTTAGCACTTCAAAAAGAGGCAGGGGAGATTAAAGATACCAAATCTGTTAACTAGGTGTAATTATTAAAAAACAAAAAACAATCACAAGGAATTTTATCTTCTGAGGTCAGCAACACAGTTAAATCTTCTGAATATTTTATAAATACAAAAATGAAATATTAATTACTGACCTTAATGCTAAAGTGTAGGTTCCAGGTTGCCTTTGGCTTTCACGAATGAGATAGCTTCCCTCTGCAACACTTAATAATTGGTCAGCTTCCTCCCTTGAGATCATCCCATGGAATCTAAGGAATAAAAATGTTTTTGAAACACATGCCTCTTCTCTTCTAAATCACCTTTTGGTCTTCTTTTAAAAAGCACCGACAATAGTAATTAAAAAAGAAACAAACATAAAAATGACTGATTTGCAGGAATCTACAGTCTAATTTAATTTCCCTTTCTGCCTGTATTTCAAGTTACTTTAAATGGTTTAGAAAGGCTTCTAGGAAAGACTATCTATGAAGCAAGTACATTGTTTTTAAATCTGCATCTGTCAATTTAATACATAGAAATAAATTTGTTTTCTCCTGCTGGCTTCACATGTTTTGTGCTAGTGGCATGCAATCAAACATTTTAAAGAATATGAGGATATTTTATGCAATCCCTGATATTTTAGCAAGTTGCCATAACCTCAGTAATTGCTGATGTAATAACCCAGGAACACTACACATCTTTTACCAAAATAAACATAAGATCCGTTTTGTTTCTCCACACCAAGTCTAACCACCTTTGCATTAGCAACCTGAAACAGAAGACACATACAGACTGAACATATATTGCATCTGGGATCCAAAAATCTTTTTTTTCCTGAACAGAAACACCTTTTTTTTGCAAAGCCAACTGGAGAGGGAGATAGAAAAGACAAACTTGAAACTACATAAATGTATGTATGCATGTTTTTCTCACTTAAAGTAGCACTCAGTGATATCCATATCCATCAGAAATTGCAGCTGCAATTTTAGGCAGAAAAAAGTGATGGCACTGTAATAATGACCTGCTGGTGGAACACACTGCTGTAAAACATGCAGAAGAAACAAAGAGCACAGAATAAACACTTGACGCCTTTTCTGTAACTATTATTAACCAACATGTCAGGATAAACCACTTTCAGAGATGTTTGTTACTTACTCTCTTCCATAATATTTGGGTCTGTTCTCTACCTAGAAGAAACAAGAGAAATTGTAATATTTCATAACAAGAGAAGCTATACAGTAAGTGGGTTGTCTACAATATAGCATTAAAACCAGAAAGGGATATAATGTGAAAGTGCAGGCAAAAAATAATCTAAAGCAGAACTTCCCCTGCAATTAGAACATAGGGAAACCAAAGGGAGATGTTCAGAAAACACTGCACTTGTGAACAGCTTAAAAGTGGAGTGACAAAGGATGAGCCACTTGGATCACGTCATCCTCAGGACTCTGCATACACAAACTGATGGCATTAAATATTGCTTTTACAAAGTACCAGAAAGGGGAAATGAGTTTGCATTTCATGCAACACCATATTATGTTATTCAACATATATGCTGAGTGCACTAATTCAGGAAAACATCTATAAAACTCTTAAATTTACAGGTTACCCTCCATCACAGAGCTGTTGGTGCCCCTGCTGAAATAAAGCCACCACTATACAGCCCCTCAGAGTGAGTGAATCATCAAGCGCCTAAGTCTTGAACTTCCTGACTTCACTAAACTGTGTGATCTGCAGTATCACCTAAAAGACTTCCAAAGCAGGTGTGAAGTGTTACGTAGTGTAACTCCCCCTTGTCTGTGCTCCAGACACCTCACGGTGTAATCGTACACAACATGCAGGGGTGTCAGGGTACACCTTGCCTGATAATTATTTTAGATGAAGTAATGCATCTTCATTTGTCCAGGAAGTTTAGAGCCAAGTGAGGAACAGCAGATCTGACAGAAATCATCTAATAATCTAAACCACCAGGTTATCCTTTCTTGCTAAATTTAAAGGGGGGAACACTTTGGGGAGTAAAAGTCAACAGTTATACAACATGAACTACAAAAGTATAAAACAATCCAGCTATGATGAAACACAGAATGCCACTTTAGTTTCTTTTTTCCATCTTTTCAACAAAAAGTCTATTAATATTAGCACTTCTGTCCATTTTCTTCAGTGGAGTATAAAGACTTCAGGTATCTAAACCAAAAAACAACATACATCCTGATGTACAGTCTAATAACAATTCTTCAACATTCCCAGCAAATAAAAAGCTATTGTAGTGATTCATCACTTTGGAAAAAACACTGGAAAGATTTATCATGTTCTAAAATATTTCCTTTTCCTTTATAACAGCAAACAAGAGTTGACTGGTGTGACAGCTGTTTTCAAAGGACCTGAAGAGACTGGATCATTTCAAAAAAAGAAGAAAGGTCTTAGCTATTTCTTCAATAAGAAGATAGCAACGTAAACAGAAAAAAAATGAAAGCATTTTATTGTTGTTGTTATAGAAACTTGCAACAATTCTTAACTAAAGCCCTTAAGCCAAGACACTAGTTTAGGGCAATTGTTAAAAGAAGAATTCTGTCATGAATAAGATTTTGTTGCCTGTCATGTGAGATTTTATATTTATCTCATTGAACTTATAAGACAGAACTGGGAAATTTATATGAGCAGAAGTATTCCTTTTCAGAAATTAGTAACTTGACAGAGCATGTTCAGGGAACTTGCAAATCCTAAGAAAATTTATAATATAGTCTGTGCAAACATTTGAAAATGTGAACAGGCAGATGACTGGAACAAAGCATCTGAAAAAACCTCCACAGGACTTCCAGGCATTTGTAGCTAAGCTTGCAGTTCATTTTGGTGGATGATGAGTTAAAAAGGAAAATAACCACTTATGTTAACACTGTCTCTACTGATCAGTTTTACCAACTTGCAGTAACTCCAGTATAAATGTTGATGTGCAACACTTTTTACTTGCATAAAACTCAGTGCAGCTGGAAGCTCAATTCACTGAGTTTTATTGCCTGTTTATTTGTGGTTTGTGGGGTTTTTTCATCACTTTTTACATTTATGATAATATTAGGGGGGTGTGACATCTATATTGACATACATTAAGACTTTAAAAAAATTCCATTAGAACTCAGCAAGGGCCTTCTAATTCACTCAGAATGACTGTGCTACATACACAGCGCAGTTTGTGTGCACTGAGGAAACCACACAGATGCCCTGTAAGCCAAATTTACCATGTAAGACAGTAAACACTGTTCTCAAGCTTTCTATAAAGCTTCTGACAGGTGCTGTTACACCAACTGTACCCCTTGCAACTTAGACACAGTGTTTATTCTTATCCTTAACTGTACTGGAACCAGAAGTAATGTGCAGCTTTCTTGGTCTTTTGTGCTCCTTGGACTTCGAAAAGTTCCTGCCAGACTGTATTCTACAAAATTAATTCTAAAAATGACAATCGCACGCACCCACGTATCCTCCCTTCGCACGTGAGCACTGAAAGCCAAAACAGTTTAGTTCAGAAGCTTCATTAGTCTGTTAGTCTTCATTCATTAACTTTCACAGTCTGCCCTCCATAAGTTAAGGAGACAAAACAAAAACACCTGGACTGGAACGAAACCCACCTAAGAAAGGAAATACATTTTAAAAAAAGATGATAGCAAGGAATTGGTCCTATTAGCTAAAGCTGATAGCTGAAAAGACAGTGTAGTTATCCTCTGCAGAATTTTCTTCTGATTTGGCAGAATTTTTGGACCAAAGCATTGCTGAGTGTAAGGGCAGGCATAGATGCTTCTTTTTCTTTGTATCCAGCAAAGATCAGATGATTGCTGCCTTTTGACTTCTCAGGATTTTTACTTATGGGAAAAATTTCCTACTGCTGTTTGCTTGGCAAGGTTTTAAAAATTGCTTCTAATTTGGAAAATCAAGGGGGAGAAAAAAAGCATGAGATATTTGTTTTCAGTGTGTTTATTTGCATACCACTAATTCAGAGGCCATGGGAAAAAAATGAAGGTCTCCCTATGATACCTTCAAGAAACACCAAGATCAACAAGATGTCCACCATTGCTTAATCTATCATTTTTTCAAACTGAGGTGTGAAGGCAATGAAACCAAATTTATGAACAGATAAACCAGACAGACTTGGCAACCACCTCATAGTAGATACTCCTTTGGAAAAGAGCTTAGTTATCACGAACTTTGGAAAGTCATCCTGTTCAAATATCATGCAGATAAAGCCACCTTTACAAACCACTCTAACAAGGATGTGCATTATACATGCCCATCTATTCTTTCTTTCTTGACCATTTTCACAATACTACACAGAGATGCTGTTCAACTGGCTTGTTAACTATTAGTACTGAATTAGGATGAAGTTTTCTAAAATGACAGGAAAAAGCCAGTGATTTTAATTACCTCCGTACTCTGTATTTTTTCATATAGTTATTTAAAATTGTTCATGGAATGCTTTCATGTATCAGTCAAGGCTGCCCTAAATATGCCTATGCATGCACACGTGTATATAAGATTATATGCACAACAAATATGAATGTCATGGAGAAAATACAGTGTTAATTGGACAAACAACATTATAATTTGCATGCAAGCCTCACGCAGAAGTCAAATAACCTTAGAATGTTATGGAATCATCAACTTTAACCTCATGAAGTATTAAAAGACTTGGCTCTGCTGCACCTTCACAATAAAAAATCCCAAATGAATGCAATGCTCTTTTTATTTCAGCATCCCTCCACTTATCTCTGTGTTGCTCTGATATGAAACTGGTGTAGCAGAGCAGAAACTTGAATTCTTTGTATTTGAGAAGCATTTCAAGTTAAGTAGGTCATTCTGTTGAATACACCTCTCAGTATCAGCACTTGTACAATGTATGCCTTTGCACATGAAATAAAAGGTTGGGGGTTTTTTATGGTGCGATTTCCAATTACTCTTTAACAAGTGCTTTTCCCCCTAACCATCACTCCCGCTTTTGTCAACAAGTGGATTACAATAAGGCAAGAAAAGCAATTTATGTGCTAATACCTCACCAAATTAGATATTGTTCATTCCCACTGACCTCTTTGATGTTCTCAGGCCCAAAATTCTCTTCCTAGTATTTACAAATTTGTTTATACAGCTGAATAATTCAACCACTTAGGAAAAGATTCTGCTCCCCACTGACTCGTGCATGGCTGCTAATAGAAACCCAGCTGAGAAAGAACAGATCACAAAGCTCAACATAAGCAGGAGAGGCTGAGACTAGAGAGAAAGGTTAACAAGTTACTGCTTGCTGAATATATTTTCACTTCAAATCAGCTCAGCTGCATAAATTGTTCAACACTTATAATGAAAAACTGTTATCTGCACTATAAAGAATTAATGCAGAAGTAGCAAAATGCACACTGACAATGTACTTCTTCAAAATTACCTTTATTAGATAAAAATAAGCTTCCAAGAACTCTTTTTTTAAAATAAATTAATTCTTCAATGATAAAATGTGTTTTTAATACACTCTGTTCTGTAGCTACATACCTGGCTGATTCTTTCATAGTTTTATTTACTTCTATTCTCACTAGTTTCTAAATCTGCAGCTTTCATTTCTCGGTTTCTGTATACAACAATGCTCATGGTGCAGACACAGGTTCAGTCTGCAAAGTTCAAGAAGCTATTTTAAAACACAGAATGTCTTTTTTTTTGATCACTCTGACACAGGGATAGTTTTACCTAAAGTTTGCCATATGTCATCATCTTGTTTTGGAATAAATTCATAGAAATACAACATTACAGACACTAATGTGTTGCATTTCTCTCTGCACTGATGACAGGACACAGCAGTGCTTCAACTGTGATACTTTTGCAAATCCCCCATTGACTGTAACAGGCTAGAGGCCACCACATACTCATAACAAATTTTCCTTTGTAAACCAGTCCAACTTTTTAATTTACTATCTCAATTAGAGCTAATAAAATTTTCCAATTAAAAGAATTTAAATTCAGTGGAAATGAGGATGAGAAAGTTGTAGGAGTCAGTGTGATTTATATTTGAAGAAGATTTACACAAATGTTTTTATATTTGGCTGGCAAGTTTCTTGTTCTATTCCAAAAAGAGGACAATCTGGATCTGATCAATAGCCAAACAATTTCCATCACTCCAGAGGCAGGAAAAAAATTTAATTTTCAGATACTGAATACACATTTATGTCTCTGATTATTTGATTGTATTAGCTAATAGTATTTTAAGAAATACAAGCCCTTCTCTGCAGCCAAACTAGCCTGGGATATAATGCTGACATATCTTACTAATACCCCAGACTCCTTCATCAGTTTACAATTGCTCCCTGACTACAGAGCACATATACTTTGTGCAGTCAAATAATTACAAAATAATTACAATTGTCATGTTAAGCATTGTATGATTTCCTTAACTGTGCTTCAATGTTTCAATTATGGGTTGGTTTGGGTTTTTTAATTTTTTGGTTTTTTTTTTTCTTTTAAGGAAATCAAAATATATACAGAAAAATGAAGGTGGTAATACCGTGGAATTAAAATAACCACAAATGAGATCCTCAAAGCATCTAACTGAAGAAACAGAAAAATTTTCACCCATCACCACAAGAGTCAGGCAACTTTATGAGCATTACACTGTCTGTTACTATTGGAGTAAACAACAAAACTTTTGTTTTGTCAAAACAAAAGTTTTTGCTATAATTCTTGTAAAATTCATGTATTGTTCTTTCCTATAGCTATATCTTGCTTAAGTGCAGTAAGTTACAGCTATATGCTTTTTAGAAATATCAAATTAACAAAGGAAAACAAGTGCTTCCATTAAATGCAGTACTTCACTTCTGTTAAATCTCCACAATTTATTTTGAGAATTGACAGATTACTTTATAATATCACAGTTGGACTTCTGAAACAATGACAGAGAATTACCTGTTTAATTCTGTCCAGTAATCCTCTTTGTGATCTAAATTATAAGCTATTAGTGTTCCTTCCAGAGAGTGCTACATCCTTCTGCATTTAATACTATGTATGTTGCAGCAACTAACATATCTCAAAGATTAATTTTCTTTCTCTTGGTACATGATAAAAATACTCAAGTTTTATTGCTGCGATGTACTAACTTCCAGTTATTCAGTAAGAGCTGTGCTTTTTAACGCTGCCTAACATTTCAGCATTTTTTAAATTGAAATTAATGTTTCCCAGGATCTTCAGTGAAGCTGCAGGATGGATGTAGTCACGACTAAATCTTGCTGGCACCAATGCTTGGTGTCAGCTAAGCCCTCGAGCACCACAGCCCTGGAGAGGTGCTGCCCTGCTGATGGCAGCTCAGGGCTCCACCTCAACAGCTAATTCCATGAGCAGGAGTACTCAGACCACTGCCCATCAATGGGAGCCCATTGTTACCACTTCAGGCCATAAAATCTGTGGCTCTGCAAAGCTTAGCTCCTGCTTTTAATGAGTCTTAAGTACTGTAACTCAAACAACAACACCAGGGGAGGTTTCAGTCTTCCCTCTGCTGATTTATTTCACACACCTAGCAGTGCTATCTGTAGGAACAGGTGCATAGTTCCCCTGTACAGCTCTGCTCTGGCTTCTGTGAATTTCTGATGAGAAAAAGAAGAGAAAAGGTATGCTTCCATGCATCTAAGAATCAAAAAGTAGTGAATGAATCTCAGCAAACAATGATACACATCAAAATGCTTTAAATTCCATTTTTAGAACAAATGTATTTCGGAGTACCAGTGCCCCAAGGCTACTCACAGCACGAAGTATCCCAAGGAGCCACTCTTTGGGCTGGACACAATTAAGCACAGACATGGAATTAATGGACCATACAAAAGTGAACACCATGATACCTACCTCACGAGTGCAGGTTATTCTTCTAGGATGGGGAGCTTCTTGTTGCAACTGATACACTGGGAGGAGGCAGAAGTTAAATTCTAATTAATACAGAATCATTTTGTAAGTTAGGCATTTTAACATTAAACATTGCCGTTTAAATAAAGGAGATTTTGCAAAGTTTAACGCAAGGATACTAAGGATATAATTTTTGCATTTAAAAATGGCTGTTTGCTTTTCTGTGGATTTGGGTTTGGTTTTTTTGAAATAAAAACAGCAAGCTGTGAAGTTCCCAAGAGAGTGGCACTCTGACCTCAGGGCAGGGCACCTGGACTGCCTACCTGACTAAGGCAGCCTGGTCTAGAGCACACGGACACACCAAGAACTGCAGAGCATGGGCAGGCTGGTAGCAAACCAGGCCCTTCTAGTCAGGGCTTCAAAAAAACTGCCTTTGATTTGTCACACCAGGGCAAACAAATTCTCTCAGTTTACTACGGCAGCAAATTCCTGAAAAAACAATTTATTTTGAGTTTTCTTAACCAGCTCAAGCTCAGCTCTAGTGATGCAAGCCACTAGATCACAATAGGCCTAGAAGTTTGCAAGGATACCAACTTTAAGGCATTAATGGAGTTTATATAAGGCCTGGTCTAGGCAGACAAACCATTATAAGCAAGACCAAGCAGGAGTGGGACAACTCACGTTAATAAGGGGCAGAGAATCTCCTCCTCTAAATAATCTACGTTCACTTGTCCTTGGGGGTAGTTCAACTGCACCTGTCTGAACAGAAGTGAACCCCTTTGATGCTTCTTAAACTCACATTCTGATGAAAAGAGAAATGAGTCTTGTAAAGCATCCAATTGAAACCTTTTCAGCTCTGACTTGGAGAAACACCCCAAAACACTGGGATACTTACAGTAAGATTTCCAAACAGGTGGTCTGTATTCATCAGTATCTGAAAGAAAACAAAAAAACTTAATGTTGCATCAGACACATTTTAACACAGAAAAAACTTGCAGAAGCACTTGCAGAATTATTAAGATAATATTGCATCTAGGTTCTAAAACTTACTTTTTACTATTATAGAACAACTTGTTAAAATTTCCTCCGTTTTACTTAAACTAAACATGTAAAAAGGTATTTTCTTTATCCAGCTAGAATAACAACTACAGAAACAAATCTGAAAAATGGCAAACATACAGATCAAAAGCCAGCATACTGTGAGGAGGAAGGAGAATGTATATTATTTTACTATGTACATATCTATAAATTCAATTTTCAACTACACCAGAAAGATTTTTTTAGTCTCAATTTATATTCCAATAAATGAGTTTCCATGCAACTTATTCCTGCTATTAGCTTTTTCCTCTTCTGGATGGCAATTAACAACTCTTAAAATAAAATCAGAATATGCAAGGATGGTGAAATATTTTGGAAAAAAAGAAGGTTGTTTTTTTTTTTTTTTATACTGAGTACAAGCTCTTTTTGGAAGTAGTGATTAAATATTAAAAGTACCAACATATTTCTAAGCCAAGATTTTAATTCTCAAATAAAATAATCAAAAAAATAAAATCCCAATGTCTTCTGAGTTCTGTCACCCTTATGACTTGTTCTACAACTGATCTGCCATTTTGAGCTCAGGGCTGTGCTGCAAACTTCGACTCTGATCTGCTGTTTTACTGCTCTGACCAGCTTCAGTTCTGATGCCACAAGTCAGCAAAGCTTTCAGCAAGATGCTGTGCTTATCTGCCTTGGAGCTGGTGAGAATTACTGCATCCTCATGACACCACAGGGTCACAAGCTGAGCCCCCACACAGCCAGCCTTGCTGTCTGAAGCCACTTCTGTTCAAGCCTGAGCCCTGAGACGTTTGCAATGTCTGCTCACGGGAACTACCTGCTGCACCCAACAAAATGGGAATTTCTAGCTCTTATTTTAAGGTTACATAAAGATCAGGCAATCTGGGAACCTGATGCCTGAATTTTGGTCTGAGTGGCATGTCCACTTGAGAGTCCTTAAGGCCTGCAAAACTGAACCTGAAGTGGAGATTTTGCTTTGCTTCCCCTTAGAGTAAGCAATCTGCCTTCTTCAGATACTTCCTGTAGTCCATCACTCACACATAGTCATATCAAAAATCTCTAAACTAGAGTTTAGTGGAAGGAGATATTTTCCAGCTTAACTGGCACACACTTTGCCAGACCCTGCCAGAACACTCCCTGCCCTGACTGCACTGTAATTTTGTTCCATTTTTTACCCCATATTTTAGCTCTATGCATGAAGAGGGTGCAGTCCTTGCAGACCACCTTGGCGGCAGTGGGTTTTATAAATACAATTCATTACGACTTTATTAAGGCAGCACTCAGTTAAACTGCCATCCCCCTGAATATGATGGGGTTTGATCTTTGGAAGGTCCTGCAGATGCACCACCATGTCCTGCAGATCAGCAAGAACACTTTGAATCTGCAAAAGACCTTCAGCAGCTCGTGCTTCACTGTGGCAGTAAAAGCAAATCAGCAGCAACAGATGCAGCCAGGGCTATTCATTCCTACTTTGATACCTTTAATTAAGGCAGTGCAAGTCGATTCATTCCAGAAGCACTGAAATATGATCCCTCAGCAATGCAATGTCACATGGAAAAGGGGCAAAATTTTAAAGTAAAAATAATGGCTTTAGTCCGAGAAGACAACTCTTACCCCACCACCTGAATTTACTTTTGACATACTCTGGGGTTTGGCAATATGTGCACTAGTTGAATTTACAAATAAATAATTTAAGTAAAGGACAACACACTCTATTTTTAAAATATGATCTGACTATTACGAAAATACAAACATCCTGGAAGTATAACCTATACTTACTCACAGTCAAGCCATGCAATTGTTACAGCTAAGGGCATCATGGTTATAAAACTAAAAAGTGACAATATTTGCACCAAACAAAAACATCAAACCTTGTTAAAGTCAGGCAAGAACAGCAGTTACTTTCATACAAGAAATAGCTAACATTCAGAAATGGGAAGGATTGATTTATGTTATGCAGCTGTGCAGAAGGATTTTGTTAGGAAAAAATCTGTCGGTGAGCTTTATTGCCTTTGCAGTGCAAGAATACCCTCTGGCCATTCCACATGAGGTAATGAAAAAACAAAAGGTCATTTCTATTGTGATTTAAAAAAAAAGTGTAGTAGCAAGCAGAAGCACAGTGAAACAGTTGGTTTGTGGTGTTTGTTGCTGAGAAAGAATGTTTCTATCACTAAAACTATCCTACTACACAAAGATGAAAGAGAATAAGCATAAACACCAGCCCTGTCTATTAGTTACCTGTTATTGAAGGTTAACCGATGTGGTCCCATTTACTACATCAAAAGTATTTAGAAATTCGTTATTAGGAAAAGGGTTTGATTTTCAGAAAGTACAGGCTTCCACATAGAGCATCTCCAATTAGGCATGTGAAAAGCACTTACAGGCATGATAAAAAACCCACAGAAAATATAGAACCCAAAATACATTTTCTCACTAACACTGCAGCACTTTTAATTAACGCAATAAACTCTACACTGTCAGATCTCAGATATTTTTCACAGTAACTCAGCTCTGCTAAACAATTTTCTACAATCTGTGCATCAGGTTCTATCCTAACTGTATTTTCTGCCCTAAGTGAGATACAATTCAACTTAAAGGTACTCTTCTCTAAAGGCCTAGAGCATTAGAAAAAACATAAATACATATGCTGATGCTATCAGCTCTGTCCAGATGCGATCCTACCAGCACTGGTCAGATTTTTAGCAGTATGAAGGCACTCTCATCAGCAAGGATATTTTAGATCAGGGACACTGTCCATGTACATAAATTGCAATTTCAAACTGAGACCAGTTTCAAGCTGACAGATAGTTTCCCTCAAAATTAGCTGGGCTAAAAACACAGTGCAGATGATATGTACTTAAAAACAACACAGATTTCACATAAGCCAAATTTACCATGTAAGTCAGTAAACAGCTTTCTATAAAGCTTCTGAAAAGTGTTGTTGCACCAATTTTACTCTAAGCAACTCAGACATAGTGTTTGTTCTTACTTTGGCAGTTTGTACAAGCAATATTTAATGCCATCAATTCAGATATGTAGAGCCTGAGGATGACATGATCCAAGTGGCTCATCCTTTCTCACTTTGTTTCATTCAGAAGAGCAAACAGAGACAGAAAGGCCAATTAGCACAACAGGCAGCTTTTGGCAACAGTCAGATATGTCACAGTGGCATGAGCATTACTCTCTGGGTCCAGAATGCCCACCTTTGAGTACCCCAATTCAGAAAAAAGAAAAAAATAAAAATAAAAAAAAAATTAAAAAAAATTAAAAAAAAAAAAAAAAGGAAACTATGCATCTTGAGCATGAATGACCTGCAATTAAGAATTGAAAAGCACAGCCTGACCATCAGAAATACTCACTTCACAGAAACAGAATTCTGCCAATAGACAATCACACGGACAATTAGAAGTTCATATACAGACACAAACACTAGGAGAAC
The DNA here is from genome assembly GCA_032173965.1 of Sitta carolinensis. NCBI lineage: Eukaryota > Metazoa > Chordata > Aves > Passeriformes > Sittidae > Sitta > Sitta carolinensis. The sequence continues at coordinate 21,622,848 of CM063288.1, forward strand.
ATCTCAGATTTTCCATAAACACAAATGTGAGTAATTGTGACATTACAATGTAGCATTTCCCTATGTCACTTTGCTTCTTTCTTACCCACTCCTAGTTTATCCACTACATAAATTTGGACAACTGCAATACTTTCAGAGCGTACATTTTAACTGCAGATACGAAAACTGTTACTATTGCTTCAAACCATTTACAGTGCTTGTCTTTGTGTATTCCTTTTAAAGAAAAAATAAAAATGTTTACCTCTGCTAGAAATGGCTGTTTCTCTGCCCACCAGAGATCAGCCAGTTCAAGGGTAAAAGTGCAGCAGCAGCTTAACTCTGCACAATAACCCCATAAAGCAACATAGGACTTAAAGAAAGAGTTCCTGTAGAGAACTCAGTTTTAGTTTCTTTTACTGGATGTCAGTACCTGCACCTTGGTCATCTCTAACATCAGAGGTTAATACTGTCTGGGAGGAAATAATCATCTGCTGAGGCAGCAGCTCTTACCCCAACCTTTGCTTTTATTTGATAATATCTCTATTGACAACAGGTGAGGCCTCAGGTGGGGAACTTTGTGGAAGAGGCCAGTTCTCAGCCATGTCGACCAAATATCAACATGATCAGGAGAAAAAAAAATGTCTGATTTCATGTTCTAACTGGTCTAGGGCCAAAGAATGGTGTAAGTCACGAATATGAAAAGATGCAAGAAAGCGTAAACATTCTTCTGTAAGCTACAGCTAGGAACTAACCAGAAAGCGTGTACCGTAAGATGCTAATCTTGCTTTGTTTGGCAGCAGCATGAGTCAAAAATTAACTCCTGGAGAGATTCACGACCAGCCCAGTGGATGTGGCCGTTTGCTGACCCATACAACAGACTCCTTTTTGTGCCTGAAAAACAACTTCTAGAAAATTTGTCTCCAGCCCCCAGATCTCCCTTATTAGCACCTTCTTTGTGCCCAAAGGATACACATAAAAAAGTCACTCGACTTAGAGAAACAAAGCCATAATTTATTTGCTGGTGAGATTCTCAAGCCACAGAAAACAGCACATTTGAAAATGTCATTTCATCTCTGTTTTACAGAGTATAAGTGCCAACAGCATTTCAGAAACTAAGCTCAAGGCATTGCAAAACGTTTTCAGCAGCAGCCAAGCAGGACCTAGCAGTGAGGGCTTTTACACACTCCAACCAAAATAAAACTCAAACAGCACTGAGTAAATTGAAGGATAAATACAGCCACTGCCCTAGGCAGCAGCACTAAAACAGATGGGCTACAACTCCATGGTTTCAGGGTAAACATGAGAAGCCGATCCTTGGCCACAGCAGCACTGGAAGCGTTTTGCAGAAGTGCCTGTGCAGCTGGCAGCAGGAGGGGAAGATGATGCCAGGCAGCTTCTGGAGAGGGGCAGCAGGGTGGAGGGTGCAGAAAACACCAAACCACCCCTGTCTACAGGATGTGTGGTGAAGAAGCAAGGGGCACACCCCAAACATCCTTCATTGCTCCTAGACAAGACTTTGGGATGCCTCTTTCTTTGCACAAAGCCTCTTTGCACTCCTCTGCTCCCTGGAGCAGTGAGTTAGATGACAACCTGCAATGGGGTTGTGGGCAGGAGCAGCACTTTGATGCAAAGAGCAAGTGTCACATGCGTGGCTACTGTCCTTCAGGTGAGGTAAAAACCACCTCCCTGCCCTGGCTTCAGGGTGCCACACAGCTGCCAAAGGCCACAGAGAGCTGCACTTCAGTCGGTATCAAAAAAAGAGAAAGCTGTGGTCAGGCTTTCTTACCTGGCAAGAAATGTTTTCTTAGAAACAAATACTTTTTCAGCATTTAAGTCCTTCACATGAATACAATGATCCTCTGGTTCAATCCTGTTCCGCCTTCACCTTTCCAAAGCAAAGGGGCAACAAACAAAATAACTTCCACAGGCTTACAGCACATTTTTAAAGATATGACGTGAAACTTTTTGGAATATTCCTTTTCCCTTAAACAAAACCTCTTATACCTTTTACTTTACAAAAAAAAAGTTGGGGTTTAGAAGTCACTGATTAAATAATGTTAACCCAAATGTAACATCGCTCTATTAGGGACTTAAAGACATTAATGACAAGAACCTGATGGCACATATGGCCTGGGGCCATGTGGAAAACGCTTAGGATTTCACAAGTGGAGCATGACAGAATTTCCTCTGTTTATGGAAGATCCCCACAGGGCTGAGAACACCCCAGGATATAAGCACCACATTTCTGTATGTCACTCTGCAATGATGACTGATATTTCTAGAATGCTACTGAGTCTTTGATGCTTCTTTAATGTTATCTATGGCACACAATTTCTTTTCAATTAAGAAAAAGAAAAATGCTTTGAAAACTTTTAGACATATCAAGGCTCTTCCTAAGACACCAATGCTGTAAGGAGCTTCAGTACAAAAGTCTCCAAATAAACCACCATCTATTTTCTCCACCTTCTCCAGGTAGGGAAAAGATATCAGACAGGCATCCAGTTCAACACGCTGGCAGGTGTTAGAGCTTAGCAAGCACCTCAGGGGTGTGCAGACAGCTATCCCTCCCAGCAGAGCATCCCTGCTCTGAGCCCACCATGCTGCTGACACAACCCACTGTGGTGAGGAGCTGGAGTGAGGCAGCTGCCAAATGCCAACTAAATCCCAGTCTGACCACAGAGACAAACTGCCTCTAGGTTCAAAAAGGAGCTTTTGCCAGCTTACATGGTTTGTCCCCTGCCAGGGGATGGCAATTTGCAGGAAGAGGTCACAGGCAGCTGGCTCAAGCACACCCAGCTGCTCCCAGGCCAGCCCTGGGAAAGCTGGCACACAAGAAAGGCACTCCACCACTGAAGCCATCCACCCACAGGAATGTGCCCTAGCTTGTAGGTAGAGGTGACAGTCACCAGTGACAACTCTTCTTCCACAGGGTTTTACTCCTTTGCTTGCCCTTTGGTGCAGGTAGCTACACTCCTCACTGCCCATAGATTCAAATGCACATTGTCAGCTTTGGACTTTTAAAATTAAATGATGTTTGACTTATCTAAGCAAGAAAACAATCCAATGTATTTTATTCTCTCTTTCAGAAGCATTCCCATCTGGGAGGAGAGAAAGAGTAAAATACAGTCTAAGGGAAAGATGCAAATCACTGAAAATGAGCACCAATAATGAAAGCATCCCTTAAGTTGCAAGATGGCATTATATCACACACATCGTGCCCCAGGAATTTTTAATAGGACAAGCCTTATTTTTATTTGCTCTCTCATCCTTTCCTGTTTCTGCTTTTACCATTCCAAAAAAGTACAATTAGGTTTCTAATTATTACTGGAGAAAAAATTAACTGAAACTCAGTGCGAGCAATGCTCCTGAAAGCTTCAAGGGCTAATGGCATTTCTCTGATGTGACCAAGGGGGAGACAAGAAAGCACACTCAGCAAAAGAGAAGGGGCCTAAAGAAGGGCATGCTCTGATAATTACATCAGTGCTGAGGGGAAAAGAAAAAATGGATCACGCTGCCAACCTGTTTCCACAAATGTCTGATTTGGCAACAATAAATTCTGTGGGAATGCTTCTAATGGGGTCGAGTGAGAAATCCACTGAAAATAGCCAGAGTTCAATGCCTTTTATGAGAGGTCTACTATTATTGCCTCCTTATTAATGATGGGAAATTTTAAGAAGTAGTATTTTGCTCATCACAAGCACTGCAGCAGTGAAATGAACTCATCCTCTAAGTGATTAGGCCGGGTTGCAAATCATTCATTTCTAGATTTTCATTTAACTAAAGCAAGGGAAGCAAGTATTCATTTTTACCCCTCTTTCCCAGATGAAATACTGGCACACAACTGCATAAGTAATGAGAAATAAATTTTTTTAAAATCCATTTGGGAAAAAAATGAATCTTAAATTTTAAGGTGAAATTTTCACATATGCAATGGCAACAAGCAAAACAGTTGTTTTTCTCTTTCTCTTGACAGTAGTTTACTGGAGGGGTGGGGAAATATCCCATGAAAGCAGAGGTAGCTTACTCTTTAAGGTAAGTTTCAAAACACCTATTATTTCTTAGTGTTGCTGACAGTATACAAAATTTGGCTCTCAGATGTAAAAAGATGACAAGTGCCACCTTGTGGGCATTTAATACAGATGGAATTTAATGTTGTTTTCTGATTCCAGGGGGCTATCTCAGTGTCCAGACAACAGGCTGCTGCTGATTTTCAGTATTACTGAAAACACCACCTTTGCTCTGTAAGAAAAGACAGACATGATGGGAACTGCTTCCTGACATGGCTCTGCAGGTAAAACAACAGAGTCAGGCCAAAGGCTGTCTCGTAACCCTCTGATTTACATCACCACATGTATCTTGAAATGTCTAATTTGCACAGTACTGAAGATGTTGTCAAAATCAAATATGCCTCCCTAATGTAACTATTTAAAAGAAAAACAGCCTGTCTTTTTAATTCATTGTGACAAAACTGACTGTGTCTGACTGCAGCCCTGAAGAGATGATCAATGAGTTTGGCAGTTTCCCATCCTCCCTATGGGTTATTTGAAAGGTCTATTGCAGACTAATTTGGCAAGGTCAAAATTTTCAGAAATAGTCCTTTATTGGATGAATTGCCTCTTTTAGATTTAACAGGAAATTTTTCCAAGTATCTCTTAGATCAGTAAAACAAACTTTGTTCACTGTAAATTCAGAGTACTGTTGGGTTACACAAGCTTAAACACTGCAATCAGACTTCTTTGTTTTTAAACTCAGACTGGTTTTCTTTGTAGACACTGTTTTGGTCATGGCAAGTGAAGTTCACACAGAAGGCTGGAGAAATATCTGCTGGGACTATTGTTCTTACACTCTCTCATTCCAACCACAGCAAGGAGTAATACAGGAGAAAACATTTACCCTTTGACATTTCCTTTCCTATATTTTCTTCTGAAAATCCTTCTTTGTCTCCTATTTTAAAAGTCTGTCTGCACAGAGACAAAGCTCATTTCCCATCACTTGCTTCACTTCTTCCAAACATTAATAATACTAACAAGGGCACATCAGTTTTACCATAACTTCAAGCCAGTGACAATTGTTACAGCCATGGCCTCAAGGCATTCACAGAAATACTTTTTTGTCTTCATTTCTCTAACACATCTAACAGGGAATATTGATTGGAGTTTATATTCTGAACAGTTACCCTGTTAGTGAAAAGAACAACATGATATGGTGTAAAAGTGTCTTCTAGCTGTAAATTCATCTTCTCCCCTGAATAGTCTGTCCCTCAAAGTTGAGCAGAAGATAACCTAAAAAAAGGACAAGCCTTTTGAAATACAACCCCTCTCTCCGTTGATAATGCCCTAATTTCCTGAATGGGGAGACATGATTTATCACTGTTTGCTTAGTTGCTTTGATTTGTTTTTCCACACACAACACCAACATAATGAACGTAAGTTCACTTTCCTACTCTAAAATACACCTTTAAGTAGAGCATTGTGACTTTACCAAAAGCTAAACCTCAATGAAAGAGCACAAGACTGACCCTGCCACCCTATCCCTTGGTAAAAACCCGCTGAGAACTTGTCCACCCTTGCATTTCAGACTAAGATAGCTGCTGTGCATTCATTAGCCTCCCAGGGCAAAACAACTTAAACCAAAACACCTGTTAGCAGACCAGGAAAAAATCAGAGACTCCTAGAGAAAATTAAGAGCAGATCTGATTTCTGACTGCTCTTATAACTGGTGTCAAGACAGACTCACATGTTCCAAAGCACATCTCTCCAACTGTGTCAGATGGTCAAATAGATGTAGCTTCTCCTTCCTCAAACTTGACCCATTTAAACTCTTAGACCATCAAGTTATAACAAACCTATTATGATTCCTATTACAAACAGATTTTTCATTTTCTAAAACAGTTGTCAATAACACACACCATTGCTCAGGCAAAAATATGGTTTGTATTTACATCCTCATTTTCAGAACAGATGCAACTGCCAAGTAAAGTACCCCTGCCCTGGATCATGATGGTTTTTTATAGCGTCACAAAGGAAAGTCCTAAAAAAATATCGGCAGGGTCTGAGACAGGAAATGGAAACATTGTGGTAGGATGCCTTTTTTTTAATTGGAATTTAAGTTTTTATTCCAAAAGGTATTCTACAATTGCTGTGAGCTTCTCCCCGGTCTCAGAGATGTACCACTCCTTACCTCTTCCAGTTCTCACATAAAACATTCAAGAGGCCTCCAAAGAAATAAATTACAATGCTCCAGGTAGAAAAGCTGAAAACTTCACATTTCTTTTTGGCGATGCCATGGCTCACTTATATAACTGCAGCCAAAGAACTATGGTGAAAGCTTTTCACCCAACAGCCCCTCCCTGTTTATAGCATTACATCCATCTTTTTCATAATGATTTTCCTCCTTGGCAGGCTCATCTGCTGCACTAGGCAGGAACCAGACAAAGGAGAGAGAGCAGGGCCAGTCCATGGAGAAGCTGTGCTCTGGGTCCACTCCTGCACACTGTGGGATTGGAGCAACAGCTAAACAGTCTCAGAGGTGCTTTAGCAGCTCCACAAGCCATGAGAGTTTTTCTGCATGGGCTTCCCTTGGTCCTCTGTTCCTTCTGGGTTTGGGAGCAGAAAAGCAAATCAGGGATGCTGGGAACAGGCTGCTGGAAAGAGAGCTGAACAGAGGTTTGGTACTGCCCTGAAGGAATGGGAGAAATAGATGGAAAGCTTGGTATGATGATGCTCAGAGATAACCTCCAAGTCCTTTTTCGGGTAACTCCATGTTTCTTACCCCCTACAGGAGATGAACTCAGATGGTTTTCTTATCTCTGTTTTGAAACTGTTTTCTTTGTCCTTTTTCCACTAATTAGAAGAAAGACAAATTGTTCCACAAGTAACGGAAACTTGGGTTATTAGCTCTCATGTTATCATGGCACTACATTAAACAGGTTTACATCAATTATTAGCTGCATTTTTAGGACATCAAAGCATGCTTACTGGAACTGTGATCCCATGGAAATGTCCACGAGTGAAAAGCAGACTTAGTCCTACATAATAAGACATTCTAAACAGAAAATAGGAACAGTAGCTGGTGAGAGAAGCAGAGGCCCTTGTAGAAGAGTTCATCAAGGAAAGATCAATATCTCTATTCCCAAGTCTTACTAACGCAATATCCCCCGCAGCCAGCATCGTCTCTCTGGACAACAGCTTTTTTGTGTGTCTTCAGCCCCACTTTGACTTTATAAAAAGAACACTATCATGGCAATTGACAGCACAGGAAAACACAGACAGACAGACACAAGGATAGTGACAGGATGTGATAGATCGAAAATCCATTTTATAATTTAAAGATGGTCCTGAACTGACATAGCTTGGTGAAAACTGCTGTGAGGCAGAACATTACAAGCAATTGTCAGACTGTGATACACAGGATTTCTGTACAGAAAGAAAGGCAAATGCTAACACACTTCTGAGACACAGCAAGCCCTGCCTGTGTCTCTTCCACAGCAGTGGGAGAAGGAAAATGCCATTTTTTTACATTTAAATGTCATGACTAAACAGCATCAACAGCACCCCACAAAAAAAGCAATAAAAGAAAAGATCTTTCTGCTTCTCATAGACCTTTCTACTATGTGAGAAAAAAAGTTAACAAGCTGAGTTAGCCAGAGTGAGCTCTCCATCTGACAGAGCAGTCTGCAACTCACTCATCTCAGAGTGAGTGGTTGGGTTCCTGTCCCAGGAGTGCCGCATGCTCTGTCCAACCCTGAAGCTCAGCATGCTTTGGGACAGCAGGGACACAGGGCCTACAGTTCAGCTCCTGCTAATTCTGACCCTGCAAAACAGGAAGTCGAGACTAAATTATCTTTGGTCCAATGCAGCTGGAGGTGGATTGGGGTGAGAGTATCTTCTTATATAGTACAGTTTCAATAAAATTGAAGGAATACAGGATGCTCCATTGAGTTACTGCTGTGCTTGCTGCTCTGCCACTGAAGAGGATCACACAAGGGGGCTGGGAGGGGACTGTGACCACAGCTTGTTTTGACATGATGTGGCATTGGGCAGACACACAGGTCAGCCAGGAGCTCCCTGAGCACCACAACAAAGCAACAGCACAGCTACAGGCACATGAGCTCACCACTGGAAATGAATGCTGTGACAAGCTTCCTCTCTTTCTGTTTCTATTAAACTAACAAAGATTTTTCTCAACATTTGTTAAGTCCCATTTATAAATATACTGCTTAACAAAAAAAAAACAAAAACAAAAAAAAAAAAAAAAAAAAAAAAAAAAACCAAAAATGAAAAGGAAATCAGTAGAATTAATTGCTGTGTCAAAATCATGCTTCCTTTATTGGAAGGATAAACCCACATGTGCACATTCTGCCTGTAAGAGAGAGGGTGAGGAAGAGGTACATCTTGTTTGGGGGCTTTTTGTAGGCTGTTTTTTTAATGAAAAATGATCCAAGATTACACTGAAACATTGTGTCCAGATTCACCTGGAAACCATAAAGCACAGCTGAAAAACACTGGAAGACTGGCCCAGCCAAATAATTATCAGCAACTTTTACAGTCTGCAGTCTGCTCTGGACTGCATATGTATCAGACACTAATTCGGCATTGAGGAGACTGACTGACCCTGCCAATGCGAGCACAAGGAATAGTCAGGTACTGCACTAAGGCACTCAGTTTGTTTTTCAGGACTGTTCTCCTTTTTTACAGTTCCCTATTTACACCACACAAGAAATAATTTAGTCTCTCCTTACCCATTGCTGCAGCAGTACTCTAAAACTTTCCTACATGAAATGCTTTACTGTGAGGGTAAGGCCAGGAGAAGCTGTGGCTGCCTCATCTCTGTAAGTGTTCAAGGCCAGGCTGGACAGGGCTCTGCTCCAGTGGAAGAAGTCCCTGCCCACGGCAAGGGTTGTAGGAACTAGATGACCTTTAAGGTCCCTTCCAGCTGAAACCCCTCTGTGATTCTATGATCTTCCATTGTACTTGCTCTGTAACTTAAATGGTTGCAACTGTGTTTCTGTAGCTGTGGTAGCACACCCCAATGCAGCGGGCAAGAAAACAATTCTAGGATTTAGGAAGCAGAGTTTTACCTTTACATTGAGTGAAATTTCATACAAGCAAGCTGCCTTGGGACATTGAGTTTCTGATCAAGATCAGAAAATACATATTTTTATTTCAGCTTCTTAAATGGCAACACTGCTCTTGAAACAAAGGAAGCAGGAAGGAGATGGAGATGAGGACTGTAGCAGAGAGGAAGTGCCCCCCCTCCCACCAGCACCAGGAGTATCCAGACCCAAGACATGATGTTTTCAGCAGAGCCAGGTCCTGCCACCTGCACCAAAGATGGATGTGGCAGTGGGCTTCCCTAAAAACTGACAGAGACCAAAAGGAAGTCACCTGCTCTCTATGAGCAGGAAGGTCTGGCCTGCACCTTCTTCGGAGGTCAACACCCTGAGGATGCAGTTTTTATAATGCATTCTCCCAAAGGACTAAGATTTAGTCACATGAAAAACAGACCACTTTATCACATCCTATCAGCATTAACAAAATTTTAACCGAAAGCAAACCAGCCCTGACATGACCAGCCTTCCACAATGCTTATCATGGAACAGCTAATAAAGTCATAAAAATAAATTCAGGGATGAATGTATCAAAATATATCATGGAAATTAGACTCACAGAGGAATAAATAGAATTTTATGAGCACGATTTCCAGTAACTTTGAAATCACTTCATATATATCACTTTCATTTTATATACCTTTTTCATTCAGCATGTGGTAAATGTCAAATGTCGACCAATTCTTACCCATTCACAGAGGCTGCCACACACACAGCAATACTATTTGCTTCCCAGCTGGGTGTGACCAACCTTCTCCCTCCCCCTGACTACATTCAGGACAATGACCAATCACTCGCTCCAGACACAGCCGAACCCCTGAAAACAAAACAAACAGCGTGGAGAACTGCAGGAACTCTTCCAGCATCTTCCTGGGCATGGCCAGCGAGGATGCTTGAAGCCCAGATGTCATGCAGTTATCAAGTCCAAGCTATATTGTTAAATGCTTTAGAAGACCAAATATTTCAGAGACTTTAAACAGCACTTTACCTTGTTTCAACACAGACTCAAAAAAGCAATATCTAGAGGGTTTGTAATTTTCTACCATCCCTTGTGAAGATGTACAAGCCAGATACAATCCCTGGCACTGAAAGAATAACCAAGCCAGTTTATGATTTTATGAGGGAGGAGGAAGTGTCTCATCTTCTGGTAATAACTACAAAGTGCCCTTGGGCCAAGTCTTGGTGTGTTTTGTTTCATTGTGAAGACATTTTGTGCAGAACTGTACAATCTGTGTCCACAGGGTGGAGCAGCTCAGTAGCCTAAACTGTGGATGCTACATCCCAAGTTCAGAAAAAAACCGAATTGTCCAACAATGCTCATCCAGCTTAGACTGCACAGAGCAGTTACCTATGCTGCACCCCCAGCGGATCCTGATTAATCTGCCTTTATTCAACAAAAATAGCATAGTCTTCCGAAAGGCTTGCACTTTAATTTTACTGATTAGAGCAGTATTTAAGTTATGGCAATAGTACTGCCACTGAAACTGAACACAATCTTTTCTTGACACTGAGATGTGCTCTCTGTCAATGGAAAACTTTTGTACCCTTAAAAAAAACAGTTAAGACCTCTTGGAGAGAATTAGTAAGACAATAAAGTCCAAAATCTGATGAAGCAAAGAGCATCAGCTGAGTCCAAAACAAATAGAAGAAACCCCACATTTACACCTGAAACATCAGCCCTTGGTCAATGTGAAGTGTACATCTGGAAAGCTTCCTAGATCCCCACATTTAGTGTCTTTCACTTCAACATCATCAGATGAGATTCTGTGTTACACAGACTGTCTCCATTCTTAGTGGATCTGCTGGTGTCAGGAGGAAGGGGATGCAATTGTTCAATGATATGCCTGAGCTGATGATAGCATAAGAAAATCTCCTTGGAGAAAATTCAAAAATTTCACCTTAATTCATTACTTGAGCACACAACTGGACACTTCCTTTCCAGTTTCAGCAACAACCCTCAAACTTCTGATTTCTTTGGATTCTTATACAATACTCACAGCTCAAAGGAAACACAATTTTATACTAGCCACTGTGTGAAGCACACTTCTAAGCACTAAGCTGAGAAGCCATGACTCCAATTTTTTCATCCTTGTCTATACTGTTAGTGTCACTTCCCTGGTATTTTGATCAATTTATACCAATTTACTAGTTAACAGATTCTATACAGGTTTTTCTTTTGATTGCATTGCTGGCCAAACATTTTCAAGCCTGCTCTCCTTATTTGTTTCATTAGGTTCTATAAATCATGAGAGGTTAGCACAGCACCTACAAGAAAATATACTCTCAGCACTTGGACACTTTTCCTCCCAGATGCATGAATGGGAGTTGGAAGATCTAGTTTCTCTCTAAAATGATTTCAAGTTTTAACAAATCACCTTCATTTTTAAATGTCAAAAAAGCCCCCAAGCCTAAACATTGTACTAATATCCTTAAATGTTTCATCTAATTATACTATTTGCAGTTCTCACTGTGACTAGATGAACTGCTTAAATGTCCTCTCAAATTAGATTGGTATCAGTCAGTATTGAATGAAGCCCAAGTATTTTAAGCAAGGGCTAACCACTTCAAGAATATCTGTTGCAACCAGGTTTAAAAGATCACTTTGAATTCACTACTTTTCTGGTGAAAAGACCTAGCACAGGTAGTGCCACATAGGAAAGATTGTTTTATTTATTTTTTTTTTTTTTTTTCCTGGAAGACTCCATGATAGGTACCATTCCTATGATTCTACATTTATGTTCCCTGTAGTGGCAAAAGCCCTACTATAAATGTCCCAATTTCCATGAACAAGCTTCCGTTACCTACTTCAGTTAAGGAATAATATTCAGAGAACACTTCTGATAAACTGGACTTTTTAGTTAAGGGGCTCTGTCAGTAAACTTTAAATCACAGGTAGCCACAAGTTTAAAGCATAGCTCAGGACACATACACAAATATAAAAAGAATTTGAATTGTAGGTGATCTGTTTATTTCCTGTTCTTAGAAGTTCTCTGCACACAAGAGAAGAAATAAGCAGATTAGATTTTGAGTATTTCCTATCCTACAGAGAAACTGCAGCATTACCTGTCGAGCCATTTTTTTAGAGGAACACTTACTTTCTCTGTAAGAAAAAGTTAGCACTTTCCCTGTGCTAGCCAAGCAGTCTAAAATTTAATGCCTTTTCCCAAGAAAAGAAAACATTTATTTAGAGAAAAAATTTCTCTCTTTTAGACTGACACATTAGAAAATATGCACTTGAACCAACATAAGTATATCCTACCTTTTGAAGCAGCCATGAGTCAGTAAACAGTTTGCATGGAGAACAGTAATCACAGATGCACATAATTTGAAACAGTAATTTGTTAATTAGTATTTCAAGTATGGAAGAACTTATTTAAAAAGATTCACTACTACCCATAGTAGTAAAGAGTCACAGAAAATTAATTCTGTGTAGTATGACATCAGAGCTCAGAGCCGTGGAAGCAATTCTGTTAAGTGAGCAAATTACTGTTTACGTGCTCTTTCAGAAATGCATGGACACCTGAAACAGAGGTATCGTTGGCTTCTCTGTCCCTGCCCCTTCTGCCTGCAGCAGTGTATTGCTTGTTTCTTTCATTCAGATACTTTCCATAAAGATTTCTCTAAAAACTGCCCTTGTTGATCATCTCCTTATAAAACCATATTTGTCATGCTGACTACAGCTCTGTCTCTAAACCCATTCATTTGCAGCCACTCATTAAAGTGCAAGCACTTGGAAGATTAAAAGAGAATTGCTTTGCTTCTCATTTTTAACCACCAATACTCAGGGATGAGTTTTCATCCATTGGCAGGCTCTGAGCAAAAAGAGAAGAGCATGAATAACTAATGACAAATATGCCCATGATGATCTCTCCTGGCTGTTTTGAAATGTCTTCCTTCGTTCACACAAAGTTGATGAACAAATAAATGAAAGGAAGGGAACTCATAAAAGACAAGGGCAACTCACAAGCACTAAACAAACAAAACTATTTTTCTTTCAAAGTACAATGTTGACTTTCTTTAAACACTTTTCAGGGTATTCAAAGACACGAGCAAACAGGGGGATAACTTAATGCTTCCCCTCCTTTTCCCTCTATATTGTTTGTTATCTTTCCAATAGCTGAGTCATCCAAGTGGAATGAAGCATGCACCTCAGCCTTGTCCAGTGCAATCTCACATCTTAGGGTATTAACAGATGGCTTTAGGAAGTCAAGCCATAGAAATGTGACTGATTGCTCTTCCTATCACTAGGAAGCTGCTACCCTGCAGGGATTCAGCACAGCAGGACTGGTGAGTATCCCTGAGCCACCTCTCTGCTAAACCAGGCAAGTGGCTCCAGCCCAGCTTCCCAAAGGCTGGGCATGCAGCCAGCAGGCTTTGTGCTGAGATAGCAGAGAAGGACATCGGCTCATACACCATTCCAGCTGCTGCATCAGGCAACAAGAAAGAGTCAGAGAGAAAAAGGAGGCTACACCTGTAATCACCACAACCTTCTGTAAGGCAACACAACTGTGCTGTAGGGGGAAAAACAGCACTAGAGCTGGATATCTGCTCAAGTTCCAGACATTTACACACACTGCATGTGAAAATGTGCACTTTGTGTGGACTAAGATGTTTTTAAAATCCCCATAACTCTTAATAAGCATTTCACATGGATAACAAACCTATTGCATTTATTACTTGCAACAAACAAAAGGACCAGACAGCAATTTTTTTCCACTTCTCAGAAATTGTCTTCCAGTCTTGCTGATGCAGTCCTTGTGCTTTCCATTTTAGACCCAACTGCTTTTTGATCTAACTGCAAGTTAGATCAAACTTGCATTCCAAGTCACTGGAACACAAACTGAACGTACTGGTGAAACCCTACTTTGACTGGTACCATAAAAAGGCACGGCACATATGGGTGACCACCTATGGTCACAACAGGCTATTTCTGCTGCTGTAACTTTACCACACAGTCATTGAATATCCTGAGTAGGATCCCAAAAGGATCATGGCCAAAATCACAGCATATGTCTGTGAGTGTTAACTCTGCATAACTATGAACCCTGCTGGGATGACACCTTTGCCTGAAGTAGCCAGCATGATTGAAGTAGCAGAGGTATGTTTCCAGCTAACAACTTTCAGGCTCTCCCATTGCTGAGTAAATCCAACAGGGGCTGCTCTTCCTCTTCCCATCTGTAGAGCAAGCTGAACTCCTCTTTCCCATAACCCACAGCACAAACAGACTCATCATCTGCACCATTGCACCAGGGGAACATGGGCAGCCCTCTATGTATCTTCCATACAGCCAGCTGTCAGCGCAGGGTATCTTGGAAGGTTGAGAGTGAGAGACAAAGAAAATATGAAGAAAAGAATTTCAAAATAACTAAAACTGATAAAGTGAAAGTCTTAATGTTTTCCTCCCTTGTGTACTTTATTATTGCACCATAATCTTGCCAATAAGCTGTTACTGAAAAGAGTAAGTCAGGAACCCCTTAGTTTTATGTGGTTTTCTGCAGAAAAATGTTGTTAATACATTGTTAATACTACAAACTCTTCACAACCAACTTTCCCAAGAGTCTCAAGCTGCCATCTCAAAGGTGTGAACTGCAGACAGTGCTCCTGTGGCAATGTGGGGCTGCTCTGAAGGACAATGGCAAAGGGCAACCTCCAACAGGACCTGACTTTCAACGCCTGATGAGCATGTCCCTCTTAATCCAGAATCTGCAACAATGTCAGCCTGCTCTTCAGACCTGGCCCCTTCTAGCAGAGTCTTTGGACTATGCACTGAAAAGCCATAAAACACTCCCAAGAGTGCCTTATGACATTTTCTCAACCCTCTCCACTCCCTTGCTGTGCTCACACAGGTACACACTGATTGAAAAGGACCCAGGAAACTTGGGGAATTTCCTCCCCTGCCAAAGTTGACATGGCAATTTATCTCAAATTTTACATGCTTTTGAAGCACAACATATTAGAAGCATCCTGAAATGGTGAAATTTGGTTTGGTGTGATATACCATTATGGGATAGGGAAAATAAAAATTCAATATTGAGCCTAGAATTTATGTGAGTGAGCAGAACCAAAGAAACCACTACCCTGAGACTGTTTGCTCAGGAGAATTTTACCAGCATAAGATAGATGTGAATTTAAACTAGTACAGTTACAGCTGCTTAATGTCTTAAAACAGATACATTAATTCATTTATTTTGCCTTTCCTCAGATTTGCTGATATTGCTTTGGTAGGGGCTTATGTTGAAAAAAAAAAAAAAAAAAAAAAAAAAAAAAAAACCAAAAACCAAACAACTCTTTTGTGGGTTATATTTTTAATGATTTACTATGGGTCAGCTCCAGTGCAGTAACTGAAAATGCAACTATCTACCAGCAGCCAACCATGTATAATAAAGGCTGAACACTGTTGCTGAAGCTCAAAGCAAAGCAAGCATGTTGTAGTCTGTCTTTGTTATGTGCTGAGACAAAGTGTGGCAAGCTACCCCAGCTCAGAGGACTCAGAGCAACACAGTAAGCTGTGCTAGCTCAACCATATATTAATCACAACCACACCTGCAAACGCATTGCACTCACATACATTTCTGCATTTACAGAACTCAAAATCCTGCATTCATAGTTTAAGAGAGACTCTAAAGCTTTTACATTTGTGAAAGGCATCACATTCGTTTGTTGATGCACATGAGGCCATATTTGTTGCATTATTTTATTGTCACTTTTTGTTTTCTTAAAAGGGTGCAATCCTGAGGTTTTACCCTCAGCAAGATAATGTTTAAAAACTAGACAGACACAGCAGAGCACCCCACTTTATCTTCTCTTGACTCATTATCTTTTACATGTATCAATGACATTTACTGTAACAACAGATGTGATAACACACAAAACCACCAAGTACTTTGTAATGCAAATTTGTATTAATAGAATGTGTCATGCAGTCGATCAAACACATGAAAATTGGAAAAGAATCGCATAAGTTTTTTTAAAAAAAAAGGTACCTGATATAGGAATGCCACTTTCTTTAAAAGTTAAAACGAAGATATTTTTAATTTTTCCAAACAAAGATTATAATGACAGCATGGAGAATGTGTGCATTACAGCCTATTTTTTTTTCTGTTAGGAAAAACATCAATATTTACCTTCGATGCCAGTGTAACTACATATTTTCTAAAAGTCCAATTCAAAATGATACAATGTAACATACACACGGGTTTTTGTTTTTTTTTTTTAAACAGCCTATCTGCCATTTGATCTCTGTGTTCACTTTGAATTCTATGTTAAAGAGCTTGATCCTCACCCTACACCTGACAACTGGCAGGGCCCTGCTTCCTGCACCTCCTAAAGTCCTGTGAACTCAGGGGCAAGATCAGGCATATAATGACAGAGACCGTTTACTGTGCCCTATGAACCTTATGCATCCTGAAAAACTCGAGCAGGAAATAGAAATATAAGAGACAGCACTGTAGCTCAATCCAATACAGCACAGATTTTATTTGCAGAGAGCTATCTTGCAACATGTGCTAAACTTCTTCTTAGATGGGGCTCAATATGCGGAATAATATAGCAGATGTCAATTTTTAAGAAAACCCAAAAATTTTGTTTAGTCTTTGAAGAAATTCTACTCCAAGAATCAGCAGATGAATGAAAGCAAGCCATTTGTTTACATATGAAGTAACATCACAGCCTAAACACAATGAACAGACTTTGCACCCTCTATTCGCTAGAAATCACTCGTGGTGCACGAGCTTCTTTCAAGAAAGGGTATTCTGATTACCCTGTTAAGTCTGTACTGACCTTAGTAACACTAATTTCTGTTTTCCTTTGCATTGCTGCATTTACCTAATGTTGTCAGACACAATTTGAAGCCTTTTGTTTGTTTGCCCACTGTAAAATCGCGCATGTTAGGCATAAGCAAGCCTAATTCAATAACGTTACTTAGCACAACCCACATGTTCAACAGCTTAAACTAGAGTTTTCTCAAGCCGGTTCCCACCACGGCGTCCCAGGCTGCGAAGCACGGCCGGAGCAGCACTCCCAAAGCCTCCTTTCCCGGACTGACCGCGGCAGGGAGGCACCGGCTCACGGCGGGCAGCTGCGCCCCGTGTGCCCCGACGCTGCCGGGGTGCCCCCGGGGCCAGCCCGCGGCTCCGCCGCGCAGCCCCTCGGCTGCCGAGGCACCCGAACTTTTCTCCGCCCGCCGCAGCCGAGCCCCCGCCGGGCCGGCAGCGGGGCTGCCCCGCCGGGGCGTTATCCCCGCGGCCCCGGGCCCGGCCCTGCGGGGCGGCGCCCACGCCCAGGCGCTGCCGCGCCGCAGACAATGGGGGCGGCAGCCCCGCGCCCGCCGGGCCGAGGCGGCGGCGCTTTACTCACCGAACAAGGTCAGAGCCATCGCGGCGGCGGCGGGGCGGGCCCGGAGGGCGGCGGGGGCTGGCCGGGCGGCGCGGCGCTGGCATTGGCGCGGCGGCAGCTCTCGCATCAGCGGCGGGGCGCGCCTGCAACACAAGTTGGGCGCGGGGCTGTCAGCGCGCCCCGCGGCGCCGCCGGCCGCTGCCACTTGCTGCCGCGGGGCGGGGCGGGGCGGGCACGGCCCGCAGCGAAGGGGAGGGGGCGGGGAGGGTAGGACCGGGCCCGGAGGGTATCGGGGCAGGGCTCGGGGAACGCGCGGCACTGGGGGCAGCCCGCGCCCGCCTCCCGCCCGCCGCTCACGCTGCGTCCCGCCGCCTCGGGGAGCCATCTTGCGCGGCGCACGGCCCGCCTCCGCCCGCCGCGGCCGCCGGGACGGTTCCCATGGCAACGCGGCCGCCGCGCCGCCGGGCACAAAGGGAAGCGCGTCCGGCCCGCGGGACGGCCCGCGGGGAGACCCGGGCCCATCCCCGCCCGCGGCTCCGCCTCGGCCCTCGGGCTCCGCTGGGGCCGTCCCGGGCACCGCCGCTCCTCTGAGGAGATGCCCTGTGCAAAGCACGCTCCTCGACCCTGACAGGGCATCGCCTGCCTGGTCCGGCGGGAGAGCCAACGGTCCTGTGAAAAACATGACTCTTTAAAGCGAGGTGAAAATTTCCACTTGCATGCCAGCAAGCACGAAGAGAGCAAACACAGAGATTTCCCCTAAAATATTTCGTGCGAGAAATTTCAGCCAGCCCAGCTGTCATCGTTTTTCGCTGTCCAGGACTGTAAATTTCAGCGCTGAAAGCGCCCAATTGAAAAGGCAGCACCGTTCGTGGTGTCCCTCGCTTGCGCAGCTGGCGCTTTCCACCCGAAGGCAGGCAGACCCTCCCCAGCGGCTGGCGAGCGCTCGGCAGGGCGAGCAGCCCGTGCGTGCCGGCCGCCAGCGCTTCCCCCCGCAGGCACCGCGCTCCTGCCGGGCGCGCTGAGCATTCAAACCCCGCCGCAGCACGGGCCGTGCGACTCGATCGGCTACTGCGGGCGAGACCGCCGCCCCCAGCAGAGGCTTCGCAAACCTCAGCCAGGGCAAGCGGGTTTTGCAGGGGTTTTCGTGGACCTCATGGAGCCTGTCCCACCTCCTCCTGGAGCACTGTGGTAGCGGGCGTGCAGTGGAAAGCCTGCCTGCAAGACAACGCTTGTGGTAGAGAAGAGCATGAAGGAAGAAAAGCATGTACATAGGCTGCAATTAATGGTTCCAGTTCTGTGAAGGTAGCTCAGGGTCAGCGAGTGAATAAAACACCCTTCCTTCCACGAGGCAACTAAAGCATAAAGGCCTGCCTGAAAAACAGGTGGTTTATTCAGTTAGCCACACTCAAAATTCTGCCTAATCTTTGTTGTAGAGAACCAAGGGAAAACATCGTGGGAATTTTCAATATATCTAATATATCGATCTTTAGAGGAAAAAAACATGGCATTTGTTATGTCTGTCATATATTTCAAAACATAGGTTTTTATGTTTATATACTTCATTTAGTGTGCAAAGTTAAAAAAATAAATACAAGAGTGGTTGTTTCCTTCTTTTTATTCCTTCCCAAATAAATTATAGCGTGATGGACCTGACTTTACAAAACATTTTCATTTTGCATGTGTAAAGTGCAAATGTTTACTGAGCAGATGGATTACCAAGAAATAATATTTTAATTGGAGAGCCTAAAGGTTAAAAATAGATGAAAACTGGTTTGGAAAAGAGCAATGAAAAAAATCTTTGCAATTCTATCTACATGATTTGACCTTTGTGTGCATGGTGTGTTTCCTTGGCTTTTTGGAAATAAGCTGGATCTTGAGATTTTTTCCCCTTATGTTTCCTGGAATTAAATCCCAAGCTCTCATTCCAACTTCCTTCAATTAAATGGCCAGCTTTTACTCCTCCACTACTCCCACATCTTTTTTTTGCTAACTATTCAACTGTGTGTTTACATTAAAAATGCTTTCCTGTTCAGAGTGTAAAACTATTTTTTGTAATAGGCAGTATCAATACTACAGTTAAGATCAGCCTGAGTGATTTGATTAGTCATTTCAATTGTCTGATAATGCCTTTGCTATTACTGCAGTTATTGCTAAAACCTAGGGAAGCGTGTTGGTCTTTTCACAGTCAGTTACTGTATTTTACGTGTACATAGGCTGCAATTAAAGGTTCCAGTTCTGTGCCTGGAACAGTAGCTGATCAGTTTTCAAAACAGAGCGCAGTCGTTATTTCTGATTAGATTCTTTGCTTGGCTTAGGAGAATGTTTTGGCCCCGGCTCCAGTAGCCTTAAGGCAACAGCAGCAGCTTTTGGAAGGACTTCACCTTCAGGCTCATACCCAGAGCCCTCGGGGTGTTGGCAAGTGACCGGGCCAGCACGGAGTGTGCCCGTACACACCGGTGCCATCTTACCCATGGCAGCTCTGGCTGGACAAGGGCTGACAGCCTCGGCACAGCGGGAACAAATCAAAGGTGCAAAGCAGAAAAAAAACCCATTACCCCGAAATTCACCAGGCGAAGGTCCCTGCCACCACATCCTGCTTTTGAATGGAGCTGAAATCCTCATGGAAATTTCTCTTTAATAACAACATTATCTTAAAATTACGTAATGCCTTATCAAGCCAGCACATCTTATGCACAAGCGATAACAATGATTTAACTACAACTCTGGGAATTACATTAGGAAAGAGCTGGAGCTCCCCGAGCGCCAGCCCCCATCGCCGTGCACAAGGACCGAGGGAGGAAATGCGGATGCTCGGGAGCGGCCAGCACACAGCTCCCACCTGGCCCTGTTCCGAGAGACCCCAGCTCTTAGGTTTGCTCTTTCGCAGGGGAGAGAGCAAAAGAGAACGCCGGTGTGCACGACCCTGGTTTAAATAGCAGCAAGGATGAGCTTGGGGTTCTGTTCCCCTGGACCTTTAGCCCTTGGAAAGCTCTTCCTCGCAAAACTGGCTTGTTAGCATCACGTTGTGTAGCAAAGGTGCTATTGTATTTGCCATCTGGCAGGAATATTTGCGGGTGTATTTACAAAGTGTACCTCAAAGTAAAGGCTGCAGAAGAGAAATACTTGTGTAACATGCTAGTTTCTAACCTTCTCATCGTCCTTCAGAGGTTTCTTGCCTCATCTTTCAAATCTCAAAAGTTCTTTAGAAACTGCAGTCAGTTACTACAGCTTCATTATACATGTTAGATTTCATCACGGGGGTTTTGAGTTGGTTTCCAGTGTTAAGGTTTTTTTAATTTTTTTTTTTTTTTCTCCTCTCCTTTTGCTGTCTTGCTCTGGGGTGCTGAACACCATGGGACCAGTGGCCCATTTTCCAGTGGCTTTTCTGTGATCCATCACCTTGTCGGAGAGTCTGGTACAAAACTGATTCTAATTACTTGACATTTATTCTTCAAACCTTAACTAATTCACTAATCATATAGTGATAAATGAGATTTTAAAATTAATCGTTGACATTTTTAAAGATTTATACACAACTATAAAAACAGGTTCCCAGCTAGTAAATATAATGTGTGATGGGAAAAAAAACCCAAGCCACCATAAATTAAAGCTGTCCTGTATTAATGGGAAGCAGTAAAAGTGAAGACATGGTGAGATGTTACCTGATGAATAGGAGTAGCATCTTATCACAGTTAGTGTCTTCCTGCTACAGATCCCCTTGACAGCAGGAAAACAGCATTTGTAGAAGCCTTGTCATATGCAGAATTTAATTTAGCTTTTAATGTGTAATTGCTGGAAGTTTGTGGGGCAGGCAGAGAAGTGGCCAAGGGCTGCCTTACCAAGCAGATTTGGAGTTCACAGTATTTGCAATGGAACATTTAATCCTTGGAAAACAGCAAGGCAGATTTCTACCTCTTGTTCAGTAAGATAAATTCCATTATTTTAGCAAATTTAAAAATCATCAATAAAAAGTTTGAAGGCTTACCAGCCAGCTTGCTAGTTATAATTAATATTTATAGAGATAACAGCTATTTAACACCAAGCCCCTTACCAAACTCAGAACAGCCACTGCACATTGCCAGCATTTTGGATAATCTTTCTCCCTTTGATGAGAAAACTGCCATTTGAGCCTGTCTTTTCAATGCTGCTGTTCATTATTAATGGCAAAGTAATTTAAACCCAACACTACCAAACACTGTATGGGCATAGAGGGAGAAAGAATCCTGCATCAGCTGCAGCAGCTATGAAAAACCTTTGCAAATCAGACATAATCAGTGTTTTACTAGGACCTATGCTAGTCTGTAGATTTTGGAGGTAATTTTTTTTCCCCTTTTGTCTACAGTGTACAGACTAGCAAAGTAACACTTATTAGGAGGAACTTGCATCTTGAATTTTCTGATCATTGCTAAGAAAGGGAGATATGTATAACATCCACCACAATTTCTGTTTTAAATCACAAAATCACAACTACCACATTAGAAACTCACATTTGGCATCCTATCCTGATCCTCAGGACTTGCACTATGTCCCCGCAACAACTGATAGCAGTTTGGTACACAGTGCATGGTGTACATCCATGAAATTGAAAATGGGCTTAACACGCCTGCTCTGGGTCATGAAAAACTGTTTTACAGAAATAGGTGACAATGACAACCTTTAGAGTTGGATTTATTTCTGTTTACAGTAGAAGTGAATGCTGTAAGATCTAATGGGAAGAACACACAGCATAGTCTTATTTTTAAAATTCAACTAATGCTGTTTCCTTGAAATCTAAAGAATGTTCTATATTGAGACTGATTTTATGAGAAATTATGCTATTTTTAAATGGAAGAGCAGCAAAGGAAAAAAGCTCTCTCTTGCCTGTGTTTCCTGAACAAAGTTCTTCATGAAAGAATTCATGAAAGAATTCTTAAGGAATTTTACATCCTGACTGCGCTTAATTCGATTTCTAAGATGTGCATAAATGTGGTGAGAATTACATCATAAACAGGTACTATGCATAGGATATAGTTGATGCTACCTGTGTATCTTGGAAAAATCATATGATCTTAAACTTTGATGCTGACATGCACAGCACTTCTCTTGAAACAGGTTCCAGGTGATGTTTAGAGCTAACAGTATCAAAACTATTTATAATTGCAAAAGGGCTTTTTTTTTTTTTTTTTATTTGCAGCTGCTCTGACTGCACTTTAGCACCAGACTTTTTATGAGCTTTCTTATTGCTCATGTGCAGACTTACTGGCATATCCCATAAGCATAGACTTCTAATATGAAGTCAGCTAGTAACAAAATTATTAAAATACTAGGAAATCTCAAAATTGCTTGTGCTTTTGCTCAGATATAAGAGCTACATACTCTGAGTTACATTTTCTAAGAGTCCTGTGTAAGAAACACAATATGGTTTTGATTTCTTGTTTTATTAAGTGAAATGAACAGGCTAATTAAAGAAATTCCAGGAAGTTTCTGCTTTCTGCCTCCTAGGGACAAGCCTCAAGTGTCAAAGGAGATAATACTGATGGCTATAAAACACCCAAGTGTGTTTATACTGGCTATAAAATGCAGCTTATACCTTCTATTTAACTTTCGTAATACTTTGTTTTTATACCATGCTTAGAAATTCATATTAAGCATTAGCTGAAGTAGTGCTTGTATATATTTGGAAAAAAACATGGTAATTGCAAGTTAAAAAACAGAAGGCAAGCCACTGGCAAAACAATCTTAGGAATAAACTGTTACGACTATAATTTCATGCACAAACACTAAAACTAAGAACAAGCTAACCATCAAAAAACATAAAACTCTGCAAGAGTTTAAAGACATCTTTAACCCTGAATGATGATCTCTCTCTTGAAGCCGTAAGCTGTGCCACAGAACTGGCAGTGACTCTGCATACAAACAGATGAGGCTTCCAGAACTACTGGACCCACTTCTAGATCCCCTGGATGGATCTGAGGAATTTTTAAAGAGATTGAACCTTCTCATAACCATTCAGCAATTCTGAATGCTGTATAGAACCAACACCATCTTGGTGCAATTTTTTCATTTTCTAGTATCAATCCTTCAAAGAAATTTCTACATTTTTAGAGAAGCCAACGTATGTGTTACTAAAGCCAGTCAAAAATAATGTTTTTAATGAGGGTATTAGCTATCCCAAGAAGCAACTTGCTTCTCAGACAAAGTTGCACCTTCTAGAATATTTAGGGTTCTTTGAGATAATATCCATGATTCAGATCACATGAAACATTTAAAGGTATTTTAAGGCTCAGTAATGCACTTTACATGAACAAGGGTGTGTGGACCCTGGTACAGCAAACTGTATCAGATCTGAAGTTGAATTTTATGTAATAGTTTAGAAAAATAAACAAGAAATTAAGTCTAGAAACAGTGAGAATTTCCTGCTGTATAGACATATGCAATCATGTTATCAAGGGCCTTTGCAGAATGAAATTTAATGACTTGAAGGTACTTCTAAGTCCAAGTCTCAAAACGTTGAGATAGCAGAAGCACAAGATAACTAATTGGAAGTTCGAAAAATCTCTGATGCATGTGTTTACTTCCAGCAGGAAGACTTTTGAAGGAGAACATAAAACCTTCCAAACCGAGCAGGCAAGCACATGCACTACTTGTACCTTCCTGCTTTGCTGCACAGCTAACTCTGTGAGCAGCCAGGTAATGGCAGCAGGGCACAAAAGGCAAGAGAGAATAATGTTGGAAATACCTTTCAAGAACATCATTAGCTCTTCAGCATCGCAGAGAGATGACATTAACCAAAGCAACTTCAAAGAGCTGAAGGAGATTGAAATTTTTCCTCTTAATGATTCTAAAGTGTTATTGAAGGGATCAATAGCTCTTCCTGCTAAACAAGCTGTTCAAATCGAGTATTCCTGGAGAGAAGACAAACCAGTCCTGGAAGTAATAGTGGGATTTAATTAGGATTTGAGATTTTTCACTATTCATTAATTTATCTGCCAGTATCACAATAGTTTTAGTGAATTGTAAGTTTACAACAGTAAGATTCCTTATGAAGGGAGAAAATTACCTGATTCCTTCTGAGCCCTTAACTGTGTCAAAATATGTTATTTACTATGTCGTCCACACAGAGAGAAATTTCTCTGTTCTGTACCTAATGTCACTGTTTTTTTTCCTGGGGAGGAGGAAAGATGGAAGGCAGAAAAAACCCACATTATTTCCCCTTTCTTTAACAATAAAATAATTACATTCAATGGTGGTGCACATTTTGCTTACTGTAAACCAAGACACATGGAAAGCAAATCAGACTATTACTAAGACTTGGCAACTTTTCAGCTGTGCAAGCAGAAGTTTTATTTTAAACAAAATCAGAGAGAACTGATCTTGCAACCTGACTTGCACATCACCACACCAAGCTCAGATCTGGAATTAAACCTCATGTATTCAATTGTAAAATCATGCAATCCTCATTCAAGCACATATAAAAGAAACTAATTCCTGGTTGAGTCCTTCCAACACTGTTTCTAGCAGTTTTCGACATGGAGATATGATACCAATGCTTTCAATGCAAACACAATTACTTCAGAATTCAGAGTTTATCTGCACCACCAAGTCACTGATAAGGGAAGCACTTTCCAAAGAGGGTTGGGTTTGTTTTTTTCCTTTTTTTCTTAAAGGCCAATAAGTCAAGAAAATACGTTTTGAACGGCCACAACTAAGCAAAGCTCTTTGGCAAACCCTGTGCAATACTGCAGGAGCAGAGGGACCCAGGCCCTCACCATTTCTGTGGGCATTGCAGCAACGTTTCAGCTGCCACTTTGCTGCTTGTTGTCAGAAAACAGCTTCTTGGGCCCCCCATGGGAAAACTGCTCTCCTTTCTGCTCCCACATGGATGCATTTTCATGACAAACGTGTCTTAAACTGTTCTAGGGTAACAAGGGCCACAAAAATCCAATTAGTTTATTGTCTGAGTGCTCAAATCAAAAGCAATAATCCAGATTATAATGTTATACAACATTAAAATAATTTCCTCCTTACAGCATATAACCATTAGCCATATAAAGAGAAAAAAATCCCACAAAAACACTGGAAGTAACACTGCCTGCATTCTGCTCAGTTCTTTGAAGGAATTAAAAACATTGTGTAGGCACTATATTCTATTTCACTTGTATGTTTTTATCTGGAGCTAAACAGCTTCAAAAACAGAAGCAAAGTTCAGATGGATCATTACTGACTAGCTGTTTTCTCTATTCTTTTTCCTTTGTTTCATGGTTTGATTGCAGGCCTACTCGCTCTTAAGATTTCTTTACGGTGTACACATCAGAATGTCTTCCTTCTGATTGTGGTGAATCATAACCTCCTTAAAGCATCCTGCTGCTCTGAAAACTTGAGAGTGAAGGGCAGATGCAGCTGCAACAGCTGCAACACTGCAGTTGTTTCTCAGAGAAAGCCACTATTCTAGCTTTAAGAAATTGTCCCAGATCTAGGGATTTCCTCATCTATTTTTAGCAAGCACAAACAAGATGGATTTCTTGGTGCTTTCCAGACAGCATTTGTCAATGCTCCCCAAATGCTTCTTGTTCTGCCTACCTAAACGTGCTTCTATGACAATTTACTCCCACTAAACCAGGGCTGCTCTACTCCTGTTTCTGCTCCTTCCTCTTTCTCTCAGCTGCACTGGCTGTTGGCCAATGCCAGCGTCTAGGAAAATAACCAGCAGCATTCTAGAGGGACAGATGAATGCATGAGTGCTGCATCACAGCAACAACAGTGACCACAGAGCAGCCCCAACTCTCAGATGAACCTGTGCTGTGAGTGCCCTTGTTAGTCAGACACTTTAGTCTGCTGCAGTTTACTTCAAATACCATAAAAAACAAGGGGCAAGGTTGAGGATTGCTTAATCCAACCACAAACTCCTCCTCAGCCCACCAAACCGATGTCATGCCATCTTCAGAGGCTTCTACAGTGATGTCAGTGGGACAGATTAGATTTCTGCACCAGTCTGCAGAACACATCTCAGAGACCCTCGGTCTGATTGCAGCCCTGGCAATTGCTGCTGCCAGCACTGTGCAATGGAACAGGGCAACATGGACCAGCAGATGCAGGAATTCAAACAATGCATGGAGAAAGCAGATCCATAAACAACAACAAACCCCCTATCACAATGAAGTGCAAACCCATAGAAAGATGAAACACTGCAGAGCTCTCTTTGGTTGGCTGCATGTATACACCCAGATTATCGCCATCAGTGGACTCATGTCACATGCAGACTCCTACACCACATTTACATTTATGAATATATTTAGCTCAAATCATAAGGTTTTATTTTTATTATTTATTCTTGCTGTACAAATAGTCTGTTATTTAAATCTAAAAGCCAGTTTACGGCAGTTACTTTTTCAGGAGTCTTCTAGAAGGCTAATTTTAGTTTTGTTAATATTTTTTAGAGTTTATATTCTACTCTGAGGAGTCAAGTAGGCAAACTGTGCCATGGAGAAGCTTATACCATTCTCTGGCAGTTCATTAGAAGAGATGGCTTTCCCTGAGCTCCTTGGAGAATGACCCAGAGGGAAAAGCCTCCTACCAGGAGAGACAGATGAGCAGTCAGGGAAGTAGAGGTGGCTTTCAGTTCTTTTCATACAGCGATGGCCAAACTGCATTTCAGTATCAAGTAACAGTAAGGTGTGGCTACTAACTAGGTACAAAATTTTATCCAACCCTTGGCAGGAGAAACCTCCCTGACCTGGCAGAAAGAGAGCTCCCAAGCATCCTGGGCAGCGTGGCATGCCTGCCACTGCTGGCCCAGCTTGGAGGCACTGTACCTTCCCTTGAACTCTTCATCTTCTTCTCTCAAAACCTTAATGTGCTGTGAAGTGTTGAGCACCAGGAAAAAAATATGAAAACTTGATGTCACTATTAAAAGGCATTTGCTCAAAATATCCAGTAGCTACCACTAGATGGCATTTTGTTCCTGAGAAATTAGAAACCCACAGGTTTGGGATTGTTACACACAGCAGGAAACAGTACAAAATGGAATTACTTACTTCATTCGGTTAAGAATTTATTAACCATTGTCTTGTATAACCAAAACATTACTAACAGAAGACATTTCATTTGCAGATTGATAAATCCCGTTTAACTACAGCCTGTGACTCTTCAACCCTCTGCTCAGTAGGTAGGGGTTTGAGCTGTTGTCAGCATTTACCAAAATTCTCTTCCACACTTTAAATGAAAGACAAATGTAGGCCAGGTCAGACTTTGAGCATGCCATGGAAATCTGCCAGAAATGCCTTGCTCCAGTAACTACATACAGTATTTCCTGTGTTATTTTTGGATAAACCCTTAAAACAGATTGCAGTATAAGAGTTGCCATTCAGGAAGAGAGCTGTTACAATTTTCTTATTATGAAATAATATTTTAATAATATTCATTTATTAATATTATATTTTTCTGTGGTTCATTTTCGTTTCAGGTTTTACAAGCTGTGATGACTTACATTTTTAATCCCTGCAGGGTGCAATGTATCGTACCCAGAGGTGCAATGAAGCTCTGCTGGGTACAACCTGCGGGTGACATGTAGGTGGCATTGTTCAACACAACATTGTTTGGCATCTGTAAACCTCTGTGTCAGATTAAACCAAGCAGAAGTATTTCCCTTACCCTGCAGCAGGAGCAAGGAGTCTGAACATGATGATGCACACCAAGTCTGTGCACTGCTCAAATTTTCTTTGACTAAATTATGCTTGCTGACATAAGATGGTTATTAGCAGTGGCTAAATCAGATCCTGCTCTCATACTTGCTTGGAAAAGACTCATAGAAGGAACCTTACTTCACTAAGATAAGATTTATCCTCACCTGTCATAAAACAGGCACTAGCTTCTTTGTAGTTGTTAATGCAGAAAAGCTGCTTTAAGTCCAATATTTTAAGAAATTTTGTGCTGCAACACTTCAAACAGCTTTATATAGTTTTAGTAATTATATACCTGCACTTTTTTTAGTTTAAATTTAGCTTAGTAGTATTCTCCAGCGACATAAAGTGGACTAGAATAAATCAGTAGACAAGTCAAACTGAAAGTTTTCAATCTGTGAAAGTTTGTAACAATCTGAAAAAGGGGTGACATTTTCTTCAATAGACAAGACCTGTGGGATTTATGCACCCTCCAGAACACATCTGAGTGCAGTTCCATGAAGGAGAGGTGTGTACCCTGATCCAATATGAGAAAACAACAACAAAACCTAAACTAGACATGGAATTATAAGAGTGGGTAAAGACTGTGAGTTTCTTTCTTGAAACAAATGAACTTTGCTGCAAAAAGAAAAGTACAGAATTTATATAAAAAACTGGTACTTATAATATAAGGGAAACATCTAAGTCAGTATAACCTGTTTCCATCCCCAGAAGCCAATGCTGTGCCATATGTGACAAATACAACCCCGCTGTCAACTCAGAAACAGCATTCCAGTTGTATGGTGACCGGGAACAGAGCTCACGGCTCTATGGCCAGCAACCTTCCTACACAGCATTTGAGAGAGTGCTGCATAATTTATAAAAGAATTAAGTCCTGTTAGAATCAGGACTCAAAAAAGTTTGGGTAAACAGTTAGATACAGGATGAAGAAATATTTTACATATTCACACATGTATTCAAGTCATAAATTGCAACCTTAATAGCTTAAGAATCATTACATAGTCAACAAAATGAGCAAGTGCTCAAAATATCATCCACTGAAATATACAGCATCTCCTCGGTACTTACTAGGATTGTAGGCTTTTTTCAGCAAAAATCATTAGCCCTCTACAGAAATTCTGCTGAAAGAAAGGACAGAAAGCAAGAAGACTGAAACCTTTTGCTCGTTTTCTAATCACAGCCAGGCAGACTATAAAGTCTCTTGGCATTCTAAAGGCAGCCAGAATGACTGTACTATACATTATATCACCTTTAAGAGTATCTTTCTCAACACAGCCTTATGAGTAACAGAATGTTTGTACTACTTACCTCAAGTGAGATCAAAACATTTCCAACATCACTGTACACATTTAGAAGAAACAGATCTTCACAGAATGCATCTTTGTGTCAGAAGGAAGGACTGCTATAATTGAGCAGTGAATAGGTGCAGGTATTTGCCCCCTCAGTTTCATTTTCATTATTCAGGGCAGTTTATTTTGTTCGCTGCTAATGGCAGAGGGCTCGTTCTCTCCTTGCTCATCTCCTTTTTCTCCTGATTAGAATCCCAGATGCAGGACAGATATATTTTCCCATTTTCTTTTTAAACATAAGCAAATTAGTAGGCTTTTTGAAATCATTCAATTAATAAAATGCATCAGCCCAGTTGTTTCTCAAAGGCAGTGTTTTTTTCTCCTGTAATGGTCAAGTGGTTCAGCTAAAAGGAGGGAAATACTATTCATGGACCATCCCAGTACTAGCTTGCAGCAAAGCATTTTAGAGCAGGAACATTTTAGGCAGTAGGAAAAAAGAAAGACCTCGAGTTTCATCTTTCAGGTAGCTAAAGACAGCCATCAGACCAGTTTTCAGCACATTCCATCCACCTGGGCACAGATGGTGTGAAATGGAGTTGTAATAGCTCATGTTTGTACTTTGATGTATTGAGATAACCACAGGCTGGAGTGAGACGAGGAAAACACGGCTACCTGCAATCCGGTTTCTCTGGAAGTTCTCCCTGGGAAGTTAAAACTTTTTTGGAGGGAGTTGCACTTTGCAGAGTTATGAAGCCATCAGCATATAACCTGCATCCGTTAATTGTGCACAGCATCTGTAATGAAATCTTTTGTAACATTAAGAAGTCCTTCCATACCTAAATAGTTTACAAGGTATCTTAGTTTTGGAAGATGTAAATAACGTGATAATGTAAGTTTCTCATACCTGTTTTAGCTGAAGACAAGGTACAGAGTGTGCAGAAACTCCTTTTCTGACTTCTAACTTCTAGAAATGGAAGTTTGCTATAGAGGGTTAACACAACCAAGGGGGAATCAATTTGAAAAAAGAAAGAGTTCTGAATATACACTGAATATACAACCACTTTCTGGGGCTCATCACACAAAGAAAAATATTTTGAAGAGGAAGAAAGTAAAGAAAAAGCAAGGTCATGATCCTACATGTTAAAAAACAAAACAAAACAAACAACCAAAAAAATCCAAGAGGAAGAAAACCCTAAGTCACCTTAAACCCGAAAACGAAAATGAGAGTTACCACTGAAGAATATGAAACTTTGAAAATTTCATGATAAAATCGCCCAAAACCAACCCTACACAGTGTTACACAACATGGGTTAACTAAATCATACCTGTGTTGCTTTTGATACAATGGTTAAAAATAAATGTAAAGACTACTGCAAGCCAATTTTACACTGACTGTTCTGCAGCGTAAATGAGTACAGTTCCAATTATGTCTCTACTGAGGGAAGCAACAGGCAGCATATAAATGCAAACAGCCTTCATTAGACACATTGTCATGAGTATATTAATCATGTCAAGAAGCATTGCTCAAGTTTCCTTCAGTGCAATTTAACATACCTTATTTTATTAGGATGCACTTAATTTCACTATGCTTTCTCCTCATTATCATTTATGATGACCAATTAAAATGTTTGTGTCTGCCTCTAAGCAACTCCTGTAATTCAGGTAGCTGAAATCACTGCTCATTCCACACTTCTGTCATCTCCTACTCTCGGTGAAATATCTTCCCTTGCCCAGCCTCTCTGACCATTGTAAACAGAAAAAACCCCTTACTTAGATTGAATAGTTAAGACATACCTGAGTCTTTACAGCACAGACAATAAGAGGTGGGCTGGTTCTCCACCCCTCACACATCTTGCCCCAAGCACCTGTGTTATACAGCCTTTTGTTCCCTTGCAGTCACAAGCACAACTCATAGTCAGAAAAAGAACATAACGAAGCAAGGGAGGCCTCACACAATCCTTTCACTGGGTTAAAAGTTGTGTGCTGCTTCACTTCGTTTGGTCCATATATGGAACAAATGCAGACACACAGCAACTTTACCCTTTTGTTTCCTCCAAAGCCTCCATGCTGGGGCTCTGGCATGAGTTTTTCAAATATGCCAGAATGTGCCATTCCACACTTTCCAACATGCATAAATAAGCCCAAACCATTTTTACTATTCTAAACATAAGGTGTGAGGGCATGATTTTTTCTGAACCTTTGACAACACCACTGTGAGCCATTCATTTGATTACAGCTGTTACTTCTGTCTTCATGTATATTGAAATAAGATTAAAACAACTGGAAGTTAGGTGGAAATTCTGATTACACAAAGCACTTTTGCTGTGGAACT
Organism: Sitta carolinensis; assembly: GCA_032173965.1. NCBI lineage: Eukaryota > Metazoa > Chordata > Aves > Passeriformes > Sittidae > Sitta > Sitta carolinensis. The sequence continues at coordinate 21,654,549 of CM063288.1, forward strand.
CAGGGCAACCAGGAATGGCTGAGCAACATCTGGGATCACCAAGCTATGTTTATGAACTCATTTATCTGTGGATTACCTTGGGCTCCTGGAACTAATGATACAATGCTTGTTCCTCAGAAGCTGCTGGAGCTCAGCTGCAGATCAATGGTATTTGCCTTATTTTCTCAAGAAACATATGTGTTCTCGTTTATATAACATTACTTTGACATTACAGTAATGACTTCCAGAAAAATGCTGATAATTGCAAGGATGAAGAAATAAGTCTGAAGACAGTGCTGCCTTTTAGAACAATTATAATTTCATTAAAATAGGAACATAACTTAAAGATAGATTTTATTCTCTTTGATGATTTACTCATGCAAACTGCACATAAAAGAAAACAGTACAGTTTGTGAAACATGTCAAATGTAAAGACCCAGAATGCTAAGTACAGAAGTAGTGTGACAACGTCTCAAAACGGAATCCATGGTTGTACGGCTAATACCTTGTCTCTATTTGCTGAACACAGATTTTAATGGTTCTTTTTCCAGCCCCACTGTTAAATTCATTAACTGTTTACACATCTCCTATACACTTATGTAGACTTATTTTACAAGCGCAACAGTTTTGTTATAAAAAAACTCCACTTATATGATTTAAAAGCTTTTGTGTTTAGGAGAGCAAATTATAGTATAATCAATGAGGCCGCATCTAGTCCACCAAAACTACAATGAAAAGTGACTGTAGAGCTTTCTTGCAGAATTCACATTTTGTGCCTTTGCAATTCTTTTCTTTCTCGCAAGAGGTCCATTGTATTTAACCATCCTGGAAACGTTTAATAACTGTTACAGCTTTTTATCTTGAAATTGGGAAAGTAAGACTTTTAAACACATGAGGTTATCAACACAACTTTCTTAGTTTTAAAATACAAAATATTTAAAATCCCTAATATTTTCATGCTTAAAGCCCTGCAATGATACATATATGACTTAGATACTTCTTTGTCCAGTATTCATTACAGTATGGTTGTATATATATTGCAGAAATTATATTTTCCTGTGGATCAATTACATTTTTAGATTTAAAACTGAACCAAATAGAAATCTGATGGCACTGACACTTAAAAACGCATGGTATAGTGTGGAGAAGGAAGAGCAAATGAACTACACAACCCATTATAAATGCATTAAATCTTTGTTATATACATAATGGAATCCTGCTTTACTGCCAGTTGCTACTATGCATCTGTTTTTGCTATTATACAAAGTTTTCCGACCTGAAAGCACACATCTACTTTTTTTAAAACAACTTAATCTATTGTAAAATATCGTACTGTATTTTGAACATGAGTACAGAATCAAAATAGATAATGGCACATTTAAAAAACTCAATATCCTACAGATGATTGGATAATGAGAAAAAGTGTACCTACAATCATCTCATCAGAAACAAACTACATCATGGAATGTTAGTTATCCAAGTTCGCACAGTAAATAACATTTTAAAACTGCAATCACCTACCAGCCAGCATCACATTGAAGGCATCTTTAAACATTCAAGCAAAAGACTGCTGGCATTAACTACTGAACCATTCTCACACACACACCACACACACCACATTATAATTACATTGTTTCCAAGATACGGTAGATACTGATTTTTTTTTTTCCACAAGAAAGGTATCAAAATTTTTGCTACTAAAAGATGACAGTGCTTACACAAGAATTAAGTACAAGTTAGCTTGCAAATACAAGACAATGACAAAAAAAAGTCGAGTTGTCTGAAGAAGGATTTTAGGCTTTTCTGGCATTCAAAACCATGAGTAAACTCCTTAGTCTGCGACTCAAAAATCCACAAAATATCAACCTACTTGGGAATAACAAGTATTCCATATTTGATAACCCTGTATTTTACAATATGCTTACTGGTTTCAGCCTAGCAACAAGGGGTGGTTACAGATATCTATTCTGACTGGAGAATTAAAGCTCTCCTCCCACCAGAATCAAGTGTTGGAGTGGGAAAAAACCCACCTGACATCAATTAAAAAAAAATCGAATCTATTTAGTAATGATCCTCATCTAGGATTGGTATGTGCATAAGTACTGTATCTCATATACTGTACTGGCCCTATTAAACAAATTAAAAACCCCAACAGTTAAAAGCCAACCAAAACGCTATACATAAAAAACCCAAATGTTTTTCTTCCAATGTTCTTCCTCTCATAATGTGCAAAACAACAAAAAGGCAAAAAGACTAAAAGCAAATTTACTGTTACTGTCTTTCTCTTGCCTAGTGCTTTATGACCTTGCTAACTTTACAAAGTCAATAGGGACTATGCAGAACTTTGGTATAAAAATGTCACATAATATTCTCATCACAGTCTTGGGGATGACCTTCAGTAATTCACCCCAATGTTTGTTAAAATAATACCAAATTAAAAATGAAATAAACCACATCGTACTGTACACACACTTTACACATCAAGCACAAAAAATAACTAGTAAAACTAATACTTAAAAAAAAAAAAAAAAAAAAGTCTTTTGCAAAGAGACTAGAACTGGTGTTCTGTCTTACCTCCACCTGCCAATTGTTAAAGCCAAATTTAAGATGGATTTTTAAAAATTAATAACTTTAAGCTACAATTTCTCCTAGATGGAGACTGGTCTGTTGTTTGTTTCCCTTTAAAGTCACAGATGCGTATCTAAGGAACTGATGCAACACAAGTTTTTAATCAACTTCCTGACGGCTGGGCCTGGGAGGGAGGCGCCAGGACGATCTGGGACAGCACGGGCTCCGTGCTCTGGTCCGCCATCTGCGTGAGCACCGAGGTGGCCACGGCCTCGGCCTTGGACGTGGAGCTGACACCGTTGGAAGTGCTGACGGAGCTGTGCTGGATGGCCTCCGCGTGCGGGCTGCTGGGCACCGAGATGTCCTCCGAGCTGTCGTCTTTATCTGCAGCTGAACAATGACAGGTCACTCGTTCTGCCTCTGTGATGCACGCCACCTCCTCCCAGAAACAGCCATCACACCACCCACCACCCCCCCAAGTAACTGAAATTCGGGATGGAATGTGGCACGAACTGCAAAATGAGCTTATTTCCATTTGTTAAAAGAAAATACTGCTTCGTAAGTAGAAAAACCAGACAGCAGTATGGACTGACTATTCAGGAAACCAGAACATTTTCACATCTTCAAAGCCATGATTAAAATTTCCTGCCTAGTAAATCAGCCAGTGGGTACTATGCCTAATTCTAATGATGCATGTTCACATCAGTAAGCATTATTCACAGACTAAAAAATGCTGTTTATTGTGTCTGCTTAGTAATCAAACGAGAGTAATTCCACATTCAGTAATAAATATTTGTGACCATGAGTAAGACATCTGAAAAAATATTACTTACACTGCTATATTTACTGGGCAATACTTACACAAGTTTTCAGTCCCAATTCTTTTAATATAATGAAGTTCCATAACTTTACAAATACCTCTCGATAGGTTTTAAAATTGTTAAAACTGGTTTTAAAAATATTTTTTGAGTATTTTAGGTGTTCTCCACAAAACCAAAGTGAATTAGCCACAGAACTACATCATTTTTTCCCATGACAGAGGATATGCAGGTTAAAAAAAACTACCACTGTGCAAAACTAGAATTTCCAAAATGATAATGACTTAAAATGTCCTTCTTGCACAGATATTCTAGTCATGCAAAAATCTTCCTTTTTTCAAGAGCTGCTGAAGTTAGCCACAGTATTATGCAAAGACTGCCAAACTAAAAACTGAGTTCAAAACTAAAAAGCCAAGAACAGAAAATTATCCTACTGTTTTTCACTCAATAATACAAATTCTCATGCTGAATTTCACTGTAACTTTTTTGTATCACTATGCACTACTTAATATTTGCAAGCACTTTTCACACCAGTTTTATAAACTGACCAAAACCAGTACCCAGGTGGAATATTTGAAGTCCCTTCTAAAATGCTACTATCGTGATACACAGCCAGAAGTGGGCATGAACTAATGCATGGGACAAAGCAATTGAACAAAGCCTGATCTATTCTCTAGTCTTGTCTTTGCACTCTCTTTCAGATTGGCTTGAGATTGGCCTAAAGTTCAGAAGTGCCTCAGAGAAACGACAGGGAAGGATGACACTAACATGAGGAGACAAGCAATGCTGTGGGATCATGTCCTCATTTCCACAGAAAGCCAGGCTAATGGCAGCAACTAAAAGGAACATTAAGTGTCAAAAACCAATAATGAAATGAAGTTTATGTCTTACTGAGGTTTGTATGACATGCTAGCTATGGGTAAGAAAATTTACTAAGTTAGCAAGGCAAGACCCCAATATAAAGATCTCTGAGCAGCCCTATTGCATACTAAGAACAAACTCCTCTTCAAAGCTTGAGAACAACTGTTCTATTACTGACTGCCTCTAGAAAAGAATGGTAAGGTCAAAAAGGATGGGTAAGCAAGGAAACTGCTATATTTTAATTCTAAGAAATACTGCCTACAGGAGCAAGGTGGCAATATCTCCAACTCTACTAAAAGAGCATAAACGTAATAGCTTGGAACTCAGAACACTCTTATCCACTAGGCCAACTGTTTTACAGATCCTGCACTTTTTTAAAAAATCGATCACTCAGACATTAAATGAGAGACTACTGATGACACTGAAGTAGATCTGCTGATCTGGATATGACTGCATATCCAAAGGTTTCATAATAACTGTATGCAGCAAGTGCAAAAAAATTAAGATATTTCCAAAAGGCATTTGTGACCCTTAGGAGAGTTTCCCCATTCAAGAACAGAAAGAACATGAAGAAGTATTAATTTAAAAGTATTCAACAGGATGTCATCTTGACCATACCTCTATCAAGACCTACAAGATCTCATGTAAAAACAAGCAAGAAGGAACACATGCAAACTTTATTAAAAATAGAAACTCTAGTGCCACCTCCTGAAAAATACTCCATTACTAACTTTGAGAGTAGCATATTTTTTCCTTGGACAGAATGAAATGGCAGCAAGTGGGATGATATGTATCAAATACAGTCTCTCTGCTGTAACACCTGCTCCTCCTCTTCAGAACTGCTGTTATTCTCCTATGAATCCCAATCTTCCTATCAGCCTCTTTTACTGATTACCAAATGTCTGTGTTATCCAAAACCTCCTCACTCTCAATAAAAATGTTTAGTTTTAAATGCTACGAGCCAGAGATAAAGAAGAAGTTAAAGTAGATTACTATCTTACAGCCAGAGAAGGTCTTCCACTGTTTTGTCTTCCTTAACATGTAATTCTTAACACAAAAGAAATGTCTGTAATAATATCACAGTGGTAAATAACAAGAGAAAGGCCTGGGTTTCTGACTTTGATGGGCTCTGGAAGATACCGTAAGCAATGTAAGGAACAGCTTTGAATACAGAGATGACCACCAATGTACAAGAGCAGTGTTCATACCATAGAGCAGGTAAACAAACACGCTGTACTGAAGACACAAAAGTACACAATTCAGGTATTTTCAGATGCCAGGAAAGGAGGAGCTTACAGCAGACACGTGACTATACAAGACACAGACCTAACACTAATTTATGGTAATAAACTGTACTGAAAGCATAAATCCTTGCAATAACTACAAACCAATACTTTGAAATAAGGTGACACCCTAAAGAATAGCTATTTGAATTTTCTTCAGTGTTCCTCCTTATGTAGCCCTAACTTTACAGGAACAGTGGCCAAAAATTGAAAAAAAACCCCTCCATTTGAATTAAAACCAAACAAGAAAATCTACTCAACGAATACAGAAGGTATTTGAAAGTCATCTTATTACAGAGGTGACTTGTTTTCTTAAGCCTGAAGACTAGGAATGAAGAAAAAAGGCTTTTAGAAGAACACAGACAATTCATACTTAAATTCTGACAGATTTTTTTTTTTTTCTTAGTTGACCAAAGAATTGCCAGGAACAGGACTGTCATCTCAGGAGTGCAACTGATACATAGCAGAATCAAATTGTAGCTAACAATGTACAAAAAAGAACCAAAACAAAAACACTGAATAATCTTAGCTTTTTAATGGCTCCCCCAGCTTTACATCAAATCAAGGAAAATACACTGTCCAAATTAGAAATTAATTCACAGAAATAATGTTTGCTGTATATTAGAAGGCTGAAAATTTACAGAGCTACATCACATGAACTTTACTGAAGGCAACATAGTTCCTAGACAGGCTGTATCATGAGGAGCAAGCCACTTTGGATATGGAACACAGTGTAGGCTAGACTGGGCTATAGGAAAGATTAAAGAGCACCAGAACAGGCACAGACTTTTGAGTACCCTTTTGGAATAGTCGAACATTGCTGCTATTTGCTTTTTACCAACAATACTGGTAAGCATTGCTTACCAATAGCTTCCAGTAAGGTAAACAAAAAAAGAGGGAGTGATTTCATTCAGAAGAAAAAACCCACCTACACCAAAACAGGAGTGAGTACACAAGCACTGATGTGATCCTGAATTCCTTTCACTACCTGATAATCACTAACAAGGAAGAAGCCTCATGGTAATTCTCGTAAGTCCATTCAGACACTATAGAGGGACCTAAGCCTAGAAATGCTTTTTTCCAGGGAGCTGTCCCTTCTAAATATCCCCCTGCAGGCACTGAAGAACCATTGCCTGTCCAGAAGAGGCTGCAGGAACACAGTGGTTTGAGAGGTTCAGATCATTCAAGGTCTGAAACTGGTTAGTCATCTTCTATCTTCCTTTTTAAAACTAACTACAGAAAAAACACAAACCCCTCCATTTAATGCCCCCTACACCACAGCCTCTAGCTTCTTTTATATTCTGTTTTGAACAAATGCTCTTGAATAATATGATGTCCTTGTCAAAAATATGAAAAAATACCCAAAAAGCTCCTTCTCCCCTTTTTAAAACAACCTCTGAATACCAAAACACATTTTCTTCTCACCAGTTTTCACCTTTGTCCTACTACAAACCCAGAAAAATCCTGACAAAATACAGGGAGTATTGTAGAAGACTTTTAGAAATCATCTAGTATAGAAGGTAACATGAAAAAAAAATGAACAGCATCTAGATGTCATATACAGAGCACTTCCCCCACCATAGCTGAAGATGCAGTCAGAACCAACAAAAACCTTTTATGGAAAAATTAAAAAAAAGTTTAAGCTGGCTGAGTTTTTTTGAGGCTCACTCAAAGTACAATATCCATTTTTTGTCTTCTCTGTCCTGATGACACCCTCTTTTGAAGCAGGCACAAGATTTTAAAATAAGCAAAATGTGATCCTGAAAACAATTTTAGAAGAAAGGGCTACCCGCCTACCCGCACTGTTGTGCTTTTCACTTGGCCTGGGAAAAAAATATGTCTGGAAAATACAAAAGATTTTAAGATATGTAAAAGTAAAGGCCAAGTGATAGATTATTTATTTCCACTTAAGAGCATAATGCATAAAAAGCAATCGAATTATGTACTTGGCTATTAAAATGTGATCTATGCAGTGCACAATATTCAGCACTGTAGGAGCTCTTTAAGCTGGGGTCTTCAATTTCTGACTGTTAAAGCACTCACTACATTTTTTAAGCAATTCAACTTTGATTATCTGATGAATGTAATATGCTTGTTTAAATATACTTTATCGGAGCACCATTTTCATGAACATACTGACTGAAACCATTTTTTTCTCTCATAAACTGTACTGTGGGTCACTTAGCCAACATGCCTTCCTAACAATATTCATGCAGAGATAATGTGACAATATCCTTTCAGAGGGACGGCATTATAACTATCATTCATGTTAAGCTTTTATGTTCATCAGACTTTTCAAGAAACTGAGCTATGCTTCCAATTTCTTTGCCTAATACTATTTTTTTTCTAAAATGTAGGCTTTTTCCACTGATTAGTATTTCAGGTCTGATTCCTTTTGTATTCTTTACTACATCAGAAGCATTCAAGTCCTTTACTGAGGGCTGAAAACAAGCACTACTAGACAGGCCATTCACTAATCCTTCAACAAAGAAATCCTTGGCGTGGAATCACTTTGACAGTTTATGACTTACGATGAAATATTTTACATTCCAATTCAGGAACATGAATCCTCAAAACATCAAAATTTAAGAAACCTGCAGTTTGTTTTTTACCTGATGGGTATTTTGGGTTTTATTTTTTTGGGTTTGTGGGTTTTTTGTTAAAAATCTTGCATGCATAATGCTATCCCCTAGTAGCTTCTGTATGAAATTATGTTGTTCTGTCAGATGGGAGCCATAATGGCCTCATCCCTGCAGCAATCATTGTTAATATAAATCCCAAAAGTATTTCTATACAGTTCCAATTTACTCCAAGATGCTATTTTCTGTTCTTGTCAAAATGACTGGAGATCAAAGGACCAAGATTTATAAGCTCAAACTGACAAAATCAGTATTCTAAATATATATGGCAATACAGAGTTGCTAAATCTCCTGAATCTTTTAAATTAAAAAATATTGCCCATTCTGATGAAATTGCTTACAATGACTACAAGTAAAGATGGTGGCTATTAAGTTTTATCGCAAGCACCTGAGGATCTGTTTGCATGCAGTACAAAATGTTCCTTTATTCTCCTGAATTACTGACACTGGCAAATTAAAATGAAGTGGCTACATATGGCAGAAACAATCTTCACATTTACAAATATCTTGAAATATCACTAAATCATAAAAACGAAAGCTGTGGGTTATATATTATGAATGTTGCCTAATGCATTCCCAGCTCAGTTATTTGTAACAAATTTGTGTACAATGGACAAAATTGGCCATTTATTCTACAGCAGCAGCAGCTGGTTCCGGCACTGTGTATCACAGCCAAAAAGGAAGCTACAAGTCAGGAAAGCACAATTAACCTTTAAAATGCTGGAGGGATGAAAAGTCAATAGAACTTAAAATAATTAAAAAAACCCTTAAAATAAAACTATGAATTAGAAAATATATTGACAGTGTCAGCATTCCCCTCAAAACTAGAATTGTTTTTAAAAACACCCTCTCTCATACAAATGTGGATATCAAAACAGTCTAGAAGGCATTGTACAGTAGGAGCCATGAACCTGCATCTGATTTTTTTAATGGCTTGACTGATCCTGGATGTTATGGTAAATGAGGACAGCTGTTATAGTACCTCTACTGAAATCTCATTACAATGAAGAAAAAACACCCACAAGGACCTTTCACTGTATTAGGCTACAATAAAGTATAAAAAATGGTTTAGCATGTGCTCTTAATACTTTGATTATACTTTCCAAAGCAGGTGTAGCAACGATAGTCCTTAAATGCTAATTATCATATGCATTCATTAAACCAACACAAACCTTTCAATGTTATGCAACAATTCAATTTTGACTTAAGCATATATTTTTAAATATCACATATTAATTCCTGTCTTCCAATAACTTCAAGATTATAAAAAAAATCTTTAATGTAATATACATATTATTAGAAATGCACTTCTCAATTTTAATGCTCATTCAGTTCATTTTGGCAGTATTTCATTGATGCAGCCTCAGGCTATAGGTAATGGAACATTACTCACTATGATAGCCAGATTTCTTCTGCATGGCAGTTACAGGGCAATCTTTATGAGCCAGAAGAAGCTGTTTCAGCTGTGCCACTTCATTTCTCAGCAGGGTGACTTCATTCTAAAAGAGAAGAAAGTTATGTACTTTACCAGGCTCAAACTACACACGTTTTGAAGGTAAGGATTAAGTTTTATAGGATTTTCAGTTGTTCATTTAGGGGTAGCTGACATACAAGAAGTTTCCATTTGGTATATATTGCAAATATGTATATATTTATTTTATTTTAGAAAATGCAAATTTTAGCTGAAACTTGGCTAGCTTTGTTACATTAACTGGGAAATGGTTGGGTTTTTTTTTAAAAATACAACATATGTTTTTCAGTTTGCAGATGCAGTCTACATATAGTCTCATTCACATGATCCAGCTACTGTGAGACTCTTCTGGAAGGTTTTGTGATGAATTCTAATCAGAGTAAACCTATATTTAGCTGCACACATTTTAACAGATGTCACAGCCAACATTAAAATAGGGGAAAATATAAAAGAAAATCCAAGAAGCCAATGCAAAATAATTCTTTAGTGACTCTTATTTAAAATTAGACTTCAAAAAAGGAAATCTCACATACTGGAATATAATTTAGCAAATATTGGTTGATCTCCAGACTGACTTTTATTTTGGCAGCCATACATAAACAAGTTCTCTGGAAAGAATCATTGATAATAATGACAAAATCCGGAGATGTCAGCTTGTGTCACTAAAGCAGAGTGCAATCTAAGAGACAGCACCTGCACAATCCAGCACCTGCCTTCATTTCCACACTGTGCCTTCCCACTCCTGGGTGACCTTGAGCAAGGTCATTTCTCTGCTTTGTGCTTCACCTTCCCCATTTGTAAACTGGAGGACAGCAATGCTTACCTTCCCTGGAAAGCAGCTTTGCTTGGTGTCTAGAGATGAGGAGTGCTATGTAACTGCATTACATGTGACAATCCAAATTAAGAATGGTGTGGCATTTTGATAGACCCATTTTTACTTCATAGAGTAGAAAAATATTTATGAATCAAATTATCTGTAATGCTTTGTGACCCCCATATCTGGACACAATATGTGTTTTTCATGGGTTATTTTATTTTGAATATAAATCTTTTCTATTAACACTTGAAGTTACTTCAAGTATAAGAAGCTTTGCATATTACTGTAATACACAACACATGTGACGTAATTATTTATTAAATGCTTATGTTTATGCATTTAGGAGTATGTTAGAGAAAAAAAAAAACAGAGGAAAATTGGAATGCATCTGAAATTATCTGCAAAATAAACTATAAGAAAGTCAACCTATTTACTTACAATCAAGAAATAAGGCAACGCAGCCAGTGATAGATGAATTACAAGTTAAAGGATTCCAAAAGAAAACAATTCTTCCAGCTCAGAACTTATGAGGTTTAATTACACAAAGTAACTAAAATATCAGACTGTTCAAAGCAAAGCTCCTCTTTTGTGTTCTCTCTCTTTCCATTTAGAAGACAACAAATTTCAAGCCTTTATACCTGCAAAATTCTCTTAAGGTCTCCTTTTCCATTGAGCCCTTTTATGTGTAGAATACCCTTCAGAAACTTTTTATTAAAAGCAAAAGCTAAAAGATACCAAAAATCTGACTTCACAGACATTTATAATGAAAGAAAAACGTGACTGCAAACAAAAAGGTTTGTAATGAAAGAAACCCAACCAAAAGCCCTACAAATTCTCTACCAGGTGGCATTACATGTCCTGAAAGCTTAGGCTGTTAAGAAAGCACAGGACTACTGCCTCCAGCTCTCTCTGCCCTTAGTTCACCATGTTATTTACTGAGGAGCCACAAATCTTGATACCATGCAGGCAGCTGCACAGAATTGACACAGGTTGGGTAGAAAAAAAGCACAGTGATATAGTTTTGAGACACCTACAGAAGCAACAGCGTCCAAGACTATGAAATATAGTTCTATTAGTTGAAAGGAACTCTGGCAATCAGGAAAAGGTTTGCAGAAATTTTCTATCTTGTCTCCCACATTTTAAAGAAGAATTTTATATACAAACAGCACATGTATGTATGAAGTTGCTGTTCATCTGTGGAAGTAAAATTCTATGTTTATGAAAATTTTTTTAAAGAGTTTATAGATCAATGTCAGCTCTATTAAAAATATTAAGACTGCTCCTAGCATAAATACAAAAAGCAAATGCATTACCTTATATTGAAACAAACTTGAAAAACATGGATCTGCATTCCTACATAAAAGACTGAGGTAATCTCTATAACAATGATGGCTGTATATTCCATAACAAGAACACTTGTGCCAACAGTTCTATATGCAATGCACACACCACTTGTGACACTAGAACAAAGTTCTGTCTCCTAGACACATGGATGGGGAATGTCACAGAAAGGCAACCTATGGTTGCCATTTATGTATTACTACTAAAAACTACTTCTAATTGGTAAAGGGGGGGGGCTGTTTAGAACCCATTCTTATCCATATTGCAGTTAATTGTCTTGCTTGTGACAACAGCAAGTCTTTCCATCTCATTCAAAACATGTAAATGTGTGGTGGTCATTTAGTATGTGGTTAACATGTTGAAAACAGGCTACCAAGAAACACATGAAAAACAATTTTAACAGGTGGCACAAAGAAAGGTATTTTGAATTTTCACACTGGAAAGGTTCTCCTCATTAGTGAGGCAGAACCAAGAGCAGGCATCAACAATTCTTTAAAGAAATATGTAATATAAATTCTACCCACATGCTGTTGAGAAGAATTTGTGTGTTTCTGCAATTTCAAAATGTGCTAGCATGAGAAAGCAGGTTTCTGGAGGAAAGCATATTGAATTGTACCTGCACTCCTCCAAAAGATGCTTTCCTTCTGCATTCTTAAGAAGGGAGGACACAGTATATAACACATTCTTCTGTATCTGTCTATTCCTCCCTGCACCCAAAATGCAAATGTGATACTGGGACCATGGGACCACATTAGCCCTTACTCAGCATTGTGTGGGACAACATTTGTGATGTGTTAATACTTGAAGTATCATCAGAGGCAGATAAACGTGACTTCTGGGGACACGTGACTGTCTGTGGCTAAGGTGAACAGCATTCTTCCTATTTCTTTTGGGGCAACTTCCTCTATGGGAAAGGATCTTCACCCATGGGCATACACTTTCATAGCCTTCCAAAACAGCTTCTGCAGCATCAGCACAAACCATCACTTCATTGCTGCTCACTGAAAACCCACTGTGACCTCATGAGGAAGACAGGCCATTCTTCTAAAGCTTCACCCTCTAAGGGTATTAAAGCAACAGGGACCAAATACAGAACATTTAATACACTTTGGCACCTAATCCTGCAATGTGGCTCAGCAGCCACTGTGGGCATTATCAATACCTTCTTATAACCTGCAGGATTGTGCAAGGCACAGAGGCCACACAAGGTGGTGAATAAAATTCAAAATCAATAAACAAGTCAACAATTAATAGAAAACACACTCCTCAAAAATCAAAACAGTAAATAAACTTCAAAATGTAGGAAGCATGAAAAAAACTTACATAGCAGAGCCCATAATAAAGACAGCCTACCTAGCCTGCATATATTACTAGTGATGTAATAGATCAAAATTTTTCTTTAAGCAAATTATTTTAAAAATATGCTTAGAAGTGCAATTACCTTCAAACATTTCAAAGAAGAGCTTGATAGAAATTAATACAGAATTATTATTTTATATATATTATATATTATATATAAAATACATAAATATATATATTTCTATTATTATTATTGATACAGAACAAAATAAATACATCAACCAAGTAAATCTCTTCATAATCCATAAGTACTGTTAGTGAGCTTCCAGTCTTAAAAACCTTCACACTGACATGGGAATCTCTGACAGAGATATTACAAGCTATTACAACAGCATTGAAAGGAGTCAGAACTGTTACGTGAAGCAATGCAATGCAGGCGTTTCAGTACAAACATGCTTTTGGAAATGTGACATCATGGTAACTTCAGCTGAGCAGGCCACTTAGACATTAAACAAAATATGAACTACTAACCAGACAAAGTCTATAAAACTCCAAACTTATTGAATTTTCTATTAAAATATAAAGTAAGTCATCATGGGTCGTTACTGCCCACTCTGCTGATCAGCTACGTTAGCCTGTCAAGTTATTATTATGGAAATAAAGGATTGATTAATGTTTTCACATAAAGTACAGTGTAATTATTTCTCTTGATATCCAATTTTTTTTCCAAGTTATTCTGTTCTTTACAGTTAAGTTTTGCCTTTGGTAGACTCTAAAAAAAAAAAAAATCTTTCTTGAATTCACTATATATGTTATTTCACTGAATTAACACTTGGAAACCTTTTGTTTATGGTACTTACATGATTTTTATGTTATAAAACTTGGTATACATATGTGAAAGGCAGGTCACATGATACCAGACATTACTTTCACCGAAAAACTGAATTAAGGCTAATTTTCTTTTCATTCTCCTTCACTCCTTTCTTTAATTATTTAAGCTACAGTGCTACATATAATTATGTAATTAATGGACTTAATTGAGGTCTGTGCATTAAATAAATATATCTAAAGACTGTGAACAGGTTTGCAAGAAATTTGACTGTGAACAGGTTTGCAAGAACTTTAACTAATGCTTGTGCAGAGTGTCCTGACTCTTGGAACACAGGAAACCAATTCACAGCGTGTGTTTAGGTAAGAATCTTTTACATTTCAGAGTTTGGGATGCTAAGTATTTTTAAAGACATGAACGTGAAGATGACTGACACACTGTAATTTTGATTACATGATAAAAAAATAACCTCAACATGCCCTACTTTCCTGTTGATCAAATTGTGATGTTTTCTATACCAAACAGCATGAGAGGTGAGTTTTCATAGGAAGATGATGATCTGTGAATTTGATTCAGGAAACAGCTCTGCTGAAGAAAAACAAGTGACACTTTAAAATATCAAAATACATCTCACTGCATTTTCTAAATGAATGCTTCATTCAGGAATTACATAATTTTTCCTTTCAGCTACTTTCAAAATGAAGCTTTTAGACTTTTTATTTTGAAAACAATAATTTGTGCCAATTTTTTACATGCTTCTGGAAAACATTAAGGAAGTATGCTTTAACATTTAACAGTAGTTTAAACAAAAGGGTCCTGGGTTGTTCTACAGGGGAGAAGTAAATTGACACCACAACTTTGAATCACAAGAGGTGTAAAAGTGACCTGCAACGTACACTGGCCCTACCCTCTTACAGCACACTTCATCTCTACAGGATTTAGGTGGTGGTAGTAAAAATTTGCACTGCCACTGCCATACCCATTCTGTGGACAAAGAGGCCCTCAGTATCCACTGATGTCAACCTGACACCTTTCATGAGCACTACATTCACTTTAAAGGAAGAAAAGTGAAGTTAAAAAGAACCAAAGGAATTAAGTCCAAAACTTATTCAAATAACCCAGGCTGTGATACAAATTAAGAGCAAGATGTGTTCAAGTTAAGACTATTACTTTGCTCTTAAGTGTTTCTTCCAACACGTCTTGTCATCTTAGTTTAGTATCACAGTCTGAAAGTTCCTTCTAATGGAACAAAGAATAGAAGGGTATGATCCTTAAATTTACACATCTTGAAATATGAGTATGCTTTTATCCTCTAATTTTACTGCTGTATACAACTAGTTCTGAATTTTAAGCCCGAGTTGAGCCACCAGTTATAAAATCATTCATATTTCAGATTTCATGTGAAGTTTTAAGCTCCACTGATCAAGGACCACAAAATAACTTATTACTTTTTCCTTGAAATGAAAAGTATACCTGTAACTGGCCATTTAGTGAGCTCAGGTCCTCAGCTTTTTTCTCCAATGACTGCACCCAGACTTTCCGTTTCTGTCGGCACCTGGAAGCAGCAGCTCGGTTTCTCTCCAGGAACTTTCTCCTTTTCTCATCGGGGTCTTCATTGGCAGCTCTTCTTCGTCGACCGCCTGTATTTGGTGTTTGTGGTGTAGGCTGAGCTGGTGATGCCTGAAAACAGTCATGACTTAACCCACAGCACTGGTATAAATAGCCATCATATCTTGAGAAAAGCATTCAGGGCACTTCTAAATACATTCAGGTTACATACTTTTTTTTTTTTAAAGCTGCGCCCATTTAACTCTACAGCGATGTTTGTAAAACTTTTACCCCTACTTACATTCCTGATCATCTTAAATTAACATGTTATATCCAAAATAGCTTTCAAGCTACATTTAGTAGGAAATGAATTTTCTATTTTTGACTCTTCCCACACACCTAGTCACAACTGAAAAATGACACAATTGCTTATGCCCACTACACAGAAGCTGTTTGAGAAATGCTGGCAGTGCTGAGACTCCCTGTAATGCCTAGATCTCCAGATAGCCATTTCCTACTCACTGATGTGCTCCCCACCACTGAAAAACAATTTCCTTAAATCTACCCACATTACATGACAGTATCAAAATACTTCAATACTTTAAATTATACATTATACTCATTTCACAGTTGTATACAGACTCTAGACAAACATTTAATGAAATATAGTAACAATATAATGGATCTAAAAATCCTTTAAAGAGAAAAGACATACAGAATGCAACTGCCCACGTGACATTCAGTTGCACCTCCACATTCAGTCTAGCACAGCAAGAAAGTTTTTTTTAATTAAAAACCCCAAACATGTATCAGAGGGCATATCAATTTAGCATTCATTCTAAAGAATAAAAAAATCCCTGGGAACTCAAATCAGTGTTTTAAGAATGAAGTACTTGCTACTTTTGATTAATACTAATTGTAAAATAACTCTAAAACAATGAAACAGCAATTTTCATCTTGTAAATTCTGGTATGTGATATGAAAATATTCTTTAAAAAAACCTCAAGGCAGTATGGGGGAACAGCAGCCTTAAGAAAGAGATCCTTTTACCATGGGTCACTTTTTTTCCCCTCTTTTGTTCCAAACAACCTTGTTTTGATACATTATTTGATTTCACTGGCCAGTGTAACAATCTAAGGCTTTCATTGCAGTTCTAAGTCCTGTTGGTTCTGGGCCAGATGTGTAGCTTTTATAAAATTTATATTACGCTATGAATTTCGAAAACATTGAGATTTTTCAAGACATTTTGAAAACATATTCCAAGAGGATTTTAGAAATAGAACAGCTGCAATCCTCCAGGATTCACCTTTCTCCAGCAGCATGCCCACTTTCAGTCTGACTCAGAGGTTTTGCCTTTTACTCCCCTATTATCATGTATTGTCCCAAAAGAACAAATCACACCCAAAACCAGAGCCCCCCTTGCAGAGCCTGAGATGATGAAATACACTTAATGACACAGCTGAAACTCTTCCTGTGGCAGCCCAGAAAAGACCCTTCAAGCAAATTAACATAAGCATGATACCTGATGCAATAAAAAAAATTTCTAAGTGCATTTATGATATAAAAGAAACATAAAGCAGATGCAACAGAAACACAAAATAAAAGCACTTATTTTTGCAAATATATATAGATCAGCTGTAAAAATTTCAGCTACCACAGAATCTCCTATCAATGAACTACAGAAATCAGAACTTAGTTCTAAATTTGAGCAGAGAGCTACTACTACCTGTTTTGAAATCATCATCTTGGATAACATATTTTAGAAGCATTTAAGAGCATGTAAGACCTGTAAACATTTTACTGCTATAGAGCCACTGACTAAAAGAGGAGTCTGTTAATCTCTATTTTACAAACCAAAATTACAGAAAAAATATATTTGCAAAATAAAAGGAGAAGACAGGAGGCACATGTCCACGTTTGTCATACCGGTGTTTCAGTTGTTGAAGTTGCAGGCTGTTGTAGTGACTGTGGTCGTGGCTCCTCTGACTGAGTCCTAACCAACCCACTTGCATGTCCCTTGGCAGTATCTCCATTTGTTACCTGAGGGTGCTGCTGGGTCAAGGCTGCTTTCAATCTCTGAAAGCAGAAAACAAAGAAGAAAAAGAAAACAAATATTCTATCATGCTAACTTGAATGAATAATCATTTCCATAAGCAGTTACTTCCACTTTGGAAACAGGAACTCCAACTTTTAAACAGTTTCTTTTTACAGGCTTTCAACAGTAACACAGGCATATACCTCAAAACAGGTGGTAAATTTTTGCAAACATGACAATAGCAATGAGGTTTACATGAGATCCCAGAAAGGGAAGGATGGTAAACTCTGTGGAGATGCCAACAGAAAGCCTCATCTCTAGTGTACTGTGCACACAAACAGATGAGTGGAAGGCCATAAACTGTTACTGAAACTGGTAGTATCACAAGAGTAACAATGACACATGAAAGAAAACAGGTAACAACCAAAACATAAGCATCTTTCCATTTTAAAAATTCTGGTGTTCTCTATCTCTATTCATTTTTAAATAGCTTGTTAAGACTCTACTAATTCACAGTCTTGACGAACACTCACCTCTGCAATCCTTTCAATGGGTAATTAGATAAAAGCCAAGATCTTTGCTGAACCATCTTAACGATGTACTAAGAAGCTTCAGGTTATATGTAAAGATTATTTATGTAGAAATATGCAAGACAACTACTACAGTATGCTACTTTGCAGTAAAAAATTGCTAAAAGGTTTGATGTTCTTCCTATATTGCACACAGCCACTATGAAGAACAGTAATGTGCAAGTTCACTTGTATATAATACACCCAAGAGATACTGACAACCTGATGGATGATTTTAGAGTATTTTATGGACTGCCTGTCAAAACATTTAATTCAACTTTTGGTGAAACCTATTAAAACTGTAATATAATACATTTTATTTAAAACTATTTCTTGATCTTAAGTGACAAAGTATCCAATTTCAGCAGACAACTGCTTATAATTCCAGATACTTTCTTATAATTCCATGGATTTATCATGAATTCCATAAAATTCCATACAATTTATCATGAATTTTTTGGTTTTACTGAAGAATTTAGCTTACCAGACAAACAGTGTTAGAAACTGTTTGTCTACTGAGCACTGGATTTTTAAAGAATCCTATAGAAGTTTAAGGAGAGATTAATGACTTAAACCTGTAAGTTTGTGGAAATTCTGGTAACTTGTAACATCATATTTTGAAATATGAACAAAGTGTCGCCCACATACTAACATAAATAGAATGTCTTAAAAATACTGGAGAGAGGCAGCATTTGGCCAGCTCAGAATAAACAGAAAACTTTGCACCTGTTTATGTAGACATTCTCTATGAACTGCATCATCCAATGTCCCCCAACAATTAAGTTACTGGAATATAGCAACACCCCTCTACTACCTTCCATGGTGACAGGCTTTCCTAGATTCTATGCTACAATTAAAACAACAGATTGCAGATTACCTCTATCAGAACTGCAAAAAAGTTTCCAGTATGAAACATGGCAAGTTACCATCAACTACATTTGGTAGCATGCAACTAGCACCAGGAGGTCTCCTAACTGAGGACTACAAAGAGAACAAAGAAACTCCAATACTCCTCTACTGGCCTGCAATTCAGGAATTTAGCCAGTGACTTCTGTAGTGTTAGTTCTGTAGTGACCGCTCTGGATTGAACTAGCAGCATGTTACACCAGAGAGGAACCACTCAAGTGCACATGAGAACTGGGAGCTAATCCCAAGAGCAAAATGAGCTGTTCCTCACCTCATTTATTGTATCAACTTCATAAGCTTCCCAGAATGAAGAAGATACTTCAGAAAATTATACAAACCAAATTTACTGCAGTATCCCCAGTGCTCTACTTTAACAACAAAAATTTAGTATAGCTGCAAGCATTAGGGCAGGATGACAAAATTTTTTAAGATAATATGTCCGTAATTTTTAGTATATGTACAGCACTCTGAAAGCCCTTAGGTAGCTAACACTTAAAGTAAACTCGAGAATTGACTTCCAAATTCTCCTCGGAAAAACAAGCTAACAAAAAAAATCAGTTCCTGTCTCCAGCAGGCCTAAGTGTTTTCTAACTAAAATTACTAAAACCAAACTCTACAATCTACCTGCAACAACTGCAAGGTTGATAATTCCTCTCTCTTTTTAACTAATCCTGGTGTCTAAATTGTAACGTTTTCTACAGAACCACTACCAGGACTACCAGGGAAACACATCACATCCAAGTCAGTTTAAAAAAAAAAAAAATTTAAAGAAACTAGCAAGCATTTAACACCAGTATGTCAATAACCTTTCCATGTGTTATTAACATAAGATTTTTTGCAGTGTATTTTCATTTATGATTTGAATTACTTTAGAAGTATTTCTTTTATCGTAACTTATATGACAAGTAGTCATCTGTCCTAATCAACAGAGCAGTGAAAGTACAAATCAGTTAAAGGGTATGCTCTCTTTTACTTCAAGTTGTCATACTAGAAGAGTTTTAAAAGTTACCATCTCAAAAATTACATATATTGGGTTTGCATAGTTAGGTTTTGTGCAGGGCTGGGGTGGCAGGGGTGCCTCCTGTGAGCAGCTGCCAGAAGCTCCCTCCTGGTCCAACTGAGCCAAGGGCAGCTGGCTCCAGGAGAGACCTCAGAGGAGAGTTTGAGGGAGCCAGGCCCCTTCAGCCTTGAGAAGAGATGACTGAGGGGCCCTGAGCAGTGAGCATCTGAAGGCAGGGGTCCAGAAACTGGAGCCAGGCTCTGCTCAGTAGGCCCAGCAATAGGACAGAGGCAAGGGAGGAACTGATGCACAGGAAGTCCCACCTGAACATGAGGGAGAACTTCTTGACTGTGCAGGTGAGCACGGGGACAGACAGACTGCCCAGAGAGGATGTGAGGCTTCCCTCACTGGAGACAGGTGAGAACTCGCTGGATGCAATCCGGGGTCATGTGCTCTGGGATGGCCCTGCTGGAACAGGCAGTTGCACCAGATGACCTCTGTGGCCCCTTCCAACTTGGCCCCTGCTGTAATTCTGTGAAGAGTGAGAGGAGTGCTGCCGAGGCAGAGGAAGGAGCAGCAGAGATGTCTGAGGAACTGACCGCCACCACCATTCCCCTTCCCCCTGTGCTGCTGCGGGGCAGGAGGTAGAGAAGAGTCCAGCTCAGGAAGAAAGGGGGGGGGGAGAAGGTGTTTTTAAGTTTTGTATATTATCCTACTCAGATGTGACTGGTAATAAATGAACCTGATTTCCTCTAGACTAGTCTGTTTTGCCCATGACGGTAATAGATGAGTTTGCACTGGGATGTGCAAGCAAAGCTGGACTTAACTTTACTTACTGCAATGGTAACATTTAAACATTGTATCCTGTAAATTCATAAGTTAACAAACTCCTTCTGAGAATTACATTGTTAAATGTAATGTACTAAGAAAACAGGAATTGGAAATAATTAGATTTAATTTCATATAACAAAATTTAAAAGTTGAGATTAAAGTAGTTAGGATTAAATTATCCACAAATGCAGACAAATTGTGAAAATCTGAGGAATATTTACAGATTTTCAGAAAGAGATTTCCAGCTCATGTGTTTAATAGGTTTAATATTTTAAAAGGTAATGCTGGAGTAAAACACTATATGGAAGTTGTGCTTATTGTGAGTAGGAAGACAGTTATCCCAAATTCAATGAGAATCTCATTTTTAGCAATCAAGAGTACAGAAACATATATTAGAATAAATGTATATTAGCATTTTTATGTGGGGAAACTTGATGACAACTGAGGTTTTTTGATATTATTTGGTTATAGACAGACTAAAACTGGTATTTTCAGATAGGTTAGTAGCTTTTAAAACCTTGATTAGCAAGGTTTTATCATTCATGTATATCCTTGAAAACAAATCCTCACCACATCTGTCAAAATTTGGAAGGACTAGATCATTCCATCAAGAGCTCACAGAAACAAGATAATATACTCCAGAAACAATTTGTGAAAAACTCAGATCCATATTTCATATCTGCCACAAAAGCTCATCAGAGTAATAACCCTCCTTCTCCTGGGTGTTATCCTACCATCTGCTCCTCTATTACTTATCTTTATTTTGCAACTAATTAACAGCATAATCTTCTAAATTCAGCAAGTTAATTATCATTATTGTGGTCTTTGCAGCATCATCAGTCCTTATGAAGTCTTGTCTCTCCACCCCCAGAGAACATATGAAAATGAAGTAGGTTGTGAGAGGGTCTGTTTCTTTAGAGTAGGCTCATTAGGTGTTTGCTGATAAGCTCGGCATGCAGAGAGACAGGTCAGAGGAATTCTGCTGAACACAAGGTCCCATGCCAGGCTCCAGCAAGTTAATGTCGTTTCTGAACATTTGCCAAGCTGCCCTCTATCACTTCTTAGGAGAAACCTCCTGCAAAAAGTCTACTGGTTGCCTACTGAGTGCAAGGTATTTTTCAGATTGTGACAAAAAACTTTTGCATGGGAAGGAGGAGACCAAGGGAAACATCCCATATTAAAGCAATTTTGAAATTCCTCAGAAACTTCTGCAATCCATGCTGAAGAGTCCGAATGCTAAGTTTGCACCCACAAGCTGCACACTATAAAAGGATGTTTTACAGCTGCAACTCAAGGCTCCTGTTCTATACACAGAAAGTATACAATTACAGATGATCTCATAAGACCATCAGAAGCAATTCTACAGTTATTTAGAATCATGCATCCTTATCTTAGTGAGGAAGTTTTTGTGGGGATTTGATTTTTTTTTTTTTTTTAAGGCAGTTACTGCATCGACTTCTAAGCCTCTCTAAAATACCACAAAACTGACATACACGAGATTTTACTTAAGGATGCAAAAGCTAGTTTCTTTAGCATATTGACAAACATGCCAGAAAAACTGACAATTTATATTAAGCGTGCCACAGAAATCTGAAACTCATTTTTACTCCTACTGAATGTCATTCTTGGTATAAGACATAAGAATATTTCCAAAATAACAGCAGTAAAAGACAAGCCTGTGTCTGAATAAAACCTCTAGTCATTTTTTACTTCAGTACTACATGCAGAAGAGAAAAAGCATCCAACAATGTTCAAAACTATAGTAACAGTAATTTTCACAGCTCTTAATGGACAGCTCTGCTTACTACAATAAATTCAATATTGGGCAATAAAATTAAAATGCAATCTGATTTCATGCAATTCTTCCACAGCACAGAAACACACAAAGCACTGTATATGTTTCTGTGGCAAAAGAGACCCTAAGATTGTGCTTAATGCACTCTTTCACTTAATGTCAACTGTTTCAGTCTAGAGCCTCTTGGAATAATGCCACCAATCATAAGGATTTGGCTCATCGCATAGACAATTTTTCAATTTTTGTCTGTTATTGCTTTTATGTATTCCTTTTTCTTATGGCTATTTTTCCCTCCCAGTTATTAGTCCTTGCTGTCGGTATACACTTTTCTATCTGCTATTTCACTCAGTGAACCTGTTCCCACATACCATTATTCCTCTATGGAATTCATACAATCATTTAATGTCAGGCAACTCGAACAGTAACCAGAGAAAAGACTGTTTCAGCAAAGAACAGAGTTCTAGAGGTGACATCTCAGTAACTCGCTTCGCATCAATAACCAAAACTGCCCTGCTGAAGGAGTCTGACACTTCAGACTGAAAACTTTATTGAACATGGAAATAAACACAAGGGTTGATTATTATGCATTAAACTTGGACATGCTAATAAAATATCCTTTCAAATGCTCTAAGAGCTTTACCCTAAGAGTAAAGGGTAAAAAAATCTCCAAAAGCTGTCCACTGTGGGAAAAAATTCTCAGCAAGTACCTTAGTTCCTTTATCATTAAAGTGTTATGACTTCTAGGACAGCTAAAGAAAAATTTTAACTATGCTATAGGAAGGCATTGTATGTCCATCACCAAAGACATCACCTGCTGGTTATTTTAAGTTTTAGATTTTAGAATGAAAATATCAACTTGTTTTACTAGAATTAATTCACAAACTTATAAAGAAGAAATAGATCTCTTCTTTGTACAATTCGGCAACTCAGAAGGAAACAACAGGTATTCATCAAAATAAAAATCTGCTATTCTCATGTTAATAAAAATACAGAAATGAAGTTATCTAAATTCATCCTTAAATTTCAGAGTATTAGGAAACAAGCACTACAATCTCTAATTTTACTTTTATCTAACTACTTCTCACATTCACTTTAAAAAAAGTCTACACAACAGTAGCCTTTTGTAAGCAAGTAAGAGTGAAATGAATGATTGCAATGAAGAATGAAATCGCAGCACTGAGTTCTTTTCTTACTATAAAACTCTAAAATGTGTTAGCTCATCAAAATATGCAGAAATAGCCTCTGCAAAGAAAGGCACAAAGCACAAAAGAAAGCGCCTGGTTTGTGCCAGGTGTTTCATCCAAAACAAAGAGCTGTACCTTCTACAAAGGACAGCTCTAGATCTGTGAACTATGCAACAACTTGGTTGTTATTTCACATTAAATTTACTACAACCAGTTCTTCAGGGATTTTACTCAACCTCTGAAGTTATTAGTTCTGTGTCGACTTAGAATACCTTGAAATAGTATTGTGGTATGATAGCAGAAATTGCAGAACACCATAATAGCAAGCATGGTCTTTTCAATACAAGAGAGATTCAAACAACTGCCAAAACCAAATACTATTAAACCCTACAGAGATACAAATAAACCATGCTAACTTTCGAAACTCTGCATCCCATACAGTACCACACTTACTTAAATACCCAAGGAATTTAGGGAAATCAGTTAAGAATCTATTCCTGCATGTTTTTTGTATTTGCTACATATTCTACTCTTACATTTCGTAATGCAATATGAAAACCTCCATGAGATTACAATGTCCATCTATAAATATAAAGAACAACAAAAAATTCCTCAAATAATAAGAAAGAAAGAAAACAACAGCCAAAACAATTCCAAATATCTATACTCCTGGGAATGTTGTCAAGGGAACATCACAGCTTCACCCCTTCATCTGGCCTTTTGTTCAAAATACACTAAGAATACTGTGCTGACAGACTTCATAGGTTCATAAAATTGTTTAGGCTGTAAAAGACCTTTAAGATGAAGTCTGACCATTAGCCTGGAACTGCCAAGTCCACCACTAAACCGTGGCCTTAGGTGTCACATCTCCATGTCATTTAAACACCTCCAGGGATGGTGACTTCAGCGCTTCCCTGTGCAGCCTGTTACAATACTTGACAACCCTTTCTGAGAAGAAATTTTTCCTAAATATCCAATCTAAACCTCCCCTGGTACAACTTGAGACTGTTTTCTCTCATTCTATCAGTTGCTATTTAGAAAAGGCCAAGTCCCACCTGGCTACAACCTCCTTTCAGGCAGCTGTAGAGAGCAAGGAGGTCTCCCCAAGCTTCTTTTTCTCCAGGCTAAACAGCCCCAGCTCCCTCAGCCACTCAAAGGACTTTCTCTCTTCCCTTCACCTGCTCCACTGCCCTTCTCTGGACATGCTCCAGCACCTCAATGTCTGTCTTGCAGTGAGGGGCCCAGAACTGAACACGAGACTCGAGGTGTGTCTTCACCACTGCTGAGTACAGTGGAACAATCCCTGCTCTGGTCCTGCTGGTCATACTATTGCTGATTCCAATACAAGGCAAGCTGCCACTGGATTTCTTGGCCACCTGGGCACTGGTGGCTCACATTAAGCTGGCTGCTGACCAGCACACCCAAGTCCTTTTCCAAGAAGCAGCTTTCCAGGCACTCTGCCCATAGCCTGTGGCACTGCCTGGGGTTGTTGTGACCCAAGTGCAGGACCTGGCACTTCACAACATAGAACCTTGTAAAAATGGCCTCAGCCCACTTCAGCCTGTCCAGATCCCTCAGTAGAGCCTTCCTACCCTCCTGCAGACCAACAATTTTGCCCAACTTGGTGCCATCTGCAAACTGAGTGAGGGAGCACCCAATTCCCTCGTCTGGACCATTGATAAAGATACTAAACAGAACTGGTGCCAACACAGCCCTGGGGAACACCACTTTTAACTGGCCACTAACCAGATTTAACTACATTTACCACCAGATTTTGGACTTGGCCATCCAGCCAGTTTTTTTACCCAGCAGACTGTATCTGTCTAAGCCATGAGCAGTTTCCCCAGGAGAATGCTGTGGCAAACAATGTCGAAGGCTTTAGTAAAGTCCATGTAGACAACACTGACAGCATTTTCCTCATCCACTACGTAGGTCACCTTGCCACAGAAGCCAAGCAGGTCAGTCAAGCAGTCTGCCTGTCAGAGATCCATGCTGACTGGATCTGATCCTGGTTGTTCTGTGCATGCTGTGATGATCAAGATCATCTGCTCCATGACCTTCCTCAGTACAGAGGTCAAGCTGACTGACCTACAGTTCCCTGGATCCTCCTTCCAGCCCTTCCTGAAGATGAGCACCACATTTACTGACCTCTGGTCACCTGGGACCTCCCCAGTTAGCCAGGGCTGCTGGTAAATGATTTTAAGTGGCCTTGCTGAGCTTCTTCCCTAGCTCCCTCAGTACTCTTGGGATCCCATCCAGCCCCATAACCTCCTGTGTGTCTTAGTGCTGTAGGAGGTTGGATTACAGGGGCTTTGCTCTCCTCCACACGCCTTGTCTTCCAACACAAGGGGCTGGGTACCCAGAGAGGAATTAATTAGTCTTAGTGCTAAAGACTGAAGCGAAAAAAGGCATTCAGTACTTCTGCTTTTTCCTCATCCTTTGTCACTATGTTTCCCCTCATATCCAATAAAGGAAGGAGATTCTCCTTGGACCTCCTTTTGGTGCTGATGTACTTACAGAAATGTCCTTTACAGCAGTAACCAGATTAAGTTTTAGCTAGGCTTTGGCCCTGCTTAACTTCACAACATCCACATAGTCCTCCTGAGTTACCTGCCCCTCCTTCCAGAGGTCACGCACTTCCCCTTTTCTCCTGCATTCCAGCCAAGGCTCTCTATTCAGCCAGGCCAATCTTCACTGCTGTCTCCTCTTTCAGCATGTGGGGACAGACTGCTCCTGTACCTTTAAGAATTCCTTCTTAAAGGATGTCCTGCACTCCTTTGCCCGTCAGACCTGCCTCCCAACATGAAAAAGAAATGTGGCCCTAACAGGCAAAAGGACACAGGACATGTCCCCTGTGTTTAGCTGACTTAACCATACCAATAAATCCACAAATTGCAGTACACCATTAATACATGAAGCATACACTGTTCATTTATTCAATTTCAGTGTAACAGCTTATATTTTGATATTAAATGGAAACTATTAACAAAATGAAAAGCGAGCTGTGAAACTAAATATTGTCTTCTGTTGGCTTAACCAGGAACACAAGTGAAAAATAAACCTGCTTAGCAGACCTTCACAGAATTTAGTATGCAGCAAGCAAAATTATTTTTAAGAGAGACATGAAAAAAAAAGGGGGCTGATTTAAACTTTAAAACTTAAATTGAACTTTGCAGTTAATAAACCATCACATATCTGCCAACAATGCATCCCATGGCACAGTGAATTAGTCTTACTCTTGGAGGCTTTTCTACATAAACATTAAATTTCTCATTAAATTGCTTTTACTTGCAGAGGGATAAGAAATTAGGTTTTTTATTTTTGTGACCAGGCACTATATAAAAGTAAATGAGCATAAGAAATATACATAATTCTGATATTCTTGAATTCTGCTCGTTTCACGTTAAGCAACAAGGGAAGGAAATACTGCAAATACCCTTTTAAGAGTCTCACTTAAAAAAATAAATCAGCAGTCACTGAAGTGCATATATTAGCTAAATTGTAACAAGAAGGCTAATGAGACTGTTAAATTTTAAGTCTAATGATCTTTGTTTTCCTTTGCATTTGAGTGATTGCTTCTTCCAATATGAGATCAATGTCTTCACCACATACATGTACTTCCTTTTCACCTTTAAATCATTCTAAGAGCAAATCATTCAGTAATATACTTAGAAACCTAATTTCTTGCCCATCTAAAAAATTATTTGGAACAAATTCCTCCTGGATTTCAAACAGAATTCAGAGCATGAGTCTCCTGACTCTCAAACACATTCAGTTTCTGAGAAAACATTTGTTGTTTTCACTTTTTTTAAACATTCTTCTCTCCTTGATTTAAGATAAATTAATTGTGTAGGAGCTGGTTACATTTAAGTATTTTCAGAGGTGTTATAATATTTCTTTTCCCATTCCTAGGGGGGCAAGGAAGCACAGAAACAGACCTTCTTCCCTTATGTCCTCCTCTATACTATTTCAAAAGTCATTGCATTCAACAGAGCAGGGAAATGAAGGAAGACCTGACAGCACTAGGCAGAGTCTGTGCACCTCTCCACAGCAGTTTCAGTATTTGGTCAGTGTGGTCTAGGTGTGCTCACTCCGCTGGAATTCCTTTACTACTGAAAAAACACACCCACTGTTTTTCATACTGTGGCTTGAGAAGAGAAAACAGGTAAGGAAAGAAAGCTCCCGCTGGTTTAGATCAAGAGAAATGACACATCTAAGGATGTTAAGGGAATCCTCCCACTTACCAATACCAATGCAGAAAAATATATTTTATCTAGTAGGTGTTCCTGATTCTCTTTTAGTACAAAGTAAGAGCTGAAGAAAGGGGAACACTGTTTCACAGGATAGATACTTTTTTGGAGGCATCTTGTAAATACATAAATGGGTTAACTGTTGTTTAGTAATAGATTTTCTATTGCTTTAGAACAGTTGGAACAAACAAGACAAAAAAGAGAAACAACTGCCTAATGCTGCATAAAATATTCAGTAAATGGATTAATTCAAACTCATATTCACCATAAATGGTCACTAATATTAAGTAAAAAGAACAGACCCCCAATCAAACAAAAAAAAACCCAACCATTTTTTGCTTGTTTTAGACATTTTCCAAATAATCCTTAACTCCCCCAAAAACACCCAACACAAGAGAAACAAACTCCACACAGAATCATTTGTTAACTACATAAGTACTACATATCTAATTGCAAAACTCTTGCCAAATGGACTATATTCAGTTGAGATTCTGAAAACATTTAAAAAACCCATATTTTTCTTAGTTTTTAAGAAATATCATTCTTTTGGGAGGAAACCTTCTGCTTCTCGGAAGGAAATTTTCACATGCTACTAATCTTGTCTGTCTTTTTCCCAGCTAGCAATTCTGATCCTCTGATACAAGAAGTAGGAGTTTAGTTAGAAATCTAATTTACTTAAAAGAATGACTGAAAATAAGATCAAAATGGCCATTAAGAACGAAACTAACATCAGCTGGAATTGGAAAGAACTGTAAAATAAATGCAGCTGTTATTTTTCTGTTTTTATTAAATTTGTAATTGCAGAATTTAGACTAATAAAAGAAAACTAAAGCTGTTTTAAAAAGCAATAGAATTTAATTAATTTCTCAAGTTATTCTTCTTGAGGAACAATGGAGTTTTTCACTTACCAATTTAGCCTCAGACTGCACTGGCTGTGGGGAGGAAGGCCCTGGGATTCCTGGGATACTAGGCACCATGGTGACAGGTCTAACAAGCTGACCAGATAAAGTATAAAAATGAAGAAAACCTGAGTATGTTATCATAATAGAGAGCATTTGACAGCACTACCCTCTGAAGCCAAAACAGCTATCAAGGTGCTTAAAACTAATTTCTATGCTGCACTTATGCAAATCTGCTCCACTTTCAAATTAATATAGCATCATGCTTACTTACTGGAACTGCAGCAGGGACATGCACATTAGAATTTGTGATAGATGCAGGAATAGCAACAGGCATGGTTTGTCCATTAGGAAGATGTAACAGCAGAGGAAAAGGACCTGGAACTGGACTGAAAAAGGAATGAACTATATAAAAGAAAACTTATCCAGAAAGAGAACAAGTTTACACATTATTTTAAATTGGTTTGTTTCTTTACAGGTGTAATGTAATATTTATTTGGAGACCAAAAATATGAACTTAGTGATGTGGAGAACATGGCATTATATCTCTTATGTAGTGCAAGTCCAATGTTTCATGTGTAGTAAAGCACCACATTACACCAAAGCATCTCAAATTCATGTATTAACTGCAGAAACAGTAACTGAAAGTAAATCAGATTTTCAAATGCTGCAAGAAAACGTTTTACTAAGATTTATGTAACTTACACTATTGGTCTGTTAGATGATGGAGCTTGGGTGATAACAGTACTAGAAGTTGGTGATGGTATTGCCTGCTGAATAATAACACTTGAGTCAGAACTCGTAAGCAGTACATTAGGAACCTGCAGCGACGCTGGACGAACTATTGTTGATGTAGGCTGTGCAGTCTGCTGCAGAGACACTTCCTGAGGAAAAACAAAGCTTCTTCAGCTTGTAAAAGACAATTACAGACCACTAATTCCAACTGTTAAATGAATGCAGTTTGATGGAACAAATCAGAATTTCTGTAACATTATGCAAACAGAATCAGTTATACAATCAGAAACATTCAAAAAACCCCTCTGGATGAATCAATTAAACCACCAAAGTAAAATTGTTTCAACAACAGTGATTTTAGTTTTATGACAAACCTGGCTCAATTTATGCTAAGGTTACTATTACTTATTACTTTTAATTGAGTTTTGATCAGATTTTAATCTTTTTTCCCAGGAAACCAACCAATGGTACTACCAGCACCGTCATGTTTACCCACACTCTGAATAAGGAAAACGTTTTATGGTGTCCTTATGTACATTTCAGTTCCAGTCCACTTTTCTGGATTTAAACAAGAGAAACAAGATGTTTATGGTTCAGTAAAAACAACAACAACAAAAATATTTTTTTGAGCTTTTATCTGTAGCTCTCCAACTAGATCAATAGAAGTATTCAGAATGTTAAATTCAGAGCTCTGCAAAATATATGCATATCTTGATGCAGAAAAAATTATTTGAGCACAGAAATTAAATTTTCTTAGGTGCAAATAAAGAGTAGACAGAAATCCCTGCAGCTCTCGCTTAGCTTAGCAATCAGGTAATGCACATTATCAATTGAACGCTCTACCTGTATTTGCTGTTTCTAAAAACCCAGAAAGGCCTTACTATAACCAATGCCTTTCTTCTCAGGAAACCCCTGATACTGCCAGACTTCAAAATTACCTTCAGACAGGCTTTTTTCCAAATTATTCTTTTGACAATGGCTACTGCAACCAATGACACCAGCTTGCTTAAGACCAGCAAACTTTAGTTGCTCTGCTGGTAAACTGTAATTCAAAGAGAACATCTCTATACCTGTGTCATACAGATTGCACTGATTATTATTTCCTTTCAATGAAGCCTGAGTTTTGAAAATTCATCCACAAAGCTTTAAGTAGTTAAGTGTGAGCTCTCTTAGCAGATTGCTTGTATTTTTATATATTAATGCACAAATTTGTGAGATTCTATGAGCAATTCATCGAACTGTAAGCTTGCTGGCAAACTGTGGCTTTACAAAAGAAAAGACTTCAGATGATGAAATTTTCTCCCTCCTAAAGCTCAGAGGCTAGATTTGTCATCAGGGTTCAGCAGTTCATTCACGCTTCTTCCCAAGGGACCTAAAAGAGTATTCACAGTGAAGGAGAGTTTTTGGAGAATAAGTGAGCTGTGTGAAACTGTTTTGCTTGTGAAAGTGAAATTGTTTCATTATCAGTCTGGGGTATAAAATTTGAACACGGCATCTACCACTACAGATGAGCGTTCAGTAAAAAGAAGACAACCAGTACAGAAAGAAAAAAAAAAGTCCAATCCTACTGTTAGGACAGGATTAAACACTTCTTTGCAAATAGGATTTTGGTATAACAAGTTAAAGATCTTATTCAAGAGTCACAGGGATAACATAAATGAGACTGAACTGCTTGACTGGGGGAAATTCAGAGTTCAGAACTAAATACCAGCTAAATCTGTATGCTGGCATGAACAAGCTGTACAATTCAGGCAACAGGTTCTCACATGTGAACAAAGACTACAAGACTCTATGCACACCTGATAAAGAATAGATCCATGGAAGGACTTTCACAGAATCACAGATTGCTTGGAGCTGGAAGTGACCTTTAGAGACCATTCCAGTCCAGCCCTTCTGCCACAGCCACGAACATTTTTCATGAGATCAGGTTGCTCAGAGTCCCGATCAGTCTGACTCTAAGCACTTTCTGAACCCTGCCTAGAAGTCACTGGAGCGTCAGTGCTACCTCCTACCTCTGGGCAAGCAGCTGGCATTGGTCTCCCGACTGTTGCTGCAACCAGGTAACTACATACAAGTGAGCAAGTACAAATTGAGCATACAAATTGAGCATTCTCTCAATACATCTTTGCTATTCATGACAGGAGCTTGATTAATGCATGTTCCAATAAATATTGACTGTAAAACTGGGCCTCTCCCTGGCTTGAACACCTATCAGGAAAAGGGCAATCTGAAATTTTTAGACAGTGTTCTATGGAAAACCAGATTTCAGCAATACTCAAAGATCAATGTACAAAATTCTGAAATAAATCTGTAAAATTCTGAAAATGGAAACCTCACATACAATTGTTTCTGTTTTTAAAGATGGCATTTATGCTTTGTTTACAAGATCAGAAATGATCTTCAGCCATTAGAAAAGAACGTGTTTACTCATGAGTGTGTTTATACAGCTGAAAAAGTATTTTCAACTTACTCTTTACATTAACTTGCTCTTTTCTACACCAAAAAACGCATTCAAGTGCCTGTTACTGCAAGCAACAGAAGCTCCAGATTTAAGAAGTAAGGCTTTAAAGGAAAATGACATTTTATAAGCATATAAGAACAAAACCATAGGCCAAACAGTCTGATGGAAGATTCTAATTGATCACTAATGCATTGCACTAACGAAGTATAAATTTAGTCTGGAATAAAATACATTGTAAATATATTTCCTTAAAGAACAAGAAAAATCGTGCTGAATTTGCAATCATAACATTAAGTGAAAATGACCTTATGTCTATCTTCCTTCCAGGAGAGAAGTTTAAGCCCACCCAAAGGTACCAGACTTACTAAAAGGCCTTCACCAACTCATAACTGCTATTCTTCAATCTAAAATCCACTGAATGGGAAATTACAGAACAGGATAGTTACTTTAAGTGCTCTCAGATGCACATATTTGCAAGTATTTTCTATCTAAAAGCAAATTTCATGCAATAACTTCCCATTGCTATCAAAAAAACTCCCAGAATTCCTTATACAGAACTAACACTGTATTTGATTATTGCTGTAAGAAAACGACTGGGTTTAAAGTAATTAAATTAGGCAATTAGCTACTTGGCAACAACTAAGCAACTTTTAAAATTCTGTTGAGGGTTGCCCTTTTAAAGTACTGTTAATAAACAACTACGATGTTTGAAAGCTCTTATTACTTTAAGGCTTAAAGACTTTTTACACTTCCAATGAAAGTTTGGTCTATTCAAAGTATTGACTCTTACTGAAGCCTAACAGAACTCAAGGAACTCTCAGAAAACAATGGAAATAATTAAGCATACTTTCTTTAAGTATCCAAGGAATTAATTTGATAACTACAACAACAATTAGAACTGCCTTGCACATACATTAATAGGCTGTAATCATTTAAGGCTACTAAAATATATGCAGCCAACAAAATCGTTACAGTGGCACATATATTTTAAAACCAGCTAATGCCGTGAAAAAATCCCCTCTCCTTCAATACATCTGCCGAAGGAGAACACAAAAATCTAACTGAGCAACACTCTGCTCACATTTCTCAACGTCTGCAAGTCACGTTGAGCTGTACACTCCAAGCAGCACCCTCAGCCCAGCATAGCTTGTCTCTACAATCAGACATGAGAGCAGCATTGAGCAGCAGCACTGCCACGGTGACATGCGGGAACAGCATCATCACTGAGACAAGGTTATAAATACTGCCACAATTTCCACTCGTAACAATGCTAATGAGATACTGAACCACTGCTGTAGGAAGACAGCAATATTATCTTCTGCCAAAGTTAGATTACTTGTAATACGTATTTGCAGCAAAAAAAAGACTAACCTCTGAAATAAAGAAGACCTAAGATTTGGACTATGATTCACTTAATCCAAGCAGCTCTTTACATATACTCCTTTAAAATGCTTTTACTATTTCTGAGACTGCATGATTGCCTTCATTACCCATGATTACCCATCCTTTCAAACTAATGAAACTCAGAAAAGCTTAGAAAGGACAAATTTGAATTGAAACTCTTTTCAACTTCTGTCACACACTTAAGCTTGTTCTCACATTACTTCCTCTAGCAGTATAAGAAAAAAACCTGAAACCAGAGAGGTTCAGATTGGATCCAAAGACAAACATTCTGCCCACAGGAAGAGCCTGGTACTGGAGCAGGTGGCACTGAGGCTGTGCAGCCTCACTCCCACAGAGGTTTCAAGACCAGACTGTGCAGAGCACTCAGTAACTTGGTCTGATCTCAGAAGTAACCTCGGCTTTGAGCAGAAAGCTGGACCAGGAAATCCAGCAATTCCCTTCCAACCCAAATTACCTGTGACCCTAAAAAGTCTTACTGATTTCTGGGAGTAAGACACCTAAGCCTCTCAAACACTGAAGATGCACAAAGATTGACTAGAGCAATCTCTATGCTATCTTATGGTCTATCCCTATAATGTATTTATTTGTATTTATTGAAGACTAGAAAAAATTAATTCCCTATTTTTGCTTCATTTTCTGAACTTCAAGAGAACTCCACAAGATAAAAACACTCCAAGTTACATATTGAAGTGATCATTACTAACGATGACACACTATCAAGAATAAAGAGCCTTTTCAGTTCTTTCTTTTAAGATAACATAAATCTTAAATTTTATTTCTTTTCTGGCTTTACTGGATGGCCAGCTTTACTGGAAGCAAAGAAATTATTCTAGTGAACAAAGCTAACTGAAGAATTGAACAAGTTACCCATATATCCACTGGAATGTGTAAATGAAATTTCTCTTCCTTTCAACTAGCTAAGTAGCATGGCTATCACCATATACAATAAATTTACAGATCATCAGAAAATCAAAAAATAAATTCCAAAAACAGAAAAAATAAAGGTTCTGACCTTTTCATCATTGGTAGTAGACTCTGGATGAGGTAAAGGACTATCTTGATGAGTTGTCTCTACAACTGAAGGTTCTTCAATTTTATTTCTTATAATTGGTGTTGCAAGAGGAGACAGATCTAGAGGCATCTATGAGCAACAATGAAAAACAAAACTAGCCAATGTTTAAAAAATTAAATTGAACAAATTTTTTGCTTGCGTAAGTATTTAAGTGTTTAGGTTCCTAACCGGATACGACTGGGAAGCACTAAATAAATAACAAGAATAACACTTAAATGTATGGCAAGTTCCTCACAAAACCATGATGTTGCTAAGCAGATACAGTTCGAGTTTTTCTTATATTTCAATCGGTACATTAAAAAATAAGTAGATCTTTATGTTGCAATCAATAATTTCCAGGCAAAAATTATTTCAACACATAATGAATATAGTCAAAACCAAATTACTGACACTGCTTTAAATTTAGTTGGTACTTAATTCTCATTATCATGATGACTGATTCTTACAGCAACATCAGTATTTCAAAACCAATCATAATTATCAGTGTTCACATACTATTGTTTTCACATAGGTTTTTCTTTCTGCTAAGAACTCTACTTTTCAGACTTCTTTTTTGCTTACTCGGGACCTAAGGAAATTTCAATCAAAACTAGTGGCTAACTTCAACAGATATAGACTAGATATTTACATGATTAGGACAACATGGCCCACTGTCAATGCTAACTATACAAAATTAATCAGGTAAACTAACCTTCAGAAGAGTAATCACAGATTTGTATTCTTCACATACAACACACAAGCAGCTAACATGATTCTTGGTAATATAAGGCAATATATAAATCCAAAGTTTGCTTTTACAATGGAATTTCTGATATAACAAAAGTAGATGCTCTGAGGAAAGAAATGTTTTGAACATACCTTCTTAATGTCATCTTCAGAAGCCTTTTTAAACTCATTTTCAAAAGGACTTGCTAATTCATTGAATAAGCCCACTTCTTCACAGTTCTTCAAGAATCGAGTTGGTGTTGGTGTCTGATCTGAAAAGAAGTGCATAAACCACCCCCAATTTTATTTTTACGATACCATTTCCAAACCTACTTGTCGTAAATAATTTTCAGAACACGAACAAACAGAAAGAGACAAGGAGGTGGCTGGGAGCCCTCGGGCTGCGTTCTGCCCTGCCGGGAGGCAGCTAACAGGCAAACTCCACCTGCTGGAGACAAGCACCCGCAGCTGGCAAACCACCGAGCCCCTGACGATTCTGGCAGGGAAACACAGCATTCCTTTTGTGGCCACGAACCACCCAGAGCTATTCTCAGATGCACAGCAGAACACTTCAATGGGCAAACAGACGCTATTTGCAAATAAAGCTAAGGAATACGTGAAGGCTGTTAATTAGAAAACAAACGAAAAACAAGTGCACAGCTCAAAGCCCGCTTGCTTCTGCCTTTTCCTAATTTGACAACAGCAGTGATTACTTCCAAGTGCATGGAACTTCTAAAGGGAAGTGTAACTGTGCACAAGATTATATTGACTCCTATGATGCCTCTGCATCAAGCTAGAATCATAAGACTTCCGGCATCTGAGTGACTACTCCATGAAGTAGTTTCAAAAACATCTTTACATAAAATCCCTCATAGTATTTAAATGTGCCTTATTTCAATGTTATTATCATGTCAAAAATTAACCATACTTGCCAAGAAGTTACTTGCATTTAAAATATTGTGAAGTGGTGTAATTGTGTGGACTTATTAAGCCTGGTGTCTACAACAGTTCTTCACTGGAATGTGGCTGCACGAAGACATTCTCATGGTTTCATTCTTAAACACCCAATTACTTGAAACGTCCCTTTTCTTTGGTGCAATTGACAAGGAGCACATTTAGAATTTTACAATTTGCAACTGCTGTTTAAGAGCACTATTTTTTAATCTGCTAATCCTAACAAATTAGCAACATACAAGATAAAAACAAAAATAAGCAGAAAATGTCTGAAAGTCTTTCTGAAGTTCATTGAGGTTACTCCACCACTGAAAAAACCCCAGACTGACTGTAACTTCAGCACACTACCACATTCTATCTTCATTCAAAACCTCTCAAATTTATATTGCAATAAATCATTCATTGGTGATTACTTGTGATCCTGGACAAGAGTTGTAATTACTGAGGATATAACACGAATTCAGAGGTGGGAATAAAGTATTTTGAATTTAAGACAAAATGAAAACAAAAGATTTGATCTTTCTTCTACTATCCTGGAAGAATAATTGCTGATTCATTCTTCTAATATCACCATGAAATGTAAAAGATGCTACATATTTTAAAATTTAAGAGATAAGTAATATCAATGAATAATTGAAACTGAAATTTAATTTAATTACAGATCCTCTTAGGCATAGCCTTTATTAGCATATTTTTACTGAATGCTTATATAATTTAATCAATTATTTAAGTATTGATAAATTAAAAATATTTGGATTATCTATCAGATACGAATAGAAGTAACTTACGGAGAATAATACTGGCTTCAAATTCTGACACAAATTATAAAAGAAAAAAACTGCCTAGGCACACACTACGGACAAGCACAGTGAAGAAAACATATCACATTATCTTAACATAAACTTATGCATTATGTACAGAAAATGCATAAAGCATGTGCCCATTCCAGCAGGAAAGTGAACAAACTTGAAAGTATATACTTACCAGCCACAATGACACTATCATTACGAGCAGGACCAAATTTCAGTGTCATCTCATGTTTATGTTTATGGACAGCCAAATGATCCTCATTGGTAAAACGCTGCAGCAGAAAGTTTGAAGAAACACTTGTAATTGAGAGTGTGAACACAAATGCCACTCCACAGAAAGCAATTTTTACAATGCATAAAGCTAACATTACTACGTTAAAAACAACCCTCTAAGGCAGGTATCTCTTGTTCCTTGGTCAACAGTACCAAGCAGAAATACTGTAAAACTCAAATGATGTTCATGGTAACTAAATACAGCAGGGAAATTGCAGTATAAGTACCTGCATTCATCAAAAGTCCAGGATAACATTTCAGAGTGCTGCAGCCTCCATCAAACATCAGCAAAGAGCCGTTTGCTGTATTAATGAATCTTGACAATGTCTAGTAATTGATCACGACTACTTGATTACTGCATTGTGTGTATTACCACATTAATGAGAATTGATCTGTAATCACAAACTCCACTGCATTTAACAGCGTAAAGATAAAATATACTATAGCTTCTGCCCCTGACCATTTACTAATTTACTAGAGGTTAAAAAACCTCTCTCGTTTCATGCATACTTTCTCCCAAATTTGGTATATATGGCAAAAAAAGCAGTAAACAGACAAACTAAGTGCTGTAAAAGAGATATTCTTACTTTCGCTATTTGTTTATTTTCATTAATTTGCTCTGCATCTGTAAATGTGGGTGAAGTTAGTGTTTCAATTGACATAACGTAGGAAAATGTTTCCCATGATGCAGCTTTCCTAAAAATAACACATTTTACACAGAACATTGAAATTCTTAATTTTCTTTGTGAACATTTGAGCCCCAAATTCTGTTTCAGAATGTTATGGTTATGCCTCACTAATTTATGTCACTCCACATATATCTTATAACAGATGCACACCAAGAATCACCTCTCAGGAACTAACACATAAACTGAGTTGACCTCAGAGTACAGTAATACAGAATGTTTCCATGAGAAAGGATGTGTGCATGTGGAACTGTGAGGGAAATGAAAAATGCAGCATCACTTTAAGACAGGGTGAAACAGGCAAGGGACTTCTTTTCCCTTAGAACTCTATGGCACAGAGTTCCAAACACCTGGCTCTCCTAAGTCCAGTGCTCTATCTCTGCATACAGCGTAAGCCAGAAATTTCTGCATTCTATCACACTAAAGAGGCTTCAGTGTATCTTTCTGCCCTCACTAAGTGGTGAGGCAGCTCTTCCAGAGGGAGGAGGCTGCCCAGAGCCTCACTCTCTCTCTCTCTCTCTGTTCTACAGTATGAAACCGGCATCTGAAGAAGCCTTGCCCATTTGCTGGGACATGAACTCCTCTTTCACCTTCCCTGGAACCATGGGTTGCTGTACACCACGATGTACATTCTGTGAGATTTAGTTACCAAAACTTCTGACAGACTACACTGCAAGGAGATTCAAATAGGATGAGGACACATGTTGCTAAGGAGAAAGCACTCCTCTTCTGTTACTTTTGATGTCTCTGAATATACCAGACATCTTAGAAACAAGAAAACTTAGTCCTCTTCTGCTTTAAATATGGAGAATACATTAATATGACATTAATGCTGTCATTCATCATAAAAACTAAGTTTTAGAATAAAAATAAAAGTATTTTGATTTCAAAAATCCAAATAAAATAAAGCACATGAATATAATGAATAACATTTTGTTTAAGAAACCAATTCTATATAAAGGCAGCAACCATTATATTATTAAAAAATTATGAAATTAATTTTATATAAAGGAATGCAGGGATGTCTATCTCATACAGGAGATAATGCAAATACATTTACTTTCAGATTACTAAATAAAAGTGTTAAGACAACTTCCTTTTAAGCAACCATCTCCTAAAATACTCCATAGTATTTTTACCTTGCTGCTCACATTCATATAACATATACATATATATATATATATATATATATATATATATATAACACACACACACTCATGTTATTTACTAGAATATATTAAAACTACTATAGGAATTCAAATGTATATTATGGCATGCATATTGTTATACTCTTCCTATACACAACAACGTACATAAAACAAACTTATACCATTAAATACCTGCAATCACCACAGCTATGAAGATTAGTGACAAGCAACCACTGAGCACCCAGCAACACAAATATTCTAGAAAATGCAGGTCACCTGACACAAATTAGGTTGTTTCTTGATTATTTTTCTAATGAAAGCAAGTAAAGCAGGGCTAACAAATAAAATTTATTTTAGCACAGAAAGGATAATTTGTTTTTTCTTCTATGGATAGAATTCTGGATAAACATGTAACATGCTACAAATTCTTGCTTTTCAGCAAAACATAAATACTTTGTAGCAATTATCATAAGCCCCTTTTCTTCAATCCCTAAAAATACATTTCACTGTTTTACTTTTATTTGAACAAGACTAATAACTTCAATTCAGACCATTACCTGGCCACATCCAGGGGCAGTACATAAAAAGGGTTTGTCATCACTCATATTCCACAGGTCGTTGTGCTACCTGCATTAAAATTAGAATGGAACAAATTTTACAAATAATGCAACAAATTATCAAGACATCAACATACACAAGCTATTTTAATATTCTGTGGGCAGGAATTTCTGCCTTCTGACTACAGTAAAATTCTAAATACCCATGATTCAAACAGAGTATGGATTTCAAGCTCTGTCAGGAAGATACACAAAATCCACCACAGCACTTTCTGAGCATATACCTCAATCAGAAATCCACCCGTTCACATATAACATAACTAATTGCAAAAAGTCTCTGAAAACACAGTAAGAACAACCTGTCTCTGAAATGGAATACATTGTAATAATGATGCAATTCTCACAGTTAAAAAGAGATCAAAACAGCAGACAACACCAGGCAGTCAAAGTTCTGGTGCCACCAGATGAGGGGGAAGTGTTCATTCCTTTGCCTTTTCACAATCGTTATTTAAAGCTTATCATTAGAGAGAAGTTGGCACACAGCCCTTTGTGTAAACTGTTATGAATTTAATTACAAAAATATGTACTTTAGTAATGTTTCAACTACTAAATTATTGACAGGCTAAAAATACCGAAGAAGAAAGATATTAATGATATTTGGTGCTGTTTTGCATACTCACCCTGCATATTAATACACATACCTGCCAGATTTCACATATAAACCTGTTTCATAGGGCAAACTATCATATCCTCCTTTTCATGGCAATGAACTGTAACTAAAAGAAGATATTAATTACTATGCATGCTAAAAATATAATAATGAATGATTTTGTAAAGATAAATGATAAATTGTCCACTATTCACCCATGAAACAACACTTTTTCAAAGAAACGGTTTACTTCAATACACCCTTGAATTAGTTGTGGCATCTGTGGCTTTACCCTGGAAGAAATGCATTTGTCTTTAAATGAGTATTTGTATGAAGAACTAACAGTGTAAGTTATGAACCCTATTTAGATTGATGAAGCAAATAAAGATGAAAATAAGATGTTTTTATGATTAAAGATCACAGGCAGAATAAATCCATCTCCTCCCCAGTGTGCTGGTCATGCAGAGTTGCAAGGATTCTCAAATTGTCTAACCATCCTAAGAACGTACACTTCTGGGATACATCTGGGCTCTAGACACAAGACATACAGAGTAAGCACAAGCTAACGACTTCAGACATATTACCTCAGAGAGCTGTAGAGAACACAGTATCTGATCCTTCTGGATGTACCTGTGTAGTAAAAAACTACTGCGTATAGACTTTCCTGGACACTCCTTCAAAGAGGAGGAGATCCCAGTGTCCTTGGTAATGTATGCCCAACAGCGAAGAAAGAAAAACATGGCATGCAGGAGATTCTAGACAGTCACTTCTAAATATATATGTTTCAAGGAATGAGGATACTGAGCTGAGATCAGAAGTCAAGAAGAGATGAATGGCTGCCAGAAACTTTAGTCTTTGGCACTGACAGCTCAGGGAAACTTTACATCCCAAAGGAAGAATGCCAAAGCAAATCAGGGTTGAAGACTGTTCTGCTGTTCTTTGCAAAGAGTTCATAACCTGTCTCAAGTTTCTGAAGGAATGAAGTATTTTTTGAACTGTTCAAACTGTGAACTTGGTACTTCACTAACAAGGAATATTAATGAGACTATGAGCAAGTCTAAATACTCATGATTAAAGCTTCAGGGTAAGAAATAAGGTCCTTATCCATGACACTTTAAGAGTATATCCTTACGTTATGTGGAGCGTCAGAGTTAACAGCTATCCCACAAGCTTATTATTCTTCAGCTATGCAACAGCCTCATTTTTTTAAATGCGGACTCAGAGTTAGTCTTGTGTAGATCTCAAGAGGAATCAGTTTTTTTAAACCTGTGATCATAGGGCAC
Organism: Sitta carolinensis; assembly: GCA_032173965.1. Classification (NCBI taxonomy): domain Eukaryota; kingdom Metazoa; phylum Chordata; class Aves; order Passeriformes; family Sittidae; genus Sitta; species Sitta carolinensis. The sequence goes on from CM063288.1 coordinate 21,696,207, forward strand.
TGTTTATTTATTTAATGGCTACCTACGCCATTATATGTCAATATGCACAAATGGACCTGTATTATGAATAGACAAGTAATATACATATCAGAAAGGTCTAATGGTGGAAGAAACAATTATGATTTTTTTTTATCCAAAGCATAAAGATTTTGATTAACCAAAGTGCATGTAGGACATTTTTTCCACTCTGTTCCTATGTCTTGTTGTCAGTCTCTGAGAGATGCAGTTTCAGCCATAAAATCTACTCCCCTCGTGCTGTCAGTATATTTCACAGGTGAGAAGATGTAAATTTTTTTTAGGTCCGTTCATTTTCTCTTTTCAAGGAATATTGCCAAAGCTTGTATCTGCATATAAGATCATTCTTATCTGAATGCCAGAAATACGTAAATGCCTGATATAAGTAAAAATTCAATCCTTGTGAAAAAGGAAAGAAGTGCTGTCCTGGCAAACTTACTGGAAAAAAGTTGGAGATAAATTCATTTCCTCATCTTTGTAACATTATTTGACTGCAGGCCACATGGAATTTTGTGAGGTAATCCCTTGTAAAGAGATTCCGGATACCATCTGAGGAAAAAAAATTAGGTTGAACACTGAAATTTTTGCACCTAAAAGAAAAAAGAAGTTCACTCACATTCTAAGCAAGACCTTGGACATTTTAAATCTACACAGAAACTAGATCTGACAGGATGGGAAAACAAAGGGCTCACACTCATTATCGGAGCCAAATTGGTAAGAACTGTATTACAAAGACAAAAATTACAAAAACTATATACTGTATCTATTACAAAGACAAATGCAAGGCTTGCACTTAGAACAAAGTAACTCTGTGCAACAGTGGAGGCTGAGGGGCAACTGGCTGTCAAGCAGCTTTGGGGCAGAATCTGTAACTCCTGGTGGACAACAAACCCAAGACGATTCAGCATCATGTCACTTGCAGCACTGAAAGACAAGAGGCTACTGGGACGAATTAGCAAGGGCACATCACTGAGATGGAGGGAGTGATTATTGTCCTTTATCTGGCACTCAAAGACTACAGCTGAAGTGCCATATCCAGACTTGAACCCCTCAAGACAGCTGATGAACTGGAGAGAAAACATCTGGGGCTCCATCAAAACAGTTAGGAGGCTGGACTATTACATAACAAGAGGAAACAAAGTTTGTCAGAATGGAGAAGGAGCGCTCAGGAACTGCTTGCTGTCTTAAACTATCTAACGTAGTGACATAGGGAAGTCAGATCCAGACTTTAGACAGAGTATAATAAAAGGATGAGATGCAACATCCACAAGACACACCAGGCAAGTTAAGAGCAAGTGTAGAGAATGAGGAAAACACAGCACGAAAAAAAAAAAAAAAATCCCACAGTGAGGGCTTGCTGAAAACTGCAACAGGCTGCCAAGTGGGGCTATAGAATCTCAGCCTTGCAGAAATTTAAAATTTGACCAGATAAAATTCTGAGCAATCCAAGATAACTCTGAAATTTAAAGCATACCATGAAGATGATATAGTGAGGAACAGAGGTGAACAACCACAATCCACACTTGGGTAATGTTCTGACACCTTTAGAAGGCTCTGCACGGTCAAAAACCTGTTGCTGCTACAAAATACACATAAACCCCATCCTCTGCCTTCTCTTTTCCTTCTGGATTTAAGCTGTAAAACGCATGTTGCTTGACAGGCATAACAAAACTAACACAGAGAAGGCAAATTTTCAGAAAAGATATTTGTAACTGACACTAATTTCAAAAGATTCTCTCTCTGTTGTAGACTGATTGCTCAAAAGTGAGAGTATCACAGTAAGAAAGAAGAATTTAGAAAGCACGTTTCCCCTAAAAACCAAAATAGCAACTTAGATGCCATCTTGACAAAAATGTTACTCATCCAGCCAAATGAGAAATGTAATACATGAAGTGATAACCCTGTCACTACTGGGGAATTACAGTCACCCTGGGCTGTTACCTAGGCAACAGCTAACACCTTGTCCCATAGAAAAAACAGATGGTCCCTGAAGGAATCCAATGTGAATGTGGAACTCCAGCCTTAACTCATCTCTTCAGATAAAATGAACATTCAGTGAAATGATTCATACTACAGTCCACTGAACTGCAACTTTCCTCTGTAAGCTTCAAACCCCACATTCCTTTCAGTAGCATAAAGAAATCCATATGTAGAATTCCAGTCATGCAGTAACAGCATCAGAGCTGAACACAGGAAAAACTTGAAATAATCTTGACAGTATAATCAACTTCAATACTAAAATCAGACAAATAATCTCACTTTTTGGTGTTTGCTCTGTACTTTCAACACAAAAGTAAAATACATTCGCATCACGCCTCTTTAAAATGTAGTAAGCCTCTTTTATGATGTTTGGAATGTAAACGGTATGGTAATCTATATAAACAAGTATATATCCATCTTTAAAATATATATAATATGGATAAATCAAAATGAGTTTGCACATAATTCACTAACATTTCAGGCAGTGTGTGCTTACTTAAAAAATAAAAATGTCTCAATAAAATGTCACATTAATATGTATCTAAATGTGCTACAAAAATAGCTTCAACAATTACCTGCATATTTCCATAATATTTTAATTAAACACCTTAGGTACACTTGATGGAAACTATTACTACATAGTCTGAGGCTTGCTTCCAAATACCTTTCAGAAGACAACTTAGAATAGAAGACTACACTGATTTAAGCCATGTATTCTTGGCCTATTTAACTGGTAAAGATTCTCCTGTTTTCTCTTAATTGCCTACATTCAGGAGCATGGAAAATACAACCAACACCTTGTTTCAAAATTTTTCTAGTGAACATTTATTTTAGCAGATGTTTAAAATGTATATATATCAATAATCCTGGCAAAAGCTTCTTCAAATTTGCTGAGAAAAGCAATTCTTCACAAATATCTAATAAAGACTCACCAACTTGCAGCTAAAGTCTCTACTTCACCTGTAGAAAGCAAGGTGTGTGCAAACAGATGTCCATGCACAGAGCTGCTTGCAGGCTGTGCAGTCTTACCCTGCAATTACTCATTTTAAGCACTGTAGCAATACAAAGACTGCCCTGGGCTGACAAAAACAGCACAGAAGAAAACTGCCAGAACTGATATGAACACACATAACCTCACGAACAAACAAAACCCATAATCTTTTGAAGGACAGCATTCTGCTTGCGGCAAACATGCAAGAAGAGATGCATATTCTCACAAGTGTGTCACCCTCCTAAACTGTACAGTCCACAGGGGACAATCTGTCAGTCTGCAGCTACTGCAGTAGCTGATTTATCTCCTACTGCTTACATGAAAAGCACACCCAAGCCTTGCAGCTACAGTGACCATTTAAAAGTGGCTCTAACCCAAGAGACATCTGCACATTCTGGTTTGGAAAAGATGAAAGTTGGACAAAAATTGTATCGGGCCATTGAGAAAAGTCAGAATTATAGAAGACCATCAGCATTCAGTCTCCTCTGAGTCCAGACACTACAAAGTACTTATGTTACAGTGCCACTGATGCATTTTCCTACGGATGTTTGCATTTCCTCAAGACCGACCATGTCTAGTCAACATTTCCTTTTATTCATTACATTGGATCTGGAATTGTGCCCCTTTTATGGCAAGATACAAAGCCTTACTGTATAGGGAATTATTAACTCTTATTAAACTTTTCTGTTGATCTCATTGTAAGGCATAACTACTTTAGGCAATGTAAGACTTTACTTTAAAGCTTCATTTTATAATAGGAAAGCGAAGTGTAAAAGAACCAGGTCAAAATTTTTAGCTTTTAGCAACTTTTAAGAGTTCTACTTGCAGTACGTACTTATTCAAAGTAAAGTGAACTGAACATATTCACCACAGCAAAGAATAACTTTCCCTTAATGGTTACCTGAAGAACTGAATTTAGTGTTTTGCTTAGCTCCTTCCAAGATGTCTTTAGATGGAAGGGAGGTAGCTAATTTTGTTTTTCTAAATTTAAACACCTCACAATTAAGAGATGGCTTTTTCATGCAACCAAACAAACCACAAAAATCAAAATGAGCATGGTGTCTTTATACTTTCGACACTTGCATACAGCATTCACATCAAAACTTTTAATCAATTCCCACATCAGAGTCTATCTTTATTTCCACAATTTTCTATACAGGTAGATTTGCAAGTTGTGATTTCAGTAAAAATCAGAAGTTAGTAGGTAGAATACATCACTTGAGAAGTGACATAAATTTGAAAAAAAAATTTATTTTAAAAGGAAAAAACCCCATTGCTCTGCTTACCTGGAGGGACTGGAGCTATATTTTCTATTTCCTATAAAGCAAAAGAAGAAAGGTGAAGCAAAAATGGACTAATTAATACTTGACCATTACAGTGCACTTCCAGAAGTGATCTGACTGTATTTGTGCAACACTGATGAATCTGGCAGTGGGACTGGCAGAAAGTAACCTTGTAGATTCTGCAAGAAAACTATAAACCATAGTCCATAATATTTAAAGTTCATAAACAGCCATGGTTGGCAAACAGGAAAACAGGAGCTCCTTCTTCACATTATGCTGCCAGCATAAGGCTCAATTTTTTTCTTTTAAGAAGTCAAATGTTCGGCACCTTTTGCTGATATTATTAATTAACTGCTAGCATCTGATGTCTGAAGTGAATTCCATACCTTCCACCATTTGTCTAAATTCCATAAATGGCAGAACATCTGGACAAGGAGAAAAGATGATTGACTTCAAGACAAAAGAAAGGACGATTGACTTAATCAGTTCCCATAAGAACAAGTCAGCCAGTTGGACAGGTAGTCACACATACAGAAACAAAGCCATTAAATTCCTTCAGCTGCAGGAGTGGCTTCCACAAGAAGGTACATTCCTGGTAAACAGAGAGCACTAATGGCATAAAGAAAGGTCCTTAAGCCTAACACTTCCTGTTGGCTGAACATGGTGGCTTCTAATTCAACCCTACAGCTTAAGTACTTTTCAGTCACCCCTGATCCTGAACTTACTAAAAATTCAGGATGTGTGAATACAGCTCTTGTATAATAAGCAAAATGTCAATGAACCTCACAGAAGAAATACAGAGGGGTTAATACTCGTAGCAACTTCTCACAATTTGCTTACAGAAATATTAGGGCTTGCTTTCCCCAGTTCATTAATCTAGGTTTGAACATCTTCAACCTAACAAACACTGGAACCTCATTTTTCTACACTTGTTTCAACAAATTTTTAAAAAGAAACTTAAAGAAAGTTACTTGCTTTTCACATTTTCTTAGCTTGCATCCCTGAAGTCTAAAATTGAATAAATTAATTAAGAATTTAATTCTAAAAATCTTTAAATATATCAAATACCTCACTACAGGATTCCTCTTGCTCATTAAAACAGAATGATCTTTTTTTTTTTCCTGTAAGCACTTATATAAATGACCATTGGATTTACCCAAGAAGGAAACATAATATATTGCTTGGAATGCCTTGCTTAAGAGAAGCTAAAGGAATGGAAAAGTTCTCAGGTTGAACTGAAGATGACACTGAACAAAGCTGAAAACAGTACAGCATAAATGTGAAAAAAAAAAAAAATCACTGCATAATTATTAAATATTGACTAATACTTCTGTCACCAACTATATCCAAAGCCTCCTTAGAGCGCATATTAAATGTGAAACAAATACAGTTCAGTTATGCAGAATAATGGTAGCTTGAAATCTATTCAATATTAAAATAAAAGTTAAAAGTACTGAATCACATTTGCTCCTTTGGAAAAAGAAAATGCAAAATTTTTATACAGAAACTCAAGACTGTGTTAAGAAACCATTAAGAATATTGATATTATAAATAACTTTAAGTTAGGAAAACTTCATGGAGGTAAAAATGTATATTTGTAAGTTTAAGTTAATAAGAGTAGAAGAAAAAAAGCTGATGACAGAAAAGGAATTTTTAGCACTAGGCACATTCAAAATTTAATTAAACAAGAGTGAAAATAATACCACAGTTCATGCTGTTCAATGTGGCCATAAAAGAAAAGCAGCATGAAAAACAGGATTATTAATAAAAGTATGTATGATGAAATTTAAGATCTGAAAGCACCTTATATTAGATACTGCCTAATCCAGAAGTTTCTGGAAAAAGACCTACCAAACATATTCCTATTTCTGGAATTCAACTCAGGGTAGAAATATCAACTACATTGTGAAGAAGATCAAAAGCTCAACTACTTGATTACGCATTAGCATGCAATGTCAGTATTGAAACATAAAATCCCAACAGATTTTTAAAAGAGCTGCTTCACTCTATGTACACATTAAGGTTTCTTATTATTTGACAATTCTTTTGAAGCATTATATAAAATTATTTATTATTATTTATTAAGCATTATATAACATTGTTATATAAAATTATTATTTATAATTGTATAATTAAATTATTGTTTAGTTTTTTAACAAGACGACAATTTTGATTCTGGATTGCATAATTATAAATATTTCAGAGTTAATTCAAGTGAATGGAAACCAGACTACAGATTGTCCCTCTGAAATTAAGACCATTAACAGACAGCAACCTGTTTCAATGCATGGCTGAAGAATTCTATTCCACCTGGAACACAGGAGGAAGTCCAGAACCACAAGGACCGGTCTGATCCTATCAGCTCATGCTGAATTCAGCATCTAACTAGACTTAGCAGTTTTAGGACACCCAAACTTGAGAACATTTGTTTTTATTATCTCTTATCTGCCTTTATGCCCAACAAGAAGCGGGGACATGAGATTCACTGCCATGAGTAGAATATGTTAAAAAGAAAACAAAACCAGTTTTAAAAGGTGGTAAATAAAATACATTTCAGCCATGTTTGTGGTCACTCTTTGGAAAGTAGGGGATGATTCAGAATGTTTAGATTATTCAAATTTCTCATTTCAGTGCAAGAAAACAGGTGACAGCATCACTACTGGAAGATGAACAACTCTGAGAGAAAGCAACAGCACGAAAAGCAAGTGAGAGACATAGAGTGCATGAACAGGGCATAAAAACACACTAATGGATCTCCCTCCAAGAACGGGGATGAAAAAACGCCGTAGAATGAGTAAGACTGCAGAAGCAACATGGCAGCACACATTTCCCCTAACTCCAAACATGAGGTTACATCTTGACATAAAACATTTGTGCCTACAACACCCTAAAGCTATCGCTGAGTGAGGGTATGTGACATGTTTTCTCACGTTAAAGCTTCAGAGACCTTTTATTTGACAACTCGAGAGGCATTATGCACAATAACAGGCAAAGTCAATGAGGCAAGTGGTCCAGGAGGTTCAGCTCCATGGCCAGATACCAGGCAGGCCAACACCTCCCTCCGGTGCAGAAAAGCTGTTCTTACCCCCCGCCCGGCATCCCCCACACCCGTACCCTTCTCCGCACCAGCACCGGCACCGACCAAGTTCTCCTTCAGGGACGAAGATGGATGCAGGCGGAGGCCTCCTCGGAGCAGAGGCGAGGCGGAAAGGCGAGGCCTGGCTGCCCCCTCCTCCCGCCCTCCGCGCCGCGGGCCGGGCCCGGGGCAGCTCCCGGCGATGCCCCCGTGGGGCACGCCGCTCCCCCGCAGCCGCCCTCAGCCGCCCGCCCGCCTCGCCGCCCCGCGCCCCGGGCCGCCCGCCAGGCCCTACCTCCGGGCGGGTAGCGGTGTCCGCGGCGCCGGCCGGGCCGCCCCGCCCCTCTCTAGGGGCGGCGGGAGCCGCAGGCCGCGCTGGGGGAGGGGGCTGCCGCGGAGAGGAGCGGCGGCGCCATGTTACTGCCTCCCGGGCATCCCCCGCCCACCGCCGCGCCGCGCCGCTCCCGCCCCGCCGCCCCGCGCGCCCGGCGCCGCCGCAGCGCGGAGGGAGGAGGAGCCGCCGCGCCGGGCCGAGCCGGGCCGGGCCGTGTTTACAAACTCACCCGCAACGCGGCCGCACCGCACATTAAAGGCCGGGTCCCCCGCGGGCTTCCGTCACCTCTCGCGAGAGCCGCGCTGACACCTCCGCGGGGCGGGGCGCGGCGGGGCGGGGCGGGGCCAGGCGCGGGCCGCTCCCCGCTGCCCGCAGCTGTGCCGGCCGGCGCACGGCGCGGGAGGCGCCGGCGGGCTCTCGGCACGGCCGGCAGAGCCCGCCTGGAGCGGGGTTTGCGCGCCGTGCCGGAGGGCAGCCCAGGATGAGGTGCCCGTCCCGTGCGGCGGGATCTGCCGGAGGGCTGGCAGCTGAGGCCAGCAGGCACCACGTACAGACTAAACCACTGCAAGGCTTCGCTCAGCGGCAAGGCTTCATGCGGTAGTCACATGTAACTTCTGGATTAATCAGCGCTCCAAAGCCCTGTGTGTTCAGGCAAGATTTCCCCATCTCTCAACACCCCCCACTCAGGGCAGGAGCGAGTGTGTCTGAAGCAAAGCTAAACATTCACCTTGGTTAATTTATCAAGAGTGCTGCAGCACTGTAGAGTAGTGGCAAACGCCTACATTTTACACCGGAGGAACTAAAAGCATTTTGGATTCGTTAAAAAAGTAGCATAACCCTCTATGGCAACACAGTTTAGCTAGTGTGTGCTCTGAATTACGCATGAGGCTTTAATTTTGTGCTTGTGTATCATTAGGTCTTGCTCTGAGAGTGATCTGAGAGTGTAAGGCCATAACAATGAAGTACTCCTAAAAAAGTAGTATCAGTTCCAGTAAAATACATTTTGTCCGAGTTTCTCCGAACTTGCACAAGACAGTATGTTATGTTTCATTTCTTGTGTATGGTTTCGGTGGGGCACCGTACAGCACTTCTGCAAAATTCTTTAAGGTAAGGTAGGATAGAAAGCACTGCATAAAAGTACAGTGTTTACTTAAAGGTGGAATTATTATTTAAAGTAACATGTTGTGAGGACTCTATTGTACATGCAGAAGAGAGGAACAGAGATCTTACTTCTTTCTTCAGAGAGCAACTAAGACCTGTATTAGAAAGAAGTATTTTTTTATGGTTTAACTTCATCATTACATAGCAGCAGCAGTCCTAAGCCTGGACTAAAAAACTGAACTGCAGGAGCCTTTCTTCACTGCAAAATTGATGCAAAAATCAAAGACAGGGAAAGCAGGAAAAGGGAAAAAACCAGCAGCAGGATCTTCAATTTTACCTGCAGCAAGGGATGAATCACTTTTACTTGCAGCAATAACTTAAGAGCATATTGGTAACTTTAACATTTCCTTCATTTTCCATTAGAATAACATGGCTGTTTCAGAGGTGGCGTGATGTCTGATCTACTGGAACAGCAGGCAGAAGAGCAGAACAGTTATTCAGAGACAATGAAGATCTCTGCTTTAGCTGGCTTCATCTTCAACAATGAAACATGAACAGTCAGTCTTTCAATCTGGAGAACTACAAGACAAATTTTCATGAGCTGACCGTCTCTAAGTTCATCACAGTACATGTCAGAAGAAACTGAAAAAGATTTCAGGGAAGTAAAGCCTCAGTAACACCTCATGAACCTTCACTTTGGTTTCTCCAACATACAGGAAGATTTCTTGATGTAAACTTTTACAGGAAGATAAGAGACCTTGGTCTTTTGCTGCCCTATTAATGCAAAGAGACTGGGTTGGGGTTTTTTTTCCTAAGAAAAAATATTTCACACATTTATAATTGTTACTTTTGTGACTATTTTAGGAAAACTGAGGTTTTCCCTGTGCCCTGTAATAGTTCACCTGTCAGTATCTGCCCATCCCTCATTAACACTAAGCACCTTACTGTCTATAAGGAGGATAATCCTCTGTGTGAAGGTTTGTTGCCTTGTTTTGAAAGTCCTTGATTAATCTTTATCTGTAGAACCCAGATCTGATTCTTTCTTGACTGCTATAACGTAACAGCCACTTTGCCTGGGTTTGGCCTATGCTCACCAGTCTAAGGGCAAGTTAAAAGGCAAAAGGCTTGGGGAGATACTTCTGCTAAAACCTTCACATCCCCATACAGGATCACCCAAGTCCACTGCCTTTCAGGCAAGGCTGATCACAAGAAAAAGGGTCCAGGTGGAAAGGATGATGCATGTGGTAAAAGATGGGATGTAAATCCAAAAATCATTTTTCAACCCTGATTCAAGTAACTGATGGTGACTCGGGTGGCTTTCTTAGTGAACTTACAGAGCAATAATTCAGCGAAGTCTTCTATCTACACCAAACACCATTTCAACTCAGCAGAAACATTTTGTATGCCTAAGCAGAACTAGCCAAGTTGGAGCTAGACTTGTCCAAGACGAGTCTGAAGATGCCTGTTTGGCCAACTCCCAGTGATATGGAAATCTGAAACTTGAATTAAGCTAGTCCACTGGACTGTCCATGATTTTAGGAAATACAGATTGCCACCTCAGATGCCTGTATAGATCTCTACTGTACTGAGAGAAAAAACTTCACCGCCTACCAGGACAGCAGTACACAGATGAGCTTTAGAGTCCAATACCTTTCATCCAGGACAAATGCACCGCCAGCCTTGCAAACCAACAGTTTCCAAGAATGGGTAATAGCAAATGCCTAAAATTACCACTGCATGAGCATAGACCACATGGAAGATGCCTGCAATATGCTCCACCTCCTACCCCCCCTCTCACTCCTCAAAACCCTAATCTAGTCATGTAAGACACCACTAATATTCTAAAGCTACTAATTTAAGATGGTTCATATTCTATACTCCTAAAATTCACATATATGAAAGAACGTTCTCTGTATTAGATTACTGTTTTCTTCTAAGAACATATGGGGGAAGTTATTTCTCATGCTAGGTTCTAGAATTTTGCTACAAAAGTTCTACAATCATTTAGACTGGGAAATACCCTTAAGGAAAGGTGTTTTAGACCTTTGAGATCATTAGGTCCAACTGTTAAGACTGCAAAGTCCACCATAAATTAAAGTGGACTAAAGTCCACTAAATCGTATCTCTTTGAAAACCTGCTTGGTACTTTTAAATTCAGATTAAAACAAAATCATACCCACACCTTGCACTTAGATCTGAGTGATTCATTTCTCCATTTCCTTCAATAAAGTTTCCTGTATTTAATTCAATAATTACTTAGCAGCAAGATGACAAAACATTTAACAAGATTGGTTTACATTCTAACAAAATTCATCTTTTATTTGTTATATGATCAGATTATTTAATATTCTGGATAAAGTTTGAGATACTATCAACCCCCCGCCAGGTAAGTGTAGTAGCACAGTTTTCTTCCAAGTATAGATGACAGCATAAATGCATTTAGACTGCTACAAGAGGAATGAAGGTAGAGATGGCAGCTATTTTTTTTAACCAAAATGCTTTAACCCTAATGGTCTTAAAAGAATGTGTGAGGCCAAGTACAAAATTGGAAATCTGGAAGCTCTCTTTTAATTAGGTGATGCCAAAAATGTGTAACTATATAAAAGATAATGCCCACGTATCACAGCTAAATGCCCTGGACCATACTAAAGCAGTTGTTTATTTAGCTCAATGGGAACACTGGTCAGATCTAAGAGGAAAACCTACCTTGGTTATCAAAACATCTAGTGTACCTGGAAACTGATACAAAGACAAGTTTCCTATCGCTTTCATGGATTTTGTTTGGCTCCTTCTATCAAGAGGTGCCAGAACATGTATGTTAGCTATCTTCAGAAAAAACAAAAACACGAATGAACAAGGCCAACAGTGCAGCCTTTCATACTTAATCTCTGCATCCTTTGATCTTTCAAGTATATGCCACATTAATTTTAATAAATACAATGTCTGAATGGAAGGATTCTATGCAATAGGTCATTAACAGGAGTAATCCATGGAGACTGAATTACAAAATGCCATCTTCCAGATAACCTAGTAAGAAAGACAATAAATGAAGGCAACAAGTTGACAGTTAAAGTTGATATCTTTAATGAAATGACTTTGGAAACAGCATCAATTTCCATGACACCAACATTTTGGGAGTCCCATAAAATGCAGTTACATTCCAATGCCAATATTACAGGCAGATCTCCATTCACATGGCAAACAGGATCAAGAAAGCAACCATCAGACAGAAGAGACCCATAGCTTCAGACAGGGCGAATCCCAGGATAGCATATGAGAACAGCTGCTGCTTCAGAGAAGGATTTCTGAAACAAAGAGAAGGTGTAAGACCTTTTTATTCTCACAATTAAGGTTTTTTTCATGCAGTTTAACCTCATACTTCCTTGCTACAAATTCTTTAACAGGAAAATCCAATAAATCCAAGCAACCTTCTGCAAGGATTTCACTGAAGAGAAATTACTTGGCAATTAAGACTAGATTCAGTTTATGTAGATGGTGTAAGGGTCTTCCAAATGAGCAGTTTTTCTGACTACACTCACGTAACTTTTAAATTTGACTTCTCCACTTCCTCCTATGCAGAAACTATCAGCACTATCCTTTAGGAATTTATTTCAAATCTGTGACATAAGAACTATACTACAAGGAATTTCATGTGTATCATGTTTTAAGCAGCTCTCAAGGCAAGAGTAAGCTCTCTCTTACCAGTTAAGAGTAGCAAAAAAAAAAAAAAGGAAAACAAATGCAGCAGTTTGTTGCAAAAACACAATGAATATGCCTTCAGAAGTGAGAGGAGAAAATCTCCAATATAAAACTATGAAGCAATGTTCTACAACCTCATGTTCATGCCAAATTCAAAACTTGATAAATTAATTTTGTACTGAAACACTTGTTTCTTCAGGTGGAAAGTGAATGTCCTTGTCTTGAAAGGGCTTAAAAATCTTTATTAAGAAGACTTAACTGGTTGAAACAGTAGTGAAGAACATGAAACCTCTTTTTCTTCTTCCATGATGCCATGTGAACTACTTCTATTACAGGAATATTTTTAAATTACCTGAAAGTTCATCCCTACTACAAAATCCTCACCCTTGCCCCCTTCAGATTTCTAGAAGGAATGATAACTCATTTGCTAAAATAACTGCATATTCTGAGATGCGAAGCTGAATGTGTTGGAAAAGAAAATCAGGCATCCATTCCTAAACAATGATTCTGACTATGAAGACTAAAGCATATGGACTCTCATTCCTTATTACCAGTTCTCAGATTGTATTTCTTTAGGACTTTTCCTCTTACATGGGAAAAGATACAGGCTGGATTTTTAATCAGTTCTGGAACTGAATGCTCAAACACTGGGCTTGAGTGACTGAAAGACTGACCAAGTCTAATGATGTAACTTCTTTCATGGCTTTCCTCCAGGAAGAGTGTACAAAGTACTGAATTTAACAACAGAGCCATCCTGATGAATATGGTACAGTTTCATACGATTCTCTTCGGCCATGTGTATCAGTAACAGGAATCATTAACAGAATTTATTACAGTGCCATTTTCTCTTCTACAGTTCAGCTGTCTCAAGACACACCTGCATACAACTAAAGAGTTTTTCAAGAGAGAGACTGATTACCTGGCATAACCGATGATTAGACTACCGAAGACTGTTCCAATACCAGCACCAGAACCAGCCACACCTACTGTGGCTGCACCAGCACCAATGAATTTGGCAGCAGTGTCAATGTCCCTGCTGATAGCACTAGTCTGGAATTCTCTAAGTGCTAGTCGGGAGACAGTATTTTGGGCCCCGTTAACTGTTGACTTGCCCTAAGAAAACAAAACATGAAAATGCATTATATTCAGACAAAAGACCCTGTGATTAGTGTTATTATGCAGTGTTAAAAGTTGTATTAGATCCAATGTCTACTTATTCTTCAGAGTGTTGAGACTCTTAAGTCATAAACTTCAGAATGTGATCTGTTCCACCTGAAAGCATCAAGTTTAAACGTGAAAGACTTCTCAGGGAAAACAGCAAGACAGCAACAAGTATTATTAGGTGTTTGAATTAAAGGAAGTTTCACACTACAGGAATTTGAGTTAGTACAAGTGAACTCTAGGTTGAGGACATTAGGCTCACCAGGTAATTTAGGAAGATACAGAATTTTGTTTATAAGGTACCTCTCCATTCTTGACCTCTGGCCTAGACAACACAGATGCCGAAATTGGTCTGTACAAGATTCCTGATCCAGCACGGATCTGTAAGAGGAAAAAAAAAATATATAAAAAAAGAAACATTTGAACACAGCTGTTGCATACAATAATCCATAAGATAATAAAACTATTAGCTACTAAGCCATTTGTCTTCCTCGGAAGATAGCACTCTCTGAACAGCTGGATACACAATAAAGGATACAGAAACAAGCACTGGCATGCAATCTGACAGCACTGTTTTCAGGAGATACATTGTAAATAACCACACCATTCAGTGAACGTATGCCTGCATTATGCTGACAAAAAAATAGAGCAAAACAGCGACAAAAAAAGCCTGACCGACCAGGAGACAGTGAAACACATTTTAAAATGGATAAATAAAAGCCATCAAAATGAATTTCAAAGTTGATAAATGCACAGATATAACCTAGACTTTAGAATTTAGCGAGGCACAAATGAATGAATCCTTTTTCACAAGCGGCCTGCATGTGTCCTTGGGCGCCCAGCAGTCTAAGGTCATATCGGCTCTTGCACAAAGCTCTTCCTGCAGGGGAAACCTGGGCCTGGACCATGCAAAATGAGACCTTCTGCAGGCCAGAGAGGGCATTTTCACGCAGGACAATCTCTTATCTCTGCAAGGGCAAAAAATCCCGACCTTGCACAGGACAAGCAACAGGCTGGAGTTTGACCTACAGCGAGGCACGGAGCGCAGCAGGCCCAGGAGCTGCTGGCTGCGCTGACCTGCCCGCCTTCGCCGCTCGCGTGCGTGCCCCTCACCTTGGCACAGGGCGCCGGCCGCGCCAAGGAGGCAGGAAGGAGAACGCGGCCCTGCCGCAGTCTGCCCGACCCCCGCCCCCACCCCTTCGCTCTCGGCCGGGCAGCCCTCGGTACGGGCTCGTCCCAGGCCGCTGCCGCGGGGCTCGGAGGCCCGCCCAGGCCGCGATCGCCCCGCGGCCGTCACCGACTCCCGACAGGGACGGGGCCGCTGAGGAGGCGCAGGCGGCCCCCGCGCACCCACACTCACCAGGGAGGGAGAGGTGGCGAGCTTGGCGCAAGCGAACATCTTCGCGGGCGGCGTCCCGGGGGTCACGATCCGGCGTCTCTGCGGAGAGAGGGAGAGAGTGAGGGTGCGGCGGCCGGGGGCGGCGATGGGCACGGATGGCGCGAGTGGCGCGGCTCTCACCGCTGCGGTGCCGCGCTCGGGCCGACGGGCGGGCGGGCTGGGCCGGCTGTGCGCAGGCGCGGCGGGGCCGGGCGGCGGAAGGGGCGGAGCGCGGCCAAGGTCACTTTGTGCCGGCGCCATTGGCGGCGGCGGGGGGCGTGAGGCGCGCATGCGCGCCGCTTCCCCGCGCAGCCGCGGTGCGCCGGGGGCGCGCGGGGGCGACTCTGCCGGGAGGGCGGCACCGCCGTGAGGGCGGCACCGCGGGGGCGGCACCGTGAGGGCGATTCTGCCGGGAGGGCGGCTCTGCGGAGGCGCTCTGCGGAGGGCGGCTCCTCGAGGGTGGCACCACGACGGTGTCTCCGGGAGGGCGTCGCCTCGGAGGCAGTGTCAATGTCGGTGGTGGTGTCGCGCCGCCTCCCCGGCGCTCGGGTCCCGGCAGGGAAAGGGGGCGCGTCCGAGGACCCCTGCTGTGTGCAAAGAGCCCCTACTGTTCAATTAGTCATTTCTGCACGATGAGCAGATTCACACCCAAGTAACGAAAGAATCCTTTTTAATCAAGATTAACCGAAATAGGGTTATCTTCACTGAGCTGAGCATGTGTTCCCAAGATTCCCGTTTTAATCACTTACATGTGCTTTGATGTTTTTCATTAGATAGCGGGATCGTTATTTTAATGGTCGTTTGCTCTTGTAAGTGGTATTAGTGCCAACTAGTAAAGATGCTGAAAAATCGACCTTGTGAGTAAAACACTGGGAAACATTTATTTAAGTTGTACGATTTTCATTTGACACAATCTGTGCCATAAATAATCTAAAATCGTGTGCTGCAAACGGTGTCCAATGGACCAAGTAATGGGCTGTGTGTGCTGTATTTAGGAATGGGAACAGTCTCCGGATGGATGCTGGGCTCCTGCAAGCTTACAGGACGATTGATGTTGCTGTCACTGGTTAAACCACAGATGCCACAAAGCTGAGAGGTGCTCCTTATCAGCAACTTGAACAGCCCCCAACAAACATGATCAATAGGTGCTTTCAACAGCTGCATACCAGTGTTAACCATAATGTTGCCTCTATAACCTCCAACGCAGTGTGTTCTGATCCGTCGATACAGGGGAGGTGTACTCAGTTGTAGGTCCGAAGGTGAGAGAGAACAGCACAATTTGAATTTCCCAGCCTTCTGCTCCCTGCCTCAATCCAGCAGTAAGCTTGGTTTGGTTCCAGTGTGCATCCAGAGCCTTAGTAAAAGAGCAGTACTATGTCAGTCTGTAAAGGCCAGCAAAAGAGGTTATAAGCCAGTTGTTTGGGGTTTTTTGTTTGTTTGTTTTTTTCCTTTGACAGCTTACACACATTTTTTGGGAACTGAGGTACATGAGCAGACCTGCAGTGTTTGTCACATGGTTCTTCCATAGACAAACACTAAGTATCAACGGCAAAACCTTTTAATGGTTAGGCAGAACTTTTCACTCAAAAAAAAAATTAAATCCAAATGGTATTGTGGGAATAAGTATTTCCATCACCATGAATTAAACCTTGAAGCAAAGGCAAATGCTGTAGTGTTGGAATTACTTCAGTGTGACATGCTGCTGTACAGTGACATTCAGAGAACCCCATTTCTGAAGATGGGTAGTGCAGGGTGCACAGAAAGAAATTAACTTCTTCATGGAAGGAGATGCAGCAGTTTGAGATGTGATTTCTCCTTGGGAAACTGGAGGCCTGGACCTCCAGGCATGAAACAAAATCTTCCCCTAGCTCTCATGAATGGAGCAGAAAGTGGAAATTACACTCCTGTGTACACACAGCACAAAGTCACATGGATTCAAAAACACATTAAACAGAAACCCTCTTTCACAAAAGGAGTGCTCTCTTCTGTCACAATTTCCACCCCAGAATGTTTTGTAAAAAATGCATTCACAAGCCATTTGTCGTGAACAGTGCCAAAACCACTATCAAACACTGGTTTATTGTTGCATTAAGGACATAACATCTGATACTGTATTTTGAATGTGACTCAGCTGTTCCTTTCACGAGGATTTTGAAGAGCTGTTACTGATCTTTGAGGGCCAGGCCAACTTTAATTCAAGAAGATCATCATAAAGAAACACTTGTTAATCTCACACCATTTCCTATCCTGTGGCTGACCTGCTGGTAGGTCCCTAAGGAAGGGCATCAGTGCACTAAAGAGAGTGTAATTTCTAGCTGTTCATCACATTTCTGAAAATCTTTTTGAGCAGGTTCCCAGTTTTCTAATTGTCTCTCCCTGTCAGGACCAGTTATGCATGTGATCATAGCCAAGGATGCCAGAGGAGGTTTTCTCCCCATTTTGTCTCTGACAAGGAAGATAGAGTGCAGATGTTTTGAGCAGTTCATGGTGCCTGAAGAGCCAGTCCAGTCCCACAGCTCCTGTGGCCTTACAATTCCCTGCTGCTGAGCCAGGCTTGTGTCAGGGCAGTGAGAACAGCAAGTGACCACTAGCTGTGGTTCCACCAGTATGGCCTTCTCTCTTTCCCAGAAAGGAAAGAGAAAAGGCCATCCCAAATTTTCCAGGCTTTCTAAAAACCTCTCCTGGAACTGTAAAACTTCTCCCAGTCTTTTTGTCCTTATTTCTAGAAAAGCAGCATCTGTTTCACCCTCACTGCCAATCAGCTCATTTCTTAGGTTCACCATGCAATGGATCAGTCTTACAGCGACACGAACTTTCACTTTATAACCCTGAAATGAATTGGTATCTACACATATCAGGCTCTGAAAATTACCACACACGAGTATCAGCAGAAGGGATGTTGCATACAAATGGCATATTTCTGGTGACTTCTTGGAGTGCTATCAAGCCTTATATCTGTCCAGAAAGCAGGTAATAAGGCAACTGGGAACTGTACCCATAAACTGGAGTGCCTGCCTGATAGAGATGGGTTTGTTTTCCTCCAGGTACAGGCAAATGATGGTAGTTGCATACTGGTTCAGTTGGACAAGTACAATCCAGTGCAATGCTGAATAAATGAGTGTGTCCTGAATGCTTTGCACTGAAGGGTCTGCCTGAATTCAACATTTATTATTAATAACTTATAAAAGATGGATGTCTATATCTGAATCTTCTATATTTGCTGAAGGAGAAATCTTGGCTAGTTAAGAGAAATCCCATTGTCCAAAGCCTAAATAAAATGTTCTGCTGCTAGATCGAAACCTATTCCTCCAGGTTACATTTTATATCACTCAGCAGAGGATTATTAACTCAAAGCATGTCACACACTCACACTAGTCTTTTTTTTAAAATCTGTTTTGAAGAGGAGATGTGTCTGGAAAATTAATATATTCCAATAACTCTTAATTGTTGGAAGAACCCCAAAGGATGAAATTGGATCAAGGCCTCCTGAGATTCTCCTAACGTTTGTGAAATATTTTAAAACTTAAGGTATATTACCTCAGGGTTAGCTCTCTTGAACATCCAGATTTATGATGTAGTTTGCAGGGTATTGATTCATATTGATTTACAAAGTCAGGGGTTTTCAGTGTTTTTCACAGCCTGGGCCATGTTTCAGTTCTACCTCTTCCATTCACAGCTGTGTGGTTGAATCATCCTATTCAGGACTGAATCTTCCCATTCAGAACTCATAGAACTGGAGCAATGGCTTGTGGAAAGAAGATATATAGAGAGCAGAATTAATACACTCCAGAGTAATGAAACCATTTTTGGTCTGAAAAGAAGGAACGAAGCCATTATTAGACAGCTCTGCTTTAAATAAAAATTCTCTTGGTAGCACCTATTAATACCTGTTTACCTTACTGATTATTAGTAGTTGGCCTATTTCGACATAAGTAATGTTGTTTTAATTGCAGAGTTGGTTGTATCATAAGAGATGCTTCATAGGAATACAGACGATAAAGTTTTTTCTCTAAATTCTAAATTTCTCCTTTACAAGGGAAAGGGAGAAACTGTCTCTTCAGTGATCTTTGTCCCCAAGAGTACTTATCCAGGCATTTTTTTTCCCAAAATTTGTTTTTTTATAGTCTCAATGGCTTCTTTCACTGGAGAGCAGAAGGCAATTAACAAAGTAGAGCTAATTTAGGCTTTAGAGCATTCTGCTCAACAGACCATTGATTATTTTAACACCTGAGCCCTAGAAATGGATGACATTAGCCACAGACTTCATGCCATGTTCACAGGCAAGATTTGCAATGTGTGTTAATACTGTTGAGAACATTCATGCAATTTGAATGGGAAATCATTATAATTCTTATGATGTAATTTTTGAGTCTTTAAGATCTGCTTTAAATATCTCAATGATTATATAAGTAGGGTCTGCTACACCATAGCCTATATAGTCACAACGGGATGTTGTCAAGAGGAAAAACATTCTGATTCAGCAGAAATTCAGCATGGAAAAGATGTCTACTCATCTTCATCCTAGCTATTGGACTCTGGTGGCAAGTGTCATCAAGGCTCCAAGGAACCTTGCCAGAAAACACTAGTAGTGCTGCTTTCCCTCTAGATAACAAGCTCTATTGTCTAGCATTCAGGTTCTACTGGTTACTTTTACAATGCTGTACAACAGTATAAACATTAGCCTTTTGCAAAACCCAGAATGTCACAAGGTGGAAGACAATCCTGTACTTTTAAAGTTAATTTTATATGTCAGCAAAAATTATAATTTGACTATAAAATTATGATTCCCGATTTTAATGTAACTTTTATTTGTTTTTCATACAATCATAGAATTTTTCAAGTTGGAAAAGACCTCAGAGATTATTGAGTCCAACCATTACCTTTGCAATGTAACTTAAAATGGAAGGAAATATTAGGTTCATGAATAGTTTCACTTTATGCTTCAGATTTATTACACTGTGTGTGTCAGGATTGCCACATTCAGGGTGAACTCTCATGCTTTTGAAAATTATTATTATTATGTATCTGCCCAATATTTTTTTGAAATATATTTTTGAGGAAATGTGGTAATAAAACAATCCACTGATATTTAAGTAATTTTTATAAATGCACAGAAGATTCAGAACATTTAGAATGAATACACTTCATGTATTACTTTAGAACATAAACTCCTTTAACTAAACTTTAATGAAGTTTTCTTACTCAGATGACTCATGATATTCCTCAAGGCTGTGTTGCAAAAAACAGCCAATACCTGAGATGGTCAGTCAGTTCACTGGGTAACATACACATGGATTTCTAGGTTACAAAATATCACTGGATTAAATTAAAATAAATTCAGCAGTGCTTTTAATGCTACTAACAGTACTAAATACCTTTTGAACAGACAACAAAGGTCAGCTGTAAGCTGAGACTATTGGCTGCACTGGTTAGAGCACTAAATTGTCAATCCAATTTTAACACCTTTCTTATAATACACAGTACAGACAGCCAAGACTTTGCCCAAATTAGAGCCATTTTTTGTCAGAAAATAGCTGAAGTTGAAGAAATCCAAAATGGTGGGATGTATTCTTAGTGGGCTCTTCAGGAAATACCTGCTTTTTG
The DNA here is from genome assembly GCA_032173965.1 of Sitta carolinensis. Taxonomy (NCBI): domain Eukaryota; kingdom Metazoa; phylum Chordata; class Aves; order Passeriformes; family Sittidae; genus Sitta; species Sitta carolinensis. The sequence continues at coordinate 21,716,829 of CM063288.1, forward strand.
TGCAGGGAAAATTGCAACATCAGATTCTCAGTTTTTGAACAGAAATACGTAAGCATTTTTACTTAGATTTGTTGTTTTTTCTGTTTCCCTGAATTATATAAATGATCCTGGACAAGCCTTTTTGGGTTTTTGGCCATGCATAATATGAAAAGAGAAATAGGAAATGTAGCTGTTCAGTGCTCAAAAAAAACCCCCACAGGAATTAGTAAATCTTATTTGGAGACTAAATTAGTGTTTTGGATAACTGATCTGTTATGGCTATTTGTGCCATGTAAAGAGCAAAAGCAGCGTACAGAGGACTGTGGCAGAAGGATTTTGCCTTCCTCTACCTTCTTCACAGAGGCTCTAGTTTCAGTTGATGATCCCTGGTTGGCAGGGAGATGGGCCTACAGCCCATTAATAAATGCAAGATTCATCTGTTTAATTGTAAATGACACACCTCCCAGCTATGAGTTTAGATTCTTATACCCCTGTAAATCACTTTGGGCTCACAACCTGAAAGGCTTGTAATGAGCAATATCCATTATCATCTGAAAGCTTTTCAGTCTGAACCACTTAGCAGAAAACCTGTGGAATCCTTTTGACTCCTGTGCACACGTTCTGCCCTCTAGGACCTGGTGCCAGTATGAATCCAGAGAAAAATTTGCTCTAATTCAGCTGCTTCCTGTCATGCTTTGCATGGCTCAGACGAGCTATTTTTAAATGACTATTATTGATTTTGCTCATAGTTAAAAAAGAGATCATATATTTTCACGTTTTGTACCTAAAGTAGAGAAACTCTGGACAGCCTGCCATTTCTAAATTCTTGGAAAGGACTCTGTCCCTAATACTCAAGACTCAATGAACATCTTGGTTCTCTGGCATGCCTATATTCATTCCCATCTGTCGTGCTGGCATTGTTCCCACTCAGAATTATCTATGCCAATTTCAACAGGGCATAGGTGCTAACCAAACATGGTTTTAGAGGGACAGCTTTCATAACACAGCAAGTGCCATCTCTTTTGCCAGGAGATCCTGCTGTTTGCAAATAATTCCAGCTTAAGGCCACATGCTTCATTACACGGGATCACATCTGTAGATGCTTGTGGGTATTATTAAAAATAAAAAAAAATCAACAAATGTCTACTGTATTTCTCTTACAGTTTGGCTCAGTGCTTGGAATTTTGCATGTGGAGAATAAATGCTCTGCACCTTGTTCACAGGAGTGAGCCATAGGCTGTTATATACTCTGAGCGCTCTTAACAGGTTACTGCACCAACGCTGGGACAACAAACTGCAGGAGTTTACCAGACTTGTGCTGCTTTTTTCATCTGCCTTTTCACTGCTTTGTGTCTGTAGTATATCCTGAGGAGAGAATGACTGAGCATTGCTTTGTGTCTGTAGTATATTCTACACTGCTTTGTGTCTGTAGTATATTCTGAGGAGAGAATGACTGAGCATTGCCTTTTGCACAAGAGCTTTTTCCTTTCCAGGTTCTCAACAGATTTTTGTGTAGGGCATATTCTGGCTCCAGCCATTTGTAAAATGGCACATATGTACAACAACATTAATACTGCTTATTAAAGTTACTTGTCTATATAATGCTCTATATAAGATACAGTATATTGTATTGATATATTGTACATATTGCATTATTATCATATTAGTATATTGTAGCTGCACTTGACCCCTGTTTTATCCCTGTACAGATTACTTTTGTTAGGAAAATTACACTGTATTGTATAAAGGCTAGAAATAGCTTAGAAAAGAGCAAAACCTCTTCATAAGCCTCAACTAAACATTCTGCTCAAATTTAAAAATATAACTTTACATTTAAGCAAAAGAATATTTTGCCCAGCACATATCTCAGAAAATACTGTTTGGAATAAAATAAGATTCGGGGTACATAATTTCCAGCCATGTGTTTCCAGTCATAATTTCTGACTCTTAGATATTCCATTGTGCAGCCAGTATCTGAGGAAAATAAACCAAAAAATACAACCCCCTTGACACTCATAGTGTTTTGGCTGAATAGCACTAGGAAGACCTTGGTACACATGTCGTGCATAGAAATGTATTTTAGCAAATCAGGAAAGGTATTTTCATTTTTTCTTTTTACTAGCAAAAACCACCTAAGGCTGGTTTTAGATGTGTTTTACCTATTCCTAAGAAATGTTGAATCTAAGAATATGCAGTAGAGTCAAACGTTCTTTAGAGTCCTAGCATTTCAAGGCTGCAGAGTGACAAGTAGACACATGAGTGTACTGAAAAATTCTGCTGGGAATCCAGGTCTAAAATAACCAAACATTTCTACCGATTGTACATTTCAGAGTAGTAACGTGTAGTTTCTGATCATTTTGTTCTTTCACATGTTTATGAAATTAGGTACAATTGACAAGATTTCATAGGCTTAACCATACTTAATGTGCTTTTCCTATGCTATTGATAACTTCAAAATACTGTATTGAGCTCAAGAAACAAACAAACAAACAAAAAAGCGTTATTTCACAGTACATTACTTATCAATTGTAACTAAGCTTTATGTCCTCTCACCTGTCTTCTGTCAGTCGTTTTAGCAGCTAACCTGACCTTGTGGGCTGTCAGCAGTGATTTGTGTCCCATACCACTTGGACTCCAGATACTTGGTTTTTCTTTTTCTTCTCTAGAGATAAGGGAAGATAAGTCTCCTAAAAGTGTTCCCTCATAATAATTGTATACCTGAGAAAACACTCTCAGGCAAAGGCAGTAGAGTGGCAGAAGAGGTGTATGTTAGTAGTGCCATGGAATGAAAAACTTCTATGCATATGCTTGGGAGAACAGGGGTTTTCCAACCCAATAGCTCATGAGAGGTGAAAACAAGGTTCTACTCTAGCACAGCCAGACCAGGAGCTGCCTCGTGGGAGGGCTGTTGTGCTTTTGGGTGAGTTGTACTTTGACTGTTTCTTACCAGCCATAACAGCAAAGTTATAAGGCTACCTGGTCAGAATCTCAGCTCTGACATGTTGCAGTGAACAGCCAGTCCATTATCTCTCGTTACAGACCTCAAATCTTTCCCCTAACATATGAAGTCAGTCGTGGTTCACTTGTTAGGGAATACCTACCAGCAGCATTGCCAGGACACACAGCTGAGTGGTTGTAATAAATGACCGGTGAAGGTCTAGGCAGCTTGGAAGCTTTGGCTCATGGAAACTGCTATCTCTAGAACAACAATTATTAAAGATAGCTGATTAAAAAAAAAAAACATGTCTGGATTGCTCCAACTCATGGCTGGACTGTGTTTTTAATGCCTCTAAAATGACTAATAGTGTGTATAAATAGTGACATCCAGTGTTCAGTTAGATCAACCACAGGTCTGTGTTCCTTAAAGCCTTTCAATTAAAAGATTTATTACAGACCCTATTTAAAATGCCTTTGTAAAGACAGTAGATAACCTGCCAAGTTCAACACACCTCCACAATAAAAATTTCCTTCCTGGCTTGTTGGGGAACAAGAATGGTGTGGCTCTTGTATAATGCTTTAACTTTCTTTTTTAATGACAACAAGCATCTGATTATTCCCAGGTGTTTTTGATTTCTTCTTTCTCTGCTTCTGTTGCTGTGAATGTGGCCATTAGGGCAGCAGTCATAAAGGATGTGTTCACCACTTCCTTCTCTGTCTGTCTCTTAACAGAGCCACAAGTCCACCATCTTCTATCCACTTTAATTCCCTGAGGTATCCACACAGTATTTGTGTTGACTGCCTTAATTTTGATCTTCTCTAATCATTCCCTGCCAGATGGCAGTTAAAGTTTAATGGTCCCTGTAAAAATAGTTCCCTTTCTTCTTTTAATCAGTCATGTGTGTTTGCTTAGCTAACTGTTAGATGTTCAGAAAGCACGAAGGGACCACCAACACAATTACTTCAAAATACACATCCGTATGGTGATTTCAGTGTTACGTAAAAGTGAAGGGTTATAGTGTAGCCAAGATTCCTGGAAATTAGCATGGGCTACATGACCTTACAATTTCTTTGTTTCTTTAGATTTATTAAAAAGACTAAACTAATAATTTGTGGCATTTCATATAATCAAAGGTAGATTACTTTTAGTATTTTCTAGTCTCAAATTTGTTTTCTGTGCTAGAAACCATGTCAGTATTATGCTTTTAGGGATGGATTGAGCAATACACTGAAGGATATGCTTAACTTTAAGTATGTGTCTATGGTTAATGATTGATAATAGGGTCTTGAGTAAGGTACTTTGATATGTGCTTCTTCTTAGGCCCCTAAGCTGTTCCAATGAAATAATTTACCTCCTTGAATTTTTAAGAGTATGTATAGACAACTAATGACACAGAACCTGAAATTTTCCAGTATGTGTTTACTTGATTGAAATTTATTAGAGGTTTTGGCTTTTGCTGAATTGAGAATTTAATTCAATTGCATAATCATGCTATGCCTAAGTAGCAAATCACTTCAGAGGCAAATGGTTTAAGCTATATCAGACACCTATGGAGTGAGCAGGTAAGATTAGACCCTTAAGGAATATGGACAGCCTGGGAAAGTGATAAACTAGGAGTCTAATCCAGCTCAGAGTACTGCCAAAGAAAGGGTGCTGTGGAATTAAATGGGGACTGGATCAGGCTCTGAATGCCTTGCCTAGAGTGATACAGGAAATATATGGTAGAGTCACTAACAGAACTCAGATCTCCTGATTCAAATTAGACTTCTTTTGTATCTAACATCTGTGTATGCTGTAACTGTATGTGTCATCACAGCCAGCACAGGCCAGCTTCTAGATTAAAGCTCGCATGATAACTCCTACACACACTGCAGGAATCACATCCACTCACACATCTCAGTAAGATGAGAGTTAGCAGAAGTGCAGACCCTCCTACATTCTCCTCCCGAGTGGAAGGCTGAGAAAATAGGGATCCTTGTACCTTCCTTGAAAGCATATTTTAACAACTATCTCCAGAAGAAGTTTTCAGACATGACAACATGCACTATAACAGTATTCTGAACCTTCTGATCACTTAGTGCTTTTTGATTTTGCCATCAATGCCAGGGAGCTGGACAAAAGGAATTGCTCCAGTTCCAACTTCCCACATTATGCCTTAATTAGCAATAAGCAATTTGGTTCTAACATAATAGAAATTTTGATCCAAAGGAAAAATTCTTTGTCCTTCACCTAGGTATTTTTCCTCAGTTCCTTTATTCATGCAGGTAAGATCTAGTCCTGAGGGCAGAGATAGGGATGGGATGGTTTGCATTATGATAATAACCAGATGACCTCATTGAGGTCAGACCCTCAGGGTACTGGCAAAAACATAGCAAAAATTGATCCCTGCACAAAAGAACATGAAGTCTGAATACTCAAATTCTTCAGTAACTTTGGGATGCAGAGGTTGATTTGTTCACTGTCAGACTGTGGCCACTTCCAATGACTCTCTCTTGTGCCTTAGCCAATAGCCTTAAACCCAGCAGCATCCTTCTTCTCTACTTATAATTAATTAAAAGCAGAGCCTAGCTTAGTTAATTCTGGTATGTCAGAGTTGTAAAATCAGTCAGCTGTGGAAGAGTGGACATACCTTTATCTTTCTTTCCTGTAGTTTCCTCTCCTTTTTCCATATCAGACAGACATACACTGGTTCCTTCCTTGGTTGGCTAAATATTGCAAACACAAACAAGCCAAGCAGAGCTTGCTGGGCAGATGATGGCTACTAGCAGGTGTCAAAGTGAAGGCGTTCCCCTGTGGACACAAACCATCATGCTTGGGCTGATGCCCGGTTCATAGGAGGGAGCATGAATCTTCCAAATGGAAAGGGAGATAAATTGCATCTAAACACTCTAATGATGATAATGCAGAGAGACAGATGTGGTAACTGAGCGTTCGAATCCCTCCATGTGCTCTTTACTTCTGTTACACTATCACATCATATAGTACTGACTAATATAAGCCAGATGCACAACCAGAATGTTGTGTGAGTTTATATTCTTGACATCCCCAGATCTGTACATCTTATAGATAGAAACGTTTTTCCCTGGCAAATTCACACAAAGGTAATTTTTATGAGCTCATATAAATAGTGAATTGGAAAGCACTCATTGGTGTTTGTTTCAGCTATGCCACTTCTGTTAAAGAATTTTTACTATAAAAATCAAGGCAAACACAGCTCAGAAATCTGGATTCTGGGCAAGGAATTTTGTTTCCTAGTCCCTTGTGGGGCCAGTCACACCTTTTCAAAGAGGGTGCCATTTAAAGGCTTGTAATTCAGAAGTGGTTTGGATCAACCATACTTAAATGTAAACGATATAATGATTTCCCAAGGTGAAAGGCAGCAGAGGAGGAGACAGAGCTCTGCCAAGTGAGGTCAAGTGTGGAGAACATGCAACAACCACGCAGAACATTTATACACCTGGTATAAATGGTGCCAGTTGTTAAGGCAGAAAGCCAAAGGTAATGAGCACTGTGAGAATTACCAAGAGCTCCTTTTTGGACCAGGTTCTTGCTTGTAATTGAAGTGCTATCCTCTACTGATCCTTCAGGTAGCATTGGAATGATTTCATCCAGGCTTCAAGGGAGAATCAATCCCTACAGAGTAAAAGAATCTTCCCTTACATTATAGCTCTGTGCTAGAAGGAAGCCCTGGATGTGACTCATGAGTATTCTTAATAGTTTCCAAAGAAAGTGAAATTCCTATGTGAGATTTTGATTTTCATTTTGAAAATTATTTTTCTGTGTGCTCCAAGATGACTAGAAAACTGGATGTATGTTTACATATTTATGTTATTAGAACATATAACGAAATGTACACTTAAGTGTATTTGTTGCATTTATTAGAATATATATTTAAAATTATTTTGTACAGTATTAGGAAAAAATAAATTCAATAACAGCCATCCAGGAGTATTCTCCCTCAGTCTGTTCCTTCGTCAAGTTTAACATTAGGCTATTTATTTTTCTTTAACCAGATTTTAATGTTTCACAGACAAGGAGTGGTTATAAGACACTGTAACCTTATTTCTGGATAACAGATTTTAGCTTTTATATATCCTAGTGAGTTCCTTCTCTTCAATATTAAATTTCAAGGAATTGGTAGCTAGTCTGTGATGCTGAAAATTTCTGTGTCTTCAGTTGCCAGCCTTGAAAAATTTTTAAAGGATAATCTGTTCTTGAGAAAATAGTCTGAAAATCAAAGACTGACTTGACATTTGCATTGAAGTGCATGTAGCAGTCAGTTGGCCTTCCCTGCCTTCCACACTCTTCATATGTTTTTACTTCAGTTACAATCTGTTTAGGACCAACACTTGCTTTTCCTTTTGAAAGGAGATCTGGGACAACTGTGTGGTTCCTACATAATGAAATTAATTTTTTATTCTATTAATTTTATGGGTATGGGACATCTGAGTTTAGAAGCATCCTTCAGAAATGTCCATTTGGGAAAAACTTTCAGAGACTTGTAAAGATAGCGTAGTAAACCCGGGAAGCACCGAATGTTTAACTGAAAAATCAGAAATATAAGCAAAATAATTATTGGAGCTGCAGAGAATCTAGAGGTTTATAGAAAACTATAACACTAAAATTGTTTGCTGATAGTTCTTTTTTTCTTCTTCTTCTTCTTTTTTTTTTTTTTTTTTTTTTTTTTCTCCCTGGAAGATCAGTGATGGACTATAATGAAAGGGAGGAACTGTTAAATTAGTTTGAGACTAAAAATTAAAAAACAGTAGACTTTTCTGCAAATAGGAAACAGTGGAAACTGCCTGTGATTCAATCATTGAAAACCAGTCTGAGAAAAGCACTACACGTGATTGCACAGCTGCAAGGATGAAGCAAACTGGCCTCTCTGTTTGTTACTGCTGATTTTGGTCTGGCAAGACACATACATACTTACTTGGTAACATTAAATACACTATCTCTATGACACTTTTCTATTTCCAGCCATGGAAAACACCTCCCCTTTGGCTGTCTGTAACTGCTGAAGAGCATCACAGAGTTAATTTCTCTGTTTATCAGTAAGGCATACTTTGAATAACACAGAACAAGTAGGCTGGTAGAATAAAAAACCAAAACACTACAAACAATCAAGACAAAGGAGATAATACTAAATTACACTTTAGCTACTAGTGGAAGTAGATGGATAAATCTAATGTAAAAGAATGTTTTATATTACCTACTATCTTTTTATCTTTTGGTAACAGTAAGAGATAGTTTAACAGGACATTTACAACTGGTTTAATGAAGGGTTTTTTTGAGAAACAGAAACCCAAATTATAGCTGAGAGAACTTCGGCAAAGAAAATTCACCTTTCTCAGAAGAAACAACGTAAAGAAAAATTAGTAGCTGTATAATGTATAGCTGCTTCTGAGTTCCTAAATGGAAGTTAGGCTGGTATATTAAACTGTCGGCTTACCCTCTTGGAATCCACTGTATCCACCTAGCTCATGAGGAAAGCACAAGAGCATTAAAGAACTGCTTTTGCACCTGTTATATTACGTTTTGCATTTTTAATGCTTAGCAGAAGTTGTTCGTGTTTAAAAATCTTCACCAAATGTATCCATGCATCATGGAAAAAGCTGGAGTCATTAAACAGCTCATCATAAAACAGAATCATCTTGCATTTAATGACTAGATTTCTAAAGCAATTACTAAATTTGAACCAAGAGCTGACCTAGGGGGATGCCAAGTTTCTTTTCATTTTGAGAAATCAGCCTCCGTGGTGTGCAGCAGGAGTGCTGCTGTTGACACAGGCAGCCCCCAGCACGCAGAATTCCAGGCAGGATGTGTGAGCACAGCCAGGCACCGTGTGTGCAGGGGGACCTGCCACCATGCAGCACGTACAGGTGGTGGCTTCCCCTGCCCAGCAGCATGAGGGAAGCACTGCCAAGGCAAGCTCACCTTTCTGCAGGGGGTAGAAAGAGCCAGCCTTCCCTTTTCAATTGAATGCAAGTATTTTTTCTTTACAGAGTCTACATCTTTGAGTTTTTCTCTCATTTTTCCCTTGTGTTCCCATGGTAACTTGACGCAGAGTAAACATAAGATTTGTTTTTAACTCCAGATAAGCATTTAGTAAATGCCAGAGATAATGAGACACCAAAAGTTTGGATAAAAGTAAACAGCAGTCATAGCAGAATTGTGTTAAAGAAATTGGCTCATCTAATCTAAGATGGTAAAATGACCGAGTTCTAGGGCTGAATTATTCACAGAAGTAATACCATGACTTCACTCAGGAAACATTACTCAGTAGGATTACAGCTGGAACATTTTCAACTTTAAGGAATCATCTTCAGAAACATCATTCTTGGAGTGCAAAATATCCTGTACCTCCCAGTCCTAGAATAGGTTCTCTGTTATTAACTCACATTCCTGCATATCATAAACTTCAATTTACTTGTGAGTCATTTTGCTGTTCAAGAACTCTGTAAAGACTAATTTTATGTCAGTAAGGGTTAAGAGTTCAAGGGATTAAGCTTTTATTGAAATATGGAATTTCCCTATACACACTTGAAAATCCTGTCTCCAATATCAAAATATTTCACTTTTTTTCTTTATGGAAGAAAATTCCATGTAGTTATTTATGGCCTCCCTGTAAGACGTGATAACCTACATCCAGAGATACAAGATAAGGTGGTCTTCTATCGTGAAATGGACTGTTCAGTGTGGTGAGAAAAAGAAGTTGTTTTTATTTACTTATTTACAAAAAATGAAAATAAAAATAACCAGAAAATCAGCACTAATTGAAGCATGCAAAGCTGCATGACATGAGGAGTTTTGGGGAGCTTTCTCTCTTGATGCTTTAAACGTGCTGTGGAAATTTCTTGCCTGGTGAGATAAAATAATGGATTGACAAAAATACAAATTCTACTTAGCAAGAATTGCAGTGAAGGAGTGTCTTAGTCCGGAGTGCACCAGAAAAAACATCATGTTCGTAGTATCCTGACTTTCTTTCTATTTTCACAAGAAATCGGACTGATACGAACAGTGAGTATTTTATTTCGTATTCTGGAACAGTTACAGCTCTGTGACGTTGATTGTAATTTCATCTTTCACCACCAGCAGAGGGCGCAGCAGGGACTGAGCTGCGCAAACCGAGGGGGTTTAATCCATTCCATCGGCCAAACTCCCCCTGCAAACACTGAAAACCCTGCTATCAGCAGGAACCGAGAAAAACTCTGAGGGTAAGAGTGATCTTCCAATACCTTTAAATATTCCTATTTTTCTTCAAAATAAACTCTTTTGTAGCCTCCAATTAAAAGAGCAGCATCACACTCACAGCTGTGGGAAAAATATGTGGCATATGAGTGGTGTTTGGGATAAGATCAGAGACCTTACTACACAGACCATGGCTGTCACATCTCAAGCTAAAAACATGCTTCAAAAATGTTTAGCAAACTCTGTTCCTGATTTTGCAACTTAAACCTCAGTTTTGTGGGAAGACACATTTCAAATATGAAAACTAAATTTACTCAAACCCAAGATTTTGAAAGATGTTGGAATGCATTTCAAAATTGTCAGTTGTTGCAGTTTACTTTCAGAGAGTGTTTAAAAATGTCAGAAGAATTTAATCAGTCCTCAACAGACGTTTTAGCATTTTCATGCAACCAATCACAGCTGTTAATAAAAAACACGTAAGGAAGATTGAATTTAAAGCTGTGTAGCCCATCTCCAAAGCTCTAGGTTTGAACACTTCTGCTGGGGGAAAGCAGTAGAGAAACCCTCTGTTAAATAGCTCCTAATCGAGTCCTAATACACCAGTGAATATTTTAGTTGGCTTTGACATTTTACCCATTTCAGTAATCATCACCAAATACCAACACCTTTACTATTGTCACTTAAGCTTATTCTCACATATTTTCTCAAAACAGCAGAAATATTTAAAAACAAGGAATTTGAGAGTTAAGCCAACGTACGTCCCACAAACATCATCTGAACAGAGACATTGTAGACTAGGTGACAACACTGTGCACATGAACTCTGTCTTCCTTCAACCTTATCAGCACCTCTCATGGAAGATACTCTGACTACGACCCTGACGTGCTCATAAACACAGCCAAGACAAGTCCAGCAGCTCAGTCCCTGCCCAGGATCATGTCAGTTCAGCTCATCCCAAAACCAGCCATCTAAAACTTAAAGCCTAACTATCTCATCAGTCTGACTTTTATTGCATGATTTCTGATGGATGTAAAGCAGTGATAATATTGGGGAAATGGTAGTTATGGAGACTTGGTGTTACAGGCAGAGAAAAGATCAAGTGTTCTGCTGGTGGTCTTGCAGGAAGAGAACTGAGGGATGTCAGAGTTGCTCCATCACTGGCATCAATTCCTGGCTGTAGGAGACAGTGCCTAAGGAAGCACTACTGCAGGTTGCTCTCAGCCTATCTAACCTGCTAAGGATCTGGTTGGAATGGCTGGCAGGTGGGAGGTGGACACATGCTATCTGAAATGTTCACAGGGTTGTGTAAGTAAATTATACTTAATCACCAAAATGTCATTTTTCCACTCTCAGTTTCCTGACATGTCACTGTCACTCTGGAGTCTCTTCTTAGCTATTGGTGTCAAGAACATGAGAAAATGAAACCTTCTTACCTTGGGAGGCTTTACAATAATGACACACCACTCGTCAGAATCCAGATCAGCATGGTCCTCCCAGTTACTTGTTTGGTTGAGGGGCTGGGCATTGACCATAGATCTTTTAATACCTGCAAAGAAAAGAAATTTCATATCTTTCCGGACCAAAAGTATCTCTGATAAATGTCAGTGTTACATTGTTACTGTGTTCAAACAGGTCACTCAGAATGGGCCCATACTTCCATATGGGCTAAAAAAGTCACAAGGCTTTATTTTGTTAAACAAATATAATTTCAGCCACTTTGAAGAAAGGGCAGAGGATGGATTCCAAGTGTAACTGTATAATTTCTTCTGTTTATCACACTTATAATACAGCAGTGCAGTTGGTTTTCAGCATGTGATTTTATTAATTTATATGCATTCATATGAATAACTAATATTAAAATCACTGTCATTAATTTTTGCCATTGGATTCTTTGAAAGGGAATTTAAAGTACACTTCACTGTATATTTAACACAGTCCATTTTTTCAATTTTGTTATATGTGATTCCTCTTGGATTTTTGAAATCCTTTTTTATTTTTTTATTCGCCAGAATTGTCTACCATGTAGAAAAAAACCCAATATTTTCAGAATTCATAAGGATGATACTAATACTAGTGATACTAATAACTAGTCAGTAATTGAAGTTCTGTGTATCTGTTTCAGATAGCTCCAGTCACTGGATGTTAATGAATTATATGGTATTTACTAATATATCTAAAATGAGCCTGAGTTGTTGGATCCATAAACTATTTTTGTCTGCATTCTGCAAAGGTGACAATTTATCTTTTAGAAATATTGCTTTACAACGTTGCTTTCTAATCACTGCATGTGTCACTACTTATTTCAGAAACATTTTTTGCTGCTAGTACTGAACAGCTAAAGTTTCCACATGCTTTATGTGCATACATATTCATCAGCAACATGATTCTTTACTTTCCTGTAGCTTAATTTGCCCAAGTGTACAGAAATCTGCTCCAATGTTTTCCTTGAAGATGACAAATATGCAGTGATGCTGCAGGCTGTCTGGTTTCGGCTGTGATCCTTAAGTGTATGTGCCATTTAACAACCAATAAAATATGACAGGCATATACAATTCTGTCTGAGCAGGAAAGGAAATTTTATTGCTCAGGTTTTAGTCACACATGCCTTACATAAAGTTGTACAGTCAGATCAGTATTTTATTGTTACTTACCATATGTGTTACACCCCCTAGGCATGGAAGAGCAAGCTCAAAAGCACTAACCTTATCTGCAGAAGAAGAAATTACTTCAAATAAGTTTATATCAATACTGTCTTTCTTTAGGAACAAAACAAAATAACTGGGAACAAATCTACATCTCTCATAGACCTCAGACAGAAGAAAGGAACCAATACTACAATCTTAGTTTTATCAGCTTCTTTCTTAAACAGCATATCTCCTCTTACACATGGAAATAATTCACTATGCACTACTATGGATCACTGTCATCAAGAAGTGCTATCTGTCATCTCCCTACCCACTGTATCCCCCCAAAACTCCTGGTATTGGGGTCTTGGCCTCACACAGGCTAACATTGCTAATCCTATAACAAGGTTATGTGCATAAATTTATCATTGTCACCAGGTATGTCGTTCAGGGGTAGATCTGTGGTGAACAGAGAGCTCAGCAGGACACATCTGCACTCTGTTCACACTTCTCGGGTTCCTTGTGCAGCTCAGCAGAAGAGGGCAAAGGAGAGGTGATGATTTTCAGGCACTTCTGCAGTTACGAAAGAATTCCAAAACAAATTCCATTGTCTTGTTATTTCAGAATATATAGATTATATTTTCTTTAATACACATGTGAACCAGAATTTACTTTTACGACGTACTCCCGGCGTTTATCTCCAGCAGTTGAAGAAGTACACCAACAGCCTGCAACGCATTACAAGGGCAGGATATGAACCTACACAGGATATGAATTTATAAATGCCAAAGGAGTGCAGCAGTAGCAACATGTAAATCAAAGCTCAGAAAGCCAGAAAATCTTACTTTAAGATCAGCTGATGCAAGGTAGCCACATGGTTATTTTTTGGAAAAACAACTACTCTTGTGGCACCAGACCGAGGGACTGAATGATCAGTAGGCAACAACCTGACAATGATTGATTCATGACAGAAGAAAGGGAGGGAAAATAAGTTGTATTTCAGATTCCAGCATGAAACATACCAAAAACACTGAGTAAGGTCTCTGAAATCCAAGTAAGGAAGCTTGTCAGCTTTTCTGTTTCTTTGGGCACCTTATCTATCAAGACAAACTGATATAAAGAAGAGCTACAATATCTTCGTTTAAAATGTTCTAGGAACCTCTGTGAGCTATTTTTAAGCAACATTGGCAGAAATAAAGGAGGATCAAAAAAATGGCATTAAGAATACATAAGATATTTTTCCTGGACAAAGTTGCTAATCTCAAGCTTCAAATAAACTAATACATTGCTTGCCCAAGCAAAATTTCAGTGCAAGTTCTGTAGAAGGCAGAAGAATAGTGTGATTTTTCTCTGCAATCACATATTCACACAGAAATAGTCTTTTTTATATGTAACTAATGCTTGATGACTTTATGGCTGACTATAGAAGTCTGAGGATTACAGAACCATGAAGAGTGAATGCTTGAATTTAGCCTTATTAGTTGCTAATATTTTTTCAGATTCTATTTTTTTTTTAATAATATATTTTTTATTTCAGGTTTGTGAGCAGCAACCTATAATAAAAAACAATCAGTTTGAAACACTGGAGAGTGTAAGTAGAAGGTGTTAATTATAGCTAAATGCCCAATCCCCCTCCCCCCCCTCTGGGTTAAACCCTACAGTTTTAGGCTGCTTTCATTTCAGTAACCATTTGATCTTTCCCAGGAGAGGATTCTGTACTATTTCTTTTAATCTTCTCTGCATGCAGCTCAAAACTGGCTTGCTGAACTCAATTTAAGTTAGCATTTGCGTTTATGAGGAGAGGATTGCAGGGTCTACAACAAACCAAATAAAAATAATGTTTATAAATGCCAGTTAAAGAAAATTGTGTGAAGTAAAGTTAGGTGCATATGAGTGCATCCATACAAATTTTAGAATGATCCTGCTACTCTTTCTGCTCACTATCATCTGCAGGGAAAGTATAATTTGGAAACCTTAGACCTTTGATAAGTACAATGAGCTTTTACTCATAATAGTGCCTTTTCAAGTAGTAAACAATTAAGCAAGTAATTTAAAAAATATTTTTGAGAATAAAACACATTGGTGTTTCACTCTATACATGTAAGGATTTTCTGTGACTGTGAGTAATTAACCAGACAGAACAAAGTTATACAAACACATAAATCTTTGCAGGGTGGACATTCTGTGCACTAAATAATGCAACATGTCCACTGTCATCAGATAACGTGCACTGTGCTAAATTCCATGGAGCCACATTCTGGCACTAGCATCAGTACCAAACAGGCTTACCTTGTAACTTTTACCTCTATGGATCAAGTCTCCACAAATCAAAATAGTTCCATTGAATCAAACTTGATGGGGGTTTATGTTAAAGTAAAAGCAGGTCATGCAGTCAGATAAAAAAATTGCAACATGGGTTTACCCACCTCAAAATATTGCTCCATATCTCATTCCGTTTGTAAGAATGTTTATAAATCCACAAGAATTATTTTCCACATCCATTGTTTTAATAAAGTTCCAAAAAGACATTAATTTCCCAACTTCCTGCTAACACTGCAATAGCTAAATATGCTGCTGGTGCTGGCCATAGTCATGTCCACAGTTGGGTTCAGGCAAAGTGACAAATCAGCTGTAAGATCCAAATGCACACAGGAGAAGTTGCAGCAATATCCTAATTATGCTTACAACAGAAAATATACTGCCAGAAGTACTGAATAAATACAAAGGAAACAAAGGAAAAAATCAAGATATAAGGAAAATAAAAAATAGAACAAAAAGAAGAAATTAGAAATCTAGTACAATATGTACTGTCTGGACCCCACAGAACAATGATTTCCATGCATTAATAGAACAAAAATACGGTTGGTAACTTCATTTGGATTGCGTCCACCAGCAAAGAAAATTTATACTCAGGCCCCGTTAAAACTGACTAATTTCAGAGTTGTTGAATTTAGAAAAATTGTATTGTATAACTGGAACCAGAAGTTAATGTACTGAGAGTTGAGCTTTACTAAGATGAAATATTAATTCATGCTTATTATGAACGTTGATTGTTTTAATACCCTGAATTTAGATACAGAAGATTAGATGTAATGGACTCTTTCCATATGTCATGAGTAATCCAGTTGCTCTTTTAACTGTAAATTCTGCAAGATTTTTTTTCTTACCTAAAAATAAAAAAAAAAGCAAATTATTTAAAATTAAACCATTTTTTTCTCGGCATGTGTAAAAATGTGTACATGATAGAACTGGCAGGACGATGATTGTTTTACAGATGAGCATTTTCTTCATCATCTTCAAGGACATCCAGATTTATGATCTAATCACTCAGTCCTTTAACAGGATACATTTGAGTTTGATTAAAAAAGAAATCAAACAGCAGAGAGGATTTATTAATGAAATCTAGGTGACCTTGTCACACACTGAATACTCTCAAAATAGCAAGTTTAAAGCTGAGTATGGCCTCCTTAGCTGCTTCAGCTTCTCCTATCCTAGTGTACAGCATGATTTTGGTGTGCTTTTCTGAATTGGCAAGTGCAAATTTTGGGAAAACATTTCCCCCTCCCCCTCCTTGAACTTTAATTGCTTAACCTACATCCTAATTCAAGTTGCTCATAAACCTTAGCCTTTGTTGTAGGTCCGACAGCTGCGTTATGTCAGTAGCAAGTAAAACCTTCACAAAGTTCCGGAATGCTGCAAGACATTTTATAGGTGCTGCAATAAAAGGCAAATTGAATTTACAAAAATGCATTTGTCACTGATTAAAAACTTACAAAGTTAATTGGAAACACAGTGTAGGTGTTGCCACACAACTAGAGGTGTAATTGGTGGTTTTAATTCAGTTGGAGCACAGGGGAGAGTAGCTGTTCATGCAAGGCCAGAAATCTTTTTCATATTCCTTTTCCCTTGAAGAAACAGGGTGTTTTTACTGAAGGCTTGCATGAATGGTCAATAGCATTAAGATGTTAGCTGAGGATTAGGGACCACTTCCATGCTCAGCTTTCAAGGCTGAATCAAAGTGAAGTTTGCAAGTACCAGTCAGTGCCCATTAGTAATTGCAGGGTCCATTGGGAAAGTTTTCCAGGCCTGTTCTTGGTTTAGATTGGCAAAACTGACACTACTGTAACAATCACTGCTTCAGCAAGTAAGGAGGGGAAAGAGAGGTAACCAACAGTCCTGGCAATCAGCACCCTCCCCCTGCAGCTGAGTGAATTATCTCCACATAACCCACTTAACCTTTGCCATTGTGGGACCTGGGAAGCTGAAGGTATTTTTAAACTTGAGTCTTTTAATTGCCATTTTATAGTGTCACTAGTCCAGCTCAGCTGGAAGGAGGAGGATTGGAAAATAGTTCCATGAGGCAATAGCTTTTCACCTCGGCTAGGAGTCTTAATTATTATCGGTTTTGTGGCTCACTGTCCTCTAAGACTGGGGGCACAGTGACCTACAGTGAATCCACAGGTGATGGAGTTTCTTTAATGTATCACCATTTCTAGTTAACATGGCTAAAATATCAGACATTCTAAACCACTTACAATGTTCAACCTGGGTAACAAATGTACTGTCATCAATTCTCAATAGGCAGAGAAGACTAAAATGTTGTGAAAACATTTGTTTTCACACAACCCAAAATATTGTGAAAAAAAAATGTTGCGAAGAGCTCTGTAACAATAAGGTGGAGTAATATGAGAAATCTCTTTTGTAATTTCTATTCTTGGCAATCTCCACTTGATATTAAATTTATTATTTTATTATTTACTTGATATTAAATTTCTTAAAATATCACATAATTCCCTTATTAGAAAAACATGCCTTGAAAAAATGCTGAAGGATGCTTCTGGGTAGTTTTCCAAAGACAAGCTATGGAAAATTTAATTAGGAAGTGATTAGTTCAATAGTTTGCAATAGCCTGTGAGAGCCTTCTGCTATATTTTTATTCACGGCTGCTGAAAATTTAAATAACGCTTACCTATTTTATTGATGACTATTCCACTGTGCTGGACTGTGTGTAAGTCCACATTTCAGGGATCATCAAATCAGGTTAGGGACCATGCACGTGTTCTTCACAGAAACACCAAGAAATGGACACTGCTCCTTTTCCTTAACCTTGACTGTACCTTTTCCTTGAAAAAAAAAAAAAAAAAAAAAAAAAAAAAAAGGCACAAAGAGTTAGGCATTTATCTTCTTTGTACATCTGAATTTTAGAGTCACTGGATCATATAGGTTCCTTCAAGACGTCTAGGTAAAAATGGGGTACTGATTCCTTTTATAATACTCAGGAAATTCTCAGTCCTACAGTTTTTACTCCTTATTGTCTTCACAATTTAAAGCTTCCCACCCACTGGTAAAGACGAAGGGAGCACATGGATATCTTGCACACTGGCTGCACTCGTACTTCACTGTGCAAGGAGGTGACAGACCTATAATGTTAGAGACTTTGCAGCAGTGCAGATAATCAGTGTCCATTATGCCTGTGCTATATATACCACTCCAAAAAACCCCAATGGTGCACACTCCCAGAGCATTTCTAAAAGAGAACTACTAACTCAACCATCTCCCTTATTAACATTCTTTGGCCAATACTCAACCAATAGAAAACCTCCCTGTGTGAGACTTTAGCATCAGTACAGAAAGAGAATTATTTTGGGAAATTCATGTCAAAACAGACTTGCTGTTTCTCACCACAGTCTCTGTGTCATCTCCTTGATCTTTTATTAATGACAAGGAAGTGGAACAGCAGTAGTCAGGACTCAGAAGTAACAGCAGGGATGATCGAAATATTCCATTCCCATTCCTGCTTCTAAAATTCAGCAATATATATGGGAAAGTCCCTATTACATACATTCACTTGCAGTCTTTGAAAAGAAATACAGAGTAGAGGAGGAAAAACCAAACAAATGAAAAAGGATATCTAAATCTTTTATCCAGGCTTACCAAGCAAGAAAGATACCCACTTTGTTTGGTATACTTTCTCACCTTCTCACGTTCATATAAGATGCTCAGCTTTTCAGAGAACTTAGAGAGTTGAGAGGAAGAGACAATGACATGGAAGACTGTAGTCATGTCTGTGACTTAGCCAGGTCCTCCACTGGGAAAGTTCTGGGCCAGAATTTCAGCAGATCTTTGTGATAATTTATTTTTCTTGACCCATATACCAAGATGATGAAACATATGAGGTAAGAAGGAAGAAATTGGATTAAATAAAAATGAGAATTTTTTTTGCCTACTTTTCTAATTTTTCTGTTAATTCTGTAGTTAAGACTTTATTGGAATGATCAGCACTAATATAACATTTTGCAATGAAAGGATGACCAGAAAGAGGGGACTGCTGTCTTTCATGCAAGACCAAAGGAGCAGCGCATCAGCCGTGCCTTTCTTTCCACTGGACAGGTTCCAGATACAAAACATACTGAACAAAACCCTGTATTCACCTTGATATTGGGAGCACTCAAAACCAATTTAAGTATGTGCTCTAGCTTGGATGTTAATTTAAGTTTTTTTAGATGAGAATTTAGAAACAGAGAGGTTTTGTAAACAAATGGTAAAACTTCTCATGTTTCCAACTCGACCTAACTTTTTTTTAACTTCCTCCTCCCTTTTTCTCTTTTGTACAAAAACCTTGGAGGTGCTTCCAGGTTATACATAAAGAGCTGAGATTTCTCCTCTGAGAAGATCCCTTTATGTCTGACTATGGCATAGTGAAACTGGCCATTACAGACAGATGTTAGTCTTAAGTACCTTCTCCCTGCTAAAGCCATGGAAGAGCCATGGAGCCACACCCTGGCCACACTCTGTCCCAGCCCGGCTGCCGTGGCCAGCCAGGGGTGCCCACTGAACCACCCTGGCAGTGACAAGGGACTTTGTTGTACTGCAAAAATCTGCAGGTTTTTGGACTGGTAATGCTCACAGTGCAATCTGCATGGTGCAGGTTTTGCCATGGCATTCAGCTTCTCATCTTTCCTTAACAGCTGTGAGCATGCAAAAGAGCTTACATTCCTGTTTCCTCTGGTAGGAATGGTCACAAAGATGGAGAGTAAGGAAATGCTTTCAGAGCTTTGCTGGCAGCTGCGGAACACAGGAGCTGATATTATCTAAAGTGATATTTTATATGGCTGGAGAAAAGATTCTTTTATATATGTGCTCTCTGTTAGCAGCTGAACTTGGCTTGTAGCTGATGAGATGTATCTTTCACTGAGTCAGAGTTAGGTTCTTAAGATCTCAGTCATACTTTTCCCCACAGAGGAAAAACACCTCTCACTGTCAGCCGAAGGATTGTAACTCCAGATTAAAGTGAAAGAGCAGAAATGAAGCCTCTGGGAAGGAGCATGGTGCTTCCCTCCTTCCTGTAATCGGCTGCAGCTGACCGAACAGCAGACAGACAGCTCCTAAAATTGTACATGTGCATTATACCATAAACTGAATTGGAAGTTACATACCCATATACCCACCACTTTCATCTTCACCATGTAGGTGCATATATTGCTGCCTCTCTGAGCAAAAATTTTTGACCTTGATAGGCTTGAAAATACCAGGATGGTGGAGCACACTGTTGAAGAATTTAGCCAATTTCATTCATTCACTTTCATGAATATGAGACATGATATTAAATTTAATAATATTATCCAAAGCTGGTAAAATCCTTATCACTGTTGTCTGATCTCAAATTAGGGAAAAAAATAATCACCCATTTCTTACAAGAAACTTATAGTAAAGCCAGGTCAGATTGCCCAAACAGAACTGCAAGATCCCATGGACAGGAGCTCAAACAGTTTTGATTAATGAACCTAAGTCATGAACTGACATTTCCTTTCTATTCCCACCACCCATATCATTAACACAATTCATATGTTTCTTTTGTGTTTGAAGATATGTGCATGCTGTGCTTGCTCACCTACTTAGGATAAAATGTGAGGGAAATTGTCAAAACAGAAAAGATTCACAGCGTATTTTTTCCAGCCCAAGATATGTCTCTTGTATCACCCTTCCTTCTCAACTGGAAGATGTTGTAGTGATGAGGAGAGAGAGAAATGGTGATTGTATTTCAACAACTTAGGGCAGATATCATATATTCACATACTGGTTTTTAATTTTCAGGAAGGGTTGTTTTTTTTCATATATTATTTTCTGGGTATAGGAGTAATAGAAAAGTGAAACAAAGAAAATAATGAAGAGCTGTCATTGATGCACCAATTGTTGGAAGGACAGAAAACACTTGGAAAGTAGGGGCTGTGGAGATTTGGAAGTCATTGCTGAAAAGCAGCTGGAAAAGATGTCACAAAAGGACAAAAAAAGACCTAATATGGTTCTTCAGGATACAGATGGAAATACTGGGAAAAATGTGGCGGTTGTATCACATCATAATAGTTACACACGTGACATCAAATCTACTTCTGAGGCAGCATGGTGTGGGATGTACTCACCCTTGGGAAGTATGTTGACATATCAGAAGAACCCTGAGGAAAAAAAACCCTGAAAAGTAGGAACCAACATCTCTGTAGAAATTTGGAATAATCTCAGTCTATTTAGTTCAGTTAATTAATAGAAAATTTGATCATGGTCCATGATTAACTACAGATGAAGTCATCTGATACCTATTAGCAGACACAAGAACAGGAAGATCTAATGACTGGAGAAAACGCAGTGAAGCATAAAGCAAGAATAAAGTGCAAAGGGTACTTAAAAACTGGAACTATTTCCACATGGAAGATTCATCTTCATCTGAAGATTTTATATCAAGTTTAATGTCAGTCTGAAGAAGCAGGCTACCCTGCCAAGAGCTGGGAAGCTTGATGCATGGACTGTGAGGTGAATTTCTACTGCCTCTTTTATGCAGGAGGCCAGGTGCTATCAGATGAATGCAGGGTTGATGAAGGATTAATAAGAGCCTCTGATAATTGCAGATAAATGTGAACTCCTAGAGAATAAACATGTCTTTCTATTCATATAAAGATTAAATTAGGTATTTTGAAGAAGTTTATTGGTTTGGTTGAATGAGATATTCAGTTATATACGTATAACTTCATTTTACATCAGAAAATAAAGCATATGATAATTTGTTTGCAATATCAGTGTGAAAGTCTATTGGCAGGAACCAATTGTCCATAAAGTACAGCATAAAGTAAGCCTCTAAAAAAATAATTACCTAGTTAAATACATACTTCAGAGTTCTTATCTTGTAGCTGGTTTTCTAGTTTAACCAGAGCTTCTTTAGAGTCTTGATCTGTGAAAGTTGCTTCAGTATGCAGAGCTCCTAATAAATGGAAACAAAATGAGGAACATTCATTCTGGAAGGAAAACACACATTATTAATGTAGTTTTATGTTGATTAGAGATCAGTTCTGCTGTAACTTTTTTATTATACGCCGACCGAACAATAAGCTGTATTCAAGACAAGGGCATCAGAAGTCTAATCAGTTCAGTATTTTCTTTGAAAGTCCTTTACAAATTATTCTTGACAGGGTTTGCTCTAACTCCTTTAAAACTAAGGAATACCAAGTTCATAGTTTTATGAAGTAACCTAACCCCAGATATCTTCCTTGAGTGTTAGTAGTTTGCTTAGAGCTGATTTCTTCATACACTTCACCATGTTATTTTGCCCTTATTGAATTTTAGCTACCATTTTATTGTCCAGACAGTTATTATGACAGCTGCAGGCAATCTCTATTTATGGTTTTACATTTGACTACTCTCAATAATACTATGTCTTCAAACTTTGTCCTTGGATAACATGCATCCTTTTCCCAGCTTAGTTGTTAATTGAAAAAAAAAAAGAGAAATAAATGGAAATATCTTTTTCTATATGCAAATATAGAAAAATGTACATTTAAACACCGTTTCATCTGCTACTTTTCTTCTTTTAATTTCCCTCAGACATTTTCAGGCTAGTATTAAAAAAAAAAAATATCAGTCTCTGTGGAAAATTAGTGTCAGATTTTGAATATTTCTTTAATCACAGATTCTTAGTATTGGTATCATTATTTCTAAGATATATGTTATCTGACTTATAAATCTTATATTTCATTAGCTGTCTCATTTTGCTTTATTTCATATTTTACATTTATGATATGTTCAGACATGCCCCTGTTTTGTTAAGTAGGAATCTGTGTGGTCTTTGATATAAGGCATAATTTATTTGACAAGAAAATACGAGAAGGTGCCCTGAATCTGCATTTAGTTGATGGATTGAGAATTTTTAGCATTGCAACAAGACAGACTCTCATCCAATATGTCATGGAGGGAGAGCTCTCTTAATCTGTTCTCCTGTGAATTAAAATAAATGTTATACTATGTATTTTGAGGAGCAATTTTTAAAGCTCTTTATTGAAGGTAGTATAGAAGTATAGAAGTATAGAAGTATAGAAGGCAGGGTTTTCATACATATCTGACATTCAAATACTAAAAGTGTTTGATGCTATTATCTGTTCATAAGGTATTTTTATATCCACGAGAAGTGAGTGCTCCATTCTGACACGTCTTCAGAAAATATCACTAACATTGCAAATGAAGACTAGCCCTTGGTAGCACATTGAGGCTGGATATAAATATTACCTTTTACCAACTATGCACACTTGATGTGAGTTTGTGCTTGTAATTAAACTTTCTGCCGTCTGAACACCAGTCAGGCCTATTAAAAGAATTCTTAATTCATAATTGCATTATTCTTCTCCATGGCTTTACATAGGGCTGTAGAGCTCACCAGGAGCTTTCGGAGACTTCAGTAAAGTGTATGATCAAACTCACCATCTTATTCAGTCTCCTGCTCATTACTATTTCTGTTTATCATCTTCACAGCTCTTCCAGCTATCACTTAAACTTATGGGATGCCTTCAATCTGAGACAACTGTCTTTTAACAGTCATGTATTTATTAATGCCAATGCAATCCCTGGTTACTGGTACTTCCTGAGACATTTTCATATGGAATATAAAGACAGGGTTTTGGTCACCTTTTCTGACAGAGTTCTGCTTCTGAAGGACTACAAAGCTATTTTAGAGCCCTGGGCATGCTGGCAACTAACCAAGCCTCTGAACATCAGGTTTTCAGTATATGTTTGTCTACCTTTTCTCTTTTTTAAAGGGAAAATTTGAGTGTGGCTACCTCCAGCAAACTCTACTGCCTTCCTTCCACTTCACCCAGCTGTGATTAACCAGGAAAACACTGCCGGTTTATGCAAACTATTGGATTTTTACTGGTTCAGTATTTTGGCTCTTTGGAGAGTTTTTGTGCTTGGTTCCACCCCTAACCTCAAACACAATTGTAGTGCTTTATAAAAGACCAAATTTTGTGTCCAGTGCTCTGACATAATTCTGAAGGTGAGCTGACAAACTGCCAAACAGCAGCGATGGCATTCCTCAGACAATGCCCCATGGAAACCACACATTATGGGAAGAGCAGCTTTGGTCCTCGGGCACTGCAACACTGGAGAACCGACTGAGCAGCTGGAGCCAACATCAGAAGGCACTCACTCACTAGCTAAACCTGAAAGTCAAAGGAAGAGGCAGATGGCATTTATTTACCTGCAAGATAAATGGCAACAAACTATTCTGATATCCCTTAATAGAACAATGGCAATCTGTGTTATAATCAGTATCAAGACTGCACTTGTAAAAACTTCCTGAAAGGCAATTTTTTTCTTTTCATGACATCTTACAGAGCCTCTAGGGACTGGACTGGTAATCTAGAAAGCCTGTCATTTGTTGTCTGAATAAGGATTGCAAAAATCAGACAGCATATTTAAAAATTAAAATGAAAATAAAGGTGAGTTATTATATTTCAATGGCCTCCTTCAATTGTAGTTCTCTCTGGTTTTTACCTCGCCTGCAGATTTGTGCGATAAAATAATTGACATTTTCATCATATGTCTTTATATCTTTCACGAGAGAACCACTCTCCTAGTTATCTTTATTCAGTGCTGTAAAAAAAAAAAAAAAAAAAAAAAAAAAAAAAAAAAAAAAAAAAAAAGGATAATGTCCCTTCATAAAACAATGCCTTTTAAAAGCTTTCAGTTTAGAGCTAGTGTTAGGCCATGATGAATTGCTGTATGGTTGATTTCCTGACACTGTTTCTTACTAACCTTTCCTGACAGCTTCTGGATTACTCTACCTGGTAATTTGCACTATAATAATGGCTACAGTGAGATGTCTCCTAACTATTTCTTTTATTTTTAACAAGATTCTTAACACCCTCTGTAGGTGACAAAATGCAGTTACAGACATGAAGTGTCCCCTAGAGGAAGGTTGTTCACAGATGCCACCAGTATTTTAGTAGTGCAACTGTTAAATGAAACAAAAACAAAGAATTAGATTTTCTAAGCATACAGTTCAAATAAAAATTTAATTAAAAGTTATGAAAGCATTTTATTGATTAACAATCTTAGTAATTAAATACTGTCATTGACATTTTTTTTTTGTTGGATTCGTTCTTCCTTGGAGATCTCTAATTGTGGTATGGCTTTACATTTATTGATAACTCTTTTTGATGAATACAGATGCCACCTTTTATGGCAGTCGTTGACAGAGTAATCATATTGTGAGAAATACCAGGCTTCTGTAGTAACAGGTGTTGCAGTTATACATGCTGATATCCACTGGGAAAATGTGTTTGCTGCTATCATGGGTACACAATAAATGGAAGGTGCAATAAAGCACGAGCTAACATTTTGAAAATCCTTACAACTCTAGGAACTTTATTGCAGATTACAAGCACTTTGATCTCTGTCCAGTACTTAAGTCTTAATTATCAGACTAATTGCACAGACTATGTTCATTTTCAGTGGTAATTCTTTTGTGAAATGCTATGTGAACTGATGTGTTATGGAGGAAAAGGTTCTGCAGTTTTGCCCAGAGCCACTGCAATGCAACTGTTTGAGAGACTACAAAGCAAATCCAGAGTCATCAATGCCCAAGTGTGTAGACTCTGCCAAAAAGCCAGATGCTGCTATGGGAAGCATTATGTATCTCCTCTAGTTTGGCACCTGGGTCCTGCCTGCTATGAGCAGCCATGTCTAATGTCTGTCTGTAACTTCAGATTCTGCTGTTGCCTCAATAACGGCCTTTTTTTTGATAATGTGTAGAGATAAATATTCCCTTCTAATCCCCCTTTCCCACCATCAGGCATTCAGATTGATTCCAAAGCAAGACACATGCTAAGTTTTGAAATGTGCCCCCCTCACCCACTCATGTAGTAGTGTGGTACTTGTGCTAACTCCATGTACATTTTTCCCCTTCTTCTGATTATGGTGGAGGAACCTGATCAAACTAGACTTCTTCAAGAGAATCTTCTTCACTTATTTAAAAAATTGTTTAGGTTTTGTACAGTTAGTCTGGGGTTAAGACGAAACCTTTTGTTTCTTGCCACTTATGAAGGCTAGTAACTATTAATCAGCTGCTCAAAGGACTTGTAAGATGAAGAGGAAAACTCATCATATCCCATGTATATTGAAGGCAGCAACAATACTCCATAATTTTATTTGAATTAATATCTCACTTTCAAAGAAAAAAGAAAAATCCTTCTTTTTATGAGCCCCATTCTAGAAATTAAGATAAAGCAGCATTGCTTCTATCTAAGAGTTCCTCCAATGTGTTCCTTGTGTTACTCTTGGGATGTATATAATGAGGGTGGCCCAGCCACATTCCTTCCTGAATGGAAAGGAGATAAAAGCAGCATTGTATTTGAAATCAATAGAAGTGACTTGTGGCCTGTGATTGGAGCGTCTGGTTCCAGAATTATTATCTGGTGCTAAGTGCTGACAATGCAATAGGATCCTTACAAGAAATAAATACATTGAGGGATCTCCAAAAGCTTATGCTATCCTGGGAAGCAAGTCTGTTGATACTGCTTATATGGAGTACGATGGGGAGAGACTCACACCCACACTTTTATGAGAGAAATGAAGACCCCAAATGGAAGCATCTCATGTCACATACAGAGTGAAAGGCTGAAAGACTACATAAAACTTTACACATGTGCTATTCTAAGAACTTTAACCAACAGCATATTTGACTGAGTTCAGAAAGTTGTGAGTGGGCCAGGGACTTGGACATATTTTCTCAAAGTTTCTGACTTTCATGTATTGGTGAATTTGAGGAACACCTTTCATTTAACTAGAGTAATCTGATGATTTGTTGGTAATTCCTTGTTTGAACTAAGACTGCTGGTGTTCATTGTTGTTCACATAGTCATAGCTAGATAATTTTTAGCTGCCAGCTAAAAAAAAATTAATTAAAACTCAAGGGGAATTGTGATGCATGGCATAGTCACTTAATATTTTGAAAAACAGGAACTTTTTATAGAGAAGACCTTTTCCTTTTCACTGGCTGCAGAGGAATATGAGCCTACACTAAAGCTGGTTTCTCTCCCCAAACCCCTTGCTCTCTCCCTCTTTGTGTATGCTAATTAATTTGAGTAGCTGCACAGAGCCACTTCCCAGAGCGGTGACGACCCAGACAGGGAGCCCATTCATCTCTTTTGCTGTTCACAGGGGGATCTAAAAGCAGAAGGAAAACCATGATGTGGCACAGTGGTATGATGGCCATCACCCAGTCTGCAGTTGGAGTCATGCTGGATATTAGTGAGCCTCAGTTATTCAGTTAGGGTGAAAGAATCATGGATAGAAATGAGCATATCCACTCCACTGAGAGACAGTCACGGTGACAATTATGGATATGAAATGCTACCAAAGCTACCTGCTGCTGGAATTACCAAACCACAAGAGCAAAGAGATCTAGTACAGCCTCCAGCTAGGCACATACAGATAAAGTACCAGAATGCCTGCAGTCAGGGAAACATGTGCTGTTCTGCCACCTTTTTCTGTTGACAAAGTTGTAGAGCACTATGCTACCCAGTACAGCTCATTCAGTCTCACTAACATCACATGCAGGAGCCACAGGAGCAGCGCAAACACAGGACAGAAGAATGCTACAG
This sequence comes from Sitta carolinensis, assembly GCA_032173965.1. Lineage (NCBI taxonomy): Eukaryota > Metazoa > Chordata > Aves > Passeriformes > Sittidae > Sitta > Sitta carolinensis. The sequence continues at coordinate 21,744,482 of CM063288.1, forward strand.
GAAATTCTGACAAAGCAAAGGCAGAAGGTATTACAAAATTATTTTCCTTAAAATCACAAGGAAGGACATTTCTTATTACTTCATTGTGACCTTCCAAAGGAAATAGTTTTTTCCCTGTATATTGGATTGTGGACTCACTTCCTCCCTTAGTCTGGGTCTTGAGGTACTAAAAACTATTATACACCTGAGCATAAAGGAAAGGTCTTTTCTTACAGAAATATTTGCCTGTTTGTGAATGACAAAAAGCAAACATTCTTGGCAGGTGCTGAGACCACCACAGAAATCATTGCAATGCTATTAAGAAAACTGGATTCTCCTTTTATACCTGCAGTCACCACTACACTCAATACCGGCTGCACCTGAGTGGCTGTGGAATGTCCTACTGCAGTCTAATCCTCACCTCATCTATTCCATAGTTATCTTCAACTGCTGATAATGCACAGAAAACAAATTCATAAACTAAAAACAGCATCCAGTTTTGTTTTTCTTGTCTTCTGTTTGGTTTCTTGGAGGGGATGATGGTGACAGGGACAAGAAGCCAGAGGACATCTGTTAGAACAGCAGATCATCTGGGTAACACAACTCAAAATATCCTTTCCATTCCCATCATAACAAGAGTGTGATTACACAAGTATTTAGTTCTGTGTGACCTTCCCTATCTCTTACCTAGCTGACATCTGTTTAACTATTTTATTCACTCTGCAGCATTATCCTAGTAAATCAACTGTTATGTTTCCAAGGCCCCAGTTCAATATGGTACTAAGACCATTCCTAAATTTTACCGTATGAATCTACTAAAAAAGTTTTGCTACAAGCTTAATAATATTACTGTACTAAGTCAAGACTAACATCTTGGAAATATCAACACATTTCAAATGATAGCACAAGAATCCTATATTCTTATGAGAACTTTAAAACCACTGTGAAATACAGTTAAAGCATATCAGTGCTTACTGTAACTGTAAAACTGAATAAGGGAATTAAAATGAGTGGCGAGGTTCTTATGTGGAAGCAATTATTGATATCTTGCACAGAAAATATGCTTAAGCTTCACATTTAAAATAGGAGATATTGATAAGCAATTGTGCTATTTATCTATTAAAGCTGAAAAATAGCATAACTTCTTGTTGTAATAGATGATAATCACACGTTTTCATCTGGATGCTCCCACACTGAAAGAAGCTTCAGGGCAAACAGGAACTTTTGTGCCTGGCTGAATTCTGATGGCCAATTTTAGATGGCTGAGATGTGGGCTTTCTCATCTGCACCAGAGCAGACATAGCAGCCTATCATGTTCCTGTTGCTGCTGGCTCTTTGCTAATTTGTACAGTGATAAGCACCTATTTCCATCGCTCCTGGTAATCTTGTCATTTCCATGATGTCATCAGCACAAGTCAGAAGAGAAAAGGTCAGTGGTATGATGATGAACTGTATATAAAATGAGCCATTAAAAAAAGAAAAATAGCTAGATATTTAAAGGCCCAAGCCTGCCACAACACAGTAAGCTATCCTGATCATCTCAGAATGTATTTCTTATGTTATTCCCATCATAAGCAAAAAAATTCTCTCTACATTGCATTTTCCTAGGGTGGTGCTTTGTTTACTGCGCCAAGGAGTTATGCCCAGAGAGACCATTGTCAATATGGATGAATGTACTTTTAATAAAAGCCTCTATGTGTATTTGCTGAATTTTTTGAGCATCACATTCTGCCTTTTATTTTCTCTAGTCTTTGCTACTTAACGGAAATAAGAAATACTTACTTACATGTGGCATATAGATTTTTACTCCCTTTATGTAGAGAGAATAAGCAAAAGCAGTGTAATGAAACATTTGTGCACCAGAAATTAAACAGGAAATAAAGTCAAAATTCCGACAAAAAACAATGTCATAAAAAATTTTTGAAATTAAGTGACTGTTTACACATAAATGGAGGGAATAAGAGAGGGGAGGGAGAAAACAGAGAGACAAGGAGCCACACAGAGAGACCACCAGCAGGTAGCCAGTGCTGTGTTACTGCTCAGCCTGCGGCCAGACCCCATGACAGGCATTACTTGAGGAGCCCTCTGTTGCTCTGTGTTATTGCTACCAGTGAAAGCAAAGCTGGAGAAAAAATGATGCCATTTCAGAAGGTAATCGGCTGCAGGACTTTGGGTAAAAGTGGACAGCTGGGGATTGAAGTAGGTGAGCTGAAATGTTACTGTGTCCGTGGCTGCAGGGACAAGACCCAGCAGATGAAAAACATCATGTGCAGAACAACGGGAATGCATCTTTGTCAGACCTTAACATTGTTTAGGAACAGAGAGCTCAAGAAATTTCCAATATTACTGGCTACTTTTCCTTGTCCTTCTCTTCAGCCTCTCTCTTTAGAATTATGATTCATGTCCTTTCAGTTAACTTCAGAGCACATCACCCTGCTCCACTTAGCCTGCATCTCTTTCCAAACTTACAGAATCAGCAGGATTTGGTATGCATACACAAGCTTATTATCTGCATTTTAAATGTGGGATAGCCACAAATTTTGTGGATTTCAATCACTATTTCTTACAAAACTAGTGATGAGATAAGAAAAGCATGGGATTTAATTAGTTTCAAGGAAATATTTCAGTCCCTGATTCATTGCTCATTTCTATGAGATGCTGTTGCTGAAGCCAGGAAGTGGAAGAGTGGAAAGCACAGTGCTGTTCTATGCCGGAACCAAGGGATGATCAGCAATATGCTGTGGATAAGAGCAAACAGACACTTGCCCTCATGGCTAATGCCGGCACAGTAAGGCAGCAGATAGAACTGTTTGAATTACAAATTCTATTGCTTTCCTTATTTATCAGTGGTCTTTGACCACAGGTGAACACTGAGGTGATAAAAGGCACAGATTACACAGATAAAATGCACTAAATTATTCAGATAGGTAAAAACTAGGGAAGGCTGTGAGCTTGAGAGGAACTGAACTAAGCCAAATACAAGATGTGCATTTTTGAAATGTTTGAAATCCACTGCCAACCAAGGGGAAGTAACACATGCAAGAATGAACACCCCAGGCTTCTCATCTTTTAACTCCAATTGCTTTGGTGAAGGGATTGGGCATTGTCTGGGTAAATGTACTACTGACAAGCTGACTCTGTGAGAAAAGCCAAGAGGCTTCTTCCACATGGGCTTTTTAAACTCTTTTTACTCTGAAACTCTAGATTTTGCTATCTCCTACAACCTGGGTATTGGCAAATGCAGCAACCAGTTCCTTCCAGGACTAGAGTCCCTATATTCTTCAAGTTAAATATAGCTAGTTTCATACCACCATTTGTATTGCACTTGTACAATTTATTGTTTTGTTTTTGGAATGTGGGGAAGTCGTGATTTTTTTATGAAGACTACACCACCAGTCTATTTGTATTGTATTTTTAGAGACATTGTATTGATTGAAAGAGAACTGGCTAACCTGAGATGTAAACAATGACTGGCATTTGCCTTAACCCGTGTGGTTAATATCACTGATTTGTCATGTTGAGTGATGTGAGAAGTGGAACAATTGGTTGCTGATTATTGAACAGCTCAACACAGGGCACATTTGGCACCTCAGATGAGAGGCTATTCTAATGAGTAGCACTGCTGCAAATTACTTAAGGGCCAATGCCTCCTCTACAAGACATTTTGTACATCTTCAAGATGTTTAACTAAATTCTAGCTCGGTAACAGATTGCAAATGAGATGGTTAGATTTGAGGCTCCATGCATATATATTCCTTTAACATCATCTCACATGCACCTGCCTCCTAATGGAGCCCTTCATTCTCTGGTGATGACTAATTAACATACCACACAGAAGTCAATTTAAGAAATGTTTTGTTCCTTGTATAGGTTGACAGACTTGTGTAATTGAAACATTCTCTTGTACTTTTTATTTACTTATTTGATTCAGGAATGAAAATTTTATCACCCTTAAAAATTACTAGAAGAAATAATGCTGGAAAGAGACACCTCTGGTCATGTATGGGCTGTTATAATGACATTGTTTACTTTCAGGTCAAAGCTGTAGGTATCAGAGAACCAGTTAAATATAAATGTAATATCCTTAATTGTATCTCAGCACTGAGTGTGGTGGTCATAAATATCTGTACTTCAGTATCAGACAAAGTTCACATTTTATATTTTTTCTGGTTGAGAAATAATTTTTTTCTTTTTCCGATAGCATAAACAATATCTATGCTCAGACCACCCATGAATATACCTTAAACCAAGAAGATAGTCCAGCCAGGACCATCCAGCTACTCAACTCATTCTCTGTATAGAGCATGTACGTGGATGTGTGACCTTGGGATGCAAACACATAGTCCCAAAAACTGGGATTAACACTATTACCCTCAAACATTTTTAGTTGCTGCTGATCAGGAATTATTTTAACTGGCAATTAACTACTAGCTAACACATTTCCACTTCAAACATGGTTAAGTGATTTAGAGATGTACCCAAGTTAATCCAGACTTTGTAGAACACCAAGTCTGCTCATATGAACATGACACTTTCAGTGGCAACAACCTCCACTATGTGCACAGGTAATGATAGGAGAATGTTCTCCATTTTCCCATATGTTTTGTTGAGTCAAATCAGTTGCTTATTGTAGTCGCCATGGCACATGTTAGTAATGTTAAAGCAAAATCATGTATTTTTGACAGAAAATATGACTGAAAAATATCTATGATTAACTTTATATTGATGTGGGGACACATTTTTTCTAATAATGGGACGGTGAGGTGTTTTTAAAATAGATATTTAAAGTTGACTATTTACTTAAATATGTGTTTAACAGAAACAGGGTACTTGTCCAGGAAACTTCAGAAGTTCCTTTCTCTGTAGTTTTATTGTGCTATCTAGAAAGTTATTAACAGCATCAAAAAACATCTTCACTTTACTTCATGATTTAATTTGTGGTCTACATTATTTAAACTTAAAAGATTCTTTATAGAATCTGCCTGAAAACTGGATATTGGAGAAATGTGAGCTTTTGTGAGCCTAATGGCTTTTGATAGATTTTCAGTTGTAACACATATTTGCTTTCATTTTTTTGCAGGTTACCACATAGCATGCCCTTTAGCACACCTATCCAGAACAGAAATAACACCAAAGTACCCTTAATTTCATGGTCACAGGGCCAAGTTGAGTGAAATCTCACCGCAAAAGCAGGGTATCTTTAGGTACACTAGCACCATAATTTATGAGTACTAAAACTGATAATTTTGTTCTATTTTTCCTCTAGATATGCAGGATATGAAAGGCTTCTAGAAAAAAAAAAGGGGTTGTAATAATGTGTTTGGGGTTCTGCGGTTGAAGCACCTTTATATTTTTTTCCTGATGAAATATTTGCTGTTTTCAATCACCTGGGGGACATTATCTTGATGAAGCCACTGAAATATGCTCCATCAGTCTCAAAGGGTTTTCCTAGCCTACTTTTCACCCTCTTCTTGCCAATTAAGCTGCCACATTATGTATGATAGTGAGGGTCACTTGTTTTTTCCAAGTGTTATTCTGAATTGGTGAAGATGACAGCAGCATACCAGTCTAGTGAATAATTAGAGTGTCTTAAACTCCCAAATCCCCACCTTGTACTGCCACATACTAACTATTTTTAACCTCAGCTCCTAGAAGGCTACATACATTTTTGCCAGAAAAACTCACTGTGGTATTCTGTGCTGCATGCCTATATTTTATACTAAAGACCTACCAGATAAAATAACTATAGAGATGATGTTGAAAAATAGGAAATATTTGAAGTAAAAAATATGCAATGCAGGGCTTACCTCCACAGGATAAGATGCAATATTGCTCTAGGACCTCATAGCATTATTTACACTATATGTCATAAATATCGATAGGCAATCCTTCAGGTTTTGAATTTGCATACATCAGTTTAAACACAGTAAGAAGGCAATTCTTCTCAATGCTTTAAAACCATGAAGTGCTATTCTAATAATTCTAAAGCAGTAGTCTCCACTGCACTCAATTAGAGATTTACACACAATGGCAATTATTTGTTATTTTTTTCAAATAACTGTCCCGGAATTTCTGCAGAGCTGCTTTGTGCAAAACCTCAGAACAAAATGGAAGCAGACAACAGCACAGGTCAGTATGTTTCCTGCAGTGAAAGGCCTAAACCAGTCTTTCCAAAAGGGAGACAAATATCCTAAATGTTCAGGCTTAATCCACTGCACAAGACATTTAACAAAAAGGCTTAATGGAAGAATTATTGACACTGGGTGAAGATTTTAGTGAAAGAGCAGAGATGTTTCAGTTTGGCTAGCTTCCCTCTCATAGCTATAACAACGATCACCAAAACAAAGGAGAAAATGGTTCAGTAACAAAGGAATGAGTAGTGACCTTCCTCCTTCTTTCGCCTCATTTTTCAAATTGGAGCAATTGATGTGTCCTGTGACCAAACTCCTTTATTGATCTCTCATTCTGTACAGAGCGTGAGAACTAGATTTGCAATGTAGATCAAGCACCAAAAACCAAAATAAATAAAACTAGCAACCAGGAAGTACTCCAGTAGCTCCCAGTCATCTTTCTCTTTTAAAATGCAGCTGCAGAAGTATAACTTTCCCCAACCTCACCCTCTTCCTTGTTACCCTTTCTTCCTGAATCTCAATTCAAGGTAAACTGTTTTGGAGCTGTTAATTCTTCTTGGTTTACCCAGCTCTGGCATAATAACATCCCTTATACAGAGAGGGTCACAGGACTCTTATCTCAAATATAAGTACATATCCATAATTAACAGGGTTGTTCTGAAGTGGATGCAGCCTGTGATTTGCTAACCAAGAGGCAGGCAGCTTGTGCTAAGGCAGCGAACAACAGGTTCCATTTGTCTTATGCCTGGGTCACCATGATCTTTCTGCTACAAGAAATCACCTTCTCAACTCTACTGGAAAGAGTTATTTGTTATTTGCAAAAGTTGCTGGAAGTGGAAAACAGATGGCTGATTTCACAAACAGAGATTCTGGGCAGCTGACAGCAGAATTACATCTTGAACCATGGTCTATGCCTGTTTCAAGCTACTGAGGGCTGAACGTACTCACGCAGCTCCAAGTATGTTGGTGAAAAGATCCTCTCTGCCTGTAGGATATAGCATACCTTATGTTTTAGTGAGTTTTCCCTTTCTCCTAGTACATGAAAATTTTTCAACTCATCCTCCTTCCAATAAGAAAATTTCAGCACCGGTTTCTATGTGTGAGTTTGTGTTCTCTAGATAGGATTTCAGCTGGCAATTCTGTTTTTATTTCTTTTCCTTTTGCTAAATAAAATTTGAAAAAATACATGTAACAACAATACCAAAACAGTGCAGGCAAAAAAACCCCAAACCCAACAAACCCATATCAACGTTCATATGCTGGATCTTTAAGATATTCTGAAATGGTATAGCAAGGGCAGTAGCAAGCAGGTAAGTTAGATATAATGTTTATTTTTGAGTTAGTGATAAATCACTGTGAGATAATAATGGGAGCATATGTCTCCAACAGCTTTTCAGAAAAGGTTCTCTATTCTAAATGTAAACTAGTGGACTAAAGAGATAGTGAAGATTTATTTCCTCTTTCTTGGCAGAAATAGATTTCTTTCCTTTGCATATTAATGATGATACATTAAAAATGTTTACAAAACACCATCACTTGAAATTATGAAATGAATGTAATTAGGTTGCCTACAAGCCCTTAGGGCTGTGAACACCAGCTTAAGCATTAGTGAGACAGATTGCAAGCCAGGATTCGAGTTGTTTCCCTCATGCTGAGGAGAAATGAAAACAGTAGTGCAACTGAGAGCTGTACCACTGCATGAAGTGTAAATCTAGAATATGGCAGGGAAGTAAATGTCCAGCAAAAGCTAGCACCAACCTGAAAACCCATTCACATGAACAGCACTGGTAACTTGCATCCCTGACCAAGGTTATCCTGGAGAACATTTGCTACCATCTATTTGCTAAAAAAAGTTTTCCAGCCATGCATATTTCAAACATATTAAACATGCATGCAGTTGGAGTAAAAAGATCTTTAAAATGAAGGATAGGATGTGCCAAGAACAGGAAGCACCAGGTTTAAAACTGCGTTTGGCATGGATTTTTTTTTTTGCTATGTACTCCTCTCAGTAAGTAATTTTCTCTTTTTTTTTGTATTCTTCACATGAAAGTTGATGAAAATAAAGCTTATGAACCTGTGCTTCAGAGACATCATAGAGCTTCTTAAACAACTGATTCTCAAGCAGTTCTTTAAACACGGTCTCAATCTTTCCAAAAACTTCCAAAAAGTGTTCTGCATTTCCAAAGCAGAATATTTCAGAAGCATGCAAAATTAATTGAGATTTAATCTCTCTTTTTCAGCTTGCCTATCTGCCTATACAGTATGAAGGCAATTTCTAAACTGAATATGATAACAACACCAAGCTGTAACTCTGAAAAACCCTTATGGCAATAATTACTTCATTAAGCACTTGTCCCAGGTCTTGGGAAACATCCAGTGGGATTGGAGTTTCATGTAAAAATTAGGTAAGACAATGTAATGAAAGATTCTGTTGCATACATATCCCAAAAGGAACTTGAATATGAATACATTATCAGTAAGCAGGTATAACTCTAAAAAATCCCCATGACAATGTTTCCTTACCTAGTTCAGAAGGTGAGCACCAAGCAGACTGGCATGGACTCACATGGCGAAGAGAGTTAAAAGCCATGCTGAAGTCACCTTGCTTCTTGGAAATCATCCACCTAGTGAAATCTGGGGCTTGTGTAAAAGGTATGTAAGAAAATGTAATGAAATGTAGTATCATGGATGACTCTATTACATTTTATAGGCTGAACAAGGGTCACATTTACAGTGCAATGTGAACTTCCAATTTCATGTAGCAAGTCCAAACATTTATGAGCAGCTGAGTGCGGCAGACAAACTCTCTAAACAGGAGGAGCATATGCTACTTCAGGAGCTACATTGCATGCAGTAGGCTTTTCCCTGTCCAGTGCACATCAAGCAGGAAACACCTTCCTATGCATTTTTAAGAGGTTGCAAGTACCCTTTCTCTCCTCAAGCTGTAGAGTTGTGTCCCTGTACTGCCTTCTCCCTGGGCAGGCATCACTCACAGACACCAATAGAATGGGGGTTTAGCAAGTTTGTGACAACTGCTGAGATACAGAAGACACATGACAGATTCTACATCCGCCTGGTCAGCACGGTTCCCACCTGGAACTGTATTCATTGCTGCAAAGCACAGCATCCAAACAGAAGCACTGAACTTCATGTGAACAATTGCACAATAAATCAAAGTTTCTGTATTAGATGCGCTATTGTAGACAGCCAGAAGACAAAAGTAGAAAATTTCACCAGAGAGAATCCATGAAAAAAATCAATGTATCTGAAATGTTCTCCCATAACCTGCGTCACTGTTACCTTATGCTGCTCCCCTTGGATGCACAAAAAACCCTTTCAGCGCATATCAGAGGGTCATCAACTCAGCAGCCAAGTCCAGAACACAGTTTCTTTGTACTACTTGTTGCGCCTTCCTGAAACATTTTTACACTTACTTAAAGCCTGCCTCAAAACCGGGAGCTCTCCAAACTTAGAGAGACAGGCGTACTGAAAGCAAGTCACAAAGGGTTCTTTCCAATTAGCATGGACACTTGCCACAGCTCTCAGGGAAGAGCTTTTGCTGAAGAATGAAAGCAGCAGCCTAGAGCTAGTAAACCAGAGCTAAATTAACACTAATATTTGGAAGATTTCTCAGGTAAACAACAAAACTACAGGATGAGGGAGTCATTTTACTGCTTTGTTAATTCAGTATTCCCTTTTAATCACTATTTAAATCCATCTTACTTTCCTGTACCTTTGTGGATTGTAGGACTACACATTTTAACCATGGCACTGCATTTGTTTTCTATGTTACAGCAAAGTACCTCATTGTCTGATATTCTTGCAAAAGACAGAGTGAGTAAATTTCTGTTATCTATAAAATTAACTTCAGTGTGGCTACAGAAAACTATAAAGAACAGAAAAAATATCGGATTACTAACAGAAGTTAAGAAACAACAAACAAACAAAAACTTTAACAGTTTTAGTCCTTTGCAACTAAACCATTCTCTGACTCTATCAGACATGCTGGAAACACTTAAAAGCACTTCCCAGATACCCAAGAAGTGTAAATTTTCTCTCCTACAAACTTAGAACTAAAGATATGGAACAGAAAAAGCTTGATATTAAACTTTATTATCATTATTTTCTTATTTTAATATGAGGAACACTTACCCCACTAAGTTCTCAGACATGAGCTTCTCGAGTTACTCTTACCCATTTGAGTTTATTTCAAGGACTAAATCCAAGGTGCTGAGTCTGATTTCAGGTGTCAGCTCTTAACCTGTAATTAAGAGGGTTAAGGTTGTACCTTTGTCTCCATGGAACCTTTACAAAATCTCAGTGCATCCAGTTTCAGAGAACAATTTCACAGAGCCATGCTTGCCACTTAGTACAGGTCCCGATTCCTAATACACACTAAAACCAAATGGATTCACAAACCCCAGTCTTCCTGCTCTGACCTGATAAGGTGGTCCAGCTGACTGGGACAGGAGAAGGCCACCGTGTTATGGCCTCTGAAACGGAGCAGTGGAAACAGTTTGTATTAAACAAACAGGGAAAATATATTTCTTTAGCTTCTCCAACATGGAAAGAGATCCTCTTGCAAAAACACAAATTTATCTAGTTTCAGATCAAGCAACTCTTCATTTCTGTATCAGGCTCTTTTGAGGGAAGTCAGGACACTCACTCAGGGCACCACCACTTGACCATGTGCATTCCTCAGGTGACTGTTTCCTGCAATTCATGTTTCCCTGGGCATAAGGATTCAGCTTTGGCAGTTGTGGAGTTTCAGGGCTCATCCCTAGAACCGTATGAAATATCTAGGGTAGCTCAGTCCAACATATGCTGCCTCTTGTTGGAAGTTCCTCCATTTCCATCTTTGTACATCAGCCATCTCTTGTACCCTCCAAGAAAGGCAAGAGGGCTGGGCTGGCCCAGGGCTATTGGCAGCTCAGCTCTGAGAGAGGAGAGTGAGTCTCCTCTGTTCTGCTTGGAAAGTCATGCCTCTTTGTGCTTCAGAGTACCTGAAATTAGAATACCAAGTGGGATGTGGAACCACCAGACAATAGTTATCTCCTGCTGTGCATGGAAATGCGCTGTATGGAGTAGCAGCAGAAAATCCGGAAAGCAGCTCATCTTAGAATAATCTTACAGTTGTGGTTTGATGCTTTCCTGGGAAATATTTAATTCCTGCATTCCAACAATGCAACCTAACTTAATCTCCAGTGAGAACTTTACGTCTCCTGGTTTATAGGATTAACAAAAAAAAAAAAAAAAAAAAAAAACAAACAAAAAAAAAAAACCAAAAAAAAAAAAAAAACAAAAAAAAACCAAAAAGAGCTCCTACTCCATTTCGTGAGTTTAAAATGAAAACATGACCAGTCAGAAGTATCAGAGGATTAAAAGCACCACAGAGTGTTTCAGTTCACCTGGAAAATCTATTTTAAGAAATAAAATAATTTTACAAGAGCATAAAAAAATACCATCCCCTGAGGGAGGGACATGAATTATGGTTACAACATGTTTATATTCAAATTTGAAGGATCCATATACAGGAGCTCTATAAGCAGGCATCTGTATTTTCTGAGCCTTTGTATATATATTTTTGATCAGAGTTGTCTCTTCTCGTTTTGTGTTCCAAAGCTCCTCTGAGGCTACTCATGTACCAGCCTGGCTTGAAGTGGTACATCTGTTCCTTCATTATGCTCTGCTCAGGTCTTTAAATACCTGGAGCAAACCCCAGACTCCAGATTTACCTGCTATTTTAATATAGCTGAACTATCTTTTCTCTACTTGGCAGTCACTGTTATTGCACAGGCTGTATAGTTGAAGATCATAAATTTTTCTTTGTGCCTGATAAATACATTCTTTCAATAGGCTAATGCTTGTATCCTGCAATTATTCCAAACAGGTGGGCACTCTGACACTTGCCATTAGCCAGCCCGCAACGCACAAATGTATTGATCAAGGCAAAGATGCACTTCTGACTTGTGCTAATCAATGTATCAGTTCTCCAAGGGTTTTTACAGTGTAATGAGCAGGAAATATATATACCACTGCTAAGTTTCTCTCTCTTCAGGGAGTAACTGAGTGCACTTATAGAAGAGCTGATGTACTGATTCACAGTAAAGTGAAATGACATCTCCAAATAAAATTTTAATCTTAAGTATGTATGTGAAGTTTTGAGGAAGACTGATGGGCAAACTTGCAAAGTTTGCAGAATTATAGGACTTAATATACAGCTATGGAGCTACTATGCAATTGTATCTTTTACTGTGAGCTTTTCAAAGTTAACTAGAGTTCAACCTGCTTTTAGACCCCCCCAAGGAAACCAAATGATGCCACAGGAAGTGGAGATTTTATGAGGAATTAGTAGTTTCTATTCCCACTAAGTGTGTTCTTGAGCTTTTAGCTTTCAGAGGTGATATTCTCAAACTCTTATTAGTCACTGATCTTTAATTTACCACACTTTGCCTTCAGTTTTGGTAGTGCAGCCCTGTGTTAACAGTGTCAAGCTACAGTCACACATTGTCTATTTTCCAAAATGAACAAGTCGGTTCTCTGCACAGAGCCATGAAACCAAAGCTTGCTGAAGACTGTCATTTTAATTGCACTGCATTCAAATTTACAGTTAAGATTGAAGGCCTCTTATTCACATTAGATTTGTTAAGCCTCTCTCCATCGGTTTTTTCATTCAACATTCAGAGAATTACACAACTTATCTCCAATCAGTGGCATGATTTGTCACCTTCAGTAAAGTTTGATGTGCTGTTTCTGGAAAAGCAGCAGATAAAGGGCTTTAAGAAGCTGCACTCAGAATTCTGAGTCAGTGCAAACCAGCCCTGACTCTGGGGGAGGTCATGAAGAGTGTCTAAGGTTACCTAAGGTTTAAGTAGCACAGCAAAAAACAGCATAGAGGGAAAAAAATCCACCAAGAACTTTTGTTTACAGTGAACCAGTTAACCTGAAATAGATGATAAAAAGTATACTGCAAGCAATCCCTGCAGTTTTTACTGTAGTATCATAGTTATATTCTGCTCATAATGACAGGATGGGAATTCAGTAACTCTTTTTTTCTGTATCTCAAAGTCCATACACCAAATACACTCATTTGGCTCTTAAGTATCTCGGAACCAATGGTAACCAAACCAGACATTTTTATGAAAGCTTACACTCCTTGCATGCTTATACCAGTTTTATGTAAAAATATAACAACACTATCACTAGCTGACCCATTTCTCACTGCCTACTCTTTTCTGGGGGCAAAACTCCTTCTGAGAGGCACAAAACGAACCTAGGAATTCTTAATCTCAAAATTGAATGTGTAATCCACCAGCGCAGCATGAGTCATATATTTTAATGCCCAGTGTACACAGGCATAAGTGTACAACTGCAAGCAGCTAATGGGTTTACTCTTTTAATGGAGGAAGTCAGCAGCTAATCTGAGGGCCTGGGGTTCAAATGCTACCCATGACCCAACTTAAATAATTGTTTTATTAAGCAAAGATGTAAACATGATTGATATAATATAAGCTATTTAATCTGCCATTACAGAATGATTAACATTCATCCATCTGTTCTATAATCAAAGATGTTAATAAAGTTATGAAGATAATAGTATAACAAGTGTTTTTGCTAATCCTAAATTGTTGGGATAGTTCTCATCTGGGAGCAGTGAGGGACACAGCAGGGGTAAGAGTTCATCTCTATTAGGAGTGATTAGTACAACTTTAAGCTATAATTGCTTGGATATATTCACACAGGAGACTGCTACCCAGCCATTAAGCATCCTTAAGAGGATGATCTTTTGTACAAAAAGGTCCAGCAGTTTTTCTGACTTTGTGACAATGTGGGAAGTTTATCTACTCACACATACAAAATGCTTCAGAGATGGCTGAAAATTAAAAAAAAAAAAAAATAAAATAAAAAAGTGGATACATCACCTTTCCAAGCATATTTCTCTAAGGGGATGCCCAGAAATTATGTGGCATGAAGGCTTTATTGAGCTGAAGGCACGTTGTGCAGCCTACTGTCTCCATAGTCACCATGGAGTATCAAGAGCAGCCCTGGCTCTTTGGCATTGCCACTGGCAAGTCAGCTAGAACTAAACCTGGGGAAAACCTGTGAAATCTCAGGGGAATGTCTTCTTCCCTTGAGTCTGAGAACCATGTTGTACAGCCACAGTATGCCTTTCTTGGATGCCTGCCAGGAAGAGCTCCAGGCAGGAAGGTCTGGAAGTTCATGGGTATCTATGGATAAAGAAGCAAAATTGTGACACTTCATCCCTTCCACAGTGCTCATGCAACACTCTTCCTCAATGATGTCATGCTTGCAGTTAGTTTACCTAAACATTCACAAAAAGTATGCTAAGGTCTAGAACTCAGGAAAACCCTCCTTTCTCCACAGAGATACGCAAATAGAGAATTCAAAAGGTAAAACTGATATCTCGAGATATCAAGAACTGCATTTGCAAGACTGTGAGTTTGCAGAAAGTTATCAACACAATGTGCAGACAAAAGATTTTTGACAATCTTTTCTGGATACTGAGTTTAATGGCCAGTTTTGATTTCTGAGAAGAGCTGAAGATGCACCCAAAGGTGCTACTGCAATTTAGCCAAACTGTCAAATGAAGAAAACACCACTCAGAGGGCTTCAAAGCTCTAAATAATCATGTCTTTGTATGTGAACCACCTTAACAATCACATTTCACAATTCTGATTTCCTTAAAATTCAGGTTTTCTGGTGAGCTGGATGGACCTTCCTCTCATTTTCCATTTAAATTTTATGTAGCCCCGAAATCAGTCTTTTTCTATTTGGCATAATTTTTAAATGGAATCTTCTTTCTCTCTGTTGTTTTTTCTTTGCTATATGCAAAGCTGGAATCATATATCCTCCTCAACTTTATTATTAGTAGGCTAGACAAAGCTTGTACACCTGGAGCACATCCATGTTCTGAAATACAACAACAAGCAGAAACATAGAGGGAGCCCTGAACATCTACATCTTCACTACATCTGTTGCAATGGTGGCTTGAACTTGTACATGTTGACTGATTGAAGGGTATTTTCACTTCATTTGATGTTTCTGATGGAATTCCAGATTACAGCTAGAGTTCTTTTTAATGTTGCATTTAGTTTTATTTCAATTTCTTATTTCCCTAAGTTCTGGCTATTTAATAGTCCAGACACGTTCCAAAATACCAGTGCCTTCAAAATTTGCATTATCTGCAGATGCAAATTAACACACCTCTTTTGTGTCAAGGTAGTCATAAAAACATTTTTTCAGCCCTTTATATTTCATCAGCCTTTGAACCAATACTCTCTTTCCAAGAATTTCCCCTTTCAGCTCACCTAAATATTTACTCTTTAGCCAGTTTCTTGCTCATCTTATTCTTTTTCCAATGCTTTATTGACATTTCTGAGACACTTCACCAAAACCTTAGCTGAACTGCTGCTTCAACACCTTTTACTCACAATGCCACATTCTACTTTTCATGCTTTTTACCTTCAGGGTTCTTAATTTTTCATAAGACTTTATATGCATTAACAACCAGAACTGAAGGAGAGTGACAGGGCAACCAAAGCACACTCATCTAGGAAAAAAAAAATTCAGGAAATATTTGTTCTTTCTTCAAAATTCTCAAAGTTTTTAGAACTTAACTCCAATGCAAATGCTCAAAGTAGAATGTAGGAATAAGGAATAATAATTAAGACATGAAATGAAGACATGTAAAATAGAAATATTAAATCTAGGATCATCTAGAAACTTCTCCAGGGTCTTTCCAAGATTGCTGCCCTCTGTTCATGTCCTCATAGGCTTTAATGAGTTTCAAAACTTTTATTCAATGTTCCTAAGGAAGATCTGAACAGAAGCTGAGCCAGGTCTACAGTTAGTTTTGACATCTTATTTACTCAATAGTGAGATAACTTTCAAAGATAAAATATCTGGTTTAGTTTTCCTTCTGAATAAGTAAGCTTTGTGGTTTTTTTCCTACTTACCTCCTTTCCTGTTTGCAAGCTGCATCCATTACTGCCGCAATGAAGGTTTATTTTGTGGGCAGAGAATCAACATTCATGTGTTTACCTGCAAAGGGAAATAAAGGGAAATTGGTTTTCTATCTTTTTCCAACAACTGTGGAATCAGCAAATAGGTCTTTTTTTTAATCAAAAATTCAGCTATATTTAGAATTCTATACTTATCTTTGTTTACATTTTAAGTTACTTACCCTGGTAACTGTTTTGTTGAATTCGAAAACATCTCTAAGCTGCAGGTTCTTGATACTGTAAAAATTAAGCCTTTCTATTTGTAAACAAGTAAAACCAGATAATTGCAAGAAAAGCAAAATATCTGCCTCTTTCTCCTGTCCTACAAAGAATAGCAAGTGCTCAGATCTGCATATGTATCAAAGAAATAAACGTCCATGTATTGAAATTATGCAAGAGAGGGGGTAATATGACACCTAGTTCAGATTAAACAAAAATGCTGCTGTAGTCCAGTGTTGTTTCCACTCTTTGACTGCTATAGAAAGAATACTTGTTTAAGAGGAAAATGTGCTATATGCCATAAAACTACAAAGCCTTTGCAAGCAGGTGGTTATGCCAATACACAAAATCTGCCATGAATTGTCTCTGCAGCTGGACATTGTTATTTCAGCAAAATGAAGATTTGTAACACGCTTTATCAGGTCCAACTTAAACCCTGTGCCTCATAGTAGGAATAGCCTGATACAGGAGTGTAGCCTACATTCTGGATCACCATTGCTAAAGCTTTCTGAAGGTCTTATCCATTTGCCTCATTGCAAGAATCATGAAGTGTCAAGTGTTCTCTGTGTCTCTGTGCACTGAGTTACAGTCTGGATTAGAGCCTGAATCCAGAAGATGATAAGTAGTCTCATTGCTGCTCTGTTTAGACAGTGTGAGATTGAGTCCTTTTGTTTCAGCCCTTCCATAAAACACCGAAATAAATGGAGCAGTTTATTCTGCAAAGATCCTTGAATTCCCAGAGCCTTCTGCACCATCCCTGGGGTAGGTATAACACCTACTCCCTGCAGTAATGTTCCAGCCTTAAAGATTTGGGCTGAGTGGAGTGGTTAGAACTCACAGTCCTTTTCAGTGTTTGTCAGCCAGCCAAGGGGGCAACTTAATACCTTTTCTAAAAAGTCAACTGGCCAGGTACAATGCCTATAAACTGACAAACCAGAGTACTGTGGCCCCCTAAAGATCAAAGTACACTCTTAACAGTGATCAGGAGCATATGATTAATTGTAAACTTGAGGTTTACAAAAGAGTCAATGGTAGATATCGGTAGTATTCAACCTGCTCACATTTCATCTTAAAGCAGAAAAATTTCCCATTGCAGTGCATTTCAACATGGGACATAGAATCCCTCTATCAGCACA
Source organism: Sitta carolinensis (assembly GCA_032173965.1). NCBI lineage: Eukaryota > Metazoa > Chordata > Aves > Passeriformes > Sittidae > Sitta > Sitta carolinensis. The sequence goes on from CM063288.1 coordinate 21,761,969, forward strand.
GCTGTATAAACATGTCAGAACCACTCTGAACAGGAAAAATTGTTAAGCAGCTTGCATTATAAAAACTAAATATTGGACCAAAACACTGAACACTTTGCAGAGTTTTCACTTCATTTTACAAAAGAGATTAACTGGATTCAAGGTGGGCTTGCAGACAGGCTATTGTAAATTGGACCAGAAATCATCAGCCACCTACAGTCTGAATTTGACCCCATTATATTAAACAAAGAGCCCTGAGAAATAATTGAGCTGGGAGCTGCACAACAGCCTAAACCCCTGCTGGCTGACAGTGTCCAGCAGAGAACAAATGAACCCACTACTAATGGTAGTCAACAGCTTCTTCAGAAGACTGAACTTATCAGCCTCTAAAGAAAAAACATTATTCTGCATAGTCCTTAAACAACCAACATGATGTAGAAAGCTGGCCAAATTCTCAGCTTCTATAGATTGCTAAAGCCCTTCTGAAATCAAAAGACCATTGAGAATTTATATTATGACCTTGTCAACTTTCCTTATAGAAAAGAGTATGTGAAAAGAGCAACAAACAAGCTCCAACATTATTCTGTGTGTAGGATCTCACACTGGCATTACTGATGGGAGGATCTCTGAGCAGTCTGGGTGCAATGACAGAGTCCCCAGAAGCACTGATGCACGATTACCATACGTTATCATGCACGTAGGTTGACTGAACAGGTGTGCTCCTCCCCAGGCGAACGTGTCGGTCTCTAATGTGCCAATAGCTCATCAGAAAACACTGCCACAGGCTCTGAAGCTGGTTCTTCCCCAGTGATGGCAGCTGTTGGGAGATGGAGGCAAGATCATTTTTTTCATTTTTGTATTTTTAACGTTGTTGAGCATTAAGTAGTTCCTGTTCTAGAATAAATACTGTAGATTCACTGCTATGTGTTTTACAGACATAATAAGGGGTACTGTGAATCCACAAACATAATAGTGCTGGTGACTTTCTGGCAGTGGTCACTGCTCTCGGCTACGGTTGGTGACATTCATGCTGCAAGTTAATGAAATAAAAACAAGCTTCCTACCTAAATTAGCTGGAATACAAAGCCCAGCTGCTATGTGGAGAAAAGAGAATTAAATAAGCCATGGGCCACTTAAACTCCCCAGTGCACTATGATTTCTCTCTGAACTTGCCACATCTCAAGAAAAAAATGCTTCTATTCTTTTGCAAAAGTCAAAAGAGCAGGTAATTAGACCAGATCCTGAAGGTGCTTCCCCAAGCCAGGCCTGACCTGCTGCTTCCATGGTGCTCAGGCAGCTTCCCCTGGGGCAGGAGAGACACAGACCCTGTGTGACCCTCTTCTCTGCTGAGCTCTTGGCTAGGGACAGGGCAAACCCTTCTGTCCAGTCAGATACAGTGGTAGGGAGGAGATCCTCCCTTCCCACCTGAGGCAGTTTCAGCTTCACTCATTCCTCCACAAAGGCCTGAGCTGTCTGCAGGGCTTGGTTTTTACAGGGCTTATACTGGGAAAGAGAGTGGCCAGCACAGAAATCTAAGTTAATCCATGGAAAGAGCTGGTACTTGCTGCGAGTGTCTTGAATTTTGTGAGAAACTGGTTTACATTTAAACTCTCACAGCGAACACTTTTTACTTGACAAATTGATCAGTTAAGGTCTTCTCAGGTTCTTCCAAATGCCCTTCTGAGTACTGAAACTCGTGGAGAAGGTCTGAATCTCAGCACAGTCTGATGCAGGGACAGTGCATCATCTGCAGCATGTATAGAGGGTACACTGATAATTCTGGTGCCACGTAGAAGGTCAGTCTGATTAGAACTCTTTTGCCATATTCTGTGTTTTGTCTTTTTTTCCTGCAACTGATCAGGTCTCAGAATTAATTAAATCTCTTGATGTACTTAGACAACTTGTGGAATAAGTGGTAAGATGTTAGAGATATTGAACTTGTTCATTTGATTTCATCTCTGTAACCTGAGCTCCAATTTAATGCTGTACTTCTACCCTCTTGAAGATTAATTACTGCATGAGTTAGCAAGTCATCTCACCAGCTTTTATTTGCGAAGAGTGTAAGTCAGTAGAAATGTAACTCAGGTGCTACTCTGGCTTTGTACATGACGGGTGAAAATCAAAGATTTAGCAGTTAAATATATTTAACACTACAACACTCTTTTCTTGAAGCCAACTCTAGGGCCAACTCAAGCATGGTTACAGGTGAAGGAATATGGCTAACATATAAATCCTGCTTTCGGTTCTCTCAGTACAGACAAACGCAGCCACAACTCCCAGTATCAGAGAAGTTTTCAGGATTTACATTGTATTAGTGAAGAGATTGTAATTATTTAGATTTTAATGTTTTAAAAACATATAATGACTTTGTAGAAACAACAGCCTTAACATTGTCAGGAGAGCCACAGAAGTGATTTTACAGTTATGGCATGTGACTGTCGTGTTCCTGCTGGCTCTGCAGCTTTGAGCTCAAGGGCCCAAGGTGTCCTGTTCACAGATACCTCTGCTCTGGACTCTTCATCTCTCTCAATAAGAGGAGGCAAACAGGGAACTCAGTGAGACTCCATGTTCTCATAGCTCTGCCATGAGGACACTCCAGTGAAGGGGACCAGCTGGCATCATGCTTTTGTTTGTGCCAGAAATAAAATTCTGGTAGCAAAAGAAAGATCAACAACTTGAAAATTTAACAAGATAGAGACATAGGAAAGAAAAGTGGTACAGACAGACTCTTCAGTTTAAGAATGACACATTCAAGGAGCTTTAGGTTGTTGGACAGTAACTTCTTTTGAAAGTTCATGACCAAAATAATATTAATTCTAATTTCTCAGGCACTCAGAGAAGCATATTTTCTCATCAAAATGAATCTGATTAATCTACACCCATTTTCAGAACTCTATAATAGGTTGCAAATCTACCCTTAAACACAGCTGAGGTTTTAGATTGTCTTGGTTAATGTATTTAAGTTCAGTAAACTCAAGCTCTAGCCACATACAGAAAGGTTCAGAAAGATGTTACGTGCAAGCCACGGTAAAATTAAGTCTGTATCACAGCTTCCACAAAAGTCCTTTCCTTACTTCCAAGAGAAGAGGAGCTTTGTAGACAACTGCTCTTTGTAATCCTGACACTTCTCACCATCATACCTCATAGAACAAAAAACTCTCCAAACCTGTACTTCATGATGTGCAGAAACCCGCCCCAGCCCTAGTGGCACTTGTTTTGCCAAGGAAACACTTATCCATCTGTAAGATCACTGTAGTTCTTACATTACTCTCAATATTGTCATGGCTTCTTGCAATGCCTGCTAAACTGGTTGTTCTTCTAATGGCACCAACATTCCCACCCCCAGTACCTAAGCCACAGCACTTACACAGTGTGTGCACACCACAGTTGCCAGTTATTCCTTCCTAGAAGGCCTTGTCCCAGGATGGCCAAAGGTGGCTTCTCAATTTATACCCTTAGGGTTAATGGATTTTTCCAAGGGATTTATCCCCAGGATTCAACCTCTGCATTGTTTCTCCATACAGCTTTAAAAGGATTGCTTACAGCACCATTAAGAATCCATAGCAGTTGCCTCCAGGAATACTATGACTAGTATTTGTTTTCTTAAGGTTCTTTTAGGTTCCTTCAGTAATACACCCTAGGAATGCATTCAAGCACAAGCATCACTGTCTGCTTTAGCAGGGCACCAAGTTGTCTGCTACAGAAAACATGCAACAAGTCTTGCATTAATTCGGATGTCCATCCCTTATCTTGACATCTGAAAATGGCATCTTCTGGCAGCTTCCCCTTGGTATTGTCTTTCTTTTAAGGATGATGTATAGTGGCAATTTTGCTCTATCTGCTAAGACCACCAGCAAAGTGACAAACCTGTTTTTTCCATTGGCAGTGTTTTTGATAAGTCATTTGGACTGCTTTAGCACATGGTAATATGTGTCTAAAAAATTCAATGCGTGTCTAAATTAAAAAGGGGATTTCTGATTTGTGTTGACTGTGACTGACATTTATAAATATTTCTGAATTTTCTATATTGGTGCAAAGTGTTGAAATTTCAATGTTTTAACATACAGTTAAAACAAACTTTATCCTAGTGTTGTATTACATCTAACATCTTGAGTACTACATCAAACATCTTGAGTATTACATCATTTTTATAACCCTAAAAATTCATGGTTCGACTGTCAGTTCAGCAAGATCTGTCCCACAAAATAATTTTAAATTGTAATGGGAACACTGAAAGGACGTCCTTCTAAAACTAATGAGAGATTTTTGTTAGAAATTTCCTAATCTGAATTACCCATTCAGAAATTCATTAGTAGTAGAATAATAATTTTCTTCTTCCTATAAAACCTTGAGAAATAAATGGTCATTAATCTACTAGGAAGTTTTCATATTTCTCATACCATAAAACATAAGTCTTCCAAAGCCTCTTCAAAAGGCCTGGATCTATGCCTTAAGTACTCAGAAGCAATGGTAATCGAGATGCTTCAGAAACAAAGGAGAAAATTACATATATTATAAAATATAAACTATATTATGAGCAAGCTAGGAGTAAGCAAGCAGTAGAAGGCATTCACTCTGTTCTCATCTTTGAAGGAGCCAGTGGCTCAGAGCAGCTGCTTTGGCTGCTTTTGTTTGTCACATTGAAGAGGAGGAGCAGGAAAGCAGAGCTCTCAGAGCTTCTCCTCCCTGGGGTAAGAGGTGGAGGCTAATTAGGCAACCTTGCAGTGAGTGCCTACACTGGAGTAGCTAAAAAGATATCTGTCATTTTTTACCATCTTAATAATGCACCTTCTTATTTCATTTTTTCTAACATCTGCCTGTTTCTGTAAATCTATGCTCTCAAATGAGAAAGAAATCCTATAATGTAACATATTCTCTGGCATTGAAACAGATAAAGTATTTGATAGTCCCAGTGTTGATATCCTTAAAACTGGGGTACAGAGCTTCTCCCTCAGTATCCAGCATCCTGGTGAATTCTTTCAAAGTGTTAAAAGATGAGAAGACTAATAGGTCTTTTTCCCTGAACAATATAGTCCAGTTTATGAGCAGGAAACACATCAAAAGAAGATTTTAGCTGCTGTCATCACAATTGTTATGTCATATAATATCCCTCCTGGTCTGCAGTGTCCCCCTTGAGCTAAGGCAGAGAAGACGATTACAATTATTTATTTTCCTCCAAAAATAATTTAAAAAAAAAGAAAACCAGTTCAACACAATGTTCATGTCCCTCCCCAGCCTCGCAGCTCCTTTGCTTCTTGCATTGGTACCAGGTTAACTAATGATACTTGTTCCCCCAGGCTAAGAGGATCCACACAGCTTCATCCAAGGGTCTTGTCTGATCCTTCTTACAACAACACAGTTGTTATAGGGGCCAAAGGAGAAATCAGTGTTTATTAAATTATTCATGCCTTTTTGTCCATGATTTCATCCTTCAGGCCCAATACTCCCCAGGGTTTTGCAGAGCTTACCCCTCAGATTGTTCTACCTCTCTGAGATTGTTCTGATGTCTTCTTATAAAGTCTTTAACTTAAATTTATAAGCAAACAGAACTATTTACAGTCTTGACTTTCGAAGACCAGTAGCTTCTATCAGCCAGAAAAATAATCTTAATACTTTTTTTGTCTTCTCATTCCAGTAAAGAACTGAAAAAACCAGGTGAAATATCTGAATTTTCTACAAAAATAGAAATTCTGGCTCCCCACTGACACTATAAATAGTGTTGAGACTCACTGTCCTATCAGCAAAGTGGCTTTTGATTTTTCTGTTTAAGTGTCTCACTTTGTGTCATTTTGTGTCACAAGCTGATAATAACCGGAAGGCACCTGTGTCAAGCATCTCCACACCTGTCTCTTTGGGAAGTTCATATTTTGATACTGATCCAAACTTTGCACCTGATGCCCACAGCTAGGAAATGTGAGCTGGTTTTGGAAAACAAAGCAGCGCCATGACAATGAGCATCAAATTAGGTTGTCCTGGGAATTGTAGCAGTGATGACTTCAGCTTGTTTAAAGGTGTAAGGTTCTCAAGCACAGACAAAAGCCAAGGCTGGAGGAAGTCATCCAGCCTAGCTAGATCTGAGTAAAGGCAGGGGTCCCAACCCCAGAGCTGAGATCATCAGGAAAGCCAACTTTCCTAATGCTGTTACTGCCCTGCCTGCCTACACATCTGCTGCAGAGGTGAGATGACAGCCAAGCTGCCCAGCACAGTAAGAGCAGAGGCCAGAGAGAGATGTAGAGGAGACTGCAAAGGCTGTGAACAGCAGAATGATGTGAGCTGGGTGGGAGCCCAGGCACCATTCTGAAAAACTGAAACCACACAAACCTGGATACACCCTGAAAATAGGTGCACTGACCAGTCCTTCAGGCAAAGAGCCCATTTCCCCACTCTTCAGGCTCAATTCACCCATATGTGGGAGGAAGTGCTTGCCACCAGGACTGACTAATGCATGGGAGCACTGGGCTCGTGTAGGGGAAGGGCTCCAGGACTCCTCCTTACAAGTCTAGTATAGTACTGTCTGGATGGGATATGTCTTTAGGTGATTACGGTTGAGAAACATTTGTATTTTAATAAGGGAAGGACTACCCAAGTTGGCACAGTGGGAGATTTGCCTGAAGTCAGAGAGACTGAAGGTCCTCAGAGCACAGGGTGTGTTCTGCCCCATAGGCAAAGCTCAGGGGAACAAAGCTGCTCAGCAGTTAACAGGTACAGTTGGGAAGTCTCTAAGGCGCCTTTTTTTGGCAAACAAATACGTCCCCCTACCCCTTTCCACTTAGGCAACACAGTGCATGGCTGTTTTTATTATGGTTCTGTCACTTCACACAGTCCAGTTTTACTTCAATAATAAAAATATAGAAATATAATTAGCATCTTTGTTTCAAGGCACTGAGTTTTTAAATTACCATGTGTGACAACTGTTATGGCAATGAAATCGTTAAAATCATGTAAATACTTAAACCATGTAGGCCTGGGAGATTATAGTTTCATTAGAGAAAAGGCTATAAAGTTAGACCTAGGTAATTACCTTTCCCATTAATGCTTGAAAATTCTTTGCTCCACTGAGAAGTGATTGTGGTGCATCATGCCTTCTGTGCTTTTACATTCAAACTGCAGGAGCTTTTATTTCATCAGCACAAACTGCAAGGAAACAGCGGCAGCCTTCCAGGTGTACTTTGCAAATTGGGGTTTAAATGTGGAACACATCAAATTAAAATTCAATATTAATTATTTTGTCTTGCTAGGAGCCTGAGTAGTTTAAAGCAGCAAGGGTAATTGTCTAACTCATTGTATGTGTCTACAGCGAACTTAATCATTATGTCAGCTTCCTAATAAAAGGTTATTATAGAAACAAAGATCCCAATTTTACATATGGTAGGCAAGGGAGAATTCGAAGAGCTAGTCTCCAAGGTAGACTTGAGGTTCTTGACAAATGATGCCCATGCTGTGATCAGATACTTAACAAGAAATCTCGTTATTAACTAGGCCTGTACAGATAATTAGCACTTGAGCTTCAAATTTTAAATCTGGCTTGAGATGTATAATTTATCAAAAGCTCTAGCTCACTGTCAAAGTCCTATAATAAGGCAGTGTTATTGATGAATTGAGATTAAGAGCAGATTGAAGAGAAAATTAGGCCACTGGTTAGTCTGAAAGGTCTGATTTCAATATTTGCAGTACTAATTTGGTATTATTTTGGTAAATGGATGTGGTCCCCAAGTGCTACACAGTATAAAAGAATAAACTGTAAGTCATTATTCTAACAAAAAAAGTATTGTTTACTGTATGCTGAATTTTGCAGCCCTAGCAGTTTGCTTAATAAGCTTCTTTACAGGATAAGTGTACCTGTTTTTATTGCATTAATTCATTATAACACATAGAGAATGCAGGGCTTTTATTCAGGGCTAGACAATGTAGCTTCTTTACATTATATTACATTAGACTAATGATGATCGTGTATGCCAATCCCCAGTTTAGCTGTTTAATTTATATTTTTGAATTTTCTTTGAAGCATTCTTCCCATCAGAATGCAGATAAGTAGCATTTCATATATTCAAGCTACATAAAAAGAGCAATCTTTTTTTAATGATCGCCGGTAGCAATTCATTGCAAGTGGTTCCAAGGAAAAAAATGAAAGAGTGACTGTATGTAATCTATCTACAGTAAACTGCAGCTGCAGAGGTGTTAGATACACTTTCATGACCCTTAGCATACTAAATCTTTTTGATACACATTATAAAATGACATTTAGGGCAATATCTGATATCCAGAATTATATTGGGTAAAACATAAGGTTGGGGCAAGTTCTATTGTTTTTCTCGGGGTTTAATTCCTAGCTGAAGCACATGGATCATATCAAAAAGGTGCTGTTTTACTGTATATCCTATCAAATATTTATCAAATGCAACTGTGTATCATTGCATATATCCAGTATATCACATCAGTATCCTCCAACAAAATAATAATGTCAGTCACTGCCTGTTTCCAGGAAAGTTTGCACTGACAATCCCCTGTAACCCGTTCTTGGCAGCAGCTCCTTTCCTCTCAGTTTCCAGCTGTCCAGCGGGGTATGCCAAGTCACAGCAGGACCTGAGGAGTGTTTGTATTCAACTGTGGCCCTGGGCTTTATGGAGATTTGCCTTGCATATTGTGCACTTGCAGACAAGTGGGATTTCCAGGACCCAGCAGGGGCTCCCCAGTGTTTATGCTGAGGTGGTTTGCTGGTTGGCAAATTGCTTTGGGCCAGAAACGTGTGACAGAAGAAAATGTATTGCATTAGCTTTTCTATCAATAACATCTTAACACTGACTTATAACACAATTGCTTTCATGCTGATCCAGCCTCCTAATTTTAATTTTAGGACTGATTGAATTTTGCAATCAGGCATCTTCAGCTATACTGGAAAGAAAAGCCTTTTCTTCCTTCCTTAGAAATAATATGCTAATTAAAAACATAAGCAACAAAAATATAAACAACTTCCACCACTCTAATGTCTTTGTCTAATACTTATTTACACAAGTTTTGAAAATGTCTAATGTTTGATATATTATAATAGTTTTAAGAAGATTTAAAATAATTTATTCTTTTAGTTGCTACTCAGCTGTACATACTGGTGTATCATTTTGCAGAGCTGCTGAGTCTTAGTAGATTTGTAAGAGATCCAAAAAAGGAGGGTTCTGAATTCTGAGCAGACAGAAATGCTAATAATGATATATGCTTTTGTGTGGTTTTTCATTCAGTCATTTACATTTGTTACTCACTTATTATGGGCTGATCCTGATCTTTTTTATGCTGATGATACTTTAGAAATTTGAGATCAAGAGATTCTCCCAGTTGAACTAAAACTTATATTGGTGCAAGAGGTAAATCTGAAGATCTTTAGGGATAATTTAAGATTAAAGTGATTAATAAGCTCCAGTTTAATGTTAGTCAGAAAAATAATTTAGAAAGTATTTAAGAACTTTAAATGACATTTTCAAGCATACTCAAAGATAGAAATATTTGGATAATTCAAAATTTGGGAGAAAAAAATAGCAAGTATATGTCAAATAGAACATGGGTCACATCTCGAGGCTCTGTCAATTTAGAACCTTGGAACTCCTCAGATAAGACTGCTTTCTAATAAGTTTAACTATCCAGTTGCCTGACTTTGAAGTCCTTTCACATGAAACATTCACACGGCTTGTAAGGGGAGCCGCACACAGAGGTGGTGGTAGAATGTTTCTATACTTGATTATAGTTACATAGCAAATCTAATATAACACTTTCCATGAAGAGGGGTAGGAAATCACAGCTACCCAGTGATCACTGAGCAAAAGAATGGAAATGTTTATGATACGATACCTGGCACGAACAGTGCCTCATTAGAAACAAACGGGTTTTGTACCCAGGTGGTTCATACTGTTGTTCTTGCATCCCCTTTTTAAGTGATTTGGTAGCGCTGATGTAAATGCCATTGGTGTATGAAGAGTAGCCCATAGAGAACTTGAGGATTGCCCACATAAGAGAGCTTGAGGACTCCTGTCGGCATAATTACAAACCATGACTACTTAGTGCAGCGTGGCACAGGAAAACAGGATTTTGCCAAGATATATTCCTCCAGCTAGCCGAGGCACACTCAATGCTATAGGTATTATTGTCGTCCCAGTTATAAAACAGCAGGCACTTGGTGATCGCTGGAAGAAAGGCAGAATTATGTCTTTTCTGCGTTCGCCCAGCAGTTGCAGCACACGAAGCTGGCGTTAGGAGCTCAGGAGCGGGGCACAGGAGGCGGGAGACCGGCGGGAGCGCACCGGGCGGAGCGGAGCCCGTGTGAGGGGCAGCCCGTCGGGGATCCCGTCGGGTGGAGGATCCCGTCGGCGCGGGGATCGTGTCGCCAGCCGGGATCCCGTCGGGGCCGGGGATCGTGTCCGGCGGGAATCGTGCCCAGGCCCAGCGGATTCCGTCGGGCCGGGGATCGTGCCCGGCGGGGATCGTGCCCGGCCGGGATTCCGTCGGGCCGGGGATCGTGCCCGGCGGGAATCGTGCCCGGCCGGGATCCCGTCGGGCCGGGGATCGTGCCCAGCGGGGATCGTGCCCGGCCGGGATCCCGTCGGGCGGGATCGCGCCCGCCCGCGGCCCCGGCCCGCCCTGGCGCTCGGCTGCCGAGAGGGGGCGCGCGCGCTCCGCGGAAGGCCCGGCGCCGGGCCGCGGGGCTGAAGGGCCGCGGGGCTGGGGGGCCGCCGGGCCGGGGCCCGCCCGCTGCCGCTGCGGCCGGGCCGGCGGTGGCGGGCTGGGGTGCTGAGCAGCAGCAGCAGGTGGCGGAGCCGCGTTCTGTTTACATCGTGCAGAAAGGAGCGCGATGCGGAACCGCCGGATTTGGGCTTTTTCCGTGAAAAGGGCGAGAGCGGCCGCCTGCGCGGGAAGGCTGGGTTGCGGTGCGCACCCAAACTTCGGGAAAATTAATCATTGGGGATACGGACCGAGTCAGAACAGCGGCCGGCTGTCCCCGATGGGTTTGCATCACGCAAGGAGCCCTGGCGCTCAGCGGCGCCTTCGAGCGGCCCGCAGGAGCCGGGGCAGCCCGGTTCGAACAGGCGGCCGTAAAGAACAGTACCTGCTACTGCAGAACCACACATTCACGGAAGGGGTTTAAACATACGCAGGGTTTGAATTCTCTCTCTTCTCGTCACCCCTCTTTTTTTCCTAAATTCAATTATTCCGGAAAGACAACTGTCCAGGAAACTCATGGCATTTTCCAACTGGAATACAGCTCTATAGCCTGTGACAATGCACAGTGGTTGATGAGTTAGTTCTAGAGGCTTCTGAATTTTAATGATGTTGGAGATGATATTGTGTGTCCTTCAGCTTGTTAGAGTGACACTAGCACTCCATAAATCATAATACCTGTGTATTGTAAAATCAATACAAAAGTGCTATCTCAGCGCTAAACCTTAATAAGTTTTTCAGTGCTCTAGCAGCCTAAACTTTGTTGTAATGCCATTGGACCTGTGGGTTGGGATCAGAGCATGCTTAATTTGTTTTGTAATAGAGACTTTTCTTTAATGAAGGACCGATTAGTAAAGCTTTGGTTGCCAATCTAGTGATCAGTTGGCAGAACAGCCTCTGCAATTAAACTCGTGTATCTCTGTCCTGAAGCAAAAAAGCAGGCTTAAACAGTCAATAAATGTTAATCCAGTCAGAACCTGTCTGTGCCTTTGAAGGCTGCCCATGAGGGGTTTTTCAAATCACATTTTTTTCATCATTTTAAATATGGAGGTCCCTATAGAGCTGGTACATAGCGTACAAGGCCTCCCACTGCTCTGTAATAAGATCTGGCATACTAACAGCTTTCTGTACAGATCTGTCATCGTTAGGTTTGTTTGTCCCTCCCCATTCCAGCATAACTATCTGTATAGTTACTGGATATGAAAAAAAGCATTTTGCCTCTCTCACATGTGAGAGTAAAAAGGCTGCTTCAAAAATCCTTATATAAAACATGTCATTATGGATGTATATGATTTTTATAATTTACAAGTATCTCTCTCAAACTTTTTTTCCATTATTATTTGTTTCTTTGTGGGATGATATCCAGGGGAGGAAGTTTACGTTTATGCATAAACTGCAAAGCATACACGGGAAGTATGGAACTGCCAAACCGTACTTGAAACAAGCACAAAGAAAAGTTGAATCTTATCTAGATTGTTGCTGCTCTCTAGGATATGCTTCTCATGAAACACTGCCAGATACTCATCTAACTGCTTCCCAGTCTTGTCTGCTTGCTTTCTTTTCCTATGAACAGGGTAATAAAAGCAAGCTGATAACTAGAAGAGGGAGAGTTAGCAGAAAGTTGTCAGATAGAGTTGGGGAGGGCAGCTCTTTTAGAGTAAAAGGAAGAAGCAATTCCCAGTCTTCCTGTTTGGGGAAAGAGTCTTTGCTATGAACTTCATTTTCTTCCATTTCCCAGCCTATTTTTCTATCTACTCCTTTAGATGCACGCATGATGTATATAGAACATTAACATACATGGGAAAGTGTGTTAAATTAGCCTAATCATAACTAGCATCTCCCTTATTTGTTTTGTAGGATTTAGCTTTTGTTCTTCATTGTGAGACTGAGAGCTTCACACAAAAAGATGAAGAGATTTGTATGAATCACTGAATTGGAAAGAAGAATTTCCTGCTGGAGAGAGAGAGAGAGAGAGGGAAAAGAAGGGGATCAGTCTCTTTTCACAAAGGACCAAATCCATCACTAGGACAGCATTCTGATTTCCCTGGAAGTGACTCTTCCCTGCCAGAATGACCTGGGAGAACACAGACTGAGAAGGGAAACTTGTGATGGCCCTCTGGACAATGCAACCAGTTCAGTGCAATCATGCAGGGTTTCAGCAAAGGCAGTAAGTGCCAATACTGTGATGAGATATTCACTGCTCTTTCCTGTTGGCTTCCCGAATGGTACAAACCACCAAGTTGGCTTTAGTTTAAGGAAGGAAGCAAGGAAGTAATAGCTAAGTGTAGTACTGTAGGCATTATTATTATTAACTACAGTCGTATTACTTACAAATATACATATATATCCTTCATATAATTATTTTAAATTATTTTAAAATTTTAGACTTTTATAAATATCATTATGATTTTTTAAATACAAAAATATACATCTGAAAAACTACCACTCTTCCTTCCTGTTTTTTCAACCCCTGCCATAGTGCAAGACCAATTGCAGGCAGCGACGGAAGTCATAATGTGACCACCCAGCATACATCAGCCTGAGGAACATATTTTCTGATAATTGAAAGTCAAAAAGCAATAAGAATATATTTTTACTATCATTTTCTGTATTTTCCTTTTCATTACAGCTGATTCCATCTTTAATTTTGATCATTTAATTCAGACTAGTTTATGGTACAGGTACTTGCCCTGACTTACCTCTTACTCTTCTGATTTCAGCCCTCTGTATGTATTTCTTTCAGCAGCTGGAATTATGCAAGATCTAGCTGGAGATTTGTCTTCCTTCACTCTCCTGTGTTCTCAGCAGCCACTGGCAGCAGACCTTGGATTCCCATTCAGTTGGGTTGTATGCAAGGTTACAGAAATCATAGAGGAGATTCTTTTAGAAATGCAGAAATCAAAACTGCCAGGAAAAAGGAGCCAGACAGTGCTTTTCAGAAAAAATTAGAACAAGCAGAGGGATTCCAAATAAGCAAAGAATATCTTTAAATATTGGGAATTGCTTATTCAGCAACATGAAGCTGTAGAGGCTGTACAGTCTTAGACAATGACAGCACAATAGCATAGATATTGATGGCTTGAAAGTCCTACTAATCCACAAAAGATTATACTATGTTCCTCTACTATAATATATGAAATTTTGCATGTAAAAATATTTTCTTCTTCTAGTGGGATATGTTAAATAAAGTTCTTACATGTTTTTGACTGCATTTGGCTCATCATGTAGTTTAGTCAGCACATTCCCAAGTTTTAGAAAACAGGACTTAAGCCAGACAGCTGTTGAGTACTCCCAGAAAGGAATCAAAGGGAGCAAACACCTCTTAAGCAAAACTGTACGTGAGATACTTACTATCACAGAAGACCTAGTAAAGGATGAAGAAATGCAGCACTTCAAGAGAGAGGATGCACACAATGTCTAATAAGACAGGGAAAAGTGAACATGAGGATGGGCAGACAGTGGCTGTGGCCTTGGGGTTGGTCCACGGCTGTGTGTAAAATCTCTCTAGGTGTTCTCCGATATGTCTGCTCACCTAGCCCTGCAGTCTGTTTAAGTATTAGCTAACCCTGCAAGAAAAGAAAGCTCAGATGAGCAGAATTGATGTTAATTTCTTAGCCTGGGTCAGTGGAACTAGCTTCTGACAACATGGTCACAAAGCTGACTGAATAAGGTCAGTGGAAAGCAGCAGAATTAGGGAGCCATGCATACCCTCTTCATTTAACAAATTCCGTTTATTTGGTGTTATTGGTTACTTGGCCAGCACGTTCTGGAGAACTAGAGGTGTTTGTGTGAGGATGAGTTTCCTATATAAGCTGGAGCCGGGGTGGGGAGGCAAAGGCAGACACTAAGCACCAGGTTTTGTTTACTTTCTGCTGGGTACTAGTGCTTGCTGAATGAAATCTCCCTGGTCACAGCCTGATCATGATAATTTTTGCAAAGGGAGAATAAATCAGAAAATTTAAACCAGTCCAAAAGGTGACAAATGTAGCACATACACATCTCCTACATCTGCTTCACGTGCTTTTCCACTTGCACACTCTTGGGTTGCTCATGGGTGTAGGTCAGGTCAGAGTCACACCAGCTATTCTGAGTGGGTGCCACCTCTACAGCTGGAAGGAGTAAAAAAGAAATTTGGAGCAATTCTCCTGTGAGCCACAGGGACCTGGGAAGCCTCTTTAATTCTGAGACAACTCAAAGACTCTCCCAGAAATTTAGGAGCCTCTGTCTGTTGTTTCAGTGGACTCCCAGGGTCAACTGAGAGTGGCTGCAGGAGGTGAAACTTTAAGCAGACTACAGCCTTATAAAATTTCAGCAGACACATACTTGAAAGCCTAATGATCAGTTTAGCTTGGCTTAATTGGGTTTATGTGTTCAAGGATATCCTGGCAGCTACTCTGGGAGAAAATTAAAGCTGGAACAAAATTTTGTTGATCTAATGGAGAAACCTGAGCCTACCTCTGCATTAGAAGTGGCTCTTAGAGTCCTTGTAGCTGGGGAGATAGGCTGAACCCAAATATTTCACTGTTCATCAGCTATAAGCTCTGTTTTGGGGGAGTGACAAAGCTCTGTGCTTGGGAAGCCAGTGAGTTGGCTCAGTGCTGCTTACTCACTCACTTTCTCACCCTTTCAAGTCTCATCCGCCCATTTCAGAAATGAGTCCATGATGAATAGACTCTTGAATTGGCTTATAATTGGTTATTCTACTCTATAATATTAATTTTCATCTTCAACTGTTCATTGATCGAGGAATACTGGATGTGGATTGTTAGTTTTCTTCGTGACACTTATATTGAAGAATGATTTGGAGAGCGTGTTACCGCATATTGATGACATTCTCCATTACTTATGTGTTTTTAGTCTTTCTCTTTGCTTCTTTGGAGAAATTTAGCTTCCAAGGCTTGCATATTTTACCTATTTTTATGTAACAATCAACTATTATTAACTTTTAATAATGCTGAAGAAAATTAACAAAACATGCAACTGTATTAAAATTAAGAAACTCCACTGAAAAAAGTATTAGTCAACTTTTCTCTTCTTACCAATCTTTCTGATTTGCTTTCAAATACTTTGACTTCTCTGTCCATGCTGCAGTGTTTCCAAGTGCATGGTAGTGTCCTGACTTCTTGGGCATTCTGACAGACCACAGTGAAGCTGAAACAGAAGCATTTACAGTCAAAGTTATTTATGCTAGTCAGCTCACTGCAAAATGTGTGAATATAATGAGTTATGTGAACACTTATGAACTAATAATGCACTGAGATCATCCATAATATAGAAATTCAGCAAACAGCAGTTTGCCACCCACAACTGGAAGAGATGACTCAGTTTGATCTCTGGGAAAGGCTTACATTGTCACTGCTTCTCGCAAAGTAGAGAAGGGCACTGATGGCTGCTCCACATGAGTATTTAATGGCCTGGATAGTCCTGCAACTCAGGGGACATGGGTCCTCCCTTTGGCACAGCTGTTCCAAGGACTTCAGGGACTGTGTGCCCTCATGTGAGTTGCTTTTGTGGGGAATTTTTTCTGTCAAAGTTGCTTGGTGGCTTTCATGCAGTCAATCACACCCTCCAAAATAAGTTCATCGTGGAATAACCTGCTTTCAAATTTCCCCTGATGATTTAATTTCAAACAAGAAAGCATCACAAGGCTGTACTCTTTGCACCTCAAACTTCCATACTTTTAACAACTTGCTGTAAGAGTCTGCCAAATACTATAATTTTATTAATTTAAAAATTTGTTTATCATTGTCTTCCAATAAGTGGCAAAACTTATTTTAATTAAAATTTGTATTTAGGAAACAATCAACAAACCACACACATAACCACATGCACAGCTTGATTTGCTGCTGGGGTGAACCACAGTATGCCAAGCTTCAGCCTGAAGCTAATTTTTTACAGCCAAGTTATAAAGCCCTGAAAAGGGGGTTTTATTGTGGAAATGCTGACAGAACCATAGTGGTGCTACTGGCTGCCTCTCTAATTAGTTTAAAGAATGGAAAGTTTTTTTTTTCAATATGTGGTAAGCCCTCTTTTCCTGATGCTGCTGGTTTATGCCAGAACTCCAGGATTAATTTGATGTTATTATAAGATTGAGAAGATGGGTTTTTTGCTGTCATGAGAGGTACTTTCAAGCAGCAAACTGGATTTGTACTTTCAATTATATAAATATTAAACGGTGCAATTTTGATTTGGTTTTGGTGACAGTAGCAGATCCCTGCTGTGTTCGCTCTACTTTGAAGAAGATGTGGAGTCCACATGGTGTTTCTTGCATGTTTTCCAGAGACTACTTTTAAATTCCTTCAATAAAAGTTACTTTTATTCCTGTTTAAGTGTTTTGTGGTAATGTTTACAGACAAACATCCTGCCAGCAGACTAACGTAAATAAAAGACGAGACACCAGTAACATAAAACACATCATTTTACCACTGTTCTCCCACCACCTGCACTCCATCCTAGCCAGAGCTCCCAATTTGTAATTATGCCTACCTGCTCTGGCTTCCACTGGTTTCAAGTTGCAGAGTATAGGGAAGGTGGCAGAAGCCATTTACCCTGCCACTTTCATTGTCTGCTGCAGGGTTGCTGTAGTATCACTGGAGTCAAACAACTTCTGTAATCTACCAGCTCTTCAGCAATAAGTAGTTATTTTTTAACTATGACTCTGTGGCTGTTCATCCTTGCAGTACTTACCAACTCCTGCTAACAAGTCCACACCTTATACACCCATGACCAGTAAAACAGGAGCATTCCTTCCTCCAAAGGTAGGGCAAACATAAGGGAAAAGAATAGCTGCAATTATAAGATTACACAGTCTCATGACATACCAAGCATGTCTTAAAAACGTTCATAATTACACAAAAATGAGTCGACCCGCTGATTTAAATGAGACAACTATGTGATTAAGTGCTGTGCTGTACTTTCATTTTCCTAATTTGTTTGCTTGGGTTTTTTTATTCTTCTCCTAATACAGTACCCACAGTGTCTGAAAAATGTTACAGTTGCTATATAATTGCTGTTTCTGCTATTGTTAGTGTGCTGGGGCTGGGCACAGACCTGTGCATCCAGGGAGGGCTGAAGTGAGGGTCTAAAAACTCATGTATATTTGTTTAAAAAATACTGCTATTCCTTCAAGGGCCTACAAATCCTCATTAGTTATTATACTGTCAGGAAAAAGTGTTATATTTACACCTGAAAACAAGCCATTGCAATCCCTCTTTCCTTTTTGGATAAAACTGTGACTCCCTAACAATGTCTGCTGTTGTAGTCAACATTATGCCATTCAGCACTATGAGGATTAATTGAGAGACAATAAGAAATTAATCTATTCTCTTTCTTCCAGTTCCTGCTTTCTACTCCCATCCATTTGCAAGGAGTGCCTATGTCTGGTACTTGACAGTACCTGCAAAAGCTTTGACATGGAATTTAGTGTGTCTGCTGAGATTACACTAAAGGGTGCAGTGGATTATTTTCTAAATACTAATCCCTAATGCAGAAATTTGGGCTTGTTCAGCAAAGCAAGGGTCTCCATTTCCTTTCTTCTTTGTATTTTATTTGCTGCTACCTAGGCAGCCTCTCAGGAGCGACCCGATGGGCTGGAGCATCACAATTTGACTCAACCAGATCTGACCCAAGAAGCAGGGCTCAGAATTAGATCACAGTCTCTGCATGCATTAAGATCTGCAACCTACAGTAGCTCTGCTAGTCTGCTGAGCAACCAGACTGGCTCTGATTGAAATTACCATTTTGATGCTCTGACCTTCAAATCTCTTAATAAAGCAGAAAACGACTTGTCCGCTTGTCCTTCTGGCTCTGGGAGGCAGAGTGGCACCAGCTGAGTGAGCCAATACAAGATTTAACTTAATACATGCTCCCAAATACGGCGCCAAGGCAAGAAGGGAAGAAACAATTGAAGAGGCTGATCCTCATTTACAGCAGGGGCTGCTCCCACTGTCACACACAGAAGGTCGACAGGGGTCCTGCCAGTGCTTTGCTAAATGGGCAGTAACAAACACCTCCTGCTTCAGCATCTGGGTACATTTTAAAACCCACCACCAATCTCACACTGCAACATTCACTCCAAATACTTTGTATTTGCATAACCAAGTACAGATGTCTGGCCACTCAGGAACTATGAGCTCCTCTTCATGGCTCAGAGAAGGAATGAAAATGGAGAGTTCCTTCAAAGGTGGTGATTGTAGCAACTTCTATGCTGATCTGAAAATTGCATAGGAAGTACACAGAATCAGGGCAGTTGTACCCCACAGAGCCTGGAGGAAAAAACAACCTCATCTCTGAAAAATAAATTTTTGCTTTAAGTGCTGTGTCACAATTTGATGTTAAGTAGTAGGTAAAAGCTAGTAGACTGGTATAAGCAAGAGACGATCCCGTGAAACAAACTGCATAATTTTATATCTGTTTGCATTGATTTGATTTCTAGAATAAATACAGGAAAATACCAAGACAACAGCTCTCAAGGACAGTAGATTGCAAGATTCTTTTTCAGCCAAGAGATATAAAAATAATTATGTCATACTCTATGCAAAACTCACTGAAACAAGTTACACCTATTTCCCTGCCAGATGTGCTCACAAAAATATATAACCTTTCTGCATGAAACTACTCATCCTGTGACATTCAGAGAAAAAGGAGTAAAACAATTTTCCAAGGTCTATTGTAAAAGAAAATAAAAAATAAAAAAAATGAAGAAATAGTAGATGCAAATTGAGAAGACTGGTAAAAATAAAGATGAAATGCATAGATATGTGAAAAAAGATTTTATGTTGCATTATCCATGAAGCTGATCACTGGATCATATTTAGTAAACATTGTCATTATTAAAACTAAAATATATTGATGTTTTTCATGAGACTCTACAAATACTTTTATTGCTTTGTAAAATATTATTGAATTTTACTCTATAAATCTAATCTGTGTATAGATTTTAAGGGTGTTCACTTACACATAATTACAAGCATGCATAATTAATTTTGAAATGCACTTTTTTGTTTTCTTTCAGTAAAATCCAATCGCATACATTGCAGCTGACCTAGGTTTTTAATATAAAAATCTCTAAATTGAAACTTAGTGTATCTATATATCTTTGGCATGGAAATTTTGTAGGAGTAGAACTTGATTTTGTATTTCCAGTAACGCCTGACCTCAGCCTTGGGGAAATATGCTTTCTAATGTTATTTGTTCTTTCAGATGAAAATAGTAAGAATAATAGCTAGGTTTTTACTATAGAATATTGTCAAAGCAGATGAAAAGGGCGATTAAGTAAGCACTGAAGAATTGCCTGAAACCTGCATCAGTGTTCCAAAGGGTTTGATTAGCTGTAAAGAGAGGACCTGGTTTGGTTTGATTAAGTTTCAAGAAAGGTTCAGATGTTATAACAGACTGCAGGTAAACCCATGCTGAAGGGCTGGAAGGTGCACATTCAGGCTTCAGTGTTTGAGGAAATGTTACACCCCACCATTTCCCTGGGACAGCAGGAACTTCCATATGGAAGACAAACGACCAGAAAACACAGAGTGCCTCTATGGGGTGGAGCATTTGTTTCAGAGGCAAAGAACTTTAGGGTACAGATCCTGAAAGGTGATATCCAGCTGGGATTTGCAACAGGTCCAGTCCCACTACATTGACAACAGCCTCAGGGTTTGTGTGGCTTTGTGCCAGCAGAGGCACTGTACCAGGAGAGACAACAGAAAGGAAACATCCCATTCCTACACATCTCATATCAGTTACTCCTCCTTCTGCCTACAAGTACCATGAGCAGGAAAGCCAGCAGTGCTGCAAAGGCATCCTGGGCATCTCCCCCACCCCTTTGCAGGGTCCCAGCCAAGGGGCTCTCCATTCCCTGGTGCTCCTGCAGTGGAGCAGTGCAGCCTCCTCCTGCCAGGGCCACGACCGCATCACAGCTGGGCTGTGAGGACCTCACCTTCCCCTCTTGGATGGGAAACTGAAACAGAGGGGAAAATTGTGTGTGTAGAGAGCACTAAACTCACCTGAGATGAGACAGAATTTTTCCTCCAGAACTGTACCTGGGCAACACTGCAGGCCAGCATGGCTTTAGCTCCAACCATCAGCAGTTTGTGGTTCCCAGGCACCTAACCAGAAATGTGGTGAGGCCGGCACAGAAACAAGCCACTTTTTAAAATGCTCTGATGTTTTTTTCTTGGAGTCACAAAGGTTTGCTTTGCTTCCACTATTACCAGTCATGCACAGCAAGAGACTTTCATGGACCCAAAATTAGCAAAGCAGGGCTGTTATATGTTTGGTTTTTTTCCCTCCAGAAAAATTGTTATATACCTGAGACTTCTCTCAGGAAGGGACTCCTGCACCATAAAAATTTTATGTGTGTAGTAGAACTCTAAAAGCACTGTGATAATAAACCCTGTGTTTTAAACAAAAAACCCACCCAAATCCCATATAAGAAGTGGTATAGTAGAGGCTCAAAGGTTCACTCAAAAAATTAAGGACCGCTAACTCTGAACTCAAATGAAATCCAGGGAGCTGGGAATACCAGAGTGATAATCAGCAAAGGTGTGTTATCCACAAGGAGTTTGGGCAATCAAAGATGAAAAAGATTCCCCCAAACACAAATGGGATTTAGGAGCTGCAGTTGGCCTTGCGTGGGGGCCAGCAGAGCAGGGGAGAGGGCTGGACTCATGGTGTTCTCAATGCTGAACAAAGCAGATGAGATGCAGACTTCCCATCCCTCTGACAGCTTCCTGCTGTCCTTATGTGGCCCTGCTTGTCCCTGTGTTACCACCCACTCATAACCCTGTATCCAATGTAAAAGATTCTCCTTACTCATACTGGGGCCCCATGAAGCCAGAAGAGACCATGGCAGCCTGTAGCCTCTTCTCCACTTCTCTGTTGTTCCATCACCTTCGCAAAACTCTGTGTCAAATCCCCTCAGGATGGTGCAGCCAGTTCCCTGCAGGGGAAGAGGCAAGAATTGGTGCTGGCTGCCCCACACACTTCTTCTCAGTATGAGGTCAAAATTTGACACAAGTGAGCCTCCAAATGCACTATGCATAAAAATATTTAGAATTGCTTTCCAGGCAAGTCTCACCAGTAATGTGTATTAAACCTCAACTAGCTCAGAACTAAGCTCATTTTTTGTAATTGGATTGCATATTGTCTAGTGTACTGGTACCTGCAGCCTGAATCTCCCAGTTTACCCTTCCCCTATCATTTATCTCTCTGCAAAATAATTGCTAAGTGGATCTAGAAGATGCCATTCTAATCCAATAGGCTTTTACCTCCATTTTATATCCTTGCTCCACAAGCACAAGCCAAAATTTTAGGGAGACAGGATTACATGGAATAGACATTGAGTACTACTCAATGCTGCTTCTGCTGAGCAATATTATAACTGTTCTAGTTATTTGTTAATCAACAGGGAAAGAACAGACAAAATATGCTTCAATAAGCAGAAAATTCATTACTCCAAAAATGAGTAGGAAGAAGAAAATACTTAATACTATGCTTTCCTTCCGTTCCTTTTGAAAAAATTTAGTGACACGTTCCAAATGTCTAAAACATTTATGAAAAGCATGTGAAGCTGTAATCTGTATCCTTTTCTTTTAGGGCTCTCTAACAGACCTTCAGAGAAGTCCCAGGGATGTTAGCCAACCCATTAAGGGTAATGAATCTTGGCATGAAAGAACAGCACAGCAGCAGCTACATGTGAAGCAGCCTATACCATAAATTATCTCAAATACAAAACAAATTCCCCTTGTTTATCATGTATATAAAGCAGCAGCATTCAAGATTCTCTCCAGAAGTGCTGGACTGTGTGTAATATTACTCATGGCATAACAAGGTCTAGTTCTGTCATTGCAATTGCTTCTTTCCTTAGATGATAAACTACAGACACGCAGCAATAGGAAGGCTATCCAAAGAAATAAAAATATCAACAGGTTTAACAAAAAGTCTGGGGCAACTGTGTGAAGAGGTGAATAAATGTCACTGCACGTGTCTTTGAAGCATTTAATTAAGTCATGATTGCTGACAGGTGGTCTTTGCTGGTGCAGCACAGTGCAGCCCTGTGGACCTCAGTACTGAGAATGGGTTGATTAGGAGTAACTCAAGAGCAGAATATAGCAGAGAATGTGCAAAATCTACCATTATGCATGAAAATACATATGTATCACAAACAATACCTCTTAGTGCCAATATTTACCTGTCTCTGCTACTGCTGAGAAGAAATCCCCAGTTGTGTGTCCTGGACATTGCTAAATCTACAAACATAGCCCATTTTAGCACAGCCCTACCTGCTTCAGCTATGCAGACATCACCTCACCAAAGATATAAGGGATGATCAAAATCTCCAGGAACCAGAATACAAATGTCAAAGTCATAAAGGATTAGAAACAGAAAGGTTGCAAGAAGAAGGAGCGCTCTCCTTGGGTCACGTATTTTTAGGCAGGCAGGCAATGCTGACATGATGCTTTTCCAGAAGTTTAGCTGTGGTTTGTAAATGTACTTATTTAGAAATGCAGTGGAAACCTCATCCTGTGCATTTCCACATAAAATAATGTTGGTTTAGTGGGTCTTTCTGATTGTGTTTAAGCAGTCCAAGTTTCCCTGCCTTTTTAAACAGCCTAACTGGCAAACTGTAGGTGAGGTGATTTCCCCTAAATACCTGAGGTACAAGTTTATGCAGGTGCAATAAAAATTGGATGCCCTTCCCAAGGAATGAGGTAAAACCAGTGTTGTTTGAGAAATGCATGACCCTGTAATTATAATATTTCCTGTGCTGGGGTTATCAGAGTTTACAGTTAGGATGCGCATTACACTTTCACTGACTGAAAAGTCAGCCAGAGATTCTGGATGTAAAACTGAACACCAAGGTAGATGGCTCTTCTGGAAGTCAGTTCTACAGTGCAAGGAAAATGGAAGCATTCATCTATCAGATTGCTTGAGAGAGAAGCCTGCAATTAATTGAAAGTCCTTGGAGGGTTGCAACGTTGGAAACAATTCCCAGAGAGGAAGGTATCAGTACATAGTCACAACATAGTGACAAAAAGTCACAAAACCTGCTGACAGGTACGGGCTGTATATCAAAGATTTCTACAACATTTATCTGGCATTAGTACCATATAGTGTGGGAATTTGTGTTTTTCCTACAAGCAAATACAGTATATACTTATTGTGTATATTTTTTATGTACAGAATATTTTGAATATACTCCTAGTATCTGTCACCTGTTTACACACACACATAAATGACATCCTGTTATAAGTTAATTACAAATTTGAGCATCGGCAACACCTTTGTTGTGATTATATATTTCTTGAAAAGAATTCTTTTGTATAATTATTGCCACCCCTTAAAAATTATCTCACAGAACAATGTATGAAGAACAATGTATGAAGTAGATACAGCCAATAAGAACATCAAAATTTTAAGTATTTCCACAAGACTCATGCTACTTGGGAATTTGTTGTCTCTTGTAGCTGAAAGATTCTGTTAGAATCTGTGTAATAGCCATGTTAGTTTTCTGTGGCATAAGTTTTGTACATAACAGCAAGTTTCTTTTTAGTTCAAGGCAAAAAGTCATCTTTGGAACAGTTGCCCCAGCAGGAGAATAAAAGATGATGGTTGATAATTACATCAGGTTTGTACTGTTTAGCAGATGTTCTTGCAGATAGATTTTGGCCAGCCTTTATAGAAAATCTCTGGTGAACCTCATGATAGCATTGGAGGAAAGCTGCCACAAATAGATGGAGCTTCCTGCTTCTAATAAAAAGATTTTGAACAGAAGAAAGAAATTAAAGTAAGAAAGAAAAGTGTATGAGATAGTTCATCTCACAAACTTGTTTTTGTTTTTCTTTTTAATGAGTGAGACTTAACACTAACTTACCTGAGTATGGCCCAGCCAGTTAATAAGTTATACATGGTACCAGTTCTCAATATCCAGAGGGGTTATAATACTCTGCACAGGTCCAACATTGGACAAATGGAGGCAGATTGAGGGCTGGAGGACACGGGAGCAGCAAAGAAATAGAAAGCTAAGAATACTCCTTACCTGCCTAAGACTGACAACAGTTTGAAGAAAACTGGACAGCAACCAAAAAGTCAACATAAAAGTTGTTAGAAAGAGAACTCAGCTCAACTTCCATGTCTGAGATTATAGTGATAGATGCAATATAGTGGGAAAAAAGATTCTTCTGCCCACATCTTTGTGGGCAATTCCAAATACTTAAAAATATTCACTAGTTATAAACCAACATTATTCACTGCCAAGACAGAGAAGCATTATTTCCTTCACTGTGTATTTTGAAAATGAGCTGCCTAAGCCCACAAAGCAACTTGGCTGCAAAAATGTAATTGTAGCTCAAAATCTCCTACTCAACCCTGTGCTCAGTCTGTAGGTAGATTTCCAAACAGCTCTTTTTTTAGGTGTTAAGCACAATGTAAAAGGCAGAATGGTGAAAATACACCACAGTCTGGGAAATTCTCAATATTTCTACAAAAAAAAAAAAAGCTTATGAAGACTGAACACATTTTTAAATTCACCAATTCAATGTAACTTTCTATATTTTTTAATGCATTGAATAATGTAAATATAATATCATAACTGGAGCTGGACTCCTGATTTGACTGCGCTGCGGGCTGCCAGAATGACTGTTAATAGAAAGATTTATTGACAAGAAATGTTTTAAAAACAGGGCATTTACAATTAGATTAGAACCATTCCCCTTCATTCTACCTATCCTCAGGAACGCTGACTTTCAAAATCCCCTCTTTATTGTGTTGGGTGAACAATGCTAAAAAAAGCTGCAAACCTGTTCTTACTGGCAGGTGCCAGCTTGCAGAATCAGATATGTGAGCTCCACTCACTGTATCCTGAACAGGGTATCAGACACTGCTAGCAGTGTCAGAGGAGTTTCCTGTGCAACACCAAGGGTGTGGGAGTAATAAAAGAGACTGCATGGTTGCCATGTGATTTACTTTTAACTCCAAGTTCAAAGAGAGAAAATTTAGTCAAAAAATCAAATTACAATAAATTTAGAAGATTTCTTAAGGCGTTTAGGGCTTATGGATGCCTCGACTACAGCAAAAGGTGTTGTTTATTATATTCACTCCAGGACTGAATTTTGCTGCAGTTCTTCAAGGTGTTACTTCAAGGTGTAACTAACTGTGTTACTGTCATGAGAAAGATCTGAATAAGAAGATGCTAGAGAAAGGTTGATAGAAGAGAAAGTATCCAGAAAGTTGAGGGACAAACCAGAAAGTGCTTACATATTGAAAACTTGAATTTTAAAAAGTAAATGAAAAATAACCTCAAAATCTCTCTCTCAAATAATCCTCCTTTATTCCTTTCTCCCAGTTTTGAATTGAACTAGACAACAGAATTGCAGCAAGGAGGGTAAGGCCTCAGGGTCCACAGTGGGATGATGCTGATGCAGGGGGTTCTGGCAAGTACAGACATCTGGAAGGAGAAAGCAAGCAGTCCCAGGTCTGTAGTGTCACTGCTCACAATGCGTATTTGCCCAAACAGCCAGAGACAAGGGAAAGTCTTTTCTCTCAAGTTTACACTTCAATAATGAGCACGGTTTTTTTCAAAGGTGCTTGACTCCTTCTTCCAAGGAATAATTTGGTTATTCTCAACAGTATGGTTTGCCTTTGCAGATGTAAAACACAGAAAGGAATGCAGTAACTTATGCGGCTAATACCTAATTCCACCATGGTTTTTTAATTTTCTGTCCTGTCCACTGGCAAGCTGAGCTCATTGTGCCTTGCCTCCTTACAACTTCCTTCAAGTGCACTAAAGTGTAACTGGCTCAATTTTCCTGGGAGTCTGAAAAAGTGCAATTCAGGGGTACACTCCAGATGTCATATGGAAAAGCACCCCAAGGAAAGTGAGAGGATAAAGAACCAAAGTGGAGGATAAAGGAAAGGTTGAAAATGCCTTGCTTCAAAAAGAAAAAATGAGATTGCCTTGGTTATTATATGATCTGCACAGTGTGTTCTTGACCTTTTTTGAAGAAATGGTACTCGATTCACCATACCACCACCTATATTTGTAATAAGTCAAATGAAAAATGTCACTTATTAGAACATCGAGGTTTACTGTTGAAGTGATTAACTGAGAATCATTTGTATGATTAAATGCTGGAAAATAATTTGATTTCACATGAACCTATAGCATAGTTCTCATTACACAGAAGTGCTGCATATTAGCTGAAGCAAATTAACATTCAAAGAGTTTCTGGAGTGGCTCCTAATCAGAGGCTGTTAATTACTATCATTACATTCGATTGCTGAAGAGACTAACTGAGGAATCAGTCTCATGATCTTGGTATTTGAAAGTGATCTTCACCAATAAAAACACATCAGACATACAGAAATTGCAAATTGCTGAATTTGCTGACACAGTGGAAAAATTCCGCTGACTATAAGTACCCATCTGGTGATAGATGCATTCTTGACACAGTTTCAGTGTTTGGACTTAGGAAATAATGAGTATCAATGTCCTAGCTAGGGAATATGCAAAGATGAAGGAGCCCTTTGTATCGTTAATTAAGGAAAGTAGTAGCAGAGCTCGTTCACAGATAAGTGACTGTACATAATAATCATGTATTTATGTGAAGAACTGTTATGCTATATTACTATAGTAGCAATTAAGTTTTCACAAAGTAGTTTTATCAAAAGGCATACTTATGTAATAAATAAACAATTAATTTCCATGGCAGATTAATTACACGTGGCTTAAATGGTCACCATGCTAAGTGAAACCTATAGAGGCAGATTCTTTCAAAGGCAAGTGTACAACTACATGCTTATCTGAATTGTATTTGAATAAGTGAATTTATTTTTTCACTTGTAAATCAAAAACTTGCATGAATTTCAGGATGGATGCCTCTGTGAAAAGCAGACTCATATATGATTTTTGCATGAAAGAAAGACTTGAGCTTTCTGTACTCAAGGGATGTGGAAGGCCAGCTGATAAACCCAAGCAAAGAGGGGAGAGAAAATGTCAGAAAATGCCCCACTTGGAATCTGTAACCGATGATGTGAGAGATCTTTCCTGTAGGGTCTTCTAAAATCTTTTCTTAGCCTGGTCTTTAATTCACAGAAAAAAGAACAGGGAGAGGATAGCACTGTTTTCATCCATATGGCAGGGAACCATTAACATGCTTTCCCTGATACAGAATAGGCCTATAGAATTTGAAATTAATATATTGTTTCTATTGTTTCTCGCATAACTCTAAATTATATTCAAAACAGTGCAATGGCATTGCAAATCCAGATGCTGTAGTACATTAATATTTCATAAAAATATTATTTAACACTTTTTCCGTTCATGAAGTATCTGTAAACAGACAACTGCCTTCTTGAATACATTCATTATTGGAAGTTATTGTACTACATCACAAGGAAATAATTCCTGATTAGTTGCTTGTTTACAAAATAATTTGTTGCAGATACTCTATATTCCTCTTGATGGCTTGCTGCATAAGCCAACAAGAATTTCTGGGCAGAAAAAGGGTTACTGCACTTCTGAGATCATGGTCACCTACAGACAACATATTGAGAGTTTTTCATGCTATAAATGTTCAGGAACCCAAAAGACTCAATTGCATTTCAAAGAAATGCAATCTCTTTTTGAGTGTTATTAAAAACCTTCATGGGAGGGCTACACTGTGAGTACCAGCTGAGAAAACTGCATGCCAAAGTAGCATATAAATTTAGTAAGTTGTCCTTCAAAGTAAATGAATGATCTGAATTGTCCAGACCATACTGATGGACAAATACAAATTAGGATACAAATCCTGCCTTTGAACATGCATATGAAGCTCCTGTTGTGTTCCAGTTTAATCAACACCATTTATTTTCTGTAATTGATTTGAAATTTCTTCAAAGAGATTTTGTAAAAATTATTCTTACTTTCCTGGCTACAAGGGAAACTCTCTTTTTTATCCACAAATGGTGGCCCAGGAGTTAAGGGGAGCTAAGTTTAAAAGCTGAAATACCTAGATATTTTGAGGTGGCCGTGGTTTGGGTTTTGCTTTTGTTTGGGTCCCCTGCCCTTGCCATCCCACAGATTTGGAGCAATACAGAAACAGTAACTTTCGAATTATCTCAGTGGAGATGGATCAAGTGATATCGGCATGATTTGACACTGCACCCAAAGAACCTTAGTATCTAGAAATTTGAGGAATTTTGGGCATCTGCATCTTTTTTCATAGTTCTAACTTCCTCTGGAACATAGAGAACTAGAATTCATCTTGGTACAAACAAGTACAACCTAAGTAAAGCCCAGGTAATTTTGAGTCATGTGTCTAGTTTGGCTTGTAGAAATGACTCTGTATCATAAAACTGAACTTACTAAAGTTAAAAGAAATTGTACAGAACACAATATAGTTATAGACACTTCTAAAACTAAGTGACTACTTAGTTCCTCCTAAGGAAGTACGAATTACTATCCTTGGCAGGTTACCTGTGACAATGGGATGACAATGTCAGTAGATCCAAATAAAAGTTCTGAATTGCCAAATTCTTTGTGCTTGCACCACAGCCAAAGCAGTACTTTGAATAAATAATCAGAGAAAATGCTTTGCAAAGTAATGTTCTTTTCCCCTTAGGCTCATTGAAGTAGTACTTTTGAGGTTATCGATTGCTTGGTTGGACAAAAAAGGGATGTTTTTAAGTAACATTTTTTCAGTTCTTGGGCAGCTCTCTCTGCCAAGGTTATGGATTTACCTTCTTACACTGCCATTGTATTTCAAGGTGGAGTGCAAAGATGTAGGTGTCTGAGGCATGAACTCATTACATAGCAAACCTTTAGCATTTTATGGGAAAATAAAAGCAGCTCAAGCAGCCTCTGTCATTTTTTTCCCAATTGGAAAACTCCCACAAAGCCTCATCCTGAAAGGTGCTGGAAAGAGACAACTTTCCATCTGCCAAGTCTCCACCCAGTTTACAACACAAGTGGCTGTGAGAAGTCTCCAAATCTACTGTGGAGTTTTCCTGTCCTTACCCTTTCCTGCAGAATCTTCTGCAGCAACAAGGATTTGGACCACACAGATTTGGTAGATTTTGTTGCTGCAGCTGACACCAATATTTTGTGGTACTAATATACAACAAAGTTCAGTTATAAAATCACATACATGGAAGAGGCTTAAAGCATTCCCAGAATCCCTCTCCCCTGCACCAAGGCCATGGTACATTTAGCTACAAGGATGGCTAAACTGCTTCTGGTAACCACTGATAATCCAGGGGCTATGTAAAGACCTGCAAGAGGCAGCAAAGACAAGCAAGCTCTTTTATCAGCAAGCTATATTCACATCATAAGGGAGCCACAATTCTATCAGGTGATAAAGGCTTTTAAGAATTGCAAAATATTGGAAGTTACAGCTCTTGATCATTCCCAAGAGATGAGTCTCTCTGTTTAAGAAATATTCTCTTCTCCACAGCCAATTCTACTGCTTTTCTGTGCCTGGTGCTGTAAACTTTTCCTCTCAATATTTAAATTTTGTCTGCACAAGTGAAATACGAAATATTTTGCTAGTAATCTAAGAAGACATTGTGTATTCTGTACTTTTTATTTCTTTGTCATTGAGAGTATCTATAATAGTTTTAAGAGATAGGTACTCAAAAAATCAAATTAATTTTCCCCTTTTCTTAGTGTTTCCTTTATTTTGTTATGTTGTCATTACTGACAGAAATAAGATCAAGCTGGATTATTTAATATTTACTGCGGACTTTCGGTAAGTAATCTGAAATACTTGCTAAGATTTTCTGGTGCCACGGAAGATGATGTCCCAGACCCCAAACTGTCCCAGCTTTATTTCTCAGTAGGAGGTGCCTGTGGCAGTTACAGTCCCTCTTGAGATGCGGGTTCCCCTTGGTCCCACTTACTGATGTAATGGCTCCCTCTCTTCAGCCTCTGCCTCATGTTTGCAGCCCAGCTCTCCACACAGAGACACAAACCAGCCGAGCCCTTCACAGCTGCCCCAAGCAGAGAATTGTCTGTCTGTCACCACAGGCGTGGCACTGGAGGTGAGCAAAATGAGATGGTCGCATCAAAATTCCCAGTAGTGCCTCAGCTTACTCAAACTGAATCCTAATCGTTTCACACAACTTAATTACCCATTTCTTGGGTGGTTTGGATCTTTGCTGCAGGCTGCCTGTGTTGTGTAAGGCTCTGTCCTTTCTAAAGAGCTAGCAGGGACAATGACACTTTTTTCCAGGTGGTACAAGTATGATCAATGAGCCCAAGTTGTGCCTGGTGCCACATGCCTGGTACCATGACACTTAGAAGAAAACAACTTTTCTGTCCTTTTGACTCATCCTTTATTTGCACATAAATTTTGTCTAGTTAGCTTACCTCATTTATTAAATCAGCAAAGTACCTAATAATATTTAAAACAGAACAACTTTATTACTAAAAGTCATTATTGGAATACCCAGAAGATTAACTGTAAAATAAAATGGTAATTTTCAAGGTGAAAGAGACCTGCATGTGTTAAAAGGTTTCTTGATCACATTAGAGTCTCCACTGGAGTAGTCACTTCACAGAGCTCAAGTAATTAAACACTCTTTCTTTCATTGCAACCATAAGTTTTACATTCGTTAGGTTAAATGCGATTTTTGTGGGTTGTGGTTATCCAGATTGTTTCAGTGATAAATTTTTCCTGCACAATTGATTAAAAATCTGTTTACCAGTTTATCTTGTTAAAATATGTTTGTTCACTGTCTTAAGTGTGAAGGACCGTGAGGAAAGGAAGCCAAGAACAGAGTAACAACATTACAGTCAAACATGTGCAGAAGGGATCTGCCTCAGGTAATCCTTGCATTGCAAGACCCTGCCTGGAAAACATAGAGGTGCTGCCCAGAAAAGGATTTCATCAGGAACCTGAAGGAGAGCAGTTCGAGGACTGCAACACAGGCAGTCAGCCACAAACACAGACAAAATACTTCATTTAGCTCAGGGCACATTCTGAACGTACAAATCAATGACAATTAAAGCAGATTATGAAAAAGCAATAGTAGATAGTTTGGTCTTTGTGTGATTAAAGTGAGCTGAAAGTGCAGGGCCAGGTTCTTCCCATATGCTGATGGGTTAGCGATTACTGTAACTCTGAGGAGGCAAAATCTCTCCTTTCCTGGGGCCCTTTGAACCCACTCCTGATGGGAGATCACATAATGACTGGGAGGGGCAGTTCTATTATTGAGACTCTGCTATTGCTGCAGGAGCAGTAGCTCAACTGCCCATACTCAGACAAGACATATCGCTGTAGCAACTCTTGTAAATTTTTTTAGGATATTTCGGGTCAATTTTAATGTATCTTTGATTAGCCTGTTTCTAAAAATGATCCTACAAGAATCCAAAGGCCACAAACATTGCCTGAAAGTGTAAACTTTCACATATCCTCCTGTATTTGTATTTCCTCTCTGACAGCTCTGGTTCTTTAGGAAGAGAGTAAAAAATCTAAGATGTGTGTAGAGTAATTTCTCCTCAGCTATATTAACCTAATTTCCAGTACCCCAGCTGTTTATGGACTGGTTGTATTGGATGTTTTCTCAGGATTGCTTCATTTAATTATTACCAAATAGCTCAAATATCTCTGAATTCATCTAATTACTTTAAAAATTCATTAATAATTTTGTTGTTCAGGATATTCTGCAGCAAGGAGTTCCTCACGATTGCTATTTGCACTTGACAGCGCTCTGCCAATCCAAAGAGTATGACTCACTGACTTGAAGCAATTTTTCTTGAAAGCCATCCACAAGAATAAGAAGCAGTAACAGCCCTAGAGAATCTATCATATGAGAAAACTGTGTTTAAGAGAGGTAGTTTACTTAAAGAGGTAAAAATAATCAGGCAGTTTGCATAGTTTCCAGTGGAAGAATTATATGTACACTTTAGGAAGTAAGAGAAGAGAGTTTCCACATTTATGAATGAATAGCACTGTGCAAAGCCACGTATAAAAGCAAATAAACTAAAAGATTCCCTGCTGCAACACAGCAAAATTAGTGAAGTGCTTTCAGCACAGAAAAAATGAAGATACTCAAGGCTTTTGGCTACAGGGAGAATTCTGTTCTGGAGATCTGCACAAACTGCAAAAGCTTGAAGAATATTATGGGGGAAAATGAATTGCAATTAACTAGAGAATATTTTAAAGCAAAAGAAGGTCTGAATAGTTCCATAAAGATACTGAAAAAAAGCTTGAGGATGACAGAGCAGGTAACCTGAAGAGATTGCTACTATGAGATGCTAAAAATGATTTCACAATAAATCAAACCTTTAGCTGGATCTATGAAGTCAACAGCATCTTTCTACACATAAACTTGGAAAATTGAAATAGCAGAAATAACCTACAAATTAAATAGATACAGTGAGGACAGTGTTATTGCTGTCTATTCTAATCAATAACTACTCTCTCTTATGCTCTCTTATCAATGATCAAATTATTTAGCAATGCAAATGGGACATTAGGGGCCAACACAACTGGAGGGATGTTGCAATCCCTAAAAACTGTGTTATTTTCCACTGGCACACAGACTTGTAAACCTGAGAATGAGCCATGACACAAAGTTTGATCTGTGTGTGTCTGTGTGTTTTGAATAACCACCAGGGCAGGAACTTATGTACAGCCAATATCACATCAAAACAGCATGGGCAGTTCATTACAGCTTAGGAACTGGAGTTACATAGCATGTAGGTCAGTACAGAACTACCAGCAGTTGGTGTCAGAACTCAGAAATCAAGGGGCACTACCTGAGCTCAAGTACACTGTTTTATTCAAGTGCACCTGATTGCCCTGAGCCAGTGTCCTCTACCAGCAAGGATTGCTAGAAACTGGCAGTCTACCACAGTTCTATCACAAGAGAAAAATATGCCTGTGTATGGAAATGAGAGGAAGACCTTTGCTGGTCTTCCAACCCATGTTCCTAAATTACCCAAACCTCAGAGCTAAGTGACAATGACACTGAATTGCAGTGGTAGCTGGGAATAGAGGTAGAGGAAAAGGCCAAAG
Organism: Sitta carolinensis; assembly: GCA_032173965.1. Lineage (NCBI taxonomy): Eukaryota > Metazoa > Chordata > Aves > Passeriformes > Sittidae > Sitta > Sitta carolinensis. The sequence continues at coordinate 21,795,646 of CM063288.1, forward strand.
CAGGGAACAAAGACAAATGTAAGTTTAGAGCATGCAGCAACAGTTTGTCAACACCTCTGTCAACTCTTCAAGATGCAATTCTACATCTTCATAATCAGAAGCAACATCAATGCATTGCATTTTCTCTGTGGTGGGCTCACTCTTTCTCCCCAAATACTTCAGTGCCCCTCATTCTGTCATTGGAAAGCTACCAATCTGTCAGTCACGGCCTCTGGTGTCTCACCAGTAATTCTTCCTCTTGCTTTCCAAAAGCAATTGCTGCATTCACAGCACTCACAGCAAATCAATTTCTGCATCCTGCCAGATCACCAACTGCTTCCAGCACCTCCCTGCCCAGCTCCTTCCAGGCTGCCCTTCTGCTCACTGGCAACAGTTTTCAGGAGCTTTCTCTGCCACTGCTGCTTTGCTCTTAGACACAGGCTCTTGGAAGGAGTTGAACAAAGCTCTTCAGTGCTGTCCTGAAATCTTAATAACACTCTTTCCCATCAGTGCCATACAAAATAAAAAGGGAAAAACACAACCAATTTCAACTCCAATGTGAAGTGTGACATTTCAAAGAAGTCTATGGCAGATATTTGTATGACAGATACTTCACAGTTGTTCAGAAATCTCCTTTTCTCTCTGATGTAATTATAGCATTTTTACAGAATTATTAGGAGCAATTCCATGTAGTTTTTCTGCCTGCAGAGTGCAGCAAAACCCACACTGTCTGAATGTGAGTTGGGCTACTCCTTGCTCCCCTCCATAGTCTGTGGTCATCTCAAACAGGAAAGGGAAACTTGCTCACCTCGTCCTGACAGTTGTTTTTCCTTCATCTTAACTCACCCTTGAGAGCCAGGGACAGAGTGTGCTGGGACAGAGCAGCCATCCCCATGCACCTGCAAAACAGTGAGAATAACTTGATCCAATAGAGGGGTGTCAGTGGGCTTTGCAAAGAAGGGCTTGGTAATTAGAGGGAGAATCCAAATCACAGAGACTGGAGAATACTTGCCTGTTACTGTGACGCAGATAGAAACACACAGCAACACACACAACAGGTGTTCAGGCAGAGAAGAAGAAAGGAAGTCTCTAGTTTATTGTTGACCTCGTATATATAAGTTTCTGGACAGTGATCAGAGATTAGACAGAGAAGTTACCACCTGTCCATCTTCACTGGTCACTTGAGAAGTCCATCAGGTGATATCTTATACAAAGGAATGCAAACATGATTCTTGTTTATCTTACAATTTATGAGAACTGACTCCACTATACTAAAACAAATCAGAAGGCTGATTTTCAGGGACAACATCTCACCCTTTTACCATTACAAAAAGAAAAAGAAAAAAGAAAAATTAACAATGTTCTATTACAAAAGAAAAGGAAAAACTGGACAATGTTTTATTATCAAAAGAAAAGAAATGAATAATGATTTGTCGCTGTGGGTGATGAACTGACGACACTTGCCCACAGCCATGCAGATGACTGGCACAGCAAAGTCCAAACCCCACAACTCCATACTTTGCCTCATGACTTACCCAGGACATCAAAGCACAGCACAGTCTTTGTTTCCTTTCAGCTCTCCAACACAAGAACCTGACTAAGGTAACAGCAATAGGAAACTACAGGAGTTTCCCAGCTCCTTGTTAATCTCGCTGCACATTTAGAGTAACAGTTTCACCACAGATATGCCAAATCCAGAAAATATACAACTAGCCATTTCAGGCCGATATAAATCGTGCAAGTACCCTAATTTGCAAGAGGGAATATTGCATTTATCAGGGTTACTTCAGCCTTTGAGTTTTTTGTATGACTTTTCCCCTTGTTTTCTTTTTGCCCCAGTAATTCTAATGAATATGAGTGTGCATTTGTAGGGGATGCCATTTCAGTTGTACTACAGTGGGTAATGTTAAGAATGTGTGCCCCTTCAAAATCACAAAGATGTGTGTGGTACCTCTTCTGTTTTGAGAGAGAGGCCTGCAGCACTGAGCAGATAAATGCTTTCTTGTAGCAGCAGTATTTTTCCGTGGCTGCGTGCTGCTGAAGTGTTTATCTTTGCTCGAGTTGCCTGGATATTGCAAAGCTACTTGAAATGATTCATGGGTCTGACAGATGTCTGGTACAGCTGGATGTGTCCTTGATTATCCCAAAAGTCTGGACAATGCTGTCATTCACCATTGCCCAAATTATCTCTGTATTGACTGCAGAAGCCTCTGTGACAGTACTGTAATGGCTAATTACCCAGGATACCTTTGATACTTACTTTATAGGGCTTTAGAAGAGTTTAAAAAAAAATGGAGTGAGACAGAGAAAAGGAAAGAATTGGAGCAAAAACATATCAAAGAAAGTAATATTCTTATATATTCTAAAACAGTATATGCTTTACTCTACATGAGACTATACTGCATGGGCTATTTATATTCAACCTGTCCTTTGAAAATGGACAGAATTCCAGCAAAATAGATAAGGAGGAAATGCAAACAATCCTGACAATGATAAGTCATGGACAATAGAAGGAGCTATTATCCAGGAGAGAATTGTATGTAAAACATTCTTGAAAAGATGATGAGCAGCCATTTGCCTGCTTTATATGTTGCTGGAAAAATAACGTTCTGCTTAGTAGGCAACAAAGATTGTCTTAGATAGCAATGCTAAATATGTATATTGTTATCTTGTAAAACTATAAGGAGGTATGAAAGCAAAGATCTCCTTTTCCAATGCTATCATTAGTGTGCTTTGGAAAAAGCAGTTTCTGCAACATACAAGTATATTAAGAAAGGGGTGAAAGAAGATAGAGACAAAAATCTCATTTTAGTCAAGATGAGGTCTTAATTACAACTCATGTAAAAAATAATAACAAATCTCTGCTTTTTAGGGCTGTCTCTCTCCTCATGGTTCAGCATAGGTCCTTACTGGAAAAGTACATGTAACCCTTTCCCCCTGAGTTTCAAACAGTTCAGAAACTGCCCAAGATGGTGAGGAATGGTGAGGCTGTTCCCACAAAGTCAGAGATGACATTCCCATTGGCTTTGGTGAGGGAAGAATTTGCTTCCAGAGCTGCTTACCAGAGCCAAACCTTCCAGTTCAGACTTATGTGCCATCTATACTGAACTGGAAGAAGGCACCCCAACGATGAACAGATGATTCTGTCCAGAAACCAAATCAGAATTGGGTGACCCATTTGCATCTGCCTAATACTGCCTTAGTGACATCAATGTAAAGAACATAAAAAGAAAGATCACACCTCTGATCATGTGTTTGTTCATCTTGCTTACTATTTATCTTTGCTACCTCAGAGTAAATAATGTGTTTGTTAGAAGGTGGTGGATTATTGACAAAAACATTTGGATATCCCTTCAGATAAAAATAATAACTTTCTTTATAACTTGGAAGTTATCAATCCAGTTGAATACTTAGAGAAAGGTGCCACTTCCCTGTTTTTCAGGCCCTTCAAACAGTTTATGTTTTTCGCAGGTATATATGTTACACAAAGTCATTCACTAAAATATAACTGTTAAATAAAAAACAACAAGTAGAATGTTTGCTGTTTAAAATGCAAGGGTTATCCACTCATTTTATTTGGGTGGATATTTATTTATAATTTATTATATTTATGCGATTATTTATATCTCTTACTATGATGGCATTATTTTTACAATTAGGGTTCTGCTACTATTATTTAAATTTCAAAAGTTTTTCTTTTTATGGCTGAAAATTTACTTACCTTTCATTAACAGCAGAAGTGTCTCTTTTTCAATCTGTTACAATATCTGCAAAAATTAAGAAATAAGATTTCAACATTTGTAGTGGAGGAACTAACTACAGGCAATCACAGGAAAATATCGTCTACCTGTTTGCATGTTTATGGCACTGCAAATGGAAAGGCTACACATTAAACACTGAGCAGAACAGAAATGTTTTCTGTAGTCCCATTGCTCAAGCTTCTGGAGGCTCAGACTCAAGTGCATGCAGAAAAATGAGGTTTCTACTCCTTGGAATGTGAGCTAAATCCTGACTGCTACAAGATCTTGCAAAACTTCGTTACAAGGCAGGACAAATATTTGGTAGCACAGGCCCACTGAGAACAAGCAAGGTGCCAGCTAAGGACCTGCCCTGATATAGTTGAAACTGGTAATAACCGTTAGAAAAGTATGGCTAGAATAAAGCAATCTAATCTAAATAGTCACTTGTACTGATTTCAGTTTTAATTTTGCAGCACCTCAGTACCTTGAAGACATACATGGGAGCTGAATGTATAAATGAAAACTGTCAGAGAAATGACAAAAGGATTCAAGTACTTTTGTGTGCTAGAAATACAGACCTTTTCTCAGGCAGTCCTTTTGAGCTGAACAGTCAGGAACAGAATAATTTCTGGTATTTACCTTTTCAGCTGCCTAAACAGGATTGCGTGATGCTGGGAATACAGAAAACTCCAGGGTTGTTTAACACCAGTTATATTTGGTGACAGGTTTTACAGTGCATTACATTTCAGCTCTGGACTTCCCAATAGCTTTTGATCACATTGCATGGTACAATTATTGATTTCTTAATTTGGGGCCATACAAACAAACTGTCTGAGATGAGTTTATGTCTTGCAAGCTTTCCTTGAACTCAATGTGTAGGAGTGAGATGTTGACTGATGGTGCTCTGATGTGGAAATGTAGAGGCTGTGCTTTTACTGGAAATTTCTGAAAATATTCCATTTACAAACAACAAACAAACCCAAAGCATTCTTGTATTTTGCATTTTCATACAATTCACCAAGATCACTTGCTGGTATGGCTGGGGCTGGATGGGTCAGCAGAAAAAGGTGGCAAAGAGTCTCTGCCCATCCCCAGCCCTTAAACCACTCTTGATGGTGGGGCCAAGAGTTTATCAGAGCAGGTACTGCCCCTTATGTTTCAGTACCTCTTTATTTTGTTCTAAATTATTGAGTATTTTAAGGATGCATTTTATATCAATATTCCATGCTTGTGCTACTAGGAATGAAGTACATGATAGACTCACCATCCAGGTACCCAAGGAGTGAGAATGTTCCCTGCTTTGACTGGGAATCTTTGTACCATGATTTTCAAGGGACCACATATTGTTACTTGTTGTACTTGCAGAACTTCAGATGAGTTTTGGAGAGAGGGTCCATAGCACTTTGTAATAACGACTGTATCTGGGACTCCCAAATTAATCTCTCTCTTCTTTCTGGTCACTTTTGAAAACCTAGAATTCAAGAAAAAGAACTGTGTGACACAGATTTTAGATGCCACAACAGACTGTTAACTGTGAAACAGTGCAACAGTAACGAAATCCAATCTGCCGCTTTTTCACAGTCTCAATCTTGAGCAGGATCATTCTCAAAAAAAAAAAAAAAAAAAAAAAAAAAAAAAAAAAAAATCACTCTCCCAGCTAGCTGTCAAAGCCATATTTCTCCTCCCTCACCTCTTGTCCAGTCGAAGGTAGCAAAGCTAATTGTTTTAACACAGTAACTCAAGGCTGAGAATTGCACTCACATCATCTTACTCCTAAAAGGACTTTCTATGAGCCTTCCTGACGGGGTTTGATCCAGTCCATACATCTATGTCCAGATCTAGATAGGACCTGAATTGGGACTATCCAGTTCATGACTATGAAAGGAGAACTGGAATGCATAACAGGTTGTACGTGGAACAAAAATACTTCATCTCTCCAGTGACATTTGTTTTGGGAACACAGGAAACAGGGAAAATGTTTTCTAAAGGAGAGGGGCCTGAGCTCTGCAGAGAAAGTGCTGTGCCCTGGTCACATCCCGTGGCAATGACTGCAGGGGGACTGTGTGAGGCAGAATGTAAACTGCAGAGCTTGAATTCACTTCATATTAATGCAACAATTCAGAAATGCTAATTTTAATTAAAACTTCCTTTAGTATGCAGGAAATATGCTATACACTAGGACTTAGGAGTTTTACTGCATTTTGTTTTAAAACCTTAAATTAAATACTTGGCAAGAGATGACAAAATAGGCATTTTGCATAGGCAATATTTCTTTGGATTTAAATGTTGGCAAACAATTTTTGCTATTAGCCATTTTTAAAGACTTTACCACAATATATATAAAAGAATAAACATTGTATTAGTTATTTTCACCAGAGTTTTTGAAAGATCTAAGGGGGGTGGGGGCAAAAAAGAATCCATTTAGAAAATTGTCACAGAGACCCACATATCTCAGTATTACAACTACTACTAAGATCACTGCAAATTTCTTAACAGCTGTCAGACACATTTACAACTCCAATGATTAAAAGTTGCAAATCTATTATAAACTTCACCACATGATATTTTCCAATAATACAAACAGCCTTTGCAGCTAGGGTAACATGAAATTCAAAGGAGAGCTTTGATTTAATCTAATCTGGTGAAGAAATTAAATCATAAGCATGCTTATTTCAACCAACAAGGAAAGAAAGCAAAATAATACATCAAATTCCTGACTAAGCAGTCACAATAGATCTTTAAATAACCCAACTTTCTACCATATTTTATTATCCTTTTCTTGTTTTATAGCATTATCTACTATAGAAATGCAGGGAGATTTGTAAAACACTATAGCATTTAAGTCATTACATTTTATAGCTAATTCCTAATGTGGATTTGATTTTTTACGAGCACAAAAAGAATCTAATTTGCATTAGTGACAGTAACTAGAGAAATTTAACACCTGGCACTGGTTGTACCAGAAATTGAATATTAGTTACTTGGGTGCTAAAAAGTACATTCATACCTTCAAGGGGATTTTTCATTTATTTATGCTGTACTCTCATGTTTATCATTACAAAAGAGTTCTTGCATCATGATGGAGGAAAACTCTCAGGAATGTAAAAATACCATGCACTCGATAAAGGGAGTTTGCAGCAACAGCAGCAAAATGAATCATTTATACACTAAAGAATGTACAAACCCAGAAATAAATCTCCATTGAGATATAAAATTAGAACAGCAGCAATATACAGACAATTCATTTCCATGAATGCTTTTTATTTATTTTTCCACAGATACTGCTGCTTTCTTGGAGCAATGTATTAGACCCAAATTAAACCCCCATTTAAAGACGGAAAAAAAACCCCAACAAACTATAGCTGACATGAAAAAGAACCACATTTCCACATGAACAATCCACGTATTTATAAAGGGTGGAAAATTAGGAGCTGCAAAATAGGCAAAGCCGCTGTAAAATGATATGGGAAGTGACATTTTACATAGCCGGCTACAATTAACACATTGATGGCATTTTGCTGGGCTCCTTGCAGTGATAATGCTGTTGTCAAATGTGTTTAGTGCTCCAAATCTCCTGGAGCCTTCAGCTAGGCAGCAAGCTTTTGACAGATTGAAGGTTCGGAGATAGGCTATCATGACAGATGGAAACTGGCACCGATGTTCAGCTTTCGCCGATCACAGGGGACCTGCCCCCCTTATTCTTCAGGGCTCAGCTCTGCAACCTTCCCCCTTCTGATGAAAGCAGGGGATGGCATTGTTAAATAGTGCATCTGTGTGAGTTAGACTACTCTGATGAAAGCATAAGGCAGACGCTCTGTGAAGCAAAAGACAGCCTCTGCTCTAACTGCATTTTAGATAGACTTGGGGAGGACTCCAGGGAGCTGGGATAAAACTTTGGTAAATTTCAGACAAAAAGTAAAAGCCCACGCTAACCATTAAATGGTGCTTCTTATAGATCTGTATTCATGGGCTGGAGGAATCCACACATATGAGTGACCAGGAGCTATTGTGCGAGACTCCATAGTAGCCTCTTCATTGCTATTTGGATCATTTATTGAAATTGGTCTCTAAGAACCCCATCCAGACAGCAGATCCAAAAAGAACAGAGATCCACATAAAGGGAGGCTGTGAGAACAAGTCTGCTTTGCTGTGAGCATTCAGCTTGTTCAGAGGCTAATTAAATTATTAGGAGAGGCTGTTCTTGCAACTGGTCTTGATTCTTGGATGCAATGTTAAAACCAGGGTGGGAGCTTGTGTTATTGAGCTTTACACAGCTGGGCATAAACAGGCAGATAATACAGTTAATTAACCTTTCACCCCCCAACACCTTTTGATGAAAGGCATTTGTTATTTTTTTTTAATCAGCCTCACGATATTTTCAAGGCACTTGTCCTGGCTATATTTGCTTTTTTCTATCCCTGACAAATTCCTGTTTGATTTCTTTAAACTGGCTGTAGAGCTTTCTTTTTGCTGTCTTAATCTTCAATTCCACTCTCGCTGATATAGTATTTGGAGCAGCACACTGCAGCCCATTTGAGGTATGATAATCAGCTGATTAGCTAGTGAAGTCGTTTTCCCTGAGGCTCTTTTGTGTGCAAAATCCTCACACTCAATTGACATGTGGACATCATAAAGCTGATGAAATGCAATTGTAATGAACAAGAGGGAGAGGCATCTGCAGCAGTCTAAATGAAAGACCCTTCCCTCTCGACATGCTAATTCAGAAAATCTGCTCTTAGCTTGTACTCCCTCTGGATCCCAATGGATGCGAGTCTCCATGAATGCATATTCAAAACAGCATATTAGCCTCAGTAGCAAGTGAAATTTGAGCCTGGATGGACCAATTCTAGTTTCAAGACAGATTATGCTGCATCAAACGTAGTAATGATTTGACAGTTCATTTGTGACGAGAGTCCTACAGTCAAGGTTTAATGCACAGACAGGCGCAGGTGTGCAGCCAGAACCAACAAAATCCAAAGGCTGCCAGTTAGGAAGCCTCATGCATGCGGAAAGGTGAAACATATTTAAGAAATTAACACCATCTTCTTTAAAGCATCTTGTAGCAGTGGTTCTACAACCAGACCTTCCTTAAAAGTCCATTGAGCCCCATTTCAGCAGGACTGGGAAGGACAGCTCAGTATACTACAATTGCTGTACATTAGTTCCAGGATGGGACAAATTGGAAAACAACATCAGAGGATGGATTGCTTTTTTTAACCATTCTCTACATAAATAACTATGTGTGTCTTCTGGTAATTTAGGCAAGCTCTGTCCCTGGAGAAGGAGTGGGGATTCAAACTGCTGGGACTAAGCAGGCACCCACAGTGTGAGCTGAGCTGTGCCAGGCTCTGCCTGTATGTATGCTGGATGCAGATTTTCAGTTCTTGCCCAGTTCCTGCCCCATTTTGGGCTACTCTACCTCAAAATGCTCTAAATTGTTAATTGCTTTTACTGTGTGGACATAATACATATATAAGATTTTTTCCATTTTTTTTGTCAGTTTTAAGACAGGGAGAGAAATTCTAACCTGCGTATTCCTGTTACATAAGTGTGTTTATGTGTATATATACATATTTATGTATTCTTTAAATGACACATGTCTTGAAAGACCAGAAATTCTTGAAAAAACATAAAATAAAATTTTATGAGTTGAAAATAATTTCAGTATAACATTAAAGTCATACATACACAGCCTTTGCTACACAGATGTTTAAATACTAATTAGCTGACATGATGTTATGGTAGCCAGAAACTCCATCTAAGCTCAGGAAGAGACATTGCTTGACAGGACCTTCATATCAACCCAGAGAAATTTGTGCCATGGGGCAGGAAAACAAGCCTCAAGGAGTCTACCCTTGCCTCTTGTCCTTTGTAGTGGCCAGGCACTCAATATGCAGATGGGGAGGGGGTATGTGCACCACATTTCCCTTTAGTAAATTTGGTCTAAATCCAATGCATATTAGGCATGACTCACTACTGGTGTCAGAAATTACCTACAACAGGTTGAAAAGAACACAATCTCCAGCAATACTTCCCTTGCTGATGTTCAGTCCATATGATCATGGTTATACTGTGCTTACTTCAAGTTAAAACACATCTTCTATTTGCAGGGACATTTCCTATATAGATTTAATTCGCGATGCCATGTCTTAGGGTTTTCCAAACAACTGTTTCACCAGGACACAACTTAAAGGAACCATAAAACCTCCTTAAATTACAAGAGTTGCTACTTTTTCAGCGTGTAGTGTGACTCTTTCAGCAGCACAAAAGAATCTCACCAAATACTCTAAAGTATCAGTGGTAAAGGCTGCTGTTTAAACAGAAGCCTCCTAAAAAGCCAAAGGACACATCTTTACTCTGGCAATGCTGAATAGATGGAACACTGGTACCCTTTACGTTCTTTTTTTTTTCCTATTCCAAATTGGTTCTGGGAGAATGTGAGGAAAATGTCTCAGCATCTTTACAGTTTTGCCTTTTTTATTTTACCTTCAGAAGAGAAAAAATGGGCTGGGAGGTACAGCAAGGAGGTATCTTGAAATGGCACAGCTCCTGCCAGGGATCTATTGAGGACAGCACTTCCTCTTGCCTGGAGCTGTGGAAAGGAGGATGATTTCTCTCATGTGGCTTCCAGTTGCCTTGGCTGATTTTATTATGACCAGCTGGCTGATACCAAGGCATCAACATACTCATCTCTAAGTACTGCGCTCCTTGTGAGCCAAACAATCTAGTAGCTGCCTTCATTGTATTACAAGGTAGCAAAGCTACCAGAAAGTGGATTTGGGAGAAATCTCCCTGGGTAAGAAGTCTGGATTTGGGAACATTCTAGCCCCATACTGCAGGAATTGATCCCTATTGATTGGTCCCCAAAGTCATGCATCCGAGCCAGTTTCCTCTCTTGGGAGAAGGGCTGTGCCAGGGATTTAACCAGGGATAAAACCTAATTAGCCCAAGAGCTCACCAAAACATGTACAGATGCCATTTTGTGATGGCACACACATGCACTGCATGGAAGAGAGACATTATCAGGGGATGTGGCTACAGATCTTTTCTACTTACAAGGTACTTGTGTAAGATATAAAGAAGTAACTGGTTAATTTGTGTAGCTTTAGTTTATTACTGAGCCTCCCCAAAACAGGGATATTATAAAGTCTTTACAGACTGAAGAATCAGGGATCAACATTTATTGCAGAAGAGTAACAAGACAAATATCATAGATGTTGCTCAGACAAACATTGGAAGTATACATATAATACTGGCATTTTAAACATTTCCCTTTACTCACCAACTCAATAGATACTTCTTAGTAATAGTCCTGGCTTGAGTATTATGCAGTCACTATCCATAATGTATTTTGAGGGCTGGGGAGGTAAGGGAAGCAAAAAACCTGCAGAATCACATTAAGTTTCTCATTTAGTTCTACTTACATATTCATGAATTCATCAGCACCAGTGGTTTGAGATCTTGCAACTCCTTATCTCCTGGTTTCTGCCATGTGTGCTTAGTGAGGCTTAGAAAGTGGACTTTTATTTTCTTCTTCTCAACAGTCTAGAAGAGATATATGGAATCATTAATCATGAAAATCAGTATCATTCTAAACATCAAACTTTGATAAAATGATAAATGACATTCCTACTATACGTCACAAGCATCGTTCATATTTTGTACTCTCTTCAAATCTGCTCAAGTAGAGTGTAAACCAGTGTCACATCTAATACATTACGGCAAGAACACCTAGTCTTTGTTGTCTGTTGCTTCAGAAGAATCAGATTAAAAAAATGTTTTACAGAGGGGGGATTTTCCTTTTTTTTCCCTCTACTGAATGTTTCTAACTAGTTTGGCAATCTTTAAAAGGTTAATGAGTACCGTCTGCTACAGAATGCCAAACTGATTTAATTCAGAAAATGAGAAAACATTCCTAAAATGTAATCAGCTGTCACTTAGGAAAAGACATACAAGAAGATATAGGTGTTTTACATTTAATTTCCTAAGCAGAACTTCTGAGAGGACAAGAGAAATCATCAGGAGGCTCCTGTGCAAAATGCATCTCTCCAAAATTGTTTCTATCTGGAAAAACGAACAGTAGTCATTCAATGCCCTGGTTTCTTTCCCTCCAGGTTGTCACAGCCTTGATCCTCCTTTTCAAGTGCAGCACCTTGCACGTGTCCTGTTGAATGGCAGATTTTGTGCAGTCCAGTCCTCCTCGAGAATCTTAGGATGATGTGAGCACAGGACAGGTGGGACATGCACAGGAGCTCAGCAGTTTCAGGACTTCCTTCTTGTCCTTGGGGATGCCTTCTTGGGGGTGGAGGAAGCCTCCTTGTCCTTTCCAGAAAAGCAGAGAAAAACGAGTTTGGGGGTGTGTGTCAGGGCAGTAAAAGAAGGCAGCACTTCTTTGCTCTGGGCAGACCACACACCCTGGAGCAATCCTAGGACAACAGTTTTTCATCATGGACCCATGGACAGCAGAGCCTCAGAGGCCTTGCACTTTTCCTTACCAACATCTGCTGCAGGCCCCTTTGGCAGGCCCATATTCCACAGTTTGGGCAAATCTTGGGAATGTCTTACCTGAGTTGAAATGCTAAGAAATTTTAAATTGTTGATGGAAATAAGAAAACAATTTCAAATAGTACAATCTCAGGATAAATGCAATGTCCTTACAGATCTTTGGATGCCACAATTTCCTATAATCCTGAGTTCTTGTGACAGAAATGAGTTCTAACCTGGCTGCCAGATCCTGCTCCTTTACACAGCACTATCCTGCCACGCTCTTTGCATGGCATCTGTGCACTACTAAAGCCTTTAGCAGTGACACCTGACAAAGAAGGCTTTTCACCTACTAGCAGTAAAGATACATAATTTTTATTTATTTTATAGAGTGGAATTAAACAAAAAATCCATCTTGAGCGACCTGCCAAAGGCTGCTGGACATCCAGAGCGTGGCCCAGTTATGCTACTTTCCTAGCTCCATTTTTCTTCAGTCTCCATGCCCAGCTACAGAAAACTCCCAGGAACGACCCCAGAACTTCCCTAAAGTAACATGCAAGCAAACCATTAGTAGGCGCAAGTTACTTGCTGATACTGTTGGAATATGATACAATGTGCTTAGAGCACCACTCTTCTGATCCCTCTACCCCTGCACTGCACTCCATAGCAGAGGATTATCCATAACCAAGACCAGCATTTAGTACAAAAATTTAATCCACTAACACCACAATTTTAAATTTTTGTCTTCCCAGTTGTATGTAGTGAGCCACACTTTGTGTCAGCAGAAGGAGTCCTTCTTGCTTCATCTCCAGATTTGCAAAAGTACAATGTGTTCCTGCTTGCTGGCTGGCATAAACCACCTTCCATACATTCTGAATGTATCAAGAATGCTGTAAAGTTTAAATTGGGCTATCTGTAATTAGCTATGTTTTTAAGAGTTTGTGGGCAATTTCAGAGCAGGGCTGTACCATATTAACAGTTTCACAAGGAGGAAGCAGAATTTAAACAGAGGAAACAAACACAAACACATTCTTTATTTGATGGCAATGAAATTCATTTTAAAAAAAGGGGCATTGCCGTAAACTGATTTTGGTTTTTGCATGGCAGCTTCCTATAGACAATATTTAATTAACTACGCAATTAAATTGACAAAAACACAAGTAAATTATAATTCTTGGTAAACAATGTCACTTAAAGAGCCATTACCTCAATTTTTATCACATTTGCAGTTGGTGTAAGTCTAATGTTTTTCTAGTTTACCTGCAGTAATGACAGCTTTCTTAATGGTCTTTTATTTAATAACATACAGAGAGGAGCAACATCAGATTCCTGGAATTTGCAGATAGACACAGAAAAGAAGTTTCTTTCCACTAACTGAGAGGTTTTACTCCTGCCAGCTCAATTTAAGGAAATACAACAAGCAAGTATTTTTATTCTGGGTCTTTACAGAGAAGTTCTGGTATTGGTTATATTTCCAGTGGTTCAAGAGATACATGGAAAAAGAAAGCATTATTAGGTTTCACAGCCCACTTTGAGAAAATTTGACAGAAAAGTATAAAGTAAAATTTGACAGAAGAGCAGCAAGTCTAATGGTTCCTGGTGTGTTTCTTATACTCATTAAATAACATAGAGGACAAAAGGACAGCAAAAAATAAATTTCCCAGCCCACTTACATCAGAACGTCTTTTTTTCTCAACACTTCAGAAACAAAGAAAAGAAGGGGAGTAGCAGGACTAACAGGGACAAAACAAAACCAATAAAATGCTGCTTGTCTCTTAGCTCCTGTGAGCTTTCCTCAAGGACTATCCTATACCTTAGTCAAGCATGAGAGTCACATCCCAAGCACCTCTGAGCCCTGCCAGGGAGCTGGACAGTTTGTAATGCCTGTGGAAGGTTTGGGAGAAAGACCCCACAGTTCCCTCTCTGCCTGGGAAGCCCAAGACACAGCCTGGGCCCGGCACACTTTTCCTACCTTACCTTCCTTCTCTAGTGACCTCGAGTTGTAAGCTTCAGAGCAGACTGCAAATGCTCTGGGACAAGCAGGAGTGTCTGGTTTAAAGGCATGGTTCTGCAGCATTATAAAGGAGTGGTTATTAACAATAATGATATCTAGGGGCTTATGCTTCAGTGGTATGCTGGCTGCAAATAACTTTCTAATTAATCAGCCAGTAATTTGCTCAGGATCAGCAATGACAGCTCCACACCACCTCACTCTCCGCCAGTGCAGTGGGGCGCATAGGACAGTGGCTTAGGTGAAATACAACAATGCCCACAGCTACCACACATTCCCAGGTCTGGCAATCGATAGAAAGGACTGTCTCTTTTATTTTCTATCACCTCTTTGATGTCTTTATTGATACAATACTTAAAGTCTGCCATTAGCTTGTACATATTCCTATATTCCTTCTCTTTTGCAGTTTAGAGTACCATACAAACAATAAGAAACAAAGTGTATTACTTTTCAAAATGGGCAGAAAGGTTTAAAGATGACTGTGTAGTATGGTTTGATATAAATCTGTTGATTGCCTGTGTGCACTACTTCAGCTCATGTGGAAACTGCACATTTATATCAGGATTCTCACAGTTCTGGATGGACTTTAAGTTCAAATTTATCTACAATTGCTTATTTCAATGAAAGCCAAGAATCAAAAAATTAACCACCCAGTGAGAAAAAAGGCCTGTAAATACAGGGCTGCAGCCAGCTCGCAGGACACCCCATTTCCCCCCGCCTCAAACTGCAGTGCCCCCAGCATGCTGCCTGCTCACCTCCCGCAGTTCCAGGCTCACATGCTCTCTCAGTCTCCAGCTGAGCCCATGTCTTCAGAGCCAAGGAGACACATGTGGCACAGCTGCCCACCACTGACATGGCCATACAACACCTTTCAATTCATCCTCCAGAGATTTGCACTTGATGCTTACCTGAAATTTAGAGTTAAATTGTAGGTTGATGAAACCGGATGCAGTTGAAAAATGAAAATTGAAAACTGCTGGATATGCAGTGTTTTGAAAATAATTTCCTTGCTTCCTCAGTCATATCAAGGAGTAATACTACCTACAGCTAATAAGGCAAACCAAAGACATCCCAAGTAGTCTTGTGTGCACACCACTGGCTGACTGTACATCAAGTGACCCAGCCTCAAATCAGAGTGCTAAACCTTACTCCTACATACGACAACGATACAAAATAAATAGGAAGATCCATCCTAGATGCTCACTCACACACCCTTCTTAATTCAGAAAATTCTTTCTCCCTTTTACTCAGCCTGGACAAAGCTCTTTCATCTTGCCAAGGCTTTAGAAGATTTTAGGGAGTTGCGTGGGTTTTGCCATTTATCAGAGGTGGAGAGATGAATGTACTGCCTCGCTTGGAGGGAACCATGCACACAAAGTGCTGGACCACAGGTGCTCCAGTAAACCCCACGTGTGACAGCAGTGAACTCTAAACTTCAATAATTAGATGAACACAGTTACTTGGGCTAAAAAAGTCAATCTGCTTTTTGTTTCCCAGTACAACTCATGAAATCAAGGAGGAGGAACACTTCCCCTTAATTCACCCTAAACATATGTAACCTGCTTATAAACCCCAAGCTTATTTTGGTCTTCAAAGACAATTAAAGAACAGGCAGTTCTGCCTAAAGTCTCAGCAAATTAATCACTGGCACAGAATTTACTAGAAGATTGTGTAGTTGTCCGAGTTTCTCTCCAATCTGACAGATCAAAGGATAGTCTCTACCATCTTGACTGTTAGCCTTAAGAGAACCTCAAAATCAAACACCTTTGAACAGCAGCTCTAACAAAGCAGTTTTACACTCTGCTGATGCTACTGCTGCTCTTGAACGGCTCCACAAAGACAAAAGTAATGGAAAAAGCTTTCCATAGTTTTGTTTTTGTCAAAATGAATGGCTAAAATGTCTTTTTATTCGTTGTCCTCAAATATCTTTTCACAGTTCAGAATCATTGCATACTCTTCAGTGACTACTTTCACTAAGAGCAGTATTTTCAAAAAGCTCTTTAACTAATATGTTTTCCCTATTTCTCAAGACTAACCATCATAAATTTTGTGGTGGTAAAATGGCTGCATCCATTCCTGGGTGAAAGCACCCTAACACAGCTGATAACTTTGGGGAGTTATTGTAGAAAAATCCCCGAAGCCATCAACCTAGCAGGCAGCAGCAGGCAGAGGCAAACATCAAGTGGCATTAGGAAAGGGATAAAGCAATAAGCAGGAGGTGATATATTTTCTACAGAAGATCTTTCATAGCTGTAACCCATATGGAGCTCACACAGGCCTGTTTGCAGAACTGTGCTGCTGGAAGCACAGTATTGCCTTGCAAAGGGTGTGCCATAGGCCAACCAAGGTGATACCAGGTCTCTAGAATCTCAGTTGTATGAAAAGCCAAGGGGAGTTGAGTAATTCTATCTAGAAAATAACAGCCAGAGATGTCACCTAAAAGTCATTCTAACAATTTTGGGAAGGCTCTGATAACATTCTTAGGGATACTTTGGTTATAGTGGTAAGACACTCACAAAAAGAGAAGTGTTATGAAAAACATGGGTTTAAAGAAGAATTCAGAAGACTGAACTATTTTACGCATAGACAATAAAAAATAGAGGTAGCATTCGTTCCCACTGAAGTCAATGAATAATTATCACTGATAATTAGGTAGAACTTCCTGCACTAAATTCCCAAGATCAACAAAAATTTATTGCACAGCCATTAAAATTATGTTTTCTTCAGCTATTAATTTCCATGTAAACGCAGCAATGGAAGAGAGATAAAGCCCAAAGAAATTATTAAATTACAGTAGAAAGAACAGGTGACATTTCTTATTTCTGCCTGGTAGATCAGGCAGATCTATATTGAAGAAATTTTCTGGGTCTGAGTTTTTCTGGGCAGGCACAGAAAGCTGTATTTTTCACAATGAGAAGCAGGTGTCTATAAACCAAGATTTTACTGCTTTGTGTCCCTGTCTGTGCATTCAGACATGGAGAAGAGAAACTGTTGAACACTGCCACTTGGAAAAGAAACCATGGCCATAGGAGCAGGGATCTGTATGCTGCAAATCAGGTCACTGATGAGGCAGATTTAGATAGCAATGTGCCTGCCACTGAAACCAAACAGCTGTGCTTCTCCTACCAGGAGCACATGTGGGGACAGAAGGAGCTTTTGTGATCCCTAACCAGAGGAAGCTATGGGTAACCATCAATCCTGCCTGAAGCAGGGGAGAGCAAGTTCATCCAGCACACTGCAGGAATGGAAATGCTTCCCAGAGCTCTGACAAAAATGCTGGACAAGCAGCTAAATTTCTTCCCATAAACTGCTCTGGTGACAGTGCAATACCTCCTGGTTCCCTTCAGCCCACCTCTTGCAATAAATGTCAGCCTGCAGCCGTATTGGGCATAATTAGCCTATGATAATAAATTACCCACATTTTCAGGAAAATATTAGAGACCATCATTATTTGGAATAGAGCTGCATTCAGCTGCACAACCCTACCTAATATGATGGATGGAGTAGTCATAGCACTGAATACATTTATCTAGAATGAAGTGATTATTTCGAAGATGAACACAGTCAGATATAAGTGCATATGAATCATATACTACTGCACACTGGAGAGTATCAGAGTAGCAGGGGTTGTAGGTCAGCTGACCAGCCCATAGCTTTTAGTTGGTAGATTATTTCACACATACCCCAGGATTTTAAAGCTCAGTCTCAAAATCCCTCTGAATTTAAAAATGATTCCATGTTTTCTCTTGGAAGGATAAAAAAAGAAGATACAGAAAGGGATTTTTTTTTTCTCCTACCTTAGAGACAATCTTCAGTGTTATTTGACTTCACTGCCTTCCCACAGATATTGCCCAAAATACCGCAGGCAAGCATATTGTTAAAATAACTTTGCTAACACCTAGTTATTCTAAAAAAAAATAAAGCAAAACCTTAAGGACTTGTGAGAACTCACTCATGTCCAACAGACTGCAGGACAAAACAGGAGTTATTAGAGTAGAAGAGTCTTATTAGCACTGCATCAAAATCATGCTTTCCTTTTTGACCCATTTTAATTCCCAACAATATTTCTTTGCTATTTTCCAATCATTTTAGTGAAGAAAATCATCCAGGATCATGTACAAGGCTCACAACTCTGTTCTGCAGCACTGGCAGCATCTTGTGGTTTTTTCCCATGTGCTGTAATAGTAGGTAGGGTCACTTAAGACATCAAGCTGGAATACCTGTGAAGGAAGATAGGCTCCCTGCTCAGAGCCTGGGGTCTGCAAAGGGCTCTGAACATAGATGCTTTGAACAGAGTACTGGAATATGCAGCTGTATGTAGATTTGCCTTTTCAAAATGCTGTAGCATAAATATAATTTTTGCACATTCCTCTGAATTATGAGCATAGTTGTTTTATGCGTTTGGAACAACAAATGGACACTTCAGGCAAAGGAACCATACCTTGCAACTCAAGTAGAAACAAATCCCAATGAATTTTCAGTCATATTCCATGTTATCATCATCATCATCGCTGGAAGAGAAGGTATTTTTCCTCCCCTCAATCTGTCTAAATCACAAAAGAAAATTTTGCCAGCAGAAGCCACATCTAGATTTCTTCAGGTATTATAGCCAGTTTGTGAGAAAGCTTGTTTACCAACAGTAGTAACTATGCAACATCTCTAACTGTGAAAAATTAATAAATTAACCTCTTTGACTGTGACTCAGAGAAGTGAAAGGTTCTGTTTGGATAAGAAAACCAAAGGCAATTTTTTAAAAGCTAAAGTTATCTGCTGTTAGACATATTTAAGATGAGTTACCACTACACGTATGGCTGCTTTTTTTATTTTAGATTTATTGTATTTCTTGATAGGTCATCAGTTAAAGATATTTATTACAGCAGGCTTCCATCCTAGCATCTAAATGCCTTGCTCATTGCAAATCAGAATTTTAGGCTAATTTCTGAAACGGTCCTATTCCTATCTTAGAGCCAAGTCAAAACCAGTGAAAACAATATTAAAATTACATAAGAATTGATGCAAATGGATATTTCTTTGGACATAAAATAAGTGTTTTCTATATGAAATGAAGTCTAACTTTTGTGGGTTTTTTGAGATTACCCCAAAGTATTTAGTTGTTTTAAACCATAGAGCTATTTAAAGGTGGGAATCAATACTACTCCCAAATGACAAGCATTGAATATTTCAAACCTACAAAAATTTGGAGATGTTTAAACATTTTAGGATAATCTGAATATTTGTTTTCATATGTTTAACACATTTAGGAGTACTGAGGCACCTGGAGCTCTTTAACAATGCTTGCTGAAAGTGACATGCCAGTAAAACCATAAAGCATTGACCCATGTGGCAAAAAAAAACTAAAAATTGAGCAAAAAGGGAGGAGCCTTTTATGGCTCAATCCCTATTCAAGAGCTGCAATTCTTGAAGGAAATACTTATATTGCATCTAATTTTTCATACTTCACAGAACAGTCTGGTACTTTTCCTTTGGATGGAAAGTCTGTACAAAGAGCTGAGTAAGCCTCTTGCTCTCCTGCACTGAGCTGTCTACACAAAGCCCTAATGCATTACTTCAGGGTTAGTGTTCAACCCAGAAAGGGCACTCACTGCCACAGCATCTCTGATGCTAACAGTGAGAAAAATTCCCTCCCGTCTTTTTCTCATGTGAGAACAGGGTCTCTTCAGCTCTCCTCTCTTTCACCGGCTGATGACTAAGAACTTGTCAGGCAGAGTGAACTCAAACATGAATAAGAAATACTGGAAAAGTATTTCATCTGTTTTGTTAGTGCTTTGGGTTCTCACCTGCACATGGTCATAAAAGAGATTTCCAGTTTTCTTTACTCTTGCTCTGGAGGTATTTCACTCACAGTTTGTCTATTCACCCCACGAAGGCAGAAAAGGGATACCTTTCCATAGTCAGACTTGTTTCCTCATAATTTCTGGTCAGTTGAAAAGATTGAGGGGTTGAAGAACAGGACAGAGAATAAGAACAGAACAGGAAAGAGAAATTAGTGAACTTTTTGTTTCCTGATTTGGTCTTTTTCTGTAAAACTGGTATCTTCAGGTTGCTGCTCATGCCCCAGCCTAGGTGAAAATTAATATTGAAACTTACTACTCCTTCAGAATCAGGCTGCTCCAGCATGGGTCCCCACTAAGTCAGTTAGTCTTGCCAGTACATCTACTCCTGTGTGGGGTGTTCTCTTCACTGGTCCACAGTCACTGCCAGGAGCCTGCTCCAGTATGGGCTTCCTACTCCTTCAGAAGTCCAGCTGCTCTGGGGTGGTGTCCTCCAGGGGTATCTCTGCCTGAAGCATCTCCTCCTCTCCTTTGCTGACCTGGGTGCCTGCAGAGCTGTTCCTCTCACATATTGTCACTCCCCTCTTCTT
Organism: Sitta carolinensis; assembly: GCA_032173965.1. Taxonomy (NCBI): domain Eukaryota; kingdom Metazoa; phylum Chordata; class Aves; order Passeriformes; family Sittidae; genus Sitta; species Sitta carolinensis. The sequence continues at coordinate 21,816,242 of CM063288.1, forward strand.
TGGCTGCAATTGCTTCTGAGTAATAACTTCTTGTGCTGCTTTAAATCTCTTAGCCCAGAGGTGCTACTGCCATCTCGGATGGGCTCAGCCTTGGCCAGTGGTGGGTCCGCCTTGGAGCCAGCTGGAATTGCCTTCACTGGATACAGGGAAGGTTCTAGCAGCTTCTCACAGAAGCCACCCCTGTAGCCCCCCACCCCACTACCTAAACCTTGCCACACAAACCTAATAGAATTTCCTGTATGCAGTTTACCTAGTCCACATGTGCACATTTGCAAAACAAACACTTGCGAATTTTCATGCTGAAATAATTTCATGACTGAAACTTGGTGGTTAGAAGAAAGAGGTTTCTGGGTTAGTAACACTAACCAATACCCTCTCTGTCAAGGTAGAATTAAGCCATCATGTTTATTTCAATGTTAAAACCCCTTCCTTTATGAATTTCATAAAACAAACTTGAATATGGAATAGAGATGTAATGATCATCTACTTTGCTTTTCTGGTAGGAGTTTGACTCAAATCCCAAACCTCTGAAGGTATAAGACAAATAGGAGACTTGCTCAAATTAATTTGCTAAAAGAACAGGTAATCATGGAAATTATCCCCACATTTGATGACAGGGAAGCCTGTGGTCATGCACACCCAGTCACCCACGCATCCTGTCACAGAAAACAAAGGATGCATATCAGAACTGAATTGCTAGGAAACCACTGTATAAGAGCTATTCATATATTCACAGGTAAATTAATTAGTAAATAAGCAGCAGCTTATATGAAGCTGCTGCATCCTCAGCAAACTTACAAAGCCACCAGAGGCAGCAAGTCAAAAACATAATTTTTTTTCATTGTCATTCTGAAGGTATGTAGCAATTATTCAATGTAATGCACTAAATACAGGGTCAAGCTTTTTCCACAAAAGGCAATGTCAAAACTCCAGTTGACTGCAATGGGAACAGAAACAGGCATTAAGCAGGCAGACAGATTTTTCTCAGTCTCCACTAAGACACACAATTCCTTAATACATTCTTTGTAATCTTTCTCTAAAGCTGTCAGTATTCCATAAGATTTGTCCTCAAAAATATTTGTCTAATCTTTGGATATTTATTACTTCAAGATTGCTAAAGATACAGTAGAATTTTTAACTTACTACTTTGCAAGGATGGCTTCAATTTCTCTGAGCTTTTTGGTTATGCTTTGACTGTTGGACCCCTGGGAGGTACGTTTTGGATAGTCTTTCTCCCTCCTCCTCTCACCAGCCAGAAGACTTCTGGAATTCACCTTCACCCCAGTCAAACTGCTCAGAGACCTGTTGCTTTGGAATAGTCACCACCAAACAAAAAACTTTTACAGAAGACTAGAAGGAACTAGATTTCAACTCGGTCCATGGAGTCAATGTTCCAGATCTCACAGAGACAAGGACAAGCCAATAGGTGCAATCTTAGTTTAAGCAATTCCACACATATTTTTCTCCTATTTTTTTTTGTCACTTTTACCTTTCTAAACATTTGAAAAATATGTTTTCAAGTTTTTGATTTTTACAAATATATGCTACTTGATGAATTTTACCTTACATTGCTTTGAGTTATGTGAATTAAGAAAACTGCAGAACAGCAAGGCAGTGTTGATCCAAAGGCCAGGCAAAACCTGCTCTCCTGCACTGCCTGTGCCCTCTGCATCACCACAGCATCACCAGCATACAGCAAGCTACAGAGCAAGTCTGAAATGTACAAGTCTGGTGGAAAAGTGCCACATAAAGCACAAGAGGGAAAACTTTCTTCCAGAGACCCTAAACAATCTCCAGCCAGCAATAAGGTACCAGCAAGTGCCTTCAGACCTGGAAGTGAGAGGGGAAATACCTATCAGATTGACATGCAAACTCACATTAATCCTTCCTTACAATACCTTTGTCAGGTCACTACATTGTACAGTGAGGCTGCAGATGCTTATATTCTCACTATTTTACAGCAATACATTCTATACAGCAATAAATAATCCATATATTTGCTTTGGCTGAGGGCCTTTGATCATTTCCAAATCTCTCCAACATACTTCCCCAAATTCAGATGAAAACTTCCTTTTAGTTTAAGCTCATGGAGATTAAGTGCAGCAGTGAAGCCTCCCCCATTCCCAGCCTCAGCTCAACCCCTTCCACTCAGTCTGGCCCTGCTTATTCTACAGAGTGGTTCAAGATCAGCTCCTGGCTCAGGATCTGGTCCTTCCCAAATGCCCAAAGCATCTAACACTGGTGCAACACTTTTGAAATTACTTGCTTACAAAGGTTTGGCAAAATAAATTTTAAAAAACACATAGTAAAAACCTAAGGCAGCAGCACACAAACTTAGATCAACATCAGTAAAAAAATCAAAGCATGAATGCACAAAAATGCAAACAACCTCCCACCAGAAAATGGGTCCCATTCTCAAAGTTTGTATCCCTGTGACAAATGCACGAACAAAGCATCACTTGCTAACCATGGTGTTTGAAGAATGTGCCTCTTGCTTCCCTTTTACAGCATTTCCAGCCCAGCCTTTTTGTCTGTGGAGATAGGCTAATATGTAAATGCTTCCACAGTTTCTTCAAAATAAAAAGGAGGTCCTGGGAATTGAAATTCTATTTATATTTATCATAACTTGATAAGATAGAGTGTGTTTATTTAAATACCCTACCATTATTTCTTTTTAACAACAGGCAGCTCTGAAGTGCAGTTATAAGTCTGTTTACACCACACAGATATCAAATTGACTTGCTAATGGTAACTTTTATTCGGTATCCATGGGTTACTGTGTCATGTGATTTGACATCAAGTACAGACAGTGCTGATTAGTAGCATCCAGTTCTGTCCATCTCTGTGCATCACTGAACCATCTGGTCATTTATTCACTAATAAGCCCCTAATGGCCCAAATATTCACCGGCCTGTCATTGTGACATGGCATAAAATGCCTACATCTTTCAACTTGCTTTGACATGTTGCTTGTTTCACATCAAAACCCGTCATTTACAGGAAAAGAGCTCAGAGGGGTAAAAACTTGACCTAATCTGCAGTGTTAACACAAAGACAGAGGCTTTGTTATCTGGTAGCCTGACTGAAAGCATGTAAATGGGCATGAATTCATTTTGTACATTTTTCCATGCTCATTTTACAACACTCTTTAAGTTTGGTATCATTCCTAATATTGGTTTTTATGGGGGTTTTGCAGTGAAATCTCTTTTCTTTATCTGTTAATATCCTTAGGAGTGCTTTAAAGGGAGCTGGATTCCCAGAGATGTTTGTCAGTTTTCTATATGGAAAATCTGTATCAGTGGGAATATTACAGGCAGCCACAGAAGTTTTCTAAACCCTTCTATTAAAAATTAGCATCATTAATAATTTTACTTTGAATTTTTTTTAATCTTTGCCTAGATAGCAATAGCCAGTGTATTACTTTCTGCCCCAAAGGATGTGAGATGCACTAATTATTTATAGTTTAGTATGTTAGTTTTTGCAGAATCTTTGTAGATGAGAAGAATCTCGCAGTATATAATCGCACAGCACGTTATTAACTTAACAGTCATGAATACTTAGTAACTGAAAAATCTCCCTCTTCAGTCCCATCAAGCAAAATTGCTGGAGAAGAAGGTCACAATCAATGCTTTATTTTTTTCTTAATCTTACTGGATATAGGCACAGTTAAAATAGTTTTAAAAAAGCAAACACCCATTAAACTAATTGCTGTTGAAATCCTGGTTAATACATCATTAAAATGTGATTAAAGCATGATGTAATTGATTGTAACTAGAACACTTAGGGTGGTTTTATTGCTCTGCAGTCATTGGTGTGATGGGACACATAATTCACCCAGTATGTTAGCTTCACTTGGTGTGTGCCTCTATTGGCACACTGGCTCCTTGAAGCAAGCATACTCTGCTCTACAAAAACTTCCATTGTGTCACCTTCTGGCTGTTACACTGCTGTAAAGTGATAAGTAAAGCAAAAATAATAATATTTTAACATGACAGGGATTTGCCTTTTTTTTTTTTTTTTTTCCCCCGATAACTGTAGTGTTTTAAATAGTCTATTATTTTCTCTTTTTCTGTGGGCTGACATTGTGAGAGTTGCCGGTGGTAGTTCCTGTTAACGACATGAACATCATCCAGGATAAGTCCTCTGACTGTGCCTGCTAGTAAATTTTATCAGAGAATTCAGGTCAGCTAATGAATCAATTTGAATGTTGGCATCTTCATGCTGAGATTCAATCAAGTCTAAATTTCATTTAATATTTGTTAGTTTACAATACTTACAAGTCAAATCCTTAAGCCAGTTTTAGGAAATATACACAGCATTTAGTCTATGCATTCCAATGTTTCTATTTTTTAATTATTCACTTCACCAATCCTTGCTGTACAATGTTATCCTCAAGGGCATCAGTAAACACATTCACTCCTGTCTTATAAGCTTGAGAATATCTTTTGCACTTACTCACTCAGAGCCCTTAAACCTTAAGGGGGCTGAAAACCAGTAGTGTTTTGTGAAAAATACCGAGGTTTTGAAACTATTCTCTAGTCAACATTAAAATAATACCTTAAAAAAAACCGAGTCAATCAAGATATGAACTGACTCACTAAATGGACATCTTATTCTTAGTGCTGTTAATTTATCTTACTCAAAAAAAACAAACAAACAACAAAAAAAACCCTCCATTTGATACATGCAAAATCTTTTTGGCAATATTTAATCAAAATGAAAAATTTCTATTAACAAAAAAAACCCCAAAACTATTTTGATGACCTGTCACCTTCTGATAGAAAAATTGGTTTTGTCAACAACACAAATGTTGATCAATCCAGGATACATTCCTATTTTTGCAAATCAGACTTAATACCAAAATGCTAAACATGGGCTCTCAGATCCTTGTAGGTTTTGCGTTTTGGTTCCAACCTTTTCAATGTACTGAGAATTCTCAAATCAGTGCTTACAATATTAAGTGAAGTTAAATATACCTACTGAGTATGAGTGGTATCTGGAGAGTCATTCTTTTGCATCTTAGTTTTTTCAGATTTTGAAAAGAAAATAAATTTATGTTAGCTGAAAATTTTCATTTTAGTTTTTTCAGTCTTACTGACAGTCCAAAGAAGTTTTACAATTTGATTTTTTTTTAGGTATTGAACCTTTGAAATTAAGTTTTCAATTTTTATTAGTTTAAATTTAGTTGAAATAAAAGTTATTACTTGAAATAAATCAGAAAGAATAAAATATTTTTTTTTAGTTAGGTACATTACTAAAGTGAACTGGCTTGTTATTGAAAAAAAAATTATAATGTTGAGTAAGAGAATAAATTTTAACTAATGCCATGACCCTGATGTTTCTCAGGGAAGATGTTCTGTTTGTCTAATGGGCAGTATCTCAGAAAAATTTCAGTTCTGCTCAGTGCCTAATAAGCCTGGGCTTACCATCAGCTCCCATGGAATAGTGCTGGTGGAATGGGAAATGGAAAGAAATGTTTACTGCTGTGATTTAGGGGAAAACTTCCTCAGAAGAGTTACACTGCTCAGTCTGGAATAATGCTTTTTTCAGAAAGATGCAGCACAGAAAACCTGAAATGTATCTTGAACATTGTGTTTTTTCTTATTACAGGATTTGTGAAAAACTTCAATGATGTTGTTAGTAACAGGAGTGCAGATACAAATGGCACATTTTTTAAACTAAAAATGAATGATTCATTTGAACAAGTGTAAATGTGTCATGCAATGACAGTCATAGGTATTGGGTGGTGATATCTGGAATCATCAGCTGGCTTATTTTGAATACAGAACACTTACAAAAAATTTGATCTTGTTTTTAACTGTATAAATGCAATATCATATTTCTAAGATGTGCAGTTAATAGCAGAAAGATACCTGTGCACATATTGATAGTGTACAGGTACTTCAATAATCCGGCCATGATTTCAGCTAGATCCCTGTGGATTAGAATTAGCAAAAGACAGCACCACCTATTTTTTTTAAAAAACAAAACAGAAGACATAAATGCTTGGCCACTGCTAAAACTCAAAAGCTGCACTTTTTCAGGAAAAGACATTTTTAATGGTTGATCTACTACACTTACCAGACACAAGTGGGTGCATCCTCAAGGTGGACATTTAAAAATGTCCAATTAATAAGCATTTAAAAGAAAGCTTATTATTACCATGTGAAATACAAGATTGCATTTACATCTGCTATCTATCCAAGGATCATACAATAGTAAAAATGAGAGTAGATGCTACTAATAAATTTATAACCGGTGAAAAAGATAACATTTGAACAGATGAGAAAGGAGATTAAAAAAATGCTGCAAGCCAAATCAGTGGAGTAGCACAGCTGTCCTGGATACATTGCTGCTATTGACAGGGTAACTTTGGCCATCTTCCCTAGATCTCTTTTGCACAGTGTTTAATTCCTTGCTCTCCAGAATAAATAACAGTATCTTAACACTGGTAGCATGACAAACTGTCTCTCTACAGCAAGCAGCAACGCTTCATTTTTAATACATTTTTAATTCAATGTAATAACAAGGAAATAGTTCCTGGCCACTGATGAAAAAATCTGCCACCAAGCTTATACACTCTGAAACAGCAGCATATTGCTACTGTTCACTTCGATGGAAATTAATGTGGTAACAACATGTTTTAATACTGAAAGCCAAAAATTTAACATCTATTAAACCAGCCTCCGAGTATTTTCCTTGAAAACATCCATTTCATATAAGCAAGTGTTTGTGAAAGTGGTACTTGTACAACCAACTAAACCAGCAAGCACTAATACTGCACATTTTTAGATTAGATAAGATCATAATGATATTTTTTAACGTTCCACTTAATTACTTCCCAATCCTGCAAAGACATTTATGCATTTGTTTAACATTTCATAGATGAATATTTACGTTGATTTAATATGTATCCAAGTCTTTGAAATATTAGGGCCTGAGCACAAGGCTAATTATATGCAAAGAGCATTTGTAACTCTTTTTATGACATCAAACGTCCCATATTTGAACCTAAACATGCCTACTGCTCTGGTTAATTGATGAGTTTCTATTAAACATTACTTGGAAAGCAAGTGGTAAAAAAATTGAATTTTAAACTTGCATATTTGTGTATTCAGACCCAAAGCGATGCTGATCATACAGAAATAAACATTGTTTACTAATGCAGCACAAGTACTGCTGATTACATAAACCACACTATAACCAAGAATCTCAAAAATAGCATATGGGTCTGCACTGGCAAACACACCAAGTGGACACTGTATACACCCACATGTGAGAATTTATAAAATTCACATCCATTAGTACTTACAAACCATTAAAAGAAATGCTTTTTAAATAAACTCTAATTAAATAAACCTGAGGTTGGGTTAAATAGATATTGTAAGCTGCTGAACAGCAGCAGTGATATTCATAAGGCGATTTGAGATGCTGACCTAGATTTTTAGAGATTTTAGTTTGATTCCTTCTTTTGAAACCATTATCACAACCACTCTGACACTGACCTCAAACTCCCACTTTTTGCTACAGCAATATCATTTTAATAGGCAATACAGAGAAACAGAAGAACAAACAGTCCACTTCCACGTATTTGCACACATGTCCAAAGTTATCAGCTTCTTTGCATTTCCAGACCCACTAATCACTCACAAATGACTTGATCCCATGTTTGCTCCCTGAAGTAATTAACCAACAAAGGTGATTATCCCAGGGTCACCAGCAGGCTACCGAGAAGCGATTGCTACCACAAACAGAATGACTCGAAGTGAGAGAACCACAACTGCGAGAGCAAATACCTAGCTAGACACGTGGAGTACACTCCTTTGCAATACGAAAATAGTGACTTAGAGTCCAGTACATCAGCTGCACTTTGATACAACAGAGACTGAGCTCTACAGCAGAGATGCATTAAATGCTGCTTCACCTGCCTACTTAGGCAGGGAGTCTTGCAGTATATTCTACCAGAACCCATTGCTGTTGTAGCTTATTTTTTAGGTTGGTATGGGAACTAACAGAACCCCACAAGGGTCCTTGGGTGGCAGAAGCTCTGCCATGCTTCATTCCCTGCCAAGATATTAATTAACATATTTTAAAATTCCAAACAGAAAAAAAATATGATTGGTACAGCAGATGTTATGTCACCACTAACATTAATGAAAACTTTGAGCCTCTGGCAATTGAAATGCACCCATCAAACAAAAAGTAAGTAAACAAATTTGAGATAGACCTGTCATATGGGCCTATCACTAAGGTTTGTCAATAGCAACAGGTTTCCTGGCTCAGCAGTAGAAGACTGTATGTATGTTTCCTTGATCCACTGTATCCGATAAAAATTTCATTCACAAACTGTCTTTCTGTAGAACTTCTACTAAAAGTCACACATTCTTTAAAAAAAAAAAAAAAAAAGCTGTATTTTGGACACACACTTTCTAGCAATCTACCTGGAGTCTCCGAGAGATTCTTAGATTTTAATAGGTAAAAATCAATCCAAAATTAATGGCATTTAAGAATGTATAGCAATTCTGAAAAGAGTCAAAACAAACTCAGAAACTCAAAATTGCAGATGGTTTAGTGGGAAAAAGGCTCATAGTGTACACCCACCACAGGTCAAATTAGAGACGTAGCATAAACCTTGATCTTACTCTACACAATCAAGTGTAAGAAAAAGCATTCATCAGAGTGCATTTCCCAAAGGGCCAGTCCTGAAAATCTCACTCAGGCAAGCATTCTTTGTTTTGGCTCTAAGACTTCATATTTTTACCCTTCAACCATAACCCTGCTGCTGCCTCCTTTTCCCCTCTACACTGAACACTGGTGGTCTGTGACACCACCAGTTTTCCCACTATAAATTGGCAAAAGTATATCCTGTTTCACAATGAAAGCCAATACTTAATACAGGCAGAACTTCACTTTCTTCAGCCTGTTGCATCTTTCAGAATCTATTTCTGCTGAGAAAAATCTGGGGGAATATTTGACTCATCTTTACCTGCCTATTCAAGAGCAACTAGCAGGTGAGCAGAGAAGGATCATTGGAGCCATTCCATACAGGCTACTGCTGCAACACCAGATTATGGAAAATAAAGCATTGATGCTATTTTAAAAACTTCTTTCTTTCTATTATAGAGTTAAGTATCTAAATTTTGGATGTAGCTAAACCGAAAGACTTTCTATGTTTTTTTCAAACTTGTCCCCTACATTTCTCTTATACACTTTCTCATCCCAATCCAAAGTTATGAACAGTGTCAATAGCCCACTATAGTGGCAAGACCAAATATATTTCTTCTTTGTATTCCAAGTTCTGACTCATATTCTTTTCTCACACAACACACCCAAAATTCAATTCTCAGAAACAAGCATTAGGGCACAAATCACCAGACCTTTCCCTCCCTTGTCATGCTGAACTGCTCACTTACTTTAAAAGAAAGATGAGCTTCCCTTTAGCTGGCTTACCTCCAGAACTAATTATCAGAGATTATACAAACTACACAAACTTCACTGATTTCAAGGAAATTCACCATGCAGACCCCAAAACACCTTTTTTTTTTTCCTCACACTGATGACAGCAGTCTAATTAAAGTATTCTTTGACTCTCTAAAATCATACAAGAAAATGCAGACCAAAGTAGGAGTTAGGAGGGTGTCACTCCATGGTTTCAGATTCTCTATTAACAAATCTCCCTGGTTTTATATGTTTATCTACATTTTCTTTTTCCTCACTGATTTATTTCCTTGATTTACTCCTGTAGGGTAACTCCTATTAAAGACTATATCTCCTGTCATTACTCTGTTTCATGTCTCACTTTTGTGCCTTTTCCTTGATGAGTTGTGTTACACTTGGCCCAACTAGCAAGATACGGCCATCAACCCTAGCAAGTTTCTAATGTAAGGAGAAAATAAGAGAACAAAAGGCATAAGGATAAGCCCTTCCTTTAAAGTCCAAACCAACAAGGACAATAAAGTGTCCTAAAGACTGTCTTCTCCCTGGAATGAGCATCTGAAGGGATGTAAAATGGGATGTTAAGTGTGGGGATAAATACCACAACAAAGAAATGACAATGCTGTTATTAATATTGCTTCTGCTATGATTAATTTTCTTGTCACAATTTCATGTGCCACGTAAGGAACATCATCATATCTGAGTCTCCTAAACGCAAAGAAAATACTGCTGCCTCAAAGTCAAGACCTCTTCTATGGAAAAGCAAAATTTCCCTAAGTTAGCAGTTGCTAACAGTTTAAATGAGAGGAAATTGTTCATTAGTAATTTCCAGCTCATTTTTGACACAAAAAGAGAAGCTTAGTTTAGACTACTTAGCCCAACAGGTTAAGGATGCTAGGACTTAAAAGTCCGTGTTTGGAAGGATTATATCACTGGAAAGAGAATAATCAATACTATTTAGTTTTGGCACCTTTATATTCTTTTAATTTCTACCTACTGTAAGAAAAACAGTGCTAGGCAGCATTCCAGAAAATGTTGCTGAAACAAAGAAAGTATAATATAGAGGGCTGTAACTCTTAATACAAGACAGAAACCAAGATGCTGAGATAAATCATTCATAGTTATTCACATGCTTGTCTCTAGAAGGAACATAACTTTTATATTCATTACAAGACTCTGTCTTCTGACTGAGTTTATACAGGCAATATTCTGTTCTATAGACAAAATTGTACCACCCTCTAAGACTGCACGTTAAAGCCAGAAGGATATCTTCATATATAATTAAATCCAATTATTAAATAAATAACATTTACTGATACAAGCTATAGTGCTTCCTTATTCTGAGAATAAAAGAAATATAGTCTGAATGAAGTAAAAGAAATATAGGGGATACTGTTTTTATAAAGGAAACATCATAATGCAGTTGTAGATCTTCATTAACTCCATTGACTACAGCGTTTTTCTGCTTTTTTGTTATTTTTTTTTTTAGGTTTTTTTACAATTAACTAAGTTTGCAAATTTCTTAATTTTCTTTAACGTGCAGCACTGTGAATGAGTGTGCTAAGCATTATTTGCTTATGTTCTCCAAGCTCATCAAATGTGTCCAAGTATTTATATCATGTAGACTTGCTCTTTTGTAATTTTGCCTGATGTTGAACCAATGTAGAACTTCAGCTCAAAAGGGCTGCCTCTAAGTCTATCAGACAACAAGCTGCCTGATATCAGATACTACACAGAAAAAAGAACAAGCTCTTTCAGTGTTCTAACTGTTCAAGTCCACAATTCATATAGATATTACATTTCTTCCTCAAACACATTTTCTTCTGATCCTGATCAGAGAAGAATTTTAACACCTCCCTCAGTTTAATGCGGGGAAGATTCCTGCCATGCAGTAATAATAGAAGTTTAGAGTACAGAATGTTATAAGAAGAAAAGGCAGAGGCAAAAAACCGAGGAGACAAAGACCCATCATTCCCTGTTCCACTTCAACTCTGAATACTCACTGGCTGGAATGATCTCAAGCCTATCGCTTGTTACGTAACCACTTTCTTCACAAAACAGAAATATGGGTAGCAGAGTCTCAGAGGCACTGAGGAAAAAGAGCTGAGATGACCCACAGATCCCAGGAAAACAATTTCTCTTGTATTTTTAAGTCAATGAATCCTGTCAGAAATTAAATGGCTGTGAAAGAAATGGTCGTATACATTTATTTGTACACTTTTTCTAAACTCCATTAAAGCTCCTGCTTGCAGACCTTTAGCAAAAGATGAGAAAATTTTTATTTACTCTCTGAGAGAAAAGCCTTCTGTGTATTTAACTTACATTTTATTTGTTTTTAAAATATATTCAGGCATTCCTGTGTGATTTCTTGCTAATGCCTAATGAACCAAATCCTTTTAGATATTTGTCTACAGCTGTAAAATTCTCTACTGGCTTCTTCCTCAAACTAGAGGTTTTAGCCCTAACTTATTAATAGATGCCAGTGAAAACATCAACTCCAGAGACCTTCCCAAGCGCCTTGTTCAGCCTGCTGCCCTTTACACTTTGCTTGTAACCAATAGAGAGTCTTAACCCCCATATCCACAGGTGTGGAAGGCAGTCCAGCAACTACTACCTAGGCACTGGTATCACTGTGAAGGGCAGGCCAGGCAATCAAGCGTCCTGATTTAGTCTCCATGCAAAAGGTCAGATTAGGCACTCTCTTGAGGTCTTCACTATGTTTCTAATTCTGTGCTCATGCTATGGCGCCTACAAGAAATCAAATAGCTAGATAAAGTAGGGTTGTAAGGAACATGTGATGAAAAAAAACAGCATTTGTTACTCAAAAACAGAGAAATTCAAAACTATCACACACAGTCCCCTATCTGCCCTTTCTCATTAATTTTATTATTCTTTATACATATCCTGGCTAAACAACAAGCTTTTCATGTCCAGGATGGCAGCCAATCCCCCAAAAAGCAGTTTGACTACCTTGCCTCACCACTGAGGTAGGGTGTGCACACCCAGTACCTCAGCTCCTACCCTAGCAACTGAGACTTCTACCACAAGTTTCCTCCCGGGCACACAGCCAGCAGCTTATCCAGAACCCTGCACAATGTGCCCACTGCTCTAGAATGTGGAAACCTAGCAATGGTGCTTTGTTCCCCACTGGACATCCTGTTTGAGGGCATCATGGTCTTCCTCACAATCCAGGCAGGAAAACCGCTCAGCAGGAAAACAGCAATTGCTTATATCAGCTGGAGGTTCCAAACTACTTTTTAGAGTAGTTCCATATAAGGAACACCTGAGTAATTCAGTGTGGGAATGAAGAAAACCAGCAGGGAACATGGTGAGGTTCACCCATCTCCCCAGAAAAGCTCCTTTGCTAAACTTGCAGTCAGCAATCTCTTCCAAAAGTTTTTAATCCCTGCCACGGTTTAGGCAGACTGTGTGTGGCAGCAGTACTCAGCTCTAACAAGCTGTAAGGTGGAGAGCCTGGAAGGGACAGGGCTTTGTGTGTGGTCAGCACCATCAGTAACAAGATTCCCTCGTGTGGGGAAATTGGGGTCCTCTTTCCTTGCAGAGAACATCACACAGTATATCTGGGGGAGACCAGCTCTCTTGGGCACTGTTGGTAACCTGCTCTCCAGAATTGCAGTAGCAGCAGTGCTAACTAAACTCTAAAACTGTTAAGATGGAGAAACCTTAGATGAATACAGCACTGCTGGGAAATAAAAAAATAGAAGAAATTCATCTGCAACCAATCCTAACTTCCTTTAGACATGGCAACTAAAGAAAGAGAGACCTGTAAGAGCCCTCTATAGGCTATTCAGACACCTTATTTAAGTTTTGTAAGAGGATCTGAAACCATAATGATGGTCACGTGTAAATATCAAATAGCTCAGTTATGTCAGGGATCACTTATCCATAATTTTTTTTTTTTCTGCAAAGGATGCCAAACACCTATGGATTTAATAATTAGATTCTAATGCATAACAAAAACTTTATTTCTCTTTAACAGTAAAATCAGAAAGATCCCATGCTGAAGCTACAGCCAGAGAAAATCCTAGCATGGTCTTGAATCCATGTTCTGCCAGAAGATTTTCCCCTACATTTTTAGTGAAATACACCTGTGGGTCCTAATTTTTAAAAATATTGATAAAGACCCTATCTTTCATAAATAAAATCTTCTGTGTTGAGCAGATACACACCAGGCCTTGGGGCTCTATAATCACTGCATTTTAAAATTTCTTTTAAAATGCAGTGCAGTTGTCAAATATGTGCTCATTTTAGTTATGCATAGGTAGGTTTGCAGTGGCGTCAAGTGTTCAATTAGCCTATTCCCAGGTGAACATTCTCTGTAGATATGTCACTGGAGAGATCCCTTTCACATTTTTGCCTATTTGAAGATGGCAATAAACCAGTTCCCAAAGCCTACTCATCTCAAACTGATTTCTTAAGCTATGTTGTGACAATGCCTTCCTACAGGACAGCACTATAGCAGTTCTGAAATACTGCAAGAAGCTACAGAGGAGGGACACAGTCTGCTGTGTTGCTTCTCTCAGGGGGAGGGGTGTAGCCACAGTAGCAGCTCCTACGCAAAAACACTGATTAATAATGATACTTTAACAGGACCTGCTTGTAAGGCAAGCAAAACAGGGCGGCTGAAGCACCATAGCACTCTGCCAGAGCTTGTTTGAGAAACATTCGGGTCTAATCCTCCACAAAGACCAACTAAATGACACCAGCACCAGCTCCAGAGCAGTCTTTAGCTCAGGCTGATGAAGCCTCACTTGAACATGGCCAGTTTAACCCAGCAGAGCCTCTCTCTTCACAATATATAGTAAGTAGAAAATTAAAAAAATGTAAAATATCAAAGCACTTTTTATTTGCCCCTCTCATCTGTTTCTCCAGCACCACCCTATTTGGTAATGGTTACATCACTACCTATCCACTCCTGGAGCAGTATGCTGACAGGGAGGAAGACACACTGACAATCTATATGATAGATAAAGCAAGCTTCAGTTTATTCGGAAAGCTCAGTTTCTTTTATACACTGTTCAGCAAGCATGCATACCTGTCACAAAGCGATTGGCTAAAAGCAAAAAGTTAAACATACTTCTATGCTGTCTTGAGTACCAGGGTTCTTCCTTATTCTCAGCTGTAGCTTGTTGTTAATTAAAGCTATCAAGGTTATAGTTTATGCCTTCTTGCCAAGGGTAAAGTGTCCTTGCCAAGAGTACAGCATTCTTACTCTACTATCAGCATAGCTCTGCAGTTTGCTATTTCTAAATTTTCTAACAATGAGCTTGCTTGTACAATTATTCTAATGATCTGTGGCCCTGTCCTAGTAGCCATTTTACAACAGTATGCCCCATGTTAGAAATCTTTCTTTAAAAGGTTGGTGTAAAACAAACACAACCAGGACAGTCCTTACACAGGGCACTACCTACAGGTAGCCCTTGGTTTCCCCTATTTGCTGTTAAGTACCACCCAAAAGCAGCCAGAAGACCCTCGCCGTAGGAGCCGACCATTAATAAGCTGCTTGCCTGTGCGCCAAGCCCCTGATGTCCTGAAGGCCAGGCCATGCTGCGGTGGCACAAAGAGCAGCCGAGGCTGCAGGACAGGGCTCTGGGTCCTGCTCTGGTGAGCAGGGTGCCTCCCTGCCTGGGCGGGTGCCCCGGGCCAGCCGCCCACGCTCCTGGGGTTTGTCACCACGGGACAGACCGCAGGGCGCTCCCGAGGCTTTACAACCAGTGAAAATCGGCACCAGCTTCGTAATTCTGGCACGACATGGCTTCGCTTTGAAGTCTGGTTACTGGTTTTTACAGTTCTATTTTTAAAATGTATTAAAGATGTTTAAAAGTGGCAGGGACTTCCAATAAAAGGCATGTTGTCCAGAATCAGGATGCTGGTCCCAATTTAAACTGGCTGTTAAACAATAGTGTATCCAAATAAAAGCTGTCTGATTTACAAAATACCTCAGACTGATTGAACATTTACTATTCAATTTTTCTCTTTTCACGTCTTCAGAGGTCATTCTCTCTATTTTTTTTTCCTTTAGATCTGCAATGCTTTTCACAACTACTGTATGGAAAATGAATCCACTTACCATATTTTAAAAATAACTGTTAATGGCATATAATAAAGTATAATAAAGCAAAGAAGCTAATAAAGACTTACATTTCTCTCAGCTCTATGACTGGTTTAAAGAGCTTACATCAATGTCAGAGCTCCATCTTCTGAAACACACCCAGGAAATACTGCTTCTGTTGTTATCATCAGGCATTTCTATTTCCCAATATAACTTATATTTAAAACTTTCTTTCTGCAACACATTTAAATTTTGGAGAAGTGAAAGATGATGAACAGGACAAGGCCTGAAGGAGAACATCACCCCAAGGAGAACCCTAAAGGAGCCAGGGCAGCCTAATACCCTGAGTTTTCCTGGAGTTCCTTTTGACTGACCTCCTGTTTCTGGAGTGATCCTGGGTGAATCATTTCACATCTCCATCTGTCTCATCTGAGCTTCTCAGAACAGGGGTTTTCTTTTGCTTTGTGTATTTGTGCAAGGTAACTGTAACTTTGTAATACTAGCACCATAAGTTCCTAAGTAGTACAAACCAAGCACGTGAGTAAAAACAGTCTAACAAAATTTAATGTACAAAGGAACTGAGTTTGATGACCCAGGAGGAATCAGTCTCTGTATAAAACTTCTGTGCAGACTTTCATCACTAAACTTTGCATTTCAGTGCTCTGTATTCATATCTTTTAGTTATGTTCTAGAAACACACAACCAAGACAGGCTTTCTGTCCTATCAAATCCCCCAGTCAGATAATTCCACCCTAAAGCTTCACACTAATATCCAAAAATCTACAGTATTTTTTAATACCTTTGGCAGACACATGTAGTAAGAACTTTGGGCAAGACCAATATGTAAGAAACACACTTGAACTTTCCCTCCTGTCAATACCTCTCCTATAAATGGGAAAACCTCTATTTCCCATTCCACAGACTGGAAAACTGGGGCAAAGGACAAATAAAGCAACCTGCTCAAGGTGATGCTGACTTGCACTTGTACATTGTCTGCAATAGATGACACCTCTTGTCAGATAAATTGCACAGTAATAGCTAAGTAGTTAGGCCTTCAAGATTCATGGTTAGCAAGTATTCCTAAAATTCTGATTAAACATTTTGTTTCCTAGTGGTTTTAAATTGGATGTGTCATTTTGTAAATGACAGATGGCTACAACAGAGTCAGTGATCAGGTTTTTAGTTTAGAACAGCAAATACAGGAATACATTGGCACCGAGTTGCAGGTAATTCTTTCTACTGAACTCTTGCCAAAAGTTATGTATTTGTGTTATGCTTCTAGAAACAAAGATCTGTAAGCAGGTTTGTTTGCCCTGAGTAAAATCTAGTGTGCTGAAAAAAAAACACATTAAATAGTTGTTAAAATAAAAGACTAAGCAGCAAGGAAAAGCAATCCTAGCTTATCAATTAAAATAAAAAGGAAAAACCCAAACACACATACACAAAAACATTAACCCACTCCCACTCCAAATTAACCGGACCATCTCACTAAACAACACAGCATAGATCTATATATACCCATGCACATATATATAAATGGAATAAATGTGGAAGTGTGCTGTATATTTTATAGGATTATTAACTACATTTAATATATTCATATAATTTCCCCCTTACTTCCCATTGACTGTTTCTGAAAACAGTGAGGTTTGACCTTCACACAGAATACTTTCACTCACACATTTAGTTCTACTCATTGCTGTCATCAGATCAAAATATTGGAATCTATGTCACATAAATGTTCAAGAAATGCAAAACACATGGAGGAATGAAAACAATTATTTGTACAGGTCAGAGCAGAACTTTTTTTAAATTTCATGACAGCAAAAAGGACTTCAGCAAAGAAGTCAAAATGTTGTCAGTTCACAATGACACTCAGAAACTCCTCCAGAATCTTCAGTTCTCACTAAGCCAGCCCACATAACACATCCATCCGTGAGGTCCACAGCATCCTGGGCTGGGCAGGACTAGCCACACACACATTTATTCTGCCTTGGCTTCTCAGACAAAAGAAGTGCCCACTCCTACAGCCATTTACAGGCACAAGCTCTTCCACACACCTGGGCAAAGCCTGCAATCATGCCTCTGTCTTCAAACAGAAGTGCTTCCACCACTGGAATTTCATCTTCTTGAAAAATTCCGTTTAAAGGCAGTAATTGGACAATGAGTAGCAATCGATGAAAACTCCAGCCTTGACTACTCACCTACTGGCAATCAAGCCATGTGCAGATTTAAGCACTGTAAACTGAAAAAACTGCAGGTTTTTTTTCCTGTAAACTCTTCATTCTTTAGTCAGTGACTGTTATTTGGCCATTCTTTTTCCATGGCAATTAGAATCTGAGTTGTTTTAAATCTGATTTAATAATTTTGCTTGTAAACATCTATTCCCCAGAAAACGTAGTCAACAAGCAAAAGAGATTTAAAATTGAGTCTTAGCTCTTTTAGGCAAGCTTCAGTTCATAGACTGGAACATACATAAAGTAACCTAATGGAAAGGAGGGGTGATTTCCTGAAAGTATCTAGAAGAAAAGGGGGCAGGGGGTGTGGAAAGACATAAAACAAAACAAAAAAGACCAAAAACAAACAAACAAACAAAAAAAAAAAACCCCACAACACAAAACCCAACCACACTAAAAAAAAAAAAAACAAAACAAAAAACAAACAAACAAAAAAATACCACAAAAAAAAATACAAAAGAAAACCTAACTACAGGATTACTTAGATATTGGGAACAATTATATAGATTTCTGAAGAATTAGTACATGGTACAGGGGGGCTTAAACTGTTGAATGGTACTGTTTCTATCGAAAAGCCAGCTAATAGATGTGGTTTCTTGTACCCACTAAGTGTGGGTGCCAGATGAGGGATCTGAAGGATAGTACTAGGGAGAATGGGAATGAAGAGGCAGCTGCCTCCAGAATTAAGCTTCAGTGTAAACAAAATGTAACAAAATCACTTCATCGTTTGATTAAGTATTGTATTTTATATGAAGAAGAAAAAGACAGCAGAAGAAAATTTTAAGGGCTTTCCTGAAAAAGGAACATCTCAGGAACATTAAAAGGAATATTAAAAAGTGCTAATCCATAGCAGATTCAGATCCTGCTACAACAAAGGGTCACATTTGTAACACCTGGAGCTTCACAATACCAGTCAGCTGCTTAACTACTACACAATACTACACCTTTTTATATTTACTTATTACCCCCTTTTTGTTGAACACATCTACATATGAATTTACAGTACAGTATCACACCCAGATTTCTCCATTACTTAACATTGGGACTAGGATACAGCTATTTCAGCTATTAATATATTATTAATGTAGTCTTTCAATATTGAGAACATTCTTAATTCAACCTGCAAGATGCTGAGAGTAACACTTACATTATTTCTTTTACAGGGTGTGCAGTAATTGCCCTTCTGCTGTTTTTTTCTTTAGGCACTAGAACAACAGCAACAACGGCATAAATAGATTATTATCCGCTGGAAAAAAATATATTTACGTTTCTGACATAGAGTGTGTTTACAGCTGTTGCAAGTTTGCTTTGAGAATGTGCTGCTGTAAACTGGCTTCTGGAGCTCAATATCCACATGCAATCTTCCTGGCCTGTATGGGCAATCATAGCACTTCATTGTCCAGTGCTATCATTACAATATTGTTATCATCTGAGCTTGAGTCTGACACTTTCTCTAAGACCTTTCAAATAACCCCTTTACTAGGCTTCAGTACCAAACCATTCAGGGCAAATCTCTGCTTTGTGCTTGTCAGCCTTAATAGACTGGATGTCACTTTTGCCTGTAAAAAGTGCCCGCTCTTCAGCTGTCAGTCAGTCCTTGCAGTGTCAGCCAAGAGCGTGGCTGGAGCTGCTGGATTAGAGGGTAGTTACCACAGCTGTCAGATTACTGACAACCTGACACCCACATCCCCAACTTCCTTTGACTGTATTTGGTTTCCATCTCGCTCCTTGGACCTTTCTTAAGGTGGATCCCCTATGCTCAAATTAAACAATGGTGGAGCCAACTACGAAAGTTTTGTTCTTGTCTCCATCTCCGCTTTCAGTCTGGTTTGACTGTCAAAATGTTTTACAGAAAATTTTGCTATTTTATAAGGGGAGAAAATAAATTTTCACTGGTCTCTAAGTTGGCAGCATTATTTTTTTTAATTGTGCCTCTGTGTTTGGAGGTGTTTTAGTTATTGATATCTACCTTTAGTCAAAGGTCTTGGGAGCTTATACAGTTTTCTCCACATATTTTAAATGTACTCAACACCCTGCTCTTTCAATGCTTCTTTGGTTCTGCTCTCAAAAGGTTACAGACTCTGCAATTCTGTGAATAGCTTACAATTATTTAAAGTGGTGTGCATTATGCCAACACTTGATAGAACCTGCCTTGTGTTTCATATTCTATGTTTGACACATATGTTTCTCCTACTTTCAGAGAATAAACTAGTATTAAGCAGAAAAAAACCCAAACAAAAACCACACCAAAATTTACATTGTTTAGGATCAGAAATAAATGCACACTCTTGGCTGTGTCTTCACTTTTGAGGGACATAGTTTGCTTGAGCTTGTTCCATTGCTCTTACACCTCCCAAGGGACAAATACTACAGCTCCATTCTAACCATGGCTCACCAGGGTAAATCATCTATATTCTGCCTGTAGTTGATCTTGGCCATCTAGGCTGACACAAAAACTGTTTTTTACCTCTCTTGTTAGATTGCAAAGAGAAATATCTATCTGTAATACTGCCCCTGTAGGCTTATGGAGAACTGAAGGGAAGAACACTTTACTAGAAGCCCATCCTGTGATCAAAACACATACAGAAAGCTGGACAAAATTTGTACTCAGATGTTCCTTGTCTATATTTAAAATCTAAACTTCTCTGTAGAAAGGGTCAAACTCTTCAACTATATTTTTGAGTTATTTGTTTCAAGATAATTGCAACGTGTCGTTTAAGCCCAGCCATTATATTTTTATCTCTTTGTATATAAATCTTGTGGAAACAGTTTCACGTAGTGGATAAAACATGGTGATGCATCATCAACACTAAATACTGTGGGGCAACCTATATCTTAGCATACAGAAAAATGAAAAGTATCCAGACTATATTAAATACTGTTCATTCTTTGGGTTCTCGCAGTTTGAGTATACTTGGGGGCATTGCCCCAAAAAACTAATGAGATCTATCCTATTTTCATTAGCTGCTGAATAAGCTCAAACCAAACAGCTTTTTCAGGAAAGATCAGAGAACTGAAACACAATATGAATTATTTTGCCTAGATGAAACCTGTCTGATCCTTTGTCTCAATTTTTAATTTGCAATTCTTCTATAATATTGCAAACACGAATTGTTCCCTTTTTGTAAAATCTAAAACATAAGATGGCTTACACCTAACGAGCTTTACAGAGATACTATTAGCTCCTCCATAAACGAGGTCACTTCAATTTTACAATTAAATTTAAATTTTTGTTTAGATAGAAACTACATTACGATGCATGAACTTTGCTACCTTTTCACATTTATTTTCTGTGTTTTCCTTCTTATTACATTTCATGCAGGTGCAGCTGTTGCCTCACAAGGCAGACAGATGTGATTATGGACACTGCACACCTCACCTGAGCTTGCTATTCAGGAAGGCAGGCAGCAGTAGCTTTCTCTCTGGAACCGGGAGGTAAGATCCAGACACCAGGAGCACGTCAGAGCCGCAGCCTGGGTGTGAGGCAGCCTGGATCAGCTCCACAGGGCTGGAACAGCCAGTGCAGATACCCTCAGGGTTGGTACTGCCCCGTGGGCAAGGACTGTGGCAACCACGAGGATACAGGTAATTAATATCTGTGAAACTTGATGGCAGTCTGTTTGTGAGGAGGGGAACTAAGAGAAGCTGATAGGGTCAGAAATTCAATATCCTACTAAGCTGCTTTCATTAACAGACTGATTTCTTAATCACTGACATATAGCAAAAACAAATAAGCAAGCAAACATGGCCTCTTGTTGTGTTTGTCACATGTTTTTTTCCAATTTGTATGAACTGCCACCTCAAAACACAGGACTGAGAGGCTTTATTTTCCAGATCTTGCAATTGTTTCAGGTGCCTTTATACTGTTTCCGAAGTTCCAGACACTTAACTCAGTTCTGTGATGGGGACCTTGCCATATTGCAAACAGACAGGATACCTAGGAAAAACTTCAGGATTTGGTCCTTTGTTCTTATGACAAAAGACAGAGTACTGGCATTTCCTAGCCACATTTCTGGCACATAATATTTCCTTGTGAAATTGTTTAAGGAGAAAGACAGAAAATACCTCCAAATTAGTGACAAGGGTTCAAGAACATGCATAGGGTGTTGTTTTCCTTTTGCCCATGTCCATCCAAAATGATCCAACTGTATTTAAATATATTTTAAATATTTCTTTTGAAACTAAAGGCTATCTCAATACACTGCACTATAATATATTTTTAAGTGAAAAGAAAATCATAAAAATACATTATTAATACATTTCAGCTGAACAACTGTCAGAAATGTCACACCTAAATCTATTTGCAGAAATTAACGCATAATATTACCCAGCAGATACTAAGGCACAATTCACAGTAGTGGATAAATCCCTGTTTGAACAGATGTTCAAATACTGATGCTGAAATGTTGGAACATCGAGCTGAATAATTTGGGTACCTCCCAAGTAACCTCCATAACTATGGGTGTGCTGTTATTTTTCTTTCTCACTGCCAGGTACAGTTAGTTACAAAGCAAAATCCAACAGGGCTGTTCCATCCACCATGCTGGCACTTGGACAATGTTCACAGGATTGACTAAAGGAAAGAGCGCTGCAAATGACAGCCATGCCTTCACCTTCCAGATGCGAGGACTTGTCTCCTGTATGACAAGTCCTCAAACTCAACTGGAGGTACATCCCTCCTCTGCTCAAGAACTTTCAGGGAATTTGTGGCAGGACAAGGGGCTGCATGTACTCATGATACAGTTGATGGAAAGTGCCAGCGTGTCACATTGTGACTGAAGCCATAAATCACCTGGAAACTGATGAGTGAGCCTCTCCCCACAGAGCAGGTCACCAGTGGGGCTGCCTCCATAGGCATCCATGGAATACAAAGCGGGAAGGGAGCTGACCTCCACTGTCTCTGGGAGGGGCAATGCCAGGCTTGGTCACACACAGAAATGGGAAGGCTCTCACCCCATCTCCAGAAGTTCTCTTAACCTCCACCACTTCCTGGTTATTATCTTCCTGCAGGAGTAGAAAGCTCTGCGGAGAAACCCCAACACTACAATGAATGGGACTGCTGCTGCCACAGACAGGACTGCAAAACCACACCTTGGTTTCCCAAAGAGCCCAAGGAGAAGCCGTAAGAGAAAACAATACTTTTCAGTCCCTGGAGGAGTGAGCACTTCAGAAAAATTAGATATTTCTTTGGAAAGCAAGGACAGCAAGGACTGGGCTTCTACTCTAGAGCTAAAAAATTTCTTTTGTTAAGAATCATCTACTGTGCTCAGGAGTCAATTTTAAGCTTTAGTATCCTGGTTTACAACTCTCTTTTGCAATGCCCAGTGTATATTTGATTTGCAGAACAGCACTGGTGAGTATAACATTAACAGATTGCTTTCTAAATTTCTTTCTCTCTTTTTTAATAAAGGTTTGTGAGTTACAGAAGTGCAAAAAGTGCTTTAAACCTCTTAATTTGTTTTGTTTACTTCTGTAGTTTAAAAAACAGCCAATTGTTTTTAATTGGTTTAAAAAGAATTGCTCGAGGCAGAAACCTGGAAAACCAATCTTCTGTCTGGAGTAAATTTTTACAGCTGCCTTTTAAACCTCTGAAAATAGGGTTTATAATGGAAGTGCTGACACAACCTTATCTACAATATATCAGTGTGAACTGTACCACTGTAATAAGCAGTTATTATGTATGTGTGAAAATAATGAGAGCCAGTGTCTGAAGAGAGTTAATGTAAAATGCTAAGCAATTGTGGTTGGTTGCACAGTATAGGTTAATATTCTTTCATATAGCTACACTTTTCCCCCTTTTGTCCTCCAGAACTCCTAATGAAAATTCTGATACCTGACGGTAATGATAAGCAGCCATTCACACATCCTTTGTGTCAAGGCTAGAGCATTAATGCTTTCCTTCATATAACATTTTGCATAGCCTAAAGCATCTATTAAAATCCTTTGTAAAATTCATGAAACAAAAGTGGTGGGTTGAGTCTAGTGGGAGAGCAAGTAAGCTGCTTATTAGCAAAAAGTCAAAAACACAGGGCCAATTACAGATCTGAACAAGAAAGGCTACAGAACAGCATGGGGAGTAATTCTTCTTCAGCCCAATGGGCTCAAGTGAGAGGCAACCTAGATAAAAATATAGCAAATATTCTAAGCAGTAATTAAACTAAAATGTTTGGAGTTAGAAACAGCTCTATAACAACTGAAGGATATGCTCAAGTAAAACAATTGTCTAGTCTCACACAGATGCTAAATTGGAAGGATTTAAGACTGCTCCCTAAAGGAATGACTAAGGGGTAGCCAAGAAGAGCTGAGAGCTCAGGAGATATGTAAAAAATCTGTTTGGTATTTCAAATGCTATAAATTAGATAAAAAATGAGCTTTTCTACTGAACAAGCAACATAAAACTGAATAAACCACAATAAGATTGCCCTTTTTCTGTTATAAACTTTACATTAAGCCTGTCATGTTCGATGACAGCCTAACAGACCTCATTCTTTACCCTTTGGAATTTGAAAGATTGGCAGATGTCGTGATTTCCTTAGCATGAAAGACCTTGCAGATAATGTTCAACGCACAGACTTTTAGTTTCAGAACTTCACTTCCTTACCTCCAGAACCATCAGGTAAAACTTCTAAATAGAACCTGAGATTTTTCTCTCATCAATAATTGTTTATGACCCTGAGGAAAATCTTTTATTGACAAAGGAAAAATGTGACACGGGCAGCAATTTTTATGATTTGCTTTACTAGTCCAAACATGCCCTTACATTCATAATAATGAGCTGCTTTGCACAAAACAGCTCATTATTATGAACAGAGGGGTATAATATTGTTAAGTAAGCTGAGTCAAAGCAGAACTAGTTGAAGCTAGCTCTGAACTGAAAGCAGTTTTCCCTTTAAAACATCCCTCCTACCCTTTAAAATCTTGGGAGAAACCACACACGGTTATTTTTTAAAAATTGGAATGTGGTAAGAATCACAACTGGCATTTTCTAACACTTGGTTAGTAAAGTTTGTGTGTTGTTATTCATTTACTTTTCAATGAAAGAATTGTTCCAAGATGTTCTGTAAGTCAGGTCATTATGCAACTTCTTAGGGGGTCATGCTTTATTCCTGTGAATCTGGGAGAGAATTTAACACCTATTTAAAACAAGGAAATCCTGGCCCTGCACTTTTGCAGCCAAGCAGTCTGAAAATGCAGTGGAGCTGCTATGCCATATGGTGGGAGGGACAGAGGCAGAGGAAAAGCTGCAGAAGCTTCTGCAAGCTGCCCCATGCAGCCAAACCCTGCACTCACCTTCCTGAGGAAGGGTCTGGGGGAGACCAAGGGAAGGGCAGAGAGAAGCCCCTGGCTCCCCTTCCTCTGGGGTCAGGGAGCACCTCACCACGTGGGAGAGCTGCCCTGCAACCCTCTCCAGGAAGTGCTCAGGAAGGGTCGGGATTTCATCTCTCCTGCTGCTCATTAAGCCTCACCTTAAAGATATGTTCTTAAGCAGGTAACAACAGTGAAGTTCAAGTTACTTCTGATTCAAAAGCTTATAAAATGTACTGATGTAGCATAATCAATTACAGAAATTGTAATATAACTTTCTTAGTCAATAGCTATAATAAAATAATCCATTTGTATTTCTAATACATTTTACTAGAGAGATTTGGGGCCTTCAGGTTTTCAAAAAGTGAAAGTGTATTTTTAAAAATTTTATCCCAAGTAGTCATATAGCAGTTTAGCTACTACCTCAAACATAGAACAGTCTAATTAAAAAAAAAATTGTTCAAGAAGCATATAGCATGAATGACATAATTGCATTAGAATAAGGAAATCAATCGAGCCAACCAGCCTTTCACTCCAGCTAGCCATTTACATACATTAAAGTCACCACATTGATTGGAGTAGTATAAATATGACTAAAGTGTGCCAGACTTTCTATCTACATGAAAAAAAAAATCACACAAACCAAACCTACAGAATTATTCCAAATATAGCATCAAGAAAGTCTTGTGGTTTGTGTTCACAAAATGAGATTTCCTAAAATAAGATTTAAAAAAAAAAAAAAGTAACACTGAACAGACAAAAGATTTCAAAGCTCTATCTCCCTGTAGTTTCACTAACATGTTAACCTACTTACAGCAATTAGTGCTTCATTAGTAAGGCTAACTAACTGTTGCTATGCCCTGTAATGATTTGCCAGGTTTTCTATATACAAGTGCATAATCAATGTTTTCCAATTACTGCTATAGTGCAACCACTATTTCAAATAAACTAGATAATAATACAAACCCATTACTGAATCTGAAACAGCAGAGGCATTTAATTGCAAGGCAGTTCTTTTCAGCTTTTAAAATTTTTCACACTAATGAAGTGTCATACAAAAAAGTTGTATTGATTTTTCCACCACATGGCTTCAACCACAAATATGTAATTATCCCTTTTATATCTAGCAAGGGGATTAAAATAATCTATAGTATATAGCCTTTACTTATCCCTGATGGGTCTAGTACTACTTTTACCCTTTTCAAAATATGCAGCTTTTTGATGAATGAACTTTCAGTAAAATGTTGCTTTATTTGCTTCATATCTCTACTTTTTTGAAGCCGTCTAGCATGCAAGGATGGGAATTTTAAGTTTGCAGTTCTACCAGAAGCAGAGGAAAAGGAAGCCACAAAACAAGGACAAGTCTCTACTGCAGATCAGGGCCACCTCACCTAATTCTGGTCCTCTTCCCTACCTCAGCAGTCCACATCAATTCAATTAAGTGCCCAGAGTCAGCATCTTGCTCGTAACATAACTTTTAATTAGTGCTTTCAAATTCTTCGTGTAGTTCCTGTGTAGCACTACTGGCAGGGAGCTTCATTCCTGTGGCAGAGCCCGGGCCAGACAGCTGACCCAGCAGTTTCCCTGGAGCTCCCAGGACCTCCACAAGCAGAGCACCCCCTCTTGTCAGGAGGGTTTGGTGGCCACATCTCCAACAGCAACAGTGGGACCATACCCAACATCTACAGCACTTGGGATGCCTTATTTTTTCTCAGCGCCAGTTGGGTGCCACAATTTAAAATATTAATTTAGATAAAGCAGGATCCAATGCAAACTATATCAAAGGAACTACTAGATGAGGCTAAGACATGATAAAAATTACC
Organism: Sitta carolinensis; assembly: GCA_032173965.1. Lineage (NCBI taxonomy): Eukaryota > Metazoa > Chordata > Aves > Passeriformes > Sittidae > Sitta > Sitta carolinensis. Next base: position 21,843,114 of record CM063288.1, read on the forward strand.
TTGCTTTCATGGATGTTGTAGAGATTATTTTATTCCTCAAATGCCTGGAAGGAATTCCAGCTTGATTTTAATATGGTTTCTATTAAAGAAAGTCTACAAAATGCTGTAACACAGACAGAAGCTAAAACCCCATGCAGAAAGGTTTTCTTTTTTCATTTTTTTTTTTTCCAAATGAAGACAGTTTTTACATGAAAAGGGGCTGCATTCCTCACATTATTAGGGCCAAAGCAGTATCTCCCAGTAACAGTTGCGCTAGTATGTTAAGCTTTTGGAAGCTGACAATTCTTCCAGATATGCTGAAATTCACCAAAATCAGCTGGTTTTCTGTCTTGTGGAATATATGTTTTAATGAGAAGCTTTTGCAAATCAGATATAATTGAGAATCATATACCCGTTTAATATTCTAAAATAAAGTTAGATATTCTAAAAATCTTACAAATATAACTTAAAACTCTTGGATAAAATAAAAACCAAAGTACAGTCATTGAATGAGAAATATTTTTGTAGAGGTAAGTATCTTTTTCTGCTAGATTTTATTTACACGTCAGTATTTGAGGGCCAAATATTGACCATCTAACTAACCAGACAGAGAAACCTATCTAAACTTCTTACTAAAAATCTAATTTAATTAACAATAAATACATTTACTAGAACACTCTATGAAAAGTTAAAACATGCAAAAACATTTTAAATATTAGAAAGTATTTAATCTGCAAAAGGAGCAGTGGAAAGTTGAAATAATATAACGTTCATTTCTTTCTCATATGGGTATATACTATTCCTGGCAGTATATACATGTGTTACAATAAATTTCTCCAGTAGAACAGTGGACTGGAAAATTCCATTTAAAAATTAATATCTTTAACTATAGTAATAATGTTAAAATTCAAGGAAACAAAAATTTCTCATCCTGTTAGTGCAGAATAAAGCTGTTCTGTGATTTTTAACACTGTAAATTTTTCGATTATACATTTTGTACTTTTTCAAATAGGTCAGTTGCATATTTCCCTTTCTATTTCCAAAGATTTCAAAACATTATAAAATACTTCTACAGTCATCAAAGTTTACAGTAAGACAATTGAACATTCTCTTAATTTATTTCTTCCTCAGCACACAATAATAAATAAAAATTAATATATTATTCTTCTTTTATTAAAATGCCTGATACATCAGTTACAGAGGACAATGGCTAAAATTGTATGCAAAAGTAAAAAGAAATTCTCCTCAGAAGAATTTAAGAAATATATACACACTCCTTGTGAAAGTGTGTTTCCAGGATAATAAAAGGCCATTACCTTGACCGTTGACATGAAGCCATCAGAGTCATATTTATTGATGAAACTTTCAGCTCCCAATCTGCTGCACTGAATGAGCATCATACAGCTGTCAGCAAAGGCAGAGCACAGAAACAGTGATAGCTTGTGACATTTTCCTTTCATAATTTATGAAAACAAAATACCTTAGAGTTTGCAGAACACCAGATGAAAAATTTTAGAATAGTCCCTTTAAGGAAAAAGCCCATAAAATAAAGATCTTAATTGCTTTTCTCTATTACCAGAGAAATGTACCTGTTAGATTAAAATATCCATGCAGACTTAAATGATAATGCCTAAGTAATGTACTCAATGAAGAAAGAAATGCTGCCACACCGCAAATAAACAAAGTGAAAAACACCTAAAATTAGAACCTTCAAAGTAATGGTATTACTTTGGTAATGGTAAAAGTGAGAATGCTTTGGGGGTCTTTACAGGGGAATAAACTTGAAAACCTTCATAAAATTAATTGCGTTAATAAATTGCTATAACAATTAGCATCATTTCAGAGGAAATAAGACAAAATTAGATAACAATTTAAGTATTATAAACTCCAGGTGAACATTATTAATATTTAAAAAGGTCATTTGCACATATTACAAATGAGCAAAGGGAAAAATATGCCATGATGTGTTGTGTATCTTCCATCTCTTCATTTTGTGTTGGTTGGGTAAGCTATAAAAATGAATGCGTTTGAAGCTCCTCAGGTACCAGTACTTTTGCTCACAACTCATGTAAAATAATGTTTAGATGCCACTCCCCACTATGCAGTATCCTCTTCAGGATGGATGCTGCCAGCATCAGATAAACTTGGGAACCTTACAGCAGCCCTGACAACACCCCAGCTCAGGATGCTCAGCATAGGCTTCCCTCTTTGCCCAGGAAATTTCCCTTTACAAGTTGAGGAAGCATTAAAACACACACAGTATGCACACAGTAAACATCCTCCCACGTTTTTCTCCACATGCTTTTCACACACCAGCTGCCACCAGGGAGGAGACTATGCTCACAGTAGGATGCAGTTTCTCCCAGAACAACCCAGCTTAGAATAATGTATATTTTATATACACATCCATATTTTTGATTAGCTGAGACTTTCCACCTTTGAAGATCCCAAGGGAGAGCTTGGTACCACTGCTTGGCAAAGCTTTGGCAGCAGTTTTGGGGAAAGAGGTGTATATCAAAGAAGTGTTTATTCACCAATTCGTAATACCTGATGCACATTTTAAAATTATCCACTAGCCCCTGGCAGGTGGGTTAAAAGCATCTTTATTGAAGACTGGGAGCTTTAAGGTTTTGTTGTGACTTCTTTCGACAGGCAGGTGATAAGCACAGCCTGGCCATCATCAGCCCTGGAAAACACCATCTCTCACAGGAAACACTTACAGACACCTTCCTTACTCCTCCTGAAGAACATTTGAGGAGCATAGTGACTGCTGGAGAACAGGTGACAGTAATCCACTGTCAGGATTCTTTTTAAGAGAAAATGGACTGGGTCAGTGCATGAAGCAGATCACGCTAGTAGTTTTGGGGCACAATAATGCAAATGGTACCATTTCCCTGTAGAAAAGTCTAAACTTTACATCCTTACACTGCTCTTGGAGAGAGGGAAGTGGATTTTCCCATTTTAAAAATTACTTTGAAACATATACCAGGCTATGGAAGACAGAATAAAGTACATGAAATTGTCTTAAACTGAATAAAAAAAAAATCTCACTTTTTAACAATGGATGCTTTTTTTCCTGTTTTCCAGGGAATAAACCCAACTGTCTTCTCTTTCCGCATTTCTTTACCTCCAGACCCAGCAACAGGGCAAACCCCTAGTGTGGTTTGCTTGGCTCTCCTCCTGGTGACAGCCATTCAGCCATTAACAGCCAGGTTAATAGAAGATGATACAAAATTTCTTTCTAACATCGCACTGCTCTGGTCTACAAGATTAATAGCTGAAGCAAGAGGCAGTGGCAGCTGCAGAAGCAGGACACTTTTTACAGCTGCAGTCACATAACAGATCTTGGAAGATCCTTGGTTCCTTAGGCAAGATGCCCTGGAGCAGGGTGATGGATGCCCACCCATTCTGGCACCAGTATCACAAAGGGCCACGTCTGGATGGAGCCTGGAGAACAAACCCGGGAGCAGAGAGAGAGGCAGGCAGGCAGTGCTGCCAGGCTTGGCCTGAGCATGAACAGAGTATTTGTATCCGTTAAGGATTTGACCTCGAGCCTTACCGCCGTCAGCAGCAAGTTCCGCACCTGTACCACTGCTTGAAGGGAAGATTACCAAAGTCATTAAACAAATGATTAGCCTCCCAGTAGGTCAAAAACAGTGAATCAATCCACTTTTGTAAAGCGTTACAGCCAGAACGTGTGAAAGCTTTATAGACTGATACACTATGGATTTCTGGACAAAACCTCTTCTCTGCCTGCTTATAATCTTTCTTGGATTTACTCCTTTTTGCTTAATAGAGTCTTAATAATAAGATAGCTTCTTTTTTAGTATTTTATAACCACATCTGAAGAAAATCAGGTTTTAAGCCAAAATGCTAGAAAAGACAAGTTCAGAATATCTTTAAAAACAAGAGGAACTGTTGAGGAAGATGTAAAAGTACTGTAGATTGAGTATTTATAACCACCTGCCTCGTCCTTTGAAAAACAAGTGTTTCTAAAAATGGGATAATTTTGATGAGGACTTAAAAAAACCACAACTATGCAGTTGTTCATTTAACACAACTGAGCCTCCTATGAAGTATACCTGCCTATACCTGTTTTCTTTAGAAGTATTAAAAAAATAAGCTTTCATTGTCTAAGCAACTGCACAAACTATCATGTTTTCAAATAAATTACAAGAGAAAGACTCAGCAAATATTATATGCATGTCTGTATATTTTAAGGCTTACCTATCCAAGCCTTGATGTAAAATTTAACCACAAAATAGATGGCCAGCTTGAACCCAGCAACCCAGCACTTTGCAGATGTTCACAGCCACAAAAAGTTTAAGGTCTCTTTGACCTTAAGTAAGAAATTAATCATCTGCAAGTCCTGCATTAGACAATAAAATAAGTAAACTTAAACCTAATATAACTGCAAAGTCAAATGCTGAAAATCTTTCTTTTCACCTCTTCATTGGTAAACTCTTAATTACATCAAATTCTGAGAAACAACAAACATCTGGCAGCTGCAGTGGTTTGCCCAGCATTTGTGCTTGGTACCCCCTCTGGATGCAGCTTCCAGGGAGCTCTGCCAGAACAAGCCACTCAGAGAGGTGTTAACACCTAGAAATTATAGTGGCATTTCTAACTAACCCTGCAAACCATACTTTCTGAGTTCATGTGGATATGTGTGGCTTGGGTAAATAATAATTTATGCCAGACTTTTTTCCTCTTGTGACTTTAGTTTTGATATCACATCATGATTCAAAGCCCGGTGCACCATAAATTTTCTCCAAATGTGTAGTAATTCCTTGGTGCAGTCTAAAGTTATGATTCATTTATACTGGAGTGACAGCATAATACCTAGGTGTCAAAATCCATTAAAACTGTTCAATGTCTTCTGTTTATTTTTAGAACCAATTGAGACTTAACTGATGGTGAAAAATATACAGTCAAGTGTGTTTACTTCACCTTTACAAAGAATCCGTTATAGTCCCAATTAATTTGTTATTCCTGTCACAACAGGTACTGGATACTTCAAAACTGTCATTACCGTTTCTCTCTGTTTCTTTTGCCTTTTTTTTTTTTTTTATATGAAGGTTTCTGTTTATTTTTAACCCATTAGTAGTATTGGGGTTTTTTTTTGTAAAACAGAAATTTCACATCGCTTTCCATTCTAATTAAAATAAAGATAATAAATAAATATGTTTCCCAATCAACTTATACTTATTGTGCTCAAAATTATCTCTGTCACAATCAGGTGCCCTAGTGCTAGTTTAGTGACCATTCCCAGGATGATACAACTTGATTCCCTTGCCTGGGAATTTTTGCATATTGCAGGTGCTCATTACATCCCTAGGGATGCAAAACAAGGGGCTCCTGGTCACCGCCCTCTGCTCCAGCAGGAAGTGTGACCCAACACTCACAGGGACAAGACAGAAAAAGTACCACACAGCTCAGGACTTGTGCCAAAGGTTACCAGCCCACATACATGCCAAAGAGACGAATGGGAAGGCGCTCCGGAGCACGTACTGTAGTTCATAGTTTTACAGCACTCAGGATTCTTTACTTTGTGGCTTTTACATTTGGAGAAACAAAATACAGGATTATAATTGAGTATAGGACTTGACATTACTTAAATGTATCCCTGGTGACCCTGCTGATGCCCCAGCAGCATGGATTGTCATTCATTTCTGAGGCATGTTAGCTCGCTGAAGCAAAATGCGACATCACTTTTTTTTTATTAATCTGTTATAAGGATTTTATTGCAATTTGGATGATTATACCCTGTAGTCATAACTATGTAAAATTAAGCATAAATAGCTTAAATGACTCAGAGGAATAGAAATTAAATAGGCCTACTGGAATAAGTCTATCCTCCTATCATTATATTATGCTATCGACAGTATATTTTCTGGTCTTTTGACTCGTACAGTTTAAAAAGATCTTGGAAATGGGGCTTTCATGACTTTCATTTTACAATTGCTGCCTAACCTAATAGACCTTACACTCAGCTAAATTTTTTAATACTTAGTTTCACTACAATTGTGTCTCTTTGATACACCCTAAGGACCATATCTACTTTCTGCATCTTTAATCATTACTCCCTTCTACTTCTTTTACCAGTTACGAACTCACACTCTGCCCTCTCCCACATTGGTGCTTCAGCTTCAGAACACAATTTAGAGCTCTTCAGTAAGGCCATCATGTCTACAACCTACAGTGGTTGCTGCTGGACACCTGAGTCCCAGCACAGTGTGAAACTCCTGACCACAACACTGTGCCTCATCTCTCCCTTCTACTTTAGGCCATTTGCAGATTTCCATACTGACCTGACGCTATTGCTTCCCACCCCAGTTATAACCAAGAAGAAAAGCATTTCAGTAAGAAAATAAAAGGGTCTCCTTCACAAAACTATCCACATTCTTTGCAGGATGAGGGTTTTCTTGAGTCGGTGAATTAAATTTTTGCAAGAGATTCTTCAAGACATATCAGACTAACTACATGAAATAATGGGCAGCACTGCAGTGGGAGGAACAAGCAATGAAAGACTAGAAGGGGTTGCTGAATTAACAGCTTTCTCCATATTATTTCTTCTAAATTACTTATTTCTTGGGCCAAACTAATTTTTCTGACTCCCATACCTGTAAAAACATATCAGCTTATACTACCGGTTTACAAAATTAGAACTTATTCCTCTGAGGCTGCCCAGAGTGACCTAACACACTGGCTTACCTCTCTTAGCCAGCACTGCCTTTGTACAAGAAAATGGAACCAGCAAGAGACAAAAATCCCTCAACTGCATCTAGCTGCTCTTTGTGAAAATCAAAAGCAGTAGTTTGGAGCTGCTTACATATACAGAAGAGGCTCTTTTCTTTTTTTGCAGAGTCTGTACGCAATTCCATGCAGCATAGCAAAACCAAACAGCCAAGCACCAGAGACTCCAGCACAACCACTATCACAATGAGTCACACTCTAGGGACTCACGCCAGAAACTCACAACTTCTAAGCCCAGTCATGACCAAGAATAATGTGGCTTACATTTAGTTAAAACCAATGGGCCTTATTTGGGTAGTTTCAATTCTCATCAGCTAACTCTGCCTTCCAACACTTATCCTTCCCTAAACCTGTATTTATACAAATGCAGGTCTTGTGTAATAAAATGTAATGGTCTAGTGAGAATCTCATCTCCATGCGTTAGGGTTGAGAGAAAAAAAGACAATCAAACATTTTGGGGAACATTGTGTTAAGTATCACAAAGCAATCAATGGCACATGGCTAGATAAGTACTAACATCATGCAAATACTATTTTAAAAATCTCAGCACTGAATTTGTCTTTAGGAGCATGCTGTGGCTTGCACAGCAACTCATCCAGTTACTGGACTGGTCTAGGCAGATGTTTGGAGCAAAACTCTTCCCTTCTACAGAACAGTTTTCAAATGTGCAATAGTCACAAGGAAAGAGCATTAGGGTTCAAGTAAACACTTCACTGTACAGCTGAATTTTTTACTGTAAATCATCAGTTTGCAGGATTGGAATTTCTAAGGCAGAACACACATTTTTCTCAAGAGTGATGTTTGTCCACAGGTTAAGGGCTGGTTTTGAATACAGAGGGTGTTGGACTTACCCTACCAGCTTTCAGGTCCTCCTCAGTACAGACTTTACAACAGCTGCTTATGCAAAGCCAGTTAATGTATCTTAAATCGTGATGCAGAGTGTTCCTCTACAGTTTTTCTGGAGTGTTTTACACTTGTAAGAAGAGATTCCATAGTTACGAACATCTAGATACATAAACACAATCATCTGATTTTGGATCAGGTACAGAACAGAGCAATAGTGCCTATTTCATAGCTCTTTCTGGCCTGTAGTTTTAGTGGCGAACTCGTGCCACAGCGTGTGGGTAAACTGTTCTTTGGTTTTTGTTTGGACATTATAATCAATGTAAGAGAGAGAGAAGATGTGGGAAACCTATGGAATCAAAGGCTAACACACTAGATAAATCCAGAAATTACTATTTGGTTACTTCAGCTTTTTCTTTATAAGGAAGAAACCCCATGGAAAGCTCTCTCCAGCATTAAGGTGAGCTTTTCTACAGTTTGTCTCATTCACAAAGATTTTTCTCTTCTCTAAAAAAAAGAAACTTAATTTTTGCAAGATGTTTTTGAGCACCCAGTCTCATCCCATTTTATCAGTTTCAAACAAAATTTAATACCTTGTATTAAACACTGTTCAAATAAAATAAATTCCTGAAGAGAGAATTTGCGTTAAGAAATAATCAGTGATTTTCCTTTTTTTTTTTTACATACAAGGAAAAGAGGAACAAATACAAGCAGGATGTCAGGAAAATATTGCAGCCACTCCCACAATTTCGTAACAAATATAACTTAGCTTTCCTCATTCTTTCTTTTCTTACCAAATACTTGTTCCAAACTAACACCTTGCCTTCTTTAGCTTTCACTATATGAGCTCGCAGCCAAGCTACACCAGGTTTTTTGTGTGCACACTTATGGTCCATCATTATTAAATGTCTCTGGTTGGGCAGGAGAAGTGCTCCATCACAAGAGCCATTCATCAGCGCTTGCCAAGCTGGCTCACACCTGACCTTTGCAGCAATAATGCCGCATCAAGTAGGGCCAAGTACCTGCTTTAGCAACAGAGCAGGGAGCAAGAGCCAGCCTCAAGATTAAGTGCACTGTTTCAGGTTTGCATTCCCAGGAGCTAGGCGGGCTCATGTTGTATTGATTGGGGAAGTTTACCAGTAAGCATCACAAACAACAATAGCCAGGTCAATGATCGGCAGTGCCTGCTTCGGAATCCCCCCGGAACGCCGCGCGCTCCGAGCCAGGTGTGGCGATCATGATGGCTGAGTGTGGGGTGAGGGAGGTTTGAGAGGAAGGGGAGAGCCTGCAGCATCAAATGACATTTAAGCAAGTTACACGTGGGAGCACAGGGAGAGACAACGATGCAATTATATTTGTCCAAGTTTCCAGCTGCAGTAAACCCTGTCATGGCTCAGTGTTTATGAGTTCAGCCAACTCCACACTTGCCACACTAAATAGCTGTTCAGAAACAGAAGACGAATACACAAATACAGGTATTAGTGAGTATACTTGGTTGAGTAAGAGCAAAGACAAAAGTTTCCAAGTGTCTGTCTCTTCTAACAGCCACACAGATTGGGCACCAGGATCAGAAGAAGAACCTATCCATAAAATCCATGCAAAAAGTGTGTTTACTTTGAAGACAGAAAACCGCACAGACTGGTCAAAACCCTAGCCAAATTTTTGGAATAAAATATTTGTTCTTATGCTATGATTAAATGGAAACCTGTATTTAAATCACACTAGGACCTAAATGAGAGAAGCCCTGGGAGCTAGACTTGATCCTTGTGGGTCCCTTCATATTCTATGGTTGTTCCAGGATTAACATCCCGACACAGCTATCCTCCCATGTGGAACCAAATCCCACAGACATACTGAAAAAACAGTTTTAAATTTCTATTGTGTATTACATTGAATGTCTACCTAAAAGCTCTTACTTAGAAGTATGGAAGTTATACTGAAATCTTATTTGATACCAGTATTATTGAAACAATTTAGAATGATGTTGTAAGAATCTACAGAAATTTCAAAGTCTGCCAAGGACACCAGCAGTTGTAAACCTGTGTTTTAATTCTCTTGAGAGTTTAATTTGCTCTTAAGGTGTTTTGCCTACATGAAAATTCAAACATTAAAAATAAATCACAGTAAGATGAGAGTCAAATCACTGCATACAGTTATACAGTTATAGCTTCCAACCTTTCAATTAATGGAGATTCTAAGGCCATGTTATAGGTTTAACTACAGTATAATTTTTTCTTCTATCTGAAAATGAAGACAAAATAATTCCCCATATGTATCTATAAGAAGAAATTAATAAAACCTGAGCATACATACTCCTTTTTCAGTTTATATAATAATCTTGTAAGTCCAAAAATATTTCAGTACCATGCAAAAAAGTGTTGTTTATCAGATTGCAGCATAGTACCCATAGTGATGCTTTAATTGTTCAGAAAAATATTCGTGTCATTGCAAGTCTAGGAAATTACTGAAAAGAGTCAATGTATTTGATGCAAATATTTTTAGCTACTTCTGTAACTCAAATGAACTCCATTATAAGTTTTGGTTTGGAGACCATATGTTTTTATGATACTAGTTCAATGTTGTTCAAAAATAATTGAATTAGAACAAAAAGTTGTAGAGAATTTATATTTTTAATGTGAGTACACTGGACTAGTGCTAAAAAATAAATTAGGTGGGTGAAATAAAGAAGAAAAAAATCATGTCTCGATGAAATTAAAAAAAAAAGTTTTTCTTTAAAAGACAAAAGTATGTAACTTCAATAAGACAGGGTAAGAATATCTCTGATAGCTCAATCTATTCTGAGATAATGCAAGAATTTGCTTACCAGCTTGCCAATTAATTATGTTATTTGACGCTTGGGACAAGTTGAAGTCTTGCTGATGTGATTAAACACTTTTTATCTGCTGTATGGAAACATTTACACTGAAGTACTTAGAATTATTTTCAGTTTAAAAATGATTGTTACATTTGATAAGAGAAAACAAGAACATAAAAATAACTTCAGGCTTTAGACAACAAAAGAATCCAAGTGCCACAATAGGCAGCCCATCCCATTGATATCATCACAATTAACAGGAAAGGAGTCTCGCTCTGGCATCATTGTTTCATCTCTATTGGCAGAAGTGCTTAGCAAGCACATTATAACCCACAGGTTTCCATTAGGCCAGCACACAGCACCTGTAGTTCATGAATAACACAGATCCTGCAACTATAACAGGGTAATAGCATAACAGCCTGGAAAAAGCTCACAGAAATGTTTTTTAGGGTGCCACTGGGTACAGGTTTTTCTTCACAAGTAACCCCTCAAAGCCTGCTGTAGCAGCAGGGGAGGGTTGTTCTTGCATCATCTTTCCACATCCCCAACAGTCCTAAGTTTTCAGGTGGCATTGTCTTTCACGAGACAAAACCGTGTGATTCCATCACTGCTGCTCACCCAAGGCACTAGGAAAGCAGAAGTGTTGTTTTCTTGTCATTCTTTCTGCTTATAGGTAGCAACCACACACCTCCTTCCTCTAATCTGAGTGTTGTTGCCTGACAGAAGTAATTAAAACAAAGGGAAGAATTCGTGTGGGGCTGCAGCAGGTAACTAGCCTTGACAGGGTTTGCATGTGGCAGCACCAAAGCAACACTTGGTACCGCTGGACTATAGGCAGAAAGTAAAATGTGATTGAAGGGGAAAAACCAACAACAAATAAATAAAAGGAATTTTTGCCTCTTAACCACTCAGGATAAAATAAAGTCTCTTTGTCATAGTCAGTTTATCACATTAAGCCTGAACTAATATTTTCTAATCATAGTGACCTCATCCTGCCAGAATGCACCAGCCCCTAATCCTTGCTGTAATGTTTTCTCATTAGCTGCTCAGCATTGGCCACACTGGTTGGAGCGGCTAAGCACTGCCTCAGGCACCACTGGAATTAATTACCAGAAGAAACACTGCTGTTTTGAATTGTCATCTTGAATTTATCACTTGCCACTTAATGTAACTCATCTGACCTAACGGCTGCTCCGTGTGCCGGGGTCGGGCACAGAGCCGGGAGCGCAGGCCGCAGCTGCCCGGGCGCGGCGGCGGGATCGGCCCGGCGGACAGCCTGGTCCGCGGCAGGCACGGCCCGGCCCGGCGGTATAGCCCGGCCCGGCGGCACAGCACGGCCCGGCCCGGCGGCACAGCACGGCCCGGCCCGGCGGTATAGCCCGGCCCGGCGGCACAGCCCGGCCCGGCCCGGCGGCACAGCCCGGCCCCGGCACCCTGCAGATTGCCGCCGCTCACGCCGCACCCCGGCCCGAGCAGGGCCCGCTGCTCCGCACAGCCGGCCCTGCTTGGGCACAGCGATCTTCCCTTCGCTGGATGGGGACACGCCAACCGTTTGTTTCACTCGTTACATTTCCGAAAAGTAATGAAGGTGGCTGTTCATATACAGATGAAAAAAAAACTGCTGCAGGGGAGCTCACAGAACCAGACCTGTGGCATTTTCTCCCAAATCGTGAAGAAACTGGTCATTAAAACAGAATGGAAGTCAGTAATACAGGTATGAACTGCCTCTACATCCCTCCGCCTCATACGGTTTCCGTGTGCGTGTCCAGATGAAGGCTCTTTCTAGGGTTTGCATCTTTTAAGTCCGTAATAAATGCAGTCTCTTGCTTAAGGTAAAAGCATTTATCCAGTTCAAAATACAAGTTTTGCTGTGCACACGCTCTCATCCCCAAGCTTAAATTTTCTCTGTGAAGAACTTACAAAGTGCTACTGACTCATTTCACCTCGTTCTGACCAAAAAAAGGAATAGCCAGAGTATCCAAATTTCTACTCAAAGCTGTGTCTTTGCAAGCTCCATTGAAATGCTTAACTTCATAAAAGATGTAATTTTTATTATTGGTGAAAACAGGGATGACTCAGTGTAATAAGCCAAAACTATCCTACAGATAACATAAATATTAAAAAAATTGCCTTTTAGTAGGCTTCTAGCAATAACAATTCTGAACACGTTTCCTAGGAAAAAAGGTTTCCTCTTGTTACCACCCTGTATACTCATCATAGTAAACTTAGAGAGATGTATAATGTGATATAAACATTAATAGTTTCACAATTGTGTTTTAGAAAGACTATTTATAGAGAAAACACAAAATGCCTCCCAAAAGCATACTTAGATGTAAGCCACCATAATCTTCTTGCTCATGCAGCAGGAAATCTAATACACCAGCTCAATAAACCTGTAGGAAACAAAGGTTTTATGTAGCATTAAGAGTCACAATATTAAAATACCACATATTACATTCAACTACTCTTACAACACTTATTTTAAGAGCCAAGAAAATTAAGTGCCAGTTTGAGAGTAATAATATCAGAACATGCAGAAAGCGACTAGAGAAGCACAAAACTAAGAGGACCCCTCATGATATATTTGATGCTTGTGTCAAATCCAAATATTTGACAGTATTGACATTCTGGGTTATCACCAGAAAATACTGCCCCAACACAGTAGTAGTCCCTAGAATGTGATGAAAAACATAAATTCTCATCAGATGACTTAAAGACGTTATTTCAAAATGTATACATTACCCTCTTTATTATTAAGAACAATAAAGTCCTCATTATCGTTCATATGTCAGTCAAAACCCACATTTAAATAGAGGCACATGAGAAAATATATATGGGCTTGTGAGACTACATTAAATAGGGTATAGAGATCACTGACCTTGTGGTGGAATAATCTGGACAATTCAGTGATTTAGTCATTAGGTCCTTTCACGAAAAAAAGTTATTATTATTTTATGAAGGTGTTGAAGTGTTAATCTGGTAACTACTCCTCAGATTTTTCAGTATAGGCAATGCTTTATAGTATTTAACTCCTGGACACATGGCTCTAGAACTAAAGATATTAACTAAGAATCTTTAAGTTTCCTATTCCCAGAATCCAAAGCCTTTGCTTCACTTCCAGCTAGCCCAGAAAGATATAATCTGTTAACAACTTGTATTTTTTTAGATACCACAAAAAGCCTAACATGGCTTTTGCATTTGTTTGCAAGTTCACAACTGGATACTTGGTGTGTTAGGTTCGAGGAAAACCGTTGGGTGGAGAAGAACAGAGTGTTTTCCAGCCATTCATACTTCGTGAATGCTTGTTGGATGGACAGAGTTTGAAATGTTTTTGTAGTGGATTAATAGATGAGGAATTAGTGTGGTGATCAAGATATGTTTATCATATAATTCACACTTACATATAATGTTTATGTATTTATTTAGTTATAACAGCTCCTTCCAACACATGCAAGTAAGTGGAAAGCAATATTATTTTTGTCAAGTCATAAGAAAACTTGAAAACCCTTTAAGAGCATGAAATAGACTTTTTAAAAAATAGCATATCAAATTGTAACTCCAAGCAAAACTTAAACACTTCATTGAATAATACAGTCCTCACAGTATTCTGTAAAAGTATTCTGAGCTTATATTTATGTCACACATCCGGAAAAATGACCTAAGGTGTTCATTTGTGGAACATAAGTGTTTATTTCACCCTATTCTTTAATTACAAAAATCCATATTATAAACTGGAGGAAGCACTAGCTGGCATAAAAAGATTCCTTACAAGAGTAAAGTATATCTAAAAGCAAATTGTGTCTATTTGGTTTTGGGAGACTGAGTTTATGCAAGCAATTGTCATGCAAGCAGAGTTAGGAGTAATAATGTGGCCTTTAATGACGGAATGATGGACCTGCCAAACACTAGCTCCTGCCATAGACTGCTTGTATTTCCCTGCACAAAGATGCCCATCTGGGAGTTATTAACATATTCTCGTCAATTCAGAACCTGCTTTAACATAATCCATATTTGTTGGAGAAAGTCCAGCATCAGCCAGAGAACACTGGACACGTGATCTGATGACACATTTCAAGCAGCACACATAAAGCATGCTTGGGCAGCTAAGCAATTCAGAAATGCAAATAGCAAAAACATTTCTCTTCCTAGATAAAAAGGACAAATCCCTTCTGGCATAACATCTACACTTTTGATACTGAACAGAAACAACAGAGGTAGGAAAGGGACAGGTAAGAGCTTTTCATTTCATTCCAAGTATACCAATAGTCTTGCACAGAACCTGTTTTCAATGCCCAGCAAATGCTCTATTGCATGGGGGCAGTGAGAGACAATACAAATTCTTATACCAGTGGTGCCTTAAGTTTTAGTTTTTATGTTTTTTAGATTCTATGCTGTTTTGGTGAGTAGTTTTACATTTCATATTAAGTGCTACTAAGATCTCTTCTCCAAGTAGATAGACAAAACAATTCCTCTCTAGTTTGACACCAAAGACAACTTTCAGGCCCAAGAAGGAAAAATTGGCGAAGCAAAAAGAAAAAACAAGAATGGAGCTTCATGACCTGAAGCTATGGTTGGACAATTAACTCAAATATGCTAATAGACCAAAACTTATAAAAGTGTGAGACCTCATGATCAGTTGTCCATGTTGTCACCGTTTTGGGGTGTATCTTGGGTGTGGTTCAGTTGGACTCTTGTGCAGCCCAGGTGTACCCATTGAGGCCTTTTAATAAATACCTACTTTATCCTTTTGCTCCGGCTAGTCTCTGTTCCAGGTCAGCCTCCAGAAGGCATCACTAGCAGTATCTCATTTTCATTTGTATGGTATTTATGAAAGCAACCATTGTTTAAAGGGACCGGAATTTATCATCAAAGAAACCCTTCATTACAAAATTCTTTGGTCCTACAGGTCAGTCTACCCTTGGAAGCTGATGTTTCCGTAGAATTAGAATTTCATTGTTCTTTATAATTCGGGGTGTTTCACTATGCATAAAGTTTGACATTTATTTTCAAGTCTACGCTGGTCCTTCTGAAGCCTCACTAGATTATGGAAACTTCAGTGCCAACGGGACACTGTGGAAGTGCCAGCACTCACAGAGGGCTTGCAACAGCACTCGGAGGTACAGTATTCCAGAAGGTTGACACCTAAAAACTGCACCCCTTTTTATACCTTCAACTCAATGGATTGTGTTGTTTACTGACTTCAGTTTCTGAATGGTTAAAACCCCAGAAACCATTTTTTCTTCCTTTTTCATTCAGTCTTACTCAATTTTGTAATTTTTGGTGGTCAAACTAATATTGCCTACGACCTTTGAAGACCTTCAGGGAGATATCACTTTTCCCATCACCTAGCCACTATGGATTGATTCCAACACATCTGTGAGCTACAAAAGGATACTGTAAACAATAGCTTCCCATTAAACTTCAGTTAAACATTAGGACTGCTGTCCAAAGATTATAGTTAAAGATAGCTGAAGTGTTACTATATTCCTTTGCGCAACTCAGTCATGACCCTAATTAATGTGTCTAGTTCAGACATGTATCTCTTTAAGTAATGGGTGGTTTGTTTGGACAATTAGGCGGAGTTGACAAGGAAATTTTCCATCAAACTGGGTCATAAAAAGTACATTATTCAGCATTATTATGAGTAGAACACTATTTATTACCCGAACTTTACAATATACCATTATCAATCATTACCTGTCATTAAGGTATGTTAACATGAGATCAAAGAGACAAACCAACTTAAACAAACAGGGCTGCAGAGAAGGCTTTTAGACTTGCTTATTTAAATTGAAACAAGTGTAGCTGAGTCCATTGATTAGCTAGAATTTCCTTTCAACTGAAGATGCAAATCAGGTAATCACTGCAATCTCAGAGCAGCCCTTACTCCTTGACATAGAACACAGCTGTGCCCTTTCCAAGACAGAGGTGGCTGCATGCACCCATTGCAAACAGGGAGAAATCCCATAGGGCTTTCTGTCTGCAAGTTTAGATTCACTCTCACATGAACTCTCACCTATACTATTATTTGACCATTCATTAAAGACAACCAAATAACGTAAACCAGAGGAAGGCTCCTGATTTTAAGGAACTCGTATCTTCCAAAAAACCTGAATCGCTGATTCAGCGAGCTATTCCAGGCCCATAAGCCAAGCTTTTTTTAGCTATTTTCTTAGCAGCAATACCCTAGTGTTTGAGACATAGAACTGGATTCCCATTGTCCTAAATGCCATTCAATGCTCTCAAACACAAACACTCAAACTTTTTGTCAAATAGAGAAAGGCCTACGAGAGTTCTCACACTCTGTGCCGTGGATTTCAGCAGCCATCCTGCAAATCAGGAAATGATCCCTGAAAACCCAACCCTGTTGTTCATTGAATAATACTGCTCTATGAGCAACATTACAATCAAACTGCTGCAATATTTCCTTGAAGCTAGCACAACATGTAAACGGTTGGGCAAGGCTTTCACTCAAAATAACAGACTTTCGATGTGTGACCATGTTTGGATTTTTTCCAACTACACTGTTTAACAGTCTTGCTGCAGTCTGCAATTTTATTCTGCCCTGCAAGATTCAATCAATGTTCCAGAGAGCTGAGGACAAAACTAGAATTCTCAAACTATTTCTGATCAACCCACCCCATGCCAAATCTTTCTGAAATTTTTGAACCATTTTAATTCTTTGTTTCTCAGCACACAGAAACTGACAAAAAACAAAACTTTTTTGTTTTCTAGATAAGATTATAAGCCATAGACACATATCAATCCTCACTTCCACAGAAATATTTCCCTCAAAAAGATGTTCCATATTAAATGCATCTGTATCATAATCTAATTTCTTCCACTGATCACAGCTTCTGTACTATGATAGAGCCAAACATTTAGAAACAATTGATAACTATTCTTATGTTTTCCCTGACACTATATATAACTGGAAGGCTATTGCCAAGGAAATGGTACTGTGTCAAATTCAGTTTCAGAAGTCAAATAAGGAGTAGACAGGCAGAAAAAGGGTATATAGCCCGAATTTGTCAAAACAAATAATGCTGTGACAAATTTAAAACCTTCCCAATGTAATAGGCGGTAGGGCCAAGCAGAGCTTGCTTACATAGAAAGCCAGAGCTATGAGGTAGAAAAATAATTGTAAGAGAAAACATTTAATTGTACCTCATGCTTTTCTGATTATGTTACTTTTGTGGGTTTTTTTTACTATCAAGGTTCTCCATTAAGATCTTTTAAATATTCTGAGAAAAACAAATCCTGCAAGCATCAGGACACCTGCTGTTGTGATGGAGCTACACCTGTTGTCAGAAAAGCTGATGATTCTCCCACATTCTACTTTTAGAAACCATTTCATTGAAAACAACACTCAAAATTCGTGCCTTTTCCTTTCATTCTCCTGTCTTTTTTTGGTGTAGCTGTTATGCTGCTTTACTCAACCAGGTCTATTGCACTGCATATCACTACATGATTTTACCTTTTACAGCTCATTTTTAATTGCTTATCATTGCTACCTTTCATGTAAAGAGACAGGACTCTGCCATTTTTACTAATTATCCAAATCACTAGTCACTGTTTGCATGTGTGTGGCCTCTCCTAAAGCTTTTAACCAAAAGTTGTCACTAAATCAAAGCAAGTTGGAGGTGTCTCTGCTGTAGTGATAAACTAATAAAGGTTACATGACATGTCTTTTAAGCCTTTGGAAGTATTATTTCTAGGACTACAGCACTCAAATGCTATTAATAATTTGGTGGAGGCAGGGAAGGCTGGATGGTAATCCAATGCTGTGGGTTACTGCACTGCTGTCCCACTGAACTGCAGCCACAACTGCATTGACTCAGCCTCAAACGCATTTGGTGACAAAACCCACCACAGCGAGGGCACCACCTTAGTGCTTGTGTCAGGGTAGCTCCAGATTCAACACTGGTGTTGGGAAACACTCTGGAGAAGCTCTTCATCCCATTCATGCTGACCAGGGTCTGCCTCTTTCCTCACAGTACGTTTCAACTTACTCTGACTCTTAGGAATGTTAGTGTTAATTAAAAATATGCCATTTATTAAATGAAGCAGTGAGATCCAAATTAAGAAAAAGCGGACATGTCCCTCCTTGTAAGGTGTGGTGGCAGGGTGTGTGGGCATGTGTGCACTTTTGCCATGTCTTGCTCCTGCACAGGAGCACTATGATGCAGCCAATGTGTCATGGCAATCACATCTTGTTTTTCTGAATGGATACACATTCACTTCCTCTGTATAGCACTTCATTCTTTATTTTTCACTCTAAATCCATCAAAATAAGAAGTAATGAATTAGCTGTACATGCCCAAAACTTTTCCCTTGGCCTGCTCAATTGCCATCACATATGAAGCAGGGCAGAAGGATTTTTTTTCTTTTCAGATTCTCATGATTTTCTCAGATTTTCCTCAAAAATACTAAGATCTCCTAAAGTAAGTCACTGTACCATGAGAGAAGGAAAAGTAAAGAGAAAGCAGCTCCTAGCAGACTGAGTGGGCTCATGGAGCAATAATCCAATACATGAGATCACTTGCACTCATTTCTGACTCTCCAGTTTCCCTTCTCATGAACCAGCCCCTGGGGTTGTTCATGCTGCTCATTCTCTGGTCTCCCTAAATCTTTAATACAAAATGGTTCATCTGTGGCATTGGAGGTGCTCATTCTGAAAAAGGCACTTGGCTGGAATAGCAATGTCAGAAAGAACAATTTTCACTTGACAGCCCTGACCTAAACCCACGTGGGCCAGACTAGAGTGCACACATTGGCCACTTGATATGCCTGGCAGTGGCCACTCTGACAATGCTTTCCACCCTCAGCCCTGCAAACCTTGCTCACAGCAGAGTTCAGACAAACCAATATGCTCCTACAGCATTTAAATTTTGATGAATCTGCTTCTGCTCTTCACAAGAATACATTAAAAGAAACAAAAATTATTTTTATTAATGCTAAATGAAACAATTACTGAAATTTCAGATAAAAACAAAATTAAATTAATTTGATTAATTCACATTATCCTATTTTCCTCTGTTTGTTTTTTTTTAATAGTGGTTCGTAATTTTACATCCTAACAGGAAAACATTAAATACTTATAATGCCACTGTTACAGTGAAAATACTTAGCTTTTATAACATCTCTCCAGAGGTAAATATTTAATACTCTACAGATAGGTTAATTTAGCATAAAATAGTGTAAATACCTTCCTTATTTCTGTTAATTCATTTCAAGCTATGATACCAGGCCTAGAACAAGTCACACACCACACACTAGTCATCACACACAGATTTCCCATTTCACTAAGAAATGCAAAAACCTTCCAGCTCTTGTTGGCACCAGTTTGTCAGCTCTGCATGATCTCACTCAGACAAGAAATGTCTGTACAATGAAAACAAGTGCAACCACCAATTATAGTGCTCTGAACAGCCATCACACAGAATTTGTTCGGGTCACCACAACTTCATGATCAAATTCACGATCTGTTTCACAATTTTGCTAGAATTACACTTGTCCAAATGGGGTCTACTAATTTCTTTCTTTGGACAAGGTCTTTGATGGAATTCAGAGAAGGTCAATTCTGAATCAAGAAAAAAATTTCAGAGCAGTTTGCCTACACTTTATGGTTATGAGTGCTAGCTAAAGCATGCTGAGTCTCTCAAAGGGGAAAACCTCCCCCAGACATCTCACCAGCATGAGCTCATGACTCGTGAGGACAGCAAGGGCTCTGCACTGCAGCTGAGCTGGGTGCTGGCAGAGGGTGGGCTCATCAGGGCTGGGCTCAGCTGCTGCTTGCTGTGGTACAGCTCTTCTCAAGAAGACCCAGAAGGTTCAAAGAACATGATCTTTGGTTATTATGAACATCAATCAACTTCATGCAGCCACATATTCCTCTTTCAAATAGATTAACGCAGGGGCAAACCCCCTGTAAGCGCACTAAAATCCGTCTGCAGCAGCTCTAAAGTTGGTAGGAATTGTGTGCCTCTTCTCTCATGGCAGGTCACCCACAGGACTGAACAGGCCTAAATCCTAATCTATTTTGCAATGAAAGTATTGTGTGAAGCATGCAGGATTTGGCCTCAAGGTGGACTGGTAAAAAATCCAAACAAAAAACAGGTCACTACTCCATTAATCCTCATTACAAGATGTTAGCAAGGAGGAAACCTTTCTTTGATATTTCCATTTCTGTGTTATCCCTTGCCCTTGGGTCAATTCAGTTTTGACTTTCAGCAACTGGGGTGTTCACAAAGGAATATAAGTTGTAAAACTGACCCAATCTTCTGTTAGAGTAATAAGAAAATCATGTTGTATTGTTGGTGGGTTTTATGTTAAATCACAGCCTTTGCTATTCAATAACAATCAAGTGCTGAAGAGCCAATAATTTCCAAAAGGAAATGTAAACAACTTTCTCTGAGGAAGGACTGCATACAGTAAGCTGGAACCTCCTTCAAGCTAATTGCAACACAGTTCACTAATGAAACTTTCCATCTATTAAATCTTAACAGGCATAACTATAAAAATGGCGCCAAGCTCTCTCTCCTGCCTAGGAATGCCCCAGACAGCATCTGCAGAAACTTCCACACATTGTCTTTGCAGGGATAAGCCATTATCCCTAAGCAGCAATGGCAACACACAGCTACCTTCACACCAGTTAGGCTGTTCTCAAATTAATTTGAGCACTGTAGCTGGCTGCAGGAAAGGTCATAGCAGTGGTACCTGGTTTTTGCCAAGTACCATACAGCAGATCTGACCCAAAGCGCTCCGAAGCTGACAGGAATCATCTTCCTTTGCTTTCACAGAGTTCAAGATCAGGGTCAGGATGGGCAAGGACATGACCTGCACTTCTGCCAAGATCTGTTCTTGCTTTAGAGGCAAAAAAATTTAAATTTTACCCCTTCACAGTTATTTAAAAGAGAACACACAGTATATCTCTCCTAGCACACAGCATCTTGCAGGGACCACCTTTGTTTGTGCTCCACCACTGCTCTTAATCTTACATTTAATTTCCTCTCACCAATGCTTGTAGCTGCTCAGACTCTTAACTGACACCTGTGTTTCTCATCTGCAGGAGTTATCCAAGATCACCTGCTGGCTCATATCAATACATTTTTAAGCCTTGCTTTTCTGCCACCTCCCCCATGTTCTCAGCTGTCCTTTGCTCCTTATCTACAAAGCGTTAAGACTGACCCAGAACATGTGGATTCATTTATTCCCGAATATTTTAGTGACTGTTTTATAAAAGAGTAACAAATTCTGTGTCCTGGTTGACTTGAGATTTGCTGTCCAGAGCAGAAAAACATCCTATAGCTCTTTTCCTCTGTTCAGTGAGACTACTGACATTTTATGTGAAAGGCTTTTTAAAAGCTGTCCTGAACTATTTAGTTTCCTACTGAAAATAGGAATCTGCAACTCAATGTCAATTTTTCATTTAAGAGGAATGACAAAAGTACCTGGCTTGCAGCAACTGCTTATTTATATTAGTAAAAATATTAATGCTCACCTACATCTTTCATTTTTATGAAATAATGCTAGAGTAATTGCATGGCTGCTATGTGACAGAGCTATGAAACTGAACTGTTCTGGAAAAGGAAGTAATCACAGAAAAGAGGGCTAGAGTTGGAGAGTGGAAAAAATCCTGTACTGATTTTATTTTAGTAACAGATTCTATCATCAGATGCCTTGAAATAGCTTTTCTATTTTTACAGAGACAGGGAGAAGAAGTGTATGTTGATCTCGTACTCCCGAGAATTTCTCTGGAAACATTTTGTTGAACAAGTTTTGGCAGCCCATCAGCATCTCCATTCAGGGCCAAACAGTGAGATCAACTATTAACAGTTCACTAATAAGTTCTGGATCTAGCAAACACTTCCTATGGAAAGTTAGAGTGCCATACACATAACCGATAAAGCACTTCGTGAACTCTTGAGAGCCATTAACTGACCTGTATATTCCAAGTACAAGTCCTAAAATACTATCCAAGGTTTTCCACCTCTAAGATTAGTCCAGGCAAGCTGTACATAAATGTTATAATCTAGCATGACACTGAATTACCTATAACATTGGAGTATTCCCTTGTCAGGACAGCTATGGAGTCAGCACAAGTTCAAAGTGAATCATCCTCTGCCTAAATCCCTTCACTTGAATGGGTGTGGAATCAGGTAATGGTAGAGTGAAGCTTTTTCCCTGATGAAGGTCAGCATAATTTTTTTGTCTTTCCACATGAAATTAAGTTGCTGGTGAGTATCATGGACCAAGCAAACTTTGCAGATATCTGGCTCACAAGGAGCCAAGTTGAGAAGTAGGTCCAAAGGCATAGCAAAGCACTCGGCCCTTGCTGCAAGGCTTTTGTGAGAGGAACTGCAAATGAAGGTTGCTGAAATGAAATTAAATGGGCTTTCCTTAGATTTCATCTGGAACCCTATCTTATCCACTTCAATTTTTCAGACAGTTTTTTCATGTTGGAGGTGCCTTTATTTTCTGTGTTTGTTGTACAGCACACAGTGTATTTTGGTAGTAAGCAATAACTAAAAAGAATTCCACCTGAATTATTTTGATCATTCCTTATCTATCCATGGCATACCTGCAAGGCATTTCCAGTTGTATTTGGAATAGAAATACTAAGAAATGAGATAATTACCCAGAACAGTTCCACTCTCATCCCATTAGACAGTTTTGAAGTATAAACTTAAAGTAATGCTAATAAAGATAATTGAGATGTGAGATTAACTTCATCCAACCTTCCACAACCATGAATTTCTTCCCACTATACAAATGCAAACACACCACTGCAACCCCATCAGCAAGTACCTTACTCGTATTGGACTTCAGCTGTCTGTCCCATTTCTTTTTGCTTAGCACCTTTAGTTTGTACTTGTGTACAGCTTCATTATTCCGTTCCTTCAAACCTCCAGCTGTAATTCTGTTGACTCGACCCAAAGTTCCATCAAAGCCGAGGTAATCCATGCAACCAGTGAGACCATGTAGCATATGGGGTCATGCAGCACCTGGATCAAAGGGAAGCCTGGGGCACAGTGGCAGTTACCAACAGCAGGAGCAGCTGATGGGGCTGACATGAGGGCAGCAGAGCCTGCCTAACATGTGGCACTTCTGGTGAGGGATAACACTCAGCTTTCCCCTTCCAGATCACTGTGATATAACACCACCTCTCTCTCACACGGTGACAACACACACAGCCCTCACACAAGCTAATCCTTGCGTCTGCACAAAGGGACTTTGGCTCTAAGTGACATCCAGTAAACTGGGAGGTGGCTGGTGGCCAGAACCTGCATAACCTACATGCTGTAAGATCAGCTGGTCTGCTCCCCAGCCAAGGCCCTCTTTCTCCCAGGATGTCTTTGTCTTTTATTGGGACAGTTCTCTGTACCACAGGAACAGGACAATATATACAAGAAGTGAAGCAGGTGACAGACCTGTTTAAGTTGCTTAAGCAAAACTTGCTGAAAAATAAAGAAGCAGCAAAGAACAGGAAACAAAAATGGTTTCTGATAATCATCACAGCCAGTGAAATTCCCAAACTAGCAGAGTTAGGAAAAACACTGAAGGAAAATGGAGTCATACTTTAATGAAGAATTTTTGCATTAAAAAAACACTAACTAAAACCTCCAGATGGAATAAGCAAATGATTCTGAACCATCACAAGCATATAACTTTGTCAACTTTTGTTCAAAATTTCATCCCAGACCCATTTGAAGTTCAATACACTCTGTGTTAAAACATAGGTGAAAGACCTTTAGATAGTCTGAATCCCTACATGGAATCTTATCACAATGAGAACAAATGTAATATGAACAGACACTGCAAGAATAACTGATAACAGCAGACATCACCATGCTTACACAGACAGACGTCCTACAGCTGGCACTCCTTAATTTGATGCTTGTGCCAAAGACCAAGGAGAAACAGAAATTATTTTCCTTAACCAAGACTTGAATGAGTACTTGAAACTTCAACTTTTCCTTGTTATCTCTGTTAGCATCCTTACAATTATATGTACACTTTGTTATGTTTAGTGACAGCTTCCCAGAATCTATAAATAACAGTGAGCTAAGATTTTTTTAAAGGATGTGCATATTTTTAAGGAAAATGAAAAATAGGATAAGACTGTGGTGTTCAACCTTTTCAATACTGCATGATGGATATAGAGCAGCTCTGCAAGAATTTATGAATACTACATGCTGACCTGGTTATTGAAATGCTTATTGTTTGACTATGTTGACTTAAATCAACAGAACTATTGCAGAAATAGGGAGAAATCACTCAAAATAAGATGCCAAATATAGCTTCTTAGAGTTGGTTGAGAAAAAATTTCCCCAAGTATTTCCTATGAAGATTCTGCCTCCTGAACAAAGCCAGGGTATAAGACTTTCTTGCCACATCAAGCCACACTTGGAAGCAGAATACAGAACACTTGTGTTCTGTATAGATAGGAAGCCAAGAGGGAGTTGTTCACACAGGGGATCTCTGCCAAAGCATTTAGATTTTTCATG
Source organism: Sitta carolinensis (assembly GCA_032173965.1). Lineage (NCBI taxonomy): Eukaryota > Metazoa > Chordata > Aves > Passeriformes > Sittidae > Sitta > Sitta carolinensis. The sequence continues at coordinate 21,868,017 of CM063288.1, forward strand.
CTTTGTTTGAGCCTAGAAATTGATAAATCTATAGACAAGGCTGAGAGACAGGTAGAGTTTCAAATTTATCTTCTTTTACTTCAAATTTTCAACTTATGTAGCTAAATAAAAATACTTGGCCACTACCAGTATTTTAATTTGAACCTATCCCAGCTAGAAAAGCATGATTATGACACCAGGTCAGTGTCCTGGCCTACTGCACTCTTCTCACCATTCATTTTTGCCACATAAATGAAAACAAAATATCTGCCAATTATTCACATCAAACCAGAACTTGGAGCTACCACAGTGTGGTTTAAAATAAAAATCAGCCTCTGTATTTGGTTTTGCTTTATTATTTTTCTTCACAAAAGATCCAGTTGTTTCAGTAAAAGAAAAAAATATTTAGTGTCAATATTGTTGTTAAATGATTAAGTTTTGAGGGTTATTTCTGTAACACATGACAGAAAATGAGACTTCAAATTTGTAGCTGAAAATGATTGCAATTACTTGATTAGAAAGACACATAATACTAAAAGCATAGGTTTAAGAAAATTGTTACTAAATTTTATATTCAGAACTACTCTTTCATTTCAGAGGATTAAAATTTTAATGAGACATTTTCTATTTGTGTAATTGTTTCTAGAAACCTGTACTTTCTTGGTAATGTCATTGGAATAAAAGAAAATAAAGTTATTATTGGTAATTGTTTGGGCATATCTCTCTGTATAAATAAGCAAGTTTCCACCAAAGGAAAACCTTTAAGTGCACTTAGCATACATTCATTTGCCAAAAACAGAGAAGCAGCATATTGAGAAATTTCAGTCAATGGAGTTATCAAAACTTCTGATGCAGTCGCCAAAAGACGTACGCACTGGGTGTAGAACCCCACTAGAATGAGAAAACCGACAGAGCGCCCAGCTGCAGTCCCGGTGCTGTCAGACCGAACGAGATGGCAGACACACATTGGAAAGCTGCGAGTGCCGATGCCTTGGTTGCCCAACCCAGCCACAGCTGCTGGAGGGCATCAGGAACAGGCAGGAGGTGAGGTCTAGCTGCAGACCAGCAGAGGACATGTCTAACAAAACAGCCTGTGCTGCTTCATAATTTTCTGGGTAACGTGTATTCAGCTACTCATGAAAGCCCTACCACATCTGGCCAATCTCACTACCACCCTGATCATTAAGCACTCGCCCTTGATCCCACATCCCAGCAGGAGTGAGCAGGAAGGGCAGCATGACAAGCTGGATCCCTCTGGATGGCTGCACTGCCCTCTGCAAAGGGCTTTACCCTGAAACCAGTCCAGGTACAAAGCTGCACCACACTCAGCAATTCATGCAGCAAGAAAGACATTTTGTCAAGAGCAGATCCTTGTCCTCCCAAGACAGGAGGTCTCCAAAACCGGTGTGGGTAACATGGAGAAAAACTTCAAGACCAGCTATCAGCCACAAGTACCACAGAAGCCTCCAGGTGGCTGAGCAGAGGGGCTCATCACCCTCCTGTGTGGCACTTCCAAGAGAGGCACTCACCGTGGAAAGCTTCAGATGGCCATTTGCAAGGTGTTGTTTGTGGAGCTTGGGAGAGCCTGGTACTTTTTTCCCTCTCACCCAGCCCCAAGCAGAGAACTCTCATGCCTCCCCAGACATTCTGCAAAAGCTGTACTTTTAATAGGGCTTGCAAAAAGACTAAGGGTTTGCTTCTCAAATAAAGAAGGGATGAAAGGAACTTTCCTGGGGTTGTGCTGGCTCAATTCCTGTTTGATTGACTGCTCATGCTGTTGCAATGGTGGTTATTAGAGCTGGTAAAAAAACCAATTTCTGTCCCACAGGAATTTCCTATACTTCAACATTTGTTTTCATTCTGAAACAGCATTAAGTATTTCAAAATAACAGACACTTTCATAGATTGAATGGCCCTAAAATAAACTAAAACAGGTCATTGTGCATGGGCACATTTTCAGTCCAAAGGTCTAACCTCTTTTCTCTGCTAGCCAGTCACAAGGGTTTACAAGAGTTTTATTTCCAGATTCATCATATCCATATTCTAGCTGATTGCTATTCCTTGGGAAGACCAGAGTGCAACACTGAGCTGCCACCACACTGCTTTCCCCCCGGCTCCCTCCTTGGAGACTCCCTCCCTCAGTCTGCTCCAATCCAAGATGTCTTTGGAGCATAAAGCAATCATTTGAAGACTTCTCCAGAAAACTCAGAAAGCACTGAGCTAGCAACAGCTAGATTCTACGCACTCGTTTGTGTATTGTCCTTTTGTGGAAGGCACTGAAACAAGGAGAGTAGGTCATTAAAAACTGTGAACCTTCACGCTCTCAGTTGTTAAACAGGCATTTGGTTCTACAGATATCCCAGGCAGTTCACAGCAGTCTCTACCCTGAACTAACACAATTGCACTTCTTGCCTAGCTGCAGTGCACAATTAGTGACGAAATTCACCTTCTTTTATCTAACGTGGCAGCATTTTGAGGGAGGAGGAAGACGTGAGAACCAGAAACTGGCAGGAATAGGCATGTGAAGACCTGCGGGGGCTCTCCAGCATGGTAATTACTGCCTTGCCCTTTTCTTCCCCTTTTTAAAGCAACACATAGCCTAAAATAGAGAAGTGACATTCTGTTACTCTCTAAGGGCACACATGAAGGAACCAACGGTCCTATCTTCACACCTTTCAGTGTTCCAATGAGACCCTCATCACCATTTTGCACCATTCACCCCTCAGTCACAGATCCTCCCATCCCCAGCCAAGCCATACAGCACTAAGGGTAATATTACTGCATCACAGTCTGCTAGGTGCAATGTAGCTGCACAAGTGTCGCTTTGTTTAAAATAGTCTTCATGAAAAGCTCTGCTTTAGGGAAATAATAGTAGCAAAAGAACATCAGGTTTTGCTCTCTCATCGTTGAAGAACAAAATCTAACAAGGGTGGTTGTCAGCTATTATGCTTTTCTACTGAAAAATTGTACAATCCTTTTAAGTTACATATAATGATTTTATAGCCTTTTAACAAGAGGAGCACCACTGGGTAGAATTTTAACAAGAGAAGCAGGATTGGCAATTTATTAATTTATTTTAAAACAGCTGAATTCTCCAAGTTCTTCCTTTATTTAAGCCACAGCCTGTATTACAAGCATCTAAAGTAGCCATGGTTTTGATAAAACTCTCTTAAGTAATGATGATCCCGCAGCATTCAGACAAGTCAGGGGTCAATATGACCTTATTTGCCTGGGCCTTTCATTAGGAACGCTCTTTCTGCAGTACCATACTTCTGGTACCTCTGAATACACAGAGGATTCATGCTTCAGTTCTGCATGTATTAAGAATGCAGCCATAGCAACTACTAGCATTAATGAACTATTTGCTTATGCAGTAATAATTAACTTCCATTACATTACTTTGTGTGATTACTTTCTTAATTGCCTGAATTATGCATCCATTTAATATTTAATAACCATTCTCAGAAATCAGACACTGGTAAAAAAAACAAATTGCTCACAGTTTCCTTGCAATAATTAAGCTCACAAGAATAAATGAAACCTTTTAAAAATGAATGCCTTGTGATTATATCCTTGCATTTAGAGCAAGATCCTAAATTAGCTATTTATTAAGTCTAAATTTAAGACCAAATAGTACATTTTTCACTTACGCCTTGGGAAATCAACCTATACAATACCTGACATCACCAGCATAATTAAGTGCCATCTATTTACTTTGAGAGTCACGAATTCTGCATTAGTATTTAGAACATTCAGAAGTGTATGTGGGGAAACATTTTAAAATGTTTCATTGGAAAAATAGCATCTTCTTTACCTGAGGTAGCTGCTTAGCTGTGCTTAAAGTACTGGAAAGATCTGTGAAGCATAAATAGTCTTCTGATGGGGAGGGTTGGGAAGGAATTTTTTTTTGGTCATGTTTTAATTTACATACAAACAATAGAAATACATTTATGCAGCCTGAGGTCAGGCTTACCAAACAGGATGGAATTCATTGTTGTATATGAAAATAATGTTTACAATCAAAAACAAGCAGTCTGATCTACTTCTTTTTTCATGTTGTCATCTCTCTCTGAGCCCTCATGCCCTGCTAGCACCCAAGCAAAGCCACATGCTGATTTGCAGAGTGATAATGCCATTATGTTATCTCACACCAGCTTTGTTTCCCAATGGCTTGCAATGCAGCTTAAATAAAATGTGCAACTGTTTTATTGGACATTTTTTTGATGAATAGAGTCTACTGAGCTGGACAAGACTGGTGACCTGTAGTGACATTTTTATATTTTGCCTTTTTTCTCCCCTTAAGTTGCATTTGCAAAACTGCTCTGCTATTCCACATTGATTATGGCAGCTGTGTACAGATGTGTTTATCTGAACCACAACACAGCTCTGCTCAAGCGACAGGGATACCAGCATATTACCCCCTCTCTTTTCCTAGACACATGCTCTACAAATAAAATGTCTATGGTGAAAATCATTTCAGGCATCCTGCACCCAAATACACCTGATCCTATAAAGAAAATAACTGAAGGGCTTATTTGCCAAGAGGTGGGTGAAGGAGGAGGTGCCTGCTTTCCCCCTTGCCCACACAGGTGGATCATTTTCAGCGAGGTGCACACGGAAGCTGCGGGGAGCCGGGGAGGGAGCGAGGGACAGCTCCCATTTGGGGTGTCAGGAGCCAGCAACGGCTGCTAGCCCGAGCTCCCAAACTGAGCTAAGTTGATGCCAGTCTCACTGGCTGTTGCTACAGTGGGCAGCATCATTAGGATTTGCTTTTTAAATGATCTCTCAGCCTGTAAGTCTGAGAGCTGCTAGCAAAGCAAGGTTAGAAAGAAAATGATGGCAGCATGTTGATGCTTCACAGACCTCATGATAGTTTCCGTCTGTCATTATTTACGTCTGACTAGATGCGTCATGTCAGCTACCTAGAAGGCACTTTAATATGAAGCTCTTGTTTTCCTCTGCTTTTTCACATCCAGACTGGGTATTATTATTTTTTTTGCATCACTACACTTAGGTGAAGCTTGCTTCAATCTCTTTGTAATGACACACAAAGAAATAAAAATTGTTTAGCTCATGTTATTATACATGCTTCTATTCTAACAGACCTCTTTGACATTGTTCACAAAATGGTGAATTTAAATCAATAAACAGACATCTATCAAAAGGTCAACTTAATTTTATTCCTTCAGCATTTTTTACCAATATTTTAAGCAAAATAATTTCTTCCTTTAATTTTCAGTAAATATTCTATTAGTAGATTACAGCAGCAACTGCTAATTTTGATGGCTGATGGTATTTAGTAGTTCAATTAACATTTTATTAATACTGCTTTATAATGCGATGAGTTCTGTCAGAGTCAATGTAAATAAGGTTACAGCTATCAAGTATATGTCAGTTTTGCCATTATACTACCTCTTGGCAATTCAGATTGAAAGGATTTACTGGCACTGGTTTGGGATGAAATGTGTAATTCACTCCTGAGTAATACAGCCAGCCCTGAATTTGATCTGATAACTTTTTACAATGATAGCAGCTCATGCATTGGAGAAGGACCCAATCCTTCCAGGCTTCTGGCAGACAAAGCTCTTGCTCAGAGACACCCTATGTTCAGGCAAGCATTCCCATTCCAAGCGGACTTTAAAACCCATCCCTCTTCCATTTACCAGGGAGGTACTCCACCACAACATTTTTATTTGTGCCCAAAAATAGCAGTTCAATCATTCTGTGTCTTGACTTTGCTGAATAATCATATGAACTTACTAATACAACCTCTTCTAATCCTTTAACTCAGCAAACCTGCAGTTCTGTCTTCTCATTTTGCCCTCTGTGAAATTTAGTGACAAGCTTCTTGCATGCTTCCATTTATCTGAGCTGTGAGGGATCTTGCACATGCTTCAGTACAATAAAACAACTAGCCACATAATATTTGATCCACTGGATTTTGTTCACTTTTGTTTCAATTTTACACACTAGAAAATACTTTAACCAGTTAATGGTATATTTGCATTGCATACGCTTGGGACTTCGTCATGATTATGTTGTTTTCCTAAAAGTAAAACTGGAAGGGTAAAACCTATTTTTGTTTCATAAGTAGCTCACATTACGATCTTTAAAATTTAGTAGGGCATCCACGCTTTGGTAAACATTACTTACACAAACAAAATTTTAAAGGTCATCAAGTTTTCCCACTCATCCTCCCAAAGGGAAAAGATTTGTTTGTTTTTTAATGGACCAATTAGCATTACCAAATCAAAAAGCATTTCCTCTTAATCACTAAAATAACATTTACCTTTATATGGACTTTATGCAAAAACAAAAGATAGTGCTTCCCCACAGCTACAGGTATAGCTAGCTTGTCTACTGTTTGAGTTGGATTGAATGGCTACAGTATGTGAATTTCTGGATTCCTGGAAAGTCCACATATAGAGCGTAATTATTAGAAAAAGTGTTGATTTGTTTACATTCTCCAAGAAATCTACTTAAAGGAATTTTAAGCTCAGAATAATGTATAAATGGCTTACATCATATAGAAGTTATTCTTCTTTGTGCAATTTGATTGGTTACCTAAATCATAGGATCTTTCTCTGTTGCTCAGTTGGGTGATATTAGCCCTACAAAGACACTGCTGATTTGTCTCTATGGACAAGGCCCTAATGGTTAACTCTTTGGGAAGCATTAAAGAGGTTTTCCTTTACTCCTGGAATAACCTATAGGGCTCTGACTGAAGTTTGTGAACAGGAGCTTAGTACTCCTCTGCCTTTCATCATTACAGGGAGAATCACGTTGTCATAAACATAGTGAGAATGAGCTCCTATTTATGGACAGACTGAAAGGCTTTCATATAACTTAAATCCATTTCCCAATACCAGCTCCTAAATTGTGAAAAGGAATGTTGTAAAGGAAACACTGAAGATAAAAACTTGCTCACTATCAACAAGACAATTACACCAAATCTCCTCTATATGTAGCTTATGGTGACAGCCCCTATATTTTTTCTGAAGAAACTTTATTTCCCCTCTTATTTGAACCTCATTAGTAAAGGTTAATACAGCAATACAGTTAGATTCTCATGTTTATCATTTATCTCATGTGATCTGCATGTGCAGAGTGTTTTCTGAGCAATATCTGTTATATTGTAGAGCATCAAGTGACACCAACAGCTCTGGATGGTCCCCAACATCTGCAGATAATAGATTGGGTTGTTCTTGAGGTTTTTATGGGTTTGGTTTTCAGGTTTAGGGGTTTTCTTCTCACAAATGCTGCCATGAGAAGAGTCTGAATTGAGCAGCGTGATTCGTGGGATTTAAAGACTGCACTGGAGTCCTGCATTTCAGGAGTCCAGTGGTGGGTAGTGCCAGATCTCCATGAGAGCTGCTGCTGGAGCAGGCAGTTCTGTGTGAGGCAGGATGGGCACCTTTTGTAAGCAGAAAACAGAGGGTGTTGGGTAACCAGCTTCTCTATTTTCCCCTTCATCTGCAATTAATCCTTGGCTGAAAATTAACTGACAGTCCCCGCTAAAAATACCCATGAAAACCTCTATTTCCTTTTAAAGTCCAAGCACCTTCTACATCAAGCTTTCTCCTTTGTTTAACTTTGTAGGTTTTGAAATTCAAATGTGGAGCGTCTTCAACTTTTTACCGGCTCCATATGCTAAACATCTCAAGTTCTACGCCGGGAATTTATAGACTGCAAAGCACCAGCAACATTTAATTTGTACATTCGGTTGCGGCCCCTCCACAGCTCAAACACGCCTTCTCCCGCCGCCCGAGTTTTCCAGGAGCGCGGCAGCCGCGGAGCAGTGAGCAGTAGGTGGCAGTCGAGCCCCTGAGCTCTCTCCGTCTTCCTCCTCATCCTTGCACCGCATCCTTGCTAGGAGCTGCGCGAAAACACTGGCTTTTTAGGTTTTAAAGGTACCATTTTCTAAAACGATCCTTTCCGAGGCCTCAGGCTGTAGAGGCAATAATGGATAGTAACATGTTTTAAGTGAAGAGCCCAAGAAGCCCTTAAACTCTGCTGCCCGCTTTTGAGTTCTGAGTTTGTGTGGATGTCAGGTTTTTGGGAAGTGTTCTAAACTTATAGAAATGTTTTCTGATGTAAAGAAGCGCCATAATTGTCCAGGACTGTCCAGAGGCTGTATACGCGGGATTTACCCCCGCCCAGAACAGACATCCCCCTCCTAGACGGGTCCCAGCTGGGTAGCAGATCTGCCCACATGCACACTGATGGGCTAAAGCCCTCGTTTCACAGGCACATAAGAAAGACAAAAACACCTCCCAGTGAATTAACGTTTCATTTCCTTTTCTACACCACACACACTGAGAAAAGCGACTTAATATCATCTCAATCTTTTCCCTCCTATTAAAGTGGCAAATATCATTAAACATAAGTGTCTAGTATCCAGGAAAAATTACACGGCAGCACAGATATGTCACACTTTCAGCAGGACTATTAATCAGAGTCACTCTCCATGCACACACAGGCCTCTCAGTATATCTCCTAATGGGTCAGCATTAAGTCCTCAGTTGCCTTATATAGCAAAATTCAACAATACTCCAGTGGCAGATCTGACCAAAATTTGGATTCATACTTCATAAAATATTGTCAGTTTCAAGAAGCCATTTTCTAAGATTCTTTTATCATATTCATCACCTCATGCATCAAGTAAACCAGAACTAAACTGAGAATTTCAAATTTCTAGAATAAAAAGAAAATACATATCAAGTTATGTTTTTAAATGACTGAAGCTATGCCATGAATGCCCACCAGCCCTCCAAACCTCACTTTCAGTTCCCAAAGTTTTTTGTTCATACAGAATTTTTCTCATGTTATTTGTTCACACATAAGGGACTTCTGGAGGGAAAAAAGTAAGGAGAGGTGGTACATTCACATTCCATTTACAGATGGATCATTCAGATTTGTTCACTAAGCTGAAGAGCCCTAAGTTTAATTTCAATTCTACAGGGAAGTAGAACAGCTCTGGGAAGCCCTTTTCCCCCCTTATCTTTACTGGGAACTCAGCTTGAATAGAAGTTTTGAATTTTGTCAACACAGAAGTGGCCTAACTAAAGCACTCCACAGCTGCTAATTTGCGTGTATCATGCAGCAGAACCATTTAACAAACACAAGCAAACTTGACTTTTCAGAGTGATTAAGAGTACCTCGAATTCGAACAATGACTTTTGTCACAATCTGCAACGAATTGATGCAACCCAGCAAACAAGCAAAAAAAAAGGGTCAGATCCATATGCTGATAGCCAAAATGGTATTTCTTTTGAAGGTGTGTCTCTACAAGGATTTGCATAAGCTTAATCAATTCAAGTTCAGAAATATTAAAGGGCTGACTGAGTACATTCTCCCTGTTCCAGAAAAATTTCATCAAGGGGTCAAGAAAGTAAACTTTTGTCCTTGTTCTAAACATAGAACAAAATGAGAAATTGAAGTGCTGTTCCATGAGTCATACAGTAAAATACAGTGATAACACAGGCAGACCTGGTCAAACTATTACTTTTTTCAAATTTTTTACCTGAGAAAACTGAACAAACTTTATATTACTGTAGAGTAATAGTTTTAATTACAAAATTAAATTGCATTATATGAAATTTAATTACAAAAAAAATCACTTTATTCTTTCAATTTTGTAGTTTTCTTTGTTCATTTTGCTTTATTCTAGAGCTATTTGACTTTTCCAAACTTACAGTGAAAGTTTTTGAACTTGAATAGCATTCATTTTATAACAAAAGTTTTAAGTCACAAACTCAATTCCCCAGCTGTGACAGAGCTATAAACTTCTCGGAAATCATTGATAGATTGGAATCAGAATTTAATGCTGGTTACAAACTTCCGGCTCTTCCAAAAGGCAATCGGGGACCATCAGGTCAAAACAAACTCCAGATCAAACTAAAAGCAGTATTCAGACTGATACTGAATCCTGAGCTGACAACTCTTGATGATGGGAATTCTACCATATTTCCAGTTAAACTGGTCCAAATAGGACTGAATCATCAATACTGGAAAGGTAGAGCAAAGGAAACAAACTTCTCGTAATTTATCTTATTGCCTTACGTAGCAAATCTTAAAAGCCATCTTAACTGTTCAGTATCATCTTTCTGAAAAGAAAAATGCAGCATAACCATGCCAGTGTTGCTGATGAACACATTAGAACTTAATCCCACATGATCACATTCACATCATCCAATACAAACGACCCAGCAAAATACAGGCATTCTACCAAGTCAGAACTGATAAAATAGATGTAGGACTAGAAGAATACAAATAGATTGCCACAGGCAGAAAGCAGTTGGTGTTTTTCTCCCGATATTATAAGTCTGTATTCAAAACCAAATGGGTAGTAGGGGACAGCAAAGGTCATAGGAAAACTCTTGGCAGGCGTTTCTGAAGAAGACACCAATAGCCTAAAGAGCTGCAGAGCAGCATGGCTGGCTGCTGCTGCAGCCACACTTGCACAGAACAGCTTTTCCAGTTAAATTTAGAGTCAAGTATTCCTTATATGAGAGGAAACCAAACACTTTACTCAAGGTTTTCCTTTGTAAGCATACACTATGCAGCACCACTCTTTGCTATGAATGGCACTTCATACCACTTGCCACTTATTTTCAAATTTTCATTGTGGAGGGTTGAAAAAAAAATAACTGAAATGATGCATATGCACTGTCAGGGACTGCTATAACAAGTGTATTTTAACAAGGATTTTATAGACCTACTAGAATAATATTCTATTAGAACAGGTCAGTGTAGACCTAAGGTTCACCAGTCAGCAAAAGAAACCATAATTTGTTCCTTGAAAGAACCAGCTAGCATTACAACATTGCATTGTATCAATAGTATATATATTTTTTTAAATCATATTCTTTATTCATTGTAAGATATTAATAAACTTTATTACAGGTCAATACTCCAGAAGAATATTTGAATAGGTCATAGTATTTCAGGCTGCATAATGCAGAATTGTGGATATAACATGTTAAATGGACACTGAGTTGAAAATATTTCAGCTCATTTCCCTGTAATACCTATGACAGGGTATTTTACATTTGATTCTTCTACTTTTCTGAAGTAGTAAGAACTTTCTTCCTGTGATAAAGAATTTATGATAACACATCAATAAAATGTCTCATTTTCTAGTCCTCCTCTCCCTTTGCTTTGCTGTGTTCCTCATTGCACATTTTTCTTTAAAGTCAGACATAAAATACTGGTGAAGGAATATGTATAGAAGATCAGAAAAAGTTAATTTACTCATACACAGAAGAAAAGTTTTGTTCTCCTGGCCTTTTAAAGTTTTGTTCTGTTTAACTAGAAAGCAGATCACGAACAGCAAGGGTACTGGCAAAGCTTGGGAGTAACTCAGCAAGAGTTTTTGCTTGATTAGACTACCAAGACTCTTAAGAGGATTGGAAGATTTAAGTCAGTCTTCACTCAGTCTTAGGAGAAAAAGTAATCTAATTCATAAAATATCCTTTTGTTGACTTTCTTCATAATTCATATTGTAACAGAGATCTTTTGCATATTTGTCACGTCTTTGGTTCTTTGCGGTGCAAACCTGAAAGTTGCAAGCCAGGTTATCCCTGAGGCAACCACTCACTTTCAGCAATAGTTCAGAGCAAGAAGACCACGACATAGGTGGTCAGGGTTTTTCAGAGAACACATAACCTGCTAGGTGTAACAGCTGTTCTACTGGCTCCTGCATGAGCCATTGGAGGTGGAACATCTATTATGTCACCAACCAGTTTGCCAAGGCTATGCATCACAGGAATAGGACACACAGAGATAACCATTAAGTTTAGGCAAGGTATTCCATTATACATTTGGAGGAGAATTTTACCAAAATATTTGATTCCCACCTGTGAATACTTTCATGCATAACTTCAGAAACACATGGATTTCCCTGCACTCTACTCTGGTTCACGATGTATTCCTTTCCTACTACTGATAGATGCTCAGAGATTCCAGCAGCAATCGCATCCGAATTTGCGCTACAAGCACTTGTACACGCGTTAACATTAAGAGTACATCAGACTGGAGTAACAGGCTTGCTGTGTTAGAGTACTTTCTCCGTAATGATCTTTGCGCTCAGTATTGGATAACGAGAAATCGAAGTCCCAGTAGCCTGCAGTTGGTGTATGAATGGTCTGCATGCATCCTCCTTTAAGTGTCTGACAGGGCTCAAATAGTCAGTTTATAGACCCTTCTCTCTCAAATCCACGTATCAGTCTCAAGCAGAGAGCAAAAGCAGTCACAACTGAAACTACAGGACAAACACACATAGTATTTCTAATAAAGCTCTTGCAGTCTCCAGCATTTTTTTGAGAGATTTCTCGAGCTTGTTAGGGTTTCTGCATCTAGCAGTCCTTGACCCGGCATTTTATCCAATTATCTGTCCGTTCTCCCCCAGCTCCTCTGCCCAGCTTTTACAAGGCACATTATTCCCTTCTGAAAGGCAAGCCTTCCCCTGCTCTGAATCAGTTTCTACAAGCTTCATTCAATGGCCCTTAACTCTTGTGCTGAAAGAGGCAATGACAAATCCCTCCCTCTCCACCCATTCACAGGTTTTTAACCTATCGTTATCACCCTTGGCTGACTTTTCCCCAGACAAGAGAGTCCCAGCCTGCTCAGCCCTTTGCGTACACACTCCTCTCCCCCTTCTGAATCTTCCCATCTTAATGCAGCCTCAGAGAGATTAGCAAGACAGACCTACTTGTGGTAACCAAGGTAAAGGGGAGCCATAGGTTTATATGGCTGCATAATGACATTATCTGTTTTGTTCTCTGGTCCTTTCTTCATAATTCCTAAAATTTGATTTGCTTTTTAGCCTGCTGTCAAGTACAGGCTGATGTTTTCATGGAACTATCCATCATAGCCCAAGGTCGCACTCCTGAGTGGCAACAGACAGCTTGGAGCCAATCATTTTATATGTGAAGCTCGGATTGTTTTTCCCCACATGCATCACTTCACATTTATCTACACTGAATTTCATCTGCTATTTTATTGCCCAGTCACACAGTCTCTTCAGATCCTCGTGTAATTCTTCACAGTCTGCCTTCATCCTCACTACCTTGAATAATTGTGTATCAACAGCAAACTTAGTCACCTCACTGCTCTCCTCCCTTTTCAAGCCCATTTATATACATTCTCATAAACAGTGCAGAGCCCTTGGAACACCACTGCCAAACACCATCTGCTGCAGTTCCCAAGCACTCACTCCCCTATCTATTTTAAGGAATTATCTCCTACCTTTTAAGGAATTATGTCACTGTGCAAGGACTTCTCCTGCCTCTAAGACTTCTTAATTTCCCTAATTTTTGTGAGGGGAAGTGTTAAAAATCTGTCAGAATTTCAGGTAGAAGATAACTTACACACTCCTTCCTTTCAGCATATTGACTCCTTCAAATAAACAACTCTAAACGTTTTCCTTCATAAATATCAATCTATAGAAAAAGTACTTTTAAACAGTTTTTTTCCCTAAGCAGCTTAATTTTGAGATGTTAGAGACAATGCCAACCAGATGAAAGAAGAGGCAGAAAACACAGTTTCCCTTCAGCTCCAAGGCTGAAACTTGTTTCAAGTCTGACCCAGCAGCCTGACTGCTATAATCCTCCATTTCTTAAACCACAACAAGCAATCTGATGAATGGTGGAATTAATCCAGACTGGTTTCAAATTCCATATTTCTGACCCATTTGGGTGCCTGATTGGGTTCAGAATTCTGCTGGGCTAATCTCTCCTATATCCAGTGATCCACTGCAAACCCACCAGAAGTGAACCCAACAAAGCAGCCTAGAAGGCAAAAAGCTGTTTTTCTGAGCAGCACCATTTCTCACCAGCTGAAGTGAACACAGGAGGACAGAGGCAATGGTGGCATGAGCCTCCTTACTATGACAAACAGAATAGGCACGGGAATAAATAAATACCTTAGTAACTCTAAATGTTATCTAGATATTTCCAATATACACTGGAGTAATTCAAAAGCAGTCTATGAAGCATCAATTGCTTTTACTTGGGTAGTCCCATTTGGCAAAAAAACCCCAGCACCGATAACATATACAGGGCTTTTGTGACATAGGCTTTGGAGTTCCAGTAGCTTGGCAAGTCTCTTCTCCCTGGTGCAATGAGCTAATCTCACTTTAGCACAGCAAAGTGGGGTTTAACCTGACTAAATGAAGCCATAACCTGTTATTAAAGGCACCTGTTTGCAATTATATCCAAGCACAGTAGCTACAACAATTTCTCCACATTCTTTTAGAAACCTTACTTAAATAAACAATGTTTTCCTTTTTATGAAGGAAGATTATTTTGATCCAGCCACAGCACAAACACAACCATAAATTTTCTATCAGAGAAAGCATTGGCAGGGAGAAACGGTGCAAGATCACACAGCATGAGCATTTGTGGATATACAGATATATATGGATGGCTCCAATTACGCACTCCAAACCAGATCTTTTTTACAAGCTTTCTATCTTGAGCCATTTCTACAGGAGTGAAGCTAAATATGGGATGCCTTCTCTTGCCTTTGCACACACATCCCTACCCCACACCTGCAGGAGTTCCCTCCAACCTGGTTTGGATCTGCCTCTGCACAGCCACTTTCTGCTGAGAGTCTGGAGACACTGTACAGCAGCCCAAAAGGAGGTAGCACAGAAACATCAGTCACAGGTTTCTAAAAAATGTGATCTTAGAGAGGTGAAACAGCAGTTTTACAGGGTGAAAACTACTTTTTAATGCATTTCATATTTGAAGCATTCAGACTTCATTATTAATTTAAAGAGGATGAAAAATTCATTTTACACACTCCAAGCAGTTCACCCAGTTTTGACATTCAAGCATAGAATAATTTAAATATTCAAAATAAATTAAGGAAAATTTAGGATCTGACAGTTATACTCAAAAGTGATTACGAAAGTAAGCTAAGACTCCAATTCTTTATATAGAAAAGCAGTTTAGTGTAGAGTTTGCTGCTATTTGAGAAGCCAGAAGAGCACATACATCCCCCTCACAAGAAAATATCTCAGTACAAACCCTAAAACAGAGGTTAAAAAAGTGCCTAAGCTAGGTGCTTTAACTTGTTGTTCTAATATACTCTGTAGGCTTCCAAAATCAACCCAAGATTCACTTTTGAGAATCTAGACACAGTTATTTAAAAGCCTCACTAAGACCTGCAAGTCTAATTTCAAGCACTCAGATTTGAAACTTGCAGCCTTATTTACGAAAGAAGGAAAATAAAGGAAGTGAAATACCTTGAAGACAATACTGGGGAAATATTAAGCTGCTTGCTTGTAAATCTCACAGTATGATACTGTTCATGCAGTGAAGGGACACAGTACTTGCATTCAAACAAGCACTTAAAACTACAACACTTGAAGGCAACTGGAAAGATGAACTTACTAACCTGGTAATTGCTCGACTTTTTTTGAAAGAGCAGATTGAATCACAGGTAATAACTAAGCCCATTCTTTCATATGTATGAATGGTATCAACTTACAAATGTTATTCCAAGTCTCACAGGGACACTTTTCTGGATTAAGAAGGGGTTTACGTTTTCTGAAGGCATAAAAAAACTTTGTAAATGAAAATTGGAAAGGAAGAGCATGTTCTAAGATTATGCCTTTAATTGTAATATCAGCCTTTATCTCCTAGAGTGAAACATATATTTTGAAAACACATACAAAGTGGTTTCTCTGAATTTATTTTTTGTATCTGATGTGCAGCAATGATGCACACTGATGTAACTAAATACAACTGTGTGGGGAGGGAGGGGAGGGTCCCTCCCATGACTTATGATATAGGAAAATGACCATTTTGAAAATAAAATGTGCTTGTATCATTTAACTGTAAAAATATTCATAGGGCTTGTGGAATAGAGTGCTATTTGAAATCTAGATCTTAAAACTTAGTCATATTTCCAGGGGGCAAAAAAATCTATGCAAGAAGACTATATTTATTAGAGAACCATCAACAAGACACAATACTTAGCACTGACATAAAATTAATTTTCAATACTTTTAGATTGGTAGTTGCCTATAACAATATAATTTTTTTAATTGAAATAATATTCACATAAAGTAATATTAGTTTATTCTTCACCCCTCACATTTATATTTTTATGGCAGGAGAGCGAGCTGAGACATTTGTGTCCTCATCTTTCCCTTTTGGAATCGTATCTTCAGGGTTTCCAGGGAAAGGAAACTACAGATTTATCAGCCTAACAGCAGCCCAGCACATCTTTTTTTACCCTTCCCTAAGCAACCATATACTTCTGCTCCAGAGCACACACCAACAGTGATTACCAACGCATCTTTAGTTTAACAGACAAAGAAAAGAGGAAATAAAAAGTGAGATAGAATAGCAGAGTTTCACCCATACTAATGCCAGAGGAAACAAACTGAAGTGAACAGTCACAAGTCAAGTAAAGAGTTACCAAATCCTCATAAGGACAAACACATTACTGTTAATAACTTATGCACAGCAGCAGCTCACCAACTGAGATCAGTACTCGTGTTGTCTAACTTAGCTATTTCTTCTTAAGGCATTTTTGCATGCCACTGACTGTGCAAGAAGCAAATGCAAGTTTGGATTATTTTATCCATCATCACATTATCACCGTCTCTGTCTGCTTGTCTCATTTCTACCTCACATTGAGGCCAAATCCCTACCTCTGCTGCCAAAATGGCTTTTGGCACTGAAGCCCAGTGGAGTAACATTGGCAGATAGTCCTGCCCAAGTCATCATAGACAAGAACATTATCTCTCCCTGACACTCAAACTCTTGAGTTATCAGGGTTACCAAAATACCGTATTTGAGCAGACCCTTCTTCCACCTTGCAAAAACTTTGAGTCCTCCCTAGCTGAGCAGTAATTTTTAGAGAGCTATAAGCATGACCTGTGCTTGATGCACCAATAAAAACAGTCATTTGCCTCTTGAGGTCTGTCTCGACTCCTTCCTGCCAGGACCATAACAGTTTTCAAACAGCTGACTTGCACTGAAGTCTCCAAAGTTAATCAAACGAGAGTCTCTGGAGTACAAAAGATAATTTTCCTAAGATTTCCTCTGTGGAACTCAGTGCTGCATGAGCCAAGTGAAAAGTTCAGCTTAACTCTCTGGTAGAAAAAGAAAAAGTTGTTCCTACTGATTTGACTTTCATGAAGTAAGGTTTCACACACATACACTTGATCCGAACACACGCGAACCTAAAGAAATAAAATTATTTCCTGTACAGTCTTAAAAGGAGAAGAAAAAAAATGTTAAGTAAACCCACATTAACTTGTTTTTAATAGAGAAGAAAGCTAAAGCCAGAGAAGCACATATCAAGTTAGGTCAACTTCATTTAGCAATGCAGCTATCAACAGTAATATTACAAAGGAGATTAGCTGTTTCCACCAAGCCAGAACCCTGGTGCCTCGTGAGAAAAGCTCCTCATGGTCAGTGTTGTAGCCATAGGAAACAATAGGTGGTTATAAGCAGATGTTACTTCAAACAGCACAAACAGAGCTGGTCAATAGTCAGGATCCCACATATCCAGAGTGGCCAAGTTTGTTCATTTGCCCTACTGTCCATTGTGGCAGTCAAATTATACTGTTCACATAGGCAGCCACCTCATCTGAC
Source organism: Sitta carolinensis (assembly GCA_032173965.1). NCBI lineage: Eukaryota > Metazoa > Chordata > Aves > Passeriformes > Sittidae > Sitta > Sitta carolinensis. The sequence goes on from CM063288.1 coordinate 21,885,611, forward strand.
ACCAAATTATTATCTGCTCCCTGATGAGTCAGGAATCAATAAGAGTTAAAACCAGAAAAAATGTGTATTTTTTTTTCCTTCTGTATCATATTACTCACATTTTCTAAAGCTTCTGTGTATCATGAAGGGTGCAGAGACTCCAGGCAGAGTACTAAAAAGTAAAGGTCTCTTCACTCCAATTTAGTCATAGATCTGCAAGTCCAGTACTCAGTGTAGACTGACCATTAAAATTGCAGGCAAATGCCTTTGTGCAAGGCCTCAAAGCTATTATTTTCATATGTGCTAGAGCTATTAGAGGAGGATCAACAGAAGGTCAAATAGTAGAGAATACTGCAATTTTAGACTTATAAATCCTTCTTTTAAATTGGTACAATGCACTTCAATAATCTGAATCATCCAAAGTTGAGTAAGGATGCATAACCTGGATCAAACTCTGCATCCTGAAGCTAGGTTTGGTTTTCACCAATTCAGACACACCCAAGCTGTTGGCCTCTTGGAAAGTGTTTCAACATTCTTAAATCAATATAGAGTTGAGAAAACAACCAAAACAAAAATCCACAGAAAGCAGCAGAAGTTATGTATCACTGACAAAAACATTAAGTTTTTCAGCTTCCTAGATATCTATAAAACTTTCTATTATAGCAATTGTATCGCTCTGATACCCAGCCCAGGTTAGTCCCCTATTAGATCAAAGTCCCCTATTTGATTTTTTAATGGGTTAAGTTTAGAAAGCTTATGTAGTTAATACAAACAGGCTTTTCCTCTTTCAGAATGTGCTCCTCGGGGGGATCAGAGGCTGCAAGGGCTGTCTAAGAAATAAGGAACACTCATAAGGGAGCATTTAATCCTCACTGTGGAGACAGTTACTCTGCAAATTAGAGCTAAAGAAAAAGATTACAGGTTAAGGTCCAGTTTGGAGAATCCCAAAAGCTATACCCTTTGAATTCAATATATTTTTACATTAAAAGAACTTTTTTTTTTGAGAACAGAACACATTAAAAGAGAATTAGAACTGTTACAGCAGAACTGACCTTGGCTGTAAGTATTAGTTTTATTCATACTACACAAAAGGAAAAAAATAGGGTTTTTGCCAAATATGTATCTGCACATTTTTTCCTGGCAGTATTTATTTCCAAAAGAAAAGCAGGGGAAGTTAATTTTTTAGTACTTGAAAAATATGTTTAAACTAGTGAACATTTCACCTTTCTTTTTCAGATTATTTTGCAATGCTATGTTCTCAAACATCTGGTGTGTCATAGAGCTACCTAGATTGGACACTCCTGTATGAGTTCTCTCCATATAGGAGAGGTTCATCTTCATATATAACTATTTAAAGCCTAGTTTAGTAGCAGCATAATCGTTATAGATGAACAAAGTAAATTAAAGTCCATAAATAGTTCACTGCTTGGAACTATATAATGGTGTCAAAACAGAAATTCCAAGTGAAAAGGGTCTGCTTCTGAAAACCTGTTCGTAGAGTTTACCCAAGCACTTTGGAGAAGTAAAATATAAATCCATCGCAAGAGTATCCCTGAGGAAACCATGTCTCATTTTGTACCATTACTTCAAGCTGTCACTACTATTCGGCTCTGGCTGAAATCTTGTTTACTTTTTATTTTACCTTTTAATTTCACAATAACAAACAGCTAATAAAGAGGTTTTTTAAAAGGAATTGCCAGCATTCCTTAGCCAAATGTTTTTCTTGGAAGTTAACAGTAATGTCACACAACATACCAAGCTTCTTTTATATATAAAAATCCTATGATGGGCACTGAATGATTAGAAGAATAGACCAGGAAGTGTTCATGCAGCATCAGTCCCTGTACAAGCAGCCTTTTCCTACTGAAGCAAAAGGAGCAGAGAAAGGAAACAGAAGGAAATAACTGAAAAAATACCTCATACTGTCTTTACCACTTGTGGTGGAAACTAGTTCTTGTTTCTGAACTGTATGTTTTGAAACTCAGTTGGATTAGAGTATTTTCATTTTAAGAAGGGCAATTATAAATACAATTAAAACTGGTGTCAGGAAGAAACCCCTTCTATCCAAGTAGAGAGGAGAGGAGCACTCAGCATGCCATGACACAACTGCCTACATTGTCTCCTTCCTGCTTAGGTAACTCCTGAACTTCTACTCTGCACCACTCAAAAAGACTCTAAATTAAACAGAAAAAGTCTGATGCTGTTACTGCCGTATCCTATTTTTATAGTCTTGTTTGGTTGTGGTAGAATTCTCTTCTCAACACATTGTTTTTCCTGTCTGTTGATTTTGCTAGGTGATCTTTTCTGTACACATTTATATGATTAAATCTCTGCCTTTTTTTATGAGGCAAATACCTTTGGGAATGAAATGCAGGAGAGGCTTGGATACATCAAAGATGGCTACAAAAACCTTCTGGTGCCTAAGTCTTGAATTGGCCCAGTTATCCTGCTAGTTGCTATTATGTAGTTTCCAGTTTTCTGAATTCTTTGTGGATGAAGTACATGAGGGTTGTTCTCTTTAGGGTGACACGTAGTTACTCACTCAAGGACTCATTTACTCCTGTGGCTCTAAACCAAGCTGCAAGAGCCATCAGCTATATGAAAGGACAGAACACCCATAAACACCTGCTTCTGGCAAATTCATCAATAAATGTGGCCTGAAGTACTTCCATACATACACTTCGGGTGGCTCTGGGAAGAGGAAGAAAACAAGGCTACAACAGAAAGGAGACTAAGAGGAACCTACAGAAACACACTGCAGGAAAAAAAAAAAACAAAACAAACAAACAAAAAACTACAGAACAAAGCACTTAGCAGGAGCAGATGCAAAGAGATAGAATGAAGAAAAGAAAAGCGTCAACACACTAAAATACATGGGCTGAAAACCAGTTACTATAAACCTAGGAAAATAATTTTTCAAGGTACAGACAAGAAAGTATTTCAGAGGAGAAGCCCACAGAGACATGCAAAAGCAACAACAGTTTCTTTTTAGGGAAAATAGCAGCTCAAGACCAGCTTTGGCTTCTAGATATTAAAAGGTGAAATTAGGCAGAAGACATACACAAAATTATCAGCTTCTGTTTTGTCTCCTCCACTTGTAAAGACCACTTGAGAAGACTTGGTCTTCCTGGCTTATCTATCCATAACAGGCAAGTTTTAGCCAAGATAAATTATAATAACATACATGCCAGTTTTAGCCATAAAAATCTATGTGCCAATGAGTAAAATTAGGACAGTATAAAAACGCTTATATTTCTGAAAAAAATGCCTTGTCCTAGTGCAGACTTAGACTACAATCTGTATCTGAGCAAGACTTCTCATTTCCTTTTAGTAAACTTCAAAGTTCATTTCAGAAGGTGAACACTTGCAAAAAATGGTTTGGTTTTGCTCAGTTCACAATGCCACTGGTCCCTCACAGTTCCTTTGCAACCTGTACGTGCATCATCTCCAACTTTTTCTCTCCAAGAGGTTGAAATTGCCATGCAAGTCATGCAGACACATGGCAAATTAGTATTTCATTATTGTTTTGTCAATGTTGAAATTTTAAACCATTTGAGCATATGGCACAGCCAGTTACTTCATGTAGGCTCCCAGGCTAATTGACACTTGCACAGGCTGCACAAGATCTCCCCTGCACACCCAGCTGCAGTAAAACCCAGCTCCAGAGACAATTTCATCAGCAATGCAGGGGCATGGTCAAACACTGCTCAGAGCTGCTGCACACACAGCTGTAAGAAACTGTGCTTTGAACACTTCAGCCTAGGTATAAACTGGTTCTAATCTACACTGGTATCTTCAGAAAACTCCTCTGCAGCCAGAAGCAATTCTGCAATAACACATGGAAAAACAGACCCCATCAAGAGGCTGAACTTGGCTGTCATTAACAATTTCACACAATCCCTACTTATTTTAAGTCCTGTGTTTGTCACTGTGGATGAGCCCAGAACAGACCAGTGGTAGTTTTATTATGAAATTTTGCAGGATTTCTTTAAATTTCTCACTGTGGCACATTGGCTTATAAGGTAGTGGCTTCTATTTTAAAACAAAATACTTCCAGCTATTATTGACTATTAGCAATGCATTAGAAGGCAGAATTCATCCCCTGGGCTTTGTTCAGGCCTCTTCAACATATAGCAGTACACTGTACATATGTAAAAAAAGAGAAAGATAATAGTGGCAATTAAAAGGTGCAACAGCTAACAGTAAACTAAAGAAATGTGCTCTGCAGGAAGGCTTAAAAAATTTCTCCAGTTCAAGGTACTACACAGACTATCTGCTGGCTACACACTTTGAGTTCCAGTGGATGACCAATAAGAAATAATGGATAACACTTAGTTTAACTACAACACTTTCTTAGTCACTTTATTTTGCATTTTTGCTCAAATTGAGTAAAAAAAAAAAAAGTAGTATATGCTGGTAGAAATTAAATATAAACAAAAATAAGAAATTCAGATTGCCTTTTCAAGCATACAATAATCTCTTTTCATCATATTGCTTCTGTAAACATCACTAATTCTTCCAGCTTAAAATAATGACCTCACAAATGATCTATACTATTTTTTCTTCCTTTTCTTTTACTGTGGTGCTCCAATTTCATCTCACACAGGACAAATATAAAAATTGTACCCATCTCAGCTTTTGAAGAACAGCTGTGCTAACATTGTCATTTTAGTTTGCTGAACTTAAAACCTAGCATTTTTCTGCTCATTTCATCTACTATTGCACAGAAGCAATTTGAATTCTTTAAATTCCTTTCAGTGGATTTAGGGCAGTTATAGATTTTATATGGTCTCCCTCAGAGCTGCTCTTTCCCAAGCAGATGGTGATAAAATGTTCAGAGAACTCCCGGATTGGACCATCAAAACATCAGAAAAGGGCCGTGCTTGACACCTTCTACTGTGTTCCTTCAAAGGCTGTACACTGCATTTTCCATCATCCAAGCATCTCTGCCACACCCAACCTAATCCAGCAGATCTTCAGGAGACTGACTCCAGCAACAATGTCAGTTTATTCAAGGTTTCCTGTGAGGACTCCAGCCATTCTTTCAGACTCCCAAAAGTGAGCAACCCCAGTACAGGAGTTGCCAGTGCCACCTATCCAAAATACACCCACCTGCATGCTTTCAACCTCAGCACCACTAGCAGGGAATTACTGGGATCCCATGGGTTTTGCTGAAGGATTAACCCACACTGCTGAAGGATTCCACTCCGAGAGAAACAGTCCTCAAGCACCATGCACAAGTCCATTGCTGGGCTGGGTTAGACCTCCTCAGCCTGGTGCTGTAACTCCCCTGGTCTGTGCATGGTATCTCTCCCTGCAGGAACACCGACCTTCACCAGAGTCAGGTGCAAGCAGCAGTCATTCATACGAGTACAAGTGCTCCCAGCTGCTACACACTGCACAAAGTGAAAAACATACTTCACCATACAAAGCCACACGAACAACCCTGATATTTCAGTAAATACTCTCCCCTGGAATGCACATCAGATGCATCCTGAGCTGCTTGGGACATTCCTACATCCATTTTCTGGGTTTCTCTCATGTATTTATCTTTGTTTCTTTTTTCCTTGGCTCCTCTCCATTTCCAAAATCCTTTGTATGGTTAAATGAATTGCTACTATTCCATCAACTTTAGTCACCATCTCTCAAGAACTGCACTTCTATTACTTTTCATTGTGACTCAAGCAATATAGTTATAGCAACTACATTTGTAAATCCTCTGAGCTGTCACTTCAAACAGCTGCAACCTGCTGATTACTCCTTTCCTCCCTGCATTCTCCAGCCCTTTTACCTACAAGAAGTTTGTTTAAAATGTCTTTTTTTTTTGTGGAAAAAATTCCACTTCTAAATGTAGATACCTTCTCCTATGCTTTCAAGCCTGACCAAATTTTAATAAGGGGATTTATACAAGAATTAAATCAGTATAGGCCAGTTCCCCCTCCATGTACTCACATGACATTTCTACCATCATTTATCTATCTCAAAGCTGATAAACACACTATGTATTAGCATTTTAGCTAAGAGATGTCCCAGCAAATTCTTTGCAAGTCCCATAGCAGATCCACGAGGTTGTTATTTCTTTCTGATTTATCTTTATTGGAGTTGGGTTTCATCTAGCTGTAACTGCTACTGACTGCCTATACAGAACACATACCCTTCCTGACCCTTATTTCAAGGCAGGATTAGGCCAATCCTATAAGGTCAGAGCTCAGAACGTCCAGGAATTTTTTGTCCAAATTTCAAAGTCAAAGGGAAAACAGAGGTGTTTGGGTAGTTCAAGGCATGGTTCTCCAGGGCAGCTGAATACGACTGGTATGGAAATTGGTATGAAGACTGTAGAGAGCAAAGGAAATCCCCTCTACAGGCTATAGACTCAGGTTGCTCTTGATATATTAATGGGAAGTATTGGTATGTTCTGGCTTTGAGACAGAATTTTATTTTCAGACTATGATTTTGTGGAACAGCCTCACTATTGCCTTGCACAGGTCCAGCTTCAACCAAAGCAGAAGGAATTTTTCTTTCACTTATGCATACATTAAATATCTATGCAGCAAAATTCACAATAAACCTATCAAATAATTTCCAAGAACAGCAAAACAGTATTTATGGGCTTGATTGCAACCAATTTTTATCCATTTCCACTTCAAGCTTTTTTCCATGTAGGTCTAACAGTAGTGGTAAAGACTGCTTTTAGAGAGACCAGTGCATGTAATGGGCCACTGGTCAGAGCCATGATGATTGTACATGGGTTCCTGTACCTAGCCAGATTTATAACAACTTTGACACCCCAACACAACTGTCTGCCAGAAGAGTATTGCAACTAAATATTCTGAGTCATCAGCCAGAAGTCTGTTGTGTATAAAAATAAAAATTTTAGCCAGAAAGACAGCAAGTTGCCAATACAGAACAGAAATTGCTTTCACAGTATTCCCTGAAATGGCAACCACCTTAAACCTTGAAAACGTTTCTCTTTCTGAATATTTGACTTCTTATTTTTCCTTCTTATTTGCATGCATTGGAGTCCCTAAGGCACTCCAAACTAACATGTTGTCTTCCTCCTCTACCTCATAGCTCCCACCTATCACAAAGTGTTTCACAGCCTCTGTATGAGCTTTTTCATCTTCTAAGCATTTCTCTTCCACAAGATTTGTTTTGCAGTTACTTTATTAGGAATGAATAGCATTTCTTAAAATTTTCCCCTCCATGGCAATTTACCTTCAGGGTTATGAAAAAAAATTTGGAATATTTTCGCTAGCATGCAGAGGGCAATTTAAATTGAAAAAAGAAATCTTATTTGTTTCAATAAAAAAACTCATCTCTCTTTAATTCACTATAGGGTTTTTTGGGGAGATTTTTAGGGAGTTTTTACATCCTTCACTAGAAGGTATAACATAAGACACTAAAGTTGTTATAGTAGAGATAAGTAACTATATAGTAGGGGGAAGTTATTTTTAAAATGGATGACTTTGAAGAGTTTCCATAGAATTTTATTCCTCTTGTATGGCAATATAAAATCAGCTGAAAGTAAGGACTAGTATCCTTAATATTAAAGACTACACATTGTCCACAAACAGTATATCTAACCAAATAAAAACTCTTCTTTTTCGATAAATAACTTTTATTCTCCAGACTATATAAGAACCCTAAAAATAAAATTATTTCCATCAGGACTTCTCATTTTACTGAGAATTGTTTTTGTGAGTATGAGAGGTGTTCCTGAATACACTCCAAAAGAAGACTGCCAAACAGTTCAAAGACAGCTTACAGTACATATAGTGCTTCCACTAAACATAGGATTTCTGCAATATACAGAACTTTAAAAGAATTCTAGACGGGTCATCCCTTTTTGCTATGCTCAGCAGAAGGCTCAACACAGCCATCCCCTAAATCATATCTACAAAGCACTTCTAGTGATATTGTGAGATCTTTTTCTAAGGAAGCATCCTCTGGCTTTAACTTAAAAAAGCTTACAAAACTCTGATTTATTGACCATTTGTTTCCAAGAGCTTTATTGCCTAACCATAGATCAATTTGGCTTGCTTCAGTCATTAACAACACTACATTATTAGACCAATTATAACATTCTAAAAGTTTAATTTGTAAACTATTACAAATAATTATTGTTTCACAAAATGAGGCTTCCATCCTATTACTAACATATATTAGCAATGCCAGTTGTGGCCTAATTGTGGCTTTGATTTAAGATGCTTAAGTCAATTTTATTGATAAGAAGTGTCACCTACAATATATTACAGATGACCTGAAAGTTTACAGACAAGGAGCTAAAGATACAGCTGTTGGAATAGTTTTGTTGTTCCCTACACCTGATTACTTTCAGGAGCCAGACAAATGATGCCAAGGACAATCCTGGGAAGGAAATTATTGCCTGGTGATGCAAGTTGTCATTTATTTTAATACTGTAGGAAAGATTCATCCTGCTAGCAAAGAGGATGTGTTTGCTGCTGTATTTACAGACCTTTCCAGACCCAGCAGAATTAGGGTTGCTTACTATAGGATGAGCAAACGCAATTGTCTGCATTTTTTTTCCTTGTATTCAAATCAAGTGACTGCAGAAACCTTCATACATTTTCAATTTTTCTTCCTTGATTATTTAATAGAGTTGTCTGGGTTATGGTTAGAGACCCATGGAAACATTTGTTCCTGTCAAGCCAGACCTGTTTTTATTATGGTGGGGTCTTAATCTAAGGCTTTCTGAGGGAGGCTCTATTCTGCTAGAGGCTATGAAGGTCTATCAGGTTTGATTGGTTTAATCTCTGATTAGACTTCTAAAGAACACGGTCAGGCAGTCTTTGTGTTTTGTCTTGCACATCAGCAAGAAAAGATCCAGAGGAGCTACAAGAAGCACTCAAGAAAACAAATTATGTCCCCTGTTGCATTCCTGGGGGAGACCTGTCAGCTCTATTAGTGGAGAAGGATGTAGGTCAGGCAATATGCAAGATGCTTAGTGCCTTCATTTTCCATATTATGAAGAGATTCATTTTAGCTGACATACAGGTTTACAAGCAAATTTCAGGATAAATAGCATAAACCCTGCTGTTAGCTGTGTTGGAGACACTTTAAATATCTCTATCAATACAAACATCATAGCCCTTCAGCTTGCACCCTTCCAGTATCAGGAGAAGAGCAGTAATGCAAGATGGGTTAAGAGATAGAGCCAGGGACAGGCTAAATTCCGAGGCTTCTTTAATGGAAGTAACATAATCACAAGGAGATGACACTGAAGGTCATTGAAGGTGAGAGGATGGAACTAGTTTTGCTGATTTCCAATACTTATGATGTCATATTGAAGTATTATATTTGTATCCCAGATAAAAGGTGTGGAAGAAGGAACATGATGAAACAAACTATGCAGGGAAAACTTATCTGATAGAGGGAGATAAAACTGCTAGTGTGCATAGGAGCTTCCTTACCAAAGGTCTCACAACAATAGAAGTTTTCACTGTGTTTTGCTTATTAAGCAGCCTTATTGTTTTAAGAAGTAGTCAATTAATCATTGAAAATGTTGCCCTGACTATAATTAATAACTACAGACAAAAGACGATAGGAAAAAGACGACGTAAATCAAGAAAAGCAAACATCTCCAAGAACAGATTTTTGCTCTCTTTATTGCTCCAGGAGCTCGCAGATTGTTATAAGAGAACCTATGGCTGAACTACTTAAAGTAAAAGCATGGAGAAAAAGAGAAATGGCTGTTAAACTACAGCCACTTTTGAACCTTTATATGCAGGAATAGAGAGCAACCAATCAGACAAAAAGGATTGAACAATAATACTACATGGATAAAAATGAGTATCAAGAATATGAAACCAAGTTCTTCCATCTTTTGTGTAAAAGCATTACTATCACACACTGGTATAAAGGTGTGCAAATCTGAAAGCCAAATTTTGCTTGAATGTACACATTTCATAATCATTTCTCATACGCAGGTAATTGGCAGCTCTAGGCAAGCAGGCAGGGACAGAAGGATGCAAGAAATAAACACTTGAAGCAGTTCTTTAGATGCTACCAAATCCCCAGCAAATATTGCAAAAATCTGGGTATCCATCTAGGTAGTATAATGCACAATAATACAAGATACTATCCACCCAGTTTCTGCAGAAGCTTCTATTGCTCCACATCATAAACAGAGGTACACAGTCCTTTAATTCCACCTATACCAAAATAAGTTCTAGCATAAATAAAATATAACCAAAACATGAATATCTCTAGTCAATATCATTAAGCTAGCAAAAACTTGTAATATAGAGTTTGTAAATGGAATTTTACATAAGCATAGACAGGCAGGCACAACTGGGAAGAACTTGTTCCACAAGTCTTCAAGAACCATCTCCACCACTTGCAGCAAAATAAAAAATACAGGCTTGGTCTTCAAGCTAAATTGAACACTCTTTTTGTAAAAAATTCCACTGGCTTAAAATAGGTACTCTATCGATGTGCCTATTGATTGACAAATATTTATGGTTTCCATTTTATGTACAAGGACATATGCAACATAATACATTCATTGCTAGTGTACATACTTAGTAAATATAAAGACTAGGAATGCATGCATTATTCCTTGCTAATTTTTTCTGAAAAGCTTTATATTTAACTTCAAGTCCTACATCCATTCTTTCCAGTCTCCATTCTCTCCTTGGCAGCACATTTCATATTTTTAATTATGAATGTGCAACTCAGAATGCCGTTTGGATGTCAAAGAAGCAATCAGCTGAAGACGATAATTCAGAAGCTACTTTGAGACATACTGAAATTTTTTTTTAACCTTTAATAGAAGCCTCAGTATATTAAGAATATAAGAATTGCTTCTATTACTGTCCGGAATGCTGAATTTTTATTTATACTTAGGATTATTACCTTTGCAAAGTTCTACAGTCAGCAAGTACCTGTCTCAAATAATGACAGCAATTCCTATATAAGGAGAGATGCTGCCGAGCTCAAGGTGTGCAGAATACAATATTTGAACGGGAACAAAAGCCCTTGCACGCTGCACAACAGGTACAATACAGAGTCATCCTCGAAGCCTAACAATTGAGCACAGCTAATAGTTCTGACTGACACCAGAAGCAGCCAGACTGCTGCTCACTCCAGCAGCTGGATGCAGTCCTTCTCCCTCCACTCTTAGTTCCTCCTCAGTGCAGAACCTCTGACTGGGACTCCAAAAGCTCAAGGCACATCCCAGCATTCCTGTTAAATGGATGATGTGGCAGTTAAATGCACAGTTTGGGATAGGAAAACAAAAGGTTTTCCAAAGTAGTGGCAGTCATAACTGTAAACATTAACTTTTATTGCAGAGGCACACCTGCACACACTGACACTGCCCCGATCTTTTCCTCCTCTGCTGCACAGAACAAGCATCTCCAACAGACTCATCTTTGACTGATGAGGAGAATTCTTACTCCATTTACAGCCTCTAATTGTTCCCACACAAAACCAAATGTTTCTCTTCCCCTTTTTAAACCTCACTTAATGTATTTATTTTGCTTTCTGATTAGAGGTATAATGCTGAAGGGTAGAGGTTGAAATAAGCATGAAGATGTTTTTCAAAACAAATTCACAGGAAAATCTAGATTTTAATATTTACACTAAGATAGCATCTAGGAATTGTGTTTATTAGCAGCTTTGCAGCACATATACACTATGATTTAGTCACCCATCACTTTTGCCTCTTCTCAGAGGTACTTTGGCTATATTTACTATAGACACCTATGGTGAAGGTTGTCATCCTACCTTTGAGGAGGGTTGTTTAATCATTATATTTTATATCCTTAAGCTCTCCCTGTCTATTGGATTTCAATTATGAAGCATGAAAAGCATTCTTTAGTTAAAACATTCTAGGTACATGGAAGCAGAGCCACAAGCCAGTTCATGGAATTCAGTCCATGACAATCCCCCAGCCACCAATCTGACTTCAGTAGGAAAGGGTTACAGAGCAGATAACACCAGAAATTTGGATCCCGAGACCTAAAATAGATACCTGCAACACATAACACATCAAAACAATTTATGCAGTTGCAGTGCTAAACAATTATTGCACTTTCTGGGACAGTTAAGGAACTGCAGACAAGGCAAGGAAGAGCATTCACATGTAGGAACTTCCAATACAAACTCAGACTTTGGATCTATACTGAAGCAGAGGGCCTTTTACAGAAGCAGCATCCACAGTATTATTCTTCCCAAGTAATAGTACAGGTAAATAAAACCTGTTTGGGAAGGATGGGCCAGTGCTTTCTGTGACAGTGAATTAACCATCAGGGACCAATTTCTGTCTTTCAACAGGTATTTTAAGAAGGATAAAGGGAAATTCCACATTTGAGAGAAGAAAACATCTCCACAGCCATTTTGCAGCCTCCAGCTGCAGCACACAAGGCTCAGAGCAACTACAGTATCTGAGCATGGAAAAAAAGTTTTTATTTATTTTATAAGTTCAGGAATACTCCTTGATTTTAATTTTCTTCCTATGAGGTTAAATTTGAACAGGAGACAAATTATGAAACATTTGGAAAAGCACATGAAGAGCACATTGCAGCTTGCAGGTGCATCTGCACACACATTTCAAGCCCTGAAGCTCTGCCCCAGTGCTCTAATCAGACACCACAGCCAGTATCTCCCCACCCCACTGCAAACAAGTGGAGGAATCTGGACTATTCCCTCCAAAGCAGGGCCTCAAACAGCCAGTTTCTTGAGTAGTTTGGTCTTTTCCCTAAAAATTCAGAATGGGAAACAGGTAATTTATTGCTATTGCATTATTCTCAGCTTAAAATTTGACTGGTTTTTTGAAGGGTAAAAATACTACCCAATAAGCACCTGAAAGACTCAAAAGACCATCTTAAAATTAAATAAATTGAGTTTTAATATTTTGACTGGAAGAACATTGTTTAGATACCAGACCAGCCATATTACATGTGAATACTATTCAATTCTGACATGTAAAAGCTAGAAGGGATCAGTTTGGGGGCAAGTTCCCAACAATTAAAAAGAAAACCCTAGGCTAAACAAAGCATTCAGTTACTTCATTGTGATACCAGAAAATTACACAAAGACTGCTAAGTAACTGGAAGTCTGTTGACATTTAATGAATTATTTCCCTTTGTGGAAAATGCAGGATAGCTGGCTTCAAAAACATTATTATAAATGGAAGCTATATTAGTAATTTTTAAAAACATTTGTAAATTTTCTGAAAAGTTTGAACAACATTATTAAGAGTTGAATCTAAAATGAAGGTCAGCATTTGAAATTTCAAAACCAAGAGTCCATTGTTTACTTTGGTCTCTTTACAGCCTATTATTGAAGCAATAATCTTAGACTTTCACTTCACAGGGATAATTCAACACTAAACATTCATCTTCAGATACATCCAAATTCAACTACTTCTCTGCAGTATGGTAACGCCTTGCACAGCCACGTTTGATTTTTAAAGTAGCATCTGACACCAAATTTAACACAAGGAGAGTTTTTCTGCTCCTTGAGTTGAAGTGAACAACTCCAGTTCGCTCAAAGACTACAACGAACAAGTATGCCATTTGGAAACACTTGGCAACATCAAAATTCGCCAGTTTTCATTTGGCAAATTGTATTTGGTCTCTGAACTCTCAATAGTTCAGGGGCATGTTAGTCTAAACTAATGCCTTGAAGGTCTATGATATTTAAAATCAAAAATACACTTGCAAATATTTTATGGTAGTGATAATACATAACGGCACAAAGAATAGAAGGGCTCAAAACACAGAGCTAGGCTCTGGATCAGACCACATGCAGTGAGTATCAAAAAAACGCTTCATACACTTGTACTTTCACTACTGCCACTGAATTGCCACAGAGATACTGCTAAATAATATCAGGGTGGTGCAAAGCATCCCAATTCTTTCTGAAAGTCATCAAAAGTTGATACCCAGGATGAAACTGAGGTGAATGTCCAAATGAGACCTGTATATTCTGTGGAAGAAAAGAGCTTGCTCTGCAAGCTGAGGCTCCAGCTGCCTGTCTCACTCCAGGTGCAATTCTGTACATTGCATTATATTGCTTGAAAACAAACTGCATTGATAAGAGACAAGAATAAGTTTACCTAATCTAAATATGTAGTATTCCAGAAAGAGAAGGGCAGACAGAAGGCCAAAACCATGAATTATACATACTGTATCATCAAACTCCTATCCTACTTGAGAGCTGGAGCAGGCTTTGCATGGAAAATGAAATTAGGATGGAACATATATTGAACAATTTTCTCCATAACTGGTTCTTACTCACCTTAAATGTAAAATTTTATTTAGCTTATATCACAGGAAGACATCCTTATTAAAGTAGCACACTTACATGGGTCCCTTTGAAAGGATTTAATGCAAACAAGTATAAAATAATTGAAGGGAGACATTTTCTGACTGTTCTCAGAAGAGCTTCGTGAAGACGAGGATAGCAGGAAAGAATTACTTTATTATATTGATCTCCTTAGAATAAAAGAAAAAAAATCAAAGTAAGGTAGGTCAAACAAACCAATTTTCTTTTGTAAAAATCGATAAAAGCATGCAGAACATGAGTGAATGTACATGTCTAGAAGAGTTTGCAACCATACTGCAAAACAAGATCTGCACATTATTACTCTAATAAGGCAGGTAATACAAGAGACTAGCTTGGGTCATTTCCACACTGTCCTCTCTTAAAATAAATCCCAGTGGAATTTGTGTGCTTTTCTACTCATTTAATCCAGCAATTAATCTGAACTATGACTGATTGTACATTACAGCTCACTAAAACATGTGGTATGATAGCATATGACAGATCTGTAGCTACTTAAAACACATCTACCTAAAGCTCCATATGAAGCTGCAAAGTTGCCTAAGCTTCTACCCAAGTCATACATTCATAACTGCCAAGAATCTTCCACTTGGTGGGGAAAAAAAAAAAAAAATCAGCCACCACCTAAAAACTAAACACACTGATACATTCTTGACATTTCTTCAGTTGTTCAACTAAGTAGAAATTAATACCTAATATTACTTTAGTATTTGATAAAACCCAAAACTCAACTAACTGCTTCTTAGTATAATTTCACATAATATTTAAAAAAAAAAAAAAAAGTCCTTCCTTCACCAATACCTTCAAGCCAGATATTTGAAATCACAAGCGGTTTGGATAATAAACTTCAGCCCACTGCTGGCAATTACTGTCATTAACATCAACTACATGAAAAACAGCTACAGGAGTCATCCCCAGATGCCAACAGGAGCCAAGCTGAGGGCTTAACTTCTCTTATGTCCGGGCTGTAGAACCTGGTACCCAGCTGTGAGACTCGAGGGCTTCTCCACTAAACTCCACCCTCCACTGACCTGTAGAGGATGTGTTGGATTCCCTACATTCCTTCTACAGCTCCTCTGCCTCATTCTTTGAGTACAATAAAACGCTTCAGGTGCAAAAACATGTATGCATAAGCATCTAAACTGCCTCAGGCATGAAACGCCCTAAATGCACCAGAAAGCATTAGACCATCTACTAGAAACAAGGACTTACAGGTCAATTTTGAAGTTTTCCAGGGGTAGAATTAACAGGAAAGTTTGATGCCCTTTGTTGATAAACCTTTTCAAGGAAAGCAAAGGAAGGGGAGCTGAGACCTCTTTTTAAAAACACTCAGGTTCACACTGATGACTTGATCCTGTTTTTTCTGACTATTCCTCCCCCAGTAAAGAGTCCAAGACTCAAAACCTCTTCTTAGTATTATTTAAGCCTGTTCTGAGATTATGTATCAGAGAAAATATAAGAAAGCCAAACAGCAACCCTAGCAGATCTTCCAGCAATAAAATAGCATCACATCCTCTACTGAATTCATATTGGACAATCAATATAAACTACTACTAAAAGTCAGAAAAGGCATATACTTCCCTCACTTTTTTTGAGGAGTACAATTTTTTTGATTGAATTGAGTGCTGTCAGGACAGTCAAAACCTTGGAAAAACTATCAAATTTATTCTAAAAGCAGCAACTAAGTCCTCTTACCCCAAGAAGAAAATATTCCAAAGCAGCATGGGTGGGGTTTTTTTTATTTTAAATAAGAAATCATGGATTTACTCCATTTCTAATCACATATTAAAAGGAAAAACTTTTTCCATAAGTAAATTTTACACTCCTGCCAAATATAGCAATTATAACAAGAATAAAAACCAGAATACTAGTCTGCACTCGGCCTTATACAACTCCCATTATTTCCAGTAGAAATTCATTAAATTTCCCTAGGTGTTCTGTAAATATTGTTTAGTATTTTCACCTCATCTTCACTCTAACATGCGCCAACCAGCAAGAAAAAGATTTTTCTTTAGATACTCATTGTACAGCTCTCTACAACTTTGATTAAAAAAACATCCAAGCAAAACCCATTCCTGAAACTTGGGCAGTGCAGAGAGGAAAACTCTTTTCCAAACCCCAAATTTAGTCCACCTCAACAGCAGCAGAACCCAGCCACAGTTTTTCATTGCTACCATCTGAATTTATTGTGTGGAAAATCCAGACATTCACAAGCATACCATAATTCAACATTAGTTTACACTAATAGTTAAGACACCACTGGCTTTCATTCTCTTTTTGACTCCTGGGCCCCAGAGGAAGGAAGGTGGGTGAAGGGACATTTAGACAAGCAGGAATAAAGCACCAGGAGCACCTGGAGAGTTCAGCATGGCAAGGACAAGGCTGTCCAGAGGAGAGGCACAGAAGGGGACAATGACAGTCAGGCCACCGCTCTGCATGCACAGCTTGTGGCTTCCCTGCAGACCTCCTGTGCCTTGACAGCAGAGGATAAGGGTGACCACGACTCTTCTCTCATTTCCTGCTTTTCTGTTTGTTCCTTCAAGTTTTGCCTTCCTGCAGTTACTCAGTAAATGTCCTTTTCAGAGCTGTTCTTCTTTGTCGCTTTCTCCTTTTCTAACCAGTTAATTTTCTTTTCCTACCTAGCTCTTCATTGTCTGCCTATTTTCCCCTCTGCTACGTTCTCCATTTTCCCATTTGAAAAGACTGGCTTGTTTGCACTGATGAAACACAGGACCACATTATTAACTCTGCTTTTGTGTTTTTAAAGAATATGAAGGCAAAAATTTACAGTCACTGAACAATAAATACCAGACTTGCTTTAGAAAGTACTTTTTAATTACACATTCATGAATGACAGATATATTTGATAATTTTTTTTAATAACTTATGGCAGAAATTCAGAGTAAATACAAGATAGAAGAACTCAGAATAGGCTACTCACTTCATTTATTTATCCTAGTAGCCAGATATTAATTTTATGTCACAAATGTCTCATTTTTCTTCTTTGTTGGAAAGAATTCTTCTAGATATTTTTTTTAAAAATTGAATATTTAAAATAATAGCAGCATACAATAAGGGGGGAAGGGGAAAGACACACACAGGCCTTTCACACTCTGTTTAAGAGCAACTGCCATTGCTGAAACATAACTAGACTTAGACCTCAGTAACTCAGGGAATTCTCTCCATTGCAACAACTGGCAGCCAGTTATTAGCAGGGGTAATTCAGCACAAACTCGGAGCAAAGGCAGTGGAAGCAGCCCTGGCCCCAGGAGCCTCCACCTGCTCAGAGCCACACAGCTGCAGCAGCAGAGCTGCAGCCTCCCTGCCCTGCAGCACGAGGCAGAGCTGTGCCCACCCAGCTGCTGAGCTGGCAGCAGCTACAGGGCACAGTCCTTGGACCTAAAGCAGCCAGTGAACTTACACTGCCAAGGAAACAAGCTGCCTGCATTTCTACTGGCCATAATGACCATCACTTGGAGCAGCTGTGTCTGCTGCTCGAAGACAGGCTTACTTCACACAGCTGAATGAGATTTCACTGAGCTTCCTCAGTCAAGCCTTATTTTAATTTCTCTGGGAGCTGGTCAGAATTCTACAATGAGAGTAACAGTCATGACAGCGGCAACACAACAGAAACACTGATTTTCCAGCAAGGCTGCACTTGGTTCCCAGCCAATAGCAGTCAACAAACTCTAAAAAGCATATTAGAAAACAGCAGTTACAGAAACACATTAAGAGCTAAGGGTGTTCAGGCTGAACAAGAGAAAGATCCAGGGAGGCCTTAAAGCACCTTACTAAGGTGGTCTACAAGAACAATGAAGAGGGGTTGGATTTTTTAATGAGAGTATGAAGGGACAAGGAAAAGTATAACAGATTTTTTTAAAAAACAGCAAGTATGTTTAGGCAAAAATTAGCAAGAAATTATTCTTTATCAGGGTGGTGAGGCACAAGTCACCCAGAGAAGCTGTGGACGCCTCACCCTTTGAACTATTCAAGGGCAGGTTGGAAGGGGGTTGAAACAACCTAGTCGAAAAGGAAAAGCACCCCTGACCACAGCAGGGGAGTTGGAACAAGGTGTTCTCTAGGGTCCCCTTCCAACCCAAACCATTCTATGACTCTGTGACTTACGGAGTGCTCAAGACAGAAAGCAAAGCAAGACATCTCGTGAAAGATGAGGCACAGATTTCTATTCTCCTTCCAGCAGCTCCAGAGGAGACACAGCCTCTCAAGTTCTTCCCATACTAAAACCAAAGACAGGTTTTCAGCAAAGCCATCCCTCACAGACACTACCATAGTGAAGCTACTGAAAAAGCACCCAAACCCCACACCACATTGGTAGACTTAAAGCAAGCAAATACCTGGAAACCAGTAGAGAGCCACAGCCCCATCACACCAGGAGTATCTCCAAACCAAATAGCCACCCCCTCCCTAGCTCTTATATGGCTCCTGATCAGGGTAACTCAGCACAGCTGCCCTGCCTCACTCAGCTGCTCTCCAACCCACCTGGGCTGCAGAGCCCTTCTGCCCACTCCTGTGGCCACTTTCCTTTAGCTGAGAGGAAGAGTTCGCTGTTTTCTTTAAGTTCACCTTTTAAACTGCAGGATTCTGCCTTCAAACACAATTTTTAAACAACCCTTATCTCACTGCTGAATTATCACTGGGTTATAATACTGAATTCATAATGATTCATATCTGATTAGTAAGATGCCACAGACTGGTAGAGAAGGGGATGTTTTGTTCTCAAGACATCTTTTTCTGTGACTACAATAGAAATACATTATCTTCATGATATCAGGTCCTGTGCAGGGCCAGGAGTTGGACTTGGATGTTCCTTGTGTGTCCTTTCCAATTCAGTATATTCTATGATTCTATGACATATTTTTATCTTTATAGCTCACCTTGTTATAGTTTGCTCCCAGGAAACTCCTCTGGCTTCAAAGTCCTCATCTTTGAGATTCTCCAACCACTCTGTTTTGCATAAAAAGAGTTAGGACAAATCTAACCAAAACATTCTTTAATGAAAACATACTTTTCATGCATTGAAAATGTAAAACTCTAGCACTGCGATATTCTTCTCTGCAGCAAGGATGGGTTGAGAAGTCTTCAAATCCTTGGTTTTTTTCTTTTTCCTAATTTGTTGAAAGTTTTGATTTGTTAATAAAAGCAAACTTGATAATTTCCATGCTTGCAAGTGTGTGAAAGAGTGGAAGAAGCAGCAGAGGGTGCTTTGCCACGAGCTGTTTGTTTTAATGACAGAAGGTGACTCCTTTCCTTCTGCTCACACGGTACCTGCAGTCCAAGAGCTCGCTGCACTCCAGGGTCCCCTCCAGGAGGTGGCTGGGTGACTTCTATCTGTCCCACTGCTTCTGCAAGACCTTGAAAGATCTTGTGCTGGGGAAATATGGCTGTCAGTTCCCAGCCAGCATTGGCTTTGGCAGCTGTTTACTGTAATAGCGTGGAGCTGTTCATGAAAGGAAATAGTTTTGTTATTGGAAAATTGTGCTGTTGTACATCTGTGAGAAATAAAGACATGCAATGGGTGAATAAACACATTAGAGTAAACCCAAACAAACAAAAATGAAAATCTTTTAACAGTTTAAAGTGTTTTTCTTAAGTATACCATCTGTCTCCAAGTATCAATTATATAAAATCAAGGAGATGGATATAAATACACAATATATTGTGGGCTGCTTGAGTACACATTTGTTCTGTAAAGAAAGTATCGCATCACAGCATAACTTTAATTCTGACCTTAAATAAATACTATTACAGGAGACCTCTCACATTCTAACCATAACAACAACAACTACTTCTGGAAGAGACAACCACTAAAAATTATTTATATACACATTAATGGCATCTACTGACAAGCATCAAATAGAAGTCTGCATATATACATTTTGTTAGATTAAGTGGGAAAATACTTTAATAAAATATCTGGCAGAACTGAGAGAATTAAAAATGCTTTAAAATTCTACAGCTCGTTAATATATCAAACTATTAAAAATGCCTGCAATAATATCAATTAACATGTTGATTTAAGGAATCTTCAGCACATTGTCATGAAATTTGTATTTCTTTTTTATTGGATGAAAGTGTGTATATTAGGGGGCTAGTATTTATTTCTCTTGTTTTAAAAAGCTTGTTTTCTGGTGATCAATAATTACCATTTTCCCAGTGAATTAGATTTTAAGGTTTGGGTGTGTTTTTCTCCCAGAAATTTCTACACAGTGAAGTAACCTGTTAAAATCACAGAGAGGAAGGTGCATGTGGATCAGCTCAGCCGGGCTCTCTACAGCTGGAGTTAGAGCATGATTTAATGGCACTGCAGCACACTGCCCCTTCATAGTGTCCTTTCAGGAGCACTCATGGTCCTGCTTTGAACATCTTTGCAGAAGGCAGCACCCACAGAAGAGTTTGTTTGTGTTTACCCATATTTGGTACCTCTTTGCCCTGCCCTCACTACAATTCTCCATACAGCTCACAGAGAAATCCATAAAATTGAACCCAAATGAGATTACATTGATAAAACACTGCTCCTTTGGAGACCACCTTTTAGAACAAGGTGCAATACTGCAAATCTCCAAGCTGAGCAGGTGTGATAATGAATTCAAGAGCTGAGAATGTGTCACTGTGAATTCAGTTGTTCTCAAAGCTTAATATGTGCAGGTTGCAATTTGATGATGCTTTATGCAATTGCAGGGTTGTTACTGTCAGAAGCAATCTGTTTACTTTGCATATTTTCACATTTTTGTGAGCTGCCTAGATTCTATCTCTTGCAATTGGCATAGAGATTTACCAATTTATTTTATTTTTCAAGATGAGTGGCCTTGCAAAGGATCTGAAAAGGTCCCAGCATGCAAAATTTGGGAAAATTCTGGGCATAATGATATTCATGAGGATTCAGATTCTACATTCATCTGACCTTGACAGCTGAAATGAGGCCAGAGGATCTCAAAGACCAAGCTCCATGGGTCAGAAAGCCCCAGAAGCAGTGCAGAGGGAAAACTGCACGCTCTTGGTTTACCAACCAATATTCCTACATTGGATGGAGAGGCTCTTGGTCAAGAAAAACCAATATAAATAGCCTGGCAGAAGTCATGATGGCTTTTATGGCTCCAAAATAATGGGGGAAGTAAACATTTCTGCTGATCCCCTGTCCATGCAGCCTGTGGAGTGGGGAGGTGTCTGATGGGAGGGCAGCAAGACCACTCTCAATGGATCACTGGACAGTGGAGCTCAAGATGCTGCTCACAGCACAGAACAGGGACAGGCAAGGAGTAGGGGTTTTCTGCCTCTTCTCACTTCTTGAATGAGCTGTTATGAGCTCCTCTGATCAGCAGAGGATAACTCAAGAGCTAAGGCTTAGGTAGGCTGCAACCTACCTAAGGCTGCTGGGATAGAGGATGCTCAGGGCCAGGATGCAAATGGATGCATCTCATCATTCCTGTATCCACCCAGCAAGGTTGCTGTCAGCCTAACCTGGCTCCTCCCTGCTGGCATCACTGCTTCTTTGACTCAAGGGACTGGAAATCACCTGGCTTTAAAGCAGCTGAAACTCTGGGCTATGCAGTGGAGACTGTTCACAAAGCCTCCCTCCAGCTGTTCCACTGCTTGGACCCACTCTGCTCTGTGTGACAGCATGGCTGGCAAACTTGCACTGGTTTTACCTTTTAGTGTAGAAACTCACTTCTAACTTGGAAAACAAATTCCATTGGAGGCTTTCTCAATTGAAGAATAAATAAAAAACAATTATAGTAAAAGCTATGACATATGTTGTTATTTTTCTATTAGTATTTTTGTCATTAGAGTTATGGTATTTAATTTTATGTAAAGTCTTGAAACAAAACCAAAAAATACATGTACTCCTCCTACATATTACTTAAAAAGTTAAGGACCTTTTACATTGACAATTGGACCTTGATACTGTATTTTGTACATTATATATGTAACATTTAGACATGGACTTCATTTGCTGATTCACAAGTCCTGTTGATGTCACCAGGAATGATACAAGCATACCCTCTAGAAAGTGGCCAATGCCCAGTGTTTGAGTTGTTGAAACAACAAATTAGAAGTTATTTTCTTGAAGTTGTTCAAACTTTATTAGGAGATTTGTGAAGTAGAATCCCTCTGTAAGATAGTTGCATTATCAGACTCACTCCAGTTTGTTTTATGTCACATGCATATCTGCAGAAAATGCAGGAATTAATTAGTTCTATCCAGATTGTGAGCAGAAAAAAAGCCAGGGAGTTTTCTTTTGCTTAAGGGGTGGCATGAACCAGCTGGCATTCAAAACAAAAAACAAACAAATAAACAAACCTCAAGAAAAACCCCCACATTGATTCTTAGGTTCACAGGCTAGACCTAACAGTACTAAGAGATGCCAGCCAAAATATCATACTCTAAATTTGAATCTAAAAAAAAGTGCATTGCAGAAAATGAGTAAAAACAGTGGTTTAGAAAATGAGTAAAGGTAATAGTTTTGGAGGCTTAACTCCATTTATTGCTACTTATGTGACTGCAATTGCAATTCTTAACAATTTCTGGACACTGCCTATATAACCCTGATATTTAAATAAGTGCCACATCTCTGAATTTAATAGATGGCATATAATACAACACAAGATTATATTACCTGAGTATCTTGACTGCCACATGCACACTCTGCACAGTATTTGCTAAAAATGAAAAGATCTTGTTACATATTTCTCCCAAGTACAGCTGGCAGCGTCCCCTTCTGCGATTGCTGAGTCCCAGAGGCTTTGTGAAACATGTTCTGTTTGCTTTCAGTCATATGTTCGTGTGATAAAAGCCTTCTTTGCATTATGAAATCATAATGATTTATAAACTTCAATATAAATTCAGTTCAGGGCATGCTAAGGCAGAGGGCTTTGTGGATCAAGTATCTACTAGAGCCAAGGATGGATAGGTTTAAAAGTGAAACAAAATCCAGTGTTTAGAAGAATTTTTAAAACTAGGCTTTAAAAACAAAGCATTTCTGAAAATCTTCAGATGCAGTTTTCAAAAGTCTGAGGTTTGCATTTGAAAACAACCTAGAAAAAGAAGCAAAAAATTATGTATATTTTTAAAGTTTGTCTACCGCTTTTGCGATAACAAAAATAAACTTTTTCTAAGCTTTTCAAGTGACATATTATTTAAGATCAACAGTTAGTATTGCAGAAAAGAATTTCAGAACACATAAATTCCATTAAAAACAATAAATAAATGTGTTTTTTTCCTGAACTAAAATTTTGTGTTTAACCTGGTTTTAAAAATGCTTGATCTGTGCTCTATTCTGGAGAAAAAAAAAATCCTAAAACATGTAGCAGCAAGGTAAAAATCACATTTTTTAAATCCATGAATTGTGTACTCCTGACAGCAAAGTTAACGGAATGCCTAAAAAATTCCAGCTTCGACAGCAGTTGAGACAACTCACCACTTCTCAGGAGGCACCCAGCAGTGTACAGGATTGGGCCCACATGTCTGGGATCACTGAAAAAATTGTGAAAGCCACACATTCCTGAAATGTTAGGCTCTGCTTCCTTTCCTTCTTGCTCTTTCCCCTAAGGTGCCTGGGGTTTTAATCTAAATTTTTGAAGTTTAAGTGACTCCTCTTGTGCTGATTCTTTCAAAGTTGTTTTTTAGATGTTAGAAGTATAACAGGATTGAGAAATTTCATAAAATAAAAGCTAGCATTTTCTATTTTATGAGTCCCTCTTTTCAAAAAAATAGCCTAATGAAAGTAAAATTAGTCCAGAAAGTCAATTTGGGAGTTACTTTCATATCTTTTTCTCTCAAAATACATTTAAGATTAAGCTACAAAAAAAAGAAAAAGGGGAAAAAAAAAAAGAAAACAGGCCTGTTCCCTAGAAATCTTAAGAGTTGTTTACCTCTCTTTGGTTAATTTAGGTTTTTCTAATATGGTTAGCATCTAAATAAACCTTATCAAACATTTCTTGCTCCACTGACAATTTTCTGACCTCCTAGTTGAAGATCTGAGCCCTAACTTAGTTCATGGATGAGTAATCACAGCAGGTCCACAGCAGAACCTATCCTAGAACTACAAATATATCATCTGCAGTATTGTAAATCAAAGCCTCAAAGAGCATCGTTTAGCCTGAAGCTAAAATTGCTTGTTTATCAGATGGTGCCTAGCTTAGCATGGAGCAGTTCCTTGTAAATCTCAGGGACCTTTTACAGCATATACTTAAGCAAGCATATTGGCTCCTGGGAGACTTTCCTAGAGCTTTAATGACTGCAGACTGCTGAAAGATCCAGGCCTTGGTTTAGTTAAGTGCTTACTTGTATAGCTTGGCTCCATTTTGTAAACTCCTGAAGATAAGGTGTCTGCTTTATCTGGGGAAGAGCACGCATTAGTTTCTTAGGAAATCTTTATGTCCTAAGTGTTAATGTTCTTGTGGCTTTTGGTATTTTGACCTTTGCCTGCTCACTTTTGATTTATGGTGGGAGCAAATCTTTTCCCCCAAGCCCTTCCTACGTTTTATAGGTACTTTGCAAAGCACAGTGAAGTACTCACAGCACATCTTTAAAAGGGAGTGTAAGGCCACACTATTCCTAAGTACATTGTACAGCTCAGGACACTCTAATGACAAGGAGGTAAGACGACCACCCATTTTATTTCTGACTGTTGTTCCCTAGTTTATTTCCTCATAAAATGGGTGGTCACAACACATCCATGGAGTTCCATCCAGTGCAAGCCAGGTCACAGCCCGGGACAGGCACTCCAGTGGGCAGCCAGCCCCTCTGTCCAGCTGAGCAGTGGTGGCAGTGACAGAAAGGCAGCTGCTCCCTTGGGGAAGTGCTTGCCACAGTCATGAACTGGCTGGATTTACCACTGGTGTCCAGACAGCTACCTCCTGATGGATAGTTGCATACACTTGATGCAATTTGCTAATTGTGGAGCTTGTTATCTGGGTCTCTCACTTTTTGATTTGAATTAATTAGAGTTCACCTCCATGCAGCCACCTGCTGTGCTGTCACACGCAGCATACATTGGTACAACAAAAACAAGGAATTTTTTTAATAGGCTTATTTGAGCAAAATGTGCTCCCATTAGATGTGTGAAATGGCATCACTGCAATGTCATAGACTAAAAAGAGGAACATCATTTATTTCAGCCGGCATGGTAATGGTGCAAATGAGAGGAAAGAATGGTCCATTGCATTTATAGGCAGAAGACCCAATACATTTAAAATCTAATTTGACTTTACCAATTATTCAATATCTTTGAGTCTTTCTCACTTGCGTATTTTTTCCCTTGATCCAAGTTAAAAGCAAGAAGGTCTGCTTTCTGCTAGTAGCATTGTTAACATTTCTAAGCCAAGGTTTTTTGTTGGTCTTGTGTGTGCAAGCCTCCTCCAGCACCAAACTCATATTCCTTCAGGTAAGCACACTCCACGTGTCATAGAACTGAAAATATACTCCCTTGCTGCATGTTTTTCAAACAGAACAAATCATTATAACACAGAGCTAAGGAAAAGCTACATAACTTGAAAGGTTCATGGCAGCATTTGTCTTTTGAATGGTGCTACTTTCATACTACACTGAAAAACATGAGCTTCCTTTTCACTGGGTATTTAACACTGGCAAAGGTACTTATTGTGATATGCAGTTGTATTTGCTTTCCTGTATTTTAAGAACTATATTGAAAAACAAATCCTATTTTTTTGCACACAGCCCGAGTAAACAGGCTTTTGTATAAAAGGTGTCAGGCCATCTGAAATACATCTGGAGCTTTTTTTTTCAGCACAGGATCATTAATGGGTGACCTATTTCCTCCATTACTCTGTAAAGATGGTTGAGCTGTCTTTGATCTCTTGTGGTCTATATTGGGTTGCCAGAAGGTCAGGGGAAAATGACTCACCCTGGCTGCTATGTCCTGTGGACACAGCAGTCTTTTTCCTAAAACTCAGCTTTTCTTCCCCATTCAGTACTGTTCACAGTTTTGCTGTGGGCTGGATATTCAGTCAGTGACATCTTCATGATGTTTCACAGACAAACTTCTTCAAAACTGACGTATACTCTATAGGTGATATAACATCAGTACAGCTGATATGAGACATTGTTGATAGCTTCTGGGTGCTTTGGAAGACAGAAGAAAAATTAAACAGAAACAGAATTTAAATTATATCCAGATAGATGGATATTTAGAGATATCATGCAGCTAATGCTAATTTTTGGGTTTGAAAATAATTCATACTGAACTGCTAGAAGGGTTTTAACACTATCCACATTATTATAGGAGACCTTCTGTGGCCTTATGAAAATGCATCATTTCCAGGAAATTAAATTAATCTTTGTTAGAATTTGCAGTTATTTTATAAACACATATTTTACAATAGCAGTATTTGGCATGGTTTGGTACTTTCTCAATTCAGAGCACTGTATCACTTGAATCTTTAATTCCATTTATTTCTGTGATGAAAGTGTCAATATTCTCATTTGGCAAATGGAGAAAGAGAAATAAATTTGGTTACCCAGGATCACAAAGGCTCCAGTTATGATGCAGTTAAACATATGGGTTGCTGCTTGTACCAGCAAAGGCTGCTCACAGAGAAATGGCAACAAAGTCAAAATCAAAAACTGAGACTTCTCTCTTCCAGAAAGAGCATCATTTTTCCAATTTTGCCACACATCTCCCTTCAATTTTTCCAGCTAAAAAATGTACAAGAGATAACAATTGGCAACACAAGACCCACACGTACATCCCCCCAAAACAAACAAACAAGCAAACAAACAAAAAATCATCACCACCTGAGTATGTATGCAAGTGTGCACTGCAGACTGGAGTTAGCATGAAAGTTTCACTATCACTAGGTTGAAATAGTCAGTGGTAAAGGATATACTAGATTTAAATTTTGAAACCAAAGAATTGCAGGAAGAGTTTTTATTTCATCTAGTAAACACTGTCCAGTTGTAGACGCTAATTTCAGACAGATATTGAGGAAAACAGGTCAATTCAAGGAAAAAAGAAGGCATTTGAGATTTCCAGTCACTGCTCCTACAGTTGGAATTTTTATTTGGTCACTGCCCTCTTTTTTGCTCTAAATATTGTTGTCCCCATGTCAGACTTGACTCATGTAAACTTGCAGGTTTAGCACCATCTAATTTTGTCTCTTGGAGTCTGTTTAGATTTCAGATCCAAAGTTAAGGTCTAAACCTTTCTTCTGTGCAATACAAAATATAAAATATGCAAAAAACCTCATAAAAAGTAAGTTTTCCAGCCAATATATTCATCAGAGGAAGAATCATAACTATCCAACAAAGGTCTAAATCTCCTAATGCCTGTGAGCAGAAGAGGATAATCCTGGGCCCATTGAAGTTGAGTGAAAAAACTCCACTGAGCCAATTTGCCTTGAGAGACACTCATTTCTGTGTGGTTGCATTCTTAAGACCAAACATTTCTTTAAAACATGTTGAAAATCAATATCTTTGTAACTATATAGAACTTATTTGGTTGGTGCTATTAAGAACCAGAACTTCAAGGCACATAATTTTAAAACAGGCAAATGGTGCTAATTTTATACAGTTGAGGATAATGAATCAAACTCCTACATGGAGTAATGGTTCCTCCAGCTCTGAAAACCTCCTTGGTGAAATCTGAAAGTAGCTATGAAGAGTCCACAGGTCAAATAAATATTCAACACAGTGCTACAATAGTAAGCTAAATTTATCAATACATCCATTCTAAAATATAAATCCTATAATTAGGTTGCCCAGTAATCTCATCCTGCACTGAGGAATCAAGGGACAGGTTCAGATTCAAAGAAACCAGGAAGGGCACAATGTTCCAGTTTTATGTAGCTACAGAAATATTTCTAAATTGAAAAAAAAGTCTGAATTTGAAAATATTTATTGGGGAGATCATTTCAAAAATGGTCATGGTGTACAACTGGTAGCTGTGGGACTTCAAAACATTCCCACATACAGATATACTCTTTTTCAGTCTGAGCAGTAGGTTGTGTCATAGACTTCATGGGACAAAAATTTAAATGCAGACTTTCCAGAGAATAATGTTCCTGACAGCCTTTACTGAGGTGTTTCAAGTATGTGAAACATCTCACAAATAATAAGTTTATTAGCCACAAGTAGAATTTTATGTGTTATTGGTTTTGGAGAAGACAGCATCAAAACTCAAGTAGGAAACAGAGGGCCAAGCGAGTGAGGCTGCTTTGCTTTTAAGGCAAGCTGGGGAATACTGGGGCTGTTTCTGCCCACCTAGAAGCTTCAAAGAGAACACTTTTATTTAGACAACAACGTCTTTCAGTGGCAGACACACAGTGCACACATGTGCTTATAGAGCACATCATAACTACGGCTGTTAAAATAATACCACTGGAAAAAGTTCTTGTGATTTTTTATTTCTCCCGTTTGATTAGCTTTAAGGGATGACAAACCCTCTCTAAAACAGGAAACTGTAAAACTCTGCTTTGATAGGTCAGTGCTCCTTCATTGCTTTAGCAAACCCCCAGAGTGGAGCCTGGCGAGATGCAGTGAGAGGGGCTGGAACAGCCTTCCACAGGTCCCTGCCACCAGCACCAGTGGCACAGGCACAGCAGCCACTGCTGCAGCTGTGTGGGGAAATAAAAAAGTCAAACACATCTTTCCCTTCTTCTCCCTTCATTAGAAATCAGAGGACTTCTTGCAAAGGAAAAAACTATGATTTTTGTCAAGCTCACAGCATCTGGTGAGACCATACCTCGTTCAACATTTTCTTACTTAAGGAGGATGTGAAAAGTGAGATCCTACCTTACACTGAGGTAGGATCACTGCACCTACAGTGAAGGAGGTGGCAAAAACATTCAATAATGCATTTAACTGCCTTTGAAATTCTCCTTAGGAATAAAAGGAGCTTGAGCTTGTAAGATTTTCCATTTCCCTTCCATCTATAAGGACAAGTAACTTCAAGCAAATTTTTTCTTCCTCCATGTTTCCAGTCGGGTCAGACTCACCATCGCCACCAAGGCACCAGCAGCAGGGTAGGTGCTTGCGTTTGCTGCTAGTTATTTATTTACGTTTACATTGATCTGTAAACACATCCGGGAGCACTTGTACCATCTGCTATGCATTTGTCAGTCACTGAATGGAGGGAGGACATCTGGGGATGTCAGTGGGTTTTTTTTTTTTGGTTTACCCCCATTAGGGCTACTGTTTCCTTTTTAAACATGATGTGAGCAAAGACCCTGGATGACTGTACTGAAAAGGCAGATAAATGAGTGTGATATCACCTCCAAATCCACAGAATCTGAGTTTTCTCCCAAGCTTTCTTCCACTTTGCAGAGCTCAGTATATCAAAAGTGCATGAAATGCAAAAAGATCTTCCACGGTTTTCGTCTGCAGCATGAATGGCAATGTTGAATGATAACATAACAGACAAACTAAATTACCTCCTATGTGCCCAGGACACCACAAAACTCCAGATTTGAGGGTGGGGCTTAGGGTTGAAAAAATGACATAATTTAATATGTTCCTCTAAACTCTGCACACCCAGGGAACACAGGTGGGTAAATACCAAAACTCCTTGCCTTGGGCTCCAGAACCAGAGCCAGAATATGAATAAATGCTCTTCAAAAAATCCCCTTTTTGGCACAAGCGATTGGGTCTTATCTCCCCTTTTACCTGTGTATCTGCTGTCTGCAGCCTCACAAATACAGTTTCTTCACAATTACCGACACAGTATTATCCAATATTTTTGTTTAAACCCTGGCTTTTGTGACAACAATAAAAATAATAATAGATAGATTTTAACATAAAAACTTTAGCTCGTTTGAAGTACATTTTTATTTATTTTCAAGATAAGCCTCTTGTAGTTTGAAAACTTAAATTCAGAGATAATTATCTGATTCCTTCTTCCGGCATGCAAAGAAAAAACCACACATTGTTAAAATGAGAAGTAAAATAATCACTGCTAGCTCCCAGCATTTTCTGCTTTGAAGAAGCTTTTTACATCCTGCTGAACTGAAGTGGGAAATGCTGCCACAAGGATTTCCCTGTGCTGGGAGAGGTGAGCACGGGCATGAAGCAAAGCTCCTTGAAGGGTGTTCTGATGCACCGTCTTCCTAAATCTTAGGGCATGTGGCCTTCACCCACCAAAACCATGGTTTGTTGGGGCTGAAACAAACTCATTGCAGCTTCTAAACATAGCTATGGCTGGGCTTGATCAAAACATTAAAGTCTTTGAGATCTGCAAAGTCACCTGGGTGACAGTAGGTTTGTAGAGCACGTATGTACACACATTTTCCAAGAGGTTTCCCAGATGCCACCCTGCTTAGAGATTCTGACATTAAGCTTTTTTAAGTCCTTTATACCCCACAAGTCATAGCTTGTGTCCTATAAACTTTGCTAGCCACAACAGGTTCATAGATTAATATAGACACTGTTCCTGAGCCAGTTGTTACCCCAGTTGCTATGCTCTATAAATACATTGGAATAGCTGGGAAGGTGCCAGGGAGTCACTGTGAGAACTGCTACCATTCTCCTCCAGGAGACAGGGAAGGAAGACCTGTTTGCCACGTTCCATGGGCTGCTAGCTACAGTTTCTGCTGCTGCCAGGAGAATAAACTTGTTCCAAATTACCCAAACATTGTAAATGCTACTGCATTCAGTTCTCTTTCATAATTGCCTCTTTCACTTCATCTAGAGCAAATTATCAATATTAGAAAACATAGACTTGCAACCAGTTTCTAAGAAAACAGAGAACAGCTTTTGGTTTTGATGCTTTTGTAACAGGACTTCAGATATTTACCTTCAAATTTTACTTTTCTATTTTCTACTTCAAAGTTTTCTAATCATTTTTCTGTGTTCAGCTTTACTGCCTGCAGGGTGCTGGCAGAGATGAGATATACATTTCACTCTGATGTTGTAAATGAAATGAAAGTAAATACTGTTTATCACTTGCTCTTGTCCCATTTTCTCTCTCATTCTGTTGTTCCTCAGTGTAATACAGCATTACAGCCTTTCCTGCCTCTGTGGGAGTCATGAACAAAATTTCCATTCTGAAATGGCCACAAATTTCAAATTCATCCTCTATGTGCACAACAGTTAGGAGAAGAGCATTTGTATAATATTCCATCAGTGTTTGCATGTAATATACAAGTAGCAAAAGAAATTAATCACTGTCACTCCTCTATATGGATTATGTTCAGTAGCACATAGGGTGGGGAAATTCTATGTTAGCTAATGCAATGTTTTCATAGGGGTCAAGGTTAGAGAAAGAGGTCATAGTGCACACCCAAAACACTCAATACTACAGACAGTTTAAAGGATGTGCTTGATTGGACATACTGATATTTTAATTTGGATCTTGAAGTTTTTTATTTTCTATTTGAATTGCAAAATAAGAATATAGTAATGGGGGTATTTTGATAAAAGTTTCACAAATGACAGAGAATGGAATTTTCCTTATTGCTCGAGGCAGAATGAGCAGTCCATTCTTTTGCTTGACCTCTGTATATCTGGAGAATATTCAAACATATTGAAACTTTGTTGTGTTCTGCAGTGGGGAATGAAGTGCATCGATTGCTCGCGATTATTAGCTAGAGTGGGATAAGCCTTCTCCTTATTATGCAGATTAGTGAAGCTCTCAGTTCCAACATATTGTACAGATGCAGGAGAGCAGCTGCTCTTACAGATGGCAAGTACACAGCTCCATTAGTATGTATCTATTGTCTGCTCTCAGCTTGCTCAGAGGATGGAGAGGATGGGTAAAGAGGAATTGTCACACAGTGAAACGTAAAGGAGAACACACACTCTTAAAAACCCATACCCAAGAGACTATTTACACAGCAGGGCAGACAGCAATCAAATTAAAAATCTACCCCAAATAAGGACTTTCATATGTCACAATTAAGCTTCTCTAGTTTTAAAATATACTAACCATTAAAATGAAGGAATAGAATTCAAATTTAACAACTAACTTGTATTAATAAAAAGAAACCCTGGAAATGCATTGAAAATTTGGTCATGTATCTGGCCCATCCAAAGCTATCTTTAACAAAACCTCTCCCATCAAAAAACCACCTCGCTACTCCAAAGACATATCCTTACTTATTTTGCATAACAGAAAAGACAGAAAAGCAGAACTGGGCTTCATTTATTAAAATTTTCACCACGAGAATATAGCATTTCATGCAATTTTTTGCATTAATGAGAGCTGAAACAGCTAAATTTGAGTTTGTATAGACAGCATTGATTGTGCACCTATGTCAATTATTTTTTGCAAAAATGCTAAACAGAACATTAGTTAACCATGTGGTAATTTTTAATGTGGTGAACAATTCCTGAGGAAAGATAGAGCTACAGCCTGACTGCTGAAAATAGTCTAGTGACGAACAATTATTTATAACACAATCTGTGGCTGGAGGAACAAATTATGGATGTTCCAGCAGATTTTATGGTATACTTAACATACAGTTTATTTTTATTTAGTGCAGAGATGACATGCAGTGGAAAAGGCTTGTAAGGTACAAACGAAGATGGCGTTAAAGCCTAAGTTACAGTCTCATTCCAATCTGAAATCCTGGGAAGCCAAAGATGTTTAACCAAGTGCAAGGGAAAGAAGACATATAAAAACAGATGAACAGGCCACCAGGTCTGTATAACATCTGGGAGGCACTTGTCCTTAGTGACAAGCGTCTCACCCAAGGCAATCTCAGAAGATGACTTGTCTATGAGCGAAGTGGAATAGACCCGTTCTCGTGACGGGCGCTGGGGACCAGCACCATGGTGGCTGGGCTACAAGGTGCCCTGCTGGCCTTTGACACAAGGTCTGGGGTCCTCTGTGTTCAGGGAGGAAATTACTTGGTTCATTTTGAGCACGGATCTTGTAAGTAAAATAGTAAAGGGTAAAACCAAAGTGTCACTGGCTTTTTTTTTCCCCTAAGGTGGTAGAATTAGCTGTTTCATTTCACTCGGCTTAGAAACCTGCAGTCTTCACCCAGCTGCTTGCATCCTTCATCTGAACTTCATCCAGAAAAAGACTTTGCAGAAACATCGAGCAAGGATTTGTTTTTAAAAACATAGCTGAATTTTTACAAGAATGTAAAAATACAAGCATAAGACATGAAAATTATAGAAATAAACTGCTTTGGGCTGGCCAACAGGAGAATGTTCTTCTCCCAGAAAACCAGAAAGCAGTATAATTTAATTTGCTTTGTGTGTTTTTATGTGAATATAAGTGGTATAAGGCAATCCTGATAGACATCCATTTTTTTTAAACTTGTTCCCATCTGACTGCACATTCATGGAAGACTGTTCGTCTTCCCTTGAAGTCTAACTCCTTAACTAGCTTTAATTTTACTTAAGAAAGGTTTTGGATGACAAGACGAAAATTCTCAAGATGTTGCGTGACAGACCTTTCCTTCTCACAGCAATGATTTTAATTTCTACCTCATAAGAGAGAGTATCTATGCTAGGAAACTCGAATGACTTCCCTGGTCTATCTGCTCACAGGCAGTCCAAAGGAAAAGTTGAGGTATGTTGAAAATATGTCCAGGCACTCAGTCTTGTGTGCTCTGGGTCTAAAACCAAATTAAAGCAGTTTTAAGCCTCCGGGCAAGGCTGATCTGCAGAGCACAGATGCTCAAGTCTCTTCAGACGAGGAGCTGTGTGAGCATCACTATGGCAGGCAGCGCATTAGGCAGTCCCGGAGAAGCTCCGGTGTCCTGAGATCTATAGATTAGCAGTACATTCAAATTAATCTTGTATCTGGTCTCACAGATTAAATGGATACACTTGAAGGATTTTGTTTTGAATGAGTCTTACAGGATTTCGGCTTAGATGAGAACAGAATTTTTACTTTCCTCCCAAGTGCATCCTGTGCATCTGAGTTCACAGCACATGACTCGGTCTGAGGACAACCGTGCAATCTCATCAGTCCCCCTCAAGTCCCCCTAAAGGCCATCGTTTCTATGTTAATCCAGTCCAAAAAAAAAAATCCCCAGGTATCAAGAATTCTCATTTTGTTCCTACAGTTTGTTTGGGTTTTTCTTTATCAGGAATGATAAAATACATAAAGATGATATAAACATTTTACACAGGTAACACATTGTTTGGGAAGAGAAAAGCTACAGTGGGCTACTTGGATCCAAATGCTTCCTAGGTCATTTATTTTCCTCTTCCCATTTTGGGTTTTTTTTTTTTTTTAGTCTTTGCTGGACTGTATTTTTCATGTTAGCAGCATCTGAAATTCTGTACTTTCTTCACAGCATATAACCATAAATTCTAGTACAAAGTTCTGAGACCGTTACTTAATATATAGAGAACTTTCTCCTCTTTTCTATTTGAACTTTTCTATTTGATAATTTGTCTGTAACAAAAGGTACATATCACCTAAAATACACAAGAGCAATCCACTTGAAATTGTTCATTTGAGGGTTTTCTAATGTTATTTGAGACAAAAACAATTTTGTTGAAATACATTATGCCTTAAAAGATATTTTAATTGAACTCATGAGTAAGTCTCCCTATAACTTCAATATGAAACAATTGAGAAAGGCAGAGATCTGTATTTGTTCTAAATTTAGAGGGCTTTAATTCAACCCCTCTCTAATCTTAACAACCAGAGCCGTGCCCAAATTTCATCTTCTGTAGCTGGGTTCAGGTTTTCATTTCAATCCTCTACAGCTGATACACCAGAGTCCATACCCACATCATGCCACCTACATTCACAAATCTCTAGTACTTATGGTTTGGGCAGTAATTTTTAAGAATCAGGCAAACATAGAAGGAGAGAGTCATCAGCACAGCTCAAAAGGAGTAGCAGAATGTCTGCAAAGCTTTTCATACCAAACCTGCTAAACACAAGGCAAAGTGTGCTAACACTAAACGCTAGCAGAACTGGTTATGGCTCCAGGATATCAAAACTATTTTTCATGGATTCTGCTATTCTAAGACTGTAGAACCTATGTTTTGAACACAAACTGCTACAACAACAAATCTCCTGGGAATTTTTTTATTAATCCATTACCTTTCCAAAAACAGTAATGACCTAGACCCCCCTTCTATTATCTTATCAAGGAAGTGGGGAAACAGGCAGCCAATGAATAGACTGTGTAAAAGAGAGGACATAGAGACATCTTTTACCAAATCTCAACCCTGTGCTTTGATATGACAGCTTGTGATAAAGTGCTCTCTACTGTTAAAAAGAAAAAAAAATCTAATAAAATGGAAGTCTTATAAAGTCATAGATCTTAAAAATGAAATCCATATATAGCTTGACATGCATTTTAATAATAGTGTTAAAAACACACACTTCCTCACTTTATGTATGCAATAGTCAAAATCTCATTCAAGAGACCATGAAAAATGGAATATTGTTTTGGAAAGACAAGGCACTTTTCTGATGTTGCTCTAACAAAACCAGACAAATCCACTTTACATTCCTTTTGTAAAATTCGGATATGCACAACCAGCTTTCCAAGGCTTACAGCTTTCCAGAAGAGACCTTAATGTTTAAAAGCCACACATGAAGCAAAATTTGGGGACAAGAAGTTCATGCTTCCTGAACTCACTGTGTTGGATATTAAGTGTTTGACATGTCTCCTATAGCAAACAAGCAAACAAACAAATATTATCAGGGCTGCATTTCATTATGAGGTGGGTTGGACTGGAGGATCACCAGAGGTCCCTCCCAAGCCTAATGATTCTGTGAATCTGCTTTTATAAAAACTAAACCAAAAAACACTCAAACTAAGTTTTCATATGGGAAGTTGTGCAATACAGATGTTCCTTTTTTCCAGTGTCATATGTAGCTTCTACACTGTGCTGAGCTCATTGGATGAGCTTTACAAACATTCTTGCAAGACTATAAAATCTTCAAGAAAAAGATTGCAGCGTACTGTATTTTTTTCCACTGAACAACTTTATACAATGAAAGCATATTTAATATGGAAAATGTTGACTATCTTCAGACAAAAGCCATTTTTCAGAGCTTAATGTAGCCTGTTACATTCAGTCAATTAAAATTTCTGCTCAAAGATTTCCAAACACTTCCATCTAGCGTGAAAATTCACTGTCACAGGTATCAATGGCCAGTAATTTAGGGTTCATAGGAAGATGGCATTCTGAGTTACATAGTAAACTCATCCATTTCTGTAGTTAGAGCTAACTACAAGTACTTTTCTCATACCTCAAATGTTTTTATGAATTGCAGAGTATTTCCTGTTTCACACCAGAGTAAATGTCTCAAATTTCATTTTGAAAGAAGACAATAATTTCCTTTTGGAAACTATTGTCACTCTTCTATAACCTTGTTCAGAAGAGATGGTTTAGAAGACAACTAAAGACCATGTGAGGACAAAAACCTTATATTATTCCATATGTTCTAGAATATATATATTCTAGACTCTTCGCTAAGCCAAAAATAACTTCTTGGGGAAGTGTGAAGAAGAGAAAGTGTCCTTTCAGCACATCTCAGAAAAGTTTTAGTCAGAACTGACCTGAAAGAACAAGACCTCATAACAGAGGTATAATATTCCAGCACAGGGCTCTGGCGCTCCAGCTTTTAGCTGAACATCAAAGGACTCTTCTCTGTGCACTGTAAAAGGCACTTCACATAATTTGAAGGAACTGGAAAGCAAAAGAATACACCTAACAGCTGGGCCAGATTATTCTACTGAAAATAAAACCTCCCACAGCTCTTCAAACAATAGTCCTTATGTACCAAAACGTGTTGTATCATGCGTGATTTTCAGTGCAATGCATCCATGCTGTATAAGCTATACATTTTTCTCAATTCTTTCCCTAATGAGATTAGTAAAATAATTTATGCAAAATAAATGAAAATACAAAAAGGTCAGTCAGGGTACATACACTACAGAAGGAGGTTGCTGGTTTTGTTTTCTTCCTCCAGACTAAAGTTTAAATCTCTAGACATCAAAAATGCTTATGAGAGATATAAAAGACAACTGAATTGAAGATAAAGGCCCTTAAGATTTCAAAACTCTGGTATATTAAACAAGTTACTTTCAGGACAAATCCTGTCTAAATAGAAGTTTAGAATTTTAAAAAGATCTTTTACTCTGTCAGATGTCTTCAAATTTTCCATGTTAATTAGAAAAAATATTTTCAACTGTAGATAATGAAACATTTTTTCTTAATAAAAGATGGAATAAACTAGCCTGAAACAGTCAAAATTTACTAGATTCTGATAATTTTGTGCTTAAACCATAATATTTGTAATAACGTGACAGTCACAGCTGAAAAAAAATAAATTATGAATTAAATGAAGCATATAAATACTCTGTAGCAGACTTTACATCTTTATTCACCCTAACTTTATGAACTTATAGAGATTTCTCTGTAGGAAACAAGATCTTCCAAAGCCTGAAAATGATCATTTTTCAGTGTATCTCTATGATGGTTCAATTCTGCATCAACTAGAATTTCAAAATTTAAGTACTAACATGTATGACTCCTTAAGCTGATAATCATTGCAATGTACATTTTGGCTACAAAAGCTGGAAGTACAAAGCAACTCTCTCTTCATGTAAGTGAAACTTGAGTAGATAGATAAGCAGTAAATTATCTTCCTTAGGAGATGAAAAGCTGCCACTAGTGCCTGAAACACGTAGGTATGTTTTCTTATCATTCCCACTGTTCCCTCTCCTCAATGTAAAATCAAAAGTGAAGACAATTCTACATGAGGAGATGATTCTTTGAAGTCACATCTTTCATTCTCAATTTGTTGTAAATATAAAAAATTAGGCTATGCATGTCAGTAGAAAACCAATATGATTATAGGTTATATGTCTGCCCATAAACATTGCTTACTTAAAATACTGTAAGAAGATTTTGATGTATTTAGGAGGACAGTTCTGTCCAAAGAGTTGCTTAGAGTTGGGGCTGGAGCTCAAGAGGGAGGAAAGAAAACAAATCCTGCCTCAGTCACTTGTTCTGCTTCCAGCTGTGAAGTGGAAACATCTCTTCCCACCTTGTTTGTTTAGCTCTTACACTCAAGTGTAAGGCATTTTACTCAGGATGGATATTTTTCCATAATATTATCCCATAACTCTTCTCTGAGGCTTTTGTGTACTTTTCTATTCAAATAAACAATGCAACATTGAACATCCATCATAACAAGTGGAGGCCACTGTGTTTGTGCCTACTATGATTCCCTTTTAGTCCAGGGGGCCTCTTGCACTCTTGTGGTTGCCAAGCATCAGGCTGCCAAGCAGAAATAAAGACACCTTCACACAGCAGTGCTGCCAAACAGGAGCACTGCTGCAGTCTGTGGCTACTTAGAAAGGGACCTACTGAGTAAGAGACCAGTCAGAAGTAAAAAATGAGAAATGTAAGCATTTATGATCCCTGCATTTTTTGGAAGCCAAGAGTGGTCTCCACCGGGCGCACTCAAGCTCGATCGAGACAGAAGCAGGTGAGGAGGAGTCACCAGACAACACCTGCTACCCAACCTTTGCTTACAGAGCTGTAATTCTTCTATTTTTCTGTGTGCCATCTGCCTCATCCAAGGCACGTGGATGTATTCCATGTACTCCATGTATTACATGGAGTAATAGATGGCTCGTGGTCCAAGCCTACAAGAAGTGACCAGTTTTTCTCCCAAATCCTGCATTTTCCTCTCTCTGAATAGGAGGGAGCACAAAACTCTTCTTTTCCTCCTCTACCCATCATCACTGCAGCTTCTCAGCAGCCTGACATCTGAATCCTACAAGAGATGTGCCAGAAGCACATTCTCTTTCCCAACTATTGTTTTTAAGACATCTCAAACAGCATACCTCTCATCCTGTCAGCCACTGAAAGCCTGTCTTTTCCATTAACTTTAGAATATAAGTCCTATAATAATTTTGAAATACTCAAAAGAAAACTCTGCGCCATCATTCCCTGCTTCAAACTGTTGTAACATTTATCGGGCTAAGGGTTCCAAGAGCCAGACTCTGTCTAAAGCAGACAGTGGATCACCCTGATCTTGGTGCTGCACATGTTACAGGCAAATCAGGGATTGGTGTCACTTGTTGACTTTACATCTGGATAAGGAGATACAGATACAAAATGATAATGGAATGAGAGACAGAGCTAGAGAGAGAGATGACATAGATAGATAGATAGATAGATAGATAGATAGATAGATAGATAGATAGATAGATAGATAGATAGATAGATAGATAGATAGATAAGATAGATAGATGATGAGAGAGATGGATGATGTTATGGTGCTTAACAGGAGATTGTTTTTCTGTGTCCATCAGGACTGGCCTCTACAGAGACTGCAGCACTTTCCTGAGTCTTCAGTCACAGATGTTTATTTGGGCTTGATAATGAGTCTTTGATTCTGTTTTCATCTGTGTCTTCTTCAGTCATGACCAAATTCCCATCAGTGTCACAGCCATGTTAGTGGGCACTGTGGTTACCTCAGAAGTACCCAGAGTAAAGCTGTATCAGAGCTTGATTGTCACTAACCTTCTACTGTAAAGGATTTCTGACCACTGTAGTGAAAAGGAAAACATCCCTAAACTACTTCTAAGAAAATGCACTCTCAACTAAGTCTTCTCTAACCTCTACACCACAAGAGTTCATCTCTCTTAAAGTTTGCAAGAATAAAGGATCCCCTAAAACCTAGGGGCATTACCCTTCTATATAGTTAAAACACCTCTTGTAAATGAAGTGCTTCCTCTGCCCTTGGATGTGCTTTGTCTGTTTCGTGTTTGCAATGAAGGTAACACACCCAGCATCCTGGAAACCACCAGAGAAAAGCAGACCCATTAGAGAGTCAAAGGAGCTCCATTTCTTCTCTGTGCCATCCCCACATGTAAGAATTTTTACACTCTCATCATATGCCATTGCATTACATCATGTCTATTTGGCAGATTAAAAATAGCAGACAGACAAATATTTCAGTATGCTTTATTGTTTTGCATGCTTGTTTTCCTAAA
Organism: Sitta carolinensis; assembly: GCA_032173965.1. Taxonomy (NCBI): domain Eukaryota; kingdom Metazoa; phylum Chordata; class Aves; order Passeriformes; family Sittidae; genus Sitta; species Sitta carolinensis. The sequence continues at coordinate 21,925,810 of CM063288.1, forward strand.
AGAGACAAAGTGAGGGAAAAGTTATTTCTAGTGAGAGCAACATTTGGACTAACATGATTACTCAGCATGTATTCCTCCAATTAGAGTATTGGTGACCTTTATACGGGAGTTACTAATTTAGAGATCTAGAAAACCACACCTAAAATATTAACTTTGTAATTTAGCTCTTGGTACGAAGGATGGACACAAAACCCAACTGTGAGGTCAGTAACCCCCATGGTATCATTAGTGTCTTGAAATGACAGAAAAGAATTGATAATTTTGTGAGCATCATGCAAAAAGGAAGAATTCTGTTTGAATTACATAACAGATGTTTGCTAGGATCCACAATGCAGCCTGCACACACAGTTATGCTAATTTGGCACTGTTTCCCTTCAAGTTAGCTCTGAGTCATTAGAGCACGCAGCTAGTAGGTCCTTCTGTCTAACTAATAATTGCCTATTATTGATATTAATTAACATTTTTTGCACCTTCCCTCAGCTTTGACCTAGTATCTGTTGGTAGTCTAATCACAGTGGCCTATTAAAAGTCAAAATACAGAGGCCTATAGCAGTCATGAGCCATTTATCAAAAAGCAAACAAGGCCAATTAAACAGGCAGTCAGACAGTTGTCTTGATTTGCCGCTGACTGTTTCTTGATCACCATTATAAATTGCTAATCGGGCAGAAAGAGCTAAGCAGTGCATCTGCAGGGGGTGGTTATTGCTCATTCCCTGCCTGGTGACAGGTGAGAGAGGCTAGTGATGGTCTTATTGATGTGAAATGCCCATCAGTTGGTAGTTATTGTTAAAGTTCATGATGCCACAGCTGATCCTTTCCTGCTGAGAGTCAATCAAATTAATTAGTGATAGAAATTCTTCTGTATTATTCTAATACAGAAATACAGAAGGAACATACTTTAATTTTGTTCTAGAGGCACTGGGGAAAAAAATCTCCATGTATTATGGAGTGGGAAGATGAAAAAAAGGGGGAAAAAATCAAATATCGCTTCTTCCATTATTTTATAATAAGGGCTGCAGCTAAAGGTTTTTATAGCCACAGATCAAGAGATCATAATAGAAGCATATTGACAGATTTTTTCTGCAATACTCCAAGGAACCGGCTGTAGCAGGAAAATATATCAAAACCTTATCATCAGAGCTGAGATCTTCTCTGAAAAATCAATAAGAGTTATACATGGTTTGAGTTTAAACAGTTCTCTGTAGTCATTTAAACATAGTGCATCTGTGCAGCTTTTTACCTCTGGAGACTGGTGTAGCCTAGCAACTGCAAGGCTTAAACCGATTAACTACAAATGAAGTACTGTACGCCTATCAAAGCAATTGCTCATGGTTGCCTTTGTTGCAGGGGCTGAGCTAATTGAACATGATACAGTATGAAGATAATTAACACCCATGAGTTTGTTAATTGCCTGTTAGCATTACAACACAGGCTCCGCATTTCTTTTTAACTTGTTCTTCAGCAGCATCTTCCTCCCTTAAAAGGGTGCAAGGACTCATTTACTTAGCCATGATATCTTACAGTTTATTAACCCTTTTCAAAGGGGAAAAAAAATAACCTGCGTGTAGTAATGAAGCAAATGCATGCTCTTGTCAAACAAACTCCCACTTAGTCCAAGCAATTTACAGGGAGAAGAAATTTGGTTTACATAGGCTGTACAAAATATGTTTATTTTCAGGGCTAATTTATTTCAAGCAATTTAGTCATTATGAATGCTTTAAAATATCTTTTGTGGGCTGCTTTTATGACTCAGCTGCTCTGCCTTCTAAACTGAACGATAAATGTCTTTTAGGGTTGGAATATTAATTGAAGGTAGCATCTGGTCAGCAGCTGACCTCCCATACTTGTCTTTGTTGACTAACCAGTTAAAACTAACAGCTTATTGCTTTCTTTACCAGCTTCTCCTTCCATCATGGGGGCGGGGGTTATAAGTTCTATTTCATTTCTATCAAAAGGTAGTGCTAATTAATATAAAGTAAAAGTGATTTCCACAATCTATTGATCTGAAATAGATTTAATCTGAACAAATTTCTTTTAAACTGGATATTGTACTCGGGGAAGTATTTCTTTTATTATACTATATTCTGAATTTCTGAAGAATGCATATGAAAGCTCATAAAGACAATGTGATGCATACCATTAAACTATATAGGAAATTTCCTTATAAGGAGGCAATGCTTAAAGCAAAGCCACATACAAGAAAAATAAACAAAAATGGTGGCATTTGGTTGGCATAGGCAAGTCTCCAATGTTTAAGTTCTATGTTTCCGGCAACCTTGAATGTAAATGCCTTCATCGTGTCACAGTTGTTTAGAGTAGATTTTCTTAAATGATCTTGGGTTTCTGAGCTGTTACTGTCATAGTCAATACTGGCAGAGAAGCTGTTCCCTTGAGGAACACTACTAGTGCCCAATTACAAGTTCCATCATCAATCATAAGTATTATTTATTCAGCAAAATGAATTGCTAATTAATAACTGATGAGCATTATGGCCTTGAAGTCTGTAACACTATTAATTACCTTGGCAATTGGGATTCTGCCGGTGTAGACTACCAAGCACATTTTCTCAACAATTAGTACGGCGAGATTACAAGGCTCATACCTGCTAAGATAACAAGGGTGTGATGATCTCTAAGGCTTTTAGAGAGCCTTGTAGTGTCTGCAAAGAATAAACAAGATTACAGCCCTACTGTGCAGGACTGTATCCTTAAAATTGTTTGGTGACAAAGAGAAAACTCTTTTATACAGTGTGCTGGCCAGAAGATTTGGCACCGCGTCCTGCAGTGAGTTTTGCTGTGTGGAAGCAATGTGGTAGCAGCATGCTCAGGGCAGTGCTGCTGCCTTGTGCCTGGTACCCCGTGGCTGCTTGGCTGGTGCAGCGTGCTGTGATTAGTACACTGACCTGTGACTTTAGACCCCCAGCAACTGCTACCTACATGGCCTCATAGTGCTTACACATTAGCATCACTGCAAAACTGAATATTTAATGAGAAAAGAAGAACACGATCTACAAAAAGAGCAGCTTTTTTTTTGTGACTTCAGTATTCAGAATGCTGACATTAATGTTGTTCTACAGGCTAATGATTTACTCCCAGTCTTCCTTTCAGACATCACCTGCTTTCTCTTCTGCTCCTGTGCCACCTTGAATTTTGAGTGTAAATTCCTTGGAGCAGAGCCTGGTGTTATATCTGTCTGTAAAGTATCCAGAATGTCTACAGAGCTGTAAGAACAACTTGAATATTGCCCAATAAACTGCAAGGCAAAGATCAGCCCCTGCCACAATGCCAAGATTTAGGATTTGATTGTCGATAAAATATAACCTATTGCAAGAGCCCAGCTAAGCTCCTAGATTATGTGATAGCTGCACAGTGATAAAGACAAAAATTATTATTGTGGAACACAGAGGACTCTAATGTGATGTACACATTATAAAACCACAAAAATCCAGCTGCAATACAAAAGCAAAGCCTTATATGAAAGCCGTCATATATGCATCTGTTTTCTTTGAAGTGCTGAAAGGGCCTGGAGGATGTAGGAAACATGCTAAGTCTATCTTTTCTGTGCAGCTGTGATAGCACACCAGTCACAGTCACAACTGTCATTTTATCTCTTTACCTCAAACCTAAATTTCGCCTTCATCAAACAATAAAACAAAAAACCCAGCAGTTTTTGCACCATGCAGCAAGGACATAACATCAAGAGGGGGATGTTTGCTGAGGCTATCCAGCATGGAGCTGGAAATGTACACTTATAATGCCCTAGATTTGTTGGAAATCTCCATGTATTGAAGCAAAAACCCACTAACTCAGCCTTGTTCATCACTATGGCTATTTTTATGGGAAAGTTTTCAGAGCTGGATCCTAGATATTATGTTCCTGATTTCTATATGTGAATTAAAAAATAATAAATACACTCTTTCCTTTAAAACTAGACAACAATGATCACCCTAATATTCAGGATGAAATACATATTTGGGATGAAATATTCAGGAAGAGAAATCTTCTTGTCACCCACAGAGACAATTTTATCTGGAGACATGGGATTTCTTAACATTTTCTTCCTTAACCACATGGTTTCTACTGAATGTCTGTTTCTACTCTCTGTATTGGCTAGCTGTAAAATAAAACAAAATGCTTTTCTCTTTAAACAAAAATATATGAAAAGTAAAATTTGAAGAAAAAGTTTCTAGGTCATACAAACTTTGTTTATATGAAATAGAACATGTTATACCCAGCTATAAATGTTATTAGTTTTCCTTTAGTCCTACTAACTGTAAGTTCTGCTTGGATCCCTTTTTATTACATTGAGAGGTAAAGGGAGGAGAATGCCCTATACTGCAGAATATGATCATGACCTCACAAACCATCACCATTCCCAGCTCAACAATTTGGGAACCAACTGATTTGGAAAGACTTTAATAAAGGAATATTTTGATCATTGTATGTTGATTTTCTCCTGCTCTATTTATGTAAAACCATCTAGGTAAAGAAGAAATTACTTTACTGATGGAGTATATGAACACAGTCTGTGCCAGGTCTTGTTCCCTCTTTCCAGAAAAGGTCTCTGACATTTTTTTGGCAGGCCCTATGCTGTCTGACACCCTGACATATCCTCACTTCATCACAGCATACCATAAAAACAAAAGCCAGGAAGCTAAGCAGTTTTCACAATATTTGGCCATCTGTCTTCATTTGTTATAACTTGGGATCTGGAGAGAGCAAGGGGACTTGGCTGTGATCTCCTGGGATGTCCCCTAAATCTGGTGCCACTGCTGGGAAATTTCCTTAGCCGAGTCCTGCTCCCGGCTCGACACACACCACCTCTGTGCCTGCAGGTCCTGAAGCGTCCTCGACTGCTCAGGACACGCGTCCTGGAGCGTTTGTCTCATGAAGGGGATTAGAACTATACATGTATTTGCGCACAGGTGTATATAAATACATCTGTACGTATACGTCCGTGCGTGTGCGCGCAGCTCGGGGCGAGGCGTGAGCTTGCGAGCAGCGCAGCAGGAGGAGGCGGCGCAGCGCGGCGCCCTGGCCCGCCGCGGGCAGCAGCGTGCGCCGCGGGGCTCTGCCGCAGCACGAGCAGCGGCTCGGGACAGCGGCTGGCCCGGCAGAGCCTCCGGGGCAGGCACCGCCCCGCGGGAACGCCGCAGGGAAAGCGCCGGCCTCGAGCAATAACGCAAAGCCGCTCGCACCGGTCAGGTGAGGACCAGGCTGGCTCTGCCAACCACAGGGACCAGGCGTGCAGTGTTCTGCCCCTAAAGCGGAGCGTGCCCCTTTGGAGAAACGAGCCCAGGAATGCACTAAGGAACTGCCACAGAGTTGGTTCGGGCAAAGCAGTCCTGAAGCCAAATCACACTAAAGCATCATTATCTTTTCAGAAAACTGTGTTTGAGCTGTGCCAACAGGAACCCTGGAACTCATAACTTTGCTCAAGATACAAAATACTCTGATACGTTTCAAATGACAACAATTTTTTTTAAAACTCTTTTTCTGAATACTGTAGGAGGCTGAAAATTGACAATGTTTGCTAGAAAATTCTGTTGAATACTTGGGAAATATTCCTTGAAGAGATGAAGTGGTTTTGCTCCGTCTCTACTTGTACTTCCTTTGGTTAAAGGAAAAGAATCATATAAGATGTGGGCTACGTAAGTTGTAAAGTTTATTCCTGGAGATTTCTATGTCTGGATAAAAAACCTGTGCTGAATTTTGCATTTAATTTTGAGAAAATTCTGTAGACAGCTCAAAGGCTAGGAAGCATATAAAGTTCACAGTCAGAACTGCAGAAAAAAAGATCCCAGTTTTAGAAATGGCATCCATCTCAAATACCAAGGCTGATAGATCTTATAATTGGTTTCTTTCAATTCCTGGTCGGTGCAGCATGTAAACTAATCATGAGGTTTTCAGATTGATATCGGTTCCATATTTCAGAAAACATATAGCAGATTTTCTATTCCCTGACTGAAGTTAAAATAAAAAAGACAAACAGCAAAATTGCTTCGCACTAAAACCACTCATTTGTTCAATTTCTTCAAGCTGGTATTTGTCCTCCAGAGACATGTTCATCTCTAGAGAGTTCTTTTAAAAAGTTACCAAGGAAGTTAATGGAAGACCAAAGCTAATGGCACACTCCGGGGAATGGAAACTGGAAAATTGTGTTCTAAAAAGCAGCGTGAGCTGTTTGAGATGTGTGTTGCAGGAGCCTTCAGCTCCCCTATATGACTGGCACACTCATTTCACTGTGAATTTTCATTCCCTTCTTGATCAGCTTTCTTCTTGCCAAATTCATCTTCATTTTAAGCTATCTGGAGCAGCATGTTCATCTGGATTCAACAGTGTTCTACTTAGCACTGTTTATTTTAAAACAGGTCTTTAGAGTAATTTGTATTGTATTGTATTATATTATAGGCAGTAGGGCAGTTTGCAGTACCAGTTTAATGTACAGGCTTAAAATTATAATTATTGACAAATAAAATCTCAGAGCCAAATAGATTTTTAAAAAGTTGGTTTCCCATTTCTATGTATGGTTTTTGTAACTCAGGATTTTGTATAAGATCATTGTGCTGAATTAAGCATACTACATCTTCCATGTTGAGCAGCAACAAACCTGGATGGACCAGAACATACCTTGATGAAAAGAAAATGAGATGCAATCAGCCCTGTTTGCTAAGCCCTGTACTGAACTGTTAAAGAGAAAAATTAGGAGAATGTAAAGGAAATAATATGGAGTGCTGAATAAACAAACAAAAAAATAAAAGGTGAAGCTAATATTATAAATAAAACTCAGTGTAGAACAATACTATGTAATGGAGACAGCAATGGATTGAGTGTCAAAAGAATGCAGAACCCTAACAATTAACTGAACAAAACAGTTACCAAAATAGAAGCACTTTTCTAGGAAAAGGCAGGATAGAGGAGGGTGGGGAAAATATTTCATAGAAGGATATACAATCCTGAAGGGAAGAGAAATGAGATTTTACAAGGCTGTTTGAGCTTATGTCAAACACAAGAACAAGGGAGCATAAACTAAAGCTAAGGGAAGGGTCAGACCCTCAAGGAATTTAGTCAGAATTTCTTTAGATAGGGAGTAGTGAATATACAGAATAAAAGGCAAAGGGCAACAATACAGGAAAAAAATACCTCAAAACTATTTCAAATTGCTATAAAGCAGAGCCAGAACTCTGAAAACAGTAAGAAACACTATGGAGCAAAGAGAGGTAAACAGTTGGATTTGCTTCCTTCGAGGATTATTTTTTATTCTTCACCCTCCCAAATGCCAAGTGAGAGCTGCAGAAGCCTCACATGACAAAGAAATATGCCATCTCGTCACCAGCAGGACTTCTGGCCACCCAGACCCTGGTGGCTTTGTGTTTTTACCAAGTACTTGCTTATCTCACCTTTACAAACGCTCAAGTCCCCACATTGCCATCAAGCTGCCAGCTGTCTCCAAAGCCACCCAAAATCCTCAGATGTCTTCCATTTTTCATCACTGATTTTTGACATGTCCCTAAGTAGTTTGTTTCCAGACAGGTCCTGATAATTTTGACAAACCTACAGCCTGTCCCTTCCTATTTTTTGTGATCCACAAACTCCTCTGTTTACACCCGAGGCCACAGCAGACACAGAAGATGCAAGTCATGCACAAAGTGCAAATGGTAGTCTTACTTCTCAAAGATATCATCAAAGCAGGGAATGAAACTCAGGTTTCATTGCTCACAGCAGGGGCTGGCCCACGGATCATTTGAGTTTATGATTGCCACTCTTCAACCCAAGAAATTTAAGTTTTCCACAAAACTGAGGAGTTTCTTAGCAAAAAGTGCAAAGTTCCTGCACTCAAAGCCCTCCTTCAACTAGGAACTCTCATGAAGGACAAGATGACACCCTCAGCCCCTCTCCCAGGGAAGGTTTTAGGGAGACAGGATCCCACATGCCCAGTAAACACAAATGGACACCGAGTTATGAGACAGGGATGCCAGCTGAGGAGGAAGGCTTTCCTGCATGGTTGAATTAAAATGGTGGCTGCTTCCTGGAAAATTCCTCTGTGGCCAAAGCCAAAGCAATGCATCCCCAGGGCTCTGCACCTGCGGGCTGGAGGTGCTGGGGAGTGGCCAGCCCCTGTGGTCCAGGCTGCCCAGTCAGCTGAGTGTGGAGATGCCTCGATGGGTGCCCCAGGGCACAGCACGACACAGCAGGGTGTGCCCTGCATCCTGCCAGGGCCCACTGCCCAGGGCTGGCTCTGGAGGTGCACCAGCATTCAGCTACAAGACACACTGCTGTTGTCATCCTCACCCATACTGGGCACCAAGCCCTTCAGGCCAAAGTCTGCATTAGGTATTTATGCATCTTGCTTTTGCCAATTTCAGCAGGGATGAGTGGTCAAAGATGCTTTGATGCAATAGTTTTAACCAAATTACACCTGTAAATGGTACACACGAAACTGTAAGAGCACTGATAAAAGTATGTGTGCTTCAGTTTCCTGCTCCTGCAGCTTCCTTGGCTGCCTGCCTGACAGCATTTTGCCCAGGCTAAACAATATACAGGCAGCAGTTTGCACTGCTCCCCACGGACAATCGCTCAGCAGCCTAATATATTTCAGTAATGATTTTTTTCCTAAGATTCACCTTAAATTTTCTCTTGCTTAATTTCACCCCATCATTCTTAGTTATACCTTCTTGTACTGTCCTAACTATTCTCTCACTCCTTTTTTTTTTTTAATTTGGGTTCCTTTCAAATTTATCTATGTTTCCCATCAATCATCCTCTAGCAAAGTCATAGATATGGCACTTAGCTTTTTTTTAATCCTTTCTCATCATTTGGTCCCTTCTGCTCTGATTGCTTCGTTGCTCCTCTCACTTTCTCAACAGTTTGTCAATATTTTTAAAAGGATGCTGTTCCCAGGATTTCATGCAGTGTTGCAGGTGTGGCCTAAGGCTGACACCTACCAATCCTATTGCCTCTCTAATACAACATCCTTATCCATAAAAGCCCAAACTGTACTGAGCAAAATTATTTCTGCCCTCTCATTCCCAGTTCACTACAGATAGAGAGCCCCAGCAATAAATACTGTGGGTTGTAGGACAGAGTTTTCAGGAGGTCCCTGCTTCAATTGCAACACCAGTGTGCAAAGAAACCAGCACCAAGCTGTTTCCAAATCTGTTCTTTCTCTCTGCTGAGAGCATGGGCCCAAATGAAAGCTTGAGAAAAACAAATTAATTGGTTTAGAGCTTTTTCAGAAAATTGTCTGGAGCATAACTCCAGTCAAATTCCATCGGAGTCCTGAGAAACCCAGTGCAGATCTAAAGACCCTTCAGCTGCAGCACATAAAGCAGTGACATTTTCACTTAGGGAACCTTGTGCAGAAAAAGGGAAGGTTCACTTGAAAAACTTCAGAGTTTGCTGTGGATTTTGTTTTTCACTTGGGAATCTAGAGCTGGGGTACGTAAAGGGCAAACCTGTCATCTGTTAAACAAAAAGCCTAGGGAAAGCCACAGTGATGCCAAAACCCCCTACTCCACAGAGCTCTGCCAGACCACTACCAGCTCACCCACTGCCCTAGCACACCTACCAGCAGAGAAAGCCTGCCAGTTCTGCTTCTCATCATGGAAACAAAGAGTTGGATTCCCACCAACACGACTTTCATAAAATTGCCCCATTTTTTTCACTGGGACACAATAGATCATAGTTTCAGCACGTTCTGATGAATCTCTCTTAATACTGCTGACTTCTTTCAGGAATTCATTCTCTGGCACTCTTTTCTGCACATATAGCTTGAAAACCTACATTTACCATAAAACCACATAATATGCAGTGTGTGTCCTAGCAGACAATGCTCAACTGAAGAGAAGTGAAAAGTTAAACTTCGGTGCTTACCACAGCTTAGGTAGTAAAGCACTTACCCTCTGCTCACCAAGTATTTGTGCAAGCCATAAAACAGGAACTTCATGGAGAGATACTATGTTCTGTAATGTTCAGAGAGGGGAGTTGGAAAAAAAAAAAGTGTGTTTAAGATATTTACCCTTAAACTAGCCCAGACTTGAGTAGCTGCATCTGAAATGAGTTTAGCAGGTAATCCTGACTCCTTCCTGCAAAAGGCAGAGAAGCAAGTGACCACCCACTCATGGTTCCTTCATGCAGCTTTCAGGACTATTTATATAATAAGCTGTTTCTTCATATTTTGGTTCTTTTGCCAAGACCTATCACTCAAAGACTGATCATCTTAACTAAAATCTTTCCAGCTGTGTTTGCTATTCACTCCAATAATGCCCGGGTGATCAAAATCAAGTCTATGGACTTGCCTTATTTCATACTGGATGAAAGAAGAGGCAGTGTGGATGAGCACCAATAAAGTGAAAGAGAAATTTGCCATTGCTTGAGGAAATTCTTTAAGTTTTACTCACGTGGAAAGCCCAGCTAGGACAGAATGTGGATGTATAGAGACAGTATGGAGACTGAATTTCTGTGCCCAAACAAGTTAGTTCTCATTAGCTGAGCAGCATTGCTCCTGCCTTCTCTTAACCTATCATAATTACAAAACTGAGTGTGTGAGCTTAAACCATTCATTACAGTTTACCCAAGGGACAGAATCATGCCATATAAATTCCTGAGACACAAGATACTCAAACCAAAAAGGGCTTAATGGGTGTCCCTTCCTCCAGCCCATCTCTCCTTTGCATCTTTTTATGCAAATCCCAAGGCAGATCCAAACTTCAGAGAATAGCTGTTCTCCTGAAAAATGCTAGGGAGGAAAAGTAGGCAGCCGTGAAGTATGGCCAGGGGTGGTAGAGAGTTGGGAAAGCACCACTGATCTCAGCTATCCAGGAATAATGCAACACTCTGCTGGCACTTCTCTTAGTCAAACCTAGATATGGCATGTATTGTAAAACCAGAACAACTTACTTCATTCACCAAATTTCTATAAAGACAGTTGCCACACCAGTTCAAAATATTGGTCTGTCTAGTGCTAGAGAGGGTCTCCTACCAAAGCTTCAGGTTTTTAGAATCAGTACAAGATTTCCAAGGCAGGGAAACAGAATTAATGTACATAGGAGAGATTGTTTCCTAGAGCCTCTGGATTGATCTTTTTGTTAGACCCTGAAGCCTGAGAGCTTGGCTCTCCCTAAAGCCATGTACATGATGTCTAAGGTAACTCAGAAAAGACTGTAAATGCTGTAGCTGTTTTTCAAGATTCACCAGTTACTTGGCTTGGACTACAGCTGATTGCAATTAGTCTTTTAAGATGGGTTCGAATACCTTCCTTTTTCAGCTGAAATGCACATTTTATCCATTTAATCAATTGTTTTATTCAGGTGTCATGAGAAGAGGCAGAGTGGTTCTGGATTTACCTTCTCAATAGCATCTGTTACCTGCTGTACCTTGCTCATGTCTCCTCTTGTTTATCTTCATCTAAATTGAATAGTACCAATCTTTTCACTCTCTTCTCATTCAGAAGTCTTTTCACATCACAAATTTCCATCATCCCAGTATAAGCTCTGTAATTCCTGCTATTTCCTTTTCAAGTCAGAGTAATGAGAACTTCAGGAAAAGTAAGTTTTTTATAATAATGTCATTGTAATAGTCTCACTGTTATTTTGCTCTCCCAATTGATATCATTCATTTGACTTTTAACCACTGCAAGACACAGGGGAGCCCTTCCCTGTGCTATTCAGGTCGATGTCCATATCTCTTTCACTAGTGGTTACCATGAATTGGGAACCCATAATATGATCCAGATCTTCCCTCATAATCTCTGCCATCTCTGCTGATGCCGAGCGCTCCCGAGCCTCTCTTTATTCATTCTGTCAGACCAAAGAAGCTGATTGCATTTACTACTCTCCTAAGGCCAAACCCCAAGGATTTTAGTCCTTCTATTAAATCAAGCTTGTCCTGAAGGCAGTGGGAGTTTGCCAGAGCACAAAAACTGAGTCAAACTCAGTCCTTCAAACACAGAGCAGCTCAGACCTTGTTCATAATGAGCACTGGGGCCAGAAGGTCAGAAGAGTGGGAGAAGCTGTAATTGAAGAACATTTATTGTCAAATCATCAACAAAGTGTTTCCATACCTTGCAAATCCTCTCCCCATAACTCCTTCACTTCTCTTTTGCTGGCTTCGAAAAGGGTGGCTGCAGAAACATTTAGAGACAGCAAAAGCCCCCATTCCACCCCTGCCAGCCCCCGTGGCTAAGCTGGCGAGCAGCAGAGCTGCAGCCCCATGCACTGACTGGGCCACTCAGCCCAGGGTGGGTTCACAGGAGGCTCGCTCCTTGGCCCAGCACCCTTCACAAGTACTGTCTTCTGTTTGCCATTACCTAAAAGCAGTGACAGATTTGCCCCTCATTGCAAGCAGCCTCTGGCTCATGGCATTTGAGAATAAGGGCTACCCGTAGCAAGGATTTTTGGCAACCATTCCCTGCCTTGTTCAAGCTGGTAAGCAGCACACCTCTGGCCAGATGTGCTGTGGGGCTGAGGGGTCTAGAGGCACCAGAGCAGAGAGCAGGTTGTGCTGGCAGGGTTTGGCCCAGAAACAACCCCAGCAGCCTGTCCTGGGGTCACGGCAGTGCTGAGCACTCAGGGCAGCACTAGGAAGTGCTGGTGGCCAAGGGAAAGTGCTGAGGCACTGGGCTTGGCACAGTTAGAACAGTGTTCCCAGCTGATGGCAAACCCCAGATGCAACACAGGAGAGACCCTTTGCATTCATCCACTGAACCTGCCTGGTCCAGAGACCTGGCCTGTGCTGACCACCTTGTCTTTGTGAGGAAGCACATTTTGGATCATTTAATTTTTTTTTTTTCAGTTATCTTAATTTTATATATATTTAGGAGCCTGTGGATTCATGTATCAGCTTCTTCTGCAACCTAAGAGATGCAATTAGATTTTATTGACTGTTACAAAAATATATTTGCATGTGTTTGTATAGCTGATACTAGGATGCATTGTTAAGCACTGAGACACTTTGTCACTATCTGCTATTAAAATAAAATTTAATAATCTGTATCCATCAACTGTAGCCACCATAGACCAACAGGGACCACTGCTCAGTCATCATGCATTTCTAGCATAATGAATATATTTGTACAAAATACACAATGGGCATTTCAATTTCTAGTACCACTGTCCCTATACCATTTGCATTTATTTGTATTCATGAACATTTCCAGAACTAGGCAAGAAAATAAAATATTTTTCTTCAGGAATTTGAGTGAGTTGCTGGACAATGGATGGCAGGATATTGTCATGATCCAGTGTTTCACATGACAGACACGCAAAACATATAATAACAATAATAAAAATAATAACAACAACAACAACAACTATAATAATAAAAATAGTAATACCTACACAAAAACATAAAGGGAAGAAAACAGTGCTGGTATCCTGTCACTCTTAAGCAAAGCCAGTTGGGCTAAAACATTATAATCTCAGTTTAAAAATAATCTCATACTAGACTTGAGTCCTGAAAAATGGAATATGAGATCAGAAAAAGAAAACCAATATTCTTCTCCAGTTTAACTATCTTGCTTTTTTGGATGGCCATGTTTTCACTTAGCTTTTCTTTGGACATGCTTGTTATTTTGCAGAGCTTTGAGAACAAAAACTTTTCTTCTGAAAAAGATGCCTTTGTCAGGGCAACTCAGTGATGTCACAGGTGCAGAAACAGGGGGCCTAGAAGTAAATTCATGCTCATAAATTGTGCACAGAAGTTGTAGAGAACTACATTATACCCTACATGCTGAAGAAAAGATGCATCTATTAATATACATATTTTATGACTTTATATAATAGAATGGAACAGGAGAGAAATCAAAATATTAACCCAGAGCAACCCTGGATGGGTTTTGGGCTGAGTATGGAAGAAAATCTCAAATTAATGACAAGCATGGATTATTTAAAGGTCTGTCAGATGTCAAAGATCTAGCAATTTTTCCAAGCAAAATGCAACATTAGCCTCAGTTCCCAACAAGATTTTCTCACGAGAATGGCCCTAGGTCTTGGGCACAGGCAGTCCCTGCACCAACTCACCTGCCACACTCTAACCCTAGCTGAGCCTGACAGAAGCAGCTTTATGGGTATGTCTTGTGAGATAACAAACACCTAAGTTAAACCAAGGTTTGGCCTTAAGAAATCCATTCCAGGCATAGATCCATTCTTCCCCAAAGTATTTTGCCTCAAGGTTTTACAAGTAGCCTATGTGACATGTAATTCTCTACTTTCACTCCCAGACTTTGGCTGTGGAATCCTGAACACAGCAGAAGACAGCAAAGAGTTAAATTCACATGTGCTATGTGAGATTTAGGTTAAAAATTGTTGAACTGCTATGAGTTATTTTTTACCAGAACTTTTTGTATTGTGCAAGAAAAGGGGGTTTGGGAAACGAGTAAAATAGTTCTGCTGGAGGCCAGCAGAGAAAGGATACAAAAATGAGGTTGAAAGAAATAGGCCTATAAATCTGACATCCAGTGCCCTGGTCTTGCAATGTGATCTGCACCTGCAACTAGAGCGATTGATTTCACCAGGACCCGTTCAAACCCAAGCACCTGTCACACACAGCCCCTGGCAGGGCCAGGGCTTGCACTGCTGCACAACACAGCCTGGTTTGGGACCACTTAATCACACAGTGCAAGAGGGAGGGCAGATTTTCAAAGCACTTTTTACAGGGAAAGATTCCCATGGTCCCTTTAGAGTTCCTATATTTTCACAGTGCTTTTGCTGTTGACTCGCTACCATCATATCCTCCAGACCATTTATTTATGTGCCACACAATGAGTGGGTCTTGCAGAAACACAGACTCCTGTCTCCCAAGAAAGCTGACATTCTTTAAAGTTTATTGAATAATATTTGTAGGTAACATTACCTGATTATCTGAAAAATTGACTGAGATGACTTGCATAATTGCCTGCTTCAATAGTAAAGTAGTAAAAGAGCAGAGATCATGCATTTAAATTTTTTCTTTTTTTTTTTAATTATGCAAAATACTATGATGAGCTGCAGGTTTCTAACAGTACTAAGAGGTGATGCTACCAATTTCCCTGATGGTCCAGTATAACCAGTTGGGAAAGAGGAGTTAATGGCATGATGTTTAAGTTTGCAGAAGTTGCACATGCCCATCAATAAAGGCTGCAGTTCTTTGTTAGGCATATTAGCAAATATTCTCTGCAAGATCTAAAATTTATGTGTTAAAAAAACCCCAAAAACCCTCACCACTCCTTTTACTCTTCCCAAGGTCTCAGCAAGCTCCTAAAAAGATTGCCAAATTGCCAAAGAAGTACTTGAATTTGGATGGAGAACTAAATTCACATGCCGGTCACAAGAGGATTGCATCTTTCATAACTAAAAATCTGAAAGTATATAATTTGAAAATATTGTCTAAATGATAGCCAAAGAAAAGTTATGGTTCAAATTGACTTTCAAATCCACTTATTTTCAAATATACTTTATAGTACATTGTGGATATATTATATTCAAAAAGGGAACAGGTAAGTAAAGCATTGTCCTGGAGGGTACATCCAAGCTGCTATTAGAATTACATCCAGGAAAAAAAAAAGCAGGTAACAACAGAGTTGTTTCCAAAATATAAGTACTTCTTGGGTTGATGAGTTCACTTATAAATCATGCCCTTCTGAAATCATTACCTTTCTGCCATGCTGTATATTTACATCTACTGACTTAAATATTCTAAATATAGTAAGCAAGCCATTATGACCTTCTCCTAATTGAACGAGACAGACAAGAGTGCGTGTTACAGTACATCTATATCTGGGGGAGAGAGAGAATGTGCACACAAGACAGCGTGGGTAATGAGAGCTTCTCTGCTATTACAAGCAACCTATGGCTCTGGGGCGTCCGGCTCTCAGGGCCATGTACAGAATTCAAGCCCGGCTCAGCTGAGCTTTCCATCAGTCTTTGTCTGAGAGGTGACCTGTGATGTCCCGATGGCTGGTGCCATTTCGTTCCTGAGCGTTAACTAGCTGAGAGCACAGAGACTGCATCACCCCTCCCAGCCTTTAGCCCTGGCCAAGACGAAAAAGCTCATTTGGTCTAGCTTAGCTATGATCCAGTTTATGGCCATTCCTTTGTTCCCAATGTTCAAGTGAAGAGGGTTAATTACTTCCCTTTGTTACAATTAACGATGCTAAACACCAGGGAAAGGGCAGAGCTGAAGAGCATGAATTACAGTTCCAATGCAACATTCTGGCATTAAAAAAAACACTCTTCTGGCAAGACAAAAAAAAAAAAATTGAAATTTCCCACATAAAAAGGCGTATTGATTTGGAACTGCTCTATCATATCTTACAATGCTGCAACCTTTTTGCTTTAATAACATAATTTTATTTCTGTTCTTGTCATTTAGAATATTGTACATACATACCAGCCCTGATTACATATTTCAGCACTCCCCCGATAACGTATTCCAGTCTCGTTCCCATCAGAAAACATCAGTGAAGTGGGAAATGCTACTGTGAAACATTTTGAGCAATAAAAGGAGACTCTTCCAGTAAAAATGCTTCAGCCATCTCTGTCTTTTTGACTGGTACGGTGCCTTTTAAATGGAAAATGTGCAGATCGATGGTTTTGAAAAGCATGCCTGGGTGGGCTGCTGCCCCCTCCCAGAGCCAAGGCCCAGCCTGCAGGGGCTCCCAGGACACAGCCTCAGCTCCTGTGCTGGGAGCACACAACACGGGCAGCACTGCCAAAA